>CM038347.1:38296755-40696755 GCA_021464625.1 Proterorhinus semilunaris
TGGTCCTTGTAAATACTGTAAATAGTGTTTTGTGTATATAGATTTTTTTTTCTCTAGTTTTTCTATGATATCATGCTGTTGTTTCAATTGTCATCACCTTTCAGTGGCTATTCATTGCAGATCTTTCTATTGACTTGCCTTTGGGTGTTTTACCCCTTTTTCTTTTGGTCCTAAATGTGTGCACACACATACTATATCTGTAAACTCTCATTTGATGGTCATGTGATGACCCATGTGATATTGTAGGTCATGTGTGTGTTGTTCATCTTATAATCAAGAGTCCTTGTTTAGTGAACAAATGAATCTTATGTTTTAATCAGCACGATTAGCACGCTACATGTTTTAGTTACAGGCTGTGGTTCTTCTTCTGTGTTCCCTGGCTAACATAGATCACTGTCTTAGGATCTAGTGCCCTCTGCTGGTAACACAATATACAACATATCACAACATCCTCCTTTCTTTCAAGTAATAAACATTAACAGTAGGATTGAAGAAGTATACTTTTTTTTTAACTTTTTTTTTTTTTTTTTACTTTGGTTACTTCAATAAACTTTTTGTAGAGCAATTGCATTTTCAACAGACAAAAAAACCAACCAATGCTTTGCCGTAAACCCATAACAGATAAACGTATCTATAGAATACAGATTTACAAATCAAGTCTGACAGGCTTCTTAATGTGACGTTCAGATCTTCTTAAAGCAGGTATTGCGTCATCATTTGTTTGACCCAGTTCAGTTGATCTTAGTTCAGGTGTTGAGTTTTGAGTTGATAAAGCATCCTTACTTTGTGCATCATCACAACTAGTCTCTTGGAAGTGTTCTTTGGTTTTCAGAAGGTTTCGACGGTTTCTCCTGAGAACGTTTCCATCCTCAGTTCTCACTTCATACGACCTTGGTCCAACTTCCTGGAGAACAGTTGCCTTTCTGTTCCATGCATTTTGATCTTGGATTCTCACAACATCATCTTTCGCTAGTGGTGAGAGTGTTTTGGTTGCTTTGTCATAATAGCGCTTTTGTTTTCTTTTCTGATAGTCCAGTTTAGTTTGTATTTTCTTGTTCTGTTTGGTCTCTGTGTAGCAGGGTAAGGTTGTGTGTAACTTGCGATTCATCAAGAGTTCTGCCGGAGATAGACCACATTCAAGAGGAGCAGTCCTGTAACTTAAAAGAGCAAGATAAGGATCTGATTTGCTGTCTGTGGCCTTTTTCAGAAGCTGCTTGACGATATGCACACCTTTTTCCGCCTTCCCATTGGCTTGTGCATGCTGAGGACTGGAGGTTACATGATGAAAACCATACTGCATGGAAAACTGCTGCCATTCTCTGCAGTTGTAACAGGGACCATTGTCACTAACTACAGTCTCTGGTATCCCATGTCTGGCGAAAATGGATTTGACGTGTGTTATGACATTGGCTGCAGTTGTGCTTGTGAGCAAGGCGATTTCAGGGTAGTTGGAGAAGTAATCAATCACCAACAGATAGTCTTTGCCATTGCAATGAACCAGGTCTGTCCCCACTTTCTTCCAAGGTGCAGTAGGAAGATCTGGAATCAGCATAGGTTCCATTGCCTGCTTGCTTTGATACTTTTGACATGTCTCACATTTACCAATCATGTTTTCAATGTCCTTATTAATGCCCGGCCAGTAAACTGTGTCTCTGGCACGTCTCTTGCACTTTTCGACTCCCAAGTGTCCCTCATGTATCCTCTGCAGAATGTCTGTTCTCATACTGTGAGGAATCACAATCCTTTTGTCTCTCAGCAACAGTCCATTTGCTACACTGAGCTCTGATCTGATGTGGTAATACTTTGGGCATGACCCTTTTGGCCAACCATTCTGAATGTGTGTCATAACTACTTGTAGTTCTGTGTCTTTCAGTGTTTCGTCACTTATTTGTTTTGACTTTAAGTCTGACACTGGTAGGGATTCAACAATTAAGTTTACATGTTCCTCTACTTCCTTTTCAGTAGAACTCATGTGACCAATCTCTGGCGCTCGTGATTGCCAGGTGTGTACATCAAATCAAAATCATACCTCTGTAGTTTCATGATGAGACACTGAATCCTTGGCGACATCTCATTTAAGTTCTTTTTAATGATGGACACCAGCGGACGGTGATCTGTCTCAACTGTGAAGGTAGGAAGGCCATAAACATAACAATGAAAAATGTCTAGTCCATAAGCCAACCCAAGGCATTCCTTCTCAATTTGAGCATATTTGGTCTCAGTTTTAGTCATAGACCTAGAAGCGTAGGCGACAGGCTTCCAGTTTTCACCTTCTGCTTGCAATAAGACAGCGCCGAGTCCATCTTTAGATGCATCTGTCGAAATCTTGAGTCTCTTAGTTGGATCATAATAAACTAGCGCAGGTGCAGTAGCATCATGAAGTAGCTCTCTCAAGGCTGATGTTTTCACTGACAGATTGGGTATAAACTTTCCAATGAAGTTGATCATACCCATGATTCTGAGTACACCTTTCTTATCTGTAGGACGAGGCATGCTGAGGATGGCTTTAATGTTACTCTCATCTGGCTCAATGCCTCTAATGGACAACTTGTCTCCAAGAAACGTTATTTCCTGTACACCAAATTGGCATTTTACACGATTCAGTTTCAGTCTATTTTCACGTACCCTTTGAAGTACTTTAGCCAGCCTTTCATTGTGTTGCTGTAGAGCGGAGCCCCAGATGACTACATCATCTACGTAACAGCGAACACCCTCAAGTCCTTCCAACATATTGTCCATAGCACGATGAAAAATCTCAGATGCGGAGATTATTCCGAATGGCATTCTTAAAAACCTGTACCTGCCATAGGGAGTGTTGAAAGTGCAGTACTTGGAGCTTTTCTTGTCCAGCTTTATTTGCCAGAATCCCTGAGCCGCATCCAGCTTTGAGAAGTATTGGGCTCCAGCCATCTCACTTGCAATCTCTTCACGTTTTGGAATCTGGTAATGCTCACGTTTAATGTTTTTGTTTAAGTCACCAGGATACATGCATATTCTCAGTTCTTTACTTTTGTTCTTTTTGTCCACACATACCATAGAGTTCACCCAATCTGTTGGCTCCTCCACTTTTATTATGACCTGCATTTGACACATCCTGTCCAGTTCCTTTTTTAGGCGGTCCCGAAGTGGTGCTGGAACTCTCCTTGCTACACTGGTGTAGCATCCTCTTTCAGTTGGATTTTTTATGTGTAGGGTAGGCATCCCAAGCCTCTGAACACATCTTGATACTGCTGTACGATGGAGTCAACTGGTTGCATACCTAGTGAGAAGGTGATGTGGTAGACTCTTTTCACAAGATTCAGCTTCTTTGAAATGGCCCCACTAAGCAACGACTCACGGCCATCAGGTACAATAGTGAACAGTACATGATAGTCTTTGTTTTTCACTGTCACTTTGAGTCTGCACTGACCTCTACTTTCAATGTCCTTTCCATTATAGTCTTTGAGAAGCACCTTTTTGTTGATTAGTTTGGGCTTTTCTTTCATTGCACGGATGTCTGTCATGCTGATTAGATTTGCTTGTGCCCCTGTATCAATCCTTAGTGCTACTAACGCTCCATTTACTGGGAGTGACACAATCCATGTGTCTTCACTGTCTTGGTATGTGTCATTTACTCCTTTCTTATTGGGATTTTCATTATCACATAACACCATACCCACAAAGAAAGTTTCACTCAGGTCAGTTTCTTCAACTAGCCGCACTGCTTTGGACTTGCCCTTTGCTAGACACTGTTCTGCAAAGTGATTTTTACCATTGCATTTTGCACACGTTTTACCATAAGCAGGGCATTGCCTGGGCTCATGTTTGTTACCACACCGTCGGCAGGAATATGTCACATTGTCGGAGTTTTTGTTTTGTGTCATATTTCTTTTTGTCTTGTTTCTGACAACAGCCACGTTTGCACTTTCATGAGCTGCAGTCACATTTGACTCATTAAATGTTTTTGCGTGCTGCTGGGCTAACTCAGTAGCATGGCACATTCTCTCTGCCTCCTCTAAAGTTAGCTTTGCTTCTCTCAGCAGTCTTTCCCTTGTCCGTCTATCGTGAATGCCATACACGACTTGGTCGTGTAACTCGCATGACTGTGCTTTCAGCTTCAAGTCTGTGATAAAGCTATCAAAAGTCTCCTCAGGTAGCTGCACACGCGACCGAAACACGTATCTTTCATAAACAGTGTTTTTCTGCGGTGAACAATGTGCATCAAACCTTTCAAGTACTTTATCGTATTTTTGTTTGTCGTCAGCTTGTTCAAATTCAAATGTGTTAAAAACTTCTATCGCTTGGGGACCAGCGACCGTGAGTAGCAAAGCAATTTTCCTGGCGTCGGACTTTGACTCCAATCCCAAAGTGGCGAGGTACAGCTCGAACTGCTGCTTAAAAGACCGCCAGTTGCTGTCCACATTACCCACGAGCTTCAGTCCCTCCGGTGGCCTCAAAGTCTCCATCTTGAACAAAAATGCTGCACGAGGTGGATTTCACTCCTGGTACCATGTGTTGTTCATCTTATAATCAAGAGTTCTTGTTTAGTGAACAAATGAATCTTATGTTTTAATCAGCACGATTAGCACGTTACATGTTTTAGTTACAGGCTGTGGTTCTTCTTCTGTGTTCCCTGGCTAACATAGATCACTGTCTTAGGATCTAGTGCCCTCTGCTGGTAACACAATATACAACATATCACAACAATGTGATCACCTCATTATGGTCTAGCCAACATTTCACTGTCTGACGAAGGGCTAGTGACGCCCGAAACTTTATTGTATGGTGCTAAATAAATTCTTTGGGAGCTCAACAGCGGTGCAGAGTCTTTAATCCTTTCATCATACGCACTATTAATCTTTACAACATTGACGTCAGTAAACCCACCCACACGCCGTCTGCCATCTACCCTGAACAGTGCAAACCGGGCTTCACCTGTGAAGAGAACACCTCTCCATCATGCCGGACACCATCCACTGTGAGCATCTGCCACTCAAGGCAGTTACGACGCCGAGCTGCAGTCTGGTGAAGATCCCGATGATATGGGGTTCTATTTGTGTCAAAAATATGCAGTTTAAACATGTAGTTGCTATGCACTGTTGGTCTATTTCTATGGTATAGATGTTGTTGCAAATTGTTGTTGGTCTATGTATATGTAGTTGTTGCATATGTAGTGGTTGCATATGTAGTTGTTGCATATGTAGTGGTTGTATATATTGTTGTTGCATATGAAGTTGTTGCATATGTAGTGGTTGCATATGTAGTGGTTGTATATGTAGTTTTTGCATATGTAGTGGTTGCATATGTAGTGGTTGCATATGTAGTGGTTGAATATGTAGTTTTTGCATATGTAGTGGTTGCATATGTAGTGGTTGCATATGTAGTTGTTGCATATGTAGTTTTTGCATATGTAGTTTTTGCATATGTAGTGGTTGCATATGTAGTGGTTGCATATGTAGTGGTTGAATATGTAGTTTTTGCATATGTAGTGGTTGCATATGCAGTGGTTGAATATGTAGTTTTTGCATATGTAGTGGTTGCATATGTAGTTTTTGCATATGTAGTAGTTGTATATGAAGTTTTTGCATATGTAGTGGTTGCATATGTAGTTGTTGCATATGTAGTGGTTGTATATGTAGTGGTTGCATATGTAGTTGTTGCATATGTAGTGGTTGTATATGTAGTTGTTGCATATGTAGTTGTTGCATATGTAGTGGTTGTATATGTAGTTGTTGCATATGTAGTTGTTGCATATGTAGTGGTTGCATATGTAGTGATTGCATATGTAGTGGTTGCATATGTAGTTGTTGCATATGTAGTGGTTGTATATGTAGTTGTTGCATATGTAGTTGTTGCATATGTAGTGGTTGTATATGTAGTTGTTGCATATGTAGTTGTTGCATATGTAGTGGTTGTATATGTAGTTGTTGCATATGTAGTTGTTGCATATGTAGTGGTTGTATATGTAGTTGTTGCATATGTAGTTGTTGCATATGTAGTGGTTGTATATGTAGTTGTTGCATATGTAGTGATTGCATATGTAGTGGTTGCATATGTAGTGGTTGTATATGTAGTTTTTGCATATGTAGTAGTTGTATATGAAGTTTTTGCATATGTAGTGGTTGCATATGTAGTTGTTGCATATGTAGTGGTTGTATATGTAGTTGTTGCATATGTAGTTGTTGCATATGTAGTGGTTGTATATGTAGTTGTTGCATATGTAGTTGTTGCATATGTAGTGGTTGTATATGTAGTTGTTGCATATGTAGTTGTTGCATATGTAGTGGTTGTATATGTAGTTGTTGCATATGTAGTTGTTGCATATGTAGTGATTGCATATGTAGTGGTTGCATATGTAGTTGTTGCATATGTAGTGGTTGCATATGTAGTTGTTGCATATGTAGTGGTTGTATATGTAGTTGTTGCATATGTAGTTGTTGCATATGTAGTGGTTGTATATGTAGTTGTTGCATATGTAGTTGTTGCATATGTAGCGGTTGTATATGTAGTTGTTGCATATGTAGTTGTTGCATATGTAGTGGTTGCATATGTAGTGATTGCATATGTAGTGGTTGCATATGTAGTGGTTGTATATGTAGTTTTTGCATATGTAGTGGTTGTATATGTAGTTTTTGCATATGTAGTAGTTGTATATGAAGTTTTTGCATATGTAGTTGTTGCATACAGTGCCTTGCAAAAGTATTCGGCCCCCTTGAACTTTTCGACCTTTTGCCACATTTCAGGCTTCAAACATAAAGATATAAAACTGTATTTTTTTGTGAAGAACCAACAACAAGTGGGACACAATCATTTCAACCTGATAAGACTCACACAGACAGAAAAGCGTTTTAGACGTTTTATTGAATGAATGCAGAACATAATTTGGGGCTCAGACCCCGGAGGATTGGATGAACGATAAATCCGCACGGCGTAGAATGATAGCCGGGATCTTCCCCCGGAGCCTGGACACTGGTGGTGGTAGAAGACCCAGGGTGATCAGACGTTCGAGCAGCGCCGAGAGAGCCCAGGTGGAGAATAGGGGTGGAGGAGGGTTGCAGCACGGCTGGGAAACTCAGAGTGATGGGCCATGGTGCTTATGAAGGAATCTTGGAGCGATGATTGGCTGATGTGGAGAAGCTGAATGGCTGGACTGTGATTGATGAGTGGAAACAGCTGCTGGTGATGAGCGGTGATTGATGCAGCTGGTGAGTCTTCCTTGTTGAATTTGCGCATAAGCTTCATGAAGTGAAACGAAATTTATTGGATATTTCAAACATTTTTAACAAATAAACAACTGAAAAATTGGGCGTGCAAAATGATTCAGCCCCTTTACTTTCAGTGCAGCAAACTCTCTCCAGAAGTTCAGTGAGGATCTCTGAATGATCCAATGTTGACCTAAATGACTAATGATGATAAATAGAATCCACCTGTGTGTATAAATGCACCTGCTCTGTGATAGTCTCAGAGGTCAGTTTAAAGCGCAGAGAGCATCATGAAGAACAAGGAACACACCAGGCAGGTCCTACAAAGTATTAACTTAAGGGGGCTGAATAATTTTGCACGCCCAATTTTTCAGTTGTTTATTTGTTAAAAATGTTTGAAATATCCAATAAATTTCGTTTCACTTCATGATTGTGTCCCACTTGTTGTTGGTTCTTCACATTTTTTTTTCAAATATCTTTATGTTTGAATCCTGAAATGTGGGAAAAGGTCAAAGTTCAAGGGGGCCGAATACTTTCGCAAGGCACTGTATGTAGTTGTTGCATATGTAGTTTTTTGCATATGTAGTTTTTGCATATGTCTCAAATCAAATCAAATCAAACTTTATTTATAAAGCGCTTTTCATACAAAATGTAACACAAAGTGCTTTACAGTTGTTACTAAGCCGAGATATTAACAGGCAGAACCACTTTAAAGATATAGACGTTATTTATTAAATAATGTAAAGGGAGTTAATTCCCTGTGACGTTGAACTCAAAACACACAAAAAGAAATAAAAATATAGACATAAGGTAGAGTTAGTCCGTCCTAACAACTCCTAGGCTAAACCACAGGCCACAGAGCGAACGGACTAACTCAAAAACTAAACTCAAAACCAAAACAAGGACAGCAGGAAACAATGTTGGACACTGTGTGTCGCAGCCACCACACACAGTCTGGCTCAACACCCCCACACCGTCTGGTTTACAATTAAAAACTCCGTGTGGTCCAAACAAAACCCACAACCACGCACAGTGCGGGCCCAGCAAACACTCTGGCCTCCCACAGAAACTGGCACCTCACGGGCACACACGCCACTTCCTCTTTAACCTATCTGGCCCGTGAGGCAACAGCGACCCCTTGAGGTACCACCATTACATCCCTCCCCAACAAGGAGCATCGTCGACCCGACGATGTACCAAAAACATAAGAATGTCATGCCGCTGGTTTAGTTGCCAGGGCAGGTTGTGGCAGCCTATGAGGATTTGAGTGTTGTCCTGCCGTTTTCCTTGCTGACCTCCGAGGCTCAGCAACTAAGGGGGTGCCAGTTTCCTTAGTGGGATGTTCATCCAGACGACGCTGGATGTCAGACAACACGTCATCTGCAACATTCACACAATTGCGGTTTAACTCCTGTCCCGACTGTGGGTGGACTAGGTCATTCATCTCGTCATTCACAGTACAGTTAGTTGGTGTGTATTCTGCACTGGAACAATTTGAGGCCTCAGTTTCAGTCCTTCTCTCAGGAACACTCCTTAACTCAGTCCTATGCAACCGACGGACAGAGCCCTCCTGACCTACTGGAGCAACTGCGTAAACAACACCTCTTGAGGGCGGGGGGCAAACTACCTGGTAGGGTGTGGGGTCCCAAAAATCCTGGATTTTATTCCTCCCTCTGACTGAATGGTTCCTTGTATAAACCAAATCTCCCTCCTCCAAATCTGCCGCCATACCTTGGTCATTTTCCCTCAATTCTCTCTCTGCTCTTTTCCGGTCAAATTGCTTCTGTACAGTTTCGTACGCTGAATTTAGAGATCTCTGATGTTCCTCCACCCACTCTTCCACAGTCAGGTCTGGCTCAGAGTCATCTACTCCCACCAAAATATCTATAGGCAACCTCGGCTCCCTCCCGAACATTAAAAAGTAAGGGGTCCTGCCGGTCGACTGATGCACAGTAGTGTTATAAGCATTAGTCACCTGAGATAAGTGCCTAGGCCACCTACGCTTTTGTTCTGGTGGAAGAGCCCTTAACAGGTCATGTAAAGTACGATTGAATCTTTCACACTGACCGTTTCCCTGAGGGTGGTAAGGTGTGGTGCGACTTTTATCAATATTGTAGATCTTACAGAGTTGCTGAACCAGGCCACTTTCAAAATTACGACCTTGGTCAGAATGGATACGGCTTGGTGGACCAAATAACTGAAACCAATGCTTGACCAAGACATCTGCAACTGTACTAGCACGCTGATCCTTGGTAGCCACAGTCTGCATATACTTTGAAAAAACATCTGTCATAACCAGCACATTTTCTTTACCATCTGTCGATGGCTCCAACAGTGTAAAATCTATAGCCAATATTTCATGAGGTCGGGATGCTTTGACTGTGCCGGTATAGGTCTTAACTTTGGGCAGCAAGGCTTTAGACAGCACACATCTCTCACAGTTCTTACACCAATTCTCAACATCACTGTACATGTTGGGCCAGTAATACCTGGAGCGAACCAACTGTAAAGTACGTTCTACGCCCTGATGACCATGTTCATCATGGAGGAAGCGGAGAACGCGCTCCTGTAAACACTGAGGTAACACTAGCTGCTGGACCTCTCCTTCCCCATCAGGTCTATGAACGGACCGATAAAGTACAGACTCCCTCTTTCTGAGACGGGCCCATTGACGAACCAGCTCTCTCGCACCTTTGCCCAGCTCCTGTCTCTCTTTAGCATTAGGCATCTCACCTGACTCCCAATACTTCAAAAGACTGCCAACACTAGGATCTTGGGCTTGCAATATAGATATATCAGACAGTCCTGGTAACACGCTTATCTCTGCCTGTATCCCAGAAAACCCCTCTTCCTCACTCAAAGAATCCCCAGCTGGGAAGTGAAGGCGGGACAGTGCATCAGCGTTTGCATTTTGGGAACCCGGGCGGTACTTAATGGTCAAATCAAAGGCTGCCAACTCAGAGGCCCATCTCTGCTCTGTGGCGCCTAATTTTGCTGATGCCAAATGGCTTAACGGATTGTTGTCCGTAAAAACAGTACATTGATTCCCAAGTAAATATTCCCTGAACTTTTCAGTAACTGCCCATTTAAGGCCTACAAGTTCAAGCTTCATAGGGCTGTAGTTATTCATATTGCGCTCTGTTGGCTTTAGACTCCGACTCGCAAAAGCAATGGGTCTCAACTTACCCCCGTGCTCTTGTGATAGAACTGCACCCAGACCCCATGACTTGCGTCTACCTCCAAGACGAATGGCTTCTGGAAATCTGCATAGGCAAGAACAGGGGTTGTTATTAAGGCCGCTTTGAGCTTGAGAAAACTTTCCTCACATTCAGGATCCCAAAACTCAACTAATGGCTTCCTTGGCGTTTTGCCTTTCCTTCCTGGCGGGAGAAGCTTTGCAACTAACCGATTCAAAGGGCTTGCCATTTTGGAGAATCCAGCGATAAATCGTCTGTAATACGAGGCAAAACCCAAGAAGGATCGTAACTCAGCCAAATTGTTGGGCTGCTTCCAATCCTTCACTACTGCCACTTTTTCTGGATCTGTGGAAACCCCTTCTGCAGATACAACGTGACCCAAATACTTGACACGCTTTTGAAAAAAATGACATTTAGAGGACTTAACCTTTAAACCCTGAGTCTCTAGACGTGAAAAAATCTGCTCTAACCTTTCAAGATGCTGTTGTACAGAAGAAGAAAAAACTATTACATCATCCAAGTACAACAGTACCGATTGGTAGCGGCAATCACCAAAAAGACGCTCCATGAGCCGCTGGAAAGTTCCTGGCGCATTACAAAGACCAAAAGGCATACGATTGAACTCAAATAAACCAAAGGGTGTACAGAATGCAGTCTTTGATTTATCCTTTTCTGCCATTTCCACCTGGCTATAGCCACTAGCTAAATCAAGGGTCGAAAACCACTGGGCTCCAGCCAAAGCATCCAACGACTCCTCTATTCTGGGAAGAGGAAATGCATCTTTTCTCGTTTTAGCATTTAATAGTCTGTAATCAACGCACATGCGCAATGTACCATCTTTTTTTAGTACCAAGACTATTGGTGAAGAATACGGACTGCTGCTTTCCCGAATTATTTGACTTTGTAGCAACTGCTTAATATGATTGCGGGCCAATTCATACTGCGAAGGAGGGATTCTTCTATAAGCCTGACGCACCGGAGTTTCATCCAACAGGGGAATTTCATGGGTTATTAACTTTGTACACCCGACATCCAGATCACTTTTGGCAAACACTGTACTGTACTTTGCCAGTAGGGCCCTTGCTCGTTTTCGCTCTTCCTCTCCCAAGTTTTCAAACTCTGGTATGGCCAGCTCATTTTCGTTTGGTGTTGAATCTTGGCTCTCAATAAACGCCGTACACGTTTGAGAATCTACAGAAAATTGTATCTGTGACCGCTCCCCCAATACAACCTCAGCTGTTTGAACAGTTGCAATTATCCTACGTGGTGTTAACCAAACATCTGCTGTGCCTACATTAGTAACTGGTACAAACGCCCTACCGCATTTTGCCTTTACCAAGGAAGGTGAAACCAACAATCCATCAGGCAGTGCGTTGTGTTCAGGTCCCAATGGTTCAACCATGAGATCTATGGGCTGTTGCATGGGCACCTGTGGGCAACTCACGGGGACATACTTAAGAGTACCAGCTGGAATACAAAGTGGTCTCTTACCCTGGACTCTCACTAGATGGGGGTCTGGGGAACTGGTCATGGCCTCCATCACTTGGCAGTATCTTAGGACTTTCCTTAGCCCAGGCGATGCAGACTGGATAACTGGTGCGTCCCATAAGTCAGGTCCATGTTGTTTCAACAGTTCGGAATAGAGGGGATTAAACGCGTTCATTCCCAACACACCCGGTACAGCGGTTTTTTTCTGTTTCATGTAGTGATCGGAAGAGTCTTTCACAACTAACACACCCCGGCGAGGGAGAGACACTCCCAAGATGTGCAAGTCCAGCTCCATGTACCCCAAATAAGGAATATTTAAACCATTTGCCGCTTTTAACCCTAACCAACCACAATCACTCAAACCCTCAGACCGATGAGAGAAGTTGTCATGAAAAAAACTTTCCGTTACAGTTGTTACCATAGAGCCACTGTCTAATAGACAAGGCACACTGACCCCAGCAAAATCTACCTCGGCCTCAAAACACTCCCCCACCAGATGGTTTATGTCAGAATCAACATTAACAGCCATATCTTTGGAGCCCTGTGGTCCCCCCACCAGTGCTTGACTCTGAACACTGGCAGGCTCTAGTTTTCCGAAGGCTTGGGCTGATTTTGAGTTATTGAGGCTATGGTTTCATTTTTAACACTACCTGGGCAGTTTCGTGCAATATGACCTGCCTGCTCACACCTAAAACAAATAGGTTTTCCGTCATCAGTTCGTCTGGGCCTATTGTATGGTGTTCGTGCTGGAGGCAAATGCTGTGGGGCCAGTGCCTTCATAACCAAATCCAACTGTGTCTGTTGAGCTTTCAAAAGCGACATCAATTGATTATATTAGGAAGACCCAGAAAAAACACCATCACAGGAAGCAACCGTTTCGTTAGATGCCAAACTGTATTCACTTCGCGGTTTGGGCTGAACACCACATTGAGCCATCCACCGTGTGGCTTCAGTTCTAGCCTCACGTATAGTCCAGTTAGGGTTAGAATTAACCAGGTCCCTCAACCTAATTTTTAAAGTTGGATCTCTAACCCCATCACAAAACTGATCACGCAGATCCCTTGAGGCAGCTATAGAGGCAGCTTGTGCATCAGATTTACTTATCGCGCCCATCAAGTCCATAAGGGAATGAGAAAAATCAATCAAAGACTCACCATCCTGTTGTCTACGGTTGTAAAATTTTCGCTGCAATACTACATGAGTATGCACACATCCATAGACCTCTTTCAAAGTTCTAAAGATTGACCCCATACATTCCCTTTCAACTGTTGGTAAGAACTTGATCTCTCTGCGCGCAGCACCCTCCAAATGGTCCAAAACAATTTGTGCACGCTCCTTCTCAGTTGCCCCTCTTATTTGTGCAAAGTGTCTTATTTGTTCAATCCAATCATCCAAAGTCCACGAGTCCTTGCCATCAATTTTGCCAGAAAAAAATTGCATCTTTATGTCCTGTTGCACGTATATAACCGGAGTGTGCGGCTGTGGAGCAGAACCTCCAGTAGCTCCGGATATAGACGGAGTTTCCAAGTCCCTGGCTCGCAGTGTCGCGAGCTCCGTTTCCAGTTCTTTAACGTGCAGTGACATGGCCTGCTGCTCAGCTTCATCCATAGCTGCACGACTGAGTCCACTGCCAAACCACTGTCACCAGCGCGTGGTCCAATCCCACTGCTCCTGCTGTCCTTGAACTAATTACCAAAAAACTAAATGGTCACTTCCCCAAATGTTTGCCAACAACGCCAAATGTTACTAAGCCGAGATATTAACAGGCAGAACCACTTTAAAGATATAGACGTTATTTATTAAATAATGTAAAGGGAGTTAATTCCCTGTGACGTTGAACTCAAAACACACAAAAAGAAATAAAAATATAGACATAAGGTAGAGTTAGTCCGTCCTAACAACTCCTAGGCTAAACCACAGGCCACAGAGCGAACGGACTAACTCAAAAACTAAACTCAAAACCAAAACAAGGACAGCAGGAAACAATGTTGGACACTGTGTGTCGCAGCCACCACACACAGTCTGGCTCAACACCCCCACACCGTCTGGTTTACAATTAAAAACTCCGTGTGGTCCAAACAAAACCCACAACCACGCACAGTGCGGGCCCAGCAAACACTCTGGCCTCCCACAGAAACTGGCACCTCACGGGCACACACGCCACTTCCTCTTTAACCTATCTGGCCCGTGAGGCAACAGCGACCCCTTGAGGTACCACCATTACACAGTGCTTAAAAATCATTAAAATCGTCCCCACCAGTAAATATACATAAATAACTACAACCCCAGAGGAACCACTAGGAGAACATAAAAAATAAATTAAAATAAAATAAATAAATAAATACAATAAAAAATTATATATATATATATATATATATATATATATATATATATATATATATAACACATAAAAAATAAATATATATTCTAAAAGAGATAAATTAAGAACAGCTAAAACTGTGTGTGAAATAGCACAGGATAAAAACTAAAGAAATAATAGAACTAAAACCGGTAAATAAAGTTAATATAAGTAAATATTAGTTAAAAGCTAAGCTAAAGAGGTGGGTCTTGAGCCTGCTCTTAAAAACATGAACGTTCTCTGTGGTCCTGAGCTCCTCTGGCAGGTCGTTCCAGAGGAGAGGGCCGTAATATTGGAAAGACGCCTCGCCGTGAGTCTTTCTGTTGACTTTAGGAATAACTAGGAGACCCCTGCCAGAGGAGCGAAGGGGCCGTGAAGGTTCATAAGGTAAAAGCAGTTCTGAAAGATAAGAAGGACCAAGACCATTAAGACATTTAAAAACCATTAAAAGAACTTTAAAATCGATCCTGAAACACACGGGGAGCCAATGCAGCGACTCTAAAACCAGTGTAATGTGGCCCCGCCTCCTGTAATGTGGTCCCGCCTCCTGGTCTTCGTCAGGACACGAGCTGCTGAATTTTGTAAAAGTTGTAAACCTGAGATACTCTTTTTGGGAAGACCAGAAAGCAGGGCATTACAGTAGTCCATACGACTGGTGATAAAAGCATGCATGAGCGTCTCCGTGTTGGCCCGAGAGAGAATGGGGCGGGGCTATGTTCTTTAGATGTAAAAACCTATCTTTGTGATATTCTTAATGTGTGGAATTAAAGTCAGCTCAGAGTCAAACATCACACCCAGGTTCTTCACCTGTGAGGAAGGATTAAAAGACAATGACTGTAGTTTGGGTAAAAGTTTCTCTCTCTGGGCCTGAGGACCGATGACTAAAACTTCAGTTTTGTCCTGGTTAAGCTGGAGAAAGTTTTCTGCCATCCAGGATTTGATCTAAAATGCAGTTAAAAAGTGCATCCATTGGCCTGGTGTCATCAGGAGACATGGAGATGTACAACTGTGTATCATCAGCGTAACTATGAAAGTTGACTCCATGTCTCCTGATGACACCACCAAGAGGGAGCATATACAGGTTAAAAAGCACTGGGCCTAAAATCGAACCCTGGGGCACACCACATGTAATTTTATGGACCTTAGAGGAGCAGGTATCCAAACTCACCATGAATGTCCTGTCTGTGAGGTAGGATGTAAACCATTTGTGGACAGCACCAGAGAGGCCGATGTGTTTTAAACGAGTTAAAAGAATAGTATGGTCGACTGTATCAAAGGCAGCGCTCAGATCCAGTAGAACCAACACTGTCAACCTTTTGGAATCATAATTTAATCTAAAATCGTTTAAAATCTTTAAAAGGGCCGTCTCGGTGCTGTGGTTTACCCTAAAGCCAGACTGGAATTTCTCAAGGACATTATGTGCATTTATAAAGTCGCTAAGTTGGGTAAAAACACGTTTTTCTAAGATTTTGCTTAAGAATGGATGGATGGTCTAAAGTTGTTAAAATGATTACGGTCCAAATTGCTCTTCTTCAGCAGAGGCCTCACCACCGCCCCCTTAAAGGCAGCAGGGAAGACCCCCGTCTGAAGGGAGCAATTCATCATGTTTAACCTATGGACTCTTATGGACATGATCTTTATGTTTTGCTTTTAATTGTGAAAATCATGAAACAAAGACTAAGCTATTGAGTGAGCAATGAAATAAATACTGTTAACTTAAATATAATTTCTGCCTCTGCCTCGATCAACGAACCTGTGTGCTTTTGGTCCTAAGTTAAACTTGGCTTTACTTTTAATTAGATATCATTCATCAGACCCCCAATACCCCCACTTGGTCTGTCTTTGTTTTCTTTATGTAATGTATATGATTTGCAATAAAAAAAAAAAGGAAAAAAGGAACCAAGTTACAAATACAGGTTCTTTTATCAGTTCCAGGCATAGATAAAAAAAAATAAAAAATAAAAATTCAAAGTTCGCTTCTCAGCAAGTTTGCTGTAAATCCCCGGATGAGAACCTGCTGCGCCCGTTTTACCGAACATGCATCAGAGGAGGCCTGTGCGTTCTCCGCCAGCTATATTTCCCACAATCCTTTTGGCTTTGAGCACGTGGATCACTGCGAGCCTCCGCCACCCTCCCTCCTCATCAGCACCAATCAAATGATTAACAGCTGATCATGTGCATGGAAATAAACACAACGATGTGACCAGTGCTTACTTTGGTCCTCCGTTTGGGGGATCACATTCCCCCAATTTACAGTTTCTCAGGGTGAAGGATCCGGCAAAGATTTGATCTGATATAATGGTGTTTAATGAGAGTGTTGCGGCAAATGTTCCCCGAATCCATCTCATCAGACCAAAAGTGTTCCTGAAAAATACTCATTTACAAATTAAGCACTGGGTGTGACCCATTTCATCCCCACAGAAGTGTCTCCTGCTCAAGACAGTTTTTCCTGGTTTTCTGAGCAGTTTTGAAACGACATACTTTGATTGTCTCCTAATGATCAGCAGTATGAAGTCGTATCGTCATGGACAGGTTATTGAGAACAAATGCATTTTATTTTTCCATAGTTTTATTAAGGGGGGAATGCAGACACATTTTTATATGGGAACTTCCAAAACAGCTTCATATTTTAAAGTTTAAATTGTTTGTTTTTTTCAGAATAATTTGCAACCCCCAAACAAATAAATTATATTTGACCTATTTTTTTTAAAATAATTGTTTCAGTTTGCACATCAGATATTTTTAATTACTTTACACACAATGCCTTATTTATGTAGGGTAAAATTGTATAAATAATGTGAAATTGACTAAAATGTAAAATGTTATAAAAGCTCACAGCCCCATGTTCATGAGCTACTTCCTGTGATGTCATCGAGTTCACTCGTTCCAAACGCTGAAAAGCCGAGTCCACAATTGTGAACTCCTCAAGTCCGAGTCTGCACTAGTGACTAGGCAGAGTATTAAGAAAAACAGATGAATATCATTTAATCTAATAATCATGGATTACATAAAATATAACTTTATCCAGTTTTACAGTCTAAAATGGCACCAGATTACGTCAAATCACCACATTCTTTTTGAATTTTTTATTAAACAACAATTATTAATTTTTAATTATGTGTGGAGGTTACGTTTTTTGTTTTCTATGATATTTTCTACTGTACTACTGTAATATTTTCATTGGTTTAAACAGTGACTCACTGAATCCAACGACTCAAAGGACCCGTGAGAGATTCATTCTAACTCGAGTCAGTAAAATGAATCTTCACATCACTAGTCTGCACCCGCAAGTCCGTACCCACCAAGTATGGAGCCTGCACTCTGAGAATTGAGAAACGGCCGTGCTTTTATTTTGAAGGCGCGCAGAGGAAGTGTGACTGCTACATCCCGCTGCTCTGGCTCTTCTACCTGCAGGTTTCTGTCTGCGCCGGGGAGAGAAGAGACGCCTGCCCAGGTAAGAGAAAGACTCTAGAAGAAAGTAGAATCTGCACGTGGATGTTTTTAGCTCTCTAACACTACTTTACCGCATGCTTTTGTTGTTTTTCTAAACTAGAACTAAAATGCTCTGGTGACAGTTCCATATTTGTTTGTGATTCGGGTCATAACTGACAGTGATTCTCAAACGGTGGTACGCGGCCTTCAAGTTTTTTTTCCCCCGCTGGATAAAAAATACAGAGGGGAATAATTCTGGTCCCACCAGGCTATATTTCAGTAGCACATGCAATTGTGATTGTGCATCCAAAGCAGTCTATCAATATACAATGTAGGCCTTGTAAAGTCATGATGGGCCACATTGCATCTTTTAAGCCAGTAATCGACAAACTGGAGTGTGCAGATGAAATCCCTGAATTTTTTAGATCCTGCTATTTGAGTTATTATAGTACATATTTAAGTTTATTATATATCAAGTACCAAAATCTACAACATTATTGATGAATGTAGTTAATGGAACTTGAAATTGAAATGATTTGAACCCAGCACTGGAACTGGGCTGCACGCTATTGGCGGGCTGACTTTGTCCAATTGCAATGGCACACACGGGCACAACTGTTTGAATTGATTTCACATTACATAGTGTTTCCTACGAGATGAAAGCGAGCATTGTGTTAAACCATTCAATAATGTTCTCAATGCTATTGAACGCTTGACAAAGTATAATCAAACAAATAATTATGCTACATCTTTTATTGATACAGAGGTTCTGACATTCTCACAACATTCATACATGGCATGTTTGACATGAGAAATTATGCTCATCTTAAAAAAATAAAGAAGTGAAATGGCCACTTATTGTTTTGTGTGTGTTTTGTGTTGATGAGCCCACATCATTGTAACACGTTTGAATTTTTTCCCCACATGGGAAAGGTAACTTTACCTTACCTTACCTAAAAGTAGATTAAGGTAAGGTAAGGTATACTTTATTGTCCCCATCGAGAAATGTATCTTCATTTGACCCATATCCTTCGATGCCGCTGGGTCAACTCGTATGGAACAGTGGGCGACCTGGGGACCCATCTCAAGATGTGGCCATGATGGTCAGCACCTGTTAAGCGGGATGATAATTGAGGCTTCCTTTGACCAACAGGACAAATGTCCAAACCATAGGCTATTTGAGGGCTATTGGTTATCCATTACGCATGCACACTCTTTTGTCCCTCTGTGTGCTTAGAAATGGTTGAACAGCAATTCCAATGATGTTCAACAACACCCTGCAACAGTTAGGTAGGCTACCTGGTTTTGGGGTGAGACGAGAGAGACTTACACCGTTATGGCAGATCAGAGGCAAGGCACCTGGTGCCCTGCTGTGGAGCAGTGACAGGTCGAGTCTCATATCTTGAGCAGTTTGTGCGGGGAAATACACATTTTAGCACGAAGAGGAATGATCGTGTGTGGCCTAAGTATAGTGTGTGTCAACTGTTGGCGTGTGTGCTTGTAGAATGTGGATTGCTGCTGAGACAGTTCGCCTGAATCAACCTGGCATCGGTGTTGATGATGTAGCATACCATGTGACATACTACACTCAACAAAGCTTATATTTGGTCTCAAACAACATATTTGTCTCAGTGGTTACCTCTTCAGTGCATGGACGTTGACGCTCAGAGAAGATGATTTGAGATTTGTGTTTGGTTGTAAGCAGACGTGCATGTTCCATAGACTGTACAAATAATAGGCAAGGCAAGTTTATTTGTAGAGCACAATTCATACACAAGGCAATTCAAAGTTCTTTCACAGTTGCATAAAATTACAAGAAAACAGATCAAATCAAACTTTATTTATAAAGCGCTTTTCATACAAAATGTAACACAAAGTGCTTTACAGTGCTTAAAAATCATTAAAATCGTCCCCACCAGCAAATATACATAAATAACTACAACCCCCCCCCCCCCACCCCCACCCCACCCGCACACACAGACACACATACATACAGATAGCCAGCAGTTAAAAGTCTTAAATAAAAATGGACATAGAGTTGAGTATGTAAGGCTGAGTACAGATGGACCGAAAGAGGAAACATCATCCAAGGAGCGTCTGCACCAGGAGCAGCCCATCGGCCACAGCCACAGAGCGCCAACTCAGGGTGCCCGGAGGAGATGTAGGAGAGACGTCCTACTTCCATCCAGGCACCTCCAGGAGAGCGCCCGCACGGCCACAGCCAACCAGCACTCCGGGGGCAGAGGGCTCCCTCAGATCAAATCAATCATTAAAACATCAACATAAAAATGAATCAATGACAGTAAAAGGCAAGAGTGCAAGTGTTCCTAATAAGGGCATAAGGGCGGGATCTTCACTGTAGACTCGACCCTTGCGTGACGTGTAGCTCGCGCAGCTCCAATGCTAACAGTCCGACCCTCAGTAAGCACGAGATTTCTAAAATGTATCCTACGATAACCAGCCCGGTGCCTCTGACTGTGTCTAACCCGGCGTAATCACAGGAGGAATATCTAGCTGTAGACAGTTCCAAAAAATTAGGCACCGGGCTCTAAACTTGTTTTTAACGTGTCCAAAGTGCAATGGATTCCAATGGGAGACTAGCGGCTATATGGCGGTACTACAGCTTCTTGGGGATAAGTAAAGACAAATCCTTACAATTCAAGAATGAACCAATTGTCAAACAACTGTATCTGCAGTCAAGGAATCTTTATGGACTTTTCATACGTTTTACTGCGTGCTCCCTCTCCTGGCTTTGAACCAGTGATCTTCAGCATCAAAGTCCATGACCTTAGCTGTCGCACCAATGGTCAAAACCAATATTTGTCCATCCATCCATCCATTTTCTCCCACTTGTCCGTTGCCGGGTCGTGGGGGCAGCTATTGGAGCTGCCCAAGTCACATTGCACCAGTCCCCTATGGCTCCTTCTGCAGGTGGTGGGTCCACGGAAGGACGGCCTCATGGTTCCAAACGGGCCTGTTGGTCTCTCATAGGTCTCTAATATTTGTCAATTACATTAATTCTCCACGTCATATTTTTTGTCTCTGCAAATGATAATTGAAATTGCACTGTCTAAAGGAAGCAGCCACCACCAGCCACACTCCTAATTAGGCACAATGAGGAAGAATTATCAGACAGATTTGATTTGATTTATTTGAGCAGCAACACTCTGCTCAAAAGGAGCGGGCCGAAGCAAAAGCTTATGAGTGCCCACCCCTAGATCACATAAGACATTTTACTTTCATTGACTGGTTACATTATAGTAACCCAGGAGGACACGCCCCCAAACAACTGTTTTGCTCCAAATTTGCAGCTGAGACAGTTCGGCCGAATCAACTGGGACATGCTCGTCTACTTTCAACCGAACACAGGGCTTTTCTGTGAGCGTCAGCGTCCATTTTGCTGAATCGATGTCAAGGTAAGGGTGCATTGGAGTGGTGAGCACTGAAGAGACAATCGGATATGTTGTTTGAGACGGAATATAAGCTTTGTTGAGTGTAGGTAGGTGACGTGGTGGCCCACATTGTCAACACAGCTGACAATCCAGCTAAACCCGATAAATAAACACCAGGTGATCTAAGACAACTGTAAGTAACGATGACACACATCACCCTGTTTGGATGCGCATGTTACGGGCCCCAAGCTGTGGGGTTGCCGTAGCAGTAATAGTTAATAGTTAATTGTTTAATCTGTATGATAGGATAAAGAAGACAGGAGGCAGTGAGTTGTTGGTTGACGCAGCCTCGCTTAGTAGTATCTTTAATACAAAAATCAAATAAATGTAAAAATTTATTCTGTGTCTATTAACAAAGATATTCAACCTTTATTGTCTGACAACACACATCACCAAAAAAAAGTAAACAATCAATCACCAAAAAAAAAAAGTAAACAATCAATACCTCGCTTCGTTGTATGAAAGGAAGCTGCCAACGTGTTGGCAAGAAGGCCCCGCTAGGCGGACCCACAGCCTGCTCACAACAATGCCCTCTTGTGGCGCACCCCATAATTGCGATTATGGAGACAATATTGTGTCAAAAACATTTGTCTGTGTGTAACCAGATTTGTGCGTCCGTAACCAGATGTGTCTGTGCGTAACCAGATGCGTGTGTGTGTAAACAGATGTGTGCATGCGTAATTTTTTTTGCGTGCGTAACATTATATTTGCATGTGCAATAAAAGAATGTGTGTGTAAATTTCCATGTTGTAAAAAAAAATCAACGGAAAATGTCTAAGTCTTACGCACAAGCCTCTGTTTTACGCACGAGTCTCTGTTTTACGCACAAATCTTTTTGACACAGTTACCACCCAAAGTTTTAACTGCCAGGCTGGTTGTTAAAACCATAAATCGCCAGTAGATGGTGCTGTTTTGCTGTGTTTGGGTGTCCTGTTCTGAAGTTCTGAACCTGGACTTGCAGAGGACGACAAATAATAATGTTCATAGAAATGCTAATGATCTCCACCCTGAAGTTTGGACCGCCAGTAAAATGGATGGTTTTGCAGCCAATAGGAACAAGCCATTGCCAAACCCTTCTCTGCTAAGGCAAGAGCAGCACCATCAACCCCAGGGCTGAAACCAGGAGGATACTTCTGCTTCAGGTAAGTCGTTTTCTTCTGACAAATAAAAGGCGGTGTGCTCTTCCTCTGTAACTATGAACTAGACGTTTATTTGGCAATGGGGAAGGTGTCAGTGTGGCAGGATAGGAATGCTAGTTAGCAATTAGCATTAGCTCTGATCTGTAAAAAAAAAAAGGGTTGTTTGTAATAGCTTAAGGCTAGCAAACCTTTCTCACTTGCATTTTTCATAAAACATTGCATGAGAAAATGCTTCTGACAGCTAATGTGTTTTTAGGGTCATACACACACATACGGTCTTCTATGTCAAAGGAGCAACAGTATTATGGTTTTTCAAAAGTGTAATAAACACTACCCTGTCATTGACTGGCCAAAAATATTGCACATTCACAATAAAATATTTAAAATATTAAAGCTGAATTATCCTTCCGTGGACCCACCACCTGCAGGAGGAGCCATAGGGGACTGGTGCCGTGTGATTTGGGCAGCTCCAACAGCTGCCCCCACGACCCGGCAACGGACAAGTGGGAGAAAATGGATGGATGGATGGAAGCTGAATTATAAAAGGAAAATAAATAAATAACAGTACTTGGCAAAGAATGACCACAATATAACAGATTTAATTATGTTCCATATTTTCAGTTTAATGACTGCTACATAGCAAAATCTGCCATGATAATCAACAAGCCCCAGCATGGCAGATCCTGTAGGAGACTGCTGCATCCAGGAGCCCATCTTCAGATATCAAGGATCTTCATCAGGAGCAGCTGAAAGAAAACCTGTTGCTCAAGTGAGTGAACATAATGAAGCTTGTATGCTGCGTACAATCTCGTACTGTACAATGCATATTGTATATTATTTGTTTTTGCTACAGTGACGCCAACAAACCACGAGCATCAGGAAGAACCTCTTTATCTGCTTTTACGGCAGTCTTCCACCTGGATAGGAGTCGGCCCTCAGGAATGTAAGTAGACACTGGTTGTCCAAGTCTGCTGCAGCAGTTGAGAGCTGGTGTCTGTAATAAATGTCAACTACTAGCAGGCTCGTCTGATAAAATGTAGGTGTACGTCGATTTTAGAGGCCACATGCTATGAGCTGGAAATGTTACAGTTCAACAAATAACATGTGAGAAAACATGTCACTCAACATTTGACACACACCAAGGTGAACGGTATTCAGTTCAACCGTATAACTTTTGCTGCATACATTGCATTGATACAATAGTATTTTGTGCTGTGTTTTAAGGGCATATTATACACGGACAAAAAGTACACAAGTGAGCTAGTCAGGGAAGGATGATGATGAAACAAAGTCAGTTACATTCTTCCTCAAAGTGATATGATTTACTCTCAACACTTTTTTTTTTAAATCCAGGATGAGAAATTTCAAACTGAGGATCCAAAAGGCCAAACAGATGATGAGGATGGCTCAGCAGCAACTGTATGAGATCTTCAGCAACTTCCACCTCTGGACTGTTGAGGGCATGTTCAGCAATTGTTACTGCCTCCAGTATGTAGCAGTGCATCTGCGCTGAATGGTGAAGGTGGCCTTGAGGGTCATGTGGACTCCACTGCCTCTCACAGAAGAGCTGCCTTTAACCTCGTAGATTTAAGGACAGCTGACTGAAGTCTTTTTGGAATACTTAATAGCCACTGTGACAACTTTTCCATGTGACCATAACATTATAAAGCGATTACTTTGTCGCCGACGAAGCCTTTTGGATGAGAGGCGAAACATTCGTAGACTTCAACTACTGAGTACAGAAGATGAATCAAGTACCTTCATTGAAGATGGACAACTCCTGTACGACTGAGAACTTACACAGACATTATAAAGCAATGTCTCTCAAACTTTGGTGGTCAGGCTTCCCTGCGGTTATAGTTTTGGTTTAATTTAGAAACCATTTTATAATCTTCTTGGGTCCTCTTTTTACGTTAACCCCTTGTTTCATCCTTTTTATAAACCTGTTTTGTATAAAAAACAGCCTTTCTTAGCCCGAAATTTCTTAACATTCACACAAAGTATCAAGTTTGTCCTTGCGCCTCCCCAACTTGAAAGGGGGACCTTTCTACATGAGGGTTTTGAAGAGATAATATTTTTATACGATGTTTTGTTCCTTTGGCTATTTAGCAAACTAACCAAAAGTTGTCATTCAGTGCAGAAAGGTGTGGGTTCCTCAGAATCTTTTGTTTCAAGACACAGCAACCCCCACCCGGTCCACTGGCCATTTGGACAGAAGGGGTCAAATTACGACGGAACTGAATGGACAGCTTTGGGGATCCAATGGGAAATCTTGTGGACAATGGAATGTGGAGTGCTGTGCTTCCCCAGGAAGAGTCAGTCTGACCATGGGAACGGCTGAAGGCAGACTCACGATGGATAGGAAAAACAGAATTCTGTATTGAGATGACATGTTAGAGAAATAAACGTTTAACTTGTTTAACTCCTTGATGTGTCATCAATTCCTGGTATTTAATTATTAGTTTATGTAGAGTAGTTTTTGACGACTCTCAACTCCTCCTCCAGTTTGAATACGCGGTGTTGTCAATTAAAGGTAATGTTAAATAGGGAAAAAGTAACCGCCGTCGTAGCGGTACTATTTTATTGTGTACAGCGACAACACAGGAAAACGGCTGTTTTTCTTTATGTGGTGACCCCGGGAGAACTGCAGGGGGTGCTGAAGAGCCGTCAAACGGAGACGCGACGAGGTTCGGTCTTCGAGAAAAAAAAACCCATTTTGCGTTAGAAATACCAGGTTCTTTCTTCCACATCATACAACAACAATTTCATGGACGTCATTCTAGCTTAAGGTAAGACTGCTTTTGACCTCTACTATTGTGTGAGTCTCAAAGTACGTCTAGTTGGCATATTTTTCCAAATTTTAGATTACTTTTTAACGGAGTTGTCTGTTGTGTGGTGTAATCTGTGAATTGATGGTGGAATTAAGGAAAGAAACGTTATAATTTGATATCTTAGATACCACAGAAGACAAAATAAGTGGGATAAACTGAAATTACGAGTAATTAACGGGCTGCGCGTTGGGTTTTACCCCTGTAAAAGCTGAAATGCACGTAGGCAGAATCGCCCAAGGCCGTGGACGCACGGTCTGAAATAAAACGTTGAAATAATCGTAGACAGATTTGGGGTCTGTCTAAAAGACGGGTTGAAGGCCCTTAGAACGGTGATTCTATAAATAGGTTGAAGGCCTGAGAAACGGGGTTTCTTAAATTCTATATTTTATATTAGCCTTTGTTAGCTTTCGTTAGCTTCGTTAGCTTAGTGCGCTAGCATACAGCATGGTTAGCTTAGTGCGTTAGCATACAGCATATTGTTGATAAACGTGTACTAAACCCACACATGTGTTAAACCCAGCTCGGTGTGTGGACACTGAAGGCTGTTCTGTGTAGTAGTGTAGGATTTTATTGAAGTGTGGTGCATGGTTTGTTTTCGATATGATCTGTTTGCTGTTGGTGTGCGAGGTTGCTAAGTTAGCTCTGAGAACAAAGGATTAGCTTTAGCATTTAGTTTTTTCCATGTCGTACTGTTATTTGGCTGTTATTTTGTAATACCGGAGTTTCTGGCCGCCATCGCTGTAGTGCAACCGTATGGCCTCTAGGTTTTCACTGAAAGGCATCGGACTTTAGGCACATTATACTATTTAACGCGTGTTTTTATTTTTATACACTTATCTGATTTTGTTGATCGGAGGGGGAGAATACTAAATTGTTTTGGTTGTTCTTGTTAGTCTGTTTGGTTTTTTGTTAACTGTTGTTTTGTTTGTGGAAATTATTGTGTCTTGTTGTCTCTTTGTGTAATGTTCTCTTTATTGTAGAGTGACTGAGTGTGTCCGGAGTGAAACTAAAAGTGCATTTGCTGTGTCTGCATTTGTGTAGACGCAGCAAAGGACTGATTAAACGGGAAGTGATGGGCGCATTGGGAAAGTGGCCATTTTCCTTTGTGCCCAGACATCCGTGTAGGAGGGTAAGTGGAGAAATTGCTCCGCCCCTCATTGCAAAACAAAAAAAGTAGAAAAAAGAACATTTTTTGACCTAATTTCTTGTTTTAAAGGTTATTGTTTTAAAAGTTATTATTTTGTTTTGTTTTTAAAGAGGAACATTTCTGCTGGTGGTAGAGTTATGTCTCCACAGCATACATTTGAAGAACGAGTATCCAAAATCAGTGTGAGAAAAATGCTATTTTTTTTAAGCCTGTGATTGACGGAGCATTTAGGGCTCTGAGAGATGTTGCTAAAAAAAATAGAACCTCTCTCCACACGGTGGCGCCGTGGTATGAAAACTGTAGCAGGGAAGACCTGTCGTGAGTTTTAATACATTGATTGAAAGTACAAACCACTATTAATTTAGAGTTTAAGTTGATCTTTATGCGCCATTTTGGACGCATTACCAAAAGTTATGAAGGAGCAATTATGCAAAATTCAAATTATTGTTAATAAAACCAAATAAATTAATGAATACATTTTGAGATGAATGCCCTTGACCAGAAGCGAGAGCAAAATTGAACTGAAAGAAATGAGTGCAACTTTTAAAGGTGCAGCTTAAAGGAGCGAGTAATGAAAGTAATAATGAAAAAAGAGTAATAATGAGTTTACTTGAATGTGCAGTGACCTGTGGGTGTGGTGTTGGTAATTGTGGCCAAGGATTGTTTCAGACAAAGATGACCAACAACGTTCGAGGAGATCGAGGCGTTTACAACAACGCTGATGGGAACCATGCTACTCTCATCACTGGCTGCTACTGGGTTCAGAGGCATGGGAGTCCAGAACTGTTACCTGTGAAGGTGAACGGACAGACTCTTGACGTGCTGGTGGATAAAGGTGAACGACACTCATCTGTGAACTATGAGACTGTGATCATTAACAGACACCATCTACTGGGTGGATACAGGAAGACCACCCACAACCTTTCACCAAGCCAGTGCCTAGTCAGCTCACAGGACTGAATCTGACACGCCAACTCAGACTCCTGTTTCTCTCCTCGGATGTGATATGCTGATGACAGTGAGAGCAACAGTTTTGTGCTCTCTGAATGGACTAACAGTGACTTTTCCCTGATTGGACAAACACCTTGCTGTCTGACAGTGGTTGCTGAATGCAGATATATCTACTGGGAAGAGCTGAAGGACTGTACAACTGACGTTTGACCTTGGATCAAACATTCACTTTGCCAAAGCCACCCACCCATTGATCACTGTACTTTAATGATATAGAAAAGCTTTTAAGGCTAACCTTAGTGGACGTGAATGGTCCTTTTAAAAAACAAAATTAATTAGGCAAACGAGGTGTGACTGCGAACTGTTTACACCCTATAGAACAGTAATATGATGTGTTTATAACTCGTTTGCTCTCTCTCCTGGACAATAGGCTAAAGAATTTGTTCCATGACCAAAGCGTGAGTGAAACAAAAGATTGGTAAGAAATTGAAGTTTCTAAAATGTCCTGTACTCTCCATCCATGTATGCCTACTCTATAGACATTAATGCTAGACTTATGTCCGTTTTGGGACATCATTCCACGACACCATGATAGAGAATTACGTGTTTATGAACTGACTGAAAATATCTTAATGCACCAGATAAAGATGGTCTTTAGGACCTACTGATGCTGGTTTATTTACTAAATTGAATCGATAATCTTTCAGTTACAACTAAATGCATTTGTCTGAATGTTTTGATACAAAATTTGAATTTGATGCCTTAGAGGGCATTGACATGTGATAGAACTGAGAAAAAGAAAAAGCTGAAGTGAATTGGGTTTCGATCCTTTCTCTTGCTCTGCTCCTGGCGTCAATCCGTGAGCAGATCGAGAGGAAACTCTTATGAACTTGAAACAGGCCATTCTGTTGCCTGAGTTCAGCCTCCTCTTTGATTCCACGGGAATCCAGTGGACACTGATCTTAAAAATGTATGTTATAATCCCTATTGAAACCATCTACACTCATTAGTTTATGCACTCAGGTTGGAGGTGACTGCTGATCTCACTTTGGGAGCTGCTGAGAGCTCCTTTCCCAGCCTGTCTGACGGTCCTCTGCCACGATTGGACTGAACCAGTGCTGGTCTGATCCCTTTTGAGGCCACTCCCAGGACCTCACATGCTGTCCAGGTCTCTCACTCGCCCTGTCGACCCATTTAAACCCGCCTTCAACCTCCCTGGACTGAACCTGACATTTGTTATTTTGCTATTGTTTTCTTTGTTATGTGGGTGCAGAAGGTATTAATCTCCAGTGAAATTGGAGTTGGTTTGTTGTGTTTCCTGTACAAGGATAGAGGTTTCACTTGTTTATGCATGTTTACATGACTCTTTATTGGACTGAGTTTTCCTCAGTCCAAGAGGGGGTGTTAATTATATGGGAAAATTATTATAATTTGGTTTATTTTGGCATGGGAAAGAACTGATACAAATATATCTAAAAGATAAACAAACGAAAACATAAAGTGACGAATTGACAAATGTTATGGCCAACTAAGATTTCGGTTTCAGATAGGTAAATTAATTTATAATACTCTGTTTTTGACGTTTGCTGTGATTCTGAAGTGCACACAGAATCTGTGGTAAATGTGGGAAACAGAAGCTAAAAGAGAGTTTTTCTCTGTAGATTAATGAAACCTGAATTTCTGAATTTTCCAGATAAAATTGACCCTAGCATTCCAACAGATAGATTAAGTTAAATAGGTTTTTGAGTCCAGCCATAATTTGCAAGATTAGCTGGCATGGTCGTTCTAACGGTGAGCGGCCCTGATGAGAATTTTTGTTTTTGTAATTTTCGTCTGTTCTTTTGTGTTTCTGTTACAGATCTCTGTTGGTTCCTTGTCTCGGTGGGTGCTTGTGAGTGGTCGTAATTGTGAGTTTTTGACCCAAATTAATCAATCAAGTTTTATTTCTAAAGCGCCTTACAATAATCAAAGTTGACCAAAGCATAGTGATGTAGAAAATATAGCGGACGCGGAGGGAGCATGAACCGAGACAACGACCTGACAGAATCAATACGGGGAGGAATTCGAGAGCCCCTCCCGAGCGGAGGAGCTCCCGCTTTGGCCCCATCGGCCCCTCCTCCATATGTACAGAGCGGGGCGTCCGGCTCCACTTTTTACACCCAGTTAATAACCCTTCATGGACTGGTGGACGTGGCGGCTGCGAACTTGTTATCAGCGGAAGAGTATAAAAATGGCCATGCCCGGGTGCCCGCCTAAGTCTAACTCAGCGACCTTGCCTGAGCGGACTTACCATCGAGGGTCTACATTAAAAACACCAGGACCTGTTGGACGCTCCCAGATACTTAGGACCTTTTGAAGTGACTCAAAGGACTGCCACCGCAGTTAAGGTAGAGGGGCGTGACAACTGGTACCACTGGTCACACTTGAAGCCCTGTTCTGAGAAAACCGGCTTACACTGGACTCATACGCATCCCGGACGGTTGACACATCCTGACGAATATGGTAGTGGGTCTAACAGCCCCACTGAAGGGGGTGGGGGACACCAACCCCGACCCACACGGTCACAAAGACATAAAAAAGACTAACAAATATGGACTTAAGGCCTGGGTTTTAAAACCAGGACCTTTTTAAGGTGTCCATACGGGGTGTGGGGCCTGACACTTGCTCTTTGCTTGCTCATCATACCAACAGTAATAAAAATAGACGATCCACATAGTTGTGAGGGACGGGTCAGAGGACACCCTATCAAAGAATTGAAATTGGCCCTTTACAAGGTATGCAAAGAAGTAGGTAAAACACCTGGAGAAAATCTGGTCATCTACTGCAACAATGCAGGTACAATGTTGGTGAAAATGAGAGAAGCAGTGTCGGACCAACACACCCTAGACTGGATTACCCATTGTACAGAAAAAATGATAAAAACATGGGAAAACAAAGAAGGAACAAAATATGCTGTTTTGAAACCTGTGATTTATGATGTATCTAACATGTCTGTTTCCACAGAGGGAGATGGATCTAGGAAGCGACGGTCTTTCAATATGGGGGGTCATACACCAGGAGAGAATAAATGGGTAAAATTAGCTAAGCACACGGCCATGATTACCAACTCAACCCTGCAGGTGGGAAACCGTACCCTCGGTCAATCATACGTACCTTTCTATGATGACGGCGGCCGTAAGCCCCTGTTCGGAGATGGGAAAGGATTTATCGCCACGCTGATCCCTATGATCGGTGTGGCGTCCTCCATGCAGCGTCTAAATGAGGTATGGTGGATCCTGGAGGACCTAACTGAGGTAATAGGCGACATCTTGGACCAAATGGAACGGAGTCCAGAACTTAAGGCAGTGGCTGTTGTGGTTATGCAAAGTAGAGTGGCGTTAGACGCCATGTACGCTGAACAGGGTGGTATGTGCGCAGCAGTTGGCCTTGACCACTGCTGTACATATATTCCCCGACGAAACTGGCAATTGGACAGCCATTAAAAATAAAGTAAAGGAACTCAAAGACTTCCTCGCGTCTCAAGAAGACCAGGGTCCTCAGTGGACCTGGCTAAATTGGTTAAATTCCGGTTCCTGGATCCATATCCTTCAAAAGGTGGGTATTCTTATAGGTGTAATACTCTTGTTTTGTTGTATTTTGTTTTGTTGTGTTGTGCCTCTCATTCGCAGCATGGTCTCCAGGGCTCTGGGTTCCACTGGGGGCATCTATACGATGGGTGATGCGTCCCAGGGGGACACGGAGCTCGGGACAAGGGAAACGCCAGAAGGGGGTGGTCCCAGCCTGTACTTGGAAAGAGTACGGCAGGCTTTGAGATATGAATGGAACGACCCCCGACAAGGCTGTGATGGAGAATATTGTGGTGGAGATAATATCTAAACAACACTGTTCGGTGTTGTTGCGCTTGCTGTGTTTTGTGTGCAGGAATGTTTATTTTTGTGTCAATCAGAGACGGTCCCAGGGGGACATAAAAGTTGACATGTACCATTGACACGGAATAAAAACCAGCTGAGTTCCGCCTGGAAAGATTAGTAAGCGGAAGTTACACATGGGAAGAGAGAGATGATTTTGAAACCACTCAGCGGCTGGTTGAGTATGCCCTACATACAGTGAACATGTTTTTTTGGTGTTATAATATGTGAAATTGTACTGTGATTTTTGATACAGGCTGTACTTTTGTGAACTTGAAAATATTATGGTTTTGTTGTCCTCCTTTGGGAGGTCAAAAAGGGGGTCTGAAGAGATAATATTTTTATACGATGTTTTGTTCCTTTGGCTATTTAGCAAACTAACCAAAAGTTGTCATTCAGTGCAGAAAGGTGTGGGTTCCTCAGAATCTTTTGTTTCAAGACACAGCAACCCCCACCCGGTCCACTGGCCATTTGGACAGAAGGGGTCAAATTACGACGGAACTGAATGGACAGCTTTGGGGATCCAATGGGAAATCTTGTGGACAATGGAATGTGGAGTGCTGTGCTTCCCCAGGAAGAGTCAGTCTGACCATGGGAACGGCTGAAGGCAGACTCACGATGGATAGGAAAAACAGAATTCTGTATTGAGATGACATGTTAGAGAAATAAACGTTTAACTTGTTTAACTCCTTGATGTGTCATCAATTCCTGGTATTTAATTATTAGTTTATGTAGAGTAGTTTTTGACGACTCTCAACTCCTCCTCCAGTTTGAATACGCGGTGTTGTCAATTAAAGGTAATGTTAAATAGGGAAAAAGTAACCGCCGTCGTAGCGGTACTATTTTATTGTGTACAGCGACAACACAGGAAAACGGCTGTTTTTCTTTAGTTTTCACTCCAATCTCTCTTTCTTTCCACTTTTTTTAATTGAAGACTTTGCACTGATGCAGGTGATAAACCTTAAACACAAGAAAATAAAATGTAAATGTTAAGCAAATGTAGAGATAAAGCATTTATCAGACGGGCCTGCTAGTAGTTGACATTTATTACAGACACCAGCTCTAAACTGCTGCAGCAGACTTGGACAACCAGTGTCTACTTACATTCCTGAGGGCCGACTCCTATCCAGGTGGAAGACTGCCGTAAAAGCAGATAAAGAGGTTCTTCTCGATGCTCGTGGTTTGTTGGCGTCACTGTAGCAAAAATATACAATATGCATTGTACAGTACGATGAAGAGATAATATTTTTATACGATGTTTTGTTCCTTTGGCTATTTAGCAAACTAACCAAAAGTTTTCATTCAGTGCAGTAAAAGGTGTGGTTTTCCCCAAAAAAGTTCTTTGTTTCAGGGAAGGTTGAGACGCAGCAACCCCCACCCAGTCCACTGACCACATGGTCGATAAAGGGGTCAAAGTACGGAGAAGCTGAATGGACAGCTTTGGGGCATCCAATGAAACGAGGGAAAACTACATGTGGTCTTAGACTCATAAATCTTGTAAACAATGGAATGTGTAAAAATACTGTGCTTCCCCAGGAAGAGTCAGTATGCCCATTGGGAACGGCTGCTGACAGACACATTTGATAGGGCACTGGGAAAGACAGAATTCTGTATTAAGATGACATGTTAGGGAATAAAACGTCTAAGTTGAACTCCTTGATTTGTCATCAATTCCTGGTATGTATTTTTATTAGTTTTACGTAAGAGTAGATTTTGACGGTTCTGAACTCCTTTTTCAGTTTGAATGCGCAGTGTTGTCAATTAAAGGTAATGTTTAAAATAGGGGAAAAGTAAACTCGTCGTAGTGATACTATTTATTGTGTACAAGGACAACACAGGAAAACGGCTGTTTTTCTTCAACGAGATTGTACGCAGCATACAAGCTTCATTATGTTCACTCACTTGAGCAACAGGTTTTCTTTCAGCTGCTCCTGATGAAGATCCTTGATATCTGAAGATGGGCTCCTGGATGCAGCAGTCGCCTACAGGATCATCCATGCTGGGGCTTGTTGATTATCATGGCAGATTTTGCTATGTAGCAGTCATTAAACTGAAAATATGGAACATAATTAAATCTGTTATATTGTGGTCATTCTTTGCCAAGTACTGTTATTTATTTATTTTTTTCCTTTTTATAATTCAGCTTTAATATTTTAAATATTTTATTGTGAATGTGCAATATTTTTGGCCAGTCAATGACAGGGTAGTGTTTATTACACTTTTGAAAAACCATAATACTGTTGCTTCTTTGACATAGAAGACCGTATGTGTGTGTATGACCCTAAAAACACATTAGCTGTCAGAAGCATTTTCTCATGCAATGTTTTATGAAAAATGCAAGTGAGAAAGGTTTGCTAGCCTTAAGCTATTACAAACAACCCTTTTTTTTTTTACAGATCAGAGCTAATGCTAATTGCTAACTAGCATTCCTATCCTGCCACACTGACACCTTCCCCATTGCCAAATAAACGTCTAGTTCATAGTTACAGAGGAAGAGCACACCGCCTTTTATTTGTCAGAAGAAAACGACTTACCTGAAGCAGAAGTATCCTCCTGGTTTCAGCCCTGGGGTTGATGGTGCTGCTCTTGCCTTAGCAGAGAAGGGTTTGGCAATGGCTTGTTCCTATTGGCTGCAAAACCATCCATTTTACTGGCGGTCCAAACTTCAGGGTGGAGATCATTAGCATTTCTATGAACATTATTATTTGTCGTCCTCTGCAAGTCCAGGTTCAGAACTTCAGAACAGGACACCCAAACACAGCAAAACAGCACCATCTACTGGCGATTTATGGTTTTAACAACCAGCCTGGCAGTTAAAACTTTGGGTGGTAAAAAGTTACGCACAAATCTCTGACATGGCAGGACTGTGTCAAAAAGATTTGTGCGTAAAACAGAGACTCGTGCGTAAAACAGAGACTCGTGCGTAAAACAGAGACTCGTGCGTGGGACTTAGATTTTTTTTCAGTTTTTTTTTTTTTTTACAACATGGAAATTTACACACACATTCTTTTATTGCACATGCAAATATAATGTTACGCACGCAAAAAAAATTACGCATGCACACATCTGTTTACACACACACGCATCTGGTTATGCACAGACACAGCTGGTTACGGACGCACAAATCTGGTTACACACAGACAAATGTTTTTGACACAATATTGTCTCCATATGCGATCCCTTCCAAATGAAACATGCATTAATAAATTGTTCCCAGGTTTCTCCCTTAATTAAAAATATATAGCGTGACTCTCATAATTAAATAACATAAAACATGTGACTGTATATTTTGTGTATGTCACACGCACACACGCATGGCAGTCAGATCCGTTTCATGTCACATGGATTTTACGTGGACTTTTTTCTTTATTTTTTGCCTAAACACAGGGAGCTGTCGATCGTTTAACACAGGGGTCACCAACCTTTTTTCAGCCGAGGGCCACTTCAAGAGCATTAAGTTGTCCGAGAGCTACCAGTTAAAAACAAATCCTAAAGACTTAAATGTACTTATAGGATATTGACCCCGTATTATATCAAAATAGCTTTATTTTAAACTTGTACTGAGTCACAAGAACAGAAATAACAGTATTTTTAAGAATCAGATTTTAGAAAATTAAGTGTTTTACACCTAAGAAAAAGTCTCAAGGGCTACTGGGCATGCCCCAAAGGGCACCACGTTGGTGACCCCAGCTCAAGCAGCTTACCAGGAACTTTTTACAGTAACGATTTATGTTCAAGGAGTTTATTCATGAAAAACAAAAATATGCAACACGTTATTAAAACAGCTGTTTGTGTTGTGATGCGGGGTTTTCTTTCTACGGTAGAGTCGCAATGCATTGTGGTGATTGTGGTCTTTATTAACCCTTGGCTGGTGGGACAGTCACGTGGGGGCTGCGCGGAGTGCTCTGGGAAATAAAAAACATGGCGGCGTCCTATGGAGCTTCTTTTTCATTGATATATCTTCTAAATGGCGGTGACATGACACCAGATAGACCCAAATCCAACGTGATCACTGGCAGAGAATGCAAGTGCGTTCGTCACACTTGTGTAGACCGTATGGTGTGTCTGGAAAACGTTATATTCCACGGCCCCGCCCACCCCGGAAGAGTTTACCATTGCAGTTTATTATATAGATTTATTGCTCTTCCATGTTTACAGTAGAAAACTTTAACCTCTTAACCCCCGCCTGAACCGAGCACATTTTCTCCAATTTGGCATTACCCACATCTAAGAGTTTCTTCAACAAAGTGTCAAAATGTAACATAATAATAGCGACAAAAACAAGAAGAAAACGAGGATGAAAATGCAAGACAAAAGCATAAAAAGTGTAACAAAGCAGCGACAAAAAAGTGATAAAAGAGCAGCAAAAGCGTTACAAAAAGGCAACAGGGGATCAGCAAAAAAGAGTGGAGGCGTAAAACTTTGCACCTGTTTTTCTTCCGTGTCAATAGGTCCATGACTCACAGAAATATAGTAGTAATATCATCAGCATTATGAGAGCTCAAGCTGCCCATCACCTCTTTAGCATGGTGATGTCCAACCCTGTACTGTGTCATCCTAACTGGTTTCTTTACTGATTTACTGGACCATTGCGTCTAGCGTTGCGTAACCTTTCTACAAAGATCTTGTACTGATTGACGCACAAAGCCTTCCCTAGCAAATAGTTGGTATATGTGTGACAACTGACCAGCTAACTAACTTAACCCTCCTGTTATGTTACGGGTCAAATTGACCTGTTTTAAAGTTTGAAGATCTAGGAAAAATAGTTAAAAGTATTTTTTCATTATGAAACTTCTTCTGCTTGCCTTATTTAGTGTAATCAACATATAATATGAAAATGGTTCATCTCACATATTTGTAACCACCGTGTGCATGTTTATATCACATAGATACTGGCAAAGCAGGCAAACTTGAGGTAAAAGGGTATAAAATGTGTATTGCTTTCTTTGCAACTTTGAGACATATTTCACCCCAATCAAACACACAGGCAGCCCGGGAACACAGCATGCACATATACACACAGCGTACCCTTTTGTGATTTAACTTTACCTGTTATAATTACATTATCAATCTTACATTAAGCAACATCATGTTTTTATTTTGATTTGCCTCATTAGCAAAAAAGAACCTGTAACACATCAGCGCGGCTGTTTTAGAAATCTATGTTCAGATTTCCACTGTTGTGGGATTTTCCTGGAGAGTATGAAAACAATATATTTTTGGAAACCTTATGGAATAAGCGATGAGAAAAAACAATGTTTCCATTTGCCCTTGTCATTTGGTAAAATTGTTTAATTATACCATTTTCCCATTAGAGTACCGTATTTTCTGGACTATACGTCGCTCCGGAGTATAAGTCGCACCAGCCAAAATATGCGTAATGAAGAAGAAAAATACATATATAAGCAGGGGCGCCGGAAGTGGTGGCGAAGCTTGAAAAATTGCAATGACAATAAAATGGTAGCGTATGAATATATCTGGTAGCTGTATCATTCTGTTCCACAACATTATAATCCTAAAGCCTTGTTTGTTAATCGACAAACTGTTCACAAGTGTATTTATGTAACGAGAAATGTGCACGCTGTAACTGCGACCCATGAGCGCTCTCCCCCTCTCGCTCTGCATGAACCTCGCTTCCCCACTTTTGCGTCTCAAAGTGCTCCTCAGGGAAGTCTTCGGGATGATAAAAGGTGTGTGGTATTTATGGACACTTTCATTTGTGTCCCATTGGTCAGGGACTGTATAAAACCTTTCTGTGGCCTGTTGTTTTTGTACAACAAATCAAATGCTAACTTTAGCTTGACTTATAGCGCTAATGCTCCAGACTACACTGATGCATTAGAATACAGAGGCTGCTCTGCCTTGTGTTACATAATATCTATAGAATTCTATAACCCCCCGCACCCCCGGCCGAAAACGTCTTCCGGCGCGCCGGAGTATAAGCCGCACTAGTCAAATATTGTCTAATGAAGAAAGAGCAACCGGCTGAATAGGCGTACAGTATGCTAACGTAGCACATTGATATAGCTACATGGAGCATAAACAATGAATAATAATAATAATGATAATGCATTTGTTTTATATAGCGCTTTTCTGGACATTCAAAGACGCTTTACATTTCACTATTCATTCACTTCATACTCAGTGGTGGTAAGCTTCTATTGTAGCCACAGCTGCCCTGGGGTAGACTGACGGAAGCGAGGTTACCAATCTGCGCCATCGGCCCCTCCGACCACCACCACCCATTCACTCACTCACTACATTCGCTAGGCTTCCTGGTGTTACTAAACGGTCTCCCATCCAAGTACCGACCAGGCCCTTCCCTGCTTAGCTTCCAAGATCTGACGGGATCAGATCAAAGGCGGTATGGCCAACTAAATTAGTGTGTCAACGTCACATAAACAGATCAGATAACTATAGCATAAAGAACATACCAAACTCTCCATCTCTCTCCAATTCACTAAATCCATTGGAATCTTCATCCTCGGTGTCACTCCTGAACAATCACCTTGGCAACTACACGTGGTCTGCGGTTGATAGGCCGGTTGGATGTACTGCCATATTCTCTGAAATGCCTTTGGAGACGGCTTATGGTGGAGAAATGAACATTCAATGCACGAGCAACAGATCTGGTTGACATTCCTGCTGTCAGCATGCCAAGTGCACGCTCCCTCAATGCTTGTGGCATCTGTGGCATTTTGCTGTGAGACAAAACTGCACATTTCAGGGTGGCCTTTTATTGTGGGCAGTATAGGGTACACCTGTGCACTAATCATGATGTCAGATCAGCATCTTGATGTGGCACACCTGTGAGGTGGGATGGATTATCTCAGCAAAGCAGAAGTGCTCACTATCACACATTTGGACTGATTTGTGAACAATGTTTGAGAGAAATGGTAATATTGTGTATCTGGAATGAATTTTGGATCTTTGGGTCCATCTCATGAAAAATGGGAGCAGAAACAAAGGTGTTGCGTTTATATTTATGTTGAGTGTACATTAACCATAGTGGCTGAAGTTCAATTCTAGCAGCTGTAAATCCCTGACCTGTCCACGGCCGACTGCAACATGCCCCTGGAGGAGTTCCTGGCCGGAAGCATCTCAGGTAATGACCACATTTGCTTGTAACGCCTTCTTACTAAGGCTTTTGCCATTCACAAAATTGGTTCTAAGCTTAAAAATGTGTTATGAGCTGGAAGCGTTCCTCTGGAAGTACAAATCCCTAAGAACAGTCAGGAGTCAAAAATTCGGAGTCATATGTGTACATATAAAATCTCCTAATAAATAATCCAATAGAATTTGATAGAAACAGTGCACCGCCTTTATTAATTCCAGAGAACATGTAAATAAATATGATTCAAATAAATGACATATTCCCTGTTCATTCAAAAATAAGTTGGTGATATCACCTGAAGTATTATTAACGGCAATCTAACCCAAACCTCCTCAAAACACTGTGCCAGTGAGTTTCCCGACTAAAAGGAAAACTCCACTTTTTTTTGCTGATAAACTGTATAAATGAGTCCAATAGTGTTGTCTAATATCCTGGGCATTATTTTGGCACTTTAGTGCAAATGAGTTGAAAGATCAACTTTATGCCTAAAACTGTCAGTGAGGGGCCATCTACAGGCGATCGGTATTTACTGCATTTGATATTTGAATTTGGCGCCAGTATTTGCCCAGGCTTGAAGCCCGACGTCAGATGCCCTGCCGCTCTGGGCCCAGTCTCGCTCACGCCCCCGTGACGAGTTGGAGAAGGAATAGCGAGAGAGTATTTTCATCGATCGTCAGGTTTGCAATTAATTATAGCATTTAGGTAGATTTGATTAGAATAGCTTTTTGTATTATAGATAATTGTGTAGTGTTATATCGTTGTTGGTGAATATTGTAGTTTTAGTCATTAGTTGCTTTTAGTTAGTTTAGGACATTTGTTAGTATTGGTTTTAAAGTTCAATATCATGTGTGTAATTTTAGTGTATATTGTTTATTGCACTGTATTCAATCAATCAAACTTTATTTATAAAACCGCTTTTCATACTGAAAGGTATCACAAAGTGCTTTACAGATTACAACATTTAAAACAAGCAGGGCATTACAGTAGCCAATACGATTGGTGATAAAAGCATGCATGAGCGTCTCCGTGTTGGCCCGAGAGAGAATGGGGCGGGGCTATGTTCTTTAGATGGTAAAAACCTTTCTTTGTGATATTCTTAATGTGTGGAACTAAAGTCAGCTCAGAGTCAAAAATCACACCCAGGTTCTTCACCTGTGAGGAAGGATTAAAAGACAATGACTGTAGTTTGGGTAAAAGTTTCTCTCTCTGGGCTCAGGACCGATGACTAAAACTTCAGTTTTGTCCATCCAGGATTTGATATCTAAAATGCAGTTAAAAAGTGCATCCATTGGCCTGGTGTCATCAGGAGACATGGAGATGTACAACTGTGTATCATCAGCGTAACTATGAAAGTTGACTCCATGTCTCCTGATGACATCACCAAGAGGGAGCATATACAGGTTAAAAAGCACTGTACTAGTATTGTACTGTGTTAGGATGGGGAGGAAGTGTAGCGTAAATATTTTATTTACATATTTATTTTTTGTTTATGCGACATGTTTTGTGCACTTTGCTGTAAGAAAAATAAAATAAAGCTTTGCGATACATATAATCATGTCTCTATACCTCACACATGCTCTGCTGAGGACACAGATACAGCTCCCATGCTTATGTAGACTACAGCAAAAAGTCAACATTAAAATAGATCGGTAAATTCGGAAAGTAGCCAGGACAGTTACGTTCAGTCCCTTAGCTGTGATGCTAACATTGATCTTGCTCAATGCTAATCCGCTAGCTGATGATAAGAATCAGTCTAATAAAATAACCCAGCGCCTCAGAGCAGTCTCAGGTTCAAGGCCTCTGTCTGTCACGGTGCTTCTGTGTAGAGAGAGCTGTAGAGATGTGTCTCCTGTGTAGAGAGAGCTGTAGAGATGTTTCTCCTGTGTAGAGAGAGCTGTAGAGATGCTTCTCCTGTGTAGAGAGAGCCATAGAGATGTTTCTCCTGTGTAGAGAGAGCCGTAGAGAAGTTTCTCCTGTGTAGAGAGAGCTGTAGAGTTGTTTCTCCTGTGTAGAGAGAGAGCTGTAGAGATGTTTCTCCTGTGTAGAGAGAGCTGTATAGATGCTTCTCCTGTGTAGAGAGAGCTGTAGAGATGTTTCTCCTGTGTAGAGAGAGCTGTAGAGATGCTTCTCCTGTGTAGAGAGAGCTGTAGAGATGCTTCTCCTGTGTAGAGAGAGCTGTAGAGATGTTTCTCCTGTGTAGAGAGAGCTGTAGAGATGCTTCTCCTGTGTAGAGAGAGCCGTAGAGATGTTTCTCCTGTGTAGAGAGAGCCGTAGAGATGTTTCTCCTGTGTAGAGAGAGCTGTAGAGTTGTTTCTCCTGTGTAGAGAGAGCTGTATAGATGCTTCTCCTGTGTAGAGAGAGCTGTAGAGATGCTTCTCCTGTGTAGAGAGAGCTGTAGAGATGCTTCTCCTGTGTAGAGAGAGCTGTAGAGATGTTTCTCCTGTGTAGAGAGAGCTGTAGAGATGCTTCTCCTGTGTAGAGAGAGCTGTAGAGATGTTTCTCCTGTGTAGAGAGAGCTGTAGAGATGTTTCTCCTGTGTAGAGAGAGCTGTAGAGATGTTTCTCCTGTGTAGAGAGAGCTGTAGAGATGCTTCTCCTGTGTAGAGAGAGCTGTAGAGATGTTTCTTCTGTGTAGAGAGAGCTGTAGAGATGCTTCTCCTGTGTAGAGAGAGCTGTAGAGATGTTTCTCCTGTGTAGAGAGAGCTGTATAGATGCTTCTCCTGTGTAGAGAGAGCTGTAGAGATGCTTCTCCTGTGTAGAGAGAGCTGTAGAGATGCTTCTCCTGTGTAGAGAGAGCTGTAGAGATGTTTCTCCTGTGTAGAGAGAGCTGTAGAGATGCTTCTCCTGTGTAGAGAGAGCTGTAGAGATGTTTCTCCTGTGTAGAGAGAGCTGTAGAGATGTTTCTCCTGTGTAGAAAGAGCTGTAGAGATGTTTCTCCTGTGTATAGAGAGCTGTAGAGATGTTTCTCCTGTGTAGAGAGAGCTGTAGAGATGTTTCTCCTGTGTAGAGAGAGCTGTAGAGATGTTTCTCCTGTGTAGAGAGAGCTGTAGAGATGTTTCTCCTGTGTAGAGAGAGCTGTAGAGATGCTTCTCCTGTGTAGAGAGAGCTGTAGAGATGCTTCTCCTGTGTAGAGAGAGCTGTAGAGATGTTTCTCCTGTGTAGAGAGAGCTGTAGAGATGCTTCTCCTGTGTAGAGAGAGCTGTAGAGATGTTTCTCCTGTGTAGAGAGAGCTGTAGAGATGTTTCTCCTGTGTAGAAAGAGCTGTAGAGATGTTTCTCCTGTGTAGAGAGAGCTGTAGAGATGTTTCTCCTGTGTAGAGAGAGCTGTAGAGATGTTTCTCCTGTGTAGAGAGAGCTGTAGAGATGTTTCTCCTGTGTAGAGAGAGCTGTAGAGATGTTTCTCCTGTGTAGAGAGAGCTGTAGAGATGTTTCTTCTGTGTAGAGAGAGCTGTAGAGATGTTTCTCCTGTGTAGAGAGAGCTGTAGAGATGTTTCTCCTGTGTAGAGAGAGCTGTAGAGATGTTTCTTCTGTGTAGAGAGAGCTGTAGAGATGTTTCTTCTGTGTAGAGAGAGCTGTAGAGATGCTTCTCCTGTGTAGAGAGAGCTGTAGAGATGTTTCTCCTGTGTAGAGAGAGCTGTAGAGATGTTTCTCCTGTGTAGAGAGAGCTGTAGAGATGTTTCTTCTGTGTAGAGAGAGCTGTAGAGATGTTTCTCCTGTGTAGAGAGAGCTGTAGAGATGTTTCTCCTGTGTAGAGAGAGCTGTAGAGATGTCCCAGTGGAACATGTTGCTAAACACGTTAGCTCGCTGGAACTCCATGCTCGGACTTTGTTTACGAGTAGCGCTGCAGGTGCCGCGTCGTAGTCAGATGACTCAGGCCTGTCAATCACAGACCCAGACCCCTCCCCCCTCCCACGCGCCCCTTTGTCCTCCAGGCAACGCCCCTTTACTGTTGAGATTTTCAAATCTGATGCTCTGGAAGGGGTGGTTAGTAACTCTTTAAGAATGTGTGACAGTGCTTTCTGAAGTGCGGATGTTCATGAATGAGGCCTGATGTTTTCTAACTGAACACTGGTTCCTCTGTGTGTTGCAGGTGCTCTGGGGATCGCTGTGGGACATCCCATGGACACCGTGAAGGTCGGATGATACCATGAAAGCTGTCATTAAAGTAATGTGAATATAATCTAAAAACGTGTGTGTGTTGCACTGCAGGTGCGTCTGCAGGCCCTGGCTCGGTACAACGGGGTTGTGCACTGTGTGACCCAAACCTACTGCAAAGAGGGGGTCAGTATGTCACTTTACTTTCCTTACTTTACTTTATTTGTTTATTTGGAGAGGACAGTGCTAATTAAGGAACATTCAGTACAGTTACTTTGTGTAAATGTGCCAGATTTAGCCATGTAGTCCTCGTACATTTAAGACAACAAATGTTTAAAACAAACAAACAAACATGGACATATAGTATTTACACTATTTACAGCACATTACACAAAGTTTCCCAATCTATAACAGTAAATCTTAGAAGTGATCACAAGATTGATTAGCTTTTAACCACAGTTGAAGCTCGTTTTTAAACACTGTAAAGCTGGAGGACTCTGGAATAGTCATTGGAAGACGATTCCAGCTCGTGGCTTTCACAGATCTGGTGTTTTGTCCAGGGGCAGTTCGTCTGAATGGAACCTCACAGTCTAGTGGCCGATCTGGTGCTGAGATTACCGTCTTTTCTTTTAATGAATTCTTCCAAAGGTGGAGGGGCGAGACCATGGAGGAATTTGTAGACGAGACAAGCGTGTTTAAAAGTTCTGAAATTTTCAAAACTCAAAAGGTGATATTTCTCTAGAATTGGACAATGATGAGATGAGTAGGGTTTTTTGGCAAAAACCTTGATGGCTTTTTTGTACAGCTGCACAGCAGTGATGCCAGGAAATGACCATACAGTAAAGCAGTACTCTATGTGCGAGAAAATCATACAATGAAGATTAGATTCAGCAACAGTGGTGGAGACAAAAGGCCTGATTTGTTTCATATGTTTCTTGAAGGTGAAATTTGTGTCCAGTATGACTCCAAGGTACTTAATCTGAGAGACCAGTTCAAGCACCTCACCACCTATAGAGACTGAAAGATTGTTCTGCTTTTGTTGAATGTCATACACATTGTTTTTTTTTAGTATTGAGGACTAGACAGGTGTATCTGAGCCAGATCTGGACCTTTGCAAAGGCATTTGAAAGCTTGGATGAAATTTTGTTAGTTGTTGGACCATGAGTAAAAATGCCTGCGTCATCTGCATACATTTGAACATTAAGGTCAGGACATATGTGGCCAGTCACAGGAACCAAAGACACAAGTCGGTTTTGGGACATTATGAGATTTTCACAGATTGTTACAGTGTAGTCTCCAAGCTTTCCAATGATGTGTAACACATGGAAATCTGATCATATTTGGAGGTGCAGCGGTGATTTGAAGTTAACAATTTCGATTAAACGGCCTCTGAAGTTTTGGGCCATTCTCACCTCTCTGCTGTTGGGACATTTAGGGCATGTTAGGGCTCATTTACATCTCATTTGGATAAGCCACACCCCCTGTCAAACTCCCCCTCAAAGCAGTAAAGCACAGAGAGGGAGAAAAAAGGTTATTGCTTCCACAACAAACCATTGTTTACCAGTGGGAGGTTATTTATGTATAATGAAAATAATAAGGGCCCAAGTGTTAGGGAAATACTAAAGGTGTCCGGAGAGACATGAGCGGAAGGATGGGATGAAGTCTGGATGTCTTAAGTAGAAGAAGTTTATTAGCGTAATACAGATCTGGAGACAACTGAACAGTCAACACAGTGTTCAGGGCATTGATCATTCAGAGTCCTCCACATGAAGACAGTTAAATAATCTTGGTTACACGAAGGCACTAACAGTCTACGCATAGACGATGTGCCACGTTTACTAGGCCACATGTCATGTAGAAGGTCGGCCCCCCCATGTACTGATATAACGGTACGATATGATAAGGGAAATATGTGAGGGCCTAATTAACTCTATAATTCCTCATCACCAAGGACTGATCCCTGTGGGACACTTACTGGATAGCTGAGGTAAGGTGACTTACACCATCAACCATTACACACTGTGTTCTGTGTGATAGATATGATTTGAACTATTGGATAGTATCATCTGTGTAGGGCTGGGCGATATGGCCCAAATTTTTTATTTTTTTTTACTCAGTATGGACGATTACAATTTTAATTGATTTTATTGGAAATAAACTTGAAAAGGGCTCCTGATCTTTCATAAGAAGAACACTGGTCAGAGTCCTGCTCATTAATATTTCATAATATAGGCAAGGCAAGTTTATTTGTAGAGCAAAATTCATACACAAGGCAATTCAAAGTGCTTCACAGTTGCATAAAATTACAAGAAAACAGATCAAATCAATAAATAAAACATCAAGATAAACATGTATCAATGACAGTAAAAGGCAAGAGTGCAGATAAAATACTTTCAGTTTTCATATGCTCGGGTAAAAAGAGCTGTTTTCAGCCTGGATTTGAACATTGTCAGAGTTGAGGCCTGTCTCACATCCTCATGAAGACTGTTCCAGATTTTAGCTGCATGAAACTGAAACGAAGCCTCACCGTGTTTATTATTGACTCTGGGAACCACCAGGAGACCCCTCCCTGAAGTTCTCAGGGCCCGAGATGGTTCATACGGCTCTAACATGTCAGAGATGGACTTTGGTGCTAAACCATGAAACGACTTGTACACGAGCAGAGCTGTTTTGAATTCTATTCTGAGTGACAGGAAGCCAGTGCAGAGACCGGAGCACTGGACTAATATGGTCATATTTCCTGGTTCTTGTCAGGACTCGAGCAGCAGCGTTCTGGATGTTCTGCAGCTCTAACAGCTCGTTTAGAAAGGCCAGTGAGCAGCCGTTACAGTCGTCTAACCTGCTGGAGACAAATGCATGGATGAGTGTCTCCAAGTCTGGTTTTGACACTATTCCTTTGATCTTAGCAATGTTTTTCAGATGGTAAAAAGCCATCTGAATAGGAGCTCTGTAGGAAATAGAGCTGTTAAAGCAGGGGTGCCCAAAGTGGGGCGTTACACACGCGTTTACAGACCGTAAACGAGACCAAATAAGTAGTAAGCGGACAGATTTTATTTTGAAATACACCGGATCTTCCTCTCCCACGAGACCTGACTTCCTGTTTGGCGCGTGTTTTTCTGTCAGCTTGATCCGTTGGGGCTCCGGTCCATCCATCCATCCATTTTCTTCTGCTTTATCCGGGCCGGGTCGCGGTATCCGGCAAAAATAGACTTCTTGCAGATTCTTTCCGTTGCCGCCGGATGGCCTCGGTAGCCGGAGCCGGACTTCGCGGCGCGGTGTGAGTGTGCTACACTGGTTTGAATGACTTTCTAAGTTTGCGGACGCCGTACCGGACCTTAACCGGATTTAATGTGAGCAGGGGGTAACTCTCTCCCATTCATTCAATGGTAAATATGGAATGCAGTACACATTTTGGCCACCAGCGTCAAATTGGGGGCGCTGTTTCACCCCTTACATTGTTGTGATGTCTTGGTGTTTATCACAGAGCGTTGTACATCAACTTTCCCAGTTTTCCAACTTTTATTGCAAAGTTTGTGGACATCAACATAGGTCATATTCAAAATGATCAAATATGGCATTTTCTTTGAGTTAACAAATTAATGAGGTAAAGTCAATGTAGGTAATGTAGATACAGGTGTTGTTTTTACATATTGCTACAATTGTTGATATTGTTTTGCAGTTATATGTGTTTCGCCCTTGACATCGCTGTGTTTGGCCCGCGACCCACAGGCACTTTTTAATTTTGGCCCTCGGAGACAAAAAGTTTGGGCACCCCTGTGTTAGAGATTTTTTGGTGTGAAGGCTTATGGAGCTCAACTGTCCCGCTAATGTCGAGACTCGCCCTGGTACATTTTTTTAAATACATTTTTCTCATTAGCCTTTTGAAAACATACAACTGCACAATATATCGCACATTTATCAGGCTATGCAATATCCGTATCACAAAATCACTAACATAAATACATGTCTTACTAAAAACTCAACTTAAATGAAAGAAATTGAACTTAAAAAGATCAGTTTTGGAAATAAATTAGAACATTATTTCTTTTCATCTCATTTTGGTCCTGATTTAGTGTTTTTAAAAGTCTCATTTTGATAGAATTTGCTTGAAAGGGTTTATTAACCTCTTAACCCCCGCCTTAACCGAGCGCATTCTCTTCAGTTCGGCTTTCCCCAAATCTAAAAACACTGACTTCAGTTGCTGCCGTGTTGTCACTTTTTCGTCATATTTTGGAAGCTTTGTTGTCGCATGTTTGCCACTTTTTTAATGATATTTGTTACGTTTTAGCTGCTCTTTAGTTGCGTTTTTGTAGGTTTTTTGCCACTTTTTTTTTAAAGAAGCTTTTAGATTTGGGTAAGGCCGAATGTGAGAAAAAGTATTGCCACAATATTGCTCACCCATTATCGCCCATTCGTTTTGCTATATTGTGCAGCCTTAAATATTTCACTCTATGTTGGGTTAACAGAAAGAGACTTTATCTACAAAATTGTGGGGCCAGCATTGTTTCCTTCGCTCGGGCCCAGAATACCTCGCAGCGCCCCTGACACTGAGCTATAGGAACAGTTTTCTGTCCCGTCCGCACCTCGCAGCGCCCCTGACACTGAGCTATAGGAACAGTTTTCTGTCCCGTCCGCACCTCGCAGCGCCCCTGACACTGAGCTATAGGAACAGTTTTCTGTCCCGTCCGCACCTCGCAGCGCCCCTGACACTGAGCTATAGGAACAGTTTTCTGTCCCGTCCGCACCTCGCAGCGCCCCTGACACTGAGCTATAGGAACAGTTTTCTGTCCCGTCCGCACCTCGCAGCGCCCCTGACACTGAGCTATAGGAACAGTTTTCTGTCCCGTCCGCACCTCACAGCGCCCCTGACACTGAGCTATAGGAACAGTTTTCTGTGTGCCCGTGTGTGTGCGCAGGTGCGTGGTTTCTTCCGTGGAGCCGCCTTCCCGGTGCTGACCACAGGCCTGGTTAACTCGCTGGTGTTTGGTGCCTACAGTAATGCCCTGGACGTCCTGAGCCAGAGCAGGAGGGCGGAGCGCGGGGCCCACACAGTGCCCATGGCGCAGGTGTACGCTGCTGGAGCCTTCTCTGGATTGATTCAGGTCAGTGGCACTGTGACAAAGCAGGTTTTAGGTTACTTTGTCCCATTAATTTCATTTGTCACGTTGGTTATAGTTTATGTATTCATTGTTTTGTAGTTAGAATTTTTGTAATCAAGCTGATGACTGCCACCTGGTCCGGAGAGGGGTGTGTCCGAGCAGGCGGCCATGTTGGGGGCTTTGCTCCGCCCATGGACCAGCCCAGGTGGAAGAGGGGGGGGGGGGGGAGTAGGTTAAAGTTTCTTGTATTTTGTATTTTTGTGTTTGCATACGTCTCTAGGTTGGAACGTGTATATTTTGAGGGGGAAGTGACTGGGGGATGGGGAGGTGTTGGGAGAGAACCGTGCTTGTCGGCCGTCTGCACAGTGAGTTTACCTGGCAGTTCCCTTGAGATGGACTGATCTGGGGGAGGAGCTTCCTGCTGGAGGGGTTTAAAAATGTGCTTGCAACAAGCATGGAAGAGCGATGTAGCTGGGTACATGTGGTGGTTTCCTGAGTTCAGTTAAGTTCTGTTTGTTTTGTTTCTGTTCAACATTTTCTATAGTGGTTGTTTTGGTACAAATGTTAAGTTAAATTTTTACCATGGTGGAAATAAAAGCCAGCTACAATGGAAATGTCTGAGTCTGCCTCCTACTTATCCACATTGGCCAGCTTCCTCACAGGCACAAACTTAGTCAATGTCCCACTAAGATACTTCTGGATATCCTGGTTAAAATCATTATTAAAATATTTAGTGAGAGTAACATTACTTTAAAAATAATGTTACTCAAGTAGAAGTAAAAGGTAGTGGCCCAGATATTTACTGAAAGCTCAGGTACTGGATTTTTTCTGCACAAACGGTGACATTTTTTGTTTTGGCCCAAACTCGTTTCTATCTCTCAGAATCCCTCCTGCATGTTCGAATTGTTCAAGCAAATTGAATATACACGTTTCACTCCGTTTACAGCAGTGGCAACGTGAAGAAGGGGGGACCACCCCCAACATACATTTCATTCATTTAGATTCTGCTTCTGTCTTATATCGCTCAATTAAAACATTGGTGAAGACCACGCAACAAGGTCTGTTACTTTGCTGTGATTACAACATACTCTGTGGTAGAAACACATTTACAACCCCATTCTCCAAGAAATTGGACTTGAGTTAGTAACCGTTGGAGTTAAAAGTTTGATTTACATTACCTGATACATAATAAACGTCTGTGTAAAAGAATCATGGGGATGTCCACTCCTCCAACCTCCCTGTATAAGTATAAGCTGCTGCCGATCCCCGTTTGTACCTTTGAAGTAAATGAAATGGAAGAGGCATGATGTCTCAGCTCCTATCTCTTTCAATAGTTGTGCTTAGTGGCGCATGACTCCAGTTTCGTCCGCCATTACGGCCCATGGTCCCAATAAATAAAAAATAAATAAATCAGCAGACTCCTCCACACCCCACACTGGTCAGTAAGAGCAGAGTGACCCATCAGCAGACCCCTCCATACACCACACTGGTCAGTAAGAGCAGACTGAACACATCAGCAGGCCCTTCCGCACACCACAGCAGACCCTCCACACACCACTCTGGTCAGTAAGAGTAGAGTGAACACATTAGCAAAGCCCCACATACCACACTGGTCAGTAAGAGCAGAGTGAACACATCAGCAGACCCCTCCACACGCCACACTGGTCAGTAAGAGTAGAGTGGTCAGTAAAAGCAGAGTGAACACATCAGCAGACCCCTCCACACTCCACTCTGGTCAGTAAAAGCAGAGTGAACACATCAGCAGACCCCTCCACACGCCACACTGGTCAGTAAGAGTAGAGTGGTCAGTAAAAGCAGAGTGAACACATCAGCAGACCCCTCCACACTCCACTCTGGTCAGTAAGAGCAGAGTGAACACATCAGCAGACCCCTCCACACTCCACTCTGGTCAGTAAGAGTAGAGTGGTCAGTAAGAGCAGAGTGAACACATCAGCAGAGCCCCCACACACCACACTGGTCAGTAAGAGTATAGTGGTCAGTAAGAGCAGAGTGAACACATCAGCAGACCCCTCCACACTCCACTCTGGTCAGTAAGAGCAGAGTGAACACATCAGCAGAGCCCCCACACACCACACTGGTCAGTAAGAGTATAGTGGTCAGTAAGAGCAGAGTGAACACATCAGCAGACCCCTCCACACATCACACTGGCCAGTAAGAGCAAAGTGAACACATCAGCAGACTCTTCCACACTGGTCAGTAAGGGCAGAGTGAACACAACACCAGACCCTCCACACACCACACTGGTCAGTAAGAGCAGTTTTACTTAAGGGAAAGTACAGAAGTATTTGCTGTAGAAAACATTTAAGTGTTTGGAAAAATAGCTTTGCAGCTTAAAAAATGCACCCAAATTGACAACCTGTAAAACTTGTAAAGTAAACAACAAAACACATTGACAAATCTACCTATATATCAATATAGTGGAGTATAAGTTATATGTATCTTTCATACGTAAAAGTTCTCATCACAAATACCACTCAAGTAAAAGAAAACTCTACCGAAAACTCTTCAGTTTGTAGATTAGAATATAAGAAAGAATCTGTGTAAAAAATCTATTTAGGGTACTCTTTGTATGGGACAAGTGTGACGTCTTCCCAAAAAATCCTCTCTGCTCTCGTACAGCTTTAAAAAGGCTATATATTTCCCGCAGATCTTGGTGGCCGCCCCCATTGACCTGATCAAAGTGCGTCTGCAGGGCTGCACTTCTCGAGGCGGCTCCCAGGGGCCCCTGCACTGTGCCATGATGATCCTGAGGGAGGAGGGGCCTGTGGGGCTGTACCGGGGCAGTGTGGCCATGGCTCTGAGGGACATCCCCTGCATCGGCTTCTACTTCCTGCCCTACGAGGTCATCTGCAAGGCCCTGACGGAGGAAGGGAAGAGGCCGGGTAGGTCCTTACGTTCACCGTCCTGTCTCAACTCACGCTCAAGACCAGTGAGGTGTTCAGGGCAGCACCACAGGGCGGGATTTAGGACAGGGCTTCCTAAACTTAAAAAACAATATTAAACACCATTACAAAGAGCTGATTCATGAACACAGACAGACCCTTTATATAAACCTCAGCTCAAACAAACAATGAATGTTTTCCTGCAGTATCATTTAACATGAAAAAATAGTTCACGTCAGCGATGGTATTTTGTGGTGCGTTCAGGGGACTGGTACCTGGCATTTTTCCCACATGAAAGTGATGACTTATGACCTCATAGTGTTCAGCTGAATGAACATGTAAACCAAACGGCTAATGCTACAACAGTTAGCTAATAAGATGTGTTATATCAACGTTTCTTCATACCAGATATAATTCAAAACACGAGTAAAGAACTTGGCCTTAAATAATGATATGCGTGTGGCAAAAAATCCGAGGCACTAAAGATAAAAGTCCTTTATTAGGAGGGACACTTGTTTTTCATCCTGAAAGAGCACCTGATTTTTAGCAAACATTTTGAAGAACATTGCTTGGACCCAGTGCAGCACTCCCGACCACCTTCCTCTCATAATTCAAAACATGTTAAATACATTATACTGAAGGCAGTGACCAAAAGTAACAATGTAGAGGTTTTATTAAACCTTTTGTAAAAGGTTCATACTGTGTTCTTGATTAGACTATTACTGTTTTGTTCGTTTAGTTACCCCCGGCTCACACTGAATCCGGTTAACGCCAGGTACGGCGTCCGCCAACTTAGAAAGTCATTCAAACCAATGTAGCACACTCACACCGCTCCGCGAAGTCCGGCTCCGGCTACCGAAGCCATCCGGCGGCCTTCCGGCGGCAACGGAAAGAATCCGCAAGAAGTCTATCTTTGCCGGATACCGGAGCCCCCAACGGATCAAGCTGACGAAAAACACGCGCCAAACAGGAAGTCAGGTCTCGTGGGAGAGGAAGATCCGGTGTATTTCAAAATAAAATCTGTCCGCTTACTACTTATTTGGTCTCGTTTACGACCTGTACACGCGTGTAACGTCGTAAATGTAAACATGTCTCCATTACCAGTGACACAGGGGCATTAGTGTGTTTAAAGCATCCACTTCACTGAGGAGAGTCGTATATATATATATATATATATATATATATATATATATATATATATATATGGGGCTATTTATGACGTGACCTCGCACCAAGAGGGAAACTCACGTGCACTTCTGTTCTCGCGAGGGCCGTTTCTGTGCCTGACGCAGCATCTGGCGCCGGAGCTGGCGGAGCCACAGTGTCAGCCGGACTCAATGTGAGTGGTAGTTTGGGACAAACCCGGACCGGATCAGGACCGAAACCGGACCGGATTCAGTGTGAGCCGGGCGTAAGACAGAAGGTTCGTTTACCTGCTTCTGAGACAGATCACAAGAAGTGATTGAAACTTGTAAAGCAGATGAACAAACCTTCTGTCTTATTAAAAGAACAAAAGTGTAATAGGTTTTATTCAAGTTTTATCATTAGCTGCACTTTTCCACTGTCTTCAGTGTCTGAACTAGGACCACTCTGATCATATCCGAGTTTAGATTTTGAAATGACCACTTTAAGTGGTGTTCCAAGTAGGGTTGTCAACCAAATCGATTCCTCGATTTTAAATCGATAGTAAAAGTGTTATTGAAGCTAGATATTAATTTGAGCAGTTATAGATACTTTCTATTTATATATTTTATTTGACATGGACACTGTACATTAATAATCATTTCTGTAAATGCATAAAAAATTGCCAAAAGGCTATTTTTCACCAGTAGTCCCATACATCATTTACTTGTAATAAGTCTAATTATTACATTTGATAGCTTTATGATTGGAATGGTGATACTAGAGCCGAGACATTTTATTTGCATTTATGTGGCCGAAGAGTCTATAGCTAAAAACTTGGTCATCTTTTCATCTGGGCCAAAGTTCATAAAAATCACTGTTCAACACAAAAGCCAAACAGGACCTCAAACGTTTGCCTTTATTCTTTTGGGGAATTTTTATTAGGATTCACTTACCTAATGTCATAGACTGCAATTATTTATGTAATAAAATGTCCTTTCTCCGTGGAGTCTAACACAGCGGCTTCTACAAACATGTTCTGACATGCTAATGACTGAATTCATAGATAGACCTTATTTCTGGGTGAAAAACATGAATAGACTTTAAAAGATTCCACAAAATAAGGCCTTGAATGACATTAAAAAGCATTGAATTTGATTTCAGCAGGCAGTCACTGACACTGTCACTGTCACAGACGTTCTTTTACTGCATCGGTTGAGTACAATTAATTGATGTCAAACACATTAAACTGCAGGTTTTCTCTACATTTTTTTGAGTTTTACAGAAATGTTTGCTCACAATGTTCCTGCTGTGTCCAATTTATTTGTATTCATCCAGTTTGTACCAAAAGCAAGTGTTGAATATGAACCTCGGCCTGAAGCTCGTATTGTTGCTTTCAGGCACCTTCGCGGTCCTAATGGCGGGGGGTGTGGCCGGCGTGGTCTCGTGGGCTCTGGCTACGCCCATGGACGTGGTCAAGGCACGCCTGCAGCTGTCCGAGTCGGGGGGCCGGAGGTACGGGGGGGTCGTGGACTGCCTGAGGATCAGTATGAGAGAGGAGGGGCCCCGGGTGCTGTTCAGGGGCCTCATGCTCAACAGTGTCCGCGCCTTTCCCGTCAACGCCGTCACGTTCCTCAGCTACGAACGCCTGATGAGCCGGCTGTGCCCGCCATCGCCACGCCCGTCCAGAGGCGAGGACGGCACTGTCTCGTGATGCAGGGGGCCAACATCGCTGTAATACCACCCCCTAGTGGCGGCAGCAAGGCTAGTTTAGTGTGAAAACTAATGGGGACTTTGCACGTGTCAAAAACAACTTTAAAGCCTGGTTTCAAAGAGTGTTAAGAGTTTTCTGAAGCTAGCAATTATTTTGAACCATGCGGCGGGACAATATTTTTTGAGACATTTTTAAGATTGTTGCGATACCACCTCTTAGTGGTTAGAGGCGACTCCAGAAGGTTTTCTACAATATGGAAACCAATGGGGACCTTACACTTGTCAAAACCCTGGCTCCAATGACTTACTGTTTCTTAGTTTAGTTTATTTGTTTATTTGGGCAGTTAGTCGGTTACATTCCAACTGAATTCCTAACAAACCATAGAACTTTATTAATCAGTCCAATCAAATCACACATAAGTTTAATACAAATTTCACAAATATAGGCCCAAATTGGCTAAAGAATTAGTCAAAACGAATCAAGTTGATGCTTTAAGCAAAATACCAACCACTGAAACTATAATTATTCAAGCCACTGATGAAAATGAAATATTTTCACTTGGTTGAAATGCAAAACTAAGTTGTCAGCTGACTGGAATTGACTGGACATGTCAGTATTAAAAGAGCTGATTTAATGTGTTGTCCAACCAATCGCCTAATTTTTAACCTTTTTTACAATCGTATGTTTTTCCAGAAGGAATTAAGATTCCAAAAGTGATTCCTAAAAATGGACTTCACTAAATATACACCCATTTCAATCCCGCCACATTTTTCGAAGACACTGGACCTGCGGTCACCCACAGGGGTCAGTGTTGAGTCCTCTTTTGTTCCTTATGTTTTTGCCAAAAAGAAACAGCCATTTACCATCCCAGGAAATAAAGAGGCCCATCCACAACTTCCACAACAGACTCCAAGCTATCATTGATGTTAAAGGGGAAATTCACCGTATTAAGAACTGGGGCATGTAAACTTTTGATCAGGGTCATATTGGCAGTTTCAGTTGTCATAATTTGTAAAGAGCAAACTCAGTTTGAATGCAAAAAATAATAAAAAATAAATACTTGATATTTGTAGTCAGCATGGCTGACTAGTTTCACTATGCACCTTTTAATGATCTTGATACCAACATACTGTTTGTGGTAACAATCTAGAAACATTAATAGATAAAGAAGTTGTTTGATTCAAATTTTGTGTTAACTTAAGTGATTTTTAGAAATCTTTTGGAAATCATGCTATTAATGTGCATAGGAATACAAGAGCTAGAACGAGTGCATGAAATAGAATATCTTGGAGTATTTTGACAAAGACAAGCGCGGTGGCACAGCGGTTAGCGCTTGTGTTTCACAGCAAGAAGGTCCTGGGTTCAATTCTCATGTGGACGGGGCCTTTTTGTTGGAGTTTGCATGTTCTCCACCTGTGTCTGTAGGTTTCCTCCGGGTACTCTAGTTTCTCCTACCACTAAAAACATGGATTCATCCTCCAGCCAGGTTTTTCTGACGATCAGCCTGGCTTTACATCTGGAGATAGACCCTGAGCACCGGCCCACGATGGCTGCAGGTAGCCCCAGAGGCATTGAGGATGGGTCAAATGCAGAGAACAAATTAATTTGAAAAAAAGACCCATCCATCCATTTTCTTCCGCTTTATCCGGGGCCGGGTCGCGGGGGCAGCAGTCTGAGCAGAGATGCCCAGACTTCCCGATCCACACACACCTCCTCCAGCTGTTCTGGGGGGACCCCGAGGCAACATAGTCCCACCAGGGTGTCCTGGGCTTTCCACGAGGCCTCCTCCCAAAACATCTTAACAGGTCAAGTTATATTTGAACATAGGAGCCCTTATTTGATAGCAGCTTCAAAATTCTTAAATCCATTAAACTTGTGAGTTTTTGGAGAGTTTCTGCTTGGATTTCTTTGCAGGATGTCAGAATAGCCTCCCAGAGCTGCTGTTTGGATGAAAACTGCCTCACACCCTCATAGATGTTTTGCTTGAGGCTCTAAAGGTTCTCAATAGGGTTGAGGTCAGGGGAGGACGGGGTCCACATCATGAGTTTATCTCCTTTTATGCCCATAGCAGCCAAGGATGCAGAGGTATTCTTTACAGCAGGACATGGTGCGTTGTCATGAAGATGATTTTGTTACACCTTCCATCTGACCATCCAGGGTTACACGGCACTCATCAGTGAACAAGACTGTTTGAAAATGAGTCCTCATGTATTTCTGAGCCACTGCAGCCGTTTCTGCTGGTCAGCTTCAATTAACAGTTTAGGGGTGGATAGACGGTTTATGCACAACTGCAGCCCTGGAGGGTCCTACACCTTGATGTTCGGGAGACTCCAGAGACTTCAGAGACACCAGCAGCTTTAAATTCCTGTTTGCTGCTTTGTAGCAGCTTTCCAACAGTTGGTTAAGCCCAGTGGGTCCCCAGACGAAAGGAGACTAGTTTGTGTATTCACAATACTGTGGCTGGTTATTGGATAATAGTAACTCTGACTCTGATATGGACAGTACAACAACAAGGACCGTGACGTCGCCTGGTATGGCGCAGCCGGGGCCCCACCCTGGAGCCCCACCCTGGAGCCAGGCCTGGGGTTGGGGCTCGAATGCGAGCGTCTGGTGGCCGGGCCTCTGCCCACGGGGCCCGGCTGGGCACAGCCCGAAAGGACGATGTGGGCCCGCCCATCTGTAGGGGTTGGGTGCAGAGAGGACTGGGTGGCAGTCGAAGGCAGGTGCCTCGACGACCTGGTCCGTGTGCGCAGTTTCTGGCGTTCGGGACATGGAACGTCACCTCGCTGGGGGGGAAGGAGCCTGAGCTTGTGCGGGAGGTTGAGAGGTACCGGCTAGATATAGTCGGGCTCACCTCCACGCACAGCCTGGGTTCCGGATCCCAACTCCTGGAGGGAAGCTGGACGCTCCATTTTTCTGGAGTTGCCCACGGGGAGAGGCGGCGGGCTGGGGTAGGTATGCTCATAGCCCCCCAGCTCAGCCGCCACATGTTGGAGTTCACCCCGCGTACCTACGCCTTCGGGTCGGGGACAGGTCTCTCACCGTTGTCTCGGCCTACGGGCCCAACATCGGTGCAGGGTACCCGGCCTTCTTGGAGTCCCTGGGGGGGGGGGGGGGTTACTAGATGGTGCTCCGGCTGGGGACTCCATTGTTCTACTGTGGGACTTCAACGCCCACGTGGGTAACAACAGTGAGACCTGGACGGGGGTGATCCCGAGTGGTGTTCTGTTATTGGACTTCTGTGCTAGTCACAGTTTGTGCATAACGAACACCATGTTCGAGCACAAGGATGTCCATAAGTGCACGTGGCACCAGGACACCCTAGACAGGAGGTTGATGATCGACTTTGTAGTTGTGTCATCTGATCTCCGGCCGTGTGTCTCGGACACTCGGGTGAAGAGAGGGGCTGAGCTGTCAACCGATCACCACCTGGTGGTGAGCTGGATCCGCTGGCAGGGGAAGAAGCCGGTCAGACCTGGCAGGCCCAAACGTGTTGTGAGGGTCTGTTGGGAACGTCTGGAGGATCCCTCTGTCAGTAGGGTCTTTAACTCCCACCTCCAGAAGAGCTTCAACCAGATTCCGAGGGAGGTTGGGGACATGAAGTCCGAGTGGACCATGTTCTCCTCCTCCATTGTCGATGCGGCTACCCATAGTTGTGGCCGTAAGGTCTCTGGTGCCTGTCGCGGCGGCAATCCCCGAACCCGGTGGTGGCGCTTGGAAGTAAGGGATGCCGTCAAGCTGAAGAAGGAGTCCTACCTGGCCTTGTTGGCTTGTGGGACCCCGGAGGCAGCTGAGAGGTACCGGCAGGCCAAGCGTGCTGCAGCTCAGGAGGGGGAAGCAGTGCTTCACCAACACTGTTTACAGTGTGGGTGGGGAGCTGCTGACCTCAACTGGGGATGTGGTCGGGCGGTGGAAGGAGTACTTCGAGGATCTCCTCAATCCCACTGTCACGTCTTCCGATGAGGAGACAGAGGCTGGGGACTCAGAGGGGGGCTCGCCCATCACCCAGGCTGAAGTCACCGAGGTGGTTAGGAAGCTCCTCGATGGCAAGGCCCCAGGGGTGGATGAGATTCGTCCCGAGTACCTTAAGTCTCTGGATGTTGTAGGGCTGTCTTGGCTGACACGTCTCTGCAACATTGTGTGGCGGTCGGGGACAGTGCCCCTGGATTGGCAGACCGGGGTGGTGGTCCCTCTCTTTAAGAAGGGGGATCGGAGAGTGTGCTCCAATTACAGAGGGATCACACTCCTCAGCCTTCTTGGTAAGGTCTATTCCAGGGTGCTGGAGAGGAGGATCCGGCCAATAGTCGAACCTCGGATTCAGGAGGAACAATGCGGTTTGAGACCTGGTCGTGGAACTATACTATACTATACCTTTCATCGGGTGCTCGAGGGTTTGTGGGAGTTCGCCCAACCAGTCAACATGTGTTTTGTGGATCTGGAGAAAGCGTTCGACTGTGTCCCTCGTGGTGCCCTGTGGGGGGTGCTCCGGGAGTATGGGGTCCGGGGCCCTCTACTAAGGGCTGTCCGTTCTCTGTATGACCGCAGCAGGAGGTTGGTTCGTTGCCGGCAGTAAGTCAGACCTGTTCCCGGTGCGTGTTGGTCTCCGCCAGGGCTGCCCTTTGTCACCGGTTCTGTTCATAACCTATATGGACAGATTTTCTAGGCTCAGCCAGGGGCTGTAGAAGTTGCACATAACAGAGGCTGGGACTCTAGCTCTTCTTAAATTGCGGAGAAAGTAAAGACGCTGGTTACTTTTCTTGACCAGTGATGTAGTGTGCATGGTCCAGGAGAGGTTCTCTGTGATGTGCACACCCAGGAACTTAGTGCTGGTCACCCTCTCCACTGCAGAGAGGAGCATGCTGGACCCGTGCTCTTCGAAAGTCCACAAAAATCTCTTTTTTCTTCTCCACATTTAGAGAGGTTGTTCTGTGTGCACCACATGGCCAGACTGCTCACCTCACTCCTGTAGTTTGACTCGTCTCTGTTGTTGATGAGACCCACCACTGTTGTGTCGTCTGCAAACTTGATGAAGAGGTTTGAGTCGTACTTTGGAGCGCAGTCATGGGTCAGCAGAGTGAACAGGAGGGGGCTCAGCACACAGCCTTGGGGAGCTCCCGTGTTCAGTGTGATGGTTCTGGAGGACTTTCCGCCGACATGTACAGCCTGTGGTCTCCCCGTCAGAAAGTCCAGCAGCCAGTTGCAGAGTGATGTGTTGATCCCCAGGTGGAGCAGTTTGTGTATTAGCTGCTGTGGGATTATAGTGTTGAATGCTGAGCTAAAGTCTAAAAACAGCATTCTAACGTAAGAGTCCTTTGTTTCAAGGTGAGTGAGGGCTGAATGAAGTGCAGTGGCGATGGCTTACCACGACACGGCCGTCCACCTAAACTAACAGACCGAACAAGGAGAGCACTGGTCAGAAATGCAACCAAGTGCCCCAAGATAACTCTGGAGGAGCTGGGACGTCCTGCCGCTGAGCTGGGGGAATCTGTACATGGGACAACTATAAGTCGTACTCTACACAAATCTGGCCTTCATGGACGAGTGGCAAGAAGAAAGCCATTATTGAAAGGAGGCCATAAGAAATCCCGTTTGAAGTTTGCTAGAAGTCATATATAGGACACAGCTACCATGTGGAAGAAGGTGCTTTGGTCAGATGAGACAAATGCAAAACGTTATGTATGGAGCAAACCTAACACTGCTCATCGTCCTGAGTGCACCATCCCCAGTGTCAAATATGGTGGGGGAGCATCATGCTATGGGGCTGCTTCTCCTCAGCGGGGACTGGGAAGATTGTAAGAATAGTTGGGAAGATGGATGGAGCCAAATACAGAGACATTTTGGAGGAAAACCTGCTGGAGTCAGCAAGAGAATTGAGGCTGGGGCGGAGATTCACCTTCCAGCAGGACAATGACCCTAAACACAAAGCTACATCTACAATGGAATGGTTTAAAAACAAACATATTAATGTGTTAGAATGGCCCAGTCAAAGTCCTGACCTAAATCCTATTGAACATCTGTGGAAAGACCTGAAAACTGCTGTTCACAAACGCTCTCCTTCTAATGTGACAGAGCTTGAGTTGTTTTGTAAAGAGGAATGGGCTAAAATGTCAGTCTCTACATGTGCAAACCTTGTAGAGTCAAACCCCAGAAGACTTGCTGCTGTTATTGCAGCAAAAGGGGGTTCCACAAAGTATTAAGTCATGCTGTATGAATACTTATGCACCCCCACTTTTCACTTTTCTATTTTAAAAATAACAGAATCATGTATCATTTTGCTTTCACTTCACAGTTGTCTGTTGTTACACTGTTACTGTTACTACTTTCAATAAACATTATTTTAATAAAATCTTTATGTTTAGGGTTGTAAACATGACAAAATGTGCAAAAGTTCAAGGTGTATTAGTACTTTTGCAAGGCACTGTATATGTTATTGATAAAGCAATGTTATTTGATAAGTTACAGACTGATTTACCTGCATGGCTCTAGAAGTGTCTCCAGCCTCTGCAGTTTATCCCACTCTGCAAAACGAGTTTGTGCTCCTGATTGTCCAGGGCTGAGATGACGGCCTCTTTATTTCTGCTCACGCGCTTGACCATTTCCAGCGTCGAATTCCAACGTGTTGGAACATCCTGGATCAATGGCTCTTGCTTCTTTCCCAGGCCGACTCGTTGTGCTTGAAGCTCCGCAGCATTGGCTGGGCTGTGCTTAAAATGAAGGACAACTTTGCGAGCCTTGGCCTTAGTATTTCCAAAGCCGCTGTCAGCAAGACTTTTCTCTGTGAGCGACGCAGTTCATGAGTTCATAGCGTGTAAGTCGAATTGCGGCAGCCATGTTGCGTGCTCTGTCAGTCCCAATGGTTGTCGTCTTGCCCTCGATGTCCCACTTACGTGCAACAGACAGGAACCGTTCTTTACAAGCCTCCTCAGTTTTGAATATAGTCAGCGCAAAAGACTTCAGTTCCCACGTGTCACTGATGTAATGTGCAGTTACTCCGAGGTAATTGTTGTTACTCACAGATGTCCAATGGTCTCCTGTCAGGGCGATATAATCTACTTCAGCCAGGACCTCTTTCCTTTTTTTGTTTTTGTTTTCATAGAGCTCGTGGATTTTCGTCATAACTGTGGCTCTTGACGGTGGCTTAGAGGATGATCAAGGAAACCTGAGTCTTCTACAATGCTAATGGCTCTACAATCCTTTGCGATCCATTTTGCTTTTGTGTTGGTCAAATTAGCTGAGGTTGATTTTGTTAATGGCCTGCAAACATTCAGCGTGGTCTGGCGCGTGGTCTTTGCTGAACCTGACGGCCCAGCAATGCTCCACAATATCGAAAAAGAAAATTGCACTTGTTTCTTTTTGCACAGTGTCAGTGTAGTGTCAGTGCCTGTCTGTTCAACGGTCTATACAGCCCAGTCCACCTTTATGTTTACCTGGTCTTTGTCCGGGACCACTCACAGTACATAAGGGTACGAAGCAGTTTCTACTCATGATAGGCCGGACGACTATTATGACTAAAGGGGTTGGGGATGAGCCACCCTCAGTACAAATGTGGAAAGACTGAGATTGTGTATTAATGGTCAATATGGAGCATTTGTAGAAAGGTTTGTCAGAATGGGAGAATATATTAAAACTTTGAGTCGGACTGTCTGAAATACAACAACTTGGAGTCAAAGTCAATGCTGTACGCACAATTTATTTTTTATTTTGGGTTGAGTTAATATTGGATCTGTATTGAAAAACATTTATATAAAATGTATATCTGTACTGTACTGTTAAAAACTTGAAAATATTCAATAAAAAGAATGTTAGGAAAACCTTAGTCAGCAGTGGTAATTGAACATCAATAAAACATTTGTAAACTTCTCCAGGAAGCCCATCGGTTCCTGGAGATTGGTTGTTTTTTAACGTTTTAATCGCCTCCCGTTATGTCTGAGACCAGGCCTAATGCTTCTTCTCTAGATGGAACAGGAAGTTTTAAGCTAGTAAGTAATGTATCACACTTATCTTTTAATTGGCCATTCATTGGATTTGGTTCCTCATACGGCTCTTTATAATAAGATGCAAATGCTTGGCTATTTCTTTTGGCCTACACACATTTGTTTTAAGTGTGGGATCAACTATATTATGTACTATTCTGTCTGCTTGTGCTTTACAAAGTTGAAAACCTAACTGGCGGCTACCTCTAGTTCCCATCTTGTAATATTTTTGTTTCGTGAATCTCAAAGCCCCTTCTGCTTTATATGTAAGAATTGTATCCAATTCTTTCCGCGCTTCTTTACGTTTCGACACTGTGTTATTTGCCCCTGAATTTTTGTGCTCGATTTCTAATGACTTTATTTCATTTTCTAGATTGACTTGTTTTTTCTAAGCACTGTTTCTTTAATCTAAAAGTAGTCTCCAAGTAGTCTATCAAAGTTTGTCTTAGTTCCTGCACTACTTCTGTATGAGTAATGAATCATTTAATCTCCAATATTTGAAATTTTTTTTTCAAATATCTTTTACCCAGGTCAAGGTGTAAAACAGGTGCATTCTGTCTGGCAGTCGGTTACTTTGTACATAATGTTGCTGAGAAATACAAAAGACATCTATCCTTGAATAACTATTATGCATATTAGAGAGAAAATCCGTCATGCGTAGGTTATTATATCTCCATGGATCCCGTAGCCCCAGTTCTCTTATTTTAGTGTTTCTATTATGTGGACCCACCTGGTGTTCTGTCTAACTTACCTTCTTGTAGAATCAGAATCACAATAGGTTTTATTGCCATTGTTTCAGAACAGGTTCACAAACTAGGAATGTTTCTCGGTGCAAACGTGCGACATAAAACATATAACACAGAGTTAAGATAAAAACAAGCTATAAAACTTTAAACTATAAGGCTATAGGGGCATGCATAAAAATAAAAGTGACATATGGTAAGACAACAACAATTTGACATTGAACAACAGCGGGATTGTATTTACAGATGTGTAGCATACAAGTGTTATAAAGTGACCCTCTCCCCTGCCGTTGTAGAGCATTAAAATCTCCCCCAACTATTATTATCCCTTTTAGCTTTCTCTGATGTGATGTTTGCAATATCTTTAAAAAAGTTTTCATCATATACAATTGGAGCAAATATACACAAATATACCGGGTATGGTTGTAACACTTTTTGCTTCAGCACCTGTAACTAACGTTCTCAAACCTTTATACAGGGTACCCACACTTGTTTACTACAGACGGCACTAATTTAAACCTCTGCAAGAATATCACAGACCTTGCGAGTTGATGTCAAATACATGGTGTTCATGTGTTACAACCTACCCCACTTCCGGGGTAGGCCAACACTTCCTCCTGCACCTCAGGAGCAATATCTAGCTGTAGAAAGTAAAAAAAAAACATAGAAACCAGGCATTACAGTTGTTTAGAACCATAGACTGTTAAAAAGAATAGACAATCCTCCTCACTGCTCCCCGTTTACCACAATGGCCACGTTCGAGGGGGAAATCATGGCGGATTTACAGACTCCTCCTCCCCAGCTCTAATGAAGCATGTTCCTAAAAAGGGCATAAGGGCGGGATCTTCACTGTAGACTCCGCCCTTGCGTGACGTGTAGCTCATGCAGCTCCAATGCTAACAGTCCAATCCTCATTAGTACGAGGTTTCAAAACATTTTCTTTCGAAAATGTCAGGAAATTATTCTGTTGCTCTGACACAAGCAACCTTGAAACGCTCACAAACAAGACAGACATGAGATTTAATCTTCTCGGTACCGGGGGCTATTCGCCCGTCTCTGTTCAACTCCCACCGATTCAATTCCTTCAGTTGACTTTATTCAAAATATCGCTAGTGACGTCGACCCGCGGGGCCCGCGGATTCGGTCGGAACGGGTACCTCAAGAATACGGCAAACTTCAGGTGCGCACTTTTTTTTTTTTGTCCTTACATTGTTGGCTTCCAACATACAGTGCATTCTTATCCATATGTGGCATTACATGCCTGGAGGCGGGCTTTCCACTTGAGGGCCCGAGCTCTCATTGGTCACCAGCACTAGTCGGCAAACCATAAAAGTGCTTTTCCTTTTTGTCGCTCGCCCTTTGACCTCACGCATGTGCCCGCCCACTGGTATTCCACTTCCGTGTTTACAGACGCCGCACGGCAGCACGGACAGTCGCGCATACACCCGTGGACCTGCGCCCCCTACTATAAAACCGATGGCAGCAGTGTAGCTCTCTAGCCGAGCCTCTCCCCTTATAGGAGCTGCATTTCAGCCCCAAAGTGACGCTGCTGTTTTGCCCTACCTCGCTACACGCTAACTCGCTACTGCTACTGCTACGCGCTACTGCTACACGCTACTGCTACTGCTACACGCTACTGCTACATGCTACTGCTACTGCTGCGTCGCGGCGATTGTTTACACTGAGCTCTACCCACGTCATCACTTCACCTATGCTATCTGTTGCCCCGCTATTAGCGTCCTCTCTGCTGCTCGATTGTGGTCGTGTGGACCATTTCCCCTGGCCCAACTACAAACGGGTTGGGGTAGTGCGGGTCAGAAAAAAGCCGACCTGCACATCCCAAGATACCGCTTTTATAATCTTCTCTTTAAGTTGTTTGATAACATCCAATGGCCGCTGACTGCTCTGCTTTGTGACTACGACACTGGAGGCCGCCATTGCTCCACCTTTGCTGTAGTACCTCCATATGACCGCTATCCCCCATTGGAATGCATTGGACTTTAGACACGTTAAAAACAACTTTAATGCCCGGTGCCTAATGGTTTAGAAGTGGCTAGAGCTAGATGTTCCTCCTGTGATTACGCTGGGTTAAAAACAATCTGGGGCACCGGGCTGGTTATCGTAGTATAAATTTTAAAAATCTTGCATAATTAATGAGAGCCTGACTTTGATTGACAGGCCGTTTACGTTGCTGCCTGGCCATGGGCGCGATTACAACAGAAATACACGCTTATTACACGCCCCGCGAGGGCCAAGCAGGGCCGGGTCTACAGTCAAGATCCCGCCCTTATGCCCTTTTTAGGAACATGCTTCGTCAGAGCTGGAGAGGAGGAGCCTGTAAATCCGCCATGATTTCCCCCATGAACGTGGTCATTTTGGTAAACGGGGAGGAGTGAGGAGGAGCTGTCTATTCTTTATACAGTCTATGATAACATCCCGCACTAGCTTGCGCGTCTTCTGTACCTCCACGGTTTAGTCTTGGTCAAAGTATATATAGTAGGAAGATCTGGACTAGGGACTGGTGCACACTCTCCATGGTTAGCTCCATGTCTGCTGGCAGGTTCAGTGAAGTACGGATCTCTCCGGTTATGTAGTCAATCATGTAGTTCTTTTCAGTCAGGGTACAGAACTTATCATAGCACAGAGACCGCCTTAGTCAAAGTTACCAACGACCTGTTATTAGCAGCTGACGCCGGACTAGCTTCAGTCCTGGTTCTGTTAGACCTCAGTGCAGCCTTTGACACAATCGACCACAATATTCTCCTGCAGAGGTTAGAAACTGACGTAGGCCTCAGGGGAACAGCCCTCTCTTGGTTTAAATCTTACTTATCTGATAGGCACCAATTTGTTAATGTAAACCTAAAGTCTTCACCGTGCTCCAAAATGTGCTATGGGGTGCCACAGGGTTCAGTGCTCGGGCCAATTTTATTTATATTGTACATGCTTCCATTAGGTAACATAATCTGAAATCACAATATACATTTTCACTGTTACGCAGACGACACACAGCTGTACTTATCAATGAAACCAGGTCAGACAGATAAATTAGATGCGCTTAGTTCCTGCGTAAAAGCCATTAAGACCTGGATGACTGTCAATGACCTCCTTCTTCTCTCCATTGGCTTCCTGTTGAGTTTAGAATCAAATTTAAAATCCTGCTCCTCACATTTAAAGCCATAAATGGTTTGGCTCCGCTCTATCTCCAAGATGCTACCTTCCATATCGGCCAACCAGAGCTCTCAAAACTCAGGGCTACTAGTGATTCCTCGGGTCTCCAAAATCACTGTAGGAGGAAGAGCCTTTAGCTCCAAAATCACTGTAGGAGGAAGAACCTTTAGCTCCAAGCTCCGGTTTTATGGAATAAACTCCCAGCTCACGTTAAAGAAGCAGAAACAGTCCTTACATTTAAGACTAGGCTCAAAACGTACCTCTGAGAATGAGCTTCAGTTAGGTAAAGCTCTAACCCTCAGCCTGAAGTAAAGCTCTAACCCACAGCCTGAAGTAAAGCTCTAACCCTCAGCCTGAATTAAAGCTCTAACCCTCAGCCTGAAGTAAAGCTCTAACCCACAGCCTGAAGTAAAGCTCTAACCCTCAGCCTGAAGTAAAGCTCTAACCCTCAGCCTGAAGTAAAGCTCTAACCCTCAGCCTGAAGTAAAGCTCTAACCCACAGCCTGAAGTAAAGCTCTAACCACAGCCTGAAGTAAAGCTCTAACCCACAGCCTGAAGTAAAGCTCTAACCACAGCCTGAAGTAAAGCTCTAACCCTCAGCCTGAAGTAAAGCTCTAACCCACAGCCTGAAGTAAAGCTCTAACCCTCAGGCTGAAGTAAAGCTGCCTTAGGAGAAACTCTGCTGTGGGAAGTACAGTACACTGAGCGCTGTCCTCTTCTTCTTCTTACTACAAACTTTGTCTTATTATGATACAATATTTATTTAATCTGTAGTCTGTTCATCACTATTCACATGGTGTCTCCTGTCCCACTGCCTCTCGGAACCCTGCCTACTGGGTTGACAACAAGGACTGGACGGTCCATGATCTTGGCCCGTCTTGGCCCCACTGCTCTCTTTTATTGCCTTAATGTTTGTTGCAGCCCTATGAGGCCACTCCTGTTGTGATATTGGGCTATGCAAAACCATTGATTGATTGATTGAATAATGGCTTGCTTCACTGATAGTGATAGCTCTTTGTATCTCATATTGAAAATAATAGCAACAGTATGCAAAATGCAAATATCACAGTTGAACGTCTCATCTGTTCCTTATAAATGGGATAATGAGGGAAGGGCAGACAATGGGCCATGGAACAGCTGAACAGCCACTTGTCCCATTACTTATGGTCCTTGAAAAGTGAGAGGCTCACATACAAATGGTTGTAATTCCTACACCGTTCATCTGATTTGGATGTAAATACTCTCAGCTGAAAAAGAAAAGCTGAAAGTCTGTAGTTTAAGCACATCTTTGTTGTTTCATTTGAGATCGATTGTGGTGGTTTACAGAGCCAAAAACATAGGAATTGAGTCGATATTCCAATTGAATTCCAATATTTATGGACCTGACTGTAAGACCATCTCACGGAGGCTCCTCAGTGCCGCTGGAGGCCTCCTTCACCACACAGCACTTCTATGGCTTCTACAACGCCTCTGCACGCCAAACACTGCTGTTCCGGTCGCTCGGATGCAGTTGTGAACAGAAAATGACGCATTTGCGGGTGCACACGCGTTTGTGTTATGTGCATCTAATCGCCCCACATTTTCTTGTGAGGGGACATTATGTTTGCCTGGATACTTAATTCGCCTGAACTTTACATTGTCTTTTTTATTGCCTTAATGTTCGGTGCAGCCCTATGAGGCCACTCCTGTTGTGATATTGGGCTATACAAAACCATTGTATAGCCCAATGAGCACCCCCAAGGAAGACCTCAGGACCCCCGAAGCACCCCGTGGGACAAATGTCTGGCGCCACCGCTGGTGTGGTTTTCTGGCCAGAGACACCAGGGGGAGATGAAAGATCCCCCCAATCCTCCCATTAACACTTGTATTACCCCCAGAGGGACTACGGAGAGGATTTATTAAGGTAAAAAAGTTACTTAGTTCTGCTTTAAGTAAAACAAAAATAAAATAAAAAAGGATCTATTTTACACGTAAAAATTTGTCACTTTAAGATTAACTTTAAGGAACATATATTTAATTTAATATTACTCACGTAGAAGTAAAAAGTACTGCATTAAAAAGTTACTTAAATACAAGTACTTGAGTAAATGTAACAGTAAGCTTTTGGAAAAGTTCCAATGCCGCACTGATTCAGCAGAGTTTGCTTTGATTTTGTGCTAAAAGTTGCTGTAACATCCTACTGTAGTTAAAGCTCAGCGCCTGAACTCTGGAGGTTCTTAGCTTTCAAATGATCACAAACTAGTTCTTGGGGAGGGCGCTTATAAGCCTTTGGCTTCGGCCCACTCCATTTGAGCAGACAAACTGGTTGTGTCCTCATATGCAGCTTATAGACGCATCTGAAGAACCACCACCCACAACGTTTACTGTGCAAATGAACATAATCATTTATTTTACAAACTCCTATCAGCCTCTATGGGCCGTAAGCGGTTCATGTAAAAAAAGGGGGTAAACAAGCCCCTCGGAGGCAGCGTGTCTTTTGAATGCCCCCATCAGGCACATACAGTTCATCTTGATACAGTGGCTTCAGGAAGAAACATACCCCTCTATTCCTGTGTTATTATGCTGACGTCTGGCACTGAAAATGGGCCAAAACCATCTTGGAAGGTTAAACTGGAGTGGTCAAAAGGACAAGTATCTAATGTAGTATCAGACAGTGCAACATAAAACACATAGTAGAAAAAAAGTAAGACTTTGTGAAACCAGAGTCCATCTAAGGCTTGTTCTTCAGTGTCATCTCCTCCGTGAGCGGGAGGAACCCTGAGCATCGTCGACACGTGGTCCAGTGGTGTTCAGAAGCACGTTTAGATCTTTCACTAGCAGACCTTTGTGTGCTTTAAGATTAGTGGAATGGCTTTGCTTTTCAAGAGTCAAGAATCATCCCCACATTCACACCGGCAAGGAGCGAGAAGCGTCTCCCTCTTGCTCCAGAACACGAGGCGGTAGGTGTGCATTGGTCTGTAGCTCCTCGACGAAACCGGGGCCGGATCTCATTTCTCCAAAACGTGCATGGACTACGCAGAGGGAGGAGGAAGCGCCAGCGTTCAGCCAATTCATCCACACAGCACAGGGTGAGCGTTTTTGGAACAGTTACCGCTCCAGGTCTACCAGGTACCAGTAAAGTGCTGAGTTACAGAGGGTTGACACCGACAGATCCTATGGTTAAAACCGCACCAGTGGTTCTCAAACTGTGGCATGAGCTTTAGCCATGCATTTTAGTCCTGGTTTACATCCACTTTGGTCATAATTGGGCTGAACAGGTAGGCTTTGACTGTGTATGGGCTGCATTTTGTCACAAGTGCAATTTCAACGCAGCAAAGAAATGAAAGGGAGAAGCAGGGTTTGATCCTAACGTAAGCAAGTCGGCGAGTCCAGGAGACTTTTTGGAAATGATTCATGAATGTACAGACCTCTGGAGGTTTTACTTTAGACACAAATAAGCATCTAAATGTGTCCTTTGAGCTAAATGCTAACTCAAATTAACCTCTTAACCCCCGCCTTAACCGAGCACATTTTCTCCAGTTCGGCTTTACCCAAATATAAAAGCTTCTCGACCTGAGAGCTTACAAACTATAGGCCAGTGTAACGCCTTATTTGAAAGCTAAGGCCTAAGCTCTTTCCTCATTTTTGTTGTCACATGTTCGTCACTTTTTTTGTTACATTTGTTACATTTTCATCACAGTTTTTGTTACATTTTTGTCATGTTTTTGTTGCGTTTTCAAAAACAACGAAAATGTGACAAAAACGACTAAAAGTTGACAACAAAAGGAGTTACAGTAAGTTTCTGCTTTTTGTGGGGTTGGACACACATACAGTGGCCACTAAACATCATCTAATAAGATGTGCATAAGAAACCACAGAAATGATGTAAATGCAATGGAAAGGACCATAGTTTAGTATTGAGCTGTTCATGTGTTTAGGGACAGAATGTTCCATTTGAAAAGGTCCAGGATTCGATGGCAAACAAAATGTGCACATTTGAAAAATGTGTTTCTATGATGTTAGAGGTTCTTTTGCTGTGTTTATGACGTCACACACATAAGCTCTATAAGCATGTATCGGTATTCCATAAAAATGTATATAACTTAACGTAAATTAACTCAAGAATTGTCTGTCATTCCCTACATGTGTGTTTACTTGTCATTGTCTGTTTCTTTATTGATACGTTGTGAAAATAAAATAAAAAATAAGCATGTATCGGAAATACAATGTCTTTTCCATCTCTATAGGCTCTTCATACGTGTAAAACCTGGCAACCCGGTTTTAAGATCTCTACAGACGTGTTCTGAAATGAATGGGAAGCTCGCATTAGTTCAGCAGTAAATGCTTAATGTGCCCTGAGACTCGTTTTGGTCCAAACCTAGTAGTTTTTGGTTTTGTTTTAATAAAACTATTTAATAGAAAACAAAATTACAATATTGGGTTAATCTCCAAAGCCAAGAAATTGGCAATAATTTTGTGGGAAATTGTGGCAAAAATAAGTAATGATTCTCTGTAAAAATAAAAAAAGGCGGGTAATAAATTGGGGGGGGGGGGAATAGGAATTTTATTTGTATTTTTTTTGCAAAAATGAGGGGGGAAATTAGAAAAAAATGTGACAAAAAGTGACAATTTTTTCTTTAAACAATGGAAAATTTTTGAAAAACATAACTTAAAAAACTGGGCAAAAACATTTATTTCAGTCCTTCCTGTCCCTGGACCAATAGCATCAAAACTGGGGTGTAAAGAGAGATTTTTTTTTTCCTGCTTTCGATACTTTAATTTTTTCCATACAAGTAGAACCTAAACCTTTTTCCCGATACTAAACTGGTATCGTTTAAAGGTAGCCAGCCCCAGACGCTGATGGCCAAAACAAGTTGGTTAAATGTGACAGATTTATGCTTATTTCTGCTTTTAGGCTTTGCATTAGGCTTGTATTTGCACTACCTTGGATTCTCCCAAAACCTCGTACAGTAGCTGCGCGATACATGTCAACATGTCTCCCACACCGGTCCAGGCAGGGTTTGATTACAGACGGTGTGAGGCCCTGAGGTTAGGAAATGGCTCAGATTAGGCTGTGGAAACACTGGCCAAACGCTCCGACACTTCCCTCGCCCTCATCTCTCCTGAAGAAGGGAGCTTTGACGTTTCCTATGACCTCATTTCCTTTGTGTGCAGGATCTAAAAAGAAGGAGATGAGGAGGCAGCAGTAAAGGGACACACCCCGGGACAGTTTGGAGAAATGAGACCCGGCCCGTCAGCTCTCAGTGCGCCTGCGCTGGCTTGTCCTGCTTCTGGCTCGTGTCCCTCGGCGGCTGGGCGTTCTGCTGGGCCAGAGCGTGCAGCGCCCCCCTCTGGAAGCGCCGGGCCTTGTTGTAGAGGAAGACCCCGATGAAGACGAGGAAGGTACCCGCGGCGCTGAGCAGGGTCACGTGATTACTGAAGACGATGACGCTGAGCCACACGGAGAGGGCGTGCTTCACCGTGCTGGCCACGCTGAGAGACAGAGGGGGAAAGGTTTAGGACAGTTTAGGTCAGAGCTTCAGGAGATACCAGGGCTGTTTCAGCTAAATGAGAGGAATCTGTCCTCACAGCATCCATTTCAGGATGGGACACTGCAGTATTGTTCCCCTAAAGCCTTTTGAGGCTGATTTAGATTTGGGATAAACAGACAATATGAATTTCTGTTATGCAATGGGGCGACGGTGGCGCAGTTGGTTGAGCGGGTCGTCTCATGATCGGAAGGTCTGGGGTTCGAATCCCGCCTCCTGAAGGTGCACATTGTCGTTGTGTCCTTGGGCAAGACACTTCACCCTCCTTGCCTCCAGTGTCTGCGTACACTGGTGTATGAATGAGAGAGTGAATGGGCCCCCTATGAGAGACCAACAGGCCCGTTTGGAACCATGAGGCCGTCCTTCCGTGGACCCACCACCTGCAGGAGGAGCCATAGGGGACTGGTGCTATGTGACTTGGGCAGCTCCAACAGCTGCCCCCACGACCCGGCAACGGACAAGTGGGAGAAAATGGATGGATGGATGGATGGATGTTATGCAATGGACTGGTCAAATTAAAAATGTCAATTCAATGGATTCCAATGGGCCCACAATGATCCACAATGTTCCTAAAACTGTAACATTACATTAACAAATAATGATTGCTAATGTTGCTGTTCCAATCCTCCGTTTGAACGCTAGTTTTACTAAGATTGCCACTGCAACTTAGTGACAGAACGTCACAGAAGTAATACTTTTGTGACCTGTAAAGTGATTTATATAGTATATATATTCCATTACAGATTCTCACTGAAGGCATAAGTTATATGGAATTATGTGAAAAAAAAAAGTGAAATCGCCGCCTTTTGCTTTGATTCCCGCTTTGCACTTTGGACAATTTCTCCTTGAGCTTTACGATGTCGTCACAGAAATGGTTTTCACAGACTGTTTATTTCAGGAACGAGGACGTGATGAAGCTCATTGAGGAAATGCCAAGAATAAAAGGGAATTAAAAGCAAAACATATTTGGAGTTTTGTTTCCTTCATAATTCCATGTGTTCATTCATAGTGTAAAGTCTTCAAATAGAATCCTCTAAATAGTGTTGAAAATAAAGAAAAGCCGATACATAAAAAGTGTTTCCAAACTTTTGACTGGTATTGTATATACAGAGCCTTGCAAAAGTACTAATACACCTTGAACTTTTGCACATTTTGTCATGTTTACAACCCTAAATGTAAAGATTTTATTTTGAATTTTTTATTGAAAGTTCACACACAAGTAACAGACAACTGTGAAGTGAAAGCAAAATGATACATGATTCTGTTAAAAGTGGGGCGTGCATAAGTATTCATACAGCATGACTTAATACTTTGTGGAACCCCCTTTTGCTGCAATAACAGCAGCAAGTCTTCTGGGGTTTGACTCTACAAGGTTTGCACATGTAGAGACTGACATTTTAGCCCATTCCTCTTTACAAAACAACTCAAGCTCTGTCACATTAGAAGGAGAGCGTTTGTGAACAGCAGTTTTCAGGTCTTTCCACAGATTTTCAATAGGATTTAGGTCAGGACTTTGACTGGGCCATTCTAACACATTAATATGTTTGTTTTTAAACCATTCCATTGTAGATGTTTGTGTTTAGGGTCATTGTCCTGCTGGAAGGTGAATCTCCGCCCCAGCCTCAATTCTCTCGCTGACTCCAGCAGGTTTTCCTCCAAAATGTCTCTGTATTTGGCTCCATCCATCTTCCCAACTATTCTTACAATCTTCCCAGTCCCCGCTGAGGAGAAGCAGCCCCATAGCATGATGCTCCCCCACCATATTTGACACTGGGGATGGTGCACTCAGGACGATGAGCAGTGTTAGGTTTGCTCCATACATAACATTTTGCATTTGGGTCAAAAAGTTCAATGTTTGTCTCATCTGACCAAAGCACCTTCTTCCACATGGTAGCTGTGTCCTCCATATGACTTCTAGCAAACTTCAAACTGGATTTCTTATGGCCTCCTTTCAATAATGGCTTTCTTCTTGCCACTCGTCCATGAAGGCCAGATTTGTGTAGAGTACGACTTATAGTTGTCCCATGTACAGATTCCCCCAGCTCAGCGGCAGGACGTCCCAGCTCCTCCAGAGTTATCTTGGGGCACTTGGTTGCATTTCTGACCAGCTTGTACTTACGCACGCCCCACTTTTCACTTTTCTATGTTTTGTAAAATAACAGAATCATGTATAGTTTAGTTTAGTTTATTTGTTTATTTGAGCAATACACATTGTGCTCAAAAGGAGTGGGCTGAAGCAAAAAGCTTATGAGCCCCCACCCCCAAGTGCAATAAATAAAAAAATAAAAAATAAAAAAAATGTATCATTTTGCTTTCACTTCACAGTTGTCTGTTACTTGTGTGTGAACTTTCAGTAAACAATTCAAAATAAAATCTTTATGTTTAGGGTTGTTAACATGACAAAATGTGCAAAAGTTCAAGGTGTATTAGTACTTTCGCAGGGCTCTGTATATCTGAAATATCAATCATTCATTGTTGTAGCTTTCTAAAGTCATACGCACATTTTTGAACAAGTGGGTTTTTATGGCAAATACTTCACTATGTTAGTTTTTCCAGTCGCTTAGGAACCTTTCTCAGCTCAGGCACTACATACAAAGAGCAAAACACAACGTATTCATTGCAAAAATGAAGTTTTTGAAATATCTCCATCAAAATGCTTCAACTTGTCAGTGTAAGATATGTGCAGAAGTTGTTTCTGGAGAGGAACAGGTCATGTGATTGTTTGACACCATTTAAAGTAGAGGCAATGAAACAGGCCGAGCTAGTCTCACAGATAAATCCTTTTTAAGCCGTCTCTTTCACGCAAATATCCGGTTTACTGGCGTATTTATATTGACTATATAAATAGTTGTTACTGTGTGAAGCCCTGTGAGATTGTGCCTCACGAGTAAGGCTGGGTACCTCTCCTCTTTTTCCGATACCACTACTTTACGGTACCTGAACAATACTTTTGTTATTTGAATTCCTCAGCCCTTCAGACCGTTACAGAGCGCGCACTAATCATTTATGTGGCATGTAAATTAAAGTCATGTTTTGGTTCTCGTCTCCACATCACAGTTCTGAAAGCACACCTCGCTCAGGGGTCCTTAAGGGCATGAAAGACAAAGAGGGGGGTACCTGAAGGTGACGGGTGAGATGCGGCCCATGAGGGCGTAGGCGGTGACGCTCTGCAGGTGGAACAGAGCTCCGTCAAACACAAGCAGGAGCAGGATGTCCTGACTGACCAACAGGCCAGGGCCCTTCTGTGGGCCCCCTATGAGAGACCAACAGGCCCGTTTGGAACCATGAGGCCGTCCTTCCGTGGACCCACCACCTGCAGGAGGAGCCATAGGGGACTGGTGCTATGTGACTTGGGCAGCTCCAACAGCTGCCCCCACGACCCGGCAACGGACAAGTGGGAGAAAATGGATGGATGGATGGATGGATGTTATGCAATGGACTGGTCAAATTAAAAATGTCAATTCAATGGATTCCAATGGGCCCACAATGATCCACAATGTTCCTAAAACTGTAACATTACATTAACAAATAATGATTGCTAATGTTGCTGTTCCAATCCTCCGTTTGAACGCTAGTTTTACTAAGATTGCCACTGCAACTTAGTGACAGAACGTCACAGAAGTAATACTTTTGTGACCTGTAAAGTGATTTATATAGTATATATATTCCATTACAGATTCTCACTGAAGGCATAAGTTATATGGAATTATGTGAAAAAAAAAAGTGAAATCGCCGCCTTTTGCTTTGATTCCCGCTTTGCACTTTGGACAATTTCTCCTTGAGCTTTACGATGTCGTCACAGAAATGGTTTTCACAGACTGTTTATTTCAGGAACGAGGACGTGATGAAGCTCATTGAGGAAATGCCAAGAATAAAAGGGAATTAAAAGCAAAACATATTTGGAGTTTTGTTTCCTTCATAATTCCATGTGTTCATTCATAGTGTAAAGTCTTCAAATAGAATCCTCTAAATAGTGTTGAAAATAAAGAAAAGCCGATACATAAAAAGTGTTTCCAAACTTTTGACTGGTATTGTATATACAGAGCCTTGCAAAAGTACTAATACACCTTGAACTTTTGCACATTTTGTCATGTTTACAACCCTAAATGTAAAGATTTTATTTTGAATTTTTTATTGAAAGTTCACACACAAGTAACAGACAACTGTGAAGTGAAAGCAAAATGATACATGATTCTGTTAAAAGTGGGGCGTGCATAAGTATTCATACAGCATGACTTAATACTTTGTGGAACCCCCTTTTGCTGCAATAACAGCAGCAAGTCTTCTGGGGTTTGACTCTACAAGGTTTGCACATGTAGAGACTGACATTTTAGCCCATTCCTCTTTACAAAACAACTCAAGCTCTGTCACATTAGAAGGAGAGCGTTTGTGAACAGCAGTTTTCAGGTCTTTCCACAGATTTTCAATAGGATTTAGGTCAGGACTTTGACTGGGCCATTCTAACACATTAATATGTTTGTTTTTAAACCATTCCATTGTAGATGTTTGTGTTTAGGGTCATTGTCCTGCTGGAAGGTGAATCTCCGCCCCAGCCTCAATTCTCTCGCTGACTCCAGCAGGTTTTCCTCCAAAATGTCTCTGTATTTGGCTCCATCCATCTTCCCAACTATTCTTACAATCTTCCCAGTCCCCGCTGAGGAGAAGCAGCCCCATAGCATGATGCTCCCCCCACCATATTTGACACTGGGGATGGTGCACTCAGGACGATGAGCAGTGTTAGGTTTGCTCCATACATAACATTTTGCATTTGGGTCAAAAAGTTCAATGTTTGTCTCATCTGACCAAAGCACCTTCTTCCACATGGTAGCTGTGTCCTCCATATGACTTCTAGCAAACTTCAAACTGGATTTCTTATGGCCTCCTTTCAATAATGGCTTTCTTCTTGCCACTCGTCCATGAAGGCCAGATTTGTGTAGAGTACGACTTATAGTTGTCCCATGTACAGATTCCCCCAGCTCAGCGGCAGGACGTCCCAGCTCCTCCAGAGTTATCTTGGGGCACTTGGTTGCATTTCTGACCAGCTTGTACTTACGCACGCCCCACTTTTCACTTTTCTATGTTTTGTAAAATAACAGAATCATGTATAGTTTAGTTTAGTTTATTTGTTTATTTGAGCAATACACATTGTGCTCAAAAGGAGTGGGCTGAAGCAAAAAGCTTATGAGCCCCCACCCCCAAGTGCAATAAATAAAAAAATAAAAAATAAAAAAAATGTATCATTTTGCTTTCACTTCACAGTTGTCTGTTACTTGTGTGTGAACTTTCAGTAAACAATTCAAAATAAAATCTTTATGTTTAGGGTTGTTAACATGACAAAATGTGCAAAAGTTCAAGGTGTATTAGTACTTTCGCAGGGCTCTGTATATCTGAAATATCAATCATTCATTGTTGTAGCTTTCTAAAGTCATACGCACATTTTTGAACAAGTGGGTTTTTATGGCAAATACTTCACTATGTTAGTTTTTCCAGTCGCTTAGGAACCTTTCTCAGCTCAGGCACTACATACAAAGAGCAAAACACAACGTATTCATTGCAAAAATGAAGTTTTTGAAATATCTCCATCAAAATGCTTCAACTTGTCAGTGTAAGATATGTGCAGAAGTTGTTTCTGGAGAGGAACAGGTCATGTGATTGTTTGACACCATTTAAAGTAGAGGCAATGAAACAGGCCGAGCTAGTCTCACAGATAAATCCTTTTTAAGCCGTCTCTTTCACGCAAATATCCGGTTTACTGGCGTATTTATATTGACTATATAAATAGTTGTTACTGTGTGAAGCCCTGTGAGATTGTGCCTCACGAGTAAGGCTGGGTACCTCTCCTCTTTTTCCGATACCACTACTTTACGGTACCTGAACAATACTTTTGTTATTTGAATTCCTCAGCCCTTCAGACCGTTACAGAGCGCGCACTAATCATTTATGTGGCATGTAAATTAAAGTCATGTTTTGGTTCTCGTCTCCACATCACAGTTCTGAAAGCACACCTCGCTCAGGGGTCCTTAAGGGCATGAAAGACAAAGAGGGGGGTACCTGAAGGTGACGGGTGAGATGCGGCCCATGAGGGCGTAGGCGGTGACGCTCTGCAGGTGGAACAGAGCTCCGTCAAACACAAGCAGGAGCAGGATGTCCTGACTGACCAACAGGCCAGGGCCCTTCTGTGGGAGGTCCTGCACAGAGCACCGCCAACAACATCCTCTTATATTCATCACAAACATCAGATATATGCACGTTTTGGATCATATTATTATTTTTCTTCACATTTTAAAACTCCAAACAGTGTAAAACTCAAAGGCTGTTGGAGTGAAGTGTCCCAGGTGATGGTAATGTTTGTAATGAGAGGAAGTTTGGCCAAAGCAGGTCCGTGCTCTGAATCGGGGGGAGAATTATTATGTAGCCATTTTCCCTCACACAAAATGGGAGGGAAAAGGAATCAGCCAGAAACTGAAAAGTCCCAAACTGTCGAAAGCTTGTCAGAGGGATGCAGCCCTCGTGACATTTCTAAAATATTGGGACGGGACCACAGAACGACACTTGTTTTTTGATCCCCAATACCTGAACGATCCCAATATCTATACCAAAAATATTTGTCATCTAGAACCAGAAAACGATAATGTGTGGAAGATCTGCAAATGTGCTTTATCGGTTTCATCACCAATGTCACAAAATGTGGGAATGATAGGGAATAAATTTCGGGGGTAAATGGGGGAAAGTTGGGAGAAATTGTGGCAAAAATAAGAAAAAGGGCAACATTTTTTGAAAAATGGGAGGTAGTTTATTTATTTATTTTAATGGGAAAAAATAGGGGGAGGGGGAAGCAACCAAGTCACTTCCTTTAATTCTGTCCCTGGACCAACAGCATCAAAACTTGAATCTAAGTATAAAAGATTGTTTTTCCTGCTTTAATTTTTTCAATACTGGTAGAACCTAAACTTTATTTCTGATACCAAACTGGTGTCGTTTAACCAACAAGAGGCAAGTTTACACACAAAAAAACACAAAGTAACCATTACAGACTGAAGTAAAATCCAGCAAGGAGTCACCAGGAATCCATTATGTACCAGTGCTGCCATTTTCAGCAGCTGTAACTGACCTGACGTGTCCAGAAGTACAAGGTGTTCAGTGCTCACAGATTACTCAGTGTGAGACTCCCAGACATGACTAAAACATGAAATATCAACGCAGCGGTGCTCAAAAGCCACTATTATGCATGTCAGATCTCCAGGAGCTTTCCATCTCGGATACAACACAAGCATGCGTGTTAAGTAGATTTCTAAAAGCCTCACCAGGAGGAAAGCCCAGGCAGGGATGAGCATGACCACCGCTGCAGCGCTGGTGTAGAACTGCAGCTCCGGAGGGCTGCGGCACACAAGGCTTTGGTCAGGGTCGTGGATCACAGGAGACTTTTTCAAACTTTTCTGACAGGATGTTACCATGCTATTACAGCGGACAGAGGCTTTTAAATGCATTCAGTTCACAAGTACCTTAACTTGTAGGTGTCTCCGCTGAGAAGCTTCTTGGAGAAGACGTTCTGTAAACTGAGAGAACAGTGTTAGGACTAAACCAGGTGTAAAAGCACTAAACCAGAGGACTGTTTCATTAAACTGAATTAAGGATATGTCTTCTTTAATGCAGGACTAAGATTTAGGTCATCTCCCACTCAGACTCCCCAATCACTCCCATGATGTTGTACACACAGGTGTTTTACTATCACCATCACCAAGCACAGACACTTTAATAATCGGACTGAGAAATGATAGTGCACCATGTAAATCTTTTTAAGATTTTAAGATTTAAGTACAAATCTTTTTGTGCTTGAAATGAAGAATAAATCATCAATGGGCTACATGGAACATTCAAAACTATACACACATTATAATACCTTCATTCATTAGATTTCCTGATCAGATATTTAACTCGACATTTGAAATTAAACAAATGTGTATTTTCTTGAATATTGTTGGAGTTCTAGTTATTCAAAATCTGGGGCACAAATAAACACATTCTTTCCCCTCAGTGTGTGATAAAAGTGCAAGACATCAAGATCATAGTTTAAATGTAATCTTCTTACGCATACTCTTATAGTCTTATAGTTTTAAGTTGTTACATTTTATTATTTATCTAAACTTATGTGTTATATGTTTTATGTTGCATGATTGAAGTTGTGAACCTGTTCATAACAATGGCCAATAAAACTATTCTGATACTGATTCTAAATTCAGGCAACTGGTAAATTTCCGACCTCCCAATTGTAAAAATGCCTTGGAATGCCACCTAAAGAAAAATTAAACTCGGAGATGTTCAGAGAGCTCCGAGTTTAGATACAGATGAAGACAGTAATGGTGCCCCCCAGTAGAGAGGTGCAGTTAATGATAAAACTAACAAAACTACTGAAGTGAACGTTACTTTTGGTCATAGCCTTCAATGTAATGTTATGTAGCATGCAGGGCTGGTTTGGCCACCTGGTGTAGCGGGCATTTCCCGGGGAGTCAGCCCATTAGTCCCACAACCCATTAGTACCATTGTTCCAAAAATGTATATGTGGAATCCACAATCAAAATGTTTTAGGACGTGTACATCTTCACACTAAACAGTATGGGAAATTGTAAGCTAAAAGTATGCAAATGCTCACCTATGAAATGTTTGCAGAACTAGTTTTATAGAAATTATTACAGGACTCATTCTATTCTGTCAGACTTTAAAACACATCTCAGATCAATCTTAGCTGGCATTTCTTCACGCAATAAGTAATATCGGTGTATAGAGGGATCACACGTGAGACTGCCTTTTGTTTACTTTGGGGCACTAGCATTTTGTTTTGTATTTTGTTTAGTAGCAGGGGCCTATTTTATCATCAAGCAGCTTTGGAAAATTGGGAAGCTTTTAAAAACACTGAGCATAAACCATAAAACACTCCGAGTAGTGACATGTTTACTCTCTCTCTCATGTAGACCACTGCACTCTATTTTAATTGTTGAAACTGCACAATGTGAACATACATCCTCTATGGTATATGGCAGTGGTTCCCAAACCTTTTGGAGCCGTGTACCCCCTGAAGCTTTGGGTGACGAGTCGCGTACCCCCTACTTTGACGCGATTAAAAACACTGGGAATATCACATGTAATACTATGTTTATTTCCTCCATTTTTACAGTGAACTCAAGCAGGTTTACCACATTCAATATTTTTTTGCTCGTCTGGGTGATTAAGGCTATTAAGAATATGTAAATACAACAACGACAAAAAATGAAAATGCCAGTTTTTAATATTTTGGAAAATTAGTTAGTTTGAATGGGTAAACCGGAGTGTTTTGCTTTGTCCCAGTGGACCAGCTCATTCTGAACATCAGACTGTGGTTTGGACTCTGCGTCCCCTCAGTCGTACTGTCAAACCAGCGGTACAGATTCAAATGCCCTGGTTTAAGCTTTTGTTAAAGCCAAGCAAATGTTAGGACATTAGGACAATGTGTGTGCCACAGGTTTAACGGCAGATGGGGGGACAGCTCCTGACAGATATTACAGAAATTGCAACTCGATTGAACGTTGGCGCTGCTGTTGTAGTGAGGGCTGACGCAGCATCAGCCGCGCTCCCAGTCTCCACGGAGTTTTACGTACTCGGGTCCAAAGCGGCTCTTGAGGTCCGGTTCTGGAGTGGACACATTTAGGTCCAGAAGAAGCTCATCCACGTCTCATTTCTAAGACTCTTTCGCCTGTATAAGCGCATTTCACGTTTTTGTTCGGTTTTATCATTCACTGCACTTCTCCACCAGGGGCCGCCATTACTGTCTTCACCTCATATCATCTCTATTGCAACATCATCAGTGGAGTAAAACTAACCTGTCTCAGGACGTGAGCTGGGTTTAGACCGTCCTGAGACAGGTTAGTTTTTACCCCACTGATGATGTGTTGTTGCAATAGTAATTCTGAGCAGTGTGAACATCTCAGAGTTTCAATTTTGTAATTACCAGTTCGAGCGCCGCTCGTAAATGTACCAGTTACCAGTTGCCTAGTAACCATAAGAGTGAGTCTGGTTTATGTCAACAGAATAAGCCGGACTTCGCCCTATGCACCTGGCTTATGGAGTTTTCTGAAACAGCCCTGAAACAGTTTTGAAGCGCGTGTGTGGTACCAGTCCATGATGTTGGTGGACAACGCGGCGGAGAAGCCCAGCATGTTGAAGCTGAGCTCTGTGGCTGTGCTGAGAGCCAGTCCCACCATGACAGGGAACAGGGAGAGGTTCACCCACATACCTGCCAAAACAGGTACAACCACATTCAGCCAGATCACACCGGAGACACCGCAGACTGAAACCGGGCCAGGGGTCAGTCATAAACACGGCTGATACGGGATAACAGGTTAACAGAACACACTGGTGCAAACACAGTTCAGCTGTATTGAAAATGTTTCCATTTTAGCAGTCATTAGGAATGTTTAAAACATTGAAAAATCAAAGAAATTACTGTTGTACCCATGAATAGAAGAAGGCGGAAATTGTACATGCTAAAGAGGTGCATGTACAAGCAGTGATTTTTCGCCAACAGCATGCTAAAAACTAAATGGCGCCAAACACAATCTGAGCCTAGAACAGCTCAGAACAGTTTCTCATGATTGTTAATGGACTTAAAAAATGTACTACCAATCTAAAGTACGCAATAAACTTTAGGAAATTAGAACCGCGCACTTCAGCAGTAGAAGAAGAAACCACCAAAGAGAATAGGATTTACTCTAAACTGTGTGAAGGGAGCCAATTAAAACTGCAAGTATATTTTCCTAAGAGGGAACAATGTTAAAACATAGTAGAGAAGAGGAGAGAGCAGAGTCTGTATGTTGGGGCTTCCTGCTCCCCTGTTTTGTATCGGTTGCCGTCCACATATCTAGTTGTAACTGTCCATTCAAGCTCACATTGTTTTGTCAAAGACACAGGCCGGCCACTCCCTGGCAGTGATCCGCAGTGGCCTCAGTGTGGGATGGGTGTGTTCCAGGAAGACAATAATACCAGGAGGATTCTTATTTCAGACAAAGTATAACAATTGCCATTATATCTGAAATTAAGTTCACTGTGTATAAATTAAAGACACAGGAGCAGAGCTGCTTAAGTAAGATAGCAAGAGATCAAGGGTCCTCGACCCTTGATGGATAAGTATGACCTTCTCTGAGCTGCTAAGAACAGCCACTGGGGAAGATTCAAAGATTACTCAAAGATGCACGAGTTGGTAAAAAACACAACTCCAGGTGTGTTTTTGATGAGAAAGCAACTTTGTAACATGATTAAAAAATAAAACTCAAAAAAGTCAATTTGGCATAATCACAATCAATGCAGCCGTGTAGTACAGCGGTTAGCCTCCGCTTCACAGCTAGAAGGTCCCGGGTTCGATTCCCACCTGGACGGGGCCTTTCTGTGTGGAGTTCGCATGTTCTCCCCGTGTCTGCGTAGGTTTCCTCCGGGTACTCCGGTTTCCCCTACCACTAAAAACATGTACAATAGGCCAGGATGAATGAGAGTGTGTTTGAGAGTATGCACGGGGGACGACGGATGGAAATTAGCCCAAGGCTACAATCCGGTGTGGCTTGTTTACATGCATGAGACCATGACCGTATGTTCATTAACTGTCCCGACCAAGTAAACCAATAAATAAATAAATGCAGTTTGAGTGCAGAATGATATTCGATGGGCTTTAAAAATCCAGGACAATTCTTTACATTTACACATGAACAAGGATTACAATTAGCCTAAAATAATCGCAATTACTGTTATAATGGAACACAAATTGACTAAAATATGCATGATTACTGTGTAAAAGAAGCAAAATACTGCTGCAGGTATGTTTTATCTTAAAATGGTTCAAAACTCAAAAATTTTGCATGATACATTCTCTTTAACATTTGAGAGAAGATTGAATTATCGTTGGGTTTGCTGGCATTTTGTGTATGTTTTGTGTTTTACAACTGGTTGCTCTTAGCAGCATATAATCTAGAATGTTCTGCAAAGTGGCTTTAAAACATGGAAAGTAAATTTGATGATTCTGAATGAACAATGACTTATCTGCACTGGGCAAAGAACTGCTGCCTTTCTTTACCGATTGCAATTTCGACGAGCCGGCGAGTGCCCGTACCTGTGTACTCGCCCAGAATGAGGCGGGACATGATGACGGTGAAGATGGGGGCGGAGCTCTTGACCGTCTCGGCGAATGAGACGGCCACGTTCTTCAGACTGACCAAGCCCAGGACCACAGTCACAAACCTGCGGCGCACAAGAAACAGAGCTTCAGTCCTGTGAAGCACGGCTAAGAACATGCTACAGAAGTGTGGACAGAAATGCTACGTTCGTGTCAGGAAAAATGTGGTAACTTCTTTGCGTCATCAGAAGTTCAATCCAGATTCTCACCACAGACAAATAAAACAGTTCCTGTTTATGAGTAGGGCAAGTTGATTTCATTACATTTCTATAAACATCCAAAAAGCAGAAAACTAAACTGAAAATTACTTAGCATAGATGCTACTTTTATGTGGTAATTCTTATCTACAGTAAAAACCAAATGTTTGTAAACCAGACTTTGACCTCACTTACGGGTTGACAAACAGCAAAGCACCTCACGATCATTCATCATGTTTTATGGCTAATGCGAACGGCTATATAAAGATAGCTTGACCAGACTACCAGAGCATTTAAAGAAAAAAACGTCTTTTCTCATGACCTGCAGTAACTAGTTTATTGTTACTGCCCCATAATACAATTCACAACAAATATGATACATTTGAAAGTAATCTGTAAAACAACCAACTTCTGAAATACGAAACATGATATAAAGAGTGAGTGACCAAGGGCTGACCTTATGAGTCCTACAAAGAGCATGATCATGATGAAGTTGGCGGGGTACTCGGTTCGGGGCTTGTGCTGGTACAGGCAGCAGGGCACACACATCTTCATGGAGCCGATCACCGTGGTGGACACCATCTGTACCGCGCCTGCCACAAGACACAGCCAGAGCACATCACAGTATTAGGCACAACCGAGCAGAGAGGAGAGACTGAACCAAGCAGACCTCCCGAGCCACACTTCTATTCAGTAGCGCTCAGTTGAAGTGCTCGTCGGCTTGTGGGCGGCATTCCTACAGATGCGCACACATTACTGAAGGGAAAACAAAAACTTTTGCAGGTTTCGATGAGAACAGTTTGGTAGTGTTTATGAAATTATTCAGAGGTGCCAAGGTAAACACTAGAGAAAAGAAGCAGCTAAAATACGACTTATAAAAGGTAAGCTACACTCTAATGTTATGCTAACACCAGCTAAAGTTGTGCTAACAAGGCTATCATCGACAAAATCACCTCTTTCAACAGCGGTAGGATGTGAAATAATAAATTGTGTGTTTTAGTGAGAGCGGTCCCCTCTCTGACGGCCAGCAGTCTGTTAGTATCAGTTCAGCTTTGGCCACGGCCCGAGGTTGTTTGGACACCCTTGCAGTGCAGGAGTACTACCTGCTAGTTCCTCATGAACTAGCAGGTGTGTGTAAAGTAGAAGTAATAGTAGCAGCAGGTGTGTGTAGTAGTAATAGGGTGGTAGTAGTGTAGTAGATGCAGACCTGTTTGTCTAAAGTAGTCGTGTAGCAGCAGTAGTAGAAGGTGTGTGTAAAGTAGTAGTAGGGTGGTAGTAGTGTAGTAGCAGGTGTGTATAAAGTAGGAGGTAGTAATGTAGTAGTATCAAAGCAAGGCAAGTTTATTTGTAGAGCACAATTCATACACAAAGTGCTTCACAGTTGCATAAAATTACAAGAAAACAGATCAAATCAATCATTAAAACATCAACATAAAAATTAATCAATTACAGTAAAAGGCAAGAGTGCAGATAAAATACTTTCAGTTTTCATAAAAGAGCTGTTTTCAGCCTGGATTTGAACATTGTCAGAGTTGAGGCCTGTCTCACATCCTCATGAAGACTGTTCCAGATTTTAGCTGCATGAAACTGAAACGCAGCTTCACCGTGTTTAGTCCTGACTCTGGGAACCACCAGGAGACCCCTCCCTGAAGTTCTCAGGGCCCGAGATGGTTCATACGGCTCTAACATGTCAGAGATGTACTTTGGTGCTAAACCATGAAAAGACTTGTACACGAGCAGAGCTGTTTTAAATTCTATTTTCTGAGTGACAGGAAGCCAGTGCAGAGACCAGAGCACTGGACTAATATGGTCGTATTTCCTGGTTCTTGTCAGGACTCGAGCAGCAGCGTTCTGGATGTTCTGCAGCTCCAACAGCTCGTTTAGAAAGGCCAGTGAGCAGCCGTTACAGTAGTCTAACCTGCTGGAGACAAATGCATGGATGAGTGTCTCCAAGTCTGGTTTTGACACTATTCCTCTGATCTTAATGTTTTTCAGATGGTAAAAAGCTGATGATGTTATTGCTTTAATGTGGCTTTTTAAGTTCAGGTCTGAGTCCATGATTACTCCTAGATTTCTAACCTGATTTTTTGGTTTTAGAGAGAGAGACTCAAGGTGACTGATAACACTTTGTCTTTGTGTCTGTGGGCCAAAAACAATGATCTCAGTTTTGTCTGAGTTTAGTTGGAGAAAGTTGTTTTGCATCCACAAACTGATCTGTTCGATGCAGTGACAGAGAGTAGTAGGCCCATGTTCACCCCTGTATCAGGTGTGTGTTTAGTAGCAGTAGTAGTAGAAGTAGTAGTAGCAGGTGTGTGTAGTAGTAGTAGTAGTAGGGTGGTAGGGGAATAGTAGTACCAGGTGTGTGTAAAGTAGTAGTAGGGTGGTAGTAGCGTGTGTTTAAAGTAGTAGTAGTCGTGGCAGCAGGTGTGTGTAGTAGTAATAGCGTGGTAGTAGTGTAGTAGTAGCATGCGTGTGCTCAGTCCTTACCCAACATACTGGGCTCCCCCTCCAACAGGGACAGGATGTACTTGTTTAGGAAGAGCGTGCAGAAGCTGAAGAAGTACCACAGGCCCAGGTAGGCTAAGGAGCGGGCACTCCACACGCCGGACTCCGCCTCGATGACGGTGGTCTCGGTCACTGTGATCTTTAACACCTGCTCCCCTGACATGCTGTCACTGCGGGCCAGCACCACACGCTCAGGGCCCCTGCCCAGCGGGGCCAGCAGCCGCCACACCGGGTGACGGGACACCGTCCTGCCCCCCATCATGGCAACAGAGGGCTCCCTGCAGACACACGGAGGTTAGGGACTGCGGTGATGCTCAGTCCATCTCTAACCACCACCTGCAGATAATCAGGATTCAGACATTTTATCTACTGAGAGAGACTAGCAGAAGAGGTTTAAACACTTTGACAACAGACACAAGGAGAGGCTACAGGAATGTCAGCAGATGACATTCTGACACAGAGGTGTTAGAGTAGCCAACATGTTTACTCTTGTGCCCAAGTAGAAGTAAAAAGTAATGACCCAAATAGTTACTCAAGAAAAAAACATATTTGGTGAAAATACTACTTGTACTTGAGTACTTTGAGAAATAAGTAAAGAGTTGGGGTTATAGGACAGACAAAGGAAAAGTTCCTGTAAAAAATTGTTGCGTTTTCACCTGAAGCTTTTGCCACGTATAGATTTACTCACAGTGGGAAAGGTAACCAAACATTTACTCAAGAGTAATGTTGCTTCGAAATAATCTTACTCAAGTAGTAATAAGTACTTGCGTAAATGTAACTGAGTACTACACTCCCGTGTGGACAGCAGAGTACTTACCCGCGACTGAGGCCCAAGGAGCGGGGGGAGGGCCTGGGCCCGGGTCTGCAGAGCTGTCAGCCGGTCTGTGGTTAGACTTGGGTAACCCAGGCTGAGGAAGCGGCACAAAGGAGCGTGCCTGTTAGCTACTGTGGAAGAAGACAGTGGGCAGCGGTGTAGGTGCAGATACGATAAGTCCACGGAGGAGGAAGAAGGCACACACCGCGGGGCACTCAGCCTGCGGGGTCCTGGTGCTCACTGCCCGGAGGAGTGAGCAGGTTGGCCCGGTTCTGGCGTGTGTCGGTGAGACGTGGCTGCGTCCATAACCATATGCGCAGGGTCAGACGAACAACAAATACAGCCCTCGGCGGAAGCGAAACAATTTGAAGCGGAAGTGAAAGTCAACTTCAAAATAAAAGTCGCTGTGAGCTAGTCACGTGACTTTAAAAACAATATATATATATAAAATCGAAGTCACGGACATTTTGGGGCTGCTGTCTTGAGGGCATACGTGCAATAATTATTGTGTCAATTTGGTATTTTTGTTCCAAGTTCCAATGAGAAATTAATAAAATAATCGTTGTACATTTTCTATATTTTTGGTCTGCTGGTCCACTCAATCCCTTATCTGTGCGAGCCTTAAGTGTCCCTGGCACTACTCTATTCCAGGGTGGAGTTGTTCGGAAGTAGCTTTGTGGTAGCCTGGTGGGACCAGAATGATTCCCCTCTGTATTTTTTTATCCAGCGGGGGATCAGTCTGGTCACCCCGTCCTCGTTCGCGGCTTCCGCAAAATCAATCCGTTCACGTGCAATCAGATTGGTTTATTTGCCGTGATGTGTTGTTAGCGAGCAACGTCACTCACGGGACGCGGAAGTCCCTCAATAACGATCTATGAAGATGCACGAAAGAGAGAAAGCGTGTCTCCAGTCGGCGGTAAATGACCAAAAAACACATCGACAGTAGGTGAGTTTCGTTATTCATAATCCTGCGCAAATATTAACGCAAAACCGCTAATAACACCACATCAACAGCAGACACCGCCCTTCGCTGATTGGTTTACTCCACTTCCTGGTTGCTTGCGTATCTACCGCTGTGGGAAATGGATTCGACGCAGGGGTGACCAGACTCACCGGCTGGTACAGCGGTGAGTCTGGATTTTTCCAGGCTAGCTTTGTGGGTCAAATGAGTAAATCTGCCCCTCCGGCCATTACATTGGCCAAAATCAAAGTGGATTGACTTTTATAACTAACGCGAGGCCCATAATGGAAACACCAGAGCGGTGAGTAAATCAAAACACGTGTTAGCGTGTGTGTTAGCCATTTATGAAGCTGTCGCACACGTCAACTCCTTATAACTGCATCATGAAGTAACTTCACTTATTGCTGTGATATTTATATTTTTCTACCTCTGTAAAGTTGTATGAGCGGAGAGAGGGGGCGGAGTTAACTGAATCCAACCACTACCACTATTCCATAGTTTTATTCTTAATCACACTGTTGGAGCTATTTTGCACTTTGTTTATTTTAGGCTTAATTTATAGCCTCATTTATTTCCTTTCTTTTCTTGCTAAAGTTAATTTGCTTTATTTTGCATTTACATTGTTGTTTATTGTTCATTTGCATAAGTAGGTCAAGGTGGGAGGGACCTCAGGCTGCGAGGGCATATTGCTATCCATGTGTGAATAAACCTCCTCAAACGTATTTTTTGGTATGGACATTAATTGTTTTTGGTACCTCTAACCTGCGTAAAGCCTAACCCATGACGTAGCCTCAGTGGCCATTTGAGAAGTTTGGTATTATTTGTTTTGTTTAAGTTTATGGACAAATAGCCACTACACACACTATAACCAACTTTTTTCTCAATCCGTATATCCACAATCCAAAAGTGCAGGGAAATACACTATGTCTCCAGCCTTGTACCAGTTCAGGCCAACCCCAGCAAGCAGCGGCTGAGCGAAAGTGGTGTGGAATCTGTGGAGGAGACTCATGGTTCCATTTCTCCCTCAATATCTTCACTCTGACACAAACCTATGAACATGTTGCAACCGGTTTGTGCCTCTCCCTCTGTCCGACACACATCAGTCTTTGCTTCCTGCTCAGATACACAGTGCTGTTAATTGTGTCAAAGCACAGGTCTCAGTCGCTGTTATCGAGGGAGAAGATAACAGCGAGCAGAGAGCAGTCGACCACGAAGCCTTTCTCTGTCCCATTTGTTTGGATCCACTGAGGGATCCAGCAACTATTCCCTGGGGACACAGCTACTGCAGGAAGTGCATTGAGCAGCACTGGGCCACAAAGAGCCTCCACTACAGCTGTCCTGAGTGTAGTGAGAGCCCTCGACCTGGGCTGGACAAAAACATAATGTTAGCATCATCACGTTCTAGAACCCAGAAATTGGTTGTTTTCAGGTTCTAGAATGTGATGATGTCACCGGACCCAGTGTTCGCATTTCTTGTGGCGTTTGTATTTGTTGTGACCTTTCGTGGCCACCATACAGATTATTGAGATATTTAAAAGTTAGTATGAGGAAGCATAAATCGCTAAAGCTTTCAATGCTTAACAATTTATACTTCTGGAGACTATAACAGTGATGGAAGCCGACTGGCTTCTTCCATAATCTTTATAGTTTGATTGACCTGATGTGTTTAGTGGCTGAGAGAGCGGCCTGGGCCCATGCTGTCATGCAATATGAGTGTGAGAATGTCACAGCGTGCATGTGCAGAAATGCGACCTATTTTGAACGCAAATGTATTTATACAGTACATTTAATGCACCAGGCAACTCAATGTGCCTCACAGCAACACTGAAAACACAAACATAATTAAAACACAATAAATCAATTCAATTGATACAAATCATAAAAATATATACAATTACATACATACATACATACATTTTCTTCCGCTTTATCCGGGGCCGGGTCGCGGGGGCAGCAGTCTCAGCAGAGATGCTCAGACTTCCCGATCCACGCACACCTCCTCCAGCTGTTCTGGGGGGACCCCGGGACGACACCAGGCCAGCTCGGAGACATAGTCCCACCAGCGTGTCCTGGGCCTTCCACGAGGCCTCCTCCCAGTGGGACATGCCTGGAGCACCTCCCGAGGGAGGCGACCAGGAGGCATCCGGAACAGATGCCCTAGCCACCTCAGCTGGCTCGTTTCGACGTGGAGGAGTAGCGGCTCAAGTCCGAGCTCCTCCCGGGTAACTGAGCTCCTCACCCGATCTCGGAGGGTGCGCCCAGCCACCCTGCGAAGGAAACTCATTTCAGCCGCTTGTATTCGCGATCTTGTCCTTTCAGTCATTACCCAAATCTTATGACCATAGGTGAGGGTGGGAACGTAGATCGATCGGTAAATCGAGAGCTTTGCCCCCTGACTCAGCTCCCTCTTCACCACAACAGTCCGATACAGCGACCGCATCAGTGCTGATGCCGCACCGATCCGTCTATCGATCTCACGCTCCATCCGTCCCTCACTCGTGAACATGACCCCAAGATACTTGAACTCCTCCACTTGGGGCAAGGACTCCCCACCGACCTGAAGCGGGGAAACCACCTTTTTCCGCTGGAGAACCATGGCCTCAGATTTGGAGGTGCTGATCCTCATCCCGGCCGCTTCACACTCGGCTGCAAACCGCCCCAGTGCGCGCTGGAGGTCCTGATTTGATGAAGCCAACAGAACAACATCGTCTGCAAATAGCAGAGATGAGATTCTGAGGTTCCCAAACCGGACACCCTCCGGCCACTGGCTGCGCCTAGAAATTCTGTCCATATAGGTAATGAACAGAACTGATGACAAAGGGCAGCCCTGGCGGAGACCAACACGCACCAGGAACAGGTCTGACTTACTGCCGGCAATGCGAACCAAGCTCCTGCTGCGGTCATACAGGGAACGGACAGCCCTTAGTAGAGGGCCCCGGACCCCAGACTCCCGGAGCACCCCCCATAGGGCACCACGAGAGACACGGTCGAACGCTTTCTCCATGTGGACTGGTTGGGCGAACTCCCACAAACCCTCGAGCACCGATGAAGGGTATAGAGCTGGTCCAGTGTTCCACGACTGGGACGAAAACCGCATTGTTCCTCCTGGATCCGAGGTTCGAATATTGGCCGGATCCTCCTCTCCAGCACCTTGGAATAGACCTTACCAGGGAGGCTGAGGAGTGTGATCCCTCTGTAATTGGAGCACACCCTCCGATCCCCCTTCTTGAAGAGAGGGACCACCACCCCGGTCTGCCAATCCAGAGGCACTGTCCCCGACCGCCACGCGATGTTGCAGGGACGTGTTAGCCAAGACAGCCCTACAACATCCAGAGACTTAAGGTACTCAGGACGAATCTCATCCACCCCTGGGGCCTTGCCACCGAGGAGCTTTCTAACCACCTCGGTGACTTCAGCTTGGGTGATGGACGAGCCCCCTTCCGAGTCCCCAGCCTCTGCTTCCTCATCGGAAGACGTAATGGTGGGATTGAGGAGATCCTCGAAGTACTCCTTCCTCCGCCCGACCACATCCCCAGTTGAGGTCAGCAACCCCCCACCCGCACTGTAAACAGTGTTGGTGAAGCACTGCTTCCCCTCCTGAGGCGACGGATGGTTTGCCAGAATCTCTTCGAGGCCGACCGATAGTCCTTCTCCATGGCTTCTCCAAACTCCTCCCAGACCCGAGTTTTTGCCTCTGGGACTGCACGAGCTGCAGCACGCTTGGCCTGCCGGTACCTCTCAGCTGCCTCCGGAGTCCCACAAGCCAACAAGGCCAGATAGGACTCCTTCTTCAGCTTGACGGCATCCCTTACTCCCGGGCGCCACCACCGGGTTCGGGGATTGCCGCCGCGACAGGCACCAGAGACCTTACGGCCACAACTACGAGCAGCCGCATCAACAATGGAGGAGGAGAACATGGTCCACTCGGACTCCATGTCTCCAACCTCCCTCGGAATCTGGGTGAAGCTCTTCCGGAGGTGGGAGTTGAAGACCCTACTGACAGAGGGATCCACCAGACGTTCCCAACAGACCCTCACAACACGTTTGGGCCTGCCAGGTCTGACCGGCTTCTTCCCCTGCCAGCGGATCCAGCTCACCACCAGGTGGTGATCGGTTGACAGCTCAGCCCCTCTCTTCACCCGAGTGTCCGAGACACGCGGCCAGAGATCAGATGACACAACTACAAAGTCGATCATCGACCTCCTGCCTAGGGTGTCCTGGTGCCACGTGCACTTATGGACATCCCTGTGCTCGAACATGGTGTTCGTTATGCACAAACTGTGACTAGCACAGAAGTCCAATAACAGAACACCACTCGGGTTCCGATCGGGGAGGCCGTTCTTCCCCATCACCCCCACCCAGGTCTCACTGTCGTTACCCACGTGGGCATTGAAGTCTCCCAGTAGAACAATGGAGTCCCCAGCCAGAGCACCATCTAGTACCCCTCCCAGGGACTCCAAGAAGGCCGGGTACTCTGCACCGATGTTGGGCCTGTAGGCCGAGACAACGGTGAGAGACCTGTCCCCGACCCGAAGGCGTAGGGACGCGACCCTCTCGTTCACCGGGGTGAACTCCAACACGTGACGGCTGAGCTGGGGGGCTATAAGCAAACCCACCCCAGCCCGCTGCCTCTCCCCGCGGGCAACTCCAGAAAAATGGAGCGTCCAGCCCCTCTCCAAGAGTTGGGATCCGGAACCCAGGCTGTGCGTGGAGGTGAGCCCGACTATATCTAGCCGGATCATTTTAATACATACATACAATATGTCTGTATTAAAATGATGTGTTCAAATACAGTCAATTGCCATAGGCAGCATTAAATAAGCATGAAACAACTTAAATGGTTTCTAATTAGTTGGAAACAATTTTAGTTGCTTTGTATAGTTGTTTTGAAAATTAAATTGAACATTTTGCTTTACATTTGTCTTTTATTAGAAAAACACATTAATACAGTTTTAGTTACATTTTAAACCTTTAAACTAATTATGAATGAGCCATTGACTGACCTCGGCCAAAACCTCAGCATCATCCGCCTAAAGTTCGCAATTTACACCGGGACCGATTAGTGGCAAATCATGTATAAAAGACTAAACAGTAAAGGTCCCAGTATAGAGCCCTGCGGTATGCCCATTTGAATGCTTCAGAGTGGTGACTTATCCTGGCTGACTTTAACACACTGATTTCTGTCTTGAAGATAAGATGTAAACCAGCCCACTGCCTCAGCAGAGATGTTAAAGGATGTCATCCTGGATAGTAGTAGGCTATGACTAACCGGTTCGAAAGCTTGTTTTAGATTAACATGTTCCAGCAGGTTTGTGCTGCTCTCTCTCTCTCTGTCAGACACTCCTCAGAAACACAGCAGAGAGTGCTTTTATTTGTGTCAAAGCACAGGTCTCAGTCGCCGTTATCGAGGGAGAAATGGCGCAGAGAGCAGTCGACCACAAAGCCTTTCTCAGTCCCATCTGTTTGGATCCACTGAGGGATCCAGCAACTATTCCCTGTAGACACAGCTATTGCAGGAAGTGCATTGAGCAGCACTGGGATACACAGAGCTTCCACCAAAGCATGTTCATGTTAGCAGGTTTAGTGGAGCAGCTGAAGAAGACTGGGCTCACAGCGCCACCTGCTGACAGCTGCTATGCTTGAGCTCAGGATGTGCCCTGTGATGTGTGCACTAGGAGGAAGCAGAAGGCTCTCCACTCCTGTCTGCAGTGCCTGGTCTCTTACTGTGAGAGCCACCTCCAGCCTCATCGTGACGTGGCAGTGCTGCAGAAACACCAGCTGTTGGCGCCCTCCAACAAGCTTCAGGAAAACCTCTGCTCTCAACACCACAAAGTGTTGGAGCTGTTCTGCCGTACAGACCAGCAGCTCCTGTGTACTCTCTGTGTGGACCAACACAAGGGCCATGACACGGTGTCCTCAGCCACAGAGACGGCCCAGAGGCAGGAACAGCTGCCAGCTCGAAGGACCCTACTGCTCCAGAGCCTCCAGTACATAGAGACAGACCTGGAGAGGCTCCGACAGGAGGCCCAGGACATCAGCCACTCTGCGCAGACAGCAGTACAGCGCAGTGGGGACACCTTCAGAGAGATGGCCCTTCTCCTGGAGAAAAGACGATCTGAAGTGGAGCAGCAGATCCGCTCCGAGCAGGAGACCCAACTGAGACAAGTCCAAGAGCTCCAGGGCCAACTACAGCAGGATGTGACTGAGCTGAAGAGGAACATCTCTGAGCTGGACACACTGTCTCTCACAGCGGACCACAACCAGTTTCTACTGCACTGTCCCCCACTGTCCACACAAAGGACACACACAGCCAGGGTTAGGACAGGGTCCCAGCGCTACTTTGAGGATGTGTCCACAGTTGTGTCCGCACTCAGAGACAAACTGCGCCTCACTCTGGAGAACGGTCTGACCAACGTCTCACTGGCTCTGAGTCCAACAGCTGAACCCACCAGAGAGGACTTCTTACAACATCACACTCACATCACTCTGGACTCAAACACAGTGAACAAATATGTGTCTCTGTCAGTGGGAAACAAGAGAGTCACAGTTATGCGAGTAGGCCAGAGTTATCCTCATCATGTGGACAGGTTTACTTACGATGTTCAGGTCCTGAGCAGAGAGAGTCTGACGGGCCGCTGCTACTGGGAGCTGGAGTGGAGCGGGGCAGGAGTGTGTGTAGCAGTGTCTTACAGAGATATTCAGAGAAAAGGGTTAAGGAGTTTAATTGGACACAATGATAAATCCTGGGCCTTGTACTTTGACAGAAACAGTTGCTCGTTTTGGTCTAATAGAGTCGAGACAAAGATCTCAGGTTGGGCCGGGTCCAGAATTGGGGTTTTCCTGGACCACAGTGCAGGGGTTTTATCGTTTTACAGCGTCTCTGAAACCATGAGCCTCCTCCACAGAGTCCACACCACTTTCACTCAGCCTCTGCTCGCTGGAGTTTGGTTTAGCTGGTCTCATGTTGGAGACACTGCTTATTTCCCTAAACTCTGATAAAAAAAAGAGATGAGTGAGTGAGAGGATGAGGCAAAAAAATACAAAATACTTGCTAAGATTAATATTACTTCAAAAAAGAAGTAGAAGTAAAAAGGTCTCAGTATTATTTAATAAAAATGTCTATAAACAATACAAATCTAATACTTTTTCATACTATGACAAATTACTGTCCAGAAAAATCATCTTAAATCTCAGTATATAGTGTTCATGAAACTACTGTTATCTTGTACAATAACTACAAATACTTAAGTAAATGTAACTCAGGACTGGAGCATGTGTAAATTGTATTTGTTGTATTTGTTGGAAACAACCAGTGACTTTCTCTTTCACTTTTGGATTTGGAATTGTCTGGGATTTTGCATTACATCAGGATCAGGGCAAAGTTGTTCTTGTCTCAAAGTGGATTTTCATGAACGTGGTGAGTTCTTAACCTTACCAAATAATGTACAACAATAATACACATTTTTATAGTGGTATTATTTTTTAGCAAATCATACCTTTGTTCATTGTCAGAATGTTTTTGTAAACATTTTCAATCGAATGTATATATTAAAAAAAAATGACGCCCTCTACGGATGAATTTAATCTAAAGCTCGGACTTGCACTAAAAAGTTCAAATAACGCTTCAAGTAGCTCCCTTAGTGATATGGCACTTGTCCTGAACTAAACGTTGTCATAGTAACGTGAAGCTGACAGTTTAAGCCAGTGCTAAAGACCGTCTATAACCAAAAGGAAACAGTAGGTGGCAGCACATGTCTATAGAGTGACGGCTGAATGAAGGGGAATGTGAGTGATATCATAAATCATTACTTCTACAATAGAACAAAGGTGGACAGTGATAGAGAGAGATAAGACACAAGCTTCTCACAGACTCAAATGTACGAGGATGAAGCTTTGGTGTAACCTGGACAAACTGTAGAATATCAGAAGATTTGACTATTTCAGCCCAAACATTGTAGTAATAACACATACGAAGCCGTCCGCGCGTATGAAGCAAATACGAGCGCCAAAGCCGGGGAGAACAGCGCGGTACCCGAGCAGGGATGCCCCGCCCACTGCTTCATGCACTCAAGTAATCCAATTAACACGTGCGTTCATTTACGCCTTGTTAACCAATCAGGGACTGGGCTCAAATAGTCACCTGGTACCTGCAGCATGGAGGACGAGTTGATCATCGCGGTTTGCGCTCGGCCTGAGTTGTTTGGGCGGCACGGTAGCACAGCGGTTAGCCTCCGCTTCACAGCTAGAAGGTCCGGGTTCGATTCCCACGTGGACGGGGCCTTTCTGTGTGGAGTTTGCATGTTCTCCGTGTGTCTGCGTAGGTTTCCTCCGGGTACTCCGGTTTCCCCTACCACTAAAAACATGTGCAGTAGGCCAGGATGAAGGAGAGTGTGTTTGAGAGTGCGCATGGGGGACGACGGACGCAAATTAGCCCAAGGCTACAATCCGGTGTGGCTTGTTTACATGCATGAGACCCATGTATGTTCATTAACATGCACTGTCCCGACCAAATAAACCAATAAATAAATAAATACAAATAGTAAGACATGCCTCCTAATTATGACGCTTGCAAAACTTCACGCGCCAGCAAACAGGCGTTTCTCGCGAGTGTGAAGCGGCGATGTTTGGCGTCCAACTAGCGGCGGATGGGGCGCGGACGCACCTTTAGGGTGTCAAAGTTAAAGCCTTAACGCACGATGAATCAGAAATAAAATAAGTGCATTAATGGCATCATATGTTTTTCTCCTCCAGTATGTGGCACACACATGACCTGAAACATGAATCCTTGTATTAACTACTGTCCCATCCGGCCACATGGTATACATGCATTGCATCTGTCTCACTGCGTCACATCTGGGTCACACACCTCCCCGTCCACACGCAGCCGGTCGTTTCATGGATGGATCGCTGGGATATCATTCATAGACTTTATGTTGTTGCTCTTTTCTGTTCTCGTTAGACGTCAGGGCTCCCAGACCCTCCACCAGTGCATATGCATATATGTTGTTGCTCTTTTCTGTTCTCATTAGACGTCAGGGCTCCCAGACCCTCCGCTCAGTGCAGACTGTGTTCTCCCAAAATGGACTCAATCTTTTGGACACTTTCATGGATCCAGACTGTTCAAACTGCAGACTGACACGAAGAGCTTTAACAGAGTCCGAAACCGAGCTACACACATGGCATGGGCGTCGGATTGGGGGGGGGGGGGGGGGGGGGGTAAAGGGCCCAGAGCAGGGTGGGGGCCCTCAAAAGTGCTGCAAAAGGCGTTCTGTATTGTACTTTCTAAATTTCCTCATAATTGATATTTTTTATTTATTTGTTTATTTGACAGGGACAGTACAAGAAAACATTGCCAACTCGGTGGCCGATGTACATAAGGCGTCTAATTTGCAGCAACCGTCCCTGGTTAGGCTTTTCAAACTTTTAAAACAGAACAGAAAGATGAAAAATCAGTAAGAAGCATCAACAATACAAAGAAAGAAGAGAAGACATGTCTGATCACTTCCCATCCCAAGCCCGTACAGTTCAGCGCTCACACTTTTGTTTGTTCTTTAGCCACAGCTTCTCTTGTGAGAAAAGAGTTCCATAACCGTGTCCCTTTTACTGAGAGCAGACTGACTCAGAGCAGACTGACTCAGAGCAGACTGACTCGGAGCAGACCGACTCGGAGCAGACCGACTCGGAGCAGACCGACTCGGAGCAGACCGACTCGGAGCAGACCGACTCGGAGCAGACCGACTCGGAGCAGACCGACTCGGAGCAGACCGACTCGGAGCAGACCGACTCGGAGCAGACCGACTCAGAGCAGACCGACTCAGAGCAGACCGACTCAGAGCAGACCGACTCAGAGCAGACTGACTCGGAGCAGACCGACTCGGAGCAGACCGACTCGGAGCAGACCGACTCGGAGCAGACCGACTCGGAGCAGACCGACTCGGAGCAGACCGACTCGGAGCAGACCGACTCGGAGCAGACCGACTCGGAGCAGACCGACTCGGAGCAGACCGACTCAGAGCAGACCGACTCAGAGCAGACCGACTCAGAGCAGTCTTGCAAAACTTCACTCTGCAGTTCCCGCTCACTCCTTGATTAGTGTATTTTTGTACTAATTGACACATTACAGACGGAGCAAGACCATTAAGACGCTTGAATATATTTTTTATAAAAGAGAAACTGATGAAGCTATCGAATGTCATCATTTTATATTTTTGAATGATGGTGCAGTGATGCCACGTCCTTGGTTTTTGATCAAACACTTCAAGTGTTTGCTAGGAGAGTGATGTTAAAGGCAGACTGTGAGGCCTGGCCCTCAACAATTGAACAATACGACATATGAGATAAAATCATAGCTTGTAGATATACTCGTGCCACCTGAGTTGATACACAAGACCTAATCATACGGAAACAATTTAAATTTGTCTTTATGGTCTTAGAATTTTTTTTGACATGGGCATCAAACTTCAGTTTAGAATCTATAATAACCCCCAAATACCTAAACTCATCAATCTGCTCGATATTATTTTTGTCAATATTAATTTTTAGATCATTTGGTGAATTTCTCTTTAGAGAGAAACACATGGCAACAGTTTTAGTATTTAAGGTCAGACAGTTGTCCCGCAGCCACTGAGATGTGCTGACAAGCTGCCTGTTCAATAAGTCTGAGGCCTGTTTAGGGGAATCTGCAGCTACATAAATGATTGTGTCATCTGCATACAAATGGCAGCTGGTATTTTTGAAGATTTCCGGTAAATCATTTAGACAGAACAGCAAGGGGCCCAATATCGACCCTTGTGGTACACCTAAATTACATTTTTGGATGGTTGATTTAACACCATTTATTTTTACACACTGTTGTCTTGATGTAAGGTATGATTTAAACCGATTTAAAGCTTGTTTGGAAAAGTTTAGTTGTTTCAGTTTTCTCAAGAGTACTCGACGGTTTACAGTATGAAAAGTCAAGAAATACTGCTCCCACACATTTGCCTTGATCCAAACTAGTTTTGATGGTTTCTGTAAAGTGACATACAGCCATCTCAGTGGAGTGCATTGGTCGAAATCCAAATTGTTTCGGGTTTTGTAGACTATGTTCCTCCAGATAGGTCATCAACTGTTCAGCCACCAGCTTTTCAAACACTTTGGAAATCACAGGTCAAATTGAGATCGGTCGATAATTGAAGCTCTATCTGTTGCTCCTGATTTAAAAGTTGGTGTCACAACAGCCGTTTTGAGATTTTTAGGAAATTCATTATTTTTGATCGATAAATTCCCTAAATGTGATACTGGTTTTAACAAATCGTTACTGTACTTTTGATTAAATGTGTATCTAAGTCAATAAGGTCTTTGGCTTTTGAACTATTTAATTGATTAATAATTTTATGGATCTTTTTTGATCAGCTTGTGTGACGTTAAAGGATGAAATCGAATCTTTCACATCATCACATGGGACAGAAATTGAATTGAAACTTGCAGCAAGCTGCTCCCTGAGTCAACAAAATAGAAGTTAAATTCATTTGCAATTTCCAAAGCATTACTACTGATCGTTCCATTTACATTCAGTTTAGTTATGCATTTACTCAGTTTATTAATGTGTTTCCATATAAGCGAACTGTTGCCATGTGATTCAGCAAACAGATGCATGAAGTAAGGACTTGGCTTTTCTTAATCCACAAAGAACTTTACTCCTTAGTCACTTAAAGACCAGTATATCCGTCTGTAATTTAGTTTTGATCGAATTTTTTCAGTGCTAGATCCCTCTTTTTCATAAGTTGATAAATAAGATCAGTTATCCAGGACAGGGTCACTTTCCTCCTATTGGTTTTTGAAACGCGAGCAAATTTCTGAATTACATTTGTTAGTTTCTCTATTAAAAAAGTAGAGCACTGATTTACATTTTCCATTTGTGTCACATTGTTCCAGATTATGTTTTTCAATTCAAGATCAAATAAGGGCTGTTTATTATGGAGGATTGAAAGTGCCACAATTAAATAAATAAATGCACCATTAAATAATTAAATAAATGTGTCATTAATTAAATAAATGTGTCATTAATTAAATAAATGTGTCATTAATTAAATAAATGTGTCATTAATTAATTAAATTACCAATGATTCTGTGTAAAAAATATATATAATTATTTATCTATTTAATTAATTATTTCATGGTCCTGTGTTGCAGTGTTTCATGAATTAATTGTATCTGTCAAACTCGCCCATCAAAAGTTGTGGGCGGGGCTAAAGCCTGGTTAACTCAAATCTTGTCTAATCCATTGCTTTGGCCTGAAGTGTTTTTTGGAAACATGGCGGCTACGCTGATGGAGGACCTTCATGAGGTTTCAAGGGAGTTGGTGCGAGATATTTTAGACCTTGCTGAGTATGTGGAAGCAGGACCTGCAGACCCCGAGCATACAGAATAAAGCGGAGGAATTTATTGAAGTTCTTGGAGTTATTTCCACACTTTCTGACCAAGGCATTGACTGTAGAGTGACCGAAATTTTAGAAGAAGTACTCTACAGGGGTAGTTGGAATGTGCCGTTGCCTCAATGCCCCGGTCGCAATGTACCGCATCCATTGGTTTTACCGCCACCTACCGGGCGGATGAGTGCTCTTTACGATTATTGAGAAACAGCAGATATTAATTTAAAAAAAGTTATTTCTTGACATCCCTTGATGGAGTGATCGAGGCTTGTGTTTAGTTGTTTTTGCTTGAGTATTCAAACATACGTAAGGGAGAATAGCGCCACCCAGCGTATCGGAGTATGTTCACTAGTCTGCGTAAATCCATTATTCTGGAATTGATTTGCCTTGACTCGATGAGCAGGATGACCAATCAGGTGTTAGGACCCACCCCTCAAACTTTGATGGGCGAGTTTGACAGATAAAATTAATTCATGAAACACTGCAACACAGGACCATGAAATAATTAATTAAATAGATAAATAATTATATATATTTTTTTACACAGAATCATTGGTAATTTAATTAATTAATGACACATTTAATTAATTAATGACACATTTATTTAATTATTTAATGGTGCATTTATTTATTTAATTCCATATTTAATTAATTAATGACACATTTATTTAATTATTTAATGGTGTATTTATTTATTTAATTGTGGCACTTTCAATCCTCCATAGTTTATGTCTTGGAATTATTTTTCCATTTTTAATAACAGACACAGGGTGAATTTCCTCTAGTCGCTTCTTGGCTAGTCTTCGTACCATCAACGTCAAATTATGATCAGATAGACCTGTCACAAAGTTGTAAGTTTTAGAAACTCATTCTGGTTTGTTTGTAAAAATCAAGTCTATTAAAGTTTGACTAGACCGAGTATTCCTTGTTGGATTTTTAACAATTTGAAACAGTTTATATTTTGATGCCATAATTTTTAGTTTTGTCTTGTCTCTCTTTCTCCATCCAATTGATATTAAAATCTCCCATTAAAATTGTTTCACTGTATATATTAATCTGTTTTAATAGTTCATCAAAATCACTATAAAAAGATACACTGAGATGGTGGGTTATCCATCCATCCATCCATTTTCTTCCACTTGTCCGTTGCCGGGTCGTGGGGGCAGCTGTTGGAGCTATAGCGCCCCCTGCAGGTGGTGGGTCCACAGAAGGACGGCCTCATGGTTCTAACCGGGCCTGTTGGTCTCTCATAAGGGGCTTTTGATGGTGGGTTATATAAAACCATAATATTAAATTTCATTGTAGGCGATAGTTCAACGTTTAATCCAAGGCATTTTATTACAAAAGTATTAAAAATCAATAACCGAACATTTAAGTCTATCTCTAATATAAATCAGAACCCCTCCCCCTTTTCCATTTGGACGATCTTTCCTGTAACATGTGTAACCAGGAACATCAATCATGTTTGTTGAGATGTTACTATGTACCCAGGTTTCACTCATGGCTAAGAAATCTAAATTTGAGTTACTCAATACATGGTGAACTTCAAATATACCTTTAGGTTTAGCTTTTGCATCCCAAATCACCTTTGCATGATTCACAGTTTGAAAATATGTCAGTTCTTTTTGCTTGTTGGACGCATATCCAGAGATGTTTTTAGCACTTGATTGTACTTGATTTTCAAGGTGAGAAGCAGAGAAAGACTGGATGGTAGCGGCATTTTCCATTTCAGGGTTTGCAACATTTCCAACAACTTTTGCTGCTGCATCCAAAGGGCTCCCAAAGGGCTTTAACTTCATCTTGTGCAGCAGTAGTAAGGGTCCTCGCAGTTGCAGAACTAGGCATGTCCACAAGATGGTGCTGTAGACACTCTTCAGTGTGTACTTCCACAAATAAACTCGAGCAAATGTTCTTTAGAGGACCTGGATTTAGTTGTATGTCACCGCTTAACAGGAGCCAAAGGAGAAGCAAAGTACAGAAGGATCCCTTCTTCCTGCTCCTCGGTTGTTTAGACTCGGTTGTGGCGCAAAGTTCTTGTTTATTTTGCCAGCATGTTGAATACAAAACATGAAATCCATATCCAAAAAAGGCTAGAGTTGGTTTCACAATCATTGGTACAGCATGAGTTGGCCTGCATGTCATTCATGTTGAGTCCAGCATGGTCCCAGTAGAGCACAAAGATACCAACAGCAGACTGGCCACACAAAGACATACCTTTGGTAGCTTTTTGCTTTCTCTTTGGAATTGTATTGGTGTTTATGTCACAGGGTGATACATTTGCACATGTATTTTGCACATCTGGTTTTATTGGTGTGGGCTTTTATTTTTGAAGTGTTTTACTGCTGTGCATTGCTGTGCTTTTTATTTCCTGTTTTAATCACCAGGACCTTCGCACCTGTGGCACTGTTTGAACCTAGTCTTTATCCAATGAGCATGGAGGCTGGTGGCGCACAATAAGCCAATTCGGTATCGCCTCGCACGCAATGCATCATGGGAGCGGGAGGAAGCTTCAGACCCCAAGCCCCAAACAAATACCAAAATGGCGGAAGCGAACATTAGTGATGGGAAAATGAAGCCCCATGAAGCGCTGAAGCGTCGCAGGCAACTGCGTCACACACGGTTCGAAGCATCAAGGTGCTCCACTACGCCATCATGTGGACAAAAAAAATGTATAACATGCTGAGTTTACAATAAATGTTGGGGGCTGAAAGACAAAATTTGAGATTTTGGAGAGTTGTGATGTAAAATGTGCTTGTGTTACTTTGCTTATGTCTGTGCTTATGCAACAAGTAAATGTGTTTAATAAAGACAAACATTACATTTATTCATTTTTATTTAGAAATAATATTTTTTCTAAAGTATTTGGACTCAGGCGGTTTCTATTTTTGCAAAGGATTTCGCCTCTTTCACAGGGCACAGAAGATGCAGGAGTGCATAAATAAATAAAGTATTCAGAAGCATTCAGAAAAATGTGAACAATAAAAATGCTGTGTTGTCATAGTTGTGCAATCTATTGTTACATAATTATTGCTAACCCTAACCTTATTAGGTGAGATCAGCTCAAAATGCTCCCAAACTGGGGAAAATCTCTTCTTTCTAGCTGGTTCCATCGCAAAACAATGAAGCTCAAATAGAATACGAAAAGAAGCGCAATAACCCAAAGACACAAAGTGTGAGGGGGAATCCATTGCGTTTCACGGACGCTTTTATTTTGAATCGCGCTCCACACCCGCGAATCATGTCCTGAATCAGTCACGTGGTACGGCCACTTCCCGAGGCTTCGAACGTCACCACATACGTCGTCAACACACGCATCGATACACGCTTCAATAGACACGCCCCTAGATTACTCGGCACACGCTTCGAAGCCTCGACACGCTCGACACATCACTAGCGAACATACACAGTTAGATAGCGAAAGGTGCAAAATTGATGATTTTGAACTAAGGAAATTTGATCAACTTAAACTCTATATTCGCCGTAGAGGTTTGCATGTGTCTGCGAAGCGTAAGAAGGAACTATGTGCGCTAGCATATGCTGCTACAGTGCAGAAGCTGCCGATTGTATTGACGAAACAAAGAGGAAAGTGGCATGTTCCAGGTTGATTATACCGGCTTGTTGACACCCATGGAGTGACAATTCCGGACCCACAAAGGCTGGTAGATGGCTGGGAAGACGAGAATGTTGGCATGCCGAAGTGGCCTCCTATTATGTACGTCGATATGGCTGCCTACTTGCTAGATCTAGACCAGAAAGCCCTGCTAACAAGGCTGCTAAGCAACTACAAAGAAGGTGTGTAACATTGTTTACCGTGACAATGTCAACGACCTATATATAGCCTATGAAGTAACTTTACTAGTTGTTATAATATAGGCCTAACAGTAACACTGTAACTTGTATACTGCACGACTGTTGTCTATTATAGATCTTAAGTCAGGCAGCCCTATATAAATATAGTCAAACTGTCATAGATCTACTCATGATTGTCAGTGAAAGGGCCTGTACTGAGACCGCCTGACATCATACATATATAGATATAGATAAAGATAGATAGATCTAGATTCCCTTCCTGGAACCGCCACCTTAACGTGGTGGAGGGGTTTGAGCACTCGAATGATCCTGGGGGCCCTGTTGTCGGGGGCTTCGTGCCCCTGGTAGGGTCTCCCAGGGCAAACAGGTCCTAGGTGACGGGTCAGACAAAGAGCGGTTCAGAAGCCCCTTATGAGAGACCAGCAGGCCCGGTTAGAACCATGAGGCCGTCCTTCTGTGGACCCACCACCTGCAGGAGGAGCCATAGGGGCTGGTGCAATGTGATTTGGGCAGCTCCAACAGCTGCCCCCACGACCCGGCAACGGACAAGTGGAAAAAGATGGATGGATGGATAGATAGATCTATGTGCCATGTGTAATCGAACTTGTGCTCATGAATCCACACTCAGTCACTGTTTACATTTAGGCTTATATTGGGCCTTATTAATATACACTTAAATTCTTAATAACGAACATTTTCTTTCTTTTTTTCCCCCAGGTAAAGCCCTCAGCTACTTTTCATGCGAGAGCTCATGGATTCAAGATGTGCTGTATCATCCTATCGCAGAAAAGTCAGAATGGTGCCTTCTAAAAGCAGAGTGTGTACCATCGCAGAATCTGAGGGCTATTCGACACAAGGAGTGGGTGTGTGCACACAAGCGCACTGGTTCAGTCGGAAGTGCATTTTGCTCGTGTTTTGCAGGGTAGGTTAAATTCCTAATTATTAATATACATATATGTTTATACATCTCATGATCTGTTAAGGCAGGCACTGCATAAGGGCACATACCCACGTGATTGGTGGTTATTTCATTAAAGTAGGCCAAGACATAAATAAACCTGTATACATTAGACCTATATGAATTATCTATTATAATCCCTATTTTTATATTAAAATGTTCTAACAGTGAAAATGTATATTGTGATTATTATTATGTTACCTAATGGAAGCATGTACAATATAAATAAAATTAGCCCGAGCACTGAACCCTGTGGCACCCCATAGCACACTTTAAAACACTGTGAAGACTTTAGGTTTACATTAACAAATTGGTGCCTATCCGATAAGTAAGATTTAAACCAAGAGAGGGTTGTTCCCCTGATGCCTACGCATGGACGTTGGAACTATTCATTGTGAGGGGGACGTGTCCCCCCCACTTTTGAAAAGTGGTTGTTTGGTCCCCTCCACTTTAACAACGTCAATTTTCATTGACTTTATATTAGTTTAAACTGGACCTTTTCAATAGACTCTCCGAGGGGAAACAATTATTTTATTATTTTCCATAAAAAACAATATTTTTGGCATTATCCGCGCCAGTATCGCTCCGCGGCGCATACGCTCCGCTTTGCATAGCTGTGTTTATGCGTCTCCGCCACCATCACCTCAGAGCGGCTGAAATGTAAACATGTCTCTGTAAACCGCTGGAAAACGGCTAAAGTGAGAATACTGGAGGATTATCGTTGGACAGATTTGACCAAACCGAAGCACAAGGACACTCGTGCATCGTGTCTTTGGAGTTTCTCACGGATCATCACATGGAGGAGCAGGACTTTTCGGGGTCCTCGGCAGGTGGGCAGTGTGTTTCCCTTCTTCATCGGTACAAAGGGCCTGACCAGTAACTTTAAGGTGAGGAACATCAGTTTGGATGTGTTTGTAAAGCGAGTGATGAAACTGATGTAGCGTGAGTTTGGGGAAACTGCACCGGGCTAGCACGAGTGTTCAACCGGTCAATACGCCCGTTAAACCTCGCTGTCTGGACTCTAACTTAACCAAATAATATCTGAATTATGAATGTGCCTATGTCAGTTTCTAACCTCTGCAGGAGAATATTGTGGTCGATTGTGTCAAAGGCTGCACTGAGGTCTAACAGAACCAGGACTGAAGCTAGTCCGGCGTCAGCTGCTAATAACAGGTCGTTGGTGTCACGGGGTGAAGTAGGACCCAAAAGCAGAACACAGACGGAAAACGGTTAAAAGTATTTATTAACAGAAAAAACTGGACAGGCAGGAAAAAACTAACAGACTCACGAATCCAACCGGTAACAAGACAAAACCAAAAGCGCCTACGGACAGTAGCAGTGAAAACGAACTGGCCAGGAGCGGTGGAGAAACTGGTGGTCTTCAAGTGCAGGTAACGAGCTGTGGATTGGATGCAGGTGTGCTAGTGATAGGTGGCAGATCCGATGGCTCCGCCCAGGTGAGGAGACAGACAAACACAAAACAGGAGGGAAGGGAGAAGTGGCAACACAGGACCATGACAGTTGGTAACTTTGACTAAGGCGGTCTCTGTGCTATGATAAGTTCTGTACCCTGACTGACATTTTTCAAATAAACTATTGTCCTGTAGGTGGCGACAAAGCAGCTTAGCCACTACTTTTTCAAGGACTTTTGAAATGAAAGGCAGATTAGATATGGCCTGTAGTTTGCTAAAATATCAGGATCGAGATTGGGTTTTAATAACAGCATATTTAAAGGACTTTAAATATAGTTTAAACTCATACCCATTTTCTAAAGATGAGTTAATTATTTTCAATATGGTATCTGAGATTTCAGAGTAATTTCTTTGAGGAGTTTAATTGGAATTGGATCTAGAAGACAAGTTGATGGTTTTGAAGACATAATGATTGATAATACCTCAGCCTCATCTACAGTTATGAACCTGTCTAAGACTTCGATTGTTCAGTGCTAGAATTGCACCATAACCGTTTTTGTGAGTCTTTCGCTTAAGTAAGTATGTAAGTAAGTGCTTTATTGTCATTGTACAACTGTACAACGAACTAGTGTTCAGGTGTTAGTCCTGAGCTGCTGCGGCTGAGCCGCGCTGCCACTGTGTGTCAACCTGACCCGCATGACCTTGGAGGTCGGGGAAACTGTAGCACTCAGAAGAAACCTGGCTGGCTGCCCTCTGTCTCCTCTGATCCTTTGAAATGGTGCCGCGCCTCCTGGGTGTGTCCCTGTTTCAGAGCGTGGTGTCCTGCACTGGTCAGCTCCACCTCCTCCTTCCTCCGCTCACTCGCTTCACAACAGTCTTTCACCATCTCTCGTTTGTCCTGTTTTGTTTCCTGTAGCTCCTCTTCTGACGCCTCCACTGTGCTGCAGGGGGGGCTCTTGGTGCCTCTTCAGTGTCTCAGAAGAAGAAATGTGTAGGTCTCAAATGGGTTTAGCTGATAAGCTAGCATTTTGTTTACCTTTAAAAAGCTGCTTTCTTCAGGACCATTTTAGACTCTCAAAGTAAACAAATCCACCAAACCTCCACAAAAACACGGCAAAGACGAACAAAAGTATCCAGAAAAACAATGTGGAACAGAAACCACAAGGCAAAAAACTCAGCTGCACAAGGAGAGAGCGAGGTCGCTAAGCGTTGGTTCCGCGTTGAACCAGGGAGCGACGCACCTTGGCCGAATAACTTTCTGTTTCAGTGGAGCCGCAACATCAAGGGCTGTTTTAGTTGTATTAGTACTTTCGCAAGGCACTGTATCTTGGTGGTCTCGCTCCATATTTGAAGCCTATTTTTAAGTGTATTGTCAGTAAATTATTGTTCTAAAAAGTTACTCTAAATGGCACGAGCCCTCCACCTTTTCACCAGAACCACATTTATTTATTTATTTATTTATTTATTTATTTATATGAACAGGGACAGTGTACAATCTACATTAGCCTCAGAAAGGTAGAGATGCATTGTACCAGGTTATAGCACTTGGGCTAATTTCCACCTGCAGTCCCTGGGCCTATTGTACATGTTTTTTGTGGTAGGGGAAACCGGAGTACCCGGAGGAAACCTACGCTAACCTACTGCTAATTGGCATTAATTTGGCGAAAATACCTTGATCGACCAGTGGGCCTGATGGCCGTCAATTACAATACATATAAGGATAGAGAAACTTTAGAGGTTAAAACGAGGAGAAGGAGCTCTGGCTCTTTCTCTGACTCTGCACCGTCCACTTCTCAGCGCAGGCAGAGGCAGGACTCGCCTCACTTCATGTTTAACTGTCATTTATGACAAGAAAGTTGCTTCATTTTGGCACATTTTTAAAGGGCCCTGAGATTCATCCATCATTATTGTTTCTACAAAAATCTGTCTAGCACCCACCGTATTTCAGCCTGGTTGTGTTCAATTCTTTTATCAATAATGAGGAAATTTAGAAAGTACAATACAGAACTCTTTTTGAAGCACTTTTGAGGGCCCCTACTCTGCTCTGGGCCCTGGATACTCAGTACCCTTTACCCCCCCCCCCCCCCCCCCCCAGTCTGATGCATGTAACTTTCTATCATGGCGGCCCATAAGACTCACCAGGATCAATTGTTTGTTCAGGTTCCCATAGGTTTTCTGTGTTGGAACCATACCCCATGGTTGCGCATACATTCCATGCAGTAACTCAAAAAACAATTGCTTCTAGAGTGTCATAGAGGCCACTGGGAAGGGGGGAAAAAAAGTACTGTACTAACCGCTCATACAGCCACAAACATGCACAAATAGCAACTTCTTTTTATAAGTAAAGTTACACAGTGCACCTTTAAATGTGTGTTGTTTCTGTTTGGAGATTTCTTTCATTAAGTGTCTACAGCGGAAGGAGCCTGGAGTCTAGTTCAGAATGACCCAGTTGCAGCTCTGTGTGTGGCCAGCAGGTGTCAGCAGAGCTCCCTCCCTGTCACTGTGAGTATGATCTGGCTCGACCCGGAGATTGACTTTAATCAGATTACAGATTACAGTGTCCACCGCGCACACAAGGTCATTACGAGCTTAGCCTCATGTCGCGTATGGATGATATCGGCCAATCATATCGCCCAGTCCTCCCCCGCCCCGCCCGCCTCGTCGTGTATAATCTCATCTGCACAATACGGCTACTCATCCTCTGCACCGATACAGGGCCTCCTCGGCATCTGCTCCAGCTCTGACTTCCCCTCTGCAGCACCGCCTAGCATTTCACTAAATAAATACAATCAAATATGCAGACGAAAAGTCCCTTTAATGGGAGCGGGACGTCTCCAGCGCGTCTCCATGGAGATGTCGACTAATGGCAGATTTAAAGATGCATTAGGCAACTTTTTATGAGTGAAGACGTTGATATTAGGGAGTATTTGACCCTTTCTGTCTCCATACATTCCATCTAGAAAACCTGAATCAGAAACTTAGCCTGGCCAGCGAGGAATAAACGCTTGTCCTATTCTTTACAAAGACGTGAACAGAAAAGCAGGAGCGGCTGAGCCGGGCAAACCGGAAACCATCCAAGAAATGTCTTCAGCTATATCTGATCCCGTTCTTACAAACGCGCACAATGTGTTAGCCGTCGAATCCCGGACCAGATTTTACTTGAACATCTCATCCCCATACAAATGAATAGGTAAGCCAGGTGCAATACTTACCTATGGCGAGGTATGTTTTGTCCTTCCATCCATCCATCTATCCATTTTCTTCCACTTTTTCGTTGCCGGGTCACACTATGGCTCCTCCTGCAGGTGGTGGGTCCACAGAAGGACGGCCTCATGGTTCTAACCGGGCCTGTTGGTCTCTCATAAGGGGCTTCTGAACCGCTCTTTGTCTGACCCGTCACCTAGGACCTGTTTGCCCTGGGAGACCCTACCAGGGGCACGAAGCCCCCGACAACAGAGCTCCAGGATCCTTCGGCCGCTCAAACCCCTCCACCATGTTAAGGTGGCAGTTCCACGAGGGGGGTTTTGTCCTTTTCATTTATATAATTTCTGTGGTTTCTTCATCATTAACGTATTACAAGATGATATTTAGTGGCCACTGGGTGTGTATCCGAGCCACAAAAAGCAAAACCTTCATTTGAGTTGGCCTTAAGCGCAGAGGGCACTTTTAGACGCTAATTTGTATCTAAAGTCAAATCTCCAAAGGTCTGTGCATTCACTAATGATTTCTAACGAGGCTTTGACCCAAATGTGGTCCATGGGTTGACAATTGGTCCTGGAGCGTCTCAGAGGCCACGGGGATGGAAGCAAAGGTGCCAAGCAAACCACCCATACGGCCGCTGGGTCACTGAAAGGTCGAACACGCACAAATATAGAGTCTTCTTTTCCCACATAAAAAGTCGCATAGTGCCCCTTTAATGTTAGGTCCCGATCCAAATCCACTCTTTAATTACCCACTATCAAAATAGCGTTTTCTGTGTTGAGCTGCTCATTAGGTGCATGTCATAAAGAAACACATACATAAAATAACAAATAGCTCTGACTGTACTGGCTAACTGCGGATTTAAAGTAGTACATTTTTAACTCGACATACACATTTCTTTCCAACACGTTTCCCAATGGGCTTGTTCTGTAGACACACGCTTTGAGGCCCTCTGAGGTCCCCCAGAGGGCCCCGGCCTTTTCCTCTGTCTCCAGGTTACGCCTGTCCCACGTGTCCCCCGAGTGATGTCCCACTGTCCCAGCGCTCAGCCTGTGTCCCTTCAGAGGGAAACAAGGGAGGAACACGTCTCACAAGACAAGTCAAGCCACACTCTCTTTACTTAGACAGGCCAACACTGCGTACCGCCGAACAGATTCATATGTGTGTTTAGCAGTAACAGTAAATAGATTTTAAACTATGAATGTGAGTTGACTGTATATGTTTTCATATAAAAATAAGATACAAATGTTAGTTACACAAAAAATGTCTGCTATTATAAGTGAACAAATTGGAATGTGTTTTGGTTCAACGCTCAATAAATCAGGCAGGAATTAAAAAATCCCTCAGGAAATGCCTTTGAAATGTGGATGTTGTTAAAAATGCGCCCTGTGTATGTTCCTCCCGTCTTTAGCCGCTGCTGTCTCCCACAAAGGAAATGACCATATTGACCAGCCTTTCATGCTACACGTGGATACCAAACCTGTCAGTATTTGTGAATGGGAAAGACCAGGGAGCGCCGCGGCCATGTTGGAGTCACTTCCTGGATAAATTTCCGGCTCAAATAAGTATCGTATAGGGAAGGTTTTTGTCTTTTTTCTACAGACAACTGTCCTCCAGGGTTCAGCCGGGGACTCGCGGGGATCAAAAGGTTCGACGTCATGACAAAAACCCAGAATTATCTAGGACAAAAAAAGAAATAGAACACGAAGAAAATGTTCAGGACCAGGAATGATCCAAGACTAAACCCACTCCGAACCAGGACAACCAGCTTTAGCCCAAGAATGAATGAGGCACATTTGGAAGAGTAGCGCTAAAGATGTGGCTCTGCTTGGTATCGCTCACATACAGATTTAAAAACATGTATTTAAAGTTTCTGAGCCTGGTTGGTTTTGCTAAAAAATACAACAAAATACAATAAAAAAATGTACTTTGATAATGGCATTTTTGACCTAAATGCCAATATGCTGTTTTGAGTTTAAAAGTTTAAAAAATACACTGCTAATAATCTTAATTACATTAATTACATGAAAATCCTCTCCACTCGGGAGTCCCAGGGGGATTTTCAGATGTTCCCAAGTTGGGACCCATAGACTGTAAAATTACAAATGGACTTATTGTGGCCGACAATTTCATGTAACCGCGAGGAAATGGCGACTGGCTCCGGACGTTCCTGGCTCCTGAAAATGTTTGGCCCCTCTTTGAGCAATCCAAAACCTGTCTAGTTTTGGATTTGAAAATGAGGGACATTTTCAGGCACCCACTGCAAGCCGTCCCATTACCACAACCAAGCTCCAAGATGGGGGTAAAGCACGGTAGTTTCCCGGGCCAAAACGGGCACTTGACAGATATGAAACCACACAACAACTGCCACTCAGACTCGGGCTGAAAGATATATCGTTAACGTATCGATATCGATATATGAACATCCAAAATATTAAAATCCAAAAAGCAAGATATAAACCATATAAATTTTCATCAATAAAACTGCACTCTTTTGTATTATGATTTTATTTTTCTGAAAAATCTAATCCTTAGTTATATCGTATCGATAGAGATGAATATCGAATATTTGAAATGTTGTCCGTATCGTTCAGCCTTAACTCAGATCACTGCATTTCTCACGAGTCTAGTGGCAGACTTCAGTTTGGAGAGACAGAGGAATCTTCTATTATCATTTTATTATAACACGGGAGATTTACAGGGATAATACTAATACGGGAGGATGGCGGGAAAGAGTGTAAATACGGTATATGCTATGTTTTTATGTCATTATTGAACACACAGGCTTGTCATTCCTCCACATGTGTGTCTGAACATGCGCAACATCGTCCTAAATGTATCCTTTCACTTCTGTTATTTTGATTTTCGCCCCCGATTATGAAGCTGGCTCCAAAAACACCGTCAAATTGCTAGCATGAACGGGCTTCAGCTAGCCTGCGCTGGAGGCTATGGGGGGAGAAGCCTCGCCCCCTCCTTAAATGTACAGTCTATGGCTGGGACCCCCTGCGCAGCGCCACCAAGGGTTCCAGACCCCTACTTAGCATTGGTGTGGGCTACTTTAGGAAGCGTTCTAAGCCATAGTCTGAACCAGAACAAACCAGACCGCTCTAAACCCGGACCACCCCGGGACCTTTAAGGCCGTGCATAAGCAGTACATGAGTTTGATTATTGATCCACACACCGCTACAGTGAACTGAAGATGGCAGTAATTTCCTGATCTTACAGTGGTCCTTTTTATTTATTTATTTGTATGTTTATCTTATTTACTCCATTAGCATAACACAGTATAATGATAAAAACAAAAATCAAAAGCAATCCTTGGATTCTGCAATGTCATTTAAAGCAGCAGTTGATACATGCATGACTGATATTAACAGAGAGTTGAGTCAGAATACATCGGGTCAGATAATACACAGTAATACATCCATGTCAAATAGCTGAAATGGAGTAGTGGGCCACTGCACCATTCACATCACCCAACTATTCGTGGTATCTGAGGAAAAAAAAGCAAAACTACAGGGTGACACTGGATCATTTGGATTTGTCAAGTGAAAATGTAATGAAAACGGTACTTAAAGTTCTGGACGATTTTTTTTGTTGCCAATATTTTCTAGTGATTGAAAGTAGTTTTTAATTTCCGGGCTCAGTAGTTTAAACAAGGGTTTGTAATTTAGAAATGTCAAAAAACAAAAAGTCAAAAAAACTGTTGTTTTTATTAGTGCGTTATAAATAAATTGGATTGGATTGGATAGAGGTTTTTTTTTTATGTAATGACGTGTTGATAATCTAATCTGATTAGGATGAGTCTTTTTTTGTGTGTGTGTGACAAATACGATTGTAGTTTGGACCATATTTCTTGAGAACATAGACATTCAAAAAATACATGATTTAAATTTTCTGTTTCCAGGTTGCAGAATGAGCATTGATAATGATAAACAAACGAGTAGGATATATGTTGTAAATAATATTCCGATTAATTTCTTTAATTTTATTACTAATACAATACTGATCTTACACCGGTCTTACAGCGATCCAGGACCCCGCAGCCGTGCGTCGTGACGCTGCACAAACGTGGGGTTTCCCGGAGCTCAAAGCAGGGTTACCGCGCCGTAGTTGCCAAGTCTGCGTATTTTTAGCGACGTTGGGCTCCTATTATGGAAAATAAACTTCATTATGCCTTTTTATACACATTTTATCCTATCACGCTCGCCATTCATTTGACACTCTAACACGGAAATGAAACAGTGATTGTGACTCATGCCTACATAAGAGTAAATGACTGACTCCATCTTAAAATTGTGGGTTAGTTGCTCTAACATAATTTAGGTATGCCACTGAAGACGTGCCTGAAAATTATCCTAAAAATGCTTCACCGGCACTAAATGAATATGCTGTTTGCTCATTCAGTTTATCTTCTGTAGCCTATGTTTTACATGTAGGCCAATAATAACTTAATAGGATAAAAAAGGAAGTTGATAAAGGCTGGCATCAGTTCACAATTTGGAAACTTGAAATGTATTATGTATTATGTATATATATGGAAAATGTAGTATGAATGTAGTAAAATGACGAAAAAAAGAGAGCTCCGGTTCATTGTTACAAGAAGAATTAACCACCTGAATATTAACTGCAAATGTACAGCACATTTATATATAACAAAACGATGCATTATATAAAAAAGGTAGAACAATGAATTGATTACTGCATTATTTTAAGAAACTGTTGTTACATTTTTAAAATGGTTGTAGTGACATCCCTTTAGCTCCCTTGCAGGATTTCTGTTTGCAGACATTTAGGTAAAAATTATAACCTCTTCAAAACAGAATCTGGATGTAAAGAATATATTAGGAAAGTTTGGTTTGACTATGGAGTAGACCAGAACTTTAGCCAAATAAAAAAAACAAGTAATATTATATTTTAATTATTATTTTTATTTTTATTAGCTTAATACAAAGGACCCCCTGAAGCACCCACCATTATCCTTTTCTGAATCTATTGATTCATATATTTATTTGAACATTTAGGCACAATGACTTTAAATGACACAAAATGCGTTGGTTCCTGAACATAAACCAAACAGGATGGTAAAGGTGTCTCTGTTCTCTTGTGTGAATTCATTCTTTTTGTTTTTTTCTGCTTAAATTTGGCTCGCAAGTTACTTGTTCCTATACTGCCCGGCTTGCGTGCTTGCCTCGTCAGACCTGGCAACCCCGCACCGCGCCCATCTCTCTGCCGCTCCTCCGCCGTCCCTCCGCTTGATGCTCGGTGCTGCTGATGGCCGCAGGAAGACGCCGCTGAGCGCTCGGAGAGAGAGACAGAGAGAGAGAAGAAGGTCCACACCGGGGGAAGCCTCACGTCGGTTGGCATTGTCGCTTCTGTTGGATATAGCTTCTTTTTTTTTTTTTTTGGAAAACCACATTGGGGGACGTTTGGGGACCGTGCATTCGTCGGTGGACAGCGCCCAGTCTGTGTGTGTGTGTTTGCCGGTGTGTCTCCCCCCCTCGGTGGGTCTAAAAAACTGGGTGCAGGGGAGTGGCGCTAACACGGTTTCGGGACTAAATTAGCTACGAAAAAATACGGAGAGGAAGCGACTTTTTTTCTTTTTGTTGAAGCCGCGTACGGTCCATGTGAGAGGAGCCACGGAGGAGGCCACCGACTGAACGCGGGTAAGGCCAGCTCCTGTTGCGAGTGTTTGTGTGAGCGGCAGTGGTGGATGAACCAAAGGGGTTAACTCTGCTAGGTTCCTCGTTAGCTCGTGTTAGCTTGTGGCTAACTAACTAGCTCCTATTTCCAAGAGAGTGGGAAATGTAGGTAAGTGACTAGGTAATAACTCGTGTTGTGTGTATTCCCGCCTTTGTGAATATGTCGTTAATAAATAGTTTCATATGGCGTTTCCCATCCATGAAGGTACAGCTGAATACGAGGCCCAAGTCTGGGGCGTTTACTCCCGAGTCGAGGCCCGCTCCGGATATATCGAGCTAGTCGGGAACACCGCTAATATTTCTGGGATTTATGGCACATTCCGTGTGCATTCTATACTAGTAAACCAAAGGGGAATTTAAATGTAAAATACTCGAGAACATTCACACAAAACAGTTTTGACATTACATAGCGTTACATGTATTTACCAGCAGTGTCTTGGTAGCTAACGGAGTTGTTCCAAGTGCTCATTTCTCTGCTTTTCGTATTCTTCTTTGCTCATGTTAATCTACGGACAGTGTTTGTTTGCACCTCAGAACATGGTGGGTATCAATGTTGGCGTTAAATGTGTATCATTTCGTCACTAATTCTTTACTAATACATTCACTGTCGGCGCTGTCGTCACGCACATCGAGTGGCGCTACAATTTGTCAATAATAAATACGAGTTTCTTTGCGAAACGAATCCACACGCCTCGGAAATCGGACCGGCCGGTAAACCTGCTTCGTTCTGGCGGTTTGTTGTGGCCGTAAAGTCTCCCATGTGACGTCGCTTTGGGGTTAGTTGTAGTGATGGGGACGGGTCAGTGGGTCAGCGGCACCCCCTCCGTGTGAGACGACCTGACCGGACACACGGCTGCGGAGTGCGGGCCGAAAACACGGGCGTGCGCGGAGCCGTCACCTACCACGGTAAAAAAACCACAACTAAGGAGGGTGCATGGCTTATTGTGGAGTTTGGGTTGGGATGAATCAAATGTTATAGGATTCCGCCATGTTGGGGGGGACTAGCGAGCACTGTTCATAGACTAGCTAAATAGAATAAAGTTTGTTAGCTGCTGGGTCACTATAATTATTTTATGTGAACGATAACTCAAGCATTCACTATTATGGAATGTGCCAGCTATCCCGAAAAGAAACCACAAGCTCTGTCGAAACTAAGGGAACTGTTTCGTGTCACGTCTCTTGGCAACTATCAGAAATATTTGATAACGCGCAATAATCCGATGCATTTCTGGCTGAACAATTGGCTGAAGTACGCCTTGAGTTTGGCGGACGCACACGCTGACCTAGTGTGCGTTTAAGTGCAGCCTGTCCTCGCTAATGGGATTGTGTCAATCTGTTTATACACACCGGGCTGTGCCGTAGCGGCCACTGCGCGCGGACTAGGCCCACACGTCTATGTCGGTTGGCTGTACTTTCACCTGCAAAGCCCTTATACGGGAGCCTGGAGCGTATACAGCTGATATAAGTAGGAGTATATACAGTCGGGAGAGTGTTAGCCCAGCATAAGCCCCCCTCGACAGCGGACGGGATGGCCAGGGCGTAAACGGAGTGCATATCTGTACTTTTAAAAGGCCTATCATTTGCAGTTCGAGGCTCTAGAGAGGTGAATTGATTTGGCATCGCCCTTCCTTCCCTCCCTCCTCGTCCCCGACTGAATGAGTTCCTGTATTCAGGCCCGAGCAGCTGCAATGAACAAGATGGCGTTCGGAGCCTTCTGAACGAGGGCCGTTTCCCCACTTTGAGGGAGACAGATGCCGAGCAGCGGAGGCACGCTGCTCGCTCTAGGGGCAGTGGCTGTTTGGGTTGCAGTAAAATTGTCTTGTTGTGTTTGGTTAGAGGCGTGACTGTAGTTTCCCCCCGCCAATTCTGCACTAGCCTGCTGTACCTACTTGTGCTCAAAGCGTTATGGGACAATTCATTCAAATGCTTTTTACAAAATCAAAACATAATCTGCGTAAATAAGGCCTTCTAGTCTGTTGGTGTGTGTTCGTTATTATTAAGCTCCTATGAAACATGTTGGATAATGGTCTTAACTTTTTAATCCGGCGTATGGATGGCCCTCTTTGGGATTATGGGGATTTGTTGACTGATACAGCCATTTCCCCCACAATTACAGATGTGCCTAAACGCATCTCTATCACCTTTTCCTCAAAATGGCTATAAAGTGCATACATCTATAACCTCTTAACCCCCGCCTGAACCTAGCACATTTTCTCCAGTTCAGCTTTACCCAAATTTAAAAGCTTACTGACTGGAGCTCTCTGCCTATAGGCCAGAGTAATGCCTCATTAGTAGTAAAGCTAAGACCTACCAAACGGATCTAAGATTTTGTCGCATTTTGTTTCTTTTTCATCACTTTGTTGCGTTTTTGCAGTGTTTTCATTCTTTCTCATGTCTTGTTTTTGCTTATTACTTTTGTTCGCAAACCAGTCAAGTTTTTAGATTTGGGTAAAACTGAACTGGAGAAAATGTGCTTGGGTCAAGTGGGGGTTAAAAGGTTAAAAGCGTTGTGTTCAAATCGACCTACAGTTGGTTATTTTAACTTCATAACTAGGGCAATGATGAGGGCGAAAAATGCAATATTTTAAAACTGTCTTGAATTATTGCAATAAACCATTTAAACACAGTAAACTGCCTTGATTATAAACAAAAATTGAGTGCATTGACCGTGAATATAGTCAAAACAAGACTTAAGACTTCCAAATCTGGATCCATACAAGGCTATTATGGATCTAAACAAGCAAATGTATTACTGAAACTGACCTTTTGCACATTTCTAACTTCTTGCTATATTGCGATAATCATAAATTGGCGATAAACACTCTTCACAGCCTTTGCTTAATCTTACGGAGTCAGTTTCTACCCAGGCTGTAGTTTTGCCTTTCAGGTGAGGTCAAAGATGGCCCCTGCTTTGAATAGCCAAAGCGAGTACGGCCGGTGCGCTTGCATGACCGCTACCAAACCGTAAACCGTGCACTGAAGTTTGCATATGCACCTCCGATGTCCCTCTGTGTGTGAGTGCTGCAGCCCCTGTATTTGCATGACCATGGCCCTATGTGAGCCTATTTGAATGACTTGGCTTAGTGCGCTAGAACTAGTTTCTGTGGCATTAAGAATATTTCCCTCCAATATATCAAGCTTCAAGTGTTGTTATGGTGACGGGTCCTGTGTTAGCATGAGCGTCTGCTAGCCCCTGAGCTGTGCGGCTGCCTGGTTCAACTCTGTCAGACAGGCTTCATACTGCAGCTACACATCTCATACTTAAGTTTGAGCTGAGGAGAGCTCTCTTTTCTCTGTGGAGTGAGTCCTCAAAGCTTTCCTCCTTTTAGACTGTTTAAATACCGCTGGAGGAGCTGCTCTTTCACTTTTATTTAACCAGGAGGATCCCACGGAGAATAGACGAGATTGGAAAGCTCATTTACAGAGACCTCGCCCCAGAAGGGACACTGGTTTGAGTCATAGGGATGGCGCTTCATATGCAACTGCAGTCGAATCAAGACTGTAATTATTATTGTTGTTGTCCTGTAATAGCTTATACAAACAACAGCATTTCCTGTGTCCCTGTGGGGTCCTGTAATATACCAAAGCTGCCAACCGAGTATGCGTAATAGAGGGAGGTATTCTTGTTTTACTTTAGTAGTTTTTATGTCACTCATTCAAACGCTAATAATGTTGCACCCAGAGGAACCCTATCCAGCCTCCAATCACAAGTGTCGCTTTCCTGATTTGGACACTTCTAGCAGTGATGGTGAATTAGATTTGTGTTCCCTTTTCTCTGTGTAGTTTTTTTTCTTCTTTAGCCCCAGGAGTTTGTTCTAGTTTAATGCAGTTAAGTGGGTTACAGGACCTGGGGCGCTTCTTTTCACTGGAGCCAGTTTAGTGAAGCCCATAAGGACCTCTTTATGAATGTACCAACTGACTCTAAACAGGTTGTCGGAAATAGGCCTGTATTTTTAAACGCATAAAGGTGACATATTTGAGCTTTAACCATGTTAAAACGTTCCCTTTCTTGTAGTTTTGAGTGATTCGCTTTACTTTGGTTGTTTCTAATGCTGCAGCGCTCTGATCTTTATTTCCTGGATTTTGCTGCATGATGGGAGGAATCCAAAACGGTTCTTCATGTTTTTAAAGCCTATAATCCATCATTGGATCTGTTCTGCATTCAAAGTGTGTTCATCATGGCATCGCCGTTGTGCTAGCCGTCACGTCCGGTGAAACTAAAGGCGTGTATTCACTGTGTTTTTAACACTGTTTTGTCAAATTACCGATCTGTTTTAGCACAATGCCCTATTTGTGAACATCAACATAGAACTATTATTATTCATTTAAAACATTACATTTCCAACCACAGCCCCGATATCCCGATCGTTCATATTCATTTCATTTTGAACCACCTGAAAAGCCTCCTCATTCATGTTTGCTGAATGCTGTAGCATAGCATTAACTGCGGTCGCTATCGGCTCCTGACTCCAGTCGAGATCAGCTGGAGTTCTCATGCAAATTATATCATGTGTACAAACATTTACACTGGTCCATTTGAAACTTGAAAAAGTCTGTTTAAAAGCGAGAAATAAATGCTAAACTATCACAACTTGCGATATGAATATTGCACATGCTAATATTGCGTTGGCAATAATTTATCAATATATTGTGCAGCCCTAATGCGTGTGTTCACACAAACTTAAGTCGTGTGACAGATATTTATTGAATGACTGCCGCATTGTACAGCAGTTTAAGTATATTTACTGTTAATGCTTAAAAAAATATTACATACATATTTGTAAATTATACAATTCGCAAATATTGCACCGATATATTGGGCCAATATCGGCTATCGGGCGATACAAGGCCGATATCTCTGGAACCAAAAGTGATAGACTTCCTGTTGCATTGGAAAGGCCACAATCAGAGCTTTAAGACGAGCCACAACTTCCTTGGCCTCAGGGGAGCTGAAACTGAGTCATAAGTTTGTACACTTTGGATTGTATTTTGTTTATGTTTATGTTGCAGACTTTTGCTTATAATTTTGGAACCATTAGAGATAGAGACCCACCGTGTTTTTGTTTTGGAATCTGCTGATTTTTCTTTCAAACAAGCTTCCTCCTAGAGTATCTACTAAACATAAATATGTCAGCCCTACGCCCCAATAAAGCTGCTGTCACAGTTCAACTCATTCTACAGTTTATGAGCATCATACACAGGATTATAGACAAACTATTTGGAAAAATCAGGCAAAAATATCGGCCAATCAAAATCCCTAAAATCGGCATAGGCCTTAGAAAACACGATATTGATCGACTTCTAATTAAACTAGCTCCGAGTTGTTCAGGAGTTTTCTGTCGCTGTGCCTTTTTCTACAGCCATGGACAACAGATGTGTAGTGCTAAAGTTATGGACTCGTTTGAAGTCATTTCTGGGACTCGTGACTCGGCGAACATCAAACTGAGCACTTGGCCAAACTATATGCTTTTCTTAACATGCTTTTGATTTATTGTATTAGGTTCAAAGGTAACAATAAGGACGTGATCTCAAAATCGTGAATCTCTGATTAACAGAGGGTCATGAACAGGTGGGCGTGAAGAGGCCTTAAAGATTTCGAAACTCAACCAAGCTAATTGAGAAATGAAAATCTATTTTCTAAACCTATTTTTGCACTTTGTTGTGCCTTCAGTTTCATCCAGCATGTCTCCCTGCACAGCGTGACATTTCTGTTCACAAACCCTGGCCCTCTGTGGAGATGACTCTAGGCTGCCGTGTGTTTGCTTCTAAAAGCAGCCTTTTGTCCCGTAAGTATGTGCACATGCCCTGACCTCCGCAGGGTACGCCAGAGAGAGAGAGGCTTTTAAGAGCCATCCTGTCCCACCACTCCGTCTGCCCAGGCCCCTTGTCTCTGCGCCTCTCTGACCTGGTTAGGTTTCTGGACATTTACCATGCATCACTTCTCCACAGCACCGCACCAGCGTGGAGTCTTTTGAGCTTTTATCCATGTAAAAACAGAAAAGTATTTCGCCTCATTCACACAGTTCTGAGGAATCTTATCTGTGTACTTGTACATGTTTTCTGCTGCAGTTTTCAAGTGGATCCCTGAAAACCATCGCTGTCTGGATTAGTAATTTCTGACATTGTGTTTTCCCTGATAGATGAATGCTTGATGTGGCAGTATAGCAAGTGATTGTGAGCGGCGTGTGCTGTGGCCACATCCGCTCCGGTTGTGAAACAGAGAGGGAACACCCTGAGCTGCTGCTGCTGCTGAGACAAAGACGGTAGTGCTGCTCACAGGCAGGAGGGCCTGAATAATGTAGAGCACTTTCACTACCCCCCCCACCACCCGCCCCTCCTCTCATACAGTACAGCAGCATCAGCGGCACTGTTCGCCCACTTCCAGTGCACAACTGCAAACCTCACACTTTTTGATTTGATCATCATTTGTCTTCTGCTCCTGGGATTTCACACTTCACTGTGATTGGTTAAACCGCCTGTCAGTGGCTCAGAGCGTGAGTGTAGAGCTGCTATTGGCAATTATTGTGAGCAGCTAGTAAGAGTGCTACTATTCAATACCCCAGAGAAAACAGTTTTCTGATTCAGTTTATGATGCACAACGCAAAGAGGTGCTCTACACTTTGAAGATGAAAGAGCGTTACTCCAACTGGCTTTCAATTAGCAGCTGGAAAGTGCGTTAATATAAATATTCAATTTCTGTGTACTAGAGTTGCATGTAACCACCATGTCACCAAAGCGTTCCTGATCTGAGAAAGTATTGCCCAGAACTAAAATGGTCTCTCTATCGGCCCCCAGGGCCTCAGCACTCCTGTCTGAAAGGCAAATGCTCCTGTGGTGCTAAAAAACACAATAGCATTTATTAGACCCACCCTTCAGTGGCCCTCGGGCAGAAAGACCCACATTACCCCATCACTGAAAGCATCCTGTCCTGCACATTTCATTCTGACAAAGGGAGAGCCCAAATGCACCGTCTCCCTGGTCACAGTGTAGGTGGAGATGCTGGTATCCTCCCCCTCAGCACAGGTCTAAAAATAGCCCACAGTGTGAGTGGCTGAGGAGGGAGCTGCACTTCTCCTAATAGACCACACCTGGCAGCACTCACAGTACTCTGTACCATCGAACACACACTGGAGTCTGGATCTCTGCAGCCCAAGGATGAGGTCCTGAATCAGGCTGTTTTTGGCCTTTGTGTGACCTCTTGTTAATCAGCACAGTAGCACAGCGGTTAGCACTCGTACTTCACAGCTACAAGGTCCCGGGTTCAATTCCCACCAGGGACGGGGTCTTTCTGTGTGGAGTTTGCGTAGGTTTCCTCCTGATACTCTGCTTTCCCCTTCCACTAAAAACTTGTACAATAGGCCAGGATGAATGAGTGTGTTAGACAGTGTCCATGAGGGATGACGGATGGAAATATGCCCAAGTCTACAAACCGGTGTGGTGTGTTTACATGCATGAGACCCATGTATGTTCATTAAACATGCACTGTCCCGACCAAAATAAACAATAAAACCAATACCCATGAGGGTCTAAGTTGCAGTGATTATTTCCTGTAGTTGAGTGAAACACTGCCCGTCAATGATTATTTTACTTGTCGACTAGTCGGCCTTAATTTTGTTTTGTTGACTTGTCTACGATTGTTCTGATCGAGCGTTGGAGATTTTGGGTTTCCATTTTGCCATAATGATCCTCCGGTGCTGTGGAGGTCCTTGTTTGTTTTAAAGAGCACAGCAGGTATTGTGATTTTTGCGGGTCTTGGGTATAAAATCCTAATACACATCTTGATTATTGTCTTACACTTTGGTTTGAAAGTGCATATTGATCGAAAACGACAAAGGCTGTGTCTGAACGCCCTCCCTTTCCATGACACACAGTGGTTCTTATGGAGCACTGTGGCTGCCAAAACAAAAAAATATAAATGTATAATATATAAATAAACAAAATAAAGATCACATTTGAAAATAAATGCATGCATTTATTACAATAAGAGCATTTATTTATGTAATTATTTATATATGCCTGGTGCAGCATAGACACGGCCAAAGATGAGCCCTGCTTCAGTCTTGACAGTGGCACAGAGTGGGTCATCTTGTGACCGGAGGATCGGCAGTTCGAATCATGCAGAGGCACATTGTCGTCGTGTCCTTGGGCAAGACACTTCACCTGCCTTGCACCCAGTGTCTGCGTACATTGGTGAATGGATGAGAGTGTGAATTGGTGAGTGGATCCTTGCTGGAAAGCGCTCTACCCTCTGTGCCACTGTCAATAGACTGAAGCAGAGCTCATCTCTGGCCGTGTCTATTAGGGCTGAACGATGTGGACAAAATGTCATATCTCGATATTCATGCCAGATATTTTGACTACGATACGATATAACTATGGGTTAGGTCAGGGGTGCTCACACTTGCGAGCTACTTATAAAATGATCAAGTCAAAATGATCTACCTACTAAAAAAAAATGCAAAACATATATTTATTTCTAAATATATTGAGGATTCTTTATATCTACAATTGAAGTAAATAGCTCCTCCTCAGGGCCTGACAGAATTATCAGCCAATCAGAATTCGATATACATTGACAGTCCGCCCCCCAGGGCCTTCAGCAGCTCAGCAGCGCCTCCTACGTTTTGTTCGCCTGGGAAAACCGCTAATGTAGCTGCGCCTAATAGATCCATGAGCTGCGCATGGGCAAGATGATCCAGCCAATCCGAAGAGAACCGGATAAACAGATATTTCTCTTGGAAACGTCCGAACGAGGCAAAATGAAGTGGAATTACTGATCACGGATATTTTGCGGCCCTTCATTATGAAGAGCTTCGAGCAGAAGGGTTACCCCGCGTCAGCTGCGCTGGGACTCGGGCAGGCAACAGGTACGAGACTACGAGCGCTATAAAAAAAGGTTTGTCAAATACCACTAAACTTTTTAAGTTTAGTATCTTTTATTACGGTTGATTTGCGTTTGAGTTGATCTCTGATGTCTCGCTCTGTCAACAAAACATCTCCTAAAAACAGGCGCCTGTCTCCACATTATAACGCGCTCGTCTCCGCCTGTCATGTGTCGTGTGTTTCCGTATGCTAGCACGAGTGTTCCCGAAGGTGTTTTTGTTTGGGGGCGGAGGCACCGCTGCGTTAGTTGCATTGTTGACAAATCCTTTAGCGAACAAATGCCACGCTAACAGGCAGTTTAATCCATACGCCTACTGTCGATCAGTTTATATGGGTTTGACTGCGTGAACCCAGGTTGCTATTGAAGGCCCTGACTGAAACCCCACGGCCCGCCACTGTGTTTATCAATCAAAAGACGGGATGGATGATAGGCTGGCGTCAATTTTTTTAAATGTAATGCGATCTACCAATACTACCTTTGCGATCGACTGGTAGATCGCGATCGACGTATTGAGCACCCCTGGGTTAGGTGAAAACTAAGCATTTTTCAGAAAAATAAAATCATAATACAAAAGAGTGCAGTTTTATTAATAAATCTATCGTTTATATCTTTTTTTGATTTTAATATTTGTAATGTTCATATCTCGATATAAATACGATATATCTTTCAGCCCTAGTGTTTATGCATTGGAGAAAGCCAATGACCTTAACAGCAGCCGGATCCAGACCCACCCCATGATTTGCATACATTAAGAGAAATCCAGAAATGAATACAGAAATAAACAAATACAGAAATAAATATATAAATACAGAAAAAAAAGCAAAATGAAGAAATGCAAAAATAAATATATCAATATATAAATGCATGCATTTCTTTGCAAATTTGATCTTTATTTTATTTATTTATATTTATATAATATTGTTTTAGCAGCCACGGTCCTCCATAAGTTCTCAAATGTCCAGACCAGAGAGAAAAAAAGTAGTTATCTTAGATTTTCCCAAAATGCATTCTGAAAAGAAGTGAGCCGCAATAGTCACTAGGTGGGTCAATATAGACATGCATTGTTGGAGAACAGACATGAAACACCACACGAGTGGATAAACCACTTGGATATAAATCATTCCTAAAAATACGCTAATTGCGCACTTGATTTCTTCTTTTGCCAAACACTTTGGCCAGATGGGTCCTAAAATTAGGGTTAGGGTTAGTTAACCCTAATCAGGATATAATTAGGGTTAAGAACGGCAAATGTAACTTAAGTTATGCTCACACATATTTTTAGAAACCTAGAAAGTCTTGGCTTTCAAATTAGGTATCACACTGACGTATAGACTGTAAGCTCTCCAGTCAATGCGCTTTGAGACTTTGATGTAAATAATTGTTAACCCTAACTCTTAACCCTAGGGTGGCAGTTAAGTGGTTAAAGAATTACCGGACATAAAATAATGAAATTAATATTGTGTCATATTAACAACAATGCACTTGTGTTGCGTGGCTTTTTGAAATGGTAATGTGCACTCAGTCTGTTGGCGATTCGGAGAAAGGAGAAACTAGTGAGTTGCGTGTCTGAATGAGTACACTATATTGTAAATGAGGAGTGCCCCTGGGCCGAGGGTGGACACGACAATCGTTTAATTTCCTGATTTATCTAGATATCTCTCTGTCCACAATAATCATCACTATTGTCAATTAAAGTGGACATATCCTGCTGAATTGACTTTCCTGAGGTTTAACCACTTAACTGCCACCCTAGGGTTAGGGTTAACAATTATTTACATCAAAGTCTCAAAGCGTATTGACTTACAGTGAGAGCTTACAGTCTATATGTCAGTGTGATGCCTAATTTGAAAGCCAAGACCTTCTAGTTTCTAAACATGTGTGAGATCTGTGTGAGTGAAACGCAGCTTACTTTACATTTGCCTAGCCCCCTGATCAGGGGAGAAGGCAGTTAAGGGGTTAAACAATGTTTTAACGTTGTTCCCTCGTCAAAGACGGACCTGGATTTGTATTTCACAACATTCACAGTTTGGTGTGAAAGGAACAGGCCACTGTTTTTCCACACTGAGATATGTTCTTATTTGAGCTCAGACGAGTTGACCTGTCTGGTCTTTGTGCGTGCCCTCAGTCACGCAAAACAACCAAAGATGATGTTAGTATTTAGCCTCTGCATTCGTTACCTTGTTTTGATCCAGCACACTGCTCAGTCAGGGATGTGCGTGTTTTTTTGATTGTGCAGTATTTAGCCTCTCCCAGCATATTCCTATGGCCCCAAACGGGGGTGAAGTTAGAAGCGACCACGTTTTTCCTATTTAAATACTGTTACGTGAGTAGTTACACGATTCAAGTATAGTCACACAAAATGAAACATGTCGTTTTTCTAAGCAGGTTAAAAGGGGGACTATATTGTAAAGCGTAATAACACCTTAGGAGCACTTTGACGTCCGCGCAGTAGTATCTTCAGAATTCTTTAGGAGTGAAGGGTGTAACTATACTCTGATCGTGTAACTACTCGGTAACGGTATTTAAATGGGGAAAACGTGGAAGAAATTTGTTGCTTTCCACTTCACACCCATTTAGAGCCATAGGAATTAGCTAAATGCTATTTGGCCTTTCCCAGCAATTTTATTTTGGTCTTTTTGCGTGACTGAGCGCACACACAAAGACCAGACAGGTACGCGTCAACTCGTCTAGGCTAAGATAAGAACATTAAGGCTGCAGCTAACGATTATTTTTCTATCGATTAATCTATAGATTATTTTTTCGATTAATCGATTAATCTATAGATTATTTTTTCGATTAATCTATAGATTATTTTTCCTTTTACCGATTATTTTTTCATTTAAAATGAAGGGGGAAAAATTGACGTAGGCCAGTATTTTCAAATGGCATGGCTTTTATTTAACCAAATAAAATTATGGCTCAATGTGCAACTCAGTAGCCTATAAAATGTGCAATTTCTGGAACACTCACTGTAAACATTTGAATAAAAGTAAAAGTATTGCTTATTTGCTTTAAAATGCGCAAAATAAAAAATAAATAACCAGCACACAACAATGATTGTATGATTAAAGTTAATTGTTCGTTTGTACATAACTGTTAATGTTGTACAAAGGTAGTTTAGTTAGTTACACAACTAACGTAACGTTATGTAGCGTTAGACACGCGCGTTTTTGACGCCTCTCAGAGCGGAACAGTGCTTTAGTTTATGAATTTACAACGCAGATACAAATAATACATTAATGTTTTTGTGTAATGAAAATTACTCACGCGGCCGATTGACTGGTTGATGGCGATGGCATGAACGCTGTCGGGTGTTTTCGTTTTAAATGTTCGTTCATAGCCGTTGTGCTGCTGTGGTAGGCCATTTCCGCTCGACACAGTGTGCATAAACAACATTATTTGGCCGTTTCTGGAAATACTCCCACACTTTTGATTACTTTTGGCGTGCCTTTTTCCCCTCGCTCGCATCGCGCGCCGCCATGATGTAAACAAGCGACGCGTCGACGCACAAAAACTGCGTCGACGTATTTACGTAATCGATGACGTCGACTACGTCGACGCGTCGTTTCAGCCTTAAAGAACATATCTCAGTGTGGATGAACCTGTTCCTTTGGTCCTCGGACAAAGCTGTTAAATCTGGCTGTTCTTCTACAATGTCAGTGCCTCGTTCTCTACTTCCTGATTACACTTGGGTCATTGTTCAAACCCCAAAACTGTCGACCACATTTTTAAAGCCCAGTATCCAACCTGGAAGTGATTTTTTGAAAGAAAAAAATATATATCGCTGCCAGCAGGAGGAGCACTAGTAAGATTTTCACCAGCTTTTCCGTCTGCATTTCATTGTCACCATTTAATTCTTACAGAGACCTATTTTCAAATTATAAAGTGTAACATATCAAAGCTGAGGCTTTTTTGTCAAAAATACCACATGTTCATGTCATTTTTGCTCTATTTGAGTCTGTGTGAACCAGAAAATGTTTATTAAAATAATTGTCGACTATTTCAATAATCGACAAGTTGTTGATTAATCGATTAGTTGTTTCAGCCCTATTATGACCAAATAGAAAGGTCAAATAATCCCTATTACGTTGTGACCTCTCACTGAAAACTTGAAAATCCAAATTGTCGGTGCAAGATGGTGGCGGTGAAAGTGCGAGGATTGGGGTCATTGAGAAGGCCACCTCTTTCAGGATCATCAGCAGCTTGTGTCTTAGCCGGATTTACCTGGAGGAGCTGAATCAACTGTGTCCTGGGATTAGCGCCGTGACATTGAAGACGAGTTTAGCACCCAGAGGCGTTGGCAGCACCAGTCCCAGCGCAGACTCTTCTCCGGGCGCCTTTAACCGACTCCACAGGTGGATTTTGGCCCGTTTTTAAGGCTCCAACTGCGGTATGGTCGTCACGCCAGGCCCGCTTTGGGTGGTCTCGGACCAGACGCTGACCACGTCTCTGCTCTGAGCCACTTCAGATTAGGGCTGCTTTTTGTTTGGAAATGATGATTGCAAGGTGCAGGGTGACACGAGTGCTTGAAAGTGCTTGGGAGTAATTGTGGCGTTTTCACGGTTGGAAACGGGTCCTGTATGTGCTTGACTTTGTTGTTTTTGTTCCGTCCGCTGAATCAGTTTGAGTGTGACTGTTCGTTTTCTCAAACTCAATAATTGGCCGCGCTGTAATTTGTTGCTTATTTGGAAAAGGGAACTTTTTTTTAGTGATACAGGTGTTGAATTAACTTTTCTGTTTTATAGTTGAAATGGTTCAGAAAGATCTGTTGCTTCTAAAGCACTAGTTTTATCTAATGTGTTTTTATTTGTTGTATATGTGGTAAAGCATACGACAGGGTTCACGTTTTTGTTATTATTGCCCAGTTTTGATGGGATAATGCAAATGGTAAGTAATAAGGTGGCAATTTTATGAAGAAAAGTTGTAATGTCTGATCCAAAATTGCGGCACAGAAACACAATGCTTCTCTGACGAGATTTGTATTGGCTCATATGCCTCTTGAATAAATGCTATGTGTAAACAGTTAAGTGCTGTACTTGAGTAGAGTTTTTGAGGATCTCTACTTGGCTTGAGTCATGTTTTTGAAAGGTAAATGTAATACTTTATACTCTCACTACATTTCTATAAAGGCTCCAAAGTCCATTCGGACAGTTTTCTACATTAATTTTAAAAGCCTTAAAATTCAATTCCCCAGGTCCAATAGGTGGCGCTGTGCAGATGTTCAGTATATGCCAGTGTCTCACAACAAGGAAGAAGCTTTGTCTCCGTCCTGTTGTTCGTTTCTCCCAGCACTAATTTAAACAGATTAAGTTTAACTTTCTACTTTGAATATTTTCTACAGAAAATACTTCAGTAATACATCTGATTGAGCATCTCTTACTTGCTTTGGAGTAACATTTAATCAAGGCTGGGACAAATTGTTATTTTACAATATTTCGCAATACAGCGGTTTTGTGATACATGAACCGTAAGCTATGCAATAGTTTTGATTTTCAACTCGAATCTTGAAAAAGAATGATTAAAATGTTTGCTGACTAAAAGATGGTAGTTTTGGTGCTGATTATGATGAGTGTAAACACAAGAGCCAGACTTTAACAATGCCTCTGTCATTTGCTCTTTTCAAAGTGTTGAACTCAATGACCGACTCATTTATATTTAATGTAGCTATAGCTGTCGTAAACTTATTCAATCCATTCAGGGTCAAGTATCGCAGTTTGTTATAATGACACACAACACGTGCATTATTGTATTGCTTATTGTTTGTATGAAGTTATAAATCAAGTACTTTGATAACTAGGGCGTCTAACTGGAAGTGTTTCCAAAGTTCCCTAAGTGGGGCCCTCAGAGGCACTGCCAGGGGCCCCAAAAAGATGTCCAGCTTTCAAGTCTGCCATTTTTTATTAAGCCCATAGGTAAAACCATGGGAGAGAAATGTTTGTACTAGGGGCCCCTGTTGGTGTTTGACTCAATGGAACTCAACAGTCCCGCCCAGTGCCGAAAGTGAAAATCACCTCGGAAATCTGACCAGGGCGTGGCTATTATACAAGGAAGAAAATACCAATTACTTGAAAATGCAAAAAGGCGCTTTTCTAACTTTTCAGCTCACCAAGCTTTGGGGAAAATGTTGAATTGTGGGCCCCTGTAACTCGCCTCTCCCTCTGCTGTGTGCAGATCAGCAGAGTCCAGGTGGAAGAGAGACGCCCAGCATTAGAGACGGAAAATGAGTGAACTGGATCAGCTACGCCAGGAGGCCGAGCAGCTCAAGAACCAGATCCGGGTAAGTCGCATGTTTTTACCTGGACATGCTGTCTGAAACATGGCTACAACCATAACATGGCAGATCTTCGTTTTTCAAATAAGTAAGTAAGTGCTTTATTGTCATTGTACAAGTGAACAACGAAATAGTGTTCAGGTGTTAGTCCTGAGCTGCTGCGGCTGAACCGCGCTGCCACTGTGTCAACCTGACCCGCATGACCTCTGATCCTCTGAAATGGTGCCGCGCCTCCTGGGTTTGTCCCTGTTACAGAGCGTGGTGTCCTGCACTGGTCAGCTCCACCTCCTCCTTCCTCCGCTCCCTCCGCTTCACAACAGTCTTTCACCATCTCTCATTTGTCCTGTTTTGTTTCCTGTAGCTCCTCTTGTGACGCCTCCACTGAGCTGCAGGGGGAGCTCTTGGTGCCTCTTCAGTGTCTCAGAAGAAGAAATGTGTAGGTCTCAAATGGGTTTAGCTGATAAGCTAGCATTTTGTTTACCTTTAAAAAGCTGCCTTCTTCAGAACCATTTTAGACTCTCAAAGTAAACAAATCCACCAAACCTCCACAAAAACACGGCAAAGACGAACAAAAGTATCCAGAAAAACAATGTGGAACACAGAAACCACAAATGCAGTTCGCAGAAAAAGGCAAAAAACAAGGAGAGAGCGAGGTTGCTTCCAAATATGACTACAATATTGGTGTAGTTCTACTTATTTTTCCTATTTCCATACCTATGAGACTTTAGTAGAAGGCTCCATGCATGACTTGGGTGAACCAAGGCTGGGGTTAAGTACTTGCCAGGGATGTCCAGATTAACCAGGTTTGCGATTACGAGTATAAAAGGACATGGTAGGTTAACCGTAAGAATTTTAGAAGCCATGGTCTCCCGCTCGAGCGAGGTGCTATACGTGAGGCACAAGCCGTGCATAAACTCACTGGTAGGCTCTCACAGAGCTGCAGCCACCCAAAAAAAGCCTATACTATTGTATAGAGGAAAAATTATTTTGTTTTTGAGGACATTTTTGGTCTTGTGTACAGTAAGAACTTGCAACCCAGCAATAGTTAACCTCTTACCCTCTCGCCTTAACCGAGCGCATTTTCTCCAGTTCGGTTTTACCCAAATCTAAAAACTTCTCGACAGGATCTTACAGTCTCTAGACCAGAGTAATGCCTCATTTGAAAGCCAAGAAGTACAAAACTTTTTTTTGGCATTTTTGGCTCATCTTTTTTGTTGCTTTCTTCATTGCTTTTTTGTGCTTTTTTTTTTATTGTGTTATTGTTCCTTTTCCAACACGTTTTTGTCCCTCTTTTGTTGCTCTTTTGTTGCTTTGCTCTGCTGTTTTGACGCTTGTCTTTCAAGAAGCTTTAAGATGTGGGTAAAGCCAAACCAGAGAGAAAGTGGTTGGTTCAGGTGGAGGTTTAGAAGTTAATAAAACTAGGTAAACTGGGATAGGTCAAACATAAACGTTAGCAATGACAATAATACGTCATAATGGTAAAACTTCAATGACCTTGGGGGACCTCTAAATATTATCTAAATGAGCTGACATGTTTTGAGTAGTTTCATGGTGTCGTAGTGAAACGTTTTAGGGGGCCTGCACTGGCATTTCCCCCCAAAAAATCGTTTGGGACACCCTAGCCATCATGTAGCGTTTTTTATTTTTATTTTTTTAAAGCACATAGTGTATTATTTTTATTACTAAACATCGTGTCAATAATCTAGATGAGCAGAAAAAATCGCCCAGCTCTAAACAGAACAGAGCGGAGACAACCACTACATTCATAACGGAATGTAGTTGGTTCTATTTAAAATGAAAACACATGATTAGAGCCAACAGTTAATAGGAAATTTACACCAAAACAAAGCCATGACTCGTAAATATAAGGCAGAAACCATTGTTGTATCAATGGTTTCTGCCTTATATTTACGAGCGACAGAGGCCAGTGAGCAGAGCCCTGACTTGTACCTTGTTTTGCGCCTCTTTCCCTCATACAGTCTGTAGTTTTCAATGTCTCTGCCCGGAACCTTCGCAGTTGTCACGTGAAGAAAAAAAATATCTCCAGGGTAGGGCTAAACGATTTTGAAAAATAATCGAGATTTTTTTTTTCCCCCTTAAATATTGCTATTGCAATTAAATATGCGATTATTGTTGCAAGGTCCTCTTATCATAATAAACAATATTAGATTAATTTGAAGGGAACATTGCAAACAAAATTGTTGCCTGACCTATTAAAAATGTGTGAACATGTGGACCGCACTTCTTAAAAACTGTCTGAACTTAACGGTACATATTTATTTATAAATAAATGAAAAATATAAATTATATTGATATAAAAAAAAAAAAAGATAGTCAGTAACATCACCCATACTAAAGTGCTAGAAAAGTAAGAACAAACGCCTGCTTTAACTAGTTGGAAAGGTTTTAGGAAATCAAACTCCCAATTAATACAAAATAAACTATATATTATTTCGACCAATCAAATACCGGTGTGACAGATCAACGTAGGGAAAACGAAGCGGAAGTGTGTGTGGCGCACCAAACCAGGAAATCAACAAATAATTCCCTTGAATCCACCTATCGGAGTAACTTTGCATGTGGTTCTTAGACCCAGGCATCATCCAGGACCTAGCTGTTTAGAGTTTCTCCACGCTCAAATCTTTGACCACCCAGGCGAATTTGCCCTAATTACAAAATGATTAAATAGATATTTCCTAAGTTGAAAAGGCGCTTCTCAGTTCTTTACAAAAGAGCGGTGCATAACATAGCCTATGTATGTTCTGCAGCAGGAATACCTCTGGCCTTTGTAGCTCCATAGGTAGAGCACTGGGCTCCCATCCATGAGCTTGTCAGTTCAATTCCAACTCCTATAACATGTTTTAAACTAGGCACCCAATGGAAAGAACTTAAATCGGTGTCTAGCTGTTTGGGTGGTTATGAGGGAATGACGAGACATTGTCTTTATACAAAGCGTTGTATTACTGTAAGTGGGTGCCCAGTTAAAAAAAAAAAAAAAAAGAAATTATTAATAGGGGTCAGAATTGAACTGACAATCTCATGGATGGGCGTCCAGTGCTCTACCTATAGAGCTACACGAGCGAGAAAAATGTGTGTGCGATATGTATTTAATCATTTTGTAATTAGGGCAAATTCGTCTGGGTGGCCAAAGATTTGAGCGCCGTGGAGAAACTCTAAACAGCTAGGTCCTTTATCCATCATTGGTGTGAAGTGGATGATGCCTTGGTCTAAGAACCACACGCAAAGTTACTCCGATGGGATGATTCCAAGGGTTTGGTGCGCGGCGCATGTGTCGTCTCTGCTGCGCGTCCGCGTTGCTTCCACTTTGTTTTTCCTACGTTGATCTGTCACACCGGTCTGAGCTGCGACTCGTAGATGTTTCAGATGCGTGTTATTGAAGGACACGGAGAGGCCAGATGGAGCACACGCCAAAACACAGTGGAATCAGGAGCAGCATTTGGTTTTGGGATGTAACTTTATGAACAATATGAAGAAAGAGAAGAACACTGACGCAAAGAGACGGCGACATGAGGCCAAACACAGACACGTTTTACTTTCTCGTCAACTCGCAGCCATTTAGTGACATTTCAGCTTAAACAGCACATTTCCTCAGCAAAGTAAGACATGACGCGTATCGTAGTTTCCAACACTTTTCATACAGCAGTTTAGTGTTTATATCTTGTGTCTGTACTAGCTATGGAGCGCATATGCGTTAGATGCAAAGGTAAATAAAGGCACATTATCCGTGGATAATGTGCCTTTATTTAGCGGAGTTTTTTGCCTTTTTCTGCAAACTGCATTTGTGGTTTCTGTTCCACATTGTTTTTCTGGATACTTTTGTACATCTTTGCCGCGTTTTTGTGGAGGTTTGGTGGATTTGTTTACTTTGAGAGTCTAAAATGGCTCTGAAGAAAGTAGCTTTTTAAAGGTAAACTAAATGCTAGCTTATCAGCTAAACCCATTTGAGACCTACACATTTCTTCTTCTGAGACACTGAAGAGGCACCAAGAGCCCCCACAGCTCATTTTGTAAACAAAAGACGGAACAGGAAGTGGAGTGTTATCGACCAATCGGAGAAGTTTCTCGTTCACTGTTTTTCCTGTAGATGGTTTTGATACAGTGCCCCCACAGGCGTGCAGAGGAGCTCTGCATTTAGAATGTTGATCCGATTGACAAAAAAAGAGGGCGTTTACACCTCTTTTTTTTGTCAATTGGATCAACAATCTAAATGCAGAGCTCCTACTCACGCTAGTTGGAAACCTGAAACAATTTTGGTCCCCAATCGAACCGTCTCAGGTGTGAATTCGACCATATATTATTAACAATATTCTAATTTTCCCGAGTTTCACCTGCAGTTGTATTGCTCAAAGTCAAAAATATGAGCTGTCACTTCTAAAAGAGATTTGATTTAAGACCATAGATTTAGTCATGATTCAATCCAACTTCAGTTCCTTCCCATTTAACAGTTTTTACTGGACAGCATTTCACATTTTGACTGTGCTGTATCTGCACTAATGTCTTCCCCTCATTACTCTCTGGCTCAATGTATCTTTGTTTTGTCTTCCAGGATGCCAGGAAAGCATGCGCAGATGCAACCCTGTCTCAAGTAAGCCTTTCGCGCCCAAGTTTATCCCGTTCAACACACGCTGCCTGTACTGATAAACGTCTGCTCCTGTCCTCTCCAGATCACGGCCAACATCGACCCCGTTGGCCGAATTCAAATGCGCACCAGACGGACGCTGAGGGGACATCTGGCCAAAATCTATGCCATGCACTGGGGCACCGACTCTAGGTAACGCCCTCTCGTATTTTGGGCCTTTTCCAGCTTCAAACTCATCTCACACACACACACACACACACACACACACACACACACACACACACACACACACACACACACACACACACACACACACACACACACACACACACACACAGAATGACAGGATGTACTGTTTGAAATTAGCAGTCAATGCTAACCTACAGAATATTTATCACACAGCGGAGTCTGAAACTAGCATAAGACCTTCTGCGCAAGTGTGAGTTGTAATTGACCTTTTGCAAAAAACAGTTGGCCGCTGTTGGCTAGTTCCGTCAAGAAGTGTAGTTTATCATGCATCATAATGAGGGAGAAGTGCCTGCAAGTGACTCTTTTAGTGCAATACCAGCGAAATATCATCCAGTTTGAGGCAAAATGGGTTGCAATGTGCAGTGGAGAGAAACATTTTAAATATGCAACAAAGAGGACAATTCAACTATTGCAGCTAAAGCACCAGTGTGCTGTAGGAAAAAGCAAAATATCCCTGAAGCTGCCATTAGTCATGCTCTTAAATTGTTCTCTTATGTTTGTCCAGTAATGATTAAAATATGACCAGTCTGTGGTCTGTCTTTGCTCCTGCTGTGGAGGAAAGAGAGGCTGCAGTGGCTTTGTCTCCCCTGCGGCAAATAAGTTATTATCCCCAACATTTAAAAGTTGTTATTAGGGCTGAACGATTAATTGCATTTGCAATTTTATCGCGATATTACACAACGCGATTTTGTAATCGCAGGGCACGCCATTTTGGAAGTGAATGGAGCAGCGAGATATGGCAGCAAAGTCCGCTCCGCCGCGTGCTTTTGTTTACGTCTCAGTCTAGTTAAGGTGTGGTAGATTGTGGATGTACAGTGAAAATATCAGCGTTTAGCCTGTAGCCACCGCGAAGGAATGTTGCTTTTCTCCGTTAGCATTGTTTTAGCCGCAGCGCTAATCACGCCATTCTCTCACTGCTACTACACGCTCTGATGATCACAGAAACCATCTCACCTCCGGATTCACACGTCTCTGCCTCCACAGAGATATAGGTGAGCCTGTGCTGCTGGTAAAGAGTAAAGAGTCGTTTGTGGCTCAGTTTAGGAGGCTTATGTTTGGGAATGTTGTGGATAAAGAACTCCTCTCAAAAGCATAATGACGGTTCATGACCATAAAGTATCCACGGAGGCGATGTGCCTTTATTTACCTTTGCATCTACCGCATATGCTCCGTAGGTCGTACAGACGCTAGATATAAACACTAAACTGCTGTATGAAAAGTAGGGCTGAACGATTAATTGCATTTGCAATTTTATCGCGATATTACACAACGCGATTTCGTAATCGCAGGGCACGCGATTTGGGAAGTAAATAGAGCAACGAGATATGGCAGCAAAGTCCGCTCCGTCGCGTGCTTTTGTTTACGTCTCAGTCTAGTTAAGGTGCGCGGTAGATTGTGGATGTACAGTGAAAATATCAGCTTTTATCATGCAGCCACCGCGAAGGAATATTGCTTTTCTCCGTTAGCATTGCGTTAGCCGCAGCGCTAATCACGCCATTCCGTCGCCGCTACTACACGCTCTGATGATCACAGAAACTCCCTCACCTCCGGATTCTACGCCTCTGCCTCCACAGACATATATAGGTGAGTCTGTGCTGATTGTAAAAAGTAAAGAGTCGTTTGTGGCTCAGTTTAGGGGGCTTATGTTTGGGAATGTTGTGGATAAAGAACTTATCTCAAAAGCATAATGACGTTTCATGACCATTAAGTATCCGCGGAGGCGATGTGCCATGTGCCTTTATTTACCTTTGCGTCTACCGCATATCCGCTCCGTAGGTCGTACAGACGCTAGATATAAACACTAAACTGCAGTATGAAAAGGGTTGGTAACTAGGATCCGAGGCAGGAGTCCGTGTCATGTCTTATTTTGCTGAGGAAATGTGCTGTTTAAGCTGAAATGTCACTAAATGGCTGCGAGTCAAAGAGACGTGTCTGTGTCTGGCACCTCATGTCCCGTCTCCTTGTGTCAGTGTTCTTTTCTTTCTTCATATTGTCCAAAGTTACATCCCAAAACCAAAATGCTTCTCTTAATTCCACTGTGATTTGGCGTGTGCTCCATCTGGCCTCTCCGTGTCCATCAATAACGCGCATCTGAAGCAACTCAGACTCTTTGATTGGCCGAAATAATAAAGTACTATTTAATAAATTAAATAGCTTATTTTGTATTAATTGGGAGTTTGATTTCCTAAAACTTTTCCAACTAGTTAAAGCAGACGTTTGTTCTTACTTTCCTGCACTTTAGTATGGGTGATGTTACTGACTGGATCAGTGAGTTTTTTTTTTTTTAATATCTATATAATTTAGCATTTATTTATAGACTGTACTGTTAAGTTCAGACAGTTTAAGAAGTGCAGTCCACACACATTTTGAATAGGTCAAGCAACAATTTTGTTGCAATTTTCACTTCAAATATTGTTTATTATGAAACAGGCTGATTTATTGCTTGTGTTAGGTGAAAAATACATGAGAAGAGGACCTTGCAACAATAATCGCATATTTAATCGCAATCGCAATATTGAAGAAAAAAAATTGCAATTAGATTATTTCTCAAAATCGTTCAGCCCTAATGAAAAGTGTTGGAAACTACGATCCGAGGCAGGAGTCCGTGTCATGTCTTATTTTGCTGAGGAAATGTGCTGTTTAAGCTGAAATGTCACTAAATGACTGCGAGTCAAAGAGAAAGTAAAACGTGTCTGTGTTTGGCCTCATGTCCCGTCTCCTTGCGTCTATGTTCTTCTTTCTTCATATTGTCCAAAGTTACATCCCAAAACCAAAATGCTGCTCCTAATTCCACTGTGTTTTGGCGTGTGCTCCATCTGGCCTCTCCGTGTCCATCAATAACACGCATCTGAAACAACTACGAGTCGCAGCTCAGACAGGGATTTGATTGGCCGAAATAATTAATAATCAATAGTTTATTTTGTATTAATTGGGAGTTTGATTTCCTAAAACCTTTCCAACTAGTTAAAGCAGACGTTTGTTCTTAATTTTCCTGCACTTTAGTATGGGTGATGTTACTGACTGGATCAGTGAGTTTTATCTTTTACTTATAGACTGTACTGTTGCGTTCAGACAGTTTTTAAGAAGTGCGGTGCAAGTCAAATTAATCTAATATTGTTTATTATAAAACAGACTGATTTATTGCTTGTGTTTGGTGAAATATACATGAGAAGAGGACTTGCGACAATAATCGCATATTTAATCGCAATCGCAATATGTCATTATTGTGTCCATATCAAAAATAAATGCATAGTAATCCTGGGGTATTCATGTTCCTCTGCTCCTCCCACAGAGACACGCTGCCATGAATATCTAGACAACAGAGTCGGCCCGGTCCAATGTGACCTACGGCTGCAACTAACGATTATTTCAATAATCGATTAGTCGATTGTGAAAACAAAACAGATTTAGTATGGCAGCCGATGGAATTTGTTCGTTAATCTTTATTTTGAACCCCTCTACCAAATTTAAACATAAAGGCTGTTGCAAATCAAAAGACAAAAGCAAACTTGTTAATTCTCTAGCTCATGTCCAAAAAGGAGAGGGGAGAAGTTACTTTATTAACTCCGCCCCCTATTCCCCTAACACAATTAACATCAATTTCCTGTTCCTATATAAAGATTCTAAAAACTCAAAAGAAAACAAATAAAGTGATCTTCAATGAACCCAAGAACCTTCATTGAAGATGGACAGCACCTGTACGACTGAGCGCCTACACAGACAAATGAGTGATAATAACATGGTAAACTATTTTTTGAAAAATGAAACATTCCGGGACCGTTTCAGAACCTCATGAAAATGTCTCACTCACAAACTCATCGGTTCACTATTGTGTATGTTAATCTATATGAGCGAGTTTACCGATTGGTACTCTCTTGTCAAGGCTCATTATTGGGAAAATGGCTCCATGGCCGTGTATCCTGCCCTTTGTGACTTCTTTGTTCACATGTATGAAACGTGCTGTTCAGCGTTAAGCCTGCGGGATTACTGTACTCACTACAATTTGGGCAAAGACGTGTCTCTTATTTGCACAGTGTTATGTTTGCGCTTTCTGTCCATTTAGAGACCAGCACAAACTTCACAACAGTATGTCCTCCCCTGAAGACGAGAGAAGGGACTGAGTCTCATCCTTCTTTCTCTGTCTCTTAGACAGATACGGTTCTGTCTAAGCTGCGTTTGTGCGCACGGCTCCGGTGTTGTCTGCGCACAAAATAAAACCCAACCAGATAGACCCGCTTAATAACAGTCTTCACGGCGTTTAATGTCCCACGGTCAGTTCAGCGGCTTCCCGTCATAGACTCTTTCCTTGTTCATCCCCCGCTCTGAGAGTCCTTGCTGTTGGCCCTTTTATTTGCATTTGTCCGCCCTCCGCAGCGGCGTGCGAGAGGGGGTTTGGGCAAAGGCAGTGACAGGTGCGAGCTAAGAACCAGCAATCTGTATTTTACTACAAAGCTGTTTGACGTGTGCGTTTTACACTCAGACACTGGAGCTCTCGCTGAAGACATGAAAGAGACTGAAAGGTTATTGTCCAAAATCGAGTCCTCCTCCATGAAGCAGCGTGCATGGTGGTGTGTATGCGGGGGCGTGCCGGCGCTAGAGTCCGGACATCAGCTGTGAGTGAGGGTTTGGTGAAAGCAGACTAGGCTTTATTTATTTAAGTTTTCATTTTGGCTTCTGCCCCACAGCCTTGTATAGCTACAGCCTGTGAATTACAAGAACAATCCAGTAGGTCTATTGCTTGTTATTTAAATAACATTTAGGGGGCGCTAACTTTGTCAGTTATGTAGACACGAGGAATGAAGCAAAATATTTTGGACATTAAAATTGTATTCTCACTGTCAAATATTACAACTAAAATGGAAACAAAATAAATGTGTGTATATATATATATATTTTTTTTAATGCGCTCATCAAAAGGGCTTTAAAAGGACTGGAGGCAATGGGGCAGGTGCTTGACCATCACCTGGGCTCTATCTGTGCATGTCTCTGCCCACAAGGCCGACCTGGAGGCAAGAGAATGAAAAACTCTCAATCTGGATAAGACGAGACCCGCTGGAGAGCTGTTGTTGATGGAGGATGCTCTGCAAAGACGTGAAAGACAAAGGGATAGAAAAGCATAATAAAAAAACAAAACAACATTCATTTATACTTTTCTGCAATCTACACTGGCTCTAAAAATATTCCATTTGTCAAAGAGATGTTTTATCTCAGACAGAGCAGCGATGACTCAGAATGGAAGTCCACTGTATCAAAACATGAATCCTATGCCGTGCTTGACACTTAAAGCAGTTGGTGTGTTTGTTTGTGGGTGTCCTAATAGAGAAGTCCGTAACGTCTCCATCAGCTACTCCCAGGGGGTGCTCCCAAGTTCCGTCTCCGTGGTTACTTATTCCCTCACATAGCGCACGCACATGTATACAACAACAAACCTGTGATGCCCGTTTCTGACCAAGTACAGTAAAGGAAAAGGAAGAATGACAAAGTTTACACGCACAAAGACCCACTCCAATGGCCCCAATTTGATTAGAACTGGATTTCTTACCAACTCTCTGGGCTTGACAAATACTAAATTAAAAGAAAACGCTAAAATGGATCTAAAGGAGGAAAATTGTCTCTAAACCTGTATCTTTGCTCATAATTAAATTCTCGTGTTTTGTTTAGGCAGTGAAAAAAATATAACTCATTAAGACAGAAAACCGTGTGGATTTTGTGATAAAATGTGGCTTCTTATACAATGTACACATTGGCTCAGCTGTATTTAGGAGGTCCACTATGTTTGAATTGAAAGGGAAAGTTTAGTAATTTTAAAGTCTTTATGGTGCGCGTTTCAATTGAGTCTGCAATTTAAATGAATCACAAATCTATTAGTGAAATTATACAGCCTCCTTTCCCCCAAACTCTCAACTTGAGGCCCCATTCACTATTTTCTTGAAAAATGTATCTGACGATTGTCATTAGATAATGTATTTTATGTTACCATATCAACATTCATTTCACTGTGAATATGTTTTACACATTCAAGACCATTCAGCATAAGGAGGTCTAAACCTGCATACACAATAAGAGCCCATGTTCAACTGTTGAATGAGCAGTTGTGTAAACACACACCGAATGACGTTTAAAACACACATAAATGATGTACACTCTTTTCTATTTCTTCCAGCTTGGCTTTAACTGCTTTATTTCCCTTGTCTTCCAGGCTTTTGGTCAGTGCCTCTCAAGATGGCAAACTTATCATCTGGGACAGCTATACCACAAACAAGGTAAAACATTCAGTCTCCCCATCAAAATGTGTCTATAGGCTTTTGTCCGACCTAATTGTCAGTCTTTTTATTCCGTATTCCGACCAATTTTTTCGGATTTTCTGCAGCTTTCACAGATTTCATGCTTTCTGCATGAAATGAACATGCAGAAAGCATGACAGGATGCCTCCTGTCAAAAAGAAGCACACACTGATCTTCTGTAGGCCTAGTAAACCTAAAGTTTGCAGGGATTGCACTGTAAATGAAATCATGTATGCTAGTTTAAGTAGCCTGCCAGAGACATGACGTTTATGATGCATTCACACATGTTCATCCTCTCCGCGGCCGACTACCGCTCGTCTTGGGTCTGACTTTACCTGGAGCAGCCTGTGCTTCTTCCACACTGTGTCCCAGTCTACTTTCTCCTCTGTACCCTGGTTTTGCCATAAGCTCTTATTTATTGATGCTGATGCATCGCTTGTGATTTGGTGCATGTTCATGCGTGCAACGTAGATTTCCAGGAGTTACAAAGCTGTTGAAGCGGTGGCCGAAGCAGCAATGAATTACATAAACCGAGCATCATTTCTTCGGTTCTTTTTATCCATGAATCTATGAAGAAAAGGCTCAGAGCGACAGGTGCCCTGCTCCGCCCACCTCCTCAGCTGAGCGGGGGACAGGGGGACGCACACAGCTTAGTTACATTTAAAGAGATATCCCCCGATATCCTCAACTGCCAATTAAGGGGACATCACCCAACCGTAAGGGGAATCCTGAGATTACCTTTGGGACTTCTGCGATTTACTTTTTTTTCCTCATTTGGCCAAAATACCGCATATTTTTCCCATTGACTTATTATGGGGCTTCCGCTAATTCATGGTTTTCAGCAATGTTTTCTGCACTTTCTGCAATTTGAGCATGTTCAGCTTCTGCTACTTGTCTACAACTAAAAAAGTTAGGTACCCAGCTTCAAATGACACAATGATAAAGGCATTGTACACAAAATAGAAGGAAAACCATTCTTCTGACACATTTTGCGAGATGATTAGGCTCATGAACAACAAGTGGGTCTTGTATTGTAGTTGCTGCCTTGGCACTTGAAGTCACCCTATGCACCTACAGGTCCACGCCATCCCGCTGCGCTCCTCATGGGTGATGACGTGCGCCTACGCTCCGTCTGGGAACTACGTGGCCTGCGGAGGTCTGGACAACATCTGCTCCATCTACAACCTGAAGACACGCGAAGGCAACGTTCGAGTGAGCCGCGAGCTGGCCGGACACACAGGTAAGAGTCACAATATTGCGTTAGTCCAGGGGATCTCCAACGTTTTTGACCAAGCTCCACGTCCTAAAATATCTGACCTCCTAAAATATCCCCCCCCCCCCCCCCCCCCCCTTCCTCAGATATGAGCAATATATAATATTGTATTGTAAACCACTAGTCCTGATCTGGTACTGTACGGCTCTCCCCATGGTCTGTAGCTGTGGAGCGTGGAGTTCATATTGTAGTGCTAGAGTTCTGTAAGCCAGAGTAACCCCTATAGCCCCAAGCTACACTCACATGTCCACATCCTTCACAAGGAGCACTTATCTGCACAGGTCACATGATCAGTATGTGTCACATGATGCAGGAAGTGTGTCAGCGTTTCATTGCACTTCCCTCCAAGCGTCTTCTATTCCATCCAGTGCAGTGCAGTTCTGCCTTCATGCTAACGCTGATGTCTGTTTGTGTGTTTGTGTGTGTGCGTGTGTGTGTGTGTGTAGGTTACCTGTCCTGCTGTCGCTTCCTGGACGACAACCAGATTGTCACAAGCTCTGGAGACACCACCTGGTGAGAAGAGGAACTGCACCATTACACAATTACATACATATCATCTTTGATAGTTGCAATCAAATCAAAATGGCAATTCTATGGATCTCAATAGGTTGTTTTCACGTTATAGAATTCTATTTCAGTTGGAGGGCAGGTGTCAATACAACTCTATGGGAGAGAAAGAAATTTCCAAAAGGAAAATGTCCAAATGTTTTCTCTGATCATCATGTGACAATGATTGAATTCACAAACCTGACATGTGAATCTTATGGCTGAAAGTTCTTTCTACTGGCCAACATCAAGCACATGTTTTTGAATATTGTCTCACTTTTGGATGCCTTTGTAAGGAAATAAAAAGACCTATGTTCATATGTGCTGGAAGATATGACTTTGAACTTTGACAGCTTTTGTTTCTTGTGAATTGGCCCAGTAACTACAGAGATATTAGCAATGATTTAAGACTATAAATCTGCATTTTGAGCGTTACTATGGTTACGGCCGTGGAATTTTCACTTGCCCTCCACCTCAATGTTAAACTATAGGCTCTTTAGAAAGTTGTGATGTCACGTGAACGCTGCATAATTAGTTGTAGCAGTAGCAATAGTGGTTTATTTGAGTGATTTACATGTTTAATTTCACAGTAATGGATGCTCAAAAGTAGTAGGCCGAAGCAAGCTTATGTGTGCACAGCCTGTAAGGCACCATAACCAAACACAAGTGAAAACAAAATAATTAATCATCATCTACGTTATGTGTAAAACCACTTTCGTCAACTAAAATATTTGTCATATTTTGTCAAATGTTTTTTGCTGACTAGAACAAGTTCATTATGACAAACTATGGCTAAACTCTCCAGATACTTTGAAGAAGAGATTAAAAACATCTAAGTTTGCAGTGACACAGTAAAGAAAGAATCTCAAATCATTTAAATTCAATGTCCAAGGAACAGGTACATGTAAAATATCCAACATTTATTTTATTAATCGAGTACATATTTTACCTACACTTTACTGTTGACTTCGCAATTTAGCTGCACAAAGGCTGCTGGGTAGTGAAGCTAGACGAGCAAACTGCATTTAACCACTGAAAAGACACAAATTGGAGCTTGGACATGGCTGTAAATGCAGAAATTGTATGTGAAACTATACATTCATGTCACAAAATGGAAGGGGTCGTTTTGACAGAGGGAGAAGCAACGGGGACTGTTAATTTATGGCAACCGAGCAGTTCCTTTTACAGAATCGTTTCGGCCCTGTTATACGTCCTAATCTTCCTCGTGTCCTCTCCCCCTTCAGCGCCCTGTGGGACATTGAGACGGGTCAGCAGACCACCACGTTCGCAGGCCACACCGGGGACGTGATGAGCCTGTCCCTGGCCCCAGACACCCGCCTGTTTGTGTCGGGAGCCTGCGATGCCTCGGCCAAGCTGTGGGACATCAGAGAAGGCATGTGCCGGCAGACCTTCACCGGGCACGAGTCGGACATCAACGCCATCTGTGTAAGAGAGCACACAAACGAAGGCCACAGGGAGTCACTGCAGAGTCAATGTGTTGTGTTCAAGAAGGTTTTCTGAAATGGTGTAAGTGCTTAGAAGTTTTGAGAATAGTTGGCAAAGTAGGTCATGTGAAAGAGTCTTGGTACAATTTTTAAGAAATATTCGTTGACCAATCACATGACTGATTTGAACTGAACTGACTGATTAGCTGTCAAGTCCTTGGCACTGCCTCTACCTTTAAATATACACTTTGAAACAAGCTTTTTCATGATGGTTTTTAAGCTGAAAGGTAGTTTGGACCCAGTTTGGAAAATAAGAAAACACTTCTTAAATGGACCTGGACAGAGACTTGCACATTCAGAACTTGTATTTGAACTGGCACATTGATTATCTGGAGACACAGATAACTTATGCTTATGACGTATTTACAAACCCTACATTTATTAATCAGAAGATATGTATTAAGAGCACAACAATATCATTAACTGTGAAGCCAGGTTCTGTCTCTTTAAAAGACACAATCCCCCTGCTAAAGTTTCCTTGTTGATTGGTTCATTGCGGTTTCAGTTCTTCCCCAACGGAAACGCCTTCGCCACGGGCTCTGACGACGCCACGTGCAGGCTGTTCGACCTGCGCGCCGACCAGGAGCTGATGGTGTACTCCCACGACAACATCATCTGTGGCATCACCTCGGTGGCTTTCTCCAAGAGTGGCCGCCTGCTGCTGGCCGGATACGACGATTTCAACTGCAACGTGTGGGACACTCTAAAGGCCGACCGTGCAGGTAAGTCGTGCCTGACACGGTTCACTCTCTCACGATTGAAATCTTCAATATAGTGTTTTTTTCTGTTCTTCGGAATCACAGACAAAAAGAGTTTCAGAGAGGTCAGCAAGTGTATGTAAAATAATTGTTAGTTTACAACAATGTATAACAATTGTTATATATTGCTATTTGGCATCTCTTTGCTATTTGGGGAACAAAAAGGCACTTAATCTAAAATCTTTGAAAAAACATCTCTTGGATATTTTCTATCGTTTTGTTTGTGCCGTCAAGCTAATGATTTTAAAACGGTTCCTGAACCCGGGGATACTTGTAGCTTACCGTAGCTTACCACAGCTGTGGTAAGCTACAAGTATGACATTTATTTTTTATTAATCCAATCTGTTACTCTGCAGAAAAACACTGCAGTCTCTGACACTTTAACATATGCCGAAGACCATTCAGCTCTGTTTCAACTTCCTGAAAACGTTTGTATATTGTGGTAAGAGAGCCACAGAGTAAAAATAAGTCCTTACCAATTAAATCGGTATTTTACTAAATATGCATTTGAGATGCCTAAAAAGTCATATTTTGCGATCATGTGTTGAAGGACTATATTAGGATTATGGCAATGTGACAGTATGACTGTACTCAAAAGAACTGGTGGTTTATGGCGCTTGGGGGGTATGAAAAACAACAGACCAATAAGGTTTGAATGAAAGTGTAACAATCTAATAATTATGTAAATGATGTGGCATTTAAACCACAAATAAATTAAAGTTTAATATATTTTTTATATACACACACACACACACACACACACACACACACACACACACACACACACTAGCTGAACCCGGCCTAAAGTGTCCACATTTGATGTTCTGAGATTGGCAAATCACCAAGCGCCAAACCTCACCATTGAAGCCCAAAGCTCAATGGTGCTTCACAGCTAGAAGGTCCGGGTTCGATTCCCACCTGGACGGGGCCTTTCTGTGTGGAGTTTGCATGTTCTCCCCGTGTCTGTGTAGGTTTCCTCCGAGTACTCCGGTTTCCCCTACCACTAAAAACATGTACAATAGGCCCAGGGACTTCAGGTGGAAATTAGCACAAGTGCTATAACCTGGTACAATGCATCTCTCCTTTCTGAGGCTAATGTATATTGTACACTGCCCCGTTCAAATAAATAAATAAATGCCAATGTTGTGCATTAAGTTCTGCTGTTTTTTTTGTTTTGTTTTTAAATACAGTATTTTCCAAATTTTTCCACTAGGTGGGGTAAGTTGAGCCAGTGGATAAGTGGATATTTGAAAATAAAACATTTTTATGAAATCAGATTATAAATTTTATCTTTATTCTTTATTCATTTTATTTTATTTTTTTTTAACAAAATTGCTTTATCTGCAGATGGAGCGGATGAAAAGAGCAATATAATTATGATTAATTTATTTTTGCATAACATTGCTAATGATAAAAACCCAAAATGTAAAAAATAAGACTTTATTATATCAATTTCACCTTTAAATCTAATGGTTCAACTTCCCCAGCTCCTGGAGTAAAATGAGCCACAAGACCACTTTTTTTTCATCAACATCTTAAAAACCTACTCCAGGAGATTTTTTGTTCAATCCCAAAATGTCTGTAAATAGTAAAATATTGTATTTATATTATACTGTTTTTACACAATAACCACCCAATCAAAAAGAGGCTCATCTTCCCCCACTTTTCCCGACTTTAGCAGATATTTGATCTCTTATTTGTGAAATAATATTTATCAAATTTATCTTGAGGGCTGGAGGGCCGGATTTGGCCCCGGGACCTGACGTTGCCTACCCCTGCTCTAGTGAAACTCACCGCTGAGATGGATTGTATCAAAAGTTAGTTTGTGTATGGGTCTTTTTAGACCCTTTAGAACTTCCTCACCGAGTATCTAAGCTGCTCTTGGCAATAGCAATGGAGTTAGCCACACAGTAAACAGCAGTGGCTCTCTACTGTGGTTACCTTTTTAAAGAAAGTGCAGCTCGGTATTGTTTCAGTGAATAGAAGTAGACTCTCGACTAAATACCAATATCTGGGAAATCTGCTATGGGCACAAACATTGCTATTTTGTATTATTTCTTTAAAATTGGTCTAAAAATCAAATCTTCCCTGACACACTCCTCTCTGCTCTGTCCTCGTCGCTCGTTGGTTCTGTGTCTCTCAAGTGGAGCTGTGCTCCTTGTTGGGCCTGTGCTGAGTGTGTCCTCTTGTTGCAGGTGTGCTGGCGGGCCACGATAACCGGGTTAGCTGTTTGGGAGTGACCGACGATGGCATGGCAGTGGCTACAGGCTCCTGGGACAGCTTCCTCAAGATCTGGAACTAGAGTCCAGGTGAAGGGTGCGGGGTTCACACTATATATATATATATATATATATATATATATATATATATATATATATATATATATATATATATATATATATATATATATATATATATATATATATATATATATATATATATATATATATATATATATATATATTAATATATATATATATATATTAATATATTAGCAGTACTAAGTAAGTTGTTTACCTTAATAAATCCTTTACGTAGTCCCTCTGGGGGTAATCCAAGTGTCAATCGGATGATTGGGGGGTCTTTCATCTCCCCCTGGTGTCTCTGGCCAGAAAACCACAATTGCAACTTTGCCTGCACCGAGTCGGAGGCACCAATACGCACTAATGCAGGGGTATCCAACCTTTTTTACCTGGCGAGGTACTATTACACAACATGAACATCGGAGAGCTACTTATGCTTCAAAAACACTGGAGGAAAATGCAACTTAGGTGGAGTTCACCCAGGAGAATTGGTTACCAACTAGAGTTTAGTCCTTATATTTTACAATAAAGAGAAAATATATCTACAATTTAAATTTTCAAGCATATAGAGATGTAGAAAGTCTTTGGCGAGCTACCTAGAAAAGCCTGGACGTAGGCCTGCCACGATAATGACTATCGAGTTATCGCTCGATAAGTAAAATGTAGGACGATAACATTTTTAGTCTCGATAAATGCACGTGATGCGTGTGCTTAAAATAAATACAGAAACATGAACGCTATCACAACACTGAGTGAGTGGAACGTCCATCCAACCCGTCTCCCTGTGCTTAAAGACAGCATTGAGCACATCAGCCGTGTCCCGCATGTATCTAGATCATTTATAGATCAGCTGCTTTTGGAGAGAGGCGGGGTGTAAACAAAGTGCCGCTACTACGGAGCTGCTGAACCCGACACTTTCTGTGAACTTTATCGCGGAGCATGTGAGAAAACATTTGGAGTTCCAGCCAAAAGAACTCATCACGGAGAGAATAACAACATTAATGTGACTGCAGGTTTGTCCAACGTGAGAACGAAACGAAACCACCGCCCAGTCAGTGCATCAAAGCTAATCAGCGCTACTGTTAGCGAGAGGAACCCGAGCGCTTTAGCCACTGTCCAAATACAAGCGCGATAGTCCTGAGAACATTACTCAGGGCTTAGGACTATGTTACTGTCCAAATACAAGCGCGATAGTCCTGAGAACATTACTCAGGGCTTAGGACTATGTTACTGTCCAAATACAAGCGCGATAGTCCTGAGAACATTACTCAGGGCTTAGGGCTATGTTACTGTCCAAATACAAGCGCGATAGTCCGGAGAACATTACTCAGGGCTTAGGACTATGTTACTGTCCAAATACAAGCGCGATAGTCCGGAGAACATTACTCAGGGCTTAGGACTATGTTACTGTCCAAATACAAGCGCGATAGTCCTGAGAACATTACTCAGGGCTTAGGACTATGTTACTGTCCAAATACAAGCGTGATAGTCCTGAGAACATTACTCAGGGCTTAGGACTATGTTACTGTCCAAATACAAGCGCGATAGTCCTGAGAACATTACTCAGTGCTTAGGACTATGTTACTGTCCAAATACAAGCGCGATAGTCCTGAGAACATTACTCAGGACTTAGGACTATGTTACTGTCCAAATACAAGCGCGATAGTCCTGAGAACATTACTCAGGGCTTAGGACTATGTTACTGTCCAAATACAAGCGCGATAGTCCTGAGAACATTACTCAGGGCTTAGGACTATGTTACTGTCCAAATACAAGCGCCATAGTCCTGAGAACATTACTCAGGGCTTAGGACTATGTTACTGTCCAAATACAAGCGCCATAGTCCTGAGAACATTACTCAGGGCTTAGGACTATGTTACTGTCCAAATACAAGCGCCATAGTCCTGAGAACATTACTCAGGGCTTAGGACTATGTTACTGTCCAAATACAAGCGCGATAGTCCTGAGAACATTACTCAGGACTTAGGACTATGTTACTGTCCAAATACAAGCGCGATAGTCCTGAGAACATTACTCAGGGCTTAGGACTATGTTACTGTCCAAATACAAGCGCGATAGTCCTGAGAACATTACTCAGGGCTTAGGACTATGTTACTGTCCAAATACAAGCGCGATAGTCCTGAGAACATTACTCAGGGCTTAGGACTATGTTACTGTCCAAATACAAGCGGGATAGTCCTGAGAACATTACTCAGGGCTTAGGACTATGTTACTGTCCAAATACAAGCGCGATAGTCCTGAGAACATTACTCAGGGCTTAGGACTATGTTACTGTCCAAATACAAGTAGGATAGTCCTGAGAACATTACTCAGGGCTTAGGACTATGTTACTGTCCAAATACAAGCGTGATAGTCCGGAGAACGTTACTCAGGGCTTAGGACTATGTTACTGTCCAAATACAAGTGTGATAGTCCGGAGCACATTACTCAGTGCTTAGGACTATGTTACTGTCCAAATACAAGCGCGATAGTCCTGAGAACATTACTCAGGGCTTAGGACTATGTTACTGTCCAAATACAAGCGCGATAGTCCTGAGAACATTACTCAGGACTTAGGACTATGTTACTGTCCAAATACAAGCGCGATAGTCCTGAGAACATTACTCAGGGCTTAGGACTATGTTACTGTCCAAATACAAGTGGGATAGTCCTGAGAACATTACTCAGGGCTTAGGACTATGTTACTGTCCAAATACAAGCGCGATAGTCCTGAGAACATTACTCAGGGCTTAGGACTATGTTACTGTCCAAATACAAGCGCGATAGTCCTGAGAACATTACTCAGGGCTTAGGACTATGTTACTGTCCAAATACAAGTAGGATAGTCCTGAGAACATTACTCAGGGCTTAGGACTATGTTACTGTCCAAATACAAGCGTGATAGTCCGGAGAACGTTACTCAGGGCTTAGGACTATGTTACTGTCCAAATACAAGCGTGATAGTCCTGAGAACATTACTCAGGACTTAGGACTATGTTACTGTCCAAATACAAGCGCGATAGTCCTGAGAACATTACTCAGGACTTAGGACTATGTTACTGTCCAAATACAAGCGCGATAGGCCTGAGAACATTACTCAGGGCTTAGGACTATGTTACTGTCCAAATACAAGCGCGATAGTCCTGAGAACATTACTCAGGGCTTCGGACTATGTTACTGTCCAAATACAAGCGGGATAGTCCTGAGAACATTACTCAGGGCTTAGGACTATGTTACTGTCCAAATACAAGCGCGATAGTCCTGAGAACATTACTCAGTGCTTAGGACTATGTTACTGTCCAAATACAAGCGCGATAGTCCTGAGAACATTACTCAGGGCTTAGGACTATGTTACTGTCCAAATACAAGTAGGATAGTCCTGAGAACATTACTCAGGGCTTAGGACTATGTTACTGTCCAAATACAAGCGTGATAGTCCGGAGAACGTTACTCAGGGCTTAGGACTATGTTACTGTCCAAATACAAGTGTGATAGTCCGGAGCACATTACTCAGTGCTTAGGACTATGTTACTTAGGGCTGAACGATTAATTGCATTTGCAATTTTATCGCGATATTACACAACGCGATTTCGTAATCGCAGGGCACGCGATTTGGGAAGTAAATGGAGCAACGAGATATGTCAGCAAAGTCCGCTCCGTCGCGTGCTTTTGTTTACGTCTCAGTCTAGTTAAGGTGCGCGGTAGATTGTGGATGTCCAGTGAAAATATCAGCGTTTAGCCTGTAGCCACCGCGAAGGAATATTGCTTTTCTCCGTTAGCATTGCGTTAGCCGCAGCGCTAATCACGCCATTCCGTCGCCGCTACTACACGCTCTGATGATCACAGAAACTCCCTCACCTCCGGATTCACACGCCTCTGCCTCCACAGACATATATAGGTTAGTCTGTGCTGATTGTAAAAAGTAAAGAGTCGTTTGTGGCTCAGTTTAGGGGGCTTATGTTTGGGAATGTTGTGGATAAAGAACTTATCTCAAAAGCATAATGACGTTTCATGACCATTAAGTATCCGCGGAGGCGATGTGCCATGTGCCTTTATTTACCTTTGCGTCTACCGCATATCCGCTCCGTAGGTCGTACAGACGCTAGATATAAACACTAAACTGCAGTATGAAAAGGTTTGGTAACTAGGATCCGAGGCAGGAGTCCGTGTCATGTCTTATTTTGCTGAGGAAATGTGCTGTTTAAGCTGAAATGTCACTAAATGGCTGCGAGTCAAAGAGACGCGTCTGTGTTTGGCACCTCATGTCTCCGTCTCCTTGTGTCAGTGTTCTTTTCTTTCTTCATATTGTCCAAAGTTACATCCCAAAACCAAAATGCTGCTCTTAATTCCACTGTGATTTGGCGTGTGCTCCATCTGGCCTCTCCGTGTCCTTCAATAACGCGCATCTGACGCAACTACGAGTTGCAGCTCAGACCGGGATTTGATTGGCCGAAATAATAAAGTACTATTTAATAAATTAAATAGCTTATTTTGTATTAATTGGGAGTTTGATTTCCTAAAACTTTTCCAACTAGTTAAAGCAGACGTTTGTTCTTACTTTCCTGCACTTTAGTCTGGGTGATGTTACTGACTGGATCAGTGAGTTATTTTTTTTTTCATATCTATATAATTTAGCATTTATTTATAGACTGTACTGTTAAGTTCAGACAGTTTAAGAAGTGCAGTCCACATTTTGAATAGGTCAAGCAACAATTTTGTTGCAATTTTCACTTCAAATATTGTTTATTATGAAACAGGCTGATTTATTGCTTGTGTTAGGTGAAACATACATGAGAAGAGGACCTTGCAACAATAATCGCATATTTAATCGCAATCGCAATATTGAAGAAAAAAAATCGCAATTAGATTATTTCTCAAAATCGTTCAGCCCTAATGTTACTGTCCAAATACAAGCGTGATAGTCCTGAGAACATTACTCAGGGCTTAGGACTATGTTACTGTCCAAATACAAGCGCCATAGTCCTGAGAACATTACTCAGGGCTTAGGACTATGTTACTGTCCAAATACAAGCGCGATAGTCCTGAGAACATTACTCAGGGCTTAGGACTATGTTACTGAGAAATGCTGCAGCGTTTTGACAAACAGTCAACAAGTTTCCCAAAAAAGCTGCTTCACTCCGACGGCCGTGTGAACAGGAGGTTATATTTTAAAAGAAAAGGAAAAAGGACACAACATATGGCTACTCTACTTTAGCAGTAATACAGTATTATCTGAATCCATACATTTAATATACATTTTATTCTAACAAGATTTGATTTAACACAGAAGTTAGTTTTTGTCAGGAAATATTTAACCAGAATAATGCAGATGAAATATCAATATTATTGTTATTGGGATATTTTTAAAGATGATACTGTATATTGACTATTTAAAAAAAAAAAATTGTGACTAGTTCAAACACAGAACCTGGTGAGAGTGTAAGTTATGTTAAAGGTTGAGAAGCACAGATGGATACAGTGTCCTAGAATATGTCGACCCTTCTAGTTTGCACTTTGTTTGGTATGAGGTGTTAATATTGAATGTCAGAAGTTCAATACATTTAAATTAAATAGTTGCTTACAGTTTTCTTTTTATTGCCTACAGTATTTGCATTATACTCAATATTATCGTTTATCGCGATATATCGTCCTCAAAAAAAAATAACGTGGCAGGCCTACCTGGACGAGCTACAGGTAGCTCCCGGGCTACTGGATGGAGATCACTGCACACTAATAGAATCACAAAGAAGACGCTAACAGGCTAATGGGTAAAGCTAACTGTGGGCTAGCGCCACTTTAAACAGTATTTACAGCCAAGTTTGTCTTCTCTGTCAGCGTAGTAGTTACTCTCACTGACAATTAAAGAGTAAAAAAACGTAACATGCTACGGCACCTGCAGTGGCGCTTATGACCTCTAGGGGCATGAGTTACTTAGTTCTGCAATAAACCTGGATCTGTCCGTTATTTAGATTATTGTTGCTAAAAATATCGGCAATTTGGGCAATTTTTATGGATAAAATGTATTTTTATATGAAACATTCGATGACTGAAAACTTAAGGAACATAAGGAATAATGTAACGGAGTGGACACAAAGTCTCTACTGCAAAAGTTTGAAAATGATGTCTCTTTCCCTGTTCACCTGCAGCATCAGTGTTTGACTTTATAATTAATCTACTTGGATGTTTTCACAATGGTTTCAAAAGAATGTACTTTTTACTTAAGCAATTTTGGTTAGCAATAACAAAACTCTTGAGCAACCTTTACTTTGTGTGATGTGCACACATTGGCCTTTCCAAAGGCCTCCTAAACAGATGCACTGTACTTTCTTTCACATACGTCATTATTTGTATGGCTCCATTGAGAAAAACTGCAAAATATACTTGAGTAATATTTGGACGTCTTCCTACTCTTATCTGAATACATTTTTGTGTATATTTTGAGACAATAATGGATATATATTTTCTAAATGTCTGTCAGGGTGAAATTATTTTCTCTCAGAATGACTTTTACTTCATGTGTTTATAGAAAATGTGAGAGAAATCATGTCCTAAACACGTTTGTCCCATTGTGTCCAGTTTTCTTTTTAACACCAACATTTCTCCTCACACATCTGTTGGCAGAATGTTCAATATATATTGTTACTCGACTTATTTTCTCCAGTTCGGCTTTACCCAAATCTAAAAGCTTCTCGACCAGAGAGCAACAGTGCAATACCTCATTTGAAAGTTGGGAACAACAAAATTGATCATAGCGTTTTTGTCTTTTTTTCTCTTTTTTAGTCATGTTTTGTTGCTTTTTTTGTCATGTTCTCACCACTTAGTCACTTTTTGTTTTGTCTTCGTCTTTTTGTCATGTTTCTGTGGTTTTTTGTCAGTTTCATTGCTTTTTTGTGTGCGTTTTTGCCACTTTGCTGTCTCTTTTTTTGTTGCGTGTTTTTGTTGCTTTGCAGGAACGTTTGTTGCTGCTCTTTATTTGCGTTTTTTACTTAAGCTTTTTAGATTTGGGTAACGCCTAACTGTAGAAAATGTGCTCGGTTAAATCTAGTATTTTCCCTCCTCCCGTTCCCGGCGCTGATGCCTTTGCGTGTCTTTCCACAGATGACCTCCGGACTCCTGAGTCGAGCGGAAGACCATTCCAACACCACAATGTAACATTTTTCTGGCATATCCAATCTTTTTGTCCACTCACGACCACCACCACCATACTGACTCCGAGACACCCCCCCCCCCCTCCCCAAAAAACTTCTCACAGGCAAATTGTTTCCTCCTCCTTATTTCAAAGAGCACAAGTTGCTCGTCCCTCGCAACAAAAAACAAAACTAAAAAAAAAACCAACCAAACCAAACAGAAAAAGGTTTCCGCCATGTTGGAAATGCTCTGATCTCACGGTGATTTGAAGCCCGCCTTGCACTGTCCCGTATCTCCTCATCATTCGTTAGGTTTTTCCGAGAGATAGCCGAGTGACTGTCCGATCGTGTTTTTTGAAACCTCTCCCCCGTTTCCGTTCCGTTTTCCCCGCGGAGTCCACAGCTCCTCTTTTTACTTTTCTGCTGATATTTCCCTGTCCTAGTCCGTGTCTCTGTTTGCACAAACGAAGCGTACATATATAGAGTAAAGTGAAACTAACGAAGCACACGCCGTCTGTTATGATGAATGCTCTTTTTTTTTTTTTTTTTTTTTTTTGGAGTCCACACACACACAAGCACGCACACACACATGTAAGAAAGATTCCCTTCACCCACAGCAGCGTAGAGTGCAGACGGATCGCGCCCTGTCCCCCCCCCCTCTCCTCGCCGCCTTTCCGTTCGCCCACACGCCTCCCCCCAGCCCTCGTTCTTTGGGCCGCGGGCGGGGACGCGTCCTCCCCTCTCCACCCGATCGATCCGTGCTCGGAAATGCAGTTACTACTCTGTGAATGACATGTTGTATAAATCAATGTTTGAAAATAATATTAAAACTTTTTAAGTTAAAAATCAACACAAAAAAAAGATAAGATTTTGGTTGTCTGCCATGGGTGGGTTATCTCTTAGAATCGCATGCTGTAGAAACGCTTAACAAGGTGCATATGGAATTCAATTCTTTGATGTTTTTCTTTTAAGAAAAAAATGTTGATATATCATAAATACTATGATATGGTATTTATATTTTTATTTTTTATTTGTTCAGTTTTTTTTCCTTGCTCTGGCTCCTCTGTGCATACATGATACAAAGCTATGCACTGGAGAAGCAGGCGTTGCGCTCCATTGTTGGGAGGGGTTCTACAAATGAAGAAGTCACCGAGTTGTACACGTGCTTTACATTCTCTCCGGACTCTCTAAAGTCTGGGCATTTCGCTCGAGCCCCCACGCGATTGACTAACGTTAAAGGGGACGTAGATCATGCAAAATGAACCTTTATCAGCTTTTAACCATGTCATAACAATGTTCCCTCATCAAACACGGGCCTGGAGAAGGGCTTGGTTTCATTCACGTGGTTTGGGGTGAGGTTGTTTCTTCTGCTGCTGCTGAACGCTCTCATCTGTATTTCCTTGATTTGATTGTGTCGTGGACACAAAACTGTCCTCTACATTTTCAGAGCCCTTAATCCACCGCTGGAACTGCTCCAGATGGGTTCCTGTTTCATAACATGCCATTCTCACGACTGCCTGCAGAGGGCACTCCAGGCCAGACTCTTAATACTTACCGTCTTTACTTTAACTGAGCAGGATTTCAAATTTCCAAACCAATACTGAGGTGTCCAAATATAGCTTTGAAGCTTCAGTTCTGCAGGTCATGGTTTGGGGTCCACTCGAGTGAAAGGCCTAGAATTTAGCGAGCCCTTCCCATTCTCACGCCAACACGCGCAACGGAACAACCCACCATTCCTTCTGTAGCAAGTCCCCAATATTCCACTTTTTTTTTTTTGTCCCGAGCCCACGGAGGCGCCCGCCGTCCCTCCCACAAAACGGTATTTAATTCTTTTTTTTTCTTTGTACTATAGTGACTTTTCCTCCACTGTCTTTCTCTTGCAACATTCTGTACAAACATGTGCTGTAATCGTGCGTTTAGGCCTGGAGTCGGCAACAAACAAACAAAAAAATCAATAAAAAATTTTCAAGCGACTTTAAAGATTCCACTTTTCCCTTTTCTCTTTTTCCTCCTCCATTTAACTCCAATAACTGTAGAGCTCTGACCCCATGTTTCCCTTTTCGATTTTTATTTTTTTTTGTATTTAATTTTGAAGTCAGTCAGTGTACAAGCAATCGCTGGATGCAAGATAGAAACTATATTCAACTGTACTGTTATTTAAAGATGTAATAAAAGGCAGTTTGAGATGACCCGCCCTGTGTCGAGTGTGATTGGTTCCTCATGTTGCCCTTTCTGACTTCTGTAATTCTGTTCAAATCAAATAAACACTTTTCTTATCCACACGCCGCGGCTACATCTCTATTGTGTAATCATCAGTCCTATTTAAACATGTGTACAGCTTTAACCTCTTTACCCCCACCTGAACCAAGCACATTTTCTCCATTACCCAAATCTAAAAGCAAGGAAAAGCAACAAAAGAGCGAGCAACAAAGTGACAAAACTGTGATAAAAAAGTTACCAAAACAGATTTGTGTAAAACTGAACTGGAGAAAATGCGCTTTGTTAAGGTGGGAGGTAAGAGGTTAAAGCCACACTGCGGAACTAGCATCATATTTGTCCTTCAGTGTCCTTTATGCATAGTGTGAAAAGTATCCCATTTCATTTTCACATTTTTGATTTGGAGACCGTTTTCCGAGTCTTCTCCCTCTGCTTCCATGGTTCAGTTAAAACTGGGTTCAAATGTAAAAAATGGGAGTTGCTAATTGTGAGTACTGGCTTCTCCCATAACTACAGTAGCTTGTAGTTAGCGCGTTAGCTCGCCAAATGTTTTGTTCCTCGTCAAACACCTCCTCGCCGATTCTCCCCACAGACATTTGCAAACATTATCGTACGTCTGAGGGTTCTCTAAGCGGATCTGAAAAAGCGTTTTCAGAGTCATTCTATTGCGTCTTCTCTGTCCGTTTGTATAAACTAAGGACCGATTATTTCCTCATGAAGGTGTCCAAAAGTGGAGGCAATAATTGTGTTGGTCTGGAGGAAGTTTGTGAATTCAATCACATTCAAATACTGAGTTTTCTGTGTCACTATTTTGTACTTTTCGACGGCTTAATCACAATTGAACAAATCTGTTGGTTTGCGCATCCATACTTCCCCAAAAAAGGTCAGGACAAAGATAACTTGCGAATCTGTTTTCCTGCTCTGGCCAAAGCATAGCTCTGTCTCTCCTGACCCCGTTTGTGCAGCCCATCACAAGTTTAAAATGTTGCAAAAATAAAAACTAAACGCCAACGGATAAACAAGCGTGCTTCTAACGCTGTGACGTCCTTGAGCATTAAAGTGGCATTAGCATGACCTGCACTGAGTGAAATACCACTTTTCCAATGACACTTTCTACGGCCTACAGCACGAGTACATTTAACTTAACTGTTTGCATAATGAGACATGAGTGTAGCCACAGCTGTCCTGGGGCTAACTGACGGAATAGCGGCAGCCACACAGCGAGAGCCAGAGGTGAGCACTAACATCTTCACTCACTCACACAGACTGCAGGGACTTTTTGATCCACTGTTTACTTGTACTTTGGTAATAGTTTGAATCATCAATACTTTGTGGAACACATTTGATCACTCTATAATCGTTTTCATGTTGTATTGGGAACTGCAGAATGTTCATAATCTAAGTTGTGTGTTTCAGATTATGTCACTGACAAAATGTCCGGTCAGTTACAATTCAGTATTTGAGTAAGTGTTTTAAGCAAACAAGAGGTTAAAGGTGCATTTTATGCAAGTAAAAAAAAAGTTGATAGAGCTTATGCATGTGATGTCATAACAAAGCAAAGAAACAAAAGGAAAAAATTGAGCGGTTATGCCTGCGTTCATGTGATGTCATCGTCTCCAGTTGGTTTGTATTCATGAGCTAACCACTGAGCTAACCATTTTAATTTGGCGTTAAGCGTGTCTAAAGCTTAACTTTGGCTTTTTCATTTTATGAAATATCGCGTAGATGTTCTTTTTGCCAGCTTAATGTTGGGCATTTCTCTCACACTGAAGTCAAAGTAGCAGTGTTGAACTAAAAAGCTCCACATTAAACAAAAGAACTTGATTCCCGTAGTCAGGTGCTGGGGTCGCTAGTCAGGTGCTGGGGTCGGTAGTCAGGTGCTGGGGTCGGTAGTCAGGTGCTGGGGTCGGTAGTCAGGTGCTGGGGTCTGTAGTCAGGTGCTGGGGTCGGTAGTCAGGTGCTGGGGTCGGTAGTCAGGTGCTGGGGTCGGTAGTCAGGTGCTGGGGTCGGTAGTCAGGTGCTGGGGTCGGTAGTCAGGTGCTGGGGTCTGTAGTCAGGTGCTGGGGTCGGTAGTCAGGTGCTGGGGTCGGTAGTCAGGTGCTGGGGTCGGTAGTCAGGTGCTGGGGTCGGTAGTCAGGTGCTGGGGTCGGTAGTCAGGTGCTGGGGTCGGTAGTCAGGTGCTGGGGTCGGTTAGCTCGTTTTGACCCGATGTTCCTAGTCGTTTAAGCGAGCGTTCGTGTGCATTTCCAGAGGACCACCATGGAGACTGTTATGAAGCGGCGGGAGAGGAGGGAAGAGGTGGAGCTGACCAGTGCAGGACACCACGCTCTGTAACAGGGACAAACCCAGGAGGCGCTGCACCATTTCAGAGGAACAGAGGGCAGCCAGGTTTCTTCTGAGTGCTACAGTTTCCCCGACCTCCAAGGTCATGCGGGTCAGGTTGACACAGTGGCAGCGCGGCTCAGCTGCAGCAGCTCAGGACTAACACCTGAACACTATTTCGTTGTACGCTTGTACAATGACAATAAAGCACTTACTTACTTAGTTACCATCTGGTTAAGTGATGTCATGGGTTCAACGGAGCCCTCTTCACTATAATGGGATTTTGCTGATTTGAGCTGTTGAGCCAACAGAAATATCACAAAGAAATATCACATTTACTCATTTCTTTAGTAATGCTTTTCTGACATCAAATATCACATTATTTTTCCATACACAATGAATAATATTATTTTAAATATAAAAATGTTAATTTTGCCTGGAGAAATTATGCATTCGGTGTAAAGCGTTTTTTGCCTTTCATCTGTTATTTCAGCAGAAGATTTTTTATTTATTTTTTGCTGTGTAGTTTGGACCCGGAAGGAGCTTCTTATTGTATGTGATGTCACACTTAACAAACGTATGTCTGCAATGTTATTCTTGTGTTATTCTTTGATTTGTCACACAGTTTGACGTTCCATTTCAATTTAGATTTCAATAGAAATAGAATCTGCTTAACCTCTGTTGGTGCGTATTTGACCTTTCAGTGACCCAGCGACTGTATGGGTGGTTTGCCTGGCACCCTTGCTTTCCATCACGGTGGCCCCTGTGATGCTTCAGGATACATTTTATGTCTGTGTGTGTTTTTTTTTTTAATAGGTTTCTGGTAAGTATTCTGAATGGACTATGCATAACCATGAAGAATGTTCGATCAGCGGTGAAAACCTAGCAAAAGAAGTCCACTCAGCTCATTGTCTGTCTGCACTTTAAAGCCACTATATGGAGAGATTTCTCTACACATGTTCAGGGCGAGGAACAAATCACTTACGGTGGAGTATGGCGACCCCTACTGATCGCTGAGTTCAATGACACAAAACGCGCTCCTTTCGGCTAAAGTGTTGCCCTCTCTCCTCAGGGCCACACTTTAGAGCTGAACAAATAAAGTATGACTGAAACTTTTAAAGTTGTGTACTGCCCCCTAAAATAGACTTAATGTTTGATGCTTTTCAGAACAATCTCGTGATTTAAAAGGAAATATTTTATCTCACAAAGGTTTGAAGAATGATGTCAGTGGAGTAAAGGAAACGGAGCAGGAGGTAAATGGGTTTTCCTTGGGATAAATTTGAAATGAATGCGATATCTGAACGAGACGCTGGATTTATTATAATATAATAAACAATATGTATAACGGTCGGACGTTCGTCACACTTTTTTCTGCCCATGTTGCGGAGACTACCCTAGCCGATCGTCCAGGCGAGTCGCAACCGCATCTCAAACGAGCCTACGGCCCCATCCGAAACGAGCAGATTGGTAAGAGGTCTTACGCCAAACCGGGTGTGCGCCAGCGTCCGCCATGATAAGTGTCTGAATTGGACTGTCAGTTAGGAAGGAGTTAGCGAAAGGAGCCTCAATGCTGACTATCATAGCCACTTTAGCATAGGGACCTCTGGTGCTAACTAGTGATGGTGAGATGAAGCCCCATGACGCGTTCGACACGTGTACCAACGCTTCAGAGTGGTTCATTTGCTCTACTGCTCCATCAAGTGGACAAAAGAATGTACTTCAACTTAAGTTACCAATACACATGCACCAAAAACACAGTGTGGAAATACACAGGAGTGGAAAATTCTTGTGTTATTAGAAGTAATGTGACGAGAGAGGGGTCTCTATTGATTTTTATTTTTAAAAATAGTTTTGTTTTTTTATTTATGCACCACTGTTGATTGACAGGCGCACATTAAATAAATATCTATAAATATATATATTATATATTTTAGGATAAGATTCTGCACAAGCCAAACTTTATAAAAGTGACAAAATACATGTCATAACCACAGCACGTCACATGTCAGTGTTTTAAAGAGTAAATGGCCTAAATGAAGGCAGTTTGTGCTTTTGTTGTCATTTAGTAGAACCTAAACCACATGGGTAATTTGCATACTGTAGCTTTATGAAACAGCTGTTGAGATACAACACTAAAGGGAAATGTGAAGGATCATTTGGGTTTTGTTTTCTCCTTAAATGTCTATATTTACACACTATGTTGTTGCATATGCAATACAGAAGGTGGCGACATGCGCTTGTTTGTCTGCCAATGACCCTAAAGAAGAACAGCAGCTGTTGGTGATGTCACTTCCCCTGGGTAAGGATGGTCGAATAAGGGCCATAGAAATACATTTGTGCCAGGCATATCGGGGACAGGAAGAGAATCGCGCAATGATTTTATTTAATTAATTTTTTTCGATTAGATTATGCCAGTGATAAGTATGGAAGACTATTGGCACCTTAATTCAATTGTCTATTCATTTGTCAAATAGCTATGCATTATGTTATTTTAGTATTTATTTTGGAGTTCAAAACCAAATCAAACTTACACTAGAGTGTTGCTAACAAGTTGAAAGGCAGTAACTGCTATTGTAAGCGAGGAAAGGAACTAGCATATTGGAAATTAGGAATATATCGCACTAAAACCATAAAGTGGCTACAACTGAGGGCCACCTTAGCATCACAGTTCACAACCTGTGTTTTTCTCCGCACGGTGCGGACTCGAGTGCGTCTGGTGCTGTAGTTAGAAGATATGCCATCATGTCACTGTCTGAATCGGCTTCACATTAACTGTGACTGCTGACCAACCAAGAGCAGCCTGTTTTTAAAGTAACATTAGCCTACTTGCTCTGGACGTTTAACTGGCTAGCCAGCAAGTGTTTTCTAAAAAAAAAAAACTAAACAGTACTGGTATTTTAACAAACAACACGCTTCTATACTTACATAGAACCTCCGTAGAGTAACTTGGAATCTTCATGAAGGCTGATCTGTTACTTCCAATCCGTCATGACAGCATTTTCTTCAAGCAAAAATAAACAACACAGCGCATCTAGCTAGGAGGATATAGACTCGTCTCTGATTGGCCGAGAGCGGACCAGGGCCCGCCTTCCCAGGGGTCAAGAACTGCATAGCATATTGAATAAAGGTGCACTTACAGCGTGTGGCAATTTGCAATACAATCCAGAGGGAGGTGCCGTTTCACAACACATTAAATGAAACTTAACATACTCAAATGTGGAATAGAACATTACAAGTCAAAATAAGATAGAACAATAAATAAAGAGGCCACATTTCCATGTCAATATGCTATTCATTTCAAAATCTTGTAATTTGATATATGTAAAGACAGTGCATCGACACTTTACACATTGAATTGCCATTAGAACTTTTGGAATAGAACATTAAATGTCAAAATTGTATATAACATGCAACTTTGCCATAAACAACTCCAAAATAAATACTAAAATAACAAAATGCATAGCCCTTTGACAAATGAATAGACAATTGAATTAAGGTGCCAATAGTCTTCCATAGATAAGGGGGTAATGATAAAATAAGGAAAATCATGAATATAATATAGGTTTGACAAAGGACACACAAAGACTTCATTCAATATTTTTGAAATGGAAATTCTTTGCAGCTATTTTTGAATAGGATTTGTATTCATACAATGAGGGTAGTGTAATGATAGTGCTTTTTGAATGTAATTATTATAATATTTTTTTTACTTTATTTATTTGATCAGGAACAATGCACAAACAACATTAGTCTAAAAAAGAAGAGATGTCATGTGCCAGGTTAGAGCAAAAATCATTTATATAGATGCTAAAAAGCAAGGGTCCCAAAATAGACCCTTGCGGCACTCCAATTGAGGTGGTTCTAAACGCAGATTGGATGTTATTTACTCGTACACACTGATGTCGGTCGCTCAAATAAGATCTTATCCAGTTTTGGGTTTGCTCAGAGAGACTGTATTGATTTAATTTACTGTAGAGTATCTGGTGTCAAAAGCTTTACGCAGATCAAGGAAGACTCCTCCCACCACCCCTCCCTGATCCACATCTGCCCTGACAGTTTCCAGGAAGTATCCACAGGCAGAGTCTGTTGAATACTCTGCCACCGTTTTCTCGAGCACTTTTGACGCTGCTGGAAGGATGCTTATTGGACGATAATTGTTCGTCACCAGACTTAAATATAGGGGTGACTATCGAAGGTTTTAGGGCTGCTGGAAAAATCCCCTCACAATCAACTCAAATTGATTGGTTGATCATTGTTGTCAACGGATCAGTGAAGATGTCCCTATATTGTTTAAGAAAAGAAGTATCAAGGCCATACATATCTTTTGCTTTGCTGCTGTTTAGCCCAGTCATTATTTTTTCAACTTTAGTTTTAGTTATTGGACTAAGATTCAAATCTGATTTGCCACTAATTATGAGAGGGGGATGAACAATTTGAAAATTCAGAGCCAGTTTCAAAAATATTTATTAAGATTTGTTGCTATTGCAAAAGAGTCATCAATATTTTTTCCATTCATTTTGAGATGGATATTCTCCCACTTTGACTTTTCTTTTCCAATCAATTTATCAATAGTTTTCCATATTATTCTACTATTACCTTGTGCATTTCTGATGTTTTCAAGGAAAAAACTGGCTTTGACCTTTCTAAGCTCAGCTGTAACTTTATTTTTTTGACTTGTAAAAGGCGAATCGATCCGTTGTTAGTCCTGATTCTAATCATGTTTTTAGCGCCACATCTCGCTTTTTCATCATATCCCAAATAGTTTTATTAAACCATGGCAAATGTTGTTTTTGTCAGTTTTCTAGCTACTAGGGTTAAATTGTGGTCAGACATGCCTGTGATTAAATGATACGTTTTAACTATTCTCTCAGGTTTATTTGTCAATATTAAATCTATTAAGGTTTGAGAAGATCTTGTTATACGAGTTGGTTTACTTAATAGTTGTGTCATTTGGAAAGGTTTTGTTAAACAAATTCAGAATTACTTTTATTTGTCCCAGAGAGGAACTTTTTTGCTACAGACATGCAAGGCAGTTTCACAGGACACAAAAAAGAAGGTAAAATGTCATTTATTTTAGATATACCCTCACAATATCAAACAAACTAAACATATAAAGTCTATATATATATATATATATATATATATATATATATATATATATATATATATATATATATATATAATAAAAGTGCATCATACACTGACCCTGACAATCATTACTGGCTTTTGACAAATACCTTGGTATTGGTAAATTTTGAAGTTAAAATTAATATTTTACAACTTCAAAAGAACCAGGGTAATGCCCGAAATGAAGCGTGCCCGAAATGAAAATTATTTTCAATTAAACAAATTGTATAATTGCTAAGCACTTTACTTAAAATGCTAAGGCTTAAATGCTTAAAGGCTAATAAACATTGAACACCTTTCTGTCTCACAAGTCAGATAGGATACCTATCAAATATTTTGTTAAGAAAAGCCATTATAAAAGATATGGACAATTCTGAGGAAAGTGTTTGGCAGAGAAATAATTGTTTATCTTTGACAAAACTGGTTAGTGATACGGATTTGACAGGAGGCATAGGTCCCAATCTTGAGTGGCAGGAATCTGGAATTGGTTGCGTTCACGATTTAGAATTCTATTTCAGTTGGAGGGCAGGTGTCAATACAACTCTATGGGAGAGAAACAGTTTTTGAAAGAAATTTCCAAAAAGAGAATGTCCAAATCTTTTCTCTGATCATCATGTGACAATGATTGAATTCACAAACCTGACATGTGAATTTTATGGCTGGAAGTCCTTTCTACTGGCTAACATCAAGCACATTTATTGAATATTGTCTCCACTTTTGGACGCCTTTGTGAAGAAATAATTAGACATATGTTCATATGTGCTGGAAGATATGACTTTGAACTTTGTGTCAGTTTTTGTTTCATGTGAATTGGCCCAGGAATTACGGAGATATTAGCAATGATTTAAGACTATAAATCTGCATTTTGAGCGTTACTATGGTTACAGCCGTGGAATTTTCGGTTGCCCTCCACCTCAATGTTAAACTATAGGCTCTTTAGAAGGTTGTGATGTCACGTGAACGCTACCTATTAGGAGAATACATGTCCTAATGGGACAAGAGGAAGTTCTCATTTGAAGCTCCACAAGCCCAATATAACGTCCCTGCCATAAGTTAAACCTGTTGCTATTGCTCGGATCGCCTTCTTCCTCTCTAGCTTCATTTTTTGTACCCAGATCCTTGAAGAGCACCTGTGTTTAAGTATATGATCCAAAGACGCGCTCTCCTATTGTTGTTGGATACAATTACATGAGCTTCAAAAGTAACAATTTAATCTACCAACATGCTTACATATTTGCACTAGTTTTGTTACTGCATTGCTTTACTTTTATTTAGCCTGATGCTAAATTATTGTAAAATTCTCTGTTGCGTTGACTCTGTATGTGACACACACAGGAGATGTGAGCATGATGTGCTGTACCCAAAACAAATTCCACCAACTCTGTTGTGTGGCCATTAATAAATGATTCTGATTAAACAATAACAATTACTCTTTTACCAGCAAAAGCACAATCCAGTTAAGTGCTAGTTCAAGAGCTTTAAATGGAGACGGGTAAGAGAATGACTTTTTGTGTCTCTCGGTTTTCCTAAATCTAATATGTAAAAGTGTATACAAGAAAGTAGTAATGACAATAAGAGGCATGTTACACAGAGATGCTGTAATGATCAGAACAGCTCGTTTCCACATTTAGGGCATCAGTCTGTTGGTGAAGGAGGTGCTCTGCCATCCACTGGAAACTTCAGCCTCTTTCTTCCCTGTTCGTTTCTCACTCCACAGCAGACAAGTCTTCATTGGCTCTTCCATAAACAGCCATGTACTTTAGGCCTCCCCAAAAAGTTCTGAAATACATCAATGTTTGTGTTAATTTAGCAGTCCATATTTCGTATTGGCAAATTACAATCCTAGTCAGAAAAAAATGTGTTTGATTCATTTCATGCTTAATTAAAAATGAATGCATTCAGCCCACATTCTGCAGCAGGAATGCAATCCCTGCTTTTGAACGATCAGATTTACTGTGTTGACTTGACTTGAGAGAAATAAAAATGTCTTTATGCATATTTTTCTATGCTTCATTCATAGAGAAAAAAAGCCAAAGACATCTTGGAAGTAAAAAACAATAGTAACACATAACGGTAACACTTTATAAATCATAGGAGTCCAAAAAACACACAACACCCATGTACAGCAGCGCAAATGATCGCAATCGAAATAGTAATTTCAATGGTTAAAATTAGTCAAGCTTATTTAGCTTATTCGTTATCTAGCTTTGAAACTAAGGGCAAAAAAAAGTAAGTAAGAAAATAGTTTTAAAAACCTTAAGTATAATTGTAACTGATTGTTTATTTTTGCATAATATTACCATATAAGTGTTATAGCCTGTAGGCGTTACACTTTTAACAGTTTATTTCATTACAATGATTATCTATTCATGAAACGTTTGCAAAGGTATGAGAAAGATCGCTCGAGTATTTACTAATTTGCCATTACACTACACTATTTATCTTACTTCTTATATTACCCAAACTATGAAATATAAATACGCAGTCAACAACCTTTTTTCCTTCAAGTTTTCACGATTTTAACTACAATAGAGCCGGAGAAAATCAGTGGAGCTTCGTAGAACTTTTAGCCGAGTTAGAGCTCACTCCGCTCGGCTACAACTCACAGCACGGCCGCCGAGTTAGCCAAAGAGGCTAGCTCGGACATTCACGTGGATTCAACCAATAAACAGACCACCGGGTTTCTTTACACGTGGACATTTCTCGCCCCGAGTCGCCTTAAAAGTTATTAACTTTTCTTCGCGAGGAACAATAAAAAAGGCAACATTAAACTTAAACTTACCGCATCCACTTTAGCCGCTGAGCTCAATGGCGGCGGCGCTGCTGATGTTGCTGCTGCTGCCGCAAAGTCTTCTGGGAAGCGCCTGTCCCCAGTTCTCTTCCTGTCCCCGATATGCCTGCCACAACGGTTATGCGCTAACAACTTCACTAAGTGAGGAATTCACTTCCGGTCACCGTGTTAATGAAAAGGAGCAAGAAATTATCAGCAGCTAAAAACATATTTCACACTTTGGTAAGCGGGTCAAATTAGCTTCACCACATAGGGGATACAGAGACTATTGACAACGAGGAGGCCGTCTTCAGGCACAGAACAGACATTTTGTGCTGAATAGATCGCTATAGAGAAGGTTTTGGAGGAGTTTACAGGAGCTAGCTCTCCCCACGTGCGTAACATTAGCATTCACACAGATGAATATTTTGTCAGGTCAGGTCCTAGAAAGACAAAGAGGACACATAACTCCAGCTCAGTGTAGATCTGCCTCTGAAGCTAAGGCTTTGTTCACCTGTCATTATCTTCACAGAGGAAGGTCTTTTTGTTACTGACTGTCCACATCAGTGCACTTGAGACAGTGTGGGAAAGGGCCTTTTTGACTTCTGAGGGATAGTGGTAGTTGAAATGTAGTCTGGTAAACAGTATGAGATATTTAAACATAGGTCTATTATTCAAACAGAGTGCCCCAGGTCTGATATTAAGCTTGTGCTGAACCTGGGACTGGGCCTCATGTAACAAAAGGCTCACTGTTGTACATGATATTTTATGTATTTTTTAAATAATCTGTGCAAAGAGGATTCTTGTTAGACATAAACGATTCAGACCAGTTCACTATGAAGAGTTAAGTTACTCATACTTTACTCTTGTACTTGCAATTGTAATTGAGTCATATTTCAGCCATGTAACTGTACAACTGTAATGTTCTGTCCTCTTTCAACCACTGGACATTATTGATCTGGCCTTGGCCTCCAGTGACTTGGCTATTTTAGGAGAGTGGGATAACCTGGATAGTTGCTCAATAGGGAGTGATCCTTTTCCTATATTATTGAAGTTTGGGAAATCTCTAGTAACGGATGAGTTGGTCAGGCCTAAAACTTTAGATTTTAGGCAAGCAAAGTGGAAGGAGTTTGTTGAAGGATGTACTAGGGATCTGGGTAAGGTTAGGGATGGCTCTTTGGAGGAGTGGAATGACAGCTATGCAAAGTAATCTCACAGAATGTGTGTCAGTTCATCCCTTGTAAGGTTGGGGGAAGGAATAGGAATAGGGTGAGTGTGCCCTGGTGGAATAAGGCCTGTACTGATGCTATAAGGGCAAGGAAAAAAGTATATAAACTATTTAAGAGGTTTCCCTCAGAACAGAATTATAAAAAGTTGAGGGCAGTGCCGCGTAGGACAATAAAGGGAGCTAAGAGAGATTGTTGGAGGAAGTACTGCAGTGGATCAGGAGTGGAGACGTCAGTGGCAGAGGTTTGGTCAGCTGTGCACCTTATGGCAGGTGGCTGTAGGTGTAGAGCTATTCCAGTTCTTGAGGGTAGAGGGGTGGAAGCCCTAAGTAATGACCAAGAGCTAAGAAGTCCCAGGAGGTCCACTGTGGTGATAATATAAGAGAGAATGGGATTAGGGAGAGGAACAGGACTCTGAATAATCAAGAGTATAAACTTGAGGTTAGTGATGATAATGCTGATCCAGGTAATGTATTCTTTTCACTTAAGAAGGCAATGAGTAGAGTGAGTAAAACGACACCAGCTAAGGATGGGCTAGTGTATGAAATGTTTAAGCATTTTGATGATATGGTTTTGTATGAGGTGTTGGTGACACCGGCCCTATTTTCGTCGCTTAACTCTTTGTATTGGCGTGTTCACCCCACTTGTGTGTATTGTTTGTAGTGACGTTTTGCAGTGTTTTGAGTTTGGGGTGACCGGACAATACGTGACAGTTAATTGAGTGATCCACCCCCTGACCGAAGCTGATTGGTTGCGACCAACCAGACTGGAGCTTAAGAAGGAGAAAGGCGGCCAGGTAGAGGAGGAAAGGTGCACACGCGGAGTAGGAGAGTACCAGAGTGGAGGACTGACGGCACCAGCGGGCTACCGGGGAGACTGTGGGGAGATCGGCGGAGACGAGGCCGAGGAGCAGCCGTGAAGGAGCGGGCCGGATTATGTACAACGCCTAACGAGAGCTAAGTGAAGGGACGTGTCCAGCCTGTCGTATCTCGCTCTGTCATTCTGATCCTGCTTTTCCTGAGATCCTCCTACCCTCGCTGTTCAACGGCATCTTTTCCCAGGTCGCTGGAAGTAACGAGGTGACGGAGGCGGTTCAAGGCACAACGCTGTGGAGAAGAACGCGTCGGGAGGGGCGCGCGCTACGGACCACTCAGATTCGACTCAACGCGTAAGGCCTGTTTCAGACCGCACGCGGACCCCAGAGCCGAGCGCCCTTTCCAGCCGAACTACCTCGCGGGGAGCGCATGTATTCAGACTGCCACGGAGCGGGGGCGAAGCGCCTAGAGTAGTATTGGACTCAAAACAGCTCCTCGTGGTTCATTCTAAAGCAGCACTATTAATTATAAGATAGGAATACAACTGATATACTGAAAATCTAAATGTATTAGTACATGGAAAATGATGTTATTAATACGCCTAAAGGTATATTTCCTTATGTTTTCCAAGTACAAGATTGGATAGACGTGAAATTGCTTTATAAAAGTGATGTTTGCACATTCGGTGCTGAAAGCCGCTTCGCTGCGCAGCCTACACGCCGAAAAAATGCGTCCGAGTTCCATTTTTGGTTTAAGGAGCGGAGGCGGCAGCGGCGCGCGCCGACTCCCTGCGCGCCGCCTCGGCGCCGGTCTGTACACAGAAGAGCTTTCTCATCTGCACAACAGGACGCGACTTGAAGCGCGGCTTGCGAATGTACGCGGAGAGGGATTCGAAGACGAATTCGTCACGAATTCGTGTGCGGTGTGAAACAGGCCTAACGCAAGCTAAGTGAAGGGACGTGAACCTCCTACCGACTTGCGTGCACCGTGATCGATCCATTTCTACTGTACCCTATTACTGAGGTCGAACCCTCTTCCCTGCAGTGACGAAGGATAAGCGGTGTCTACGAGGGGAAGCCACGCCTCCTGTCCACGAGTGAGACTGGGACTTCGAGCTGCACGGAACGGCCCCCCCCCCGGGATACCAATTTGCCTCCTCTCTCCCAACTGCACCTACGTCCGGAATGTATTGAGGAGGACTGAACGTTCAGAAATCTGGATCTGTTGGTTTTGTGTTTTGTTTTTATATATCATATTGACTGTGTTTTTATAAAAATTTTTAAGTAAAGTTACATAAACTCTTAACGCACGGCATCATTATTTAACAGTGGCATCTTCCAAGCTGGTTTAGAACCTCACCTCGTGTGACATTGGCACTTATTAATAATGTATGAGAAGAGGGGGTGTTGCCTGTAGTGGGGCCAATCCTAAAGCCAGGGAAGGAAGCTAAGAACCCGGGTTCGTACAGGCCGATTGCTTTAACAGCGGTGATATGAAAGATTATGGAGAGGATGGTTACTGATCGGTTAGTGTACAAATTAGAGAAAGAGGGATGGTTTACTAACATGGATTTAGGTTGGGAAGAGGCGCAATGGACTCTGTTCTGTCGTTGGAGTCAGATGTTCAAAGAGCAATAGTCAACAAGGAGGCAGTTGTGGCAGTGTTTCTAGACATAGAAAAGGCCTGCTGTGGAGAGAGGGGCTTATCATTAAATTGTATGATGCAGGGATTCGAGGGCGGATGTTAAACTGGATCAAACCTTTCTTGCAGAATCGGAAAATTCCGGCCAGAGTTGGGGGTGAGCTTTCTGAGGTGTTGGGAACTGATAACGGCACACCGCAAGGTAGTGTAATCAGTCCTGTCTTTTTTAATGTAATGATTAATTATATTTTTCGTAACGTTGGACGGGGGCTTGGCCTGTCCCTATTTGCAGATGATGGGGCAATGTGGAAGAGGACACGACATATTGATTTCATAATGAAGAAAATGCAAACGTCACAGGACAAGGTTACTGAGTGGGCAGGAAAGTGGAATTTTAACGTTTCAGAGGAAACAAGTCAGTATCTTCTATTTGGCAATAAACGTAAAGTAGAGCAGCTGAGTCTGAGTTTCTATGGTAGAGTGCTTGAAAGGGTCAAAGTGTTTAAATTCCTAGGTGTGCACTTCGATGAAAGGTTGACATGGAGATCCTATATTGATAAAATGTGGATCCTATCAGTAAAAAGGCGGCCTTTGCTGTCCACGTTCGGCTCCCAGATGGAGTGTCAGTCTTTACCACGGAAGCCATAGCTATTCTGGGTGCACTGGAGTGGGTAGGTAAGATCTGGCCCCAGCAAGCTTGAATATGTACTGAGTCAGCTGCTGCACTGATGGCACTGCAGGCGGGAGTGTCCCAGGCTAGACAGGATATTATCTCTGAAATTCTAATGACGTTACATAGAGTTGAGGCAGCAGGGTTATCGGTGGCTTTCATGTGGGTTCCGGCCCATGTGGGAGTCTCTGGGAATGAGAAGGCAGGCTCTATTGCAAAAAAGGCTTTAAAGCTGGAAAATATTACTGTGAAAACATTAGGATACTCTGAGCTTTGCACCATTATAGGGCAGGAGCTTGTGTGGCAGAGGTTATGGGATGTAGAGAAAAGAGGGAGACATTTTTATTCAATCCAAAATAATGTCAAGGGGGGAGACACCACCTGGGGGAAAAGTAGAAGGGAACAAGTCATTTATACTCAGTTAAGATTGGGCCACTGTGAATTTGTCCCAGACCTTGCTCTTATGGGAAAGCAGAGACAGTCCGTCATGTGCTCATGGAATGCGTCTGTTATAAGCAGGAGCGGAGTCGATTTTCTAAAGCTGTGATGGGAACGGGAGTTGACGGAATATCACTGAGGACACTTTTGGACCCACGGACAAGACTATGTGATGTAGTTGGCGCTGTAATGGAGTTTGTGTATTCTACCAATCTACATGTGAGGGTTTGTCCATGATGCAGTTCTGCTAAGAGACCGTGGAAGGCAGCCTGGCGGCGTCTAGCCTGCCAGAAAAGTACAAGAAGATGATGATGACATTTCCCCTCGGCCGTTGTTCGAGATTATATGGCTATGACGTAGTTCCTCTCCAATCAGAGAACGCTTATGCTAACAGGGCTAGCTTTGGAAGTAGCACCGCTGCGTTTATTGTATTATTTCTATCGCTCTTGGTATATTTCCTTTCGGAAAATCATCCCCCTGTGCGGCGGACATGTTCATCTCTTGGCCTGACCTCGGCGGCGTGAAATATCTCCCGATATTCAGTGCATTATGAAAAATGTTTATTTGTGACTGTTCTTTGTGACGCTCTTGTCCACAAATCCTCAGGGAGCCCTCTTTCTTTATGTAACATTTGTTACATGGAGTAAAAATGTGATTCACAATTTTGTTGGGGTTGACAGAGAACAAGTTTTTGGGTTGTGTTTGGTAGTTTGGGACACTGTTGTTTCTTATGGGATTTGATGAACAATGTGTTACTTTTTTATGCAGTTCAGTTCCACTAAATTGCTGTTTTAGAGTCTCCAAAAAAAATGAACTGAACTGAACCAGATGTATATTTAGTCTCAACTTTATTAACCAAATATAGCCTATTTATCAGAATGATAGTCAGTCTGAATAAGAATATCATTTGGACAAAAAAAAAACAATTTAATTAAGCACCATTTAATCGAATTCCCAGTTTCAGAAAATATTTTCAAATATTTTGTGACACATAATCAGCAAACAATTGTGATTTTTTTTGCACTCTTTTAAAGGCAGTCCTTGCATTGTTTAAGTTGTTCATATTACCACTACAATATCCTCCCTGCACGATTGATTCAAACCACTTTTTGCAAGTTCCACAGTGCACTGTTCAGATTGACAAAAGGACTTTTTTCATCATGAATTTATTACAATATATGATAAATATAATTCTATTGCTATTTGGGACAGCATTAAAAGTGTTACAAGTTGACTTGAGTAAATGACTTACATTTACTCATTTACCCTGCCTCTGCTGGCCACATTTCCATTCACAGCCCTTATGTTTATATTAGCAGACAGCTGGATATACTCATTGATTGTGCATGTTTCAAGTGACAATATTAGCTGCTTTGTATGACAATGATCAGCATAGGTAGTTAATTTCAAATTCAATTCACGACAAAGCACAGGCAGCGTGAAGTAGGCGCTCATGTCTCTGCTGTCAGTCTGTCTTACTCTCACTGAATGGGTGAGTGGATCCTTGCTGGAAAGCACTTTGAGTGTACAAAGGCGTCAGTGGCGCAGTTGGTTGAGCTGGTAGTCTCATGATCGGAAGGTCAGGGGTTTGAATCTCGCCTCCATAGACATAGCCCAACATGAACTCTGCTTTATACTCTAGTGCTTTTCCACCTACATTAGGCACTCAAAGTGTTTTTCAGCAACTATCCACTCACCCATTCACACGCTCATTCATACACCAGTGTACCCAGACACTGGGGGCAAGGCAGGTGAAGTGTCTTGCCCAAGGACACAACAAAAGGATTCAAACTGCCGATCCTCCAGTCACAAGATGACCCGCTCTACCATCTGTGCCACTGTCTATTGACTGAAGCAGAGCTCATGTTAAGCAGTGTCTATGCTGGACAAGGCATGTGTGCATGGAGAAAGATTAACTAATCACTTTACAGCAGCGGAATCCAGACCCACCCCATGATTTGCATACATTAAGAGCAATACAGAAATAAATACAGAAATAAATAAATAAATACAAAAATAAATACATACATACATAAATACATAAATTCATAAATAAATATATAAATATATAAATACATGCATACATAAATAAATATATATTAATAAATAAATGCACTTATTACAATAAATGCATGCATTTCTTTGCAAATGTTATCTTTATTTTATTTATTTATTTATATATTTATTTCTATATGTATTTATTGTTTTGGCAGCCACGGGCCTCCATACGTGGGGTGATCCTCCCGGTGACGTAGGTCCGTACGCGCCCTGTCATTGGCCGCGGAGTATGAGGAAACCCTGGGCTGACTGTTGACAGTTGGAGGGACAGCCTGTCCAAATCAGGCCCCAAACAATCAAATAATGCTCACTTTGTCCATGTCCGAGCGGCTGTAGCGTCCAGCGCACCCCCGAACCAGGTAACTATGAGTCGGCCTGTCCTTCTGCTGTAGCCGGTCACAGCTAGCTGGGATTAGCCCTGCTAATGTTGCTAATGTTGTGCTCCATGTTAGTGTCAGAGAGTAGGAAACATTACATCATAAAGTGGATTAAGCTAGCAGCGGGAGCTAAGCCTTTCCCCGGGGTCAGCAGTGACTGTTATTTACGATCAAGTGTATTAGCAGTGTAAATGTTTCTCCTGGTTTAGTCCTACTTTAGTCCCGTTTAGTCCTAGTTCATTTGTTGTTTCGATTCTTGTGAATGTATTCACTTTAACAGAATAGAATGTAATTGGGTCTGAATGAGACCTTTTAAATGTAGTCTTGGTAAGTGTAAATATACTTCTGGCACAGTCCTGGAGTTTTTCCTGCTTTATTCATTTATTATATAAAAGAAAAAGGAGGAACTTTGGACTTTAACGTTTGTTTGTTTGTTAACCAGACTTAAATTTCAGTCTAAATAAGGGGTTCCCAAACCTCTCAGGCCTCGAACCCCCCAACGTCACCAGCGTAACAACTCAACAACCTTCCCAATGAAACATATTCTTTGCTCATAGTTATTTCAGGAAAAACTTAAGTAAATCTGTAAATATATATATATTTTTAAAGTGCTATTAACACATAATATTGCTGCCTGTTTTAAATTAAAAACACATGTCTTCAACACACATTGTATTATATAATACAATGTTATCCTTTTTGATATTTGTGTTTTTATATCATCTTGCAACCCCTGGGCGGCTCCTGTCCTGACCCCACATTGGGAACCCCTAGACTAAACGAGGACTGACTCCAGATTAGACCAGCGCTATCCCGGGACTGACAACCAACAGCCAAGGAGCCGCAGGAGCAGGGCCTTGCATCGTGCTAGTAGCATTCACCTGACCAGACCTCTGCACTTCTCTTTTGATTACTCAATGTACAGAAGGACTTTATTTGTGCTTTAGTTATTTTAGGTCTGACCTGGTGTAATCTATGGCTGACACTACCTATAAAAAGTGGTTAAAGTTTCAGTGGTCATGCAGATGACTTCCCAGCGCGGCAACAGCATAGCAACAAAAGACAAACCAGTGTGTTAACCATATGGTGTCAACACTGATCTATAATAAAACTCTTAGGGTGGACGTCGCCATGGTATTCCATTGCAACCAATAGCCCATTTTGTGATTGTCCATTCTGCTCAAGAACACGTGTAAACGAATAAAAGACTCTGCTCATTACGTTTTTTTGTTTTTTTTAACCTCTTAACCCCCGCCTTAACCAAGTGCATTTTCTCCAGTTCAGCTTTACCCGAATCTCACAGTGCATAATTACGGGAAAATATTAGTACTAAAAAAAAGGTTAAAACAAGAACAAATTTGGGGAATGAATAGATAAATAAAAAGAATAATGAATAAGGGGAAAAAAGTGTAATAAAATCGGCGAAAAACCGGGCAAACATTGAGCAAAAAAAATAGAGAGAAAAATAGAGAATTGCATATTATATTATGTCCTGAGAAAGACAGACGGCCTTCCTCGTGTTATTAGGACTCCAACATGGCCACCGCATCAATCTTGAGCACCATTTAGCCTGACCCATGCTCCTTAAAGTTTGTGTGAAAGCTAGCCCTGCTCCCTTTGGCCCGCAGTGATCCCTCAGCGCCGCGGTGATGGAGACCTCAGAGCCTTGTCCTCCTGTCCTCAGCTGTCCCTGCGACGGAGACGTGTCCAGCATGGAGGGCGTGTCCGGCCGGAGTGTGTCCCACAGAACCAGGAAAAGCCGCAGCCTGAGCACCTCGTCCGCCTGCTGCCCCGAGTACAGGTGGGTCCGCTGTCTAAAGTAGCCTGTGCCATGTATTGATTAGAGGGTTTTTTCTGATGGAATTTGATGGTCTACCTCATGATTAACTTCAGCTTGATCTGTGTGAGGAAAACTTTGGTTCAGCTTCATCGGCTTATTCGACATTTAGAGTTGGGAACCTCACGATTCGATACGTGATGCATAGCTCACAATAACAATAACCTTACGATACGCCAATACTGTGATAATCAGTATATCGCACAAAATCGACTTGCAATGCATCACCATTTTCAATGAAACATGTGATTTTGTACCTTTTTTCTCCCCCACATATTACACATCATTTACATTTGTTTTCATGTGTTTTATTGCCCTTTTTCTTGAATAAACAAGTCAATAAATTATCCCTTACTTGCAAATATAGTACAGTGCCTTGCAAAGGTATTCGACCCCCTTGAAGTTTTCGACCATTTGCCACATTTCAGGCTTCAAACATAAAGATATAAAACTGTAATTTTTTGTGAAGAACCAACAACAAGTGGGACACAATCATGAAGTGAAACGACATTTATTGGATATTTCAAACATTTTTAACAAATGAACAAATGAAAAATTGGGCATGCAAAATTATTCAGCCCCTTTTACTTTCAGTGCAGCAAACTCTCTCCAGAAGTTCAGTGAGGATCTCTGAATGATCCAATGTTGACCTAAATGACTAATGATGATAAATAGAATCCACCTGTGTGTAAACAAGTCTCCGTATAAATGCACCTGCTCTGTGATAGTCTCAGAGGTCAGTTTAAAGCACAGAGAGCATCATGAAGAACACGGAACACACCAGGCAGGTCCGACTGTTGTGGAGAAGTTTAAAGCCGGATTTGGATACAAAAAGATTTCCCAAGCTTTAAACATCCCAAGGAGCACTGTGCAAGCGATAATATTGAAATGGAAGGAGTATCAGACCACTGCAAATCTACAAAGACCCGGCCGTCCCTCTAAACTTTCAGCTCATACAAGGAGAAAACTGATCAGAGATGCTGCCAAGAGGCCCATGATCACTCTGGATGAACTGCAGAAATGTACAGCTGAGGTGGGAGACTCTGTCCATAGGACAACAATCAGTCGTATACTGCACAACTCTGGCCTTTATGGAAGAGTGGCAAGAAGAAAGCCATTTTTTAAAGATATCCATAAAAAGTGTCGTTTAAAGTTTGCCACAAGCCACCTGGGAGACACACCAAACATGTGGAAGAAGGTGCTCTGGTCAGATGAAACCAAAATCCAACTTTTTGGCAACAATGCAAAACGTTATGTTTGGCGTAAAAGCAACACAGCTCATCACCCTGAACACACCATCCCCACTGTCAAACATGGTGGTGGCAGCATCATGGTTTGGGCTTTTCTTCAGCAGGGACAGGGAAGATGGTTCAAATTGATGGGAAGATGGATGGAGCCAAATCCAGGACCATTCTGGAAGAAAACCTGATGGAGTCTGCAAATGACCTGAGACTGGGACGGAGATTTGTCTTCCAACAAGACAATGATCCAAAACATAAAGCAACATCTACAATAGAGTGGTTCACAAATAAACATATCCAGGTGTTAGAATGGCCAAGTCAAAGTCCAGACCTGAATCCAATCGAGAATCTGTGGAAAGAACTGAAAACTGCTGTTCACAAACGCTGTCCATCCAACTTCACTGAGCTCCAGCTGTTTTGCAAGGAGGAATGGGCAAATATTTCAGTCTCTCAATGTGCAAAACTGATAGAGACAAACCCCAAGGACTCACAGCAGTAATCGCAGCAAAAGGTGGCGCTACAAAGTATTAACTTAAAGGGGCTGAATCATTTTGCATGCCCAATTTTTCAGTTGTTTATTTGTTAAAAATGTTTGAAATATCCAATAAATTTCGTTTCACTTCATGATTGTGTCCCACTTGTTGTTGGTTCTTCACAAAAAATTTGTTTTATATCTTAAGCCTGAAATGTGGCAAAAGGTCGAAAAGTTCAAGGGGGCCGAATACTTTCGCAAGGCACTGTATACCAAATAAGGTGTGCACTTGCACTGTGAAGCTAAGCGAGCATTGTCTTTTAGCTAAATAAGGGAAAAATGTGGAGGGCAGTTATTGTGTAACTGCGTTCCTCGATGAGAAGCGTCTTCAGACGGTTATGGTGCAACTGAGTGAGGGGTGTCTTCAGCCTGGAAAGTTTGAATCTATGTGTCTTACTTTGCTTTTTGGCTTTTCCTTTCTCACCTAATATCACACACAACACATTCATCTTTAAAATGATAAGTTCAATATAGTCCCAAAATTGGTAGTTTCCAAGTATCAAAGTCATAAGACGGTAACAAGGCAAGGCAAGGAAAATTTAATACAGCACATTTCATGCACAAGGCAACTCAATGTGCCTCACAGCAACACCAAATACACGATAAAAACATGATAAAAACACAATAAAACAATCAAAACACACATAAAAATATACAAAATAATTATTAAAAATATCTATCAAAAGTGGTTAAAATACAATCGACTAAAGAGCGGCAACCATCAATTGCCATAGGCAACAGTAAATAGGCATGTTTTCAGCCTGGACTTAAACATAGTAAGAGTTGTGGCCTGTCTTACGTCCTCGCTGAGGCTCTTCCACACTTTTCCTGCTTGAAACTGAAACGCAGCCTCACCGCGTTTAGTGGTGACACTGGGAACCACCAGGAGACCCCTCCCTGAGGATCTCAAGGCCCGAGATGGTTCATACTGCTGTACCATGTCAGCTATATATTTTGGTGCCCGACTATGAAGAGATTTATAAACTAGCAGAGCTATTTTAAAATCTATCCTCTGAGCGACAGGAAGCCAGCGCAGAGACCGGAGCACTGGGCTAATGTGGTCGTATTTCCTGGATCTGGTCAGGACACGAGCCGCAGCATTTTGAATATATTGCAGCTGTTGAACAGCTTGTTTAGAAAGGCCAGTGAACAGACCATTACAATAGTCCAATCGACTGGAGACAAATGCATGGATTAATCTGTCCAAATCTGGTTTAGACACTATGTTTTTTATTTTAGCAATGTTTTTTAGGTGGTAATAGGCCACTGATGTAATGGACTTAATATGACGGTTAAAATTCAAGTCAGAGTCCATGATTACCCCTAGATTTCTAACTTGATATTTAGGTTCCAGTGAAAGAGCTTCAAGATGACCAATAACAACCTCTCTGTGTTTTTGTGGGCCAAAGACAGAAACTCCATTTCTCCATGGAGCCTTTTGCTTATTTTTAACCATTTTAACCTTAACAGGGGCAATGGTGTCCAAGATATTTAAAACACCTGACGTATAGGAGCTCAACAAATTATCAACATCGGAACAGGGAGAGTCTCCAAATGTAATCATGTCCATAAACTGAGACCTTGTTTTATCATTTATGAGTCTTTTCCGAACCACTGCAGACCCAACCGCTGGCTTCGGTACAACAGAAAGTTCAAAGAAAACACAAAAATGATCAGATAACGCAACGTCAACAACACTCACATTAGAAATATAACACCTTTTGTAATAAGGATGTCCAATGTGTGTCCTCTGTTATGGGTGGGCTCGGACACATGCTGAGTTAAACCAAATGTTTCAAGGACAGCATTAAGTTCTTTTGTGTGCCGATCATTCAGTACATCCATATGCATATTCAGATCTCCCGTAATAATCAGGGAGTCAAATTCTGTTGCCACAATTGAAATTAGTCCAGTAAAATCATCAATAAAAAAACAATTTTGGGGTGGTTTATAAATAACAATATAGAGTATAGCAGATTGTTGTATCTCCATCCTAAATGAGACATACTCAAATGATAAAAACTCCCCAAATGACAGTTTGTGGCAAGATAGGTTGTCTCTCTGATTTTGTCTTATTTCAGACATACAGTTAAAATTATGCAACCCCGTGAACTGCTACCTTAACGTGGTGGGGTTGTTTGAGTGCCCGAATGATCCGAGGAGCTATGTTGTCTGGGGCTTTATGCCCCTGGTAGGGTCTCCCATGGCAAACAGGTCTTAGGTGACGGGTCAGACGAAGAGCAGTTCAAAGACTCCTATGGACAGTATACTAACAAGGACCGTGACGTCGCCCGGTATGGCGCAGCCGGGGCCCCACCCTGGAGCCAGGCCTGGGGTTGGGGCTCGAATGCGAGCGTCTGGTGGTCGGGCCTCTGCCCACGGGGCTCGGCCGGGCACAGCCCGAACGGACGACGTGGGCCCGCCTTCCTGTGGACCCACCACCCGCAGAGGGATCCGTAGGGGTCGGGTGCAGAGAGGACTGGGTGGCAGTCGAAGGCAGGTGCCTCGACGACCTGGTCTGCGTGCGCAGCTTCTGGCGTTCGGGACATGGAACGTCACTTCGCTGGGGGGAAGGAGCCTGAGCTTGTGCGGGAGGTAGAGAGATACCGGCTAGATATAGTCGGGCTCACCTCCACGCACAGCCTGGGTTCCGGATCCCAACTCCTGGAGAGGGGCTTGACGCTCCATTTTTCTGGAGTTGCCCGCGGGGAGAGGCGGCGGGCTGGGGTGGGTTTGCTCATAGCCCCCCAGCTCAGCCGTCACGTGTTGGAGTTCACCCCGGTGAACGAGAGGGTCGCGTCCCTACGCCTTCGGGTCGGGGACAGGTCTCTCACCGTTGTCTCGGCCTACGGGCCCAACATCGGTGCAGAGTACCCGGCCTTCTTGGAGTCCCTGGGGGGGGTACTAGATAGTGCTCCGGCTGGGGACTCCATTGTTCTACTGGGGGACTTCAACGCCCACGTGGGTAACGACAGTGAGACCTGGGTGGGGGTGATGGGGAAGAACGGCCTCCCCGATCGGAACCCGAGTGGTGTTCTGTTATTGGACTTCTGTGCTAGTTACGGTTTGTCCATAACGAACACCATGTTCGAGCACAAGGATGTCCATAAGTGCACGTGGCACCAGGACACCCTTGGCAGGAGGTCGATGATCGACTTTGTAGTTGTGTCATCTGATCTCCGGCCGCGTGTCTCGGACACTCGGGTGAAGAGAGGGGCTGAGCTGTCAACCGATCACCACCTGGTGGTGAGCTGGATCCGCTGGCAGGGGAAGAAGCCGGTCAGACCTGGCAGGCCCAAACGTGTTGTGAGGGTCTGTTGGGAACGTCTGGTGGATCCCTCTGTCAGTAGGGTCTTTAACTCCCACCTCCGGAAGAGCTTCACCCAGATTCCGAGGGAGGTAGGGGACATGGAGTCCGAGTGGACCATGTTCTCCTCCTCCATTGTCGATGCGGCTGCTCGTAGTTGTGGCCGTAAGGTCTCTGGTGCCTGTCGCGGCGGCAACCCCCGAACCCGGTGGTGGCGCCCGGAAGTAAGGGATGCCGTCAAGCTGAAGAAGGAGTCCTATCTGGCCTTGTTGGCTTGTGGGACTCCGGAGGCAGCTGAGAGGTACCGGCAGGCCAAGCGTGCTGCAGCTCGTGCAGTCGCAGAGGCAAAAACTCGGGTCTGGGAGGAGTTTGGAGAAGCCATGGAGGAGGACTATCGGTCGGCCTCGAAGAGATTCTGGCAAACCATCCGGCGCCTCAGGAGGGGGAAGCAGTGCTTCACCAACACTGTTTACAGTGCGGGTGGGGGGCTGCTGACCTCGACTGGGGAGGTGGTCGGGCGGTGGAAGGAGTACTTCGAGGATCTCCTCAATCCCACCGTCACGTCTCCCGATGAGGAGGCAGAGGCTGGGGACCCGGAGGGGGGCTCGTCCATCACCCAGGCTGAAGTCACCGAGGTGGTTAGAAAGCTCCTCGGTGGCAAGGCCCCGGGGGTGGATGAGATTCGTCCCGGGTACCTTAAGTCTCTGGATGTTGTAGGGCTGTCTTGGCTGACACGTCTCTGCAACATCGCGTGGCGGTTGGGGACAGTGCCTCTGGATTGGCAGACCGGGGTGGTGGTCCCCCTCTTCAAGAAGGGGGATCGGAGAGTGTGCTCCAATTACAGAGGGATCACACTTCTCAGCCTCCCTGGTAAGGTCTATTCCAGGGTGCTGGAGAGGAGGATCCGGCCAATAGTCGAACCTCGGATTCAGGAGGAACAATGCGGTTTTCGTCCTGGTCGTGGAACACTGGACCAGCTCTATACCCTTCATCGGGTGCTCGAGGGTTTGTGGGAGTTCGCCCAACCAGTCCACATGTGCTTTGTGGACCTGGAGAAAGCGTTCGACCGTGTCCCTCGTGGTGCCCTGTGGGGGGTGTTTCGGGAGTATGGGGTACGGGGCCCTCTACTAAGGGCTGTCCGTTCTCTGTATGACCGTAGCAGGAGCTTGGTTCGCATTGCCGGCAGTAAGTCAGACCTGTTCCCGGTGCGTGTTGGGCTCCGCCAGGGCTGCCCTTTGTCACCGGTTCTGTTCATTACTTTTATGGACAGAATTTCTAGGCGCAGCCAGGGGCCGGAGGGTGTCCGGTTTGGGAACCTCAGAATCTCATCTCTGCTGTTTGCAGATGATGTTGTTCTGTTGGCTTCCTCAAATCAGGACCTCCAGCGCGCACTGGGGCGGTTTGCAGCCGAGTGTGAAGCGGCCGGGATGAGGATCAGCACCTCCAAATCTGAGGCCATGGTTCTCCACCGGAAAAAGGTGGCTTCCCCGCTTCAGGTCGGTGGGGTGTCCTTGCCTCAAGTGGAGGAGTTCAAGTATCTCGGGGTCGTGTTCACGAGTGAGGGACGGATGGAGCGTGAGATCGATAGACGGATCGGTGCGGCGTCAGCAGTGATGCGGTCGCTGTATCGGACTGTTGTGGTGAAGAGGGAGCTGAGCCAAGCGGCAAAACTCTCGATTTACCGATCGATCTACGTTCCCACCCTCACCTATGGTCATGAGATTTGGGTAATGACCGAAAGGACAAGATCGCGAATACAAGCGGCCGAAATGAGTTTCCTTCGCAGGGTGGCTGGGCGCACCCTCCGACATCGGGTGAGGAGCTCAGTTACCCGGGAGGAGCTCGGACTCGAGCCGCTACTCCTCCACGTCGAAAGGAGCCAGCTGAGGTGGCTAGGGCATCTGTATCGGATGCCTCCTGGTCGCCTCCCTCGGGAGGTGTTCCAGGCATGTCCTATTGGGAGGAGGCCTCGTGGAAGGCCCAGGACACGCTGGTGGGACTATGTCTCCGTGCTGGCCTGGTGTCGCCTCGGGGTCCCCCCAGAACAGCTGGAAGAGGTGTGCGTGGATCGGGAAGTCTGGGCATCTCTGCTGAGACTGCTGCCCCCGCGACCCGGCCCCGGATAAAGCGGAAGAAAATGGATGGATGGATGGAGTTAAAATTAGGGGGGAAACTCTCAATCAGGACAACATTCTCTGTGTTTTTATCCAGCCACGTCTCAGTTAAAAACATAAAATCAAGGTTATAAAAGGAAATAAGATCATTAATTAAAAGCGATTTGTTATTTAGAGATCTGACATTGAGTGCAGCATGTTTAAACGTAATCTGGCTTGATGCCACATTCTGACCAGCGATATGCACCAGATTTCTCTGATCCGAGCGTCTAGCTGTCCCACTTCCCTCCAGCCCACATTGCTCGACTGTAGAGACAAAAGTGACAGGGTGGTGAGCACCATACAATAGCCCTCTATTACAAGGTATAGTTCGTGGAACTCTCTTTCGGACTATTGTAGGTATACTAAAAATCCTGGGTATTTGAGGAGTGTCTTGAGGAAGTCAGAAGATGTTGCTTGACTGCACAGCTATATCAATGTTCATTGATAACAGAGATGATCCTTTGTAATTTAAATGAAGCCTGTCAGATCTAAAAAGTACTTTCTTTTTATAGAAAGCAGCAAAATTATCCAATTTTAACTATGTTAATGTTAACAAACATTAACATCTATTTTATAACATCATTGTCTCATATACATACTCATGTCATCACTGTTTTATGATAGCAATATTTTATATCTCCACAACTCTATGAAGTACTTCTACTTGGCTTCCCTACTCACAAAATGAATAGCTTCTATGCTTAAATTGGAAAATATTTTTACAGTTACTCACAACACAGCATAATATGATCATAGCACACTATATCCTAGATTATTAGGCTACTGCCTTATAAAACCTCTATTGATGAGCATACTTTATTTATTCAAGCAATCAAGCAAATCACACTTTATTCAAACAATCACTTATCACCATTATAGGGCTTATTCTCATAGTACCATGACCAAGGCCCACTCAGGGCGGCGGCGTCTCAACATCCTCCTCCCTTGGTTATGGTACTTGTTGATATCCTCCGGGGGCTTTGGGTGTGGCTCCATTGTTCATGATCAGTGGTGGATCGTTTGGCCCGGTTTGACAATCTCATTTATGTGCTCGATCCAGAGTCCATAGGAAGATGTTATGGATACGGTAGCGGAAAGGCAACATCCTCGATGTGTACGTGATGGCGTACAAGTCCGGTGTTGTATGGTCTTGTACCATGTATGGGACCACCAGGGTCTGCAGGTCAGAACGCTGTGGCAGATTTTTCCCCTTTATGGACGCAGAATCCTTTCCGTAGATGGGCCACGGCCAGTCGCCCCAGCTCATCCCTTTCCGGTGTTCTACAAATGACTGGGTAATTGCCCAAGGCCACCATCATTAATGGCCCTCATCCTCGTAATTGCCCTCTGAGCTTCACTGGAGATTTTTTCACCCACAAATCTGCCACTGTGCTGCTTAACCGTCGTGTGGATTCCTTTATTGACCAAAAACTGATCTGTCTTAGTCAACACTGTAATGGTGCCTATAGGTTTATACCACGTAGGGTCATCCATGTCAAACATAATTATCATCTTCTATAGGGGTCTCTCTTCTCGTCCTTTCACTGGTGATATGCACTCAATTACCGCATAATATTCGTTCCTAGCTCCCTGCTGGCTAATACCCCGCCAGGGGCTGGACAACGGAACCAACATTGCTCTGTTAGGAGTTTCAATTGATGTCTTATTTCTACCTTTTCTTTCAGCTTTTCTGGTTCTGGGCCTTCTAAACTCCTCCAGTCTTTGCTTTCTAAGTTCCCCGAGTTCACTTTCCCACTGCTCAATACCTATCTCCTCTTCACTATCCGAGCTCATCTCCACATATCCCTTCTTCTTAGGGGTCTTTTGTCCTCTTTTCAAATACCGTTTCCCCTCCAGATCTCCTGAAACCACAACATTAACTTAACCACAAATATGTTCCATTAAAATTACCAACAAGCTTCACGCGATCAAGTACCACACGACTTCCACACACTCTCGCTTCCCCAGATTTCTTCCCAGTCACAACAATCAACCCGCTATTGCCGTTAGCATAGCATGTCACTCCCACACATCCTTCTGAACTCATAGCTGTCCCTTCTTCTGGACCAACATTCACCCAAATAATTTTAAAACCCATTCTCCTCAACGTTCCTGGCCATATTTTCCTGATATCCATCTTCCAACGCCGATGATCCTTCAATTGATTGGAGAACATGAACTTGTTCATTGTGGTTCTAAAAATGGTGACTGTTGCTGTAGCCCTACACGTAACTAATCCCACTCTTTTACTAGGCTCAAATTCAATGTGGTTATTTCTTCCTTCGCCTCTACTCTAACCTTTTGTGTGGTTCCCTGAAATGCTTCACTCCAGATACTATGGCAGGTGGTATCTGTAACAACAGATTTCCAGTTTCCTGCTCTCCCTCTGCTTTCTGCCGGGTTACTACCAAATCAGCCACTTAAAATTTTAAGTCACTCCCTAACAGTTCCTCAGTATTATCTAAATCAAGTTATTTTGTCTCTGAACACTGGTTTGCATGTTCTCCGATTTTACTCACATTCTGCACTACCTCATCAAAATCCCAATCCAACTCCTCTAGGTCTAAAACAAATCCATCCAAATTTGCATTTAATTGTACGGGGTCACTCTGTGCACCCTTCCAGCTCTCTTCGGCCATTTTCCTTGGTTAATTGGTTGGGCACGTGAACCACAACTGTCAGTATTCTTCAACCCAAAATTAGATCCTACTACGTGAATCCTCTCGTCGGGATAATGGTCCCAATCTTGTCCTATTATAATCATTTTAGTTTTGACGTTCTCTTCTATTGCAGTATCGGGGTTATTTATCAGACAGGTCAAGCATGCACGATCAGGGCCTAACGCACAGCTCCTGCCTGCCGTTGCTCCGTTCAGAATTTCAAACCCGATGATCGCCGTGTAAGGAACCGATGCGGGAGGCTCTGCGGGCAACACTGGTTTTGGCTGGCTTGAACCGTCCAGACTTTCTTCCTCTGCAGGCGTTTATGCAATCAGGCCTGGCGGTGCGTCGACCCGGCTTTGGTTCATCCCTCTGTTGACAGAGTGGAGATATAACTGTTCTCAAGTTCAAGGCTTTATATCCTCTCTTTCTCTCCTACATGCAGGTGTGTTTTTCCATGTCCACACGCCCCAGTTACACAGCATCTTTACCTTTGCACATACCTAACCACTTCCCTTTTTCGCTTCTTTCAACACCACAACCTGACACAACATTCACTAGCGCACTAACACATACTCATCTTGCTCCAACCATATCTCTTCCTGTTCTGGCCTAATAACAACGCTGTTTTCTCTCCCTTTTCTGTTGCCTTCTTGCTCTTTGACTTTTTTATTCTTTCCACTGGTGCAACATGCAGTGCACATTGCTTGGCGAGTAGCTGACAGTACCGCTTTTCCGACAATTAAGACTAGAATTTCCCCTATCAGCACAAACAGAGGCACCTTCAAAAACCTCCAAATCCACAGAATAACTTTCTATTCTCCCTTCTCCTAGATGGTATATGGGGCATTCTTTATCGCCTCCCATACAGGAGTTATGCTGGCCTTTTGAACAATATCCCCTTGTAATCCAATCCCAACTAAGTTAAACATGACTCGGGTCCTCTCCCATGCCGTCGGTTCCTTCACCGGACCGAAGTAGAATTGGTTGCACTTGACCTGAAACCTTATCTCCCACTCCGGGAAGAGAGCCTTATCAGGTTAGGATTGATGATAATCTCTCAGATCGACAGGTACATAGGGTTCTTCTTCAAACTCACTTTACCAAATTTAGATACAACACTTTTGATCATAGGGTACTGCTTCCTTGGTGTACAGGCCGACTTTTTCAGCGTCCTCAATCGTACAAAACGCACATAATTAAGGCAAGGCAAGGCAAGGCAACTTTATTTATACCGCGCATTTCGTACACAAGGCAACTCAATGCGCCTCAATTAACATGTAATCCATTAAACCTTCCACCATTTGTAGCACGTTTAAATTTCTCCTCCTACACCCGCATATTCCTTCCATAAAGTCATATTGCCATGCTCATTGCTTGAGCTATTTCCATACAGGTCTCCCGAATTTGGTATTTCAAAGTTGATCGTTCTATAAGTAGGGATGGGCACCGTTAAACGGTGCCTACTTGGAACCGACCGAAAAGCTCCGGTCGGGGGTGGTATCGAAAAACTAAAATTCTTTTGGTGCCAACTTTCGGTTCTTTTTCTCTCTAGACGTCAATATGTGACCCGCAGCGAGTCTAAAAAAAAGCAACATGGACGTGTGCGGAGATAATGAGCCGCTTCAGCGCAAATGGAGCAAAGCAAAACTATAACTTATAGCTATAACTTAAAGAGAAGCAAATAACGATATAATGTACTAAACATTTGTAATAGAGACGGCTCAGCCGCGGTGCGCGGAAGGACTAAGCCAGGACTAAACCAGGACTTACACCGTTGTAAAACCCAGAGCTAAACTAAACCAGTTATTATAAACCAGGACTAAACCAGGACTGAATAAGAAACTTGGGCAAATTAGGCTTTTTAGGCAAATTGGAAAACAAAACAGAGCAGTGACAACAAGAAAGACGTCTTTACCTTTAGCGACCGACCCGGAGGCTGAGTTTACGGGCTGTTGTTTACAACTTTACAAGCAGCTGCAGCGAGGGGAATATCAAAGATTGTTTGTGGAAAAGTGTGAGCGCTCACTCTGTATTAGACATTTTTGGTACAGTTGTTGTACATTATTAGTGGCAGAGTGAGCGCTCACACCATGTAAGGATCTTTGAAGGGAAAGTGTTTTCGCTTAGTCAAAGGGCAGTGTGTTTAGAAAAGTTTATCCGAAAGAAACCGTGTCATGTTTGGATCTGTCCGGTCTCTGCAGCTCAGGAGGTAATAATGTCCTTTATTTCTTTTTATCACTGAAATTGTGCTCAGAACACGAAGTTACAGGTGACGCTGCTGCGGCCTGTGGAGCTTCTCTTTTGCTGTTTTAGGACTTTTTCTCGAACAACACTTTTCTTATACAGGTTATTTTAAGTGAATTAAAATGAAATAGGCACCGAAAAAAGTACCGTTAAGGAACCGGCACCGAAAAGCAGGTATCGTTAAAGTAGTGGTATCGAAAAAAAGCGAACGGTGCCCATCCCTATCTATAAGTGACCAGTCCCACATCCTTAACTATCTTGGGATCCAGTGACATCTCCAATGATGTCTGACTCAGCCCTCTCATTACTATCAGATTAAACAAGCCTAATAACATCGGTACTAATACGAAAACCAGCACCATAACCAATTCCTTATTTTTTTTCTCCTTTTTAGTTCCCTCATGCTTGTTCACATGCTCAATTAATTCCTCTATCACACAATCTTCAATATTTTGGGCCATACCTCCACTTCCCCAAAGCTTCTGGTTCAGTAAACACACCCCAATCTTTAAGACATGAGGTCCCAGTCGGCCTATTTCGCCACGTTTTGGCTGCTTCATTTCCCAGCCAGGTCAACTCCTCTTTCTCCTCTGACCGGAAATTTCTCCATCTAAATCTCCTTCTAACCTCAATTGTCCTTCTTTTCTTCACCAGAGGTATTCAATATTGACTCCCAAGGTCCCTTCTCATGCTCAAATCATCCCACACAATGCCTGGCCGATAGGCTAGCAATGTCACTGGGATAAGAGGAATTTCTTCCACACATGCCTAAATTCCCCATTCATTAGTCTTGCAGAACACATTGTCCAGGCACATATGTGACCAGTCACAGGAACCAAAGACACAAGTCGGTTTTGGGACATTATGAGATAATAACAGATTGTTAAAGTGTGGTCTCCAAGCTTTCCAATGATGTGTAACACATGGAAATCTGATAATATTTGGAGGTGCAGCGGTGATTTGAAGTTGGCAATTCCCAAAAAACCAAAGGGGATTAAACGGCCTCTGAAGTTTTGGGCCATTCTCACCTCTCTGCTGTTGGGACAATAGGGCTCATTTACATCTCATTTGGATAAGCCACACCCCCTGTCAAACTCCCCCTCAAAGCAGTAAAGCACAGAGAGGGAGCACAAAGGTTATTGCTTCCACAACAAACCATTGTTTACCAGTTTCATTATGTGTATCTGTTTTATTTTTGGTTTCATTTATTGATCTCACCTCACAGCAGAAGGTTGTTATTGTTCTCTTACATTTTTTTATATCAATTGATAAACTGTCACTGGCTTGAGAACGTGTTGTGTAACACATGTAACTTTTATGTTAAAAATAATGTTAATGTTCAGATCAAAAACAGTGATATATTATATACAGTATGAGTATGAATCATTTTTATTGCCATTGTTGTTTTTTGCTAATGATAAATAATAAGCAATAAACTATTGAAAATAAAAGTATATATCAGTCAATAAAGCAAATCACTCAAACATTGCTTAGAGAGCGCTTTTCATACAAGAATGATGAAAGATAAGTTTACAATATATTTAAAAAACAACAGAAGATTATCTGGTGTTTGGGTATTTTAATGTTATTGCAATGCTCTGATTCATGAAAGCTCACACAGTTTCTACACATCATCCCCCCTAAAAATTCATAATATGAATACTTTAAGTGAGTTACAACTTTACTTTAAGCCATAGAAAATTGCCAATTGAGTGAATATGAATCAATATTTCAGTAATAACGGATCAATACCTAATATTTACCACATCACATGGAGGTTGATTTTTATTCCTTCAAGTTTTTATTATTCAATGCTTTAACCTTACTGTTTTTTTACACTCAACACCATCTGTTCTTAAACAATGTTTTCCTCTAAATCTGCACCACATAGTATGCACAGTCATTTGCACTTTATGAAAAAAGAAATAAAAGTTTTCTGTTTTGGCAAGCATTGTGAGTGGTCATTGTCCACTTCTTAAAGCATAAATATTTTGGCATTTACTCAAAAATCAAAACATAAATAAATCCAAAAATCCTGCCAAAATAATGCACAACAGATTTTCTTCCTGATAAAGGTCTAGTAGGATGTTCTGAGATGAATCGGCGCTGCTTCTTCTGGAGTGTGGGTAGTGGTGGGTGAATGTAACACAAAGTCTCAAACTAAATTCAGGTGGTTGGTTGATAAAGTGACATTGCAGAGCTGCTCCTCTGCAGTCCCGTGCAGTGGGTGAACTCTCCTCCTCCACAGAGTCCTGACCACTTTTAGAATGGCCTGATGTTTCCATACAGATAGGTCTGTCTGTGGATGTTTAGTCCAGGTGGGGCCAGGACAGGAAGACCATCCATACGGGGCAGAAGAAGAAAAAAAGATCTTCAGTTAAATGTTTCATTGAAGCAAATCAGAAAACTGCACTGAAGTCGGTAAAGTGAAAGTACCTCAGCGATCTCTGCCAAAGTGTTGACTCCTGTCTTCATGTAGGCTTGATCAGTCAAAGCCACAGTCAGGGGAAAACAGTGAGGCCAGCAATAAGGAAGTTGATTTCAATTTTATCGTGAAGCTTGTGTCCAACACGCCAGGCATGAAGTTGTTCTTGTTCGGCCCACTGCAGTTGTCACAATGAAGATCCACCTCGGTTTCAGGAAGTACATTGGTCCTGGCTGGAGAGGGTGAGGGAAAGTGTAACTGTAGGAGAGAGGTAGAGAGGGAACTTGGATTAGATTAAATGAAATGTGTGTCTTTTCATAACTGTCTAACAAAGATAAAAATTACTATTTTGATGCTATTCTGCATTATTTCACGCTACTATCATACATCATTACATCTCCCAAAAACAAGCAGGTTTGAACCTAAAAGTTTACGCTTTTAAATATACCAATACTGCTAGCTTAAACATGGAGAGGCTTCTTCGTGACTTCAACTGAACGATTCTGCAAAAAAGTGAAAATCACCAATTTTCAAAAAAAACAACGTTGTTTACGTTTTTCTCCAGACGCAAGCTGCCGACTTGTGTCTTTGGATTCCATGGCGGGTCACATATTCTTCACACCGAACACAATGTCCAGGCACATATTATTCACACGGAACACATTGTCCAGGCACATATTCTTCACACAGAACACAATGTCCAGGTACACATTCTTCACACAGAACACATTGTCCAGGCACATAATCTTCACATTGAACACTCTGTTCCCGGCATCGCCCTTCCAACCTTCACACACCTTTCACTTTCCAAAACGACCATTATTCCAAGGGTCAACCAGCCTTGCTTCTTCATTACGTCAGGCACCAGCAATGTTGCGTCGGGTTAACCAGTATTTCAGTGAATTGTCCTGAGGTAAACATAGTCACGTTGTCTGTTCTCAAAGATTCCACCTCGCTTAAAGAAGCAACATATTCACAAAGAAACTTCACTGCTTCTTTTGCACTTTCCTGCTTGATAGGATAAACCCTAGTATAGCCACCAGCATTATCTACCAACACTAGAAATGTATCATGACCCCTTTTAGTCTTGTTATTAAGGTGACCCACATCTGCCGATATGTGTCGTCCTGGCTTTTCACATTTTATCCTGAGATCTTCTGCCTTCACCTTTTGCATCCCTCGTTTTAGAACACACCTCTCACAGCCCCTTTTTCAACTCCTTGAATTTCTCTTTCCACCCCTAAATCTGTACCTCTTGTCTCTTGAGCCATTCTCACCAGCATGTCCTAATGCCTTATGTGCCATTTCTATCAAAGCCACTACTCCTCTGGCACTACCATCCTTCCATTTTGATACCAGGTTTTAGGAACATAGGCTGCTCTAGTCTAAAACACTGCTCCTGCATGTCGCTGCTGGGCTAACTTGTCCACTTCCTGATTTCCTCTGTCACGTTCATCAACCACCGGACGATGACCATCCATATGTTCTTCTAAAATTCTCTTTCTTTGTGCCAACTGAGATATAACTATCCACTTGTCCATGTGCTCCAACTCTTTCCCTCTATGCGTCTGAAAATTAGTTTTTCCCCATATCTCAAGATTCTGATCAAAGCCTTCTACTACATATTGCTGTCAGATACTACCTTAATATCTTTACATTTCTTTTTATCAGCCCACGCCAATGCCTTCATGAAGGCCTCTATTTCTGCTGTCCGTGCTGACCCCTTTACTTGACCTCGTTGCTACTCAGGCCCACACTGCATTGTCCTTATCCTGGTCCTTTTTACTGCCGTCAGTATATATTATCACTTTAGGCAAAATCTGTACCACTTTTTCTTCTTTTGGAGGCTTAAGCAGGAAATCACTACACAATCTGAACTACCATTTAGGATCTATTAGGACTGATAAGCCTTAGAACCTTCCACTGTATCTTTCGACAATTCCTTTAACAATGGCCAGGTAGTTCTAATCTCCACTGACTCAGGATCACAATATTTCTGTGTCCCTTATACGCTGCATAAAGCAACACCAATTCCCTTTCTACTCCTGCATACCTCTATTTAGTGCGAGAGAACGTTTTACTAAACAACAGACTAGGCTGCTTGGACCCTACATTATACACCCAAATAGTTCCTCCTCTGTCCGTTAATTGAGTCTCTACTCTAATTGGGAACTGCGCTTGTCTCGGCTCTAACTCCACAGCTTTTCCTTTGCAATACTCTACCAATTTATCCCAAACTCCTAGTTCCTCCTCTGCTAACCTTCGATCATTTACAACTATCCTTTAGCAACTCCTTCTTCTGTCTCTGCCTCTTACCCTGGGAACTACGGATCAAATACAGAGGCCCTGTTATTGACTTCAAAAATGTCCTCATCTAATCTACTTTATTCATCGCGAAACTCCATGGAGACCAACAATGATGCACTATCGCCTCAAATGCCTCATACTGCCCCATACTGCCCCATGACCCAAAGTTGTAGTTGCGGAGTTGATTATTGCTAGTTGGATAATCATCTTGTCTGTCCACTGTACTCGTCTAACTTCTCTTCGTATATCCAAGTGGGCCTTTCTTCTGACTCTCCTTCCTTCTATGGAGCTCTAGTTTCCCTTTCTCCATGTATCACCCTTTTCTCAGGGCTCACTTGAATTATTTCATCTAACTGACTCCCTGACCTTACACTATACGCCGGCGGCCTCTCACTCTCCTCTGTCACCATCCTCTTCTACACCTCCTTCACCTGCTACAGAAGACGCATCATTCTCCATCTCCTCTCGCCTTGTAGGATCCCTTATTGCCACAAACATTGCGTTTTACCTCCAGACAGTGTTCCTTACTCCCTTAAACAAAGTGATCGTATTCAAATTGCCTCTTTACTGAAAACAATTATTCCATGATCTACTCAAAACAATGTCCTAGTGCAGTCTTCTAGTGCAAAGCTCCTGGAAGTGTTTTAAATGTGATCAGCTGAATCTTGATTTTAAAATGTTAATCTTAACTCCAACCACAATCCCAATACTTGACTGTGTAATAAATGAGACTGTTAGGGTCTGTTCCCTGCTGTCACTCGTATTATAAGATAGCCTTTATTGATCTCATAATGGAGAAATTCAATTGTTACATTCAGCTCTCAGAAACACTGTGTGCAGAGTAGACAGGAAATGTGCTAGCAATTAAATAGTAAATAGAGGTATCTTATATACAGTACCACTACCACAAAACTTCAAGGGGGCAAAAAGTATAAACAATCATATTAAGAAATACAGTCCAGTACAGTGGGTGGGAGGTGTTGTCCATGATGGAGGTGAGCTTGGCTAACACCCTCTTGTCCCTCACCTCCTCCACTGAGTCCAGGGGGCAGCCAGGACGGAATTGGCCCTCCTGACCAGCTTGTTCAGTCTGTTCTTGTCCTGCTCTGTGCTGCCCGGGGCCCAGCACACGGCAGCGTAGTAGATAGCAGAGGCCACCACAGAGTCATAAAAAGTCCCGAGCAGAGGCCTGCTCACTCCGAAGGACCTCAGTCTCCTCAGAAGGTGGGGTCAACTTTGGCCCTTCTTGTACAGGGCGTTGGTGTTGTGGGACCAGTCCAGTTTATTGTTGGGGTGAACACCCAGGTACTTGAAACTGTCCACCCCCTGGATGTTCAGCGGTGTGTGCGGTAGTGACTTCCTCCTGATGGCATTGACCTTCCACAAAGTCTTGTTGTGTTCTGCTGATGGACTTTTCAGCATTTGGGAAGCGCCTGATGCAATCCCGCCTTCAGTTTTTGATCTGACTCAACAATGGTGGTAGGTGAATTCTCAAGAGGAAGTGCTGTGCCCATATTAACACAGGGAACCGTGAAATTACAAGAAGCGAGAAGTGGGATTGGCCCTTTTTTCCGCTTTACAAAACCAGTGTTGAAATAAAAGGCCATCCCTGTGTCCACACAATAAGGCCCGTCTTAAAAAGTCCCTTGATTGTGTAACTGTGAAAGGTTAGAGCCTTTTCATATTAGTCATGCAAGACATTCTCAACAGACAGGGTAAGCTGTGTTTACCTTGGAGACAGGGCAAGTATATTAAATATTATCTAAAACGAGGAAGTAGAAAAGTCATACAAAGAAATAGCTGCAATTGCCATTTTATTGCATCTTTAGCACTGCTGCCCCCATGAAAACCAGCAGCTGGGCACAAGTTCTAGTGTTCCAGGAGGCCCAGTCCGACCTGTCATCTTCAAATGGAAACCTTCCCGCCCTGAAACATGAGTGGTAGTTTCTTCAAAATGTTACTTGAGTAATGTTACTTGAGTAAATGTAACTGAGTACTACCCGAATCAAGTTTATTCGTAGAGCACATGATGTTCCATCACCAAGCAGTTCAAAGTGCTTTACAGAACATATTAAAGGAAATCTCACCCTCAACTCTAACCTTTTTTTTCCCGATAAACTGTATAAATGAGTCCAATAGTGTTGTCTAATATCCTGGGCATCATTTTGGCACTTTACTGCAAATTAGTTGAAAGATCAACTTTATGCCTAAAACTGTCAGTGAGGGGCCATCTACAGGCGATCGGTATTTACTGCATTTGATATTTGAATTTGGCGCCAGTATTTGCCCAGGCTTGAAGCCCGACGTCAGATGCCCTGCCGCTCTGGGCTATAAAAGCGGCCCAGTCTCGCTCACGCCCCCGTAGCGAGTTGGAGAAGGAATTTTGTTGAATTAAAAAAAATGCATTGGGGAATTGCACTGTTGTAAAAGACAGTACAGAATCAAGTAATAAAACTGGCACCATAATTTCCATTATTTCATCATTTAACTTAATAAGCATTCATTTAAAGATAAAGACTTTAATACAGTCTTTACAGAGTCATTTAGTTGATAGTTTAGTGCATGTCTTACATTACAGTATTGAGGTAAACCACACACAATTTGTCGACAACTCGACTCATAATCACGGATTTTCATACATTGTTTTCTATTTTTTAAATAACTGGTAACCCACTGTAGAGCTACCCCCCTAATTCCATAATGTTCTAGTTTATGAATTCATATATCATAGTTTATTGTATCAAACGCTTTACGCAGGTCAATAAATAACCCTATTGCATATTTCTTGTTATCTACAGTGTACTTGGAGGCAGTGATAATTCCTCATATTAATTATTGTATCTCTTGTTGGTCACAGACGAGTGACACAACAATAAAACCTCTAAAATCTCTGTATAATCAAGCTGTTAAAGTGCTGAACAAAAAGCCACTGCGATCCATCACTGTCTGATCCTTGGAAAATACAGCATGTTTAACTCTGATAATTTAATTGTGAACGCAAATGTGCGATTAGTTTTTAACATTTTGAATAATACTGCACCTCCACCACTGAAAACATTTGTCCAGCTCTGTTCTGAACAGATGACCAGGAGCTCCAGGTCCACGAGTCGCAATGACTGTAGAGTAAGGCCTAAACGTAGCTCAGCCTTTGCACAGACATCCTTCTCATTCAAAGGCATCAAAGAATGGAATAAACTCCCACAGAGTCTGAAACTTTCCTTAGACCTGAAAGATTTCTTTCGTAATATAAAAAAAGTGCTGTTGGAAAACCAGTCATGTCAGCACTGATAACTGTAAATGTAAATATGACTTTTATTGATGTTTTATGTAGTAATTTAGCCTGATTCTATGTGGCCTGATAGCTGTAACGGGTGAATGAATGAATGAATATTTGTATTTGAGTGTATAAACATATTTTATATTGTATTATTGTACACTAGCTCAAGCCAAATCTGGTGCAAAGCATCTTTAATTATTGTGTTTGCACATTGTCCCTGATGAAATAAATTAATAAACTAAACTAAAGTAAACTAAACTACAGCATTAGTCATTTCTTCAGTTATATCAAAGAGCGCGTGTGAGGTTGAGTGATTATTCCTAAAACCAAACTGATTGTCCGAGAGTAAATTACACTTTTCGATAAAGCCGTCAAGTCTAGAGTTAAAAACCTTTTCTAAGATTTTAGAGAATTGCGGTAAAAGGGAAACTATAGTTTGTAAAGAGATGTTTATCTCCTGCTTTGAACAGAGGAATCACTTTTGCTACTTTCATACTATCAGGAAATGTTCCAGTTTGCAACGAGTTACAGATGTAAGTTAACGGCTTAGAGAAACTTTCAATAACACTTTTTAAAGTTTTCATGTCCATGTCATGGTAATCGGTCGAAGTTTTATTTTTACACCCTTTAACAATGTCCAGTATCTCCTTTTCCTCCACAGGACTGAGGAACAAGGACATAGGATTTGTGTCTGTCAGTTCACAATTATAGTTCTCAACGTTTGCAATTTTTGCAGCAAGGTTTGGTCCAACATCTCCAAAGAATTTATTAAATGTTTCGTCTACTTCGTTCATATTATTTAAAGTGTTTTCCTCATCTTTGAAATATTTTGGATAATTAATTGTTCTTGGTTTATTTCTAATTATACTATTTAATATATTCCATAAACCTTTAATATTATTCTTATTGCTATCTAACGACTTATTATAATAATCCTGTTTACATTTTCTAATGATACCTGTTAGTTTAATTTTATATTTCTTATATTTATCCCTTAGCTTCACGTCACTGACGGGGAAAATAGTCAACTGTGAGAAGTGCTTCGAACCGCGATAAAACGATCCCACAAAAATGACAGATCGTCAGCTCTGGAGATCGTAATATCGACATATCGTCATATCGTCATATCGACATATCGACATATCATCATATCGTCATATCGTCATATCGACATATCGCCCAGCCCTAATGTAAGGGGAGGAAAATACCTGGTTTTAAAATCGCCATGACACTCCCACCAGAACAACATATTAAGTAGGTTTAAAGTTACATTGTCACATATTATAGTTCTGTTGTTCTTACTTACTTTAAGCTGTTTGTTATTACCCATTGTACATAAGATACCTCTATTTACGCTCTGTTTGTACATTTTTTGTCTATTTTGCACACCATTTTTTGAGAGTCGAATGTTAGAAGTGAATTTCTTCATTGTGAGATCAATGAAGGATTATCTAATCTTACTTATTTAAAAAGCAATACAATGAATAAAAGGTTAATAATCACTGCTCCTGAAACACCCCTTCACTGTGTTTTAGTCCTGACTCTGGGACCAGCGGGGGGCCACTTGTGATATGCAGTATGCATATGATTGTTTTATTCCTGTAATTAAAAACATCAATTGCAAATCATTACATCACAGTTGCAATGAATTCTCAAAGATCATGCGTAGAGATTTCCCGAGCCGCATCAGGCTGCAGAAGTGATGCAGGCGTGATGCTGCTGGTTGTTTTTGTAAGCCGGGAGGAGCCATGTTTCCTGGTGTCTGTGCGTCCCGAAACAGCAGATGGTGCTAAGAGGATTTGGACGACCGCTTGGCCTCAGCACAGGTCCATAAACTCCCACTCCATAATCCTGCTTCAATACATGCGCCTTTGCACTTACTAACAATATGCTCTCATCAACTACTTATTACAGTGTCAAAAAGGTCACTATCTGCTAAATTAACTTTTCTTCAGATGGGAAGTGTGCCAAATCTAGCTGCAGCAAAATTGTCAAAATGCTGTAGGCTACTGGCTAAGTTGCTACACGCTAACACAAAGGAAAATCCACATGGAGTTGTAGTAAGTGGCAAGTAATCATCTCAATACTATTATAAAAATAAAAAAAAAGAAGGAATACATTACTTTGGTATCGGTATTCGGTATCGGCAAGTACTCAAATCGAAGTACTTGTATCGGTTTTAGATAAAGTGGTATCGGTGTATCCCTAGAAGTGGATTTGTAGTTCATTGACGATCACTCCACACACAGTGGTGGTAAGCTACCGTGTGCAATCTGGGCTGAAATTGTACACATTTATTTGCTCCGAAGCTGTTTCCAATATAAACATGTTTCACTAATTTCTTTGTTTGATAGAATGTGTTCAGATTTGCAGGCATATATATTGTATTTGGGCATTGGAATTGCATGAAAAAGGAACACATTTTACCGGCTGCTACCCTGTTTTTTTTTTTTAAGGGTTCATTATCATTTAAATTACTGGCCCTATACTTGATTTGTGTTGTGTTTACAGCAATAAAATAGGGAGTCAAAGTTTAAATTGTTAGTCACAGGGATGAGTTTACAAGCACGTTTCACACATTTCATAGTCGCCGTCACAGTACTGCTAAATAATAATAATAATAATAATGGTACCCAGCCCTACCCATCAGATCAAATATCTGTACTTTGTCATTTTTTTTTTAAATGTTCTGGTGTGTGTATGTTCTATATATAATAATATTCCTCAGAATCAGGCCTGCCGTGGCCTACTCCTGAATTATGCGCTCAACTGGATTGTTAATCTGTTTGGTAACTCCTGGTCTTTTATTGGAGGGGCCTGTTTTTATTCACTTAGATTTTGTCTTTTGCAACCAAACAAAACAAAACATCTAGAAAGTGAAACCCGTCACAAAAGGTCAAGGAAGTCCAAGCTGTGGAGGGAATTTTTGAAAGCACCTCATGTTACATTTTTTACATCAACACAATCAGACTTCCTCTTCCTTTTTTCAAGACCACATCATTGCTTTGTTCTGGCTTTTTTTCTAAACCATGTCTCTGTATGCATGCCTGTTACCGTAATAAAAGCCGTCCTTTGTAACACTAAAGATTTGTCCCTGATGATCTCCCAGCTCATTCCTTCACAAGCATAATGGTTTTCCTTTTCAAGTCGTAATTTATTTCCCCAGTTACGAGAAGAATTTTGATGATGTGGGAAACAATAATATGTTTTAGAAAGTTTGACAATGTTCCATACTATTATTAGATTAGCCTAATGTAGTCTACCATTATTTAATTTTCCCGTAGGTGTCTGGATTTTCCTCATATTTATGTTTAATATTTTTCAGTGAGTTCCACAGTTTATGAGTCTGTGTTCTGCTTAAAACAAGAGGAGCCAAAATCAGCATTTAAGGCCAAGTTCAGGACTTTCTACAAAATCCAACAGAGCTAACTTCATTGACTTCATGTGAAACCGATGCTAACAGTTTGGGCTAAACTGTTCCATTTACCTTGGGTTGGATTTTCTTATTTACAAAGTGCCAAAGGGTTGTAATCTAATGCTCTAGTTAAACTTCCTCGCTCTGTGGCAGCTCCTGTCTCTGCCCCTGTTTCTCCGATCTTTTCTAGTGCAGCCCTAAATAAACACGACCGCGTGGCCTGCAAAACGCGGACTGGCGCAGTAACTCGTAAAACAAAAACCGGAATGGATTAGCGGAACGGATCCGGTAAAGACGCAATAACCATAGTGCAAGAAGCCACTATAAATATATGACTGAGATTGACACATTTTATGCCAACATGCCTATATAAACACGTTGTAATTGTAAACTATGTAAATCTGTTTTATAGGTCGGCCGAAATGGGTTTTTCTAAAGCCAACGCCGATCTGCACCAACATTATTTTTGGCCACAAGTTTGAAAAATATCTATAATCCAGGGTATGAAGCTTCTAAACGTTTCAGTGTTGAACTGGTTATTTATTCAGGACTCATGTATAGTTGGTTCTTCAGAGGGAGCTTGTTTGAAAGCCAATAATCAGCAGATTCCAAAACAGAAAAGTCTCTTGGTTCCGAAATGATACGCTAAAGTCTGCAACATAAAACGTATACAATAGGTGGACAAACTTGTGACCGATTTTCCCTGCGATGTTTCTTCCCTGAGCCCGATGTTGTATTGGGGGTGGTATAATTGAATTAAAATGACATAGGTATCGAAAAAAAGTATCGTTAAGGCACCGGCACCGAAAAGCAGGTATCGTTAAAGTAGTATCGGAAAAAAGCGAGCGGTACCCATCCCTACTCTCCGTTTAAATGACCGGGCTTCGTGCTCCACCGGAAGTGTCAAGACAAAGTGAATAAGCTGGCTGCTATATCGGTCGGCCTCATAGACGGTTAAATACCGATAGGGCGAATTCTTTCTTTCTTTTTTGTTAAATAACAAAAGGAAAAAAAAAAAAAGGACGCTGTCGTGCATATGGAGGCCAGATTGACGAGCCTGTGTTCAATAATGACAGAGAGAATAAAATGTTTCAATGTAAACTCCCCAGGAGCCATGAACGTCCGGAACCAGCCGCTATTTCCTTATGGTTACAGGAAGAAGTCGGCCACAATAAGTCCATTCTTATTTTTACAGTCTATAGTCGGGCCCTAATTTCTAGTCTCGTCTTGACAGAGTTGCTGACGAATTTTGAATGCACTCTGTTGAGATGGTTTAGTGAAATATTGCAACAATCTAGTTGTAGCAACATTCACCGCAGTTTTCTAACTTTGTTCAGCCCTATACACATCAATGCTTCCTTTGTTTATCAGCATTTACAGGAACACTTGACCTGGTGTAACAGATACACTCCCATTACTCACCGTTATATATTCCGAGCTGATATTTCCTCCTAATGATTTCCAGGATCAACTGCCAACCAGAAATTGAGACAAAGATGTGTTCCAACATGTGTCAAAAGAATGGTCTGTTGTTCATGAGGAAGCAACATGATGCGTGATTCAAAGCTGGGTTTAGCCAAATTGAAATGTGATTTGTAGATTGTGTAACTGTGACATAAACGGTCATGTGTGTGTTCGTAGGAGGACCCAGTGGCTCCATGGACCCAGCCCCGTCACCACCTTCGGCCCCAAGGCCTGCATGCTCCAGAACCCACAGGCCATCATGTAAGTCCCCTTCTGTTCTCGGCCCCTCGCCGTCTGGGCTGGTACTTCTGCTTTTTAATGGTCGTTAACACGGAACACGGCCTGGTAATGTATTGACCTGGTCTCGTGTGTAATTTGATCATGCTTTGTAATGGGCTAATCCTAGGGCAAATACTTTGGCACTAACTTCATTTTGGTTACTATACAAATGCTATTTTTTAACTTTATTTATACTTACTTGCATATAACATACATGACATTACAAAACAAACTTTAAGTTCACAAAACGTATGTAGAGGTATGTGTTGGACGAATATTTTCATTTCATTTCAGTTACAGTCTTATGACAAAAGTGTAATTTTCAAACTTTTCAAATTTTAATCAATTCTTATTTAGTTTTAGTCTCGTTTTAGTCGACGGCAAGTTTACGAACATTTCAACTAGAAATGAACATTACGACGCTTTATTGGCATGAATGAATGAATAGGGCTGTGTCTGGACCAAGTGTCGAACATGGACCAGTTCATGTTCAGGATTATTTAGGTGTAGGGATGTCGAGATTAACCGGTTGATTACCACGATTCTAAAAGGTTATCCGTAAGAATTTCAGAAGCCACGGTTTTATTTTCCACGCTGACACACGAGCCGCTGCACACGTAAACTCACCGGTAGATGAGTGAGGCAGGAGGACGCTCTCCTCCAGTGTTGTATCCACACAAAAACGACTGAAGTCAGCAGAGTGGGACCTCTTTAGGATCCAAAACATGACCACGGTGTTGTTGTTGTCGATGGACGTCCGTTATGCAAATCCTGTCGTCAGAAAGTTGCAGCAAAAGGCGCTGATATCGGCTACGTCCAATTTAAACTACATCTTGGAGATAATCCTTCACTATGAATGTCTTAAAGCATTTTTCATTTTTAGAAACGGTGGATGTTTACAAGTTCAAGTACTAAAAAGCTTTTTAAAGACAAAAACTAAAAATATCAGTTCCTTCCTTTCATTCGGTCGATAATCGTGAATAATCGTAAAATCGCAATATTTTCTCACAATAATCGTGACTCAAAAAATAGAAATCGTGACAGCCCTATTTAGGTGTTGATTCGGCTGCAGTAAATAAGCTTTTGTTAAGATTAGCGTAGTTACAGATGTTTTGGACAATCAGTCATATGTGAGAGAAACCTTTTTTCAAAGTTTCTTTTGAGAAAACGTCTGCGGGGTGTGTTATCAGCGGTGACGTCATTATGATACTGCGCTATAAGACCTAGAAGTTATGAATTAATGTTAATATACATGAATTACATTTTCAGCAAAAATGTGTCTGCATTGATGAATAATGCAGTGCTTCCTGTGACCTTTATGTTTTCAGTGACTGTGGTTAGTAAGCGCTTATTACACTCGATTTGACCATGACGTGACGCCTGTTGTTGTTATGGAGTGATGTCACACGGTGTGTAACGCCCACGCCGCTGGAACTGCACTTTAATGGTCCAACATTTAATGTTCCGTGTCAAAGCCCAGAGCAGGCACACCACAGGCTGAGCACGCTCTCTCAAATGAACAAGCAAAATGTTCGAAGTGTTTGTCACATACATAGACTATAATCTGTATGTATGTATCAGAGAGGCAACACAAGAACGCTTCAGATTCAATAAAAACATGTCATTATCACAATTCTATCTCTCTGGGGAAGAACTCTGAACATCGTTTTAAAATTCTGATTTTATTTTATACAAACACTTGGTCAGAGAGGAATTTGAATAACTTATTTTGTCTTTGAAGGATCTAGTTTTATACTGTATAGTTATGTTGGGAAAACTAAATCACCCTTGGCTGCGGATATCAATGAACGCTTTAGAAGAAACACACTAAAACGTGAAACATTTGGTCTGTGCTACTTAAAGTTGAGATGATGTCGCCAATGTTACTAATGTTTTTTAAGATCCCATGAAGGAAAGTTGATTCAGCGAAAGAGAAATATCACTTGGACAATAATGTGTCCAGGCCACTGTTGAGAACGCCCTGGGCCAAATTAAAACCTGAACATTTGGTTGGAGAAAGTTTTACCTGCAGTGTCTGGCCTTAACAAAACAATCATGTATTATTGTGTTATATATCCGGGGCGTATTGCCTTGAGGGCAGCACTGGCTCTCTATGAATCTCAGATGAACAAATGACTCTGTGTTGTTGACTGTGTGATGCAGCATTTCTTTTGTTTGTGCCGTGTCTGATTAACATGTTGGCTCAGTGGAGGTGGATTTACCTGTCGGGTGACATAATCGCTGCTGTTTTGACTGTGCTCGGCTGTCCTGACTGTACTCGGCTGTCCAATGGCTGAGGTTGTTTATGTAAAAGGGGCGGTCCAGCAGGGTGGTGGGCGGCGGCTTATGTCTGAGTACGAGCGGCATTAATCTGCAGCTCTCAGTGACAGAATAGTGCGAACACAGGAGTAGACCCAGAGAGGGGACGGGCTCAGAGGAGCTGACAGGAGAAGAGAGCAGATGACAGGGGCTCTGAGGAAAATCTCTAAGACTGGGAGTATTGCAGACTAGAGCCTGACTATGTGCCCCGCTCAAGATGCCCTCTGGGGCCACACCATGAACCCACCATCCCAAAGGTAGGAGAGCTTTAGCCTTTACAGAACTCACTGCACTTACAGCACCTTATCTAGGATCGCATTCATCAAACTCACACACTGCTTAAATGTGGACAAACCCGAAGTTTCTCCATAATGTGGTGAGGAACAGGAAATGTTGTCAGTGCTGTGAGTTACAGAGTGGCCCTGACTTCAGCTGTCACTACAGTCAGTGTGTCAGCTGCCCATACATGGCCTCCATTTATTAGAAATAATGATACATTAGTGCACTGTCATGTGACCATAGACTAACTAAACCAGGACTAGGGCTGGGTATCGTTGCATTGTTTCCAATACCGGTACTTTAACAATACTTGATTTCGGATACTGATAACTGAACAATACCTTTTTTGATGCCGAGACATAAAATATGTGTCATCTAGAACCAGAAAACCGAACCAGAATGTGAATTTATTCCATAAAAGACTATTTCTTTTGCACTTTTTGTTTTGTTTATCACTTCCTTTAACGCTAAACCAACAGCATCAAAACTTGGATCTAAAGATCTATTTTTTTAAAACTTGTGTTTCGATGCCATACTGGTATCGTTTTACAGTACCAAGCCCTAGCCAGGACTAAGCCAGGTCTAGGCCAGGACTAAGCCAGAACTAGGCCAAGACTAGGCCAAGACTAGGCCAGGACTAGATGGTCTGGTTTAAATAGTGATAGTAAACTCTTTGTGCTGTGTTCTGCAGGCACATCCAGGACCCGGCCAGTCAGAGGCTAACCTGGAACAAGCCTCCTCAGAGTGTGCTAGTCATCAAGAAGATCAGGGACCTGAGCCTGCTGCAGCCCTTCAAGGAGCTGTGCACCTTTCTCACCGAGGTACTGCTTGTAAACACCTGTCCCACTCTGCTGTTTCATAACCAACGCCATCTAAACCAGTGTTTCCCAACCAGGGTATGGGCACCCATGGGAGTACATGGTATTATGCCACGTTAGAAAATGAAGTGAAATCTATATTAACCTCAATGTTTGCAGATTGTGTTCACTGTGCTCAGAACAAATGTGACTCAAGTTCCTGTGCAAATGTGTTAAAGCAGTACTAAGTAACTTGTTTACCTTAATAAATCCTTTCATCTGGGGGTAATACAAGTGTTAATGGGATGATTGGGGGGTCTTTCATCTCCCCCTGGTGTCTCTGGCCTGAAAACCACAATTGCAACTTTGCTGCCACTGGGTCGGAGGCACCAATACACACTAATGGAATCATGAAGAAGCAGCTAACGGGCAAAGCAAACTGCGGGCTAGCGCCACTTGAACAATATTTACAGCCAAGTTTGAGTGAACATTTTTTTTTTCTCCATTATGTAATTGGATGTACAACATCCCTCTCTCCCTTTGTCTTTTCTGTCAGCGTAGTATTTACTCTCACGGACAATTAATGATTAAAAAAATGCTAAATGCCACAACACCTGCAGTGGCGCTTATGGCCTCTAGGGGCAAGAGTTACTTAGTTCTGCTTTAAGCCTTTGAGGAGCTACAGAAGTGGATAGGGTTGAGGATGGGCATGAACTACACAGACAGCAGGTTCTTAAAGAAGACATTATGTGATCATCACATTGCTTAACACTTTAAACATTGCAAGAGGCAATATTGACCTAAAACAACTTGAAAATGGAAAAGAATCATCCATTTTCTGTCCGAACCTTAAAGAATAGACTCAGCCCCGCCGTTAAGCAAACATCAGTCACCAAAACTCGGCGTCAACCATCAAAAAAACCATCACTGTCACACAATCAGTCCCAATGAAAGTAAAGTATGAGGAGAACATATGCAAAGCACTGCCCTGTTGCACGAGGAGAGTTTTGTAGCAATGGAGTCAGGCTTAGTGTATTAGTGTATTAGGAGAAGTAGTTACTGGAGCTTCTAGCCTGTTAATGCACATTACATCACCCAAATGGAACCATCACAGGTTGGGGAAGCAGCAGTGTGTATTTTTGTGCTGTCCAATAAGTCCTTGTTTGCAAAGCAGTCGTTGGTAAAATGCCTAGCACAAAGAAGTGCATTTAGGTCTAAAGGATGGTCCACTCCAAAGTGACATTTTCTTCGTGGAGACATTGGAAAAATCCTAAAATGAGCTGTTAAACATTTTCAGAACAGCAACAAAGGAAGTTAACACCGTGTATTCCAGCAGCTCTGAGCTGAGTGAGCAGCAGCAGCGGGAGAGTTTTTTTTAAAATGTTATTAAAATAAAAAACAATTTAAAATATGAGAGACAGATGTGCACTATAACGTCATGAACACATTTAGAAACATAATTTAAGTGAGATTAGGACTGTGCTCTTCCTGGGTAGGCGGAGCCAGAGAAAGAACACACAAAGGCCGAGCAGGATTCCTCAGGCATCAGAAAACCACTCCCAAATCCCACCTACAGGAAAACCACCTTTGCCAGCTTAAAACAGGGCATCCGCGGGGTCTTACAAAGTCTCAAATTCAAACATCCAAATTTAAGGCCTTAAAAAGTCTTACATTCTGCGCAATGAGTTGCCTTGTGTGGTATGCACGGTATAAATAAAGTTGCCATGCCTATTTGGTCTTAAATCAATGGTTAACAGGTCTTAAAAATGAACGTGTGTTTGACCGAATTATTTGCTCACAAATAATTCGCTGATACGTCCAATATGAAACAACGTGGAGATAATCCTTCGCTGTAAATGTGCATGTCAAGGTAATGAACTGTATAATTCCCAATAAAGTTGGTCCAAATGTTCGGAAACTCGCCACAACTGGCTCGGGATGTAAACACAAAGCTAACACGCTCCGCTCTGCTCAGCGTGACAATGGAAAGTGAAAGCACAAACACAGTCCTTACTCCTCAGTCTGTTCATCAAAACACGACAAAGAATGAAGCCGAGCAGGATAAGTTTTGATAACATAAAACCTAGACTAGATTGTGGCCTAATAATAAATATAATATGTATGATAATTATGATGATTCATTATAGTAAAGTGAGTAAAGTTGACAGTGTTTTGTGTCATTTAATGCAAAAAGGAGTCTTAAAGCTTTTTTATTTTTTTTAGAAAAAATACAAGTTCAAGTTTTAAAAAACATTTTAAATACAAAAACTAAATATCAGTTGTTTCATTCGGTCGATAATTGTGAATAATTGTTAAATCTCGATATTCTTATTATGGGTTAGGGTTGTTTAAACTTGAATGGTTGTTAAAATGCCTAATGAGAAAAAGTTTGTACATCCCACTGTGATATCAATTAACAACAGTTTGACACTTGTCCATTTATATATTGCGCGTTCAAAAACAGGTCTTATTTTTGAGAGTTTGTGGTCTTAAAAAGTCTTACATTTGACTTGTCCAACGCTGCAGATACCCTGTTAAAAGCTCACATTCGTCCAGAATATGTCCCCTTTTAATAATCAAAGCTATGGACACACAGGTTTCTGCCTTTGCTCCCTTCATAACAGGCTGTCATGTGCTCTCAGGCGAAGAACATGCTGGTGTACGTGGAGAAGAAGGTTCTGGAAGACCCATCCATATCTGCAGATGAGAACTTCGCAGCCATCACAAAGAAGTTCTGCACCTTTAGAGAAGGTGGGTGTTTGTGCCCACAGCCGTGTCGCACACTGCAGCTGAACGGGGAAATGTGTCATATTTTCATGTAGTAAAAAGTACCTAATAAAGTCTGAATAATGGAGAGAGCCAGGTCTAGATCTGTATGGATTTATTGTATGGTTGTATATACTTTACATGACAAATACAGTTGATCTGAATTGGTGTTTTGTTTTTTTTTGCCCTTGCCCTGTTTATTCATATTTAATTTGTAGCTGTACTTGTTGCGTGTTGTCTACACAAATATTATTGCAGTATAAGGAGTATTTGGGCGGCACAGTAGCACAGCGGTTCACAGCTAGAATGTCCTGGGTTCCATCCGTGTCTGTGTAGGTTTCCTCTGGTTTCCCCTACCACTAAAAACATGTACAATAGGTCAGAATGAATGAATTAAGTGAGTGAGTGGTTGGTGGTGGTCGGAGGGGCTGACGGCACAAATTGGTTGCCTTTCTTCCGTCAGCTTGCCCCAAGGGCTGCTGTGGCTACATTAGTAACTTATCACCACTAAGTCTGGAGTGAATGATTAATGACGACAGTGTGGCGCTTTGAGACACTTGGTAGCACAGGCTTGTAAAGTGCAATGCAGTTGTAAGCCATTGTTGTTGTTATTATTAGTTTATATCAGTTTCAGTTCAGGTGTTTTAAACTGGTAATGTGAGGCAACAGGCAGTGCCTATTAGAGCTGGGACGTATTGCAACCTAGCGGCCGATACTAAAGGTATTGCGATACAGTAAGTATTGTGAAACTTAAGAAAAAGAAATGTGTCAAAAAGTGATAAACCAAAGTGTTCAGAAGACTGTAAAGTGCATTACTATAGCAACATGTCGGTCTAACATAAAATGCTGTGTAACTAAATGTAACCTTTTGTATAATAAACAAATTAATTTATGAATATGCTTATATCTCTCAAATAGAATAGAGTAGTCGCTAACGTCTTGCGCCTGACCAAGATTTTGAGTCAACACTGAGAGCTGTTTGACACTCAACAAAGAACTTTCTTCAGAGGAAATGTACAATGTGCAATCTCCAAAAACTGAAACAAAGATACAGTGCCTTGCGAAAGTATTCGGCCCCCTTGAACTATTCGACCTTTTGCCACATTTCAGGTTACAAACATAAAGATATAAAACTGTAATGTTTTGTGAAGAACCAACAACAAGTGGGACACAATCATGAAGTGAAACGAAATTTATTGGATATTTCAAAAAATTTTAACAAATAAACAACTGAAAAATTGGGCGTGCAAAATGATTCAGCCCCTTTAAGTTAATACTTTGTAGCGCCACCTTTTGCTGCGATTACTGCTGTAAGTCCTTGGGGTATGTTTCTATCAGTTTTGCACATTGAGAGACTGAAATATTTGCCCGTTCCTCCTTGCAAAACAGCTGGAGCTCAGTGAAGTTGGATAAACAGCGTTTGTGAACAGCAGTTTTCAGTTCTTTCCACAGATTCTCGATTGGATTCAGGTCTGGACTTTGACTTGGCCATTCTAACACCTGGATATGTTTATTTGTGAACCACTCTATTGTAGATTTTGCTTTATGTTTTGGATCATTGTCTTGTTGGAAGACAAATCTCCGTCCCAGTCTCAGGTCTTTTGCAGACTCCATCAGGTTTTCTTCCAGAATGGTCCTGTATTTGGCTCCATCCATCTTCCCATCAATTTGAACCATCTTCCCTGTCCCTGCTGAAGAAAAGCAGGCCCAAACCATGATGCTGCCACCACCATGTTTGACAGTGGGGATGGTGTGTTCAGGGTGATGAGCTGTGTTGCTTTTACGCCAAACATAACGTTTTGCATTGTTGCCAAAAAGTTGGATTTTGGTTTCATCTGACCAGAGCACCTTCTTCCACATGTTTGGTGTGTCTCCCAGGTGGCTTGTGGCATACTTTAAACAACACTTTTTATGGATATCTTTAAGAAATGGCTTTCTTCTTGCCACTCTTCCATGAAGGCCAGAGTTGTGCAGTATACGACTGATTGTTGTCCTATGGACAGAGTCTCCCACCTCAGCTGTACATTTCTGCAGTTCATCCAGAGTGATCATGGGCCTCTTGGCATCATCTCTGATCAGTTTTCTCCTTGTATGAGCTGAAAGTTTAGAGGGACGGCCGGGTCTTTGTAGATTTGCAGTGGTCTGATACTCCTTCCATTTCAATATTATCGCTTGCACAGTGCTCCTTGGGATGTTTAAAGCTTGGGAAATCTTTTTGTATCCAAATCCGGCTTTAAACTTCTCCACAACAGTATCTCGGACCTGCCTGGTGTGTTCCTTGTTCTTCATGATGCTCTCTGCGCTTTAAACTGACCTCTGAGACTATCACAGAGCAGGTGCATTTATACGGAGACTTGTTTACACACAGGTGGATTCTATTTATCATCATTAGTCATTTAGGTCAACATTGGATCATTCAGAGATCCTCACTGAACTTCTGGAGAGAGTTTGCTGCACTGAAAGTAAAGGGGCTGAATAATTTTGCACGCCCAATTATTCAGTTGTTTATTTGTTAAAAATGTTTGAAATATCCAATAAATTTCGTTTCATTTCATGATTGTGTCCCACTTGTTGTTGATTCTTCACAAAAATTACAGTTTTATATCTTTATGTTTGAAGCCTGAAATGTGGCAAAAGGTCAAAAGGTTCAAGGGGGCCGAATACTTTTGCAAGGCACTATATATGTATGGTAAATGTCCTTCTGAAAGCCTGTTCATCAAATAGCGCAATGTGTAGACTAACAGGGGTTTTGTTTCCAGATCTGGATGATATTTCCAACCGTGTGGACTTCATCATCTGCCTGGGAGGAGACGGGACTCTGCTGTACGCATCCTCCCTGTTCCAGGTATGAAGCGTCGGGCCCTGGTCCCACATCATTGGCGCTCGTCTCCTCACCTGTTTCCCCTCTGCGTCCTCAGGGGAGCGTCCCCCCGGTCATCGCCTTCCACCTGGGCTCCCTGGGCTTCCTCACTCCCTTCAAGTTCGACAGCTATCAGTCACAGCTCACCCAGATCATCCAAGGTACGCCTCTGGAACTGCTATAGCCTCCTTTCTGCTTCCCACATCCAAACTGGGGGGTCCAATTACATTTAACCTAAAAGCATACATTTTTAAGTGTATGGGTCATTATGTTCAAATTAGTCATGTTGTATTGTTTGTCTAAATGTGTTTTAAAATGATGTTTATTGTGTAAATCGAGGTCTGTGAATATAATTATAAAACCTCGCGAGTCCACGGTGTAGCTCGCGCTAGCTCCACTCCCGCGCAAACTGTAGTCCAGTTCTGTGGCGGTGACCTCTGCTGTTTATGGCCCTGGCACATGCCCTGGCAAACCGGTAACCAGCGGGGTCCGCAGGGCACCCACAAGCAGCCACAGTGTGAGGTTACGGAGCTAGTTGCCCTTGTATAACGAGAGTCGCACCAAAATCCATTCTGCTCCGCGGTGCGCACTCATTTGCATAAAGCCACAATGCAGAGTTTTTTACCTACAAATCAGCTTCTAAAACAATCTTATTCACATGACTAACCAAATTAACACACATGCATATTTTTAGCTTCATTTCCCAATATGAATTTACCAATTAAGTAACTTAAAAAATATATACTATATATATAAATATGATTAGCAAATATAATAGGCTACTGCAGAACTAATCTGCCCACACACAGATCTCTGTTCACCATGTTTATATAAAACAATGAATTCAATTGTGTTTTGATGGGTGGATATTGTTTTTGTAATGCTGGGTTTACACATAACGACGACAAGTCACGAATGCCACGAATCCACATTCGTGGCCGAGGATCAAGAATGTGAGTGGAATTTAATGATTCGGGGCAGAGGTTTCACGCACCGTCACAAACTGTTACGGCCTGTTACTACGCGTTACTTTAATGGCACGAATTATGATGCACGGTCACGAACATGCGTCCCGCACTGTGGTGCGCTGCTGCGGGCTGTTACGCTCTGTTGTTGCGGGTCATTAGGAATTGTCGTTCTGTCAGAAATCTGTCAAGAATCAGGTGAATGTGGACAAACCCGCCTGCCACACACGGGGTGGAGGCGGAGCAGAGGCGGAGCAGAGGCGTCTTGCTCCGCCCTGCTGTCACCTGACTCATTGGGCTCTTGCCATATCGGGTTACACAAAAAGCAAAGACCAGCTGAGCGTCGGGCCTGTCCATATTCTGTAGAATAGCAATAGTTGTTCACTGTCTATGGGACTGTCACAACAGTTCAACCCTAGACTGAGTATATGCTCCAGTCACTGTGACACGGGCAAACACTGAATCTATCACGACACACAAACAAACACACGCGCTTGTATGTCACATGAGTCTGTGCAACAGCGGCACGTTCAGCCAGACTCCACAGAATAAGCAGAAAAACACTCCATCTTCTGGGATCTGTCATAGAACTTCTCACTTGTCTGGTCGATCGTAGCTCCATTTGGAAAAACTTCTTTTGCATAATCCACAACAACAGGCCTGTCTCCACCTGTCCCGCGCTCATCGCCGCTCTGTCTCCACCTGTCCCGTGCTCAACGCCGCTTGTTTGACACGTCTAAAGTTGTAAATAAACCTCAGCACTTATCCATGTTATAGCCACTGTAACCACGCGCTGTTGTTTGGGTCAGTGCGTAAGGCAGCGTGGGAGATGCATTTAGGGACAGTAAGAAGTGTGGGAAAGACGCACTTCTTACTGTCCCTTTTCTTTTTTCCACAAGCGCGCGGAAAATCGGGACAAATATATAACAGTCGGGTTCTCCAGCGGGGCGGCAATAATAGGGGTGTCAGGAACTGGCTCCCAAACACCAGGAGGAAGAGAAGCCAATTTTGAGCGTGAAAACAGTGATTCTGCACCACGAATGCTCTCACGCTGAATTACGAAGCTCCACTACTCCTCACGAAAGGACACGCTCCGTTGCAACTCCACGAACAGAGGGTGAATCGTGACGTTCGTGGAAGATTTTTTGACAGACAAAAACTTTCTCCACGAATGTCACGAGCTGATGCGTTCTGTTGAGAATCCCATTGAGATGCGTTAAGTCATGTTATGTCACGAATGACGGGAAAATGCCATTCGTAACGCATCGTGCCCATGTGTAAACCCAGCATAGGGAGGCCATAAAATTTTTGACTCATGGCTGAAGTCAAGTTTCTCCTGCTCTCCCAAGGCTGGCAAAAAATGCATCTCAAAATGCCTCAGATTGATGCTTTAAGGCCTCAACCTTTTGGAGCCGCGACCCCCATTAAAACAGTTTAAAGGACAACTAAGCACCAAATCAACTTTGTTTAGCTTATAAACTGCATATATATGTTTCTTATAGTGCTCTCTACATGTCCTGGTACGTTTTTTTAACATTTTAGTGCAAATTAGATACAATCTCACTTTTGAGCATAAAACCGTCTGTGTAGCGCCCTCTCTACATTTTCGGCTGCACTACATTTGAATTTCGTGCCTGTCCTCCCCATTCGCTCTGCCAGCTGCGTGATGTCACTTCCTGCTGCGTGACGTCCATCGCCCGGCTGCTCGGGGTATAAAAGCGGCCAAGTCTCGCACACGCCCCCGTAGCGAGTTTGAATAGTGAGTGAGCGTTTTATCGATTTTCAGGTTAGCAATTTATTAGCACAGTATTTAGCTAGTTCTTTAGCGCAGCGTTTCTAGTGTTACTTTAGATTAACAGAGTGGTTTTAGTATAGACTAGGTGTTAGCATTAATTGTCGTTCGTGTTATGGTGTGTAATATTAGCGTGTAGTGTAGGATGGGGAGAACATTTTTTGGTTTTATTTTTTAATTATAAAGGCTATTTAAAAGACACATCGTATAGAACCGCCGCAGCGGTCAATTTGACTGCGGGGAGGGGGGTTTAAAATGCGGCGACCCTACAAGCTATTCCTCCATAACTCTCACTCACGTGTCTCTCACAAACCCCCCCCCCCCCCCCCACACACACACACACATTGCCTTCAAACCTGTGGGAAGCCCTGCCTCCGCTCTGCTCACAGCCTCCCAAAGTGACGCTCCCTGTCTTCTTATTACATGTTCCTGTTGCCGTAGGAAACGCTGCAATCGTCCTGCGCAGTCGGCTGCAGGTACGAGTGACCAAAGGGAGCGGCGAGAAGAACAACGGGCTCATCCTGACCAATGGAGAGGTGGAGGGCACACGCAGGACCGAGGACTACCAGGTGAGGAGCAGGCTGCCGGTGCTGACAGTGGACACGTAGAGATAACGGCGGGAGGAACAATGGCATGTTTAAGGAGATGTATCCTATAACATTGTTCCCTCTCCCTGGAGTAGTTCACCACATTCACGTAGTTTTGAGCAATCCTCGGGTTAATCCAGTGTTTTTACAGTGTCAGCGCTTTAGTCTGTATTTCCTGGATACAACTGAGTCACTGGGAGGGGGCCTCGTGGAAGGCCCAGGACACGCTGGTGGGACTATGTCTCCGAGCTGGCCTGGTGTCGCCTCGGGGTCCCCCCCCAGAACAGCTGGAGGAGGTGTGCGTGGATCGGGAAGTCTGGGCATCTCTGCTGAGACTGCTGCCCCCGCGACCCGGCCCCGGATAAAGCGGAAGAAAATGGATGGATGGACAACTGAGTCATTGTTATAACCTCAAACTGTTCATAATCCTATGTGGTTTTGGTTCTGACTGAGCTGTTCTGCCCAAAGTGTTTATCAGACCGAGCTGGAGCTGTAAACCACGCCGTAAAGCAAAACGGAAAGTCATTTTTTTTCCGTTAAATAAGCTTTTCCCACATCGGCCAGCAGAGGGGTGTTCACCAGCTCTAGAGCCTATATTTTATTACTTTTCTATTCACAGAGACATAATTTCAGTTTATAAAATGTGAAACATTAATGCTGAGGCACCAACATAATGTTTATTTTTAAGCCCTGTATGTGGGATATGTCCACTTCAAGCTGCAGAGCTCACTGAGCTTTCACCTCTGAAGGCTTCACATGCACTAATTAGGTCTTGGTATTTTTTATGAGGGACGCAGGACGCCCCCGTTCGCTGCTTGATCCAAACAACTCAAACAGATCCATGCCACCAGATTTGTTTTGCTGTGCTAACCACGGCACGGTAGCGAAATTGGAGTCCAGGTCTGTGCTTGAGCGACAGCAGTGGCATCCACAGAACCAGAGAGGCGGTGGAGGTTTGTTTTAAATAGGCCCGATTTGAAATGGTTGAACTACTACGAGTCCAGCGAGGTGGTGGAGGAGGAAGTGTCTGAGATGCCATTGATGAGCAGCTCATTCTGCTGGTCACGGTCTGGGTCAGCAGACAGTGGCCATGCGCTTAAGAAAGGACCAGTATTTAGTAAGCTCTTTGTTTATGCGCTGTCCTTTGGTTCCGCTTCGGTAAGAGTGGCAAAGACAACAAACATGATATTGATATTGCGGCACTGGTGACCTTTGAGGGAATGATCAGCCTCCCATTTTAGATAAAAAGCGTCAAACCACACGTTCTTGTTTTGAATCAGTTGAGAAGGCCTGTTCAAGATATTTTATAATCAGTCATTACTGTAAAGGAACATTAGATTATGAACTGAAACGCCTTGGGGTTGTCTGTGATTTAACACCCAGATTTTGGAACGATGCTGTGATATTTGATAACTGTCTCGGATGTTTTTTAATGAAGCCATTTTAACAAAGCACATTCCTTTTGTAGTTGCAGAAATGACTAATAACGGAAATCAAACTTTTGGTGATTTATTATAAGCAGTAGAAAAGTATCATTTGTGAATAGCAAATGAATAAATGATAAAACATACCAGAATCCTAAGTCAAGTCTGAGGTTTCTAACCCCTTCACTCCTAGTTAGTCAAACCAGCAGATAGACACACAGTAAGATTAGCAACATTCCTAAGGAAACAATACAACACAAGAAGGACAGATTTACAGGTGTGTTCTGTTTCTGAAGAGGTAAACCAGACCGGACAGGTCAGGATCTCTTTTATTTTATTTCTTTTGTTTATTTATTTCAGCAGCAACACTGCTCAAAAGGAGTGAGCCGAAGCAAGAGCTTATAAGCGCCCACCCCCAAAATTAATACAATTAAAATCATAATTTCACAAAAACATAGTGTAACAACAAGGGACAAAATAGCAACAAGGAAACAGCAAAACAAAATAAACCCTACACACCCACAGCATCGACCACACCCCAAAACAGAGCAACACTGACCACGCAACAACTAATTATGAAACAATTATTTTCGAAACAACTATGATAACGCCACAAACCTACAACTATTTACAAGAACTATTATTACAAAACACTGTTTGAAGTGATCGTACATCAACAGAAAAGAAGCGCTTCACCAGTGTTTATCAAAAGGTGTCAGATAGGAGAAATTGGGGGGTCCAGGTCAAAATACAGGTCAGTAGTTTAGTGTGTTTAAGTTCACCAAGATGATAATAATTCAATAAGATTATGCAAATGATACATTTTAATAAAGTTTTAAGCTGTTTTTTATTTGTAACCAAAACAAAAGAAGGTTTATAACGGCTCTCCCTCAGACTGAGACACAGTGAACAGCTTTATAACGGCTCTCCCTCAGACTGAGACACAGAGAACAGCTTTATAACGGCTCTCCCTCAGACTGAGACAGAGAACAGCTTTATAACGGCTCTCCTTCAGACTGAGACACAGAGAACAGCTTTATAACGGCTCTCCCTCAGACTGAGACAGAGAACAGCTTTATAACGGCTCTCCTTCAGACTGAGACACAGAGAACAGCTTTATAACGGCTCTCCCTCAGACTGAGACACAGAGAACAGCTTTATAACGGCTCTCCCTCAGACTGAGACACAGAGAACAGCTTTATAACGGCTCTCCCTCAGACTGAGACACAGAGAACAGCTTTATAACGGCTCTCCCTCAGACTGAGACACAGTGAACAGCTTTATAACGGCTCTCCCTCAGACTGAGACACAGTGAACAGCTTTATAACGGCTCTCCCTCAAACTGAGACACAGTGAACAGCTTTATAACGGCTCTCCCTCAGACTGAGACACAGAGAACAGCTTTATAACGGCTCTCCCTCAGACTGAGACACAGTGAACAGCTTTATAACGGCTCTCCCTCAGACTGAGACACAGTGAACAGCTTTATAACGGCTCTCTCTCAGACTGAGACACAGTGAACAGCTTTATAACGGCTCTCCCTCAGACTGAGACACAGTGAACAGCTTTATAACGGCTCTCCCTCAGACTGAGACACAGTGAACAGCTTTATAACGGCTCTCTCTCAGACTGAGACACAGAGAACAGCTTTATAACGGCTCTCCCTCAGACTGAGACACAGAGAACAGCTTTATAACGGCTCTCCCTCAGACTGAGACACAGTGAACAGCTTTATAACGGCTCTCCCTCAGACTGAGACACAGTGAACAGCTTTATAACGGCTCTCTCTCAGACTGAGACACAGAGAACAGCTTTATAACGGCTCTCCCTCAGACTGAGACACAGTGAACAGCTTTATAACGGCTCTCCCTCAGACTGAGACACAGAGAACAGCTTTATAACGGCTCTCCCTCAGACTGAGACACAGAGAACAGCTTTATAACGGCTCTCCCTCAGACTGAGACACAGAGAACAGCTTTATAACGGCTCTCCCTCAGACTGAGACACAGAGAACAGCTTTATAACGGCTCTCCCTCAGACTGAGACACAGTGAACAGCTTTATAACGGCTCTCCTTCAGACTGAGACACAGAGAACAGCTTTATAACGGCTCTCCCTCAGACTGAGACACAGTGAACAGCTTTATAACGGCTCTCCCTCAGACTGAGACACAGTGAACAGCTTTATAACGGCTCTCCCTCAGACTGAGACACAGTGAACAGCTTTATAACGGCTCTCCCTCAGACTGAGACACAGAGAACAGCTTTATAACGGCTCTCCCTCAGACTGAGACACAGTGAACAGCTTTATAACGGCTCTCCCTCAGACTGAGACACAGTGAACAGCTTTATAACGGCTCTCCCTCAGACTGAGACACAGTGAACAGCTTTATAACGGCTCTCCCTCAGACTGAGACAGAGAACAGCTTTATAACGGCTCTCCCTCAAACTGAGACACAGAGAACAGCTTTATAACGGCTCTCCCTCAGACTGAGACACAGAGAACAGCTTTATAACGGCTCTCCCTCAGACTGAGACACAGAGAACAGCTTTATAACGGCTCTCCCTCAGACTGAGACACAGTGAACAGCTTTATAACGGCTCTCCCTCAGACTGAGACACAGTGAACAGCTTTATAACGGCTCTCCCTCAGACTGAGACACAGTGAACAGCTTTATAACGGCTCTCTCTCAGACTGAGACACAGAGAACAGCTTTATAACGGCTCTCCCTCAGACTGAGACACAGAGAACAGCTTTATAACGGCTCTCTCTCAGACTGAGACACAGAGAACAGCTTTATAACGGCTCTCCCTCAGACTGAGACACAGTGAACAGCTTTATAACGGCTCTCCCTCAGACTGAGACACAGTGAACAGCTTTATAACGGCTCTCTCTCAGACTGAGACACAGAGAACAGCTTTATAACGGCTCTCCCTCAGACTGAGACACAGTGAACAGCTTTATAACGGCTCTCCCTCAGACTGAGACACAGTGAACAGCTTTATAACGGCTCTCCCTCAGACTGAGACACAGAGAACAGCTTTATAACGGCTCTCCCTCAGACTGAGACACAGTGAACAGCTTTATAACGGCTCTCCCTCAGACTGAGACACAGAGAACAGCTTTATAACGGCTCTCCCTCAGACTGAGACACAGAGAACAGCTTTATAACGGCTCTCCCTCAGACTGAGACACAGAGAACAGCTTTATAACGGCTCTCCCTCAGACTGAGACACAGTGAACAGCTTTATAACGGCTCTCCCTCAGACTGAGACACAGTGAACAGCTTTATAACGGCTCTCCCTCAGACTGAGACACAGAGAACAGCTTTATAACGGCTCTCCCTCAGACTGAGACACAGAGAACAGCTTTATAACGGCTCTCCCTCAGACTGAGACACAGTGAACAGCTTTATAACGGCTCTCCCTCAGACTGAGACACAGTGAACAGCTTTATAACGGCTCTCCCTCAGACTGAGACACAGTGAACAGCTTTCCGTGTGTGTGTTCCAGGTTCTGAATGAGGTGGTGGTGGACAGAGGGCCGTCCTCGTATCTGTCCAACGTGGACCTGTTCCTGGACGGACACCTCATCACCACGGTGCAGGGAGACGGTAGGCCCTTCCGTAGTTTGAGCGGCTTTAGCCGAGTTTCTGACCGTTAAACAAGTCTATATGTAAGAGCAATGACCACTTCCTGTCCCATTTCATTCCTCTGTGAGTGTTTGCTTCTGAAATGCATTTGCCCCGTGCTCAGGTGTGATCGTGTCCACGCCCACGGGCAGCACGGCGTACGCTGTGGCCGCCGGAGCCTCCATGATCCACCCCAACGTGCCCGCCATCATGATCACCCCCATCTGCCCGCACTCGCTGTCCTTCAGGCCCATCGTGGTGCCGGCCGGGGTGCAGCTCAAGGCAAGTCTGAGCGCCACAGAGCAGCTCTTCTTAAGGCTCTTCTCACAATCTCTACATACAGGAATATACTTGCACTTCACTTTGTTAAACTCTTTTGTAAAGCACATATTTTTGCTGCAGCCAGAGAACATTAATATACAGTATATATTATAGTAGTGGTGTAACGGTTCAAATATAATAATATATATACCAATAGAAAACAAAATCCTAGTGTTCCAAATCTAACTTTGTAGCCTTCAGTTTAGCGGTTAGTGGTGAGGATACACATGACACGTGCCATGGAGCTTATAAATGAAAACATATAGATTGTTACTCCCCTATATTATATTGTTTATTTAGTTGCAGCTTGTAAACTCATCTCATGCATGTAAACAAGCCACACCAGATTGTAGCCTTGGGCTAATTTGCGTCCGTCGTCCCCCATGCGCACTCGGACCCCGTACCTTCTAGCTGTGAAGCACGAGTGCTAACCGCTGCCGCCATAACAAATAACTATTAACTTTGACCGCCTTAGGGTGCACATCGATAAGATTCTTCTCCTTCGTAGGGTTTATTTCTGTCCAGCGTCGCAGTCATTTTTCTAAGATCTTGTATTGCTGATGGAAGAGTTGACCATGGCAGTGTTTTTTACATTGTCCTGTTTCTCTGCTTGATGACAATGACCTAACTCTTCTCAAAGGGATGTGTTGAGCGGCTTCTGCATCAGTCGGAGTTAAACACTGATCATCAATGTAGAAGTGGTCCAATAGGAGCCTCTTTGCTTTGTCAATTCCCAGATGGTGTTTTTTTCCAGTACAGTGTATGCAGGGTTCGAAATTAACACCCGCCAACCCGCCAAATGCGGGTTAAAAATCATTTTGGCGGGTACCGATAAAAAACCTACCAGCCAGTTTGGCCGGTGATGCATGAGCTAGTGATGGGTCGGTCGCGAACGAGTCGGTACAAAGAGCCGGCTCTTTTAAGTGAAAGATGAGAGCCGAGCCTCACCCGTGAGCCGTTTTATTTATTTATTTATTTTTTGCATGTTGCATGTTTATCAAGCTCACCGTGCCCCGCTTTCTGCTACATTCAAGAAAAATAGAGAAAGGCAAAGAGTAAACGAGTAAAGAGAATGGGATCGGGGAGAGAGGGAGAAAGGAGAACTCTGCAGGCGCAGCCCGTTCGCGAGGAATGAACCTGCTATTTACACAAAATCAAGATCTCTATAAACTTAAACTACTCCATAAATGTAGTCAGCGCATCCATAGCTTTCAGTCACTTTATATTTGAGAGAGATCCGCTTCATATTTTCGGTTTTATGGTTAGAAAAAGTTACGCTGGGTTTGTGGAGTGAAAACAATGCGATGACGCGCGGAGCGGCGAAACGACGCGATGTCGGCCTTTTCCTCTCATGTGTATGAGCGCATTACAAACGTACAGGAGTCCTGGCTTAAGTAATAACTTCAGTTATGTCTGGAGTCTGTAACTCTCTCTCAGCGCGAGGCTCCAGCAGCTCACGGAGGCGGAGCTGAGGCCGCAGAGGGACTGGGGAGAAGCTATGGGAGAAGGATTTTGACTGTAAATAAAAGAGTACATACATGAAACTAATGGCAGCTTTAAAAGTGTATGTTGCTATAATAAACAATGGCTCTACCACCTCAAAAAATTTACTTTGATTCCTGAAGACAACACAGACCACTATAAGCCAATATCACATTATTATAGCAACTAATAAAATTAATTCCTCTTTTCTTTTTAATTGCTTTCTTGATTATAGTTGTTTTGTGCAGGGAGCAGTAGAGAGGCTCATTTAACGAGCCATTAATCCAAATCTCTCCTAAATTTAAAGTGTATATATTAAAAAAACATAAAGAGCCATTTGGGGGCCAAAAGAGTCGGCTCTTTTTAGTGAGCCGATCCAAATGATCCGGTTCACCAAAAATAGCTGAAAATCCCATCACTAGCATGAGCCAATCATGCAAATCATGTCAGAGACGCTCTGGGTGGTTTGTCCCCTCTGTCCTACATTTCCCATGAACACTACACTACTGGTGACGTTTTAGATACCTATTATCACATTTTCATCCAGTGGCATTCATAATCTCTTATTTTCGCAACGTAAAAATTTGTCTAATGGAAATTCTGATTGGCTGGTAACTTCAGAAAGTTACCAGCCACTTTGGCTGGTGATCAAAAAAGTTAATTTCGAACCCTGAGTGTATGTATTAAAGTGTGTGTGTGTGTGCAGATCATGCTGTCGTGTGACGCGCGCCACACTGCCTGGGTGTCCTTCGATGGACGGAAGCGTCAGGAGATCTGCCACGGGGACAGGTCAGTCCATGTCCTTAATGTGGTTCTATAGACGGGAGCAACATCTGTCCTCCCCCGCTCTGGGTGAAAACAAGAGGACATTGGTACAAAATGTCATGAAATATTCCGCCCCAGTGTCAGAACCTCAGGAAACACATCAGTTCATGATGAAAGACAATTGGGAGCTACCGGTATTTTATTATGAATGGAGAAAATAGACCAGTTTATCATTACCACAATCGGTTAATGGTCATTATTGGGCAATCATCTCCACCTGGTGGCCATGTATCACACCTTTGTGACTTCTTTAACCCATAAATATATTCAGCCTGATATAAGGTGTTCAGCATTAGGCCTAATTAATGATTCACCGTTAACGTCTAAAAACACACGTTAACGTTAGCAATAGCAGCAGTAGTGGATATTTGGCTCTCACAATCTACAAAACCACATCGTAAGCTGCATACGTTTAATTTGATTGCAATATAAAAGGGACAGAATATAAAAGCTGTAGTTACATTATAAACCAACAAGGGAAAAAGTTACACAAGCAAATGTGACTGTAATGATCACAGTGACTGCTCAGTTTCAAAGTGTTTACGTCCTCTGTGGATTATCTGAGGCAACAGATCACTTTTCATATTTCACAAATAAATAAAACCAGTCAAATGTTTCCCAGAAAGTTCTCAGACGATCTCTGCCCATTCATTTCAGTGGATGAAATCTGTGACAAAAAAGTGACAAAAACATGCCAGAAAAGCAACATTAACAAAACCAAAAGGTGACGAAAACATGACAAAAAAGTGAGGAAAAACACTAACAAAAGAGCGACAAAGTGTGCTAAAGGTCCCCGAGCTGCTGTAGCTCCAGTTCACAACTCGATGAAGCTAATCCTCCATGACTCTGACGGTTTACATCTGCGCCATGACTCTGGTATCCAGCCCGAGTCGTTGCTGACCACTTGTGATCTGCATCTACCCTCTCCCCCCTCAGCATCAGCATCACCACGTCCTGCTTCCCCGTGCCCTCCATCTGCTTCAGGGACCCGGTCAACGACTGGTTCGAGAGCCTGGCCCAGTGCCTGCACTGGAACGTGAGGAAACGGCAGCACTACCTCAGCTCCGAGGAGGAGGACTTCTGACCCACACGCGAGTCACGGGTTTACCATAGGAAAGTACACCGCAAGAGGCCACTCACTTTAAATACATTGTTATAGTCTTACCTTTTCCATCAAACTTCATCATTTTAAGTCATCCTTTTTTTTTTTTTTATTAGTTTGAAATATATTTATATTTGGGATGGGAAAATGACAACGAGACCCTTAAACCTGATTATTTTTTTTGCTTTCATTGAAGCTGTGGTAATAAATGATTTACTTGTACTTTTGGCGCCGCAGATCTACATTGTAAACATGATATTTGTGAAAGAAAAAACTACGTGCGCTGTTGTGTGTCAAAATAGAGCACAGAGGCTAACATTAGCTTAGCCTTAGCATTAGCTGCCCACCTTGTTCACGTCTCAACTCTGTCTTGCTATGAACTCCGGCTGGGACGAGCGCTTGATGAACTAAAGTGAACAATGGGGATGTGCGGAGGGTCTGCGAGAGCTAGAAACGAGTTTCGGCGACAGTCGAGAGAGGTTTTACTCGACTACCTTTCGACTTTCACGGTTGGATTCTGGTAGTGCAGCTTTAACAAGCAATGAAAGACGTTTTAAATTGTTAGTTGTGGGTCAGACTCGTTTCTAACTTTCCGAAAGCACGTTTCTTAACGGTCACAGTGATGTAAACAACAACCAGCTGCCCGTTCACTTCAATAACGCGGCTTTAGAAAGTAACGGCACACATTCGACCACAAATTTCTGCTTTTACAATATACTTTTATTCCATTATTAGAAACAAATTAGGTACAGGGCCTTAAATTTGGAACTAAATCCGGAAGTACCTTTGAAAACCTTTGCCGTGTGCTGTGGATCTTTTCTCCATCCGGACTTTAAGCAAAACCGTATCATTTCTTAACGAATGGAAAGTCAACAGACAGTTTTCACAATAACCTCAGGCTGCTTCTGGATTCCTAGTTCTGTTGTGAGTCTACGGGGTTTAGAGTGGACAGAAGTCGTTTTTTTTCTTTTCTAAATACTTCACCGGGGGATACTTCTGTGTTTTTGTCTTGAGGCTAGCACGGCTAACTGTTACAGGACATTGTCTCATTCAAACTCGTGCGTGTGGAAAGACACTTGATGAGTAAGGACTGCTCTGTTATGAAGCTCTTGTGTCGCCGTGAGCGCCCTCCGCTGGTAGCAGGGGGAGTAAGCCATAGTGTAGCAAAATACAAGCCACATTTTTTAAGCCAACGGTATGCTATCAAATCAGTGGTGCTGATATAAACACAGTTTGAGAGCAGAATTGTTTGTCGAGTTCGAAAATGCCTAGGTATTTGGTGAGAGTGTCAGGACATGGATAACGGCTCCGAAACGTTGTGAAAATACGCATTTATGGGTCTGTTTTGGAGATTAGTGCAGAATGTAACACACTTTGAACATTAGGATTAGCTTTAGCATTAGCATTAGCTCCTGGACTGCCTGCATTTCCAAACGCAGAAACATCCTCCAGTGAAGTTAGTTTACATTCTTAACGTGTTCTCAGTTTAACAGTAAATCTTTTCGTTTTCATGCATTTGAAACGGACACTGGAGTTCCCCAATACACACCCAGCAAAGGGGAAGTCCAACATTGCCTGACGTTATTGTGAATAGATTCCTATAAAAACCCTTTTGAAGTCTTTTTTTCTTTTTTCTTTTTTTCATAGCTTGTTTTTTTTTGTAACTAATGAACTTGGACAAACTGATGTTGAGGAAATTTGTCTTGTTCTTATTGTATTTGTAAATGACGTTTGGGCTGGGCTAGTGGTTCCCCTGTGTTTTACAAATGCTTAATTCTACAACTCGGGCGCTGCAGGAAGAAGGGTCGTTTCTACCCTTTGGGGGGCCCAGGGCAAGATCCCCTGTCGTCTGTAAAAGGGCCATGAGCAACTCCCGGTTCTAGCCTTGGAATATAGAACTCTTCTTATGCCACTATGTTGTAGCGAATAAATAAGAACCTTTCCCTTAATAATAATTCCACTTCACTGGTTTGAGGCTATGATTTATACCTACCACCAGAACTATCCCATCAGATTAATGATAAGTAGAAATATGCACTTTAAAGAGAAGTGGGGGATGTTTTTCTTCTCCCCCTGGGCCCCCTAGTAGCTTGCACATTAACCCTGTCTGCCAATAGCTAGAAGGGAATAAGAATAAGAATTTATTTAGCTTGATGGCACATTTTGTTTTTTCTGAAAGTACGTCATGTTTCTAAAACAAAACTAAATCTAATGATTTTCTTTTGGGGCCCCCTGGTCGGTCCCTGTGCATTTACCCTGTCCGCCCACAGCTGGAAACGGCCCTGGTGAAGAGTAGGAACACGTTTAGCTCGATGGCACGTGCACGTCAGGCTTCTCTCTTGCACTTTCAGACGATCTCAGTGACCAAAGGCAGAGTGGGCGCTGCCGTGATTTTTGTTTTTGTCTTTTCGAGACCAGCGAAAACTGTTCCAAATGTGCCTTACGCGATACACTGGTCAGACCTGCGAGCTGGAATCTGGGTCCAAACGGGAACAACTCCAAAGGTCCAGGGGTGTCCAACATCTCCCTCACTTTTCAAAGTAGCTCCCAAAAGGCTTTGAGCTAAAGTGTCAAGTCACATTTATAGATGTTTTTTTTTCTCTGCAAAATATTCGCAATTTAGTTTGAATAATTACCATTGACACTTTGCAAAGACTGTAGTTATTTTAGGCTGCACAATCATCTCTGCAAACAGCAAAAATCATATTTTTATTGTTCCAAAATGAAGGCCTTCGACGTTATTGAAAAGCATTACATGTTTCCAGCATTAAATCTACATTTTGTGGATAATAATGGCATTGCTTGATCTTTTTTAGCATAAAGTTATTGAAAATGTACATTTTGGACCAAAACTTAGAATTTTTGTCCCTTTTACATACATTCTTTGTAGATAGATTGATCAAATTTACTACATTTCACTTGATATGAAATGCATATATTTGTGGCATTAGAAATCTAATATTTGTACATTAAAAGGACATGTTGCTGTTCGCAGAGGTCATTGCACAAATGGAAACGGCAGCAATTACCATTACGACAAAGCAAAAGTAGCTCTCTGCCGTGTTTTATTTTGGTCAAAGTAGCTCATGGGGGAGGGGGGGGTTAAAGGTTGGAGACCCCTGTCCTTTACTTTTGGGCACCCTAGTGTTTATAAATATTTGAAATGAATGTACACATATGGAAAACTGGGAGTCATTACTCCAGCTCAAAGCCATAGCCCAGGCTGTGGCTTTGTAAAGAAAAGCATATCCAGCTGAAATGATCTGATCAAAGAAAGACAGAGGAGCGCTGAGGGGGGGGGGGACCACGCTGTGACATCAGCAGGTGCAGCAGAGTGTTTGAAGATGTTGAGAAAACTGGAAATGCAGGATTACGCAGACTCAACATTTTTCACGTATAAATCGCTTATTCAAAAACTAAACGAGATTCAAAACCCCTCTTGGAAAATCTTTCTTAATGAATAAATCAGCTAAACAAAACCAGCCATTTAAACCTGGCTCTGTCATGAATGAGATTATGATGCTCTCAACAGTCAATGCTGCAACATGCTTCCTTCAGATCATTTCAGCCCTCAAATTGCCTCATCACGCGTTCCAGTAGACCCTCCACGGGCCTGCTCAGCGAGGGCCCGTGGAGGGAATAAAACATGACATTTGAAAGCTAAGGTGCCCAGAAGAGTCTTCAAACCCAGATCTGGGCCTGACATTCCGGCGTTTGAAGCCCTCGATGTGTTTGTAGAGTTTACACACGATCTCGATACCGGACCAAAAGCAACACAGCGGAGCTCTGTTTGGCCTCCAAGTCTGAGTAGGTTGTGTTTGCGTGACATTGTACTAAAGAGCCTCACTGGTTAAAACGATGCTAAAAACATGTACAATAGGATGTTGTCTTCGTTCCGTGATGCTTTCTAACGTTTGATAATTGAACTGTGCCGATTATATTTCTGTCGTCTGCGTCGCTTGAAGAGGGGACCAATTATCTGAGAAGAATTCCTTTGATAAATGTTCATATGGATCTGGATTTGTACTTGTTTCTATAGTCGAATGTTTATGAACTTGTTTACAAGATATTACTGCTACAAAATAAACCTGTTTGCTATTTTTCCACATGAACATGGTGGTGTTTTTTTTGTTGCTGTGTGGAATAAGGTTTGTGGAAGTAGAATGTGCCATAGGGTTTCTGAAGGTCTCCGATGAGTCTTGTATTTAGGAATGGTGTGTGTTATGGCCCGTAGTTACACAGCTGCATCTGTCGTGACTTTCAAATGTCCACAATGGTCCACAGGCAAACATGTATGGGACGTCGAGCCTGTTCAGGACCAGATCCGCTCCCATCTGGCCAAGTGTAACCTCTCCATTTGAAAATAAACAATATATTTGAGTGGAGGAAATAAACACATCACTAGTCGACGCACCCGTGAAGCTCCGGCTGGTACAGGGGGGAGGTCCTCATGGTGAGTCTGATTTATACAAAAGGACATGTCCTATTCATGTTTTGGTGTCAACATGACATTCGATCCACTTGTTTTGCCTTTAGAGATAAAAGGACAGAACACGTTTTGAAATGGTCACAATACGACGCCAGATGAATTACACCAACACACACACAGCAGTACCAGCAGCATACAGCGCCCTGTGCCCGTAAACCCTCCTGCCAAATAAACTGTAATTATGAAAACTTAGCCCCAAGAATTCTAGACATAAACTATGAATACACCCGTGTTGTTCCGGGCCAATCGTTCTCACCATAACAATCTTTATTGTAGTGAAAATGAATGAACTCAATGTGGCGTCACTAGTTTTATTTTTATTGTACATTATTGGACGGTAACGATCGTTTTATTCAAGACATTTATTGACAACTTGAAGATTCAATCAATCAATCAATGGTTTTGTATAGCCCAGTATCACAACAGGAGTTGCCTCATAGGGCTGAACATTAAGACAATAAAACAGAGCAGTAAATAAGACACTGTAACGTTCAGGCGAATCAAGTATCCAGGCAAACATAAAGTCCAAATAAGCGTCAGCAGTGGAGACGAGCAGCTCGGGCGTCCCCTGTCCTTATGTGGCACGACGAGTGGTTAGGGTGTAAATTAAACATAATACAAGTACCGACAACGCCAGCTTGAATAAACAAGCACTAACAGACACACAGGTTCGAAATTGAGTAACGAGGCATGGACGGTTCCATTATAAAAATATATATTTCCTTTATTCACTGTGTTCAGCTCAATAAATTATTTGGGTTCATTTCATTGTACCAAAAACCATAAAACACAGGTTTAAGTTTCAGTTCATTCTTGCACAATTGTTCAGTTCCTTTTATCAGTCTCCCCACGGGTTGATCACAGTGGAGAAAAACAACGTAGACAACATGGGTACAAGGCAAGAGGTGAAAGGCGTGAAGGCGAGACAGCCATGGTGTTGTGTGGAGACCTATTTAAAAAAAAGGTACGTTAGGCTACGAAATCACTTTCACTCCGGTGTGGACCAACAAACACGTACCTCCTCCAAGCGCAGAGGCACGCACGGTCAGGACACACTCAACCGGAGGAACCCACACAGAGGACCAAAAGCCAGGCCATCGGCCACCATAGCCAGCCTCTGAACACCGGTGCAGGCCGGAGCTAAAAGTCATACAATACCTAATCAGCTAATTTTAAGACACGATAGTAACAAAGAGAATACGGTTCACCTGTGAGCCGCCCGCAGCTAACGCTCCGCGACTACCCGGAAGAGGGACAGTAGGCGGCATGTGTGGGGGCGGTAGCAATGAAAGCAGAGGACGGTAAAGCTAAAGCAGGGGCTATTTATATTTTAGGGCTGGTGCCATCTAGTGGCAAGTCCAGCCTGCTACACTTAGACTCTCCAGCCCGGCAAGGAAAAACTCAAAAACCCAGGGGGAGAAATGAGAAACCTTGAGGAGAACCACAGAAGGAGAGATCCACTCCCATGGACGGACAGGCTATACAGACCCAGGGCTGAAGGAGTCCCTCAGCAGACGGGCCAAGATCACAGACCGTCCAGTCCTTGACGTCAATCCAGTAGGCAGGGGTTCCTCCGTTCAGCCTGGTTCCTCCGTTCAGCCTGGTTCCTCCGTTCAGCCGGGTTCCTCCGTTCAGCAGGGTTCCTCCGTTCAGCAGGGTTCCTCCGTTCAGCAGGGTTCCTCCGTTCAGCAGGGTTCCTCCGTTCAGCGGGGTTCCTCCGTTCAGCCTGGTTCCTCCGTTCAGCAGGGTTCCTCCGTTCAGCCGGGTTCCTCCGTTCAGCAGGGTTCCTCCGTTCAGCGGGGTTCCTCCGTTCAGCGGGGTTCCTCCGTTCAGCGGGGTTCCTCCGTTCAGCGGGGTTCCTCCGTTCAGCAGGGTTCCTCCGTTCAGCCGGGTTCCTCCGTTCAGCCGGGTTCCTCCGTTCAGCCGGGTTCCTCCGTTCGATCTAGACAGGCACTCCCGAGGGGGAGTGGGACAGGAGACACCATGTGAATAGTAGTTTAGTTTATATGTTTATTTGAGCAATACATTGTGCTCAAAAGGAGTGGGCTTATGAGCCCCCACCCCCAAGTGCAATAAATAAAAAAGAACATTTCAAAACATTTCAAGCAGCTACATTCGTACAGACCAACTTACAACAACAAAAATATATGAACTGTTTATATCATTAATTGGAACAACGCACAGCTACAACAACGATCTAGTTTCATATACGATGTCCTTAATATATTTCTTGCAGATTTTTACCCGTGATTACAGAGTTACTTTTATGGTATAAAGGTACATTAATAGATATTATAATCTGAGATCTTGATACTTTCCGGTTTCCATTACCATTCTCAGTATAATTTTAATTTGGGTTTAATTATCATAATCATTATTATATATTTATTTAATTGAGTTATATGTGAAGTATGATGAAAGCCCTGCACAGTGTGGTGCATTAAAAAGCCAGAGAGTGAGCCATGTGAATAGTAATGAACAGACTACAGATAAAATAAATATTGTATCATAATAAGACAAAGTTTGCAGTAAGAAGAAGAAGAGGATAGCGCTCAGTGTCCCGTACTTCCCACAGCAGATTTTCTCCTAAAGCAGCTTTACTTCAGGCTGAGGGTTAGAGCTTTACTTCAGGCTGTGGGTTAGAGCTTTACTTCAGGCTGAGGGTTAGAGCTTTACTTCAGGCTGAGGGTTAGAGCTTTACTTCAGGCTGTGGGTTAGAGCTTTACTTCAGGCTGAGGGTTAGAGCTTTACTTCAGGCTGTGGGTTAGAGCTTTACTTCAGGCTGAGGGTTAGAGCTTTACTTCAGGCTGTGGGTTAGAGCTTTACTTCAGGCTGTGGGTTAGAGCTTTACTTCAGGCTGAGGGTTAGAGCTTTACTTCAGGCTGAGGGTTAGAGCTTTACTTCAGGCTGAGGGTTAGAGCTTTACTTCAGGCTGAGGGTTAGAGCTTTACTTCAGGCTGAAGGTTAGAGCTTTACTTCAGGCTGAGGGTTAGAGCTTTACTTCAGGCTGAGGGTTAGAGCTTTACTTCAGGCTGAGGGTTAGAGCTTTACTTCAGGCTGAGGGTTAGAGCTTTACTTCAGGCTGAGGGTTAGAGCTTTACTTCAGGCTGAGGGTTAGAGCTTTACTTCAGGCTGAGGGTTAGAGCTTTACTTCAGGCTGAGGGTTAGAGCTTTAGTTCAGGCTGAGGGTTAGAGCTTTACTTCAGGCTGAGGGTTAGAGCTTTACCTAACTGAAGCTCATTCTCAGAGGTACGTTTTGAGCCTAGTCTTAAATGTAGGGACTGTTTCTGCTTCTTTAACGTGAGCTGGGAGTTTATTCCATAAAACCGGAGCTTGGAGCTAAAGGCTCTTCCTCCTACAGTGATGTTGGAGCTAAAGGCTCTTCCTCCTACAGTGATGTTGGAGCTAAAGGCTCTTCCTCCTACAGTGATGTTGGAGCTAAAGGCTCTTCCTCCTACAGTGATTTTGGAGCTAAAGGCTCTTCCTCCTACAGTGATTTTGGAGCTAAAGGCTCTTCCTCCTACAGTGATTTTGGAGCTAAAGGCTCTTCCTCCTACAGTGATTTTGGAGCTAAAGGCTCTTCCTCCTACAGTGATTTTGGAGACCCGAGGAATCACTAGTAGCCCTGAGTTTTGAGAGCGGAGTGCTCTGGTTGGCTGATATGGAACGATGACGTCTTGGAGATAAAGCGGAGCCAAACCCTTTATGGCTTTAAATGTGAGGAGCAGGATTTTAAATGTATTCTAATGAAAGATTTTAAACAATTAAAATTCAAACGTAAACAAGAAAAAAAGAACTCGCAAAGTAAATATTTTTGACTACATCGGCCCATCTCTGCTCATGAAAGTGTAGAGAAATAAACCGTGTCTCCACAGTGGACTCTGTGGAGGAGGCTCATGGTTTCAGAGACGCGGTAAAACGATAAAACCCCTGCACTGTGGTCCAGGAAAACCCCAATTCTGGACCCGGCCCGACCTGAGATCTTTGTCCTGACTCTATTAGACCAAAACGAACAACTGTTTCTGTCAAAGTACAAGGCCCAGGATTTATCATTGTGTCCAAATAAACTCAGAAAACCTCCTCTCTGAATGTCTCTGTAAGACACTCCTGCCCCGCTCCACTCCAGCTCCCAGTGACAGCGTCCCGTCAGACTCTCTCTGCTCAGGACCTGCTCATAACAAGTACATCTGTCCACAGGATGAGGAGAACTCTGGCCGTTTCCCATAAATGTGACTCTCCTGTTTCCCTGTCAGCAGGTGGCGCTGTGAGCCCAGTCTTCTTCAGCTGCTCCACTAAACCTGCTAGCATTATGTTTTTGTCCAGCCCAGGCCGAGGGCTGAAGCTCTCTCTACACTCAGGACAGCTGTGGTGGAAGCTCTGTGTATCCCAGTGCTGCTCAATGCACTTCCTGCAGTAGCTGTGTCCACAGGGAATAGTTGCTGGATCCCTCAGTAGATCCAAACAGATGGGACAAAGAAAGGCTTCGTGGTCGACTTTGCTCTGCGCCATTTCTCCCTCGATAACAGTTTCACTTAGATTTAAACAAAACCTAAAAAGAGAATGCTGTGAGGACAGAGAGATTCTGTTTAGCCCGAAATGTATCCCGTACGTTACTCTAACAGAATGACGGGGCTGATCGGCAACAACACTAGCAAGATGTGGGTTAGTATCAGAATTCGGCTGTGGGAGTGGAGAGTAAGACACTGGAACATGGAATCAAATTAGCTTCACCACAAACAATAATACCTCACGGCTCAAACGAGAGATTCCAGATGGAAAAGTCGAAAAAAGCGATGAGAATAACAACAACAAAAAACCTACAAAAACCAGAAATGTGACAAAAACGTGGCGACAACGCAACACAAAAGTCACGATCAGTTTTGTAGGTCTTAGCTTTCAAATGAGGCGTTACACTGGCCTAAAGGCTGAACAGCATGAACAGCTCCCAGTGCATCAGCAGATCCACAATGGGTCCAAACGGCTGAGAAGATGCAAACATCTCAGACTGTTGTTATATACTTGGATCTACTTCAAGGAAACCAGGTTAAGAGTTTTTTTGTCCACAAAGTAAAGTCTCCCCCAACGGTGAGACCTACAGTGAGTGACCAGGATGATTCAGTGTCTCTCATGGACCTGGGAAAAAAATAAATAAAAAAATGATAGAAATTGTGAGTGCGTCTTGGACCCTTGGGGTAACACAGATCAGTCAGGAGCTCATGGTCAGTGATGTTGTGAAGCCATTTATTGTTTTTATTGTTTATTATTGCTGTGGTGGTAGAGCGGGTCGTCTCATGATCGGAAGGTCAGGGGTTTACGCCTCCCGAAGCTGCACACTGTCGTTGTGTCCTTGGGCAAGACACTTCACCCTCCTTGCCTCTATCTATCTATCTACATTGGTGTATGAATGAGAGTGAATGGGTGACTGGTTCCTTACTGTAAAGCGCTTTGGGCCTGATGAAGGTAGAAAAGTAAGTATATAAGTTGAGACCATTTACCATTATAAAATGTAATTCCGTGTCTTGCCCGCTCTAGTATCAAGGACAGCTTGGAGTCGTGTGTGGTCGTTGTGGAGAAGGTTCTGTTGAACTCAAGGATATAATCAAAGGCAGTGGGGCTTTGTTAAAACAGACCAATATGTTATTATGGTGGTGGAGGTAAACCAACACCAAGTTCATGTATCATTAAAAGGAATGAAATAAAATAGCCTTAAATGAATTTGTCCATTTGGCTAAAGCCTGTGATCTGGAAGTATTTAGTGTGGAGTTACATTAGACAATATATTATGACATTGACCTACTATTTAGGCCATATAGGTCCTACCTATTATTTACAGAGACAACTTCAAATGCCAATGTTAAAGTGAAGAAAAGATAGTGTAATGTTAACATAGCTTTTACTCAAGGATAAGTCACACACGCTATATAGATTGTAACTAAGTGCGTATAAAAGCAGATTACAGACAGAAGTAGCATTAACATGTGCTTTATTGTAAACTACAAGCATTACATTTGTACATTACACCCTGGCAAGAAATTCAACTGTTGAATCAACTTCTACACATGACTTCAAATGTGCCGCTCAAGCCAGTATTTAAGCCCAGTTAGTTACTACCTCCAGACATTACACGTTTGCGTTAACCAGAGGATAGTATTTATCAAAAAGGATATATATCTTTAAAATTAAGAGTACTCATTAACAGACAGTAACATGCCCTTAGCCCATGTAAATATAGATACAAAAGTAGCTTTAGCAAATATACAAGTTTATATCAAACTATTTAAGTGCTGAATTGATTACAAGCGTTAATTACATTTTTTATTCTCTATAAAGAAACAAAGACAAAACAAAATCGTCCAAATGCAAGATACATGCTCTCCAGTCCTGCGTTACATTTACTTGCGTATATGAAGTCATTGTACGTGATGAACATCGTTTCGTCAACACTATATTTTTTACATATATTCTGAGCAAGACTTTTTCTTACAATGAGACAGTCTATTAGAGTCAAAGGCTTCATGTTGCAGGTGACAATATTTTGTACATTTTAAGATATTACAGATGTACGTTATTAGTCCAATAATAGTCCAATATTGTTTGCGTATGCCTCTGCTCACCTGAGTTTAGGGAAATAAGCAGTGTCTCCAACATTAGCCCAGCCAAAACAAACCCCAGCGAGCAGAGGCTGAGTGAAAGTGGTGTGGACTCTGTGGAGGAGGCTCATGGTTTCAGAGACGCTGTAAAACGATAAAACCCCTGCACTGTGGTCCAGGAAAACCCCAATTCTGGACCTGACTGGACCTGCCACCTCTGTCTTGACTCCATTAAACAAAAATGAGCAACGGTTTGTGTTACAATACAAGGCCCAGGATTTAGCATTTTTTCCAAATAAACTTTCAGGGCCTTTTCTCTGAATATCTCTGTAAGACACTGCTACACACACTCCTGCCCCGCTCCACTCCAGCTCCCAGTAGCAGCGGCCCGTCAGACTCTCTCTGCTCAGGACCTGAACATCGTAAGTAAACCTGTCCACATGATGAGGATAACTCTGGCCTACTCGCATAACTGTGACTCTCCTGTTTCCCTCTGACAGAGACACATATTTGTTCACTGTGTTTGAGTCCAGAGTGATGTGAGTGTGATGTTGTAAGAAGTCCTCTCTGGTGGGTTCAGCTGTTGGACTCAGAGCCAGTGAGACGTTGGTCAGACCGTTCTCCAGAGTGAGGCGCAGTTTGTCTCTGAGTGCGGACACAACTGTGGACACATCCTCAAAGTAGCGCTGGGACCCTGTCCTAACCCTGGCTGTGTGTGTCCTTTGTGTGGACAGTGGGGGACAGTGCAGTAGAAACTGGTTGTGGTCCGCTGTGAGAGACAGTGTGTCCAGCTCAGAGATGTTCCTCTTCAGCTCAGTCACATCCTGCTGTAGTTGATCCTGAAGCTCTTGGACTCGTCTCAGTTGGGTCTCCTGCTCGGAGCGGATCTGCTGCTCCATTTCAGAGCGTCTTTTCTCCAGGAGAAGGGCCATCTCTCTGAAGCTGTCCCCACTGCGCTGTAATGCTGTCTGCGCAGAGTGGCTGATGTCCTGGGCCTCCTGTCGGAGCCTCTCCAGGTCTGTCTCTTTGTCCTGGAGGCTCTGGAGCAGTAGGGTCCTTCGAGCCGGCAGCTGTTCCTGCCTCTGGGCCCTCTCTGTGGCTGAGGACACCGTGTCATGGCCCTTGTGTTGGTCCACACAGAGAGTACACAGGAGCTGCTGGTCTGTACGGCAGAACAGCTCCAACACTTTGTGGTGTTGAGAGCAGAGGTTTTCCTGAAGCTTGTTGGAGGGCGCCACCAGCTGGTGTTTCTGCAGCACTGCCACGTCACGATGAGGCTGGAGGTGGCTCTCACAGTAAGAGACCAGGCACTGCAGACAGGAGTGGAGAGCCTTCAGCTTCCTTCCAGTGCACACGTCACAGGGCACATCCTGAGCTCCAGCATAGCAGTGGTCAGCAGGTGGCGCTGTGAGCCCAGTCTTCTTCAGCTGCTCCACTAAACCTGCTAACATGATGTTTTTGACCAGCCCAGGCCGAGGGCTGAAGCTCTCTCTACACTCAGGACAGCTGTGGTGGAAGCTCTGTGTATCCCAGTGCTGCTCAATGCACTTCCTGCAGTAGCTGTGTCCACAGGGAATAGTTGCTGGGACCTTCAGTAGATCCAAACAGATGGGACAGAGAAAGGATTCTTGGTCGACTGTGCTCTGCGCCATGTCCCCCTCGAGTTTCACTTTGACTAAAACAAAACCTAAGAACAGAGTGCTGTGAGGACTGCTCCGCCCACTGCTGTGTGTCTGTGAACAGGAAGCAGAAGAACAGGTTTTATTGCCTTCGACAGTTGTGAGGGGTACACGTTCACATAGTTTCATTATACAGCATTGGTGCTATTTTCTATGCAGTCAAGAGGCGGTCATGGTCACACAGATGGCAGACTGATGCCTTGTTAAAATGCTCCGAGATAAGACAGGCCAGCGCTTCAGCGTATTCCGGGAGCCCGACATACAGATACTCCTTTTTGAGCTTCACGAGCTATAATTGAACATTCCCATCTTTGACGTGTTTAGCCCTTCTTACCTTGCTGAGGCACACGGCGGCAAACAGGTTCACAAACTAGGAATTTTCTTCAGGCAAACATCCAACATAATCAGGAAGTGTAGACGTTGGTTTGTCTGACAGAGGGAGCGGCACACACCAGCTGCTTCTGATAACACTTGTTTTTATCAGAGCACAGTGAGATTTGGCAAAAGGAACTAAACCATCCCAGTAACAAGCGGAGCATTTCCATTTAATACACCAAAAGGTGCAGGTATAAACTGTAACAATTTATGTTAAGCCGACATTGTTAGAAAACAATTGTTACGTTTTCCCTGATAAAATAAAGGAATGCAATGAATAAGATTTGTTCAGGGTTTTTATGGTAAATTGGTACCGTGCTCCTCTGCACTCTTTCTCTGTAAATCATTACTTTTCTTACAAGGTAATTGCATAATGCAGTTTGATGCCTTTTAATAATGTTAATTTTTATATTACTTGGTGCTCATGGCAAATATGTTAAATGTTAATATTTATCAATTCAAATCTAGGCACGTAATCAGATGAAAAGTAAAAAAGAAAAATATGGGCAAGCGCCACTTTAAATGTATAATGTGAGTTTGAAATACATGTGTGTATATTATTCACATTAGTTTCGACCGATACCTGACCTGAGTTCTGAATTAAAGTGTAAGGTCAATAAATGAGTGGAATCCTGCCTACTCTTTTTTCAAGTTGAGGGACATCTGCTGGAAGAACAACTTGACGGAGCTGAGGCTCAGCTGACCAGCTCTAAAAGTAAGACGATGGCTGAATCTGTCGTGCGGAGGGAATTCAAAGCAGATCGGCCACTGCTGAGAGACAATTGTATGGTACAGGAAGTGCAGAAGGCCCATGACATGATGGGTAAGCAGGAGCTAAATGCAAAATGTCTCAAGACACTCTTAGACGAGGCTAATGATGACGCTGGGCTCCAATATGAAGAGGAAAGAGGCCATTTAAAGGAGTGTTGTGGACGAGCTACTGATGGGTAGATGATACCTCAAAGTGTGTGTCACACACTTTTACAAATTGTGTCACACTGTATCACACTGTGTCGGCAGGCTTATAGGCGCCATCTGGTGGGCAGAAAAGCATTGCCGCAGTGAGCCTGGAAAAAGCTAACTCAGCACAGACTGAGCTAATTTATTCTCGTTCAGAAATGTGAACCACATCCGTGCTAGAGGCCGATCGAGTCCAGTCCAGGCCAAAGCAGTGACTCCAGTCCAGGCTCCAGTTCCAGTCAAAAAGGCTCCAGTCCAGGCTCCAGTTCCAGACAAAAAAGACTCCAGTCCAGGCTCCAGTTCCAGTCAAAAATACTCTAGTCCAGGCTCCAGTTCCAGTCAAAAAGGCTCCAGTCCAGGCTCCAGTTCCAGACAAAAAAGACTCCAGTCCAGGCTCCAGTTCCAGACAAAAAAGACTCCAGTCCAGGCTCCAGTTCCAGACAAAAAAGACCCCAGTCCAGGCTCCAGTTCCAGTCAAAAAGACTCCAATCCAGGCTCCAGTTCCAGTCAAAAAGGCTCCAGTCCAGTCAAAAAGGCCCCAGTCCATATCTGCGTACAGGCGCCGCGGAGGAGCCGACCCTGAGGCGGCTAACCTTGAAGTACATCACAGGGAGGGAGCAGATTTATGTCAGGAGAGGAGGAAACATGTCAGAGTTCACAGGAAAAGGACACAGGCGAACGTGTGTGTTTTATCTCACTTGCTTTACAAATCTTTTACAAATCCCCCTGTAGTTCTGTTCAGTGGTTAACCTCTTAACCCCCGCCTTAACTGAGCCGTATTGTCTCCAGTTGGGCTTTACTGATCTTTTCTCTTGCGTTGTTGCTTTTTCATCCTTGCATCCTTCATTGTTGCTTTTTTTTTTAAAAGAATCTTTTAGATTTGGGTAAAACTGGAGAAAATACACTTGGTTCCGGTGGGGCAAAGTGGTTAAATTGGACTTTGGGAGGTGGTGGAACTCTAGTCTCTACAAAACTCAGTACGCTACATTAGGTCGACATATGATGCACAGATCACAGGTGTTTTAATATTGATTTTAATTAACCATTTTTAATTAACATTTGATTTTTTAGGGGTGCTCATGTTTGAGATACTCCCTGAATGTTGTAGCAGGTAAAGTACAACAAGGTCCTCCCCCAGGAAAATATTCTGATCAAATTTGGTGTAGACTGGTGTATTTTAGGCAAGAATATCCTGCTTGAATCCGCCCATTACACAGATCAGAGCTGTCGACATTATGATAGCTTTCAAAACCTTTTTTTTTACATATTCTGTTTATTTATTTATTGCTTTTTATATTCTGGGTCCCCGGTCCCTCTGCTGCCTGTGTCAGCTCCGCCCCTGTTCCTCACACCGAGCTGAGACACAGGGTTTCATGGTGTGGGGGGGAATACACACTGTAGTGCACGGGCCCCTGGGAGCAGCGCCGGGCCCAGAGCACACACACAACAGTACGTTTCATTTTGTTCAGTATATTCTCAGTCTGCAGTGACTTTGTTTCTAACCCTCTGGCTGTAGGTACTTTTTTGTTGTAACTTTGAGGTTTCTTGGGTTATCATATTTGACAAATGTATTTGAAGGAGAAATGCTCAGGCCGCCCCCTGCAGGTCCATCACACACACTGCGCTCTGAAACACACAGAGACAGTGAATTCAGTGAGTGTCCTGGGGCCCCAAGCTAAAGTTCACAGGGGCCCTCTATTAGATTGTAGACTAGAAATAATAGACTAGAAACCATGACCAAATCCTTACTAAATCCTTTCAATGGAAACTGAAGCCAAATCCATCCATCCATGCACGCACTGGGAGAGTGCACGAGGTCACCTGACAACTCCCATAATGCACCTCTCTGCATGAGGTTCTTTAGGTCATGAGGTGTGAGTCATGTGTAAAAAGTCTGTCCACTTCTCACTCTAAGTTAATATGAACCTCTTACCCCCCACTTTGACCGAGGGCCTGTTCTCCAGTTTGGCTTCACCCAAATCTAAAAGCTTCTCGATTAAAGAGCCTACAGCCTATAGGCTAGTGTTAACGTCTCATTTGAAAGCTAAGACCTGCAAAACTGAACTAAATGGATATTTTTCCTCGCTTTTTGGTGTTGTCACTTTTTTCATGTTCTTTTTCCCATCTCATTTTTGCACATTCTTGTATGTTTTTTTCGTCACTTTTTTCGTTGCACTTTCATCCGTTCATTCGGACACTTTTTTGTTGCGTTTACACACCCTCGTTTTCTTCTCGTTTTTGTCCATATTTTGATTATTTTCCAAGAAGCCTTTAGATTTAGGTAAAGCCAAACTGAATTTACTGTGCTCGGTTCAGGTAGGGTTAAGGTGGGGAGAAGAAGCAGCCTTTTGCTGTTTTCTAGTGGGTTTCAGATGGTATAAAAGGCAAATAAACTTGAGAAAAATTTGAATTATTAGTTTTTTTTCACAGACATAAAACTGTTTATGTCAATGTAACAAATGGCAAATGCCACAATGAGAAAGTAAATATTACTACACTCTAAATGTTCTTGCAGTGATAAATACAAGTGCATTGAACCTTTGAGTAAGAACATTTGGACATCATTGACCTCAATGAGTTTGACAACCTACAATGCCATGTCAGAGCCACAGGACACACAGCCAGAGATGCACATAAGTCCCTTACCCACAAGTCCAAGTCAAGTCCGAGTCTGTGACCCCACAAGTCCAAGTCAAGTCCAAGTCTCTGACCGCAAGTCCCAGTCCAGGTCCAAGTCTCTGACCCTGCAAGTCCAAGTCAAGTCCAAGTCCCATGGTTTCTATGGTTTACACTAATTCAAATCACAGTACAATAAAACTATTTTAAAATCAATAAACACCTGTAAATTAAAAACAACTAATACGGGCCCGGGCCTTCCACACACAAATAATCAACATCACAATATTTCTATGAAGCAGGGAGGGGGGGCATACGGCAGAAGAGCCGATGAGCAGCGCGGTGCTGGGTGAGAGAGAGGGCACACAGAGGAGACAGAGACAAGGGAGCGGCCGAGAAAAAGCCAGAATCAAGCGTCCAAACAGCGTGTGTAATGAGTGCGCGAGGGACTCGTAATGTTCACGAGTCTCAGACCACGAGTCCGAGTCAAGTCTCGAGTCTTTAAGGGACGAGTCCGAGTCGAGTCTCGAGTCTTTAAGGGACGAGTCCGAGTCAAGTCTCGAGTCTTTAGGGGACGAGTCCGAGTCGAGTCGCAAGTCTCTAAAAATAGCGACTTAAGTCCGACTCGAGTCCGAGTCCGACTCGCGAGTCCCCATCTCTGCACACAGCCATCCAGAGGTTCAAGTAGGGCTGGGCGATATGGAGCGAAAGTCATATCCCAATATATTTCGGTTGAATATCGGTATACGATATATATCCTGATATTTTCTGAGAGCTGTGAAATGAAATGTTAGGTCAAAGTCAAATACGAGTAGTTTTATTGAAAACTCGCTATGAAATTGTTTTTATGGATTGTCGCATCTAAAGTCAACTCTCTGATTGTGTATGATCGCCAAACGCTTGTGAATCTCCGTCCTCCACTATGATAATGTGGTAAAGTTTGAGCACAATGGCCAGAAGACTTTCTCTGCCCCACTCCTTTCTGGCATACCGGCTTACCTGCGCCACGGGCTGCCGGGGGAAACGGAGCGGTCGTGTGGTGAAACTGAGAGCAATGTCCCGCACCCCGTTCCGTCTTTTGGAGAATATTGAACTGGATTATCATCGTTTCAGCCCGTGGCGCACCCTGGATCCCCCTTCTCCTTGCCTGATTCAGCTGAGTTCGGGCTCGAGGCGGGTCTCCTCGACTCGCCCTCTGCCCTTTCGTGTTCCTGAGCGGCGTGGAGTAAACGCCCGTAACCTGCGTTCGTTGTGCCTGGCTCCTCCTGCGGCCACTGCCCCAGCCCGGGCCACTGCCCCAGCCCGGGCTACAGCCACGATAGCATTGGTGAATGCTAGGTCATTGGCCAACAAAACGTTCATTCTGAAGGATTTCTTCTTAAACCTCAGGCTGGATTTCTTGACAGAGACTTGGATGGCTGTTGGTGAGTCTGCTGCTTTTGCTGAACGTATTCCCCCCGAGTGCGCTTATTTTAATTCCCCGAGGATAACTGGTCGGGGTGGTGGTGTAGCGACACTGTACAAAAACAGCTTTACATGTAAGGAACTCACGCTGACGGCGTCGTATTCGAGCTTTGAAATAAATGTATTTGAACTGGGTTCGTCTCCGCGGATGTTGTGTGCTGTGTGTACAGACCGCCTAAATATAATAAGAACTTTATCACGGACTTTGCTGACTTTCTTTCCAAAATAATGCCCAAATATGACCAAGTTTTAATTGTGGGGGATTTGAATATACATGTGTGTTGTCCTGATAAGCCACTGGCAAAAGACTTCCTCAATCTTATTGACTCTTTCAATCTCGCTCAGTGTGTTTCTGGGCCGACTCAGGAACGTGGGCACACGCTAGACCTGGTTTTAACACACGGCTTTAATGTGACTGTTCATGAGGCCTTCTTTTCTGATCATATGCCAGTTGTTTTTGATATTCCTATCTTGTGCAAGGTGGTCGTGTAATTAACCCTAGCACTGCGGCGCAGTTCTCCACCGTCTTCCTTCAAAACCAGGTTATGGCTTTTTTGGGGTCTAGGCACAAAGATGTAGATCTAGAGACACTTTGTTCTCACTTTAATTCACTATGTCAAAGCTCTCTGGATGTATTTTTCCCACTCGAGACAAAGCTCCCCAAGCTCAAAAGTGAACCTTGGCTAAATGAGGCAACACACGAAAGTGTGAAGGACAAGCTACAAGTTTCTTTTCAGATCCTTCAAGAAAGCTGGTGCACTTATCAAAAAACTGTGAAGCATGCAAAAACTAAGCATTTTTCCAATATTATTCTATCAAACAGTCATAATCCTCGTTTTCTGTTTAAGACTATTGACGGTGTGCTTAATGCTCCCAGACCATCTTTAATGGAAACCTCAGTGGAATTATGTAAAAGGTTCTCAAGCTTCTTCACTAAAAAGGTAGAAAATACCAGGGCTTCCATTGTACTGCCCACTTCTGACCCATCCATCCCGTTTTCTTGTACTGCTATGTTTAATAATTAGTCTGCCCTTTTTGAGCGATTTAGTTGGTCGAAGGAAACCCTCTGGTTCACCATTCGATGCACTTCCACCCAGACTTCTTAAGGAAGCTTTTCCCACTATAGCGCCATTTGTTGTTCACATTATCAATGGTAGTTTAACTACTGGGACAGTCCCCACTTGTTTTAAACATGCTGCTGTTCAACCCCTGATTAAGAAGCCTGGCCTTGATTCATCCATTTTAACACATTTTAGGCCCATTTCCAAACTCCCCTTTCTCTCTAAGGTGTTGGAGAAAGTGGTCTACGGCCAAATAAAAACATTTTTGGAGGAGTCCAACATTCTTGAGACGTTTCAGTCAGGGTTCAAGAATCGTCACAGCACCGAGACAGCCCTGCTAAGAGTAATTAATGATGTCAGCCACAGACTCTGGCCACTGTGTTGCACTTGTCCTGCTTGATGTAACCGCAGCCTTCGACACAATAGATCATCAGATACTTCTGTCTCGCTTGGAGATAAGGCTGAAACGACGCATCGACGTAGTCGACGTCATCGATTACGTAAATACGTCGACGCAGTTTTTGTGCGTCGACGCGTCGCTTGTTTACATCATGGCGGCGCGCGATGCGAGCGAGGGGAAAAAGGCACGCCAAAAGTAATCAAAAGTGTGGGAGTATTTCCAGAAACGGCCAAATAATGTTGTTTATGCACACTGTGTCGAGCGGAAATGGCCTACCACAGCAGCACAACGGCTATGAACGAGCATTTAAAACGAAAACACCCGACAGCGTTCATGCCATCGCCATCAACCAGTCAATCGGCCGCGTGAGTAATTTTCATTACACAAAAACATTAATGTATTATTTGTATCTGCGTTGTAAATTCATAAACTAAAGCACTGTTCCGCTCTGAGAGGCGTCAAAAACGCGCGTGTCTAACGCTACATAACGTTACGTTAGTTGTGTAACTAACTAAACTACCTTTGTACAACATTAACAGTTATGTACAAACGAACAATTAACTTTAATCATACAATCATTGTTGTGTGCTGGTTATTTATTTTTTATTTTGCGCATTTTAAAGCAAATAAGCAATACTTTTACTTTTATTCAAATGTTTACAGTGAGTGTTCCAGAAATTGCACATTTTATAGGCTACTGAGTTGCACATTGAGCCATAATTTTATTTGGTTAAATAAAAGCCATTCCATTTGAAAATACTGGCCTACGTCAATTTTTTCCCCTTCATTTTAAATGAAAAAATAATCGGTAAAAGGAAAAATAATCTATAGATTAATCTAAAAAATAATCTATAGATTAATCGATTAATCGAAAAAATAATCTATAGATTAATCGATAGAAAAATAATCGTTAGCTGCAGCCTTACTTGGAGAGCTGGGTGGGAATTCGTGGTACTGCCCTTAAGTAGTTTAGGTCCTACCTTACGCACAGGAGTTTTTGTGTTTATTTATTTTTATTTTTTTTTATTTATTTTTTTTATTTATTTATTTATTTGAGCAGTTTGTCTGCTCAAAGGGAGTGGGCCGAAGCCAAAGGCTTATAAGCGCCCATCCCAGAATAAAACAATAACATATACATATAACACATCACAAACAAGGGAACATGGGCAAGGCAAGAACAAGCAACAAGAACAACAATTAAATAAAGAAACAACAGCAAAAGAATGCAAAACGAGATCTTGATACTTCCCAGTTGACATTACCATCCTCAGTATAATTTTAATTTGGGTTTAAATTATCATCATCATTATTATTATCATTATCATTATTATTACCATTTCCACCATGGTGAGGAATTTCCCAAATCCCTCACCCATTCTTCACAAGTTTTTAATTCACACATTCTCTTACCTTCGTATTTGGGTCCGCGACCCTTTAAATACTCTTTATTTGGGTCCGCGACCCTTTAAATACTCTTTATTTGGGTCCGCGACCCTTTAAATACTCTTTATTTGGGTCCACGACCCTTTAAATACTCTTTATTTGGGTCCACGACCCTTTAAGTACACTTTATTTGGGTCCACGACCCTGGGTCCACGACCCTTTAAGTACACTTTATTTGGGTCCACGACCCTGGGTCCACGACCCTTTAAATACTCTTTATTTGGGTCCACGACCCTGGGTCCACGACCCTTTAAGTACACTTTATTTGGGTCCACGACCCTGGGTCCACGACCCTTTAAGTACTCTTTATTTGGGTCCACGACCCTGGGTCCACGACCCTTTAAGTACTCTTGTGGGTCCTCGACCCTTTAAGTTCTACAGTCCCCAACTCTGTAGTATTTGTTCCGTGTGTCCACGGATCTGGGAGGTCCTAGCCACGTACCTTACGGCTTTTAGAGGGATGAACCCAACGCGTAGTCCTATAACTCTGTTACCTTAACTCTTCCGTTATTTTTACGACTCTTCTATCTTCCACCATCAATTCACAGATTTAAACCATTCAACTTATATATTTATTTAATTGAATTATATGTGAAGTATGATGTAAGCCCTGCATAGTGTAGTGCATTAAAAAGCCAGAGTGTAGAGCGGGCCAGTTGAAGAGGGCAGTAGCTCCCCACTAACAAACCCCCACATGACTGCCCCAACAGCTGATTTTGTAAATGATGTTCCTATGCTGAGTGGTGCATCCGCCAATGTTCCTTTTTGACTACAATAGATTACCAAGTTTCCGCCTGGTTTTGTGCCTCTTTGACGACACACTCTCAGGTATTCCGCCTTTAGCTGGGGAAAGGGATGTCCCCTTACTAGCCCCTCACAACTGTTTTGGTCATCCACCCTTATCATAATTGGTATCATTGTCATTAAAAGACAAGGTTTAGAGCCTGTTGGGAGGATTCCTCTCAACAGATCCATAACCTGCCAACCCTAATTCTCCATTTGTAATTTGAGCGATAGAATGACAACCGTTCCAAGTAGCAACCCTCTTTGATTATAGAGGAACAATCTTAATTATATCTGACCTTTACAGCACTTTGTAGCACCCATTAGCAATCAAGTCAAGTGCTCATTTCCTCCTTCTGGTACTTTGACCATACAATTTTTTTATATCTTGATTTGAAATTATGAATATTTGGACATTGTTTTAATTCTGCCCCCAATTTGTTCCAGAGTTTAACTCCACATACAGACACACACATACTTTTCCTAGTGGAAGACACTGCTTGAACCTTAAAGTTATCACACCCCCTCAGGTTATATCCCCCTTCTCTGCGTGCAAAAAGCATTTGCATCCTTGCAGGTAGTACATTTTTGTTGGCTTTAAATAGAAGTTGAGCAGTAGAGAAATCAACTAAGTCATTCATTTTTAACAGTTTAGACTTCAGAAATAATATATTAGTGTGATCACAATATCCTACTTTGTGTATAATTCTTACAGCCCGTTTTTGGAGCATAACAAGGGGGTGTAATGAGCTTTTATAGTTATTTCCCCAAACTTCTACACAGTAATTTAGATATGGCAAGACTAATGAACTATATAATAGAAATAATGCATTGTAATTTAAGAAAAACTTTGCTTTATTAATGATTGAAATACTTTTGGAGACTTTACCTTTTATGTGTCTTATGTGTGGTTTCCAGCTTAATTTACTGTCAATGGTGACTCCTAAGAATTTAATTTCTGATACTGTATCTAAAACTACACCGTCTATAATTACTGAGTCTGGTTTTCCATGATAATTACCGAAAAACATTACTTTTGTTTTATTTAGGTTAAGGGACAATTTGTTATTGTCCATCCATGTTTTTAATTTCCTTAATTCACAGTTTATGTTAGTTACTAAAGTACTATAATTGTCATTTGAATAGAAAATGTTTGTGTCATCTGCAAAAATCACTAATTTTAATAATTTAGACACATTAAAAATGTCATTAATATATAAGTTGAACAATTTTGGTCCTAAAACCGATCCCTGTGGGACCCCACAACTAATGTCCAAACACCCTGATGTAAACTCCCCCATCTTCACATACTGTTGTCTCCCATTTAAATAGCTTTGCATCCAGCTCAAAGCCACTCCCCTTATGCCATATCTGTCTAATTTTTTTAGTAATATTGAGTGATTTAGTGTATCAAATGCTTTTTTCAAGTCAATGAATATTCCAGCTGCATGTTTCTTTCCCTCTAAGCTATTAGTAACCTCTTCTATTGCATCGATGATGGCCATTGAAGTTGACCTTGCTGCCCTAAACCCGTACTGACCTTCATTAATTAGTTTATGCTTATCTATGAAATTATCCATTCTGCTGTTGTAAAGTTTCTCTAAAATTTTGGAAAACTGGGGGAGCAGAGAGACAGGTCTATAGTTGGTGAAGATGTGTTTGTTCCCATTTTTATGTATAGGTATAACTTTTGCAGTTTTCATTTTATTTGGAAATGTTCCTGTTTGAAACGATAAGTTGCATATGTAAGTTAATGGTTTCACGATACTGTATATAATTTGTTTAACCAGTGTCATATCTATATCAAAACAATCTGTAGACGATTTGTTCTTACACCCGTTAACGACATCTATTATTTCTGTTTCAGTTACTCCAGACAAAAACATCGTTTTTGAATTAATGTCTATCAATGACTCCATTTCGTTGTTACTACACACCGGAATCTCTGCTGCCAGATCCGGTCCAACATTTACAAAAAAACTATTAAAGTTTTCTACAATATCATTCATATTATGATTGTCATTGGTCCCATCAGTGAAATAGTTTGGATATGAATTATTTGTTGCATTACCTTTGATTATAGTGTTTAGTATTCCCCATACCCCTTTCATGTTATTCTTGCTTTTATACAACAGATCGGCATAATATAGTTTCTTAGCCTTCCTTAATATATTGGTCAGTTTATTTTTATATATTTTATATCTACTTTCAGAATCCTCGGTTCTTAGTCTAATGAATTGTCTATATAGAGTGTTTTTCTTCTTACAAGCATTTTGTAAACCCTTGGTTAGCCACGGACATTTAGTCATTTTGTTGTTTTTACTGTATTTCTGAATTGGACAGTTTTTATTGTATGCTACACTGAAAATTTCCATGAAAGTATCGTACGCACCGTCTACATCATTCTTGTTATATACCTCGTTCCAATCTTGTTTTGTTAAGTCACTATAGAGTGAGTAAATTGTATCCTCAGTTCTTATACGTTTATAAAAATATTTTTGAGGTGATTTTTGCTCTAACTCATTATCACCATACACCGTGAATACGGGCAGATGATCCGTTATATCACAAACCATTAGACCGCTGACATTTGTGAACTGCATATTATTAGTAAAAATGTTGTCAATGAGGGTAGCACTGTGCGTTGTTAATCTGCTAGGTCTTGTGATAGTCGGGTATAAACTCATACTGTACATCCTATTAATATACTCATCAGTTGTCTTATGTTTATTTGGATTTATCAAATCGATGTTATAATCCCCACAGATAAATAATACCTTGTTACTCAATTCTGAGAACGTTTTTTCTGCCCAATTTGTAAATGTTTCCACACATGAGCCCGGTGACCTGTATAAACAACTAACTATTATGTTTTTCTTTTTTGCATTGATAATTTCTATTGATAGGCATTCGAGCAAGTTGTTTATTGATGCTGTCATTTTTTCTAATATTTTATATTTAAATTTCTTGTGGACATATATTGCAACTCCTCCTCCCCCTTTATTGGTTCTATTTACATAGTTTAAAGTATAACTGTTTAACTCAAAAACGATGCCTCTATCCTCATTAAACCATGTTTCTGATATTGCAATGACACTAAATGGTTTCTCAAACTGTTGTAAGTATTCTTTGATTGCGTCAAAATTCGCGTACATGCTTCTACTATTGAAATGGATAATTGAGAATTTCCCTTTTGTTTTAACAGAGATATTAAATTCATTCTCAGTGTAGTATTTGCAACTATTTGCGTTAGATGTTAAGAACAGGTTATCTGGGTCCAACTGATCTTCCAAGTCCAGTGCATTATGTTCAGTGTACTCTGAAGTTTTTAACTCCAAGAGCTCACAGTCCAAAATCCTTTGCTGTAATCCTAGGTCACTGCCGTCAGTGGCATATGAAGTATGATTGGACATCATTGAGTGAGTAAATGTATTACAGGACATGTGAAATTATGTGTTTTTACATACCAAAATCCATACGTTTTTCCAGGTGTTTAAGCTTGATTTGGTGTACTGGTGCGCGGACGTACAATGAGTTTGTCATAGCGCAAAAAAGCTATGTCTCCTCGTTCCCGTGCAGCTCTCATCTCCGGCATCAGTTCTTTTCTTTTCCTTTTAATGGAGTCCGTGTAGTCCTCGTTTATGTAGATTTTAGTTCCTTTGAGTTGTTTAGCGCGCTGCAGGATTGCTTCTCGATCCTTCCAGCGCAGTAGTTTGGCGATGATAGGTCTCGGCCAGTCTCTCCCGCCAGGTTTCCCTACGCGATGGGCTCTCTCCATTTCCACCGGGTGTTGTAGTTGTAGTTTCTCCCTCAGCAATTGTTTGATTTTTTCTTCTGCGTCAGCCCAGGTCTCCCCAGGCGACTCCAACACTCCCTCAAAGACCAGGTTTTTCCTGCGGCTCTGCCCCTCCAAATATTCCAGTTTATCCGTGATTATATGCAGATTGTCACATACTTTATAGAAATCGTTTTGTATTGTGTCCGTGCGCTCAGTGAGTTTCCTTTTTTCTTCTTTTATAGTGTCCACCTCACCTTGCGTGAACTGCAGGCTTGTTTTTAATTCTTGAATGTCTTTTAACTGTGAATCCATGCGGGTGTTTGTTGATTCCATGATGAGTTTGATAAATCCTTTGAAGTTTTCCTGCTGTTGTTGAATTAATTCCCTGAACATTGCCCTCTGCTGCTCCATGAGTTCAGTGACTCGACTGAGGCTTACATAGTCCTCCTCCGCCGCCGAATCTGCCTGTTGCTTCGCCTCTATTTTGGTCGGTTTTGGCATTTTCTTGCATTTGTTCAGAGCTAACGCTAGCACCGCAGCACAACACAGCGCTCACTTCCGACGTCACTCCGGAAGTCCTGACAGTAGCTTCTTTGCTAGCTCCGATGTACTTTCCACTTCTTCGCAGTTTTCACACGTGTTAATTCCAAGCTTTGATTTCCCTCTGGTCAACATCTAATCCAGTCCCCTTAAATAGGATATCACCTTAGTATATTCTCATGATAAATATTGCTTGAAGGTGTTTTTACAAATCCTGAGTCGGGAGCTGCCTCGCTATGCTGCAGACATGTCAGTAGCTCAACCCGGAAGGGGGAGTGTTCGAATCGGGAGTGTAGAGTGTTCGAATCGGGAGTGTAGAGTTTAACAGAATAACACAACATCCTTTGTTTTATATATCGGTCTGTTGAAATATGCTTTGATCATTTCTATGGAGGTCTGAAGTTCACACATCTCTCTACTATTTGCCAAAAGTACATTAAACTGTATGATGTCAGTTCAACATTAAAGGTAACTTTTTGAACGTTCCTCAGCTGTTTTAGGACTAACTTGGATTTGGCTTTGGTCCATTGTCCCAGTGAAACACTTTTTGACTGGTCTAAGTCCTGAGATGCTTGGTCAGTACTTCTACATAATATAATGTTACAGTTTGGAGTCTTGACCACTTGATTTCTTATTTATATCACAACATGGAGCTGTGTACATTTGCATCATGAACAACTGTGCTGTGCTTTATTGCAGCTCACATGTTATATCAAAGATACGCAGATTTAGAAAACACTCCTCTGTCTGTTACTGGGACAAACCGAGACAACAGGAGCTGAGGCCCGGTTCGAGGCCCAGGTCAGGGGTCAGAGGTCACCAGGGCCATGAGGGTCACACTGTACACTGTGACTGTGTCGGCCTTCAGCGTCAGAGACACACGGCTCTGCAGCACCTCCAGAGGCTGAGGACACAAAACACACAGAGAGACCAGTATTAATCAGCCTGTTCACACACTTTAGGTCTCACAGTTAGGATTTAGGAAAGACAAACAATACCTCCATAAACAAACTAAACAAACCATCAGAATTGTTTTTTTGGAAGTAGATACAATTCTTTGCTGTGTAGTATATTGTAAAAGTAGCATTTGGCGGGCAAAATAAGACCAGTGTTTTCATCGTATTATCAAACATTTAGCTTGGGTTTATGTTGCAGTGACAGTCAACTTCTCTGCGAAGGTTTAGAGTTGTGAAACACGTATGCAAATTCATGCCTGTGAAGTATTAGAATGTGAGGAAGGGTTAGGGTTAGGGTTTGTAAGAGCTAAAAACGTGTTGGGAACGAAGCTGACAGTGTAAGGTCCACTAGTGTTGTGAAAGCACTTGGGATGCACTGATACCAGAGGTTCCGCTTGAACTTTTTTTGACGGATTCTTTGTACTTGCCGAGTAAGGCAAGGCAACTTTATTTATACTGTGCATTTCGTACACAAGGCAACTTAATGCACTTCAATGCGCCTCAATGCAATTCGTATGGCTTATTGGCATTAAAAACCTACGCCCAGATGGAATCCAGATGGATCCAAACTGGTCTGAAGCTGGCCGATGACTGTACTTGACCACTTGACCAGCTGATTCAGGGCGTTTTTGTTTCTAACAGAGAAGCTCCTATACCAGGCGACCAAGCAGAGAGTTAGGGTCGTTTCGACGAATGCCCGATAAAAAAGTGTCATCACTATTTTATCTACATGAAACAAGGACACTTTCCGAAGACAATACAGTCGTTGGTGACCATGCTGACTTTCATTTTTGTGAAGTAGACTTACAATAACTGAGTCATCTGCGTATTTTAAGATGATTCTGTTTTCATGGTCACTCTGACACATGCTAGTGTACAATATAAACAACAAGGGTGAGAGAACGGAACCTTGGAGTGAGCCTGTCGAAACAGTGCACTGGTCAGAGAGTTCACCATTAACTCTCACTATTTAATTTCTGTTAGTTAAAAAGTCAAGAACCCAGCCTACAACATTTAAATCAAGATTTAAAAGTTCTATAAGCCGTTTGGCCAGCAGATATGGTTGCATCGTATTGAAAGCTGACGTGAAGTCAATAAAAACTGGGCGTACATGAATCCCTTTCCCTTTTACGAAGAATTTCTGATTTGATTAGCTTTTCGAAATTTTTCATAACAATGAATGTTAGTGCTACAGGCCGAAGGTCCTCCAACCTTTTGGGTCTATTTGATTTAGGGACTGGGACAATCACTGAATCTTTCCAGATTTGCGGTACCTGTTGTTTTCCCAGTGACAAATAAAACTCAGTTCTTTAGCACCATTTTTAAGAGTGTGGCCGCATATGTTATCAGGACCCCAACTCTTATTAACTTTGGTCGACTTAAAGACCTTTTCCACTTGTTTTTGTGAAATCTCAAAATATTGATTATTTGTATATATTTTGTATATATATTTATAAAATGAGGTTTCAAAGCGAGAATAAAGATCATTAAATGCATTTGCCAAATTAATACTGGATTAAAAACCTTCAAGGAGCACCTTGGCCTTCCTTGTGAAGACCAGTCAAGGTCAGGCTACACCAAAAAGAGCCCAGTCTGTTCTCAGCCATCTTTTTCTCCAACTTATTTTTATAGCTTTTTTTGGCCCTTAAAATGTCACATTTTAGTGATTTACTAACATTGTGAAGTTCCATGGCTGATCCCTGCTTAAAAACTCGCCTTTTTTCCTGTATACATGGCAAATGGTAAATGGTCTCAACTTATATAGCGCTTTTCCACCTACATTAAGCACTCAAAGCGCTTTACAGCAAGGAACCTCTCACCCATTCATACACCAATGTACGCAGACACTGGAGGCAAGGTGGGTGAAGTGTCTTGCCCAAGGACACAACGACATCAGGAGGCGGGATTCGAACCCCCGACCTTCCGATCATGAGACAACCTGCTCTACATGATTTAACAGATTAATTTACCCAAGGCTGATTATTCGGGTATAATTTAATCTGTTTAGATAGCACAATCATGTCTCTACAGAAAACATGTATGAACATACTACATCCGTCAGTTCATCCAAATCATCCCCACAACTGTCTTTACAGACATCCCAGTCTGTGCAGTCGTAGCATTCCTGTAGACATAGGGTAGATTCCTCAGACCAAGTTTTTATTTCGTTAGTCTTGACCTTCTCCCTCTTAAGAACAGTCCTGTATATGGGCATTAGGTGGACACAGTTATGGTCTGATAAGCCCAGTGGAGGGAGAGGTACCGCCTTATACGCGTCCTTCACCGATCCACAACAAAGATCCAAAGATTTCCCCCGCCTCGTGGAGCAGGTGATGTACTGGTGAAAGTTCACCAGAGACCTTTTAAGGCAGACTTGATTGATCAGGTGAGACTGACTGAAGCTTCTGCACAGCGTCATAGATTACATTGGTGGCAATGGCAGCATTAGCTTTTGGATGCGCGTATACCACCGTAAAAAAGAGCTGTGGGAATTTACGAGGCAAATAATTTGGGCAAAAAGACACGGATAAGAGTTCAATGTCCGGTGTGCAGACAGTCACAGACTTACAATATTGTAAGTCACATCAGCGTCGCGATCCAGGCGATAAGGGGTACCAAACCCATCAATGTGCAGATCTCCATCTCGGTCCCGGTCAGTAAGCCATGTCTCCGTAAAGATCAGGACACAACATTCTTTGAAGTCCTTCTGGAAGCAAATATTTCCCTGAACTTCCTCCAACTTATTCTTTAAGGATTGTACATTCCCAAGAATAACCGAGGGCAGAGGAAGCCGGGCCAGCCGCTGTTTTTTAAGACGCTCTCTTACGCCTCCGCGGTTTCCTCGCTTCTTTTACTTCTTCCCTTCACGTTTAACTTGCCTTGATTTGATAAAGTCTCTTCTGATAAAGTCAGGTAGGTTAGGCCAGAGATCTGTCATGCACATAGACTTCAGCTGCAGCAACACATCCCGAGTGAACTGTAGCTTAGCAAAGGTAACATCACTAATAAGACATCCGCAGTCTAAAATCCACAAAGCGTCAGGCAAGATAAGGTGTAGATCCATGCTGTGTATGGAGCACTTAGCACATAAAAAAAAAAAAAAAAAAAAAACATAAATAAAAGATTAGTCCTGCTTCTCAGAACTGCTGTTCGTTGCATGCGCTCAGGTCAGCGGTGTAGCCAGTAGCCTACAGCATTGTGATTATTTTTGCTGCAGCATACTATATCTCTTTATTTAGCATTTTTTATTGTGAAATGAAAATGTTTATTGCATTGAGTTGGGGATGGGCTTCTTGCTTCAGCCCACTCCTTTTGAGCAGAATGCTCAAATAAACAATTAAATAAAAAATAAATACATAAAATATATAGCGCCTTTCAAAGACATAGTCACAAAGCGCTTTACATGAGACAATTGGACATTCACCCCACACTTGGTGGTGTTCAGTTTCCCCTGGGGGAGGCTGTCGCTACTGAACACATCTGCGCCAACGGTCTACAGTGGCTTAATGGTGCGTTCCAGGCAACTGGTAACTGATATCGTTCTCACTTGAAAATTATGACTTACGACCTCAGAGCGTTCCAGGTGATTAAACTCGTATGTAAACAAAACTAATGCTACAACAGTTTTAGCTAAAAAGATCCTAACGCTTTACAAGTTGTAATTACGAGTTCGAGCGGCGTTCCAAAGCACATTTCCAAGTGGGAGGTGAGAAATTTACCAGTACCATTTGTTGTTGTTGTTGGTTTATTTGGTCAGGACAGTGCATGTTAATGAACATACATGGGTCTCATGCATGTAAACAAGCCACACCGGATTGTAGCCTTGGGCTAATTTGCATCCGTCGTCCTCCATGCGGACTCTCAAACACACTCTCATTCATCCTACATGTTTTTAGTGGTAGGGGAAACCGGAGTACCCGGAGGAAACCTACGCAGACACGGGGAGAACATGCAAACTCCACACAGAAAGGCCCTGTCCACGTGGGAATCGAACCCCGGACCTTCTAGCTGTGAAGCACGAGCACTAACCGCTGTGCTACCATGCCCCCCATTTGCATGGAACGCACCATAAGAACCGCCGTAGCCGTTAGCTAGACATTAGCCTGTCATCTTGTGCACAATGAAGACAATATTTAACACTGGGTAAATCCAGCACAGACTCTGATTCAGGGAGTGTAGTCTGTAATAAACTTAGCTCTATGTGGAATATTGTATTTCTACTAAAGAATTCTCCAGTTTGTTGTTCTTTGCTCTGATCAGCTGGGAGAAGCTCCCCGTAGCTGCACCACACGTCAAGTGGTATGTATCGGTTTCTGGTATCAGCACCACAATGAGTACAAGCAGGTGGTATTACAACCAACAGTTACACGTTTAGATTTTGTTTTTACCAGGATACATTCCCCCTGCTGCTCAGAGCCACAGACTCTTTCTTCATTAACAGGCATTATTTTATTTATAAATCGTGAAATATCAATACAAAGGTGCCCAAAAGTACGTCAATGAGAAACAATTTTCCCTGACATGTTCACTAAGTGTCTGGTGCTTGAAGACACTAAATGATGAATACTTAAGTCCATGCTGTATGTAACAGGAGCAGGCTGGTACCTTGTATCCACTCGGGGGATTCCATGTGACGCGGAGTGTGTGAGTGCTGCCTGGCTCCACTGCTCCTCTGCTGGGCTCCAAGCTAAAGCCCAGCTGCTGCTGCACTGGGCTGAGGTTCTCCCAGAGGAACTCTGCCGTCTGCACACAACAGCAGAGAACAACACAGGAAGGCATCAAACATGAGAGGAACTTGTACAATGTCTATCAGCAAGAAAATGTATTTGCAGTATTTGTGTAAAAAACTGCTACAACCAAATAGCGCTTTAGGCATGCTGTAATAGACTTGTTGCTCCACATATATGTTTGATAGTGCAGTGTGAATGGTACCTTCTTACTGGGCAGTGTGGAGCGGACACAGCCCACCTGCAGCTCTCTGACTACAGGGGCCCACTGCCCACTGTTGCTGTGGCCTTTCAGGGTCAGCACCACTGGGATGGGCTCCTCTTCTGGAACAAACAAAGATACGGCATGTTAACGGCACTGTTCACCCCAGAGAGAAAAGTGATATCATGAAACTGATGTCTCCAGCCTATGACAGACTGTTGTTGTATTTTTTATTTTAGAATTTAAAAAAGCCAATTTGGTCTTGAACGTCACATCCCCGAAAACAGCCAACATTCTCCTAATGAACTGCAGACCCTGATCATGTTTGGCTACCATTGGTCGAAAGAAAGCAGCAACATCTCCATGGAGACGGGCTGATAATGTCCCACTCCCAGTCAAGTCTGAGGAGAGGCGAGCCCAGTAAAGATATTTAACATACAGTGTAGAGTAGGGATTGGACGTAAAAAGTCACTGTCCTCCGTGAACAAGAACGCTGCCGCTGAGATGAAGCTTTGATTGGATCTGTCGCGTTAAAAGCTGCCAAGTGCGGCTGAGAAGCAGCAGTTTAGCGCTTTAGCTCTTTAGCTCGCGTTACGCTAACCTGTTAGCTTTGTGGTTTGAATTGTTCATCATCCAGTCCATTGTTCATCAGATGCACTTTAGACCACACTGTTTTATGTTTTATTTTTCAGAAGACGCTCAGCCTTCCTTTGCCAAATGCTCCTCAAAGACGCACCGATTTTCATTTAGCTACAAACTCCGCCAGGGCTACTACTACTAGCCAAGCTATGTGATGTAAACAAACCTACGCACTACTCCACTAAAGTCTCCATCCATCCATCCATCCATTTTCTTCCGCTTTATCCGGGGCCGGGTCGCGGGGGCAGCAGTCTCAGCAGAGATGCCCAGACTTCCCGATCCACGCACACTTCTTCCAGCTGTTCTGGGGGGACCCCGAGGCGACACCAGGCCAGCACGGAGACATAGTCCCACCAGCGTGTCCTGGGCCTTCCACGAGGCCTCCTCCCAATAGGACATGCCTGGAACACCTCCCGAGGGAGGCGACCAGGAGGCATCCGATACAGATGCCCTAGCCACCTCAGCTGGCTCCTTTCGACGTGGAGGAGTAGCGGCTCGAGTCCGAGCTCCTCCCGGGTAACTGAGCTCCTCACCCGATCTCGAAGGGTGCGCCCAGCCACCCTGCGAAGGAAACTCATTTCGGCCGCTTGTATTCGCGATCTTGTCCTTTCGGTCATTACCCAAATCTCATGACCATAGGTGAGGGTGGGAACGTAGATCGATCGGTAAATCGAGAGTTTTGCCGCTTGGCTCAGCTCCCTCTTCACCACAACGGTCCGATACAGCGACCGCATCACTGCTGACGCCGCACCGATCCGTCTATCGATCTCACGCTCCATCCGTCCCTCACTCGTGAACACGACCCCGAGATACTTGAACTCCTCCACTTGAGGCAAGGACACCCCACCGACCTGAAGCGGGGAAGCCACCTTTTTCCGGTGGAGAACCATGGCCTCAGATTTGGAGGTGCTGATCCTCATCCCGGCCGCTTCACACTCGGCTGCAAACCGCCCCAGTGCGCGCTGGAGGTCCTGATTTGAGGAAGCCAACAGAACAACATCATCTGCAAACAGCAGAGATGAGATTCTGAGGTTCCCAAACCGGACACCCTCCGGCCCCTGGCTGCGCCTAGAAATTCTGTCCATAAAAGTAATGAACAGAACCGGTGACAAAGGGCAGCCCTGGCGGAGCCCAACACGCACCGGGAACAGGTCTGACTTACTGCCGGCAATGCGAACCAAGCTCCTGCTACGGTCATACAGGGAACGGACAGCCCTTAGTAGAGGGCCCCGGACCCCATACTCCCGGAGCACCCCCCACAGGGCACCACGAGGGACACGGTCGAACGCTTTCTCCAGGTCCACAAAGCACATGTGGACTGGTTGGGCGAACTCCCACAAACCCTCGAGCACCCGATGAAGGGTATAGAGCTGGTCCAGTGTTCCACGACCAGGACGAAAACCGCATTGTTCCTCCTGAATCCGAGGTTCGACTATCGGCCGGATCCTCCTCTCCAGCACCCTGGAATAGACCTTACCAGGGAGGCTGAGAAGTGTGATCCCTCTGTAATTGGAGCACACTCTCCGATCCCCCTTCTTGAAGAGGGGGACCACCACCCCGGTCTGCCAATCCAGAGGCACTGTCCCCAACCGCCACGCGATGTTGCAGAGACGTGTCAGCCAAGACAGCCCTACAACATCCAGAGACTTAAGGTACCCGGGACGAATCTCATCCACCCCCGGGGCCTTGCCACCGAGGAGCTTTCTAACCACCTCGGTGACTTCAGCCTGGGTGATGGACGAGCCCCCCTCCGGGTCCCCAGCCTCTGCCTCCTCATCGGGAGACGTGACGGTGGGATTGAGGAGATCCTCGAAGTACTCCTTCCACCGCCCGACCACCTCCCCAGTCGAGGTCAGCAGCCCCCCACCCGCACTGTAAACAGTGTTGGTGAAGCACTGCTTCCCCCTCCACTAAAGTCTCCTCAAACAATAATCTGAGGCATCGCACAGGCAGATCACATGATTATTCTTTACCCTCTAGGCGTCACTGCAGGATAAGGGTTAGACAGAGGTGGAACCTTTACCTGATGCCGTTTGATAGTTGGTCAATTATTAGACAAGCACTCAAGTTTGATGCAACACTTTTTGTAGCCTATACTATTAGGATTATTTTTTAATATGAAATTGAATGCACAGACTACTTTAGTAAGAAATCAAGCAGCAAATGATAATGGAAAGCCTGCCTTTGGAAGTTTTTGGTCAGATATCGAACAAACAGTGACTAGCATCAGCGAACATGCTCCGTCTGTGACTAAGGTGATTAAGGTAAAAATATCCATTTGTTTAAAGTGTTATTTTGGATAATAAATCATAATAGGACACTTTATTGATCCTTAGCAACATGTAAAGTCATAACCAATTACAAATGTACCATAAACAAACCCTGTTTGTTAAATGCGAACCCTGTTTTTACTTTTTAAATAAAAACACGCAATTTCACGGTATACCGTGATATCGGGGTATTTTTTGCCACGGTTATCATACCGTGGAAATCTCATACCGTCCCATCCATAGTTTAGAGTATATCGAATATTTTAGGGTTTCATTCGCCAAGAAAACGGAAACAGATAATTAATCAAAATCAATCAAAACTTTATTTATAAAGCGCTTTTCATACAAAGTTGTAACGCAAAGTGCTTTACAGATTAAAAGCAGGATAAAGCCAAACGTGATGTGACTTAAAGTAAATACTTTCACAAAGATGAGATTTTTTTTTAACAAATCCGCAATGTGATATGTATTAACTGAGAGCAGCTAATGCTACGCTAACAATCAGAGCAACATAAACAATGACTGTGGAAGCACTGAAAACTCTAATAAAAACAGAAAAAGGATTTGTGTTGCCTCTGTGCCTCACATTTCATATTGTCCAATATATTATAATAATATATTATGTCTACAGTTATTTTTTATCTTTTTTAAACCCTCGAGCTCGTGGCTCTATTTTATTTCTCGGGTCGAGAGCCCCTTTAGGTCGACCTAACTAGAGCCTGTCTGAAAACGGCAGACCCAGGAGAAATACTCACTACCATTTTGGCCCCCTTGTAATCACCCATTTTCATCCCATGCAGTGTTAGGTACCTGTTCCCCAGTCGGTCCCAGGGGCCCTGGTGGAGTCGGAGGGCAGGGAGTCCCCTCCACTCACATACATGCTGCGAGAGCACGCCGCCCCCCGCAGGTCCATCACACATACTGCACTCTGAAACACACAGGAGACAGTGACGCTGAAGTAACTGATGTTAATACATTATGGACTGTACTGTTTCATGGGGAAGTGGAATTAGGATTATAACAGGAAACAGAGGCTCCTCTCCCCCACCACTCACTCACTACAGCAGGAGAAAACATGTTTGGTCTTTTAATGAAAGAATTACATTAAATTAATTAAAATAAAACATTTAAATTCATTAAATTAAAATAATGTAATAGTTCTAGAAATGTCACCATTTAAACAAAGGAATGAGAGGAAAAGTTGATATTTTCATGTAACAGGACACAATAGGCACGATTTGTTTGTAAAGTTGACAGTAAGTTTTAGCTAAACATTCAATAGAAGGTGTTCTGTTAGCATGGCAAGAGCCAGAGTAATATTACTGAGCAAAGAACATTAGTACAATAATATCCATTTATAACTGTTCTCATTCATATCAGTGTAAAGAGACCTGACAGGCTCATAAATATTGGAACATCAACTCAATTCTCTTCTTTTTGCCTCTACAAACCACCACAAAAGATATGAAATGAAACAACCAAGATGTGCAAATCCTTAGCAGTAACTAACAGCCTGAAGTCTAGAAGGCATAGACGTCACCAGACGCTGGGTTTCATCCCTGGTGATGCTCTGCCAGGCCTCTACTGCAAATGTCTTCAATTCCTGCTTGTTCTTGGGACATTTTTCCTTCAGTTTTGTCTTCAAGTGAAATGCAGCTAAATTGGATTCATGTCAGGCGATTAACTTGGCTATTGAATAACATTTCACTTCTTTGCCTTAAAAAGCTCTTTGGTGGCTTTGGCAGTAGCTTTGGGTCATTGTACATCTGCACTGTGAAGCAGCGTCCAAGCATTTGGCTGAATATGAGCTCATAATATTGCCCGAACACTCCAGGATTCATCCTGCTGCTTTTGTCAACAGTCACATCATCAATAAATACAAGGTAACCAGTTCCATTGGCCATACAAGCCCATGCCATGATGCTGCACCACCATGTTTCACTGATGAGGTGGGATGTTTTCAATCATGAGCAGTTCCTTTCTTTCTCCATACTTTTCTCTTCCCATCACTCTGGGACAAGTTGATCTTTGTCTCATCTGTCCTGGGATGTTTGTTCAGAACTGTAAAGGCTTTTTGGTTGTTTTTTGGCAAACTCTAATCAGCCTCCTGTGTTTGAGGCTCACCAGTGGTTTACACCTTGTGGTGAATGGTCTGTATTCTCTCTGGTGAAGTCTTCTCTTGACTGTGTTGACTTTGACACACATACACCCACCTCCTGGAGAGTGGTTTTGATCTGACCTATTGTTGTGAAGGGCTTTTCTTCACCAGGGAAAGAATTATTTGATCATTCACCACATTTGTCATCCCTGGTCTTCCAGTTTGGTGTGTTTCACTACACTTCGGAGCCAAAATGTTATTTGAATACAAAGAAAGAAACTGAATGAAGTTTCCTCAACTGACCTGATTGGACAGCTCCACAGTGAGACGCTCTTTGTAGAACTCGTACACTTCTCTGGGTTGGAAACACACCTGAATGTCCCGGCTCTCTCCTGGGGCCAGCCTGCCCTCTGCTGGTAACACACTGAACACACTGCACTTGCTGCTGGGTGTGCTTCCTGCAAACAGGAAACAAAGTCACAGTGGTCGAAGGTGAGTATTGTGGCTCAATAAACATCAAACTTATGGGAGAAATGAATTGACAGTGCAAGTTTTTAACTGTCCCTAGAAAATACCCCACTCTACGGTAGAAGAGTGGGTTCAGGTGCACAGACTGACCTCTCTGGAGCGAGGGCGGGGCCTGACTGGAGAACAGCGCCCTGAAGCCCACATCCAGCGCAGAGCGGTTCTGGAGCTAAACAGCAGAGCACAAATCACTACAACACTAATATATTTACTCAAAGAACAATTACAGTACTGTAAAGGGAACATATCATGCAATATGAAGGCTTAACATTCTGTTTACAAATCATTCTAATTTGAAATAGTAATAGTCACTTACGCACAATGAAAAGAGTGAGTAAATGCTTTGAGTATTGACAACACTACACCCCAAGTAGAGATTCAAATGTTCTGTGTGATAAAAGAACTCTTAGAAGTATAAGTGACAATGTGTTTGACTGTGGAAGTACCTGTAGTATGTGTGTGGAGGTTTCCTTGACCAGCACGTGACTGAAGTCCAGCTCAGGACCCGAGGGGGAGCAGGTGACCTCCGGGACGATCCCCTCCCCACACAGGGTCAGCCACAGCGCCCCCCGGTGGCTGTGCAGCTCCAAGCGCTCGCGGTACTGCACACAAACAGTGGAGGCAGGTGAACGAATGTGTAGGGGGGTTTCTATGAGTAGCCTGGGAACACACGCCACCAGGGGGTGCACACAATCAATGTTCACTATCATTTGAAGACAAATGTTGGACTTTGTAGGTTATTGTGACATTTACAAAGTGGAAATATGCTTGTTTGTTCTTTGTGCTTTTGGGCACATCAACATTTCTTATTAGGCCCGAGCAACGGACACGAAGTGCCCGGCGAGGGACTAATTAAAATCGTAAAAAAAAAAGGGAAAACGCAAGAATTCAAATAGCAAACGTGGACCGATACACAAGTAACAGGTATCAGGAATTAGTGCGCCGGGAGGTCTAATTTTGGGTGGCGTTGGCAAGAGAAAATAATAAAAGATGGCTCAGTGGCGCCCCCTCAAACAGGCAGTTTACATTGAGTCAATGAGAGCCCGGTTGCAAAAAATGTCATCGTACAAAGGTGACACTGGCCAGGGACATAGACCACATCAGGACATGTCAAAAAATATATTATGAGCCCGGCCTAAACTCTACAGGAAGTCGGCCATCTTGGCCCAAACCTCGCACCGTCAAAATCGTACCTGTTGAACTTGTGACCCCTGATCCCCGAGTTTTCAATCAAAAGCTTCAATTTTTGGCCAAAATGTCCCAGACCCATGTGGCTTTCCAAATCCTCATTTCAATTTTGGAAATATTATTGGGCGTGGTCATGACAAGGCCGCAACTCAGAGGCCATTTTCAACCAAATTCAAAGTCTCATATCTTTCACAGAGTTTGTCGGATTGCAACGGCGCCAATACGGCGCACGTGCACCTTCTCGAGCTGGACCTAACCATGTGCAAACGCAGCCACTATGGCCAAAAATGACCCACTGGCGCCCCCTTCAAGGTTTTTTCTTGAAAAATTCCAATCAAAAAATCCGGATGGTATGGAGTTGTGAAAATAATCACACAGGCCTTCCCCGTCATGGGGATCGCGTCCGCCTTAGTGTGAGCTTTCCGAAAATGTATAACATGTGGGGGTAAAAGTAACCAGTCCACTTATACAGCCTGTTCAAGTGTGAGAACAGCGCCACCTGCAGGCTTAAGATGTCTTTTAAGTGGCTTGTAAGTGGCCCGCCCATCCTCCGTGACTATAGCCAGAGTTCTTCTTCTGGCAGCATGTTGGCCTCTGTCAGAGTTGCCACTGTCAGAGTTTCTCATGAAAATCGTCAATTTTCCCAAATACCCCCTTTATTCACAAAAGCCACACTTTAGACTCATACGTAGATATAATACCCCTCTGTGACAGAAAGAAGCTTTAATTTGGACGTGTTTGCCTCCAAATTGAGCTTTTTTGGACTTTACAGTCACAGGAAGTTCACTTAGGCTGTTTCCTGTCCGTCTCTGCGTGTTCCTCGTACTATGTGGCTCTCACCAAAGTATTCCTTCATCTATCCAGAGTTTTGCGGGGCTGGAGCACCTTTTCAGATCGTTGGCCGCCCGGGGAATTAGCCCTAATTAAAAATGTTTCAATAAATACTGTCTGAACTGCTATTTCGACCTGTGAACGCTCGAGTGCAAAACCTTCGTAAGATTTATGTATAAATTGCTGTGTTGTTGTGTAAGCCTGTGTAGCTCCATTGGTAGAGTGCAGGGTTCCCACCGTTATATTGCCGGTTCAATCCCCACCATGACTTTTTTTTTTTTTTTTTACGCAGTACCTACTGGGAAGAACCTGAATCGGCGACTATGCTCCCACCCTCATTCAAAACGGGGAAATGACCCTCACGTGGCACCACATGCCGTTTCATAAGATATTTCACATTTCGGCTGCAAAATAAATCTGCTTGTGTAGCTACATGGGTAGAGTGATAGGTTCCCAACCATGGGATTGCTGGATCAATTCTCACCTTGACTCTTTTTTATTTTTATTTATTTTTTGACTTGGCAACTACTGGGAAGAACATGAATCGGCGCCTATTGTCCCACCCTCATTAAAAACTGTGAAAATAACCCCTCTCAACAAAATATTGTTGTCTGACGCCGAATTTACACCAGGAGCTATTACTGGACGTTACGTACGCGGCGCGTTATACGCGCGCATTTTCGAAAGCGCAAATTTACACATACGGCGTCAGAGCAGCTAAAGCTACGCTTGTGTTCGGGTGTCTCTTCCCCAAATCACTTGGAATAATTTTGCTTATAAAAATGGGTAAGTAATAACATTTCTCATGTTAATACGTTTTGCTAGTCGTACATCGAACTCTGCCAATTTATGAAATGATTTGCATATTTTTTTAGCTTACCGTAGCTTAGCTTGTGCATTTATTTATAGAAACTGTGCCGAGTAGAAGGTGCACCTTGGCCTTTCTTCTTTTGGTAGAAGAAGTGAGGAGACAGGAGAGACAACAGACCAGGCGACTATGGGCGCATCCAATTAACCAGCAGCGTCATCAGCACGGTGACTTCTACCACCTTGTGGCCGGGCTGGGGCTTGACAGCCAAAGACACCACCAATATGCGTGTTGTGAACTTCGACAAATCAACAGAAAACTTATTTTGACAGGGTGTCGGAAGTTTACTTTGAAAGACTGTGCCATTTTCCCGTCTAAAATTACGGAGTTTGCCGCGTATACGCGTCAAAATTAGAACTCCATTCTAATTTAGGCGCAGCCTCGCGTCAATACGTCCGTCCGACGCGCGTATAACACTGCTAGTGTAAATATCATGATAGGTTAGAATGGAAAAAAGTGACGCGCGTCTGCTGCGCTACAACGCTTACGCGCTGTAATTCCTCTGGTGTAAATTCGGCGTGAGGCATCCTCTCAAATATTTGTCCCCCAGGCAAGTTTGTTCTAATTATAAAATGATTCAAATCATCTTGGCTCTCCGTTTTCTGCATATACGTGAGCCTGGTGATCTTTATAATAGTAATCCAAGGTCTTCTCATCTGTACCTGCCTTAGCTCCATGGGTAGAGTTCTGGACTCAAAATCACAAGGTTGCCGGATCAATTCCAACCTTGGCCTTTTTTTACTTATTATTTGTATTCATGTTTTTATTTGATTTTTTACTGGCAACCTACAGGAAAGAAGATAAATGAAACATGAAATGAGAAAATGGAGGGGGGGTGGGGAGCTTGACTGGAAATGACCTCTCTCCTCCAGTGGCGTGCTAGGACCTAATTTAGAGAATCTTAGCCTATATTCGTCACATTGTGACACAGAGTTATGGCTCAGTGATAGAGTGCGGGTCTTTGGTGCAGTAGGTTGCCAGTTCAAACACGGCTTGGACACTTTTCTAATGCTTTCTCTTTTCACATGGGCTGCTGCACTCTGAGCCTGATACAACTCCAGAATGAGCACCAAGTTATGTAGACACAATTATTTAATTGTCCACTTTTCTACGTTGCACTCCCTTTTTCCTCTTTACTTGCTGTTTTCTGTAAATATAAGAGTGCAGGATGTTTCATAAAATTGATATACGTTTAGTTGCGCAGTTTCTTGCAGCTTGGCTAGCTCCATAGGTAGAGCACTGGGATACCAATCATGAGGTTGCCAGTTCAAGCTCAACCATGGCTTCCTTTTTTTTACTTTTGTAGTTTGGACTGGACATCTACTGGGAAGAACATAAATCAAACTCAGGGATTTAGAGAAAAGTAGCCCACATCAGGTGTACTTCTGTATGGGGTTATTGTTTACCGGTCTCTGGTTCAGGAGGTTACCACTTCAAATATGACTTGGACATTTTTCTAATGTTTTTTTTTTAGATTTAGATTTACCTAGTGCAAAAAAAAAAGGCAAGGTCAAGATCGAACCAGCACTCTCGTGGTTGGAACCCCGGGGTGTGACGAAGGATCAGGCGAAAGTGGGCCGCGTTAAGGGGCAAAACAGACCGGGTTGGGTGTAAGGCCGAGGCCAGAGCAGGTTTGGGCGAGAGCGGGCGGGGGCGGTCACAAGTGGGGGCATTCGCAAAGGGGGGGCGGTCGCATTCGCAAGGGGGGGGCGGTCGCAAGGGGGGGGGGGCGGTCGCAAGGGGGGGCGGTGGCAAGGGGGGGCGGTCGCAAGGGGCGAGGGCCTTTATCGCCGCGAGCGGCTTTAATTTACATTTTATTATTCAAATTACTGTGAATGGAATTTGATGAGTAAAGACACTCTACATAAGCATCTCCTGTGCTGCTGGGAGCGCCCTCTTCTGGCAGCAGGGGAAAGTCAATACAATCCCCATTTTAAAGCTCATTTATGCTCCCATTTTGTATGTAAACAGATCCATGTTTCAAGTGTAGTTGCAGTCACTGCATTTATGTTTCCTTGCGCTCCTAATGTCCAGACTGTGTTATAGAAAGTTACCACCAGAAGGCGCTGGAAGTGCACCTGAAAATGTGTCTAAATTGGAGAAGGAGTATTTACATGCTGTTTTCAGCTCAGTACTGTTTAAATATGTATTTATTTATTTCAACATAAATAAATAAATACATAAATAAATAAATAAATTCTGCAAAAGAATAAAGGACAGGAATATGAAGCCTATAATTTTATTTCCTCGCCCACCCCATTACCTGTGGTGTGCCGCAAGGTCCAATTTTAGGTCCCATTTTATTTTCTATTTTCTTTCCTGAAAGTTCACACACAAGTAACAGACAACTGTGAAGTGAAAGCAAAATAATACATGATACATGTTATTTTACAAAAAAAAGAAAAGTGGGGCATGCATAAGTATTCATACAGCATTTTTGGGGTGCATTAAATTGCCTTTATAACATTCCTAATGACTGCAGAATGTTCACCCTAACCATTAAATAGAGGCCACCTGTGTGTAATCTGCTCTCAGTATAATTCCAGCTGTTCTGTGAGGGCCTCAGAGCTATGGTCAGAGTGTATTGGTCACTAAGCAACGTCATGAAGGCCAAGGAGCTCACCAGAGAGGTCAAGGATAAAGCTGTGGAGAAGTTTAAAGCAGCGTTAAGTTATACAAAGATTTCCCAAGATTTGAACATCTCACGGAGCACTGTTCAATCCATCATTCGGAAATGGAAAGAGTATAGCACCACTGAGAACTTACTAAGACACGTCAGATGAGACAAAAATTGAATTTTTTGGCCCAAATGCAAAACGTTATGTATGGAGCAAACCTAACACTGCTCATCGTCCTGAGTGCACCATCCCCAGTGTCAAATATGGTGGGGGGAGCATCATGCTATGGGGCTGCTTTTCCTCAGCGGGGACTGGGAAGATTGTAAGAATAGTTGGGAAGATGGATGGAGCCAAATACAGAGACATTTTGGAGGAAAACCTGCTGGAGTCAGCAAGAGAATTGAGGCTGGGGCGGAGATTCACCTTCCAGCAGGACAATGACCCTAAACACAAAGCTACATCTACAATGGAATGGTTTAAAAACAAACATATGAATGTGTTAGAATGGCCCAATCAAAGTCCTGACCTAAATCCTGTTGAAAATCTGTGGAAAGACCTGAAAACTGCTGTTCACAAACGCTCTCCTTCTAATGTGACAGAGCTTGAGTTGTTTTGTAAAGAGGAATGGGCTAAAATGTCAGTCTCTACATGTGCAAACCTTGTAGAGTCAAACCCCAGAAGACTTGCTGCTGTTATTGCAGAAAAAGGGGGTTCCACAAAGTATTAAGTCATGCTGTATGAATACTTATGCACGCCCCACTTTTCACTTTTAAATTTTTTGAAAAATAACAGAATCATGTATCATTTTACTTTCACTTCACAGTTGTCTGTTACTTGTGTGTGAACTTTCAGTAAAAAATTCTTACGTTTGGGGTTGTAAACATGACAAAATGTGCAAAAGTGCAAGGTGTATTAGTACTTTCGCAAGGCACTGTATATGGAAAATATATAATCATTGAGCCTGAGAAGATATAGCTGACTTTAAATCAGTTCTTATCTCATCATCAAGGCCATTCCTCGACTGGCCTTGATGAATTTCTTCTTTCTTTGTGATCATTGTCTGTTAATATGTCTCTTTTCTTGAACATATTGATTGAGGAACTTGTCTGTAGTTTGTCAGCGAAGTGGTGCCTCACACTGCTCTGTGTGACTGACCTGACTGGCCTGTGTCGGGTTGAAGGCCAGCTGCAGGGGGTGGCTCTGACCAGGTCTCAGGTCCCTCAGGGCGTTCAGCACAGAGAAAGGGCCCCTGACACACAGCGCAGAGGAGCTCAGCTGGGGCATGGTCAGGGAAGAAGACTAGTGTCCCGCTGCTTTTGTGAAGAAGCTTTATGTAAACATCAACAGACACAGTAAGTCACCTCTAGCTTACACGCATCACCGCATCCATAAACAGGGTTTCTGCAGGTGGCAGCAAGTCAAAGTTAATGATTTTTAATGCTTAAATACTGTATTTTTAATGCCCCAAATGCAAACAATCTTGGCATATTTCATTTTGTAAGATTAATAAACATTCAATCAAACAGGGGTATGTTTTGATAATGTTCTGAGAAATTTTGATAATCAAAACTAAACCAAACGCAACAGTTAAGATTTGAGCAAAAATGTTCTGTGTGAACTGCTGCTGAAATACTTTAAGACCAGAGTTTTTGTGATTTTGACGAATGTCCGCAGTAAAAATAGTAGTGCAATGTATTTGTTTTGTCACTAAGATATGTTTGAATTCCATTTATTTCTTTTTAATGACTTTTAAAGCCTTAAAGGCCCTATATCATGCAAAATTGACTTTTTGGAGTTTTTAACCATATTGTTATGCTATTTCCTTCTCAAAAACACCCCCAGAGTAGGTTTTGGCTTCATTCACGCAGTTCTAAGTAATCCTCCTGAATCCTGCTCTCTGAGCAGCTGCTCCGCACTTGCCTGGCCTGCCAGACTGTCCTCCTTTCTGTTCAAAAGAAGAACCGTCTGGGCGGCCGCTCGCAGCCAATCATGTCACAATTTTACCCACATCGGTCCAATCACGCACCAAGAGACGGAAGCCGTGACCTGTCACCACCACGCACTCTTCAAGACATTAAAAAAGTGTAACAGTGTTTGTTATATTTAAAAAATACAGACTTTTCACATCAAAGTAAATGAACTATAACTATATTGTTGATCGTTTGGAGGGTATTACATTTACTATTCATAGCGCCAGAACCGCGTTAGAATATTTGTAACTAGATAAATCCTCTATATCAGGAATATTGTTCTCAGTTTGTGTCCTTCCAGTTTGCTTTCGCTCTGCAGGTTTGGGAAAATGCCATCAGACAGTAATCATTGTTAAATTCATAATAATGCGGCGAGAGTGAATCCATTGCATTGGCGACAAACTTTAATCTGCCCTCCAGGAGCCCTGTAACGCATTTGTGCCAGAGGTATCCACGGTGCGGCTGCACTATGGGACGACTCGTTACCTTCTCCCTCAACCCAACGTCCCCACATCAGCATTTCAGCTGAAACGCTAACGTTAGCTTACTTGCATTGGCTATAGTTGTGGTGACACAGGTGAGTCATGAGGTTCGAAGTATTGCTGCCTTTAGCAGACACTTCCGCAAACAGGAAAACTTCTATCAACTGTCCTTCGGCTTTCTTAAAATACACAAAATATACCCAGACTTCAGACGTGATCCTGTGTGAAGCTGATGGACGTCCTGAGCGCTGTCGTCTCGGACATGATTCCAGCTTCGAGAAAGTTTTGTTTTGGTTGTGCTACGGATAGCGCCTTCAGCTGATGAGACGGCGGCCGGCTCACTTTGCTGACACCGTGGGCGCGGTAATCCACCGAGATAATATCGTTTTTCAAAAACAAGACGGTAATTATTACCGTCAACATTTTTTACCGGGGTTTGGTTTACCGCTACACCGGTTACCGTGACATCCCTAGTTGTGACACTCTGACGTATTTTACGTCAGAGTGTCAAACAAAGGGCCAGACCTCTGTAATGTAATACCTTACGGCCTGATTTTAATTTATAAAACAGCTTTTTCATTATTTCTGTTTTAAACATTTACAAAAGAAAGTCGCGGACACGTCTGTGCTGTCCCGGGAGAGTAAACAAACGCACCCCCGGAGGATCCGAACAGAAGTCATGTTTGTGAAGAAGGAGCTCTTTCTAACCTACTCTGGACAACTGGACAAAACTGACGACGTTTGAGCCAAAAGGTTCCCAAAACTGAAACTGAACATGTTTTAGACCAACTTATACAGTCAATATTTTTGAGCAAAGTCAATACATTTAGATTCAATGCCTGTTTGAATTCAATGTAATGCTTTTGAATGCCCCGCGGAAACCCTGGATTTAGCAAACAGCCTGAAACCAAATGTGTTGGAACTTAATTTTTTTTTAAACCTTTCAATTTTCTGAAAGTACTGACATTTTTCAGTACTGATTCTGATTTCATATCTCCACAAATTTAAAATCTCCAAATGTTGAACGAAACGGATCCTAATCTGCCATATTAGATTCTATACATTATCACATATACATACAGCATAGAATACATTTTATTCTATGCTACTTTTTAACACAAGGATACATTTAAAGATTCTTCTGATACGTTTTGGACGACACACTTCCGCACAGTCCTTTCCCCTAAAAAACAAGCAGAGAGCAGACAATAAATGATTAAATAAAGATGTTTAGGTTTTCATTCCTGACACTCACCCACTGTCACACAATGGAAGTCCACAATGTCCCCTGCACTGCCAGATATGACCACTAGAGGGGGCTGTACGACAGGGCACTGGAGCATCAGGTACAGTGTGTTGATGGGGCTGAAGAAGACACAGTTTTTGTAACAATACGGTTATTTTCATGTTAAGGACAGATGTTTTCCCCACGCACCAGTGTTGTGAAGAAATACCAATCTGAAGCTTTTGCTGTAATTACTGACATAAATGAGGGGAACATTTACTGCGAGGTTTATACATAACAGTGGTCAAATGTACTTGTATTTACGACGACCAAATATTAATAATGGTTAGAGCCAGGTTTAAATTGATGATTGAAACTAGTTATAAATTAATAAATAAATAAATAAATCTGTAAACATTCAAATTTTGCCTACCTTTATTGTCTATCAATAAATAAAACAAGAATAAATAAATAATGAATGGGAAAAATACAAATATTTGTTGTATTTGTTTGCAGGAGCAGAACAAAGTGGAGATGTTGTTGTGAAAGTGGAGAAAATAGCCGACTAGCGTCTTCCACAAAGGAAATGACCATATTTGGATTACAGAGAGTTGTCGGGGGATTCCGTGCATCACGTGGATACCAAACATGTCAGTATTTGTGAATAGATAAGCGTAGGAAATGTGTAGTGATTTCAGATGCAATCCCAATCCACAAGTCGACAAAACGCCATGAAATAAACATCATTTAGTCTGTTTTTGACTTTGACGCTAAAACTAAGATGTTCAAAATGGCTTCCATTAAGTGAAACAGAATATTTGACCTCCAGGTTGGGGGCTCCTCTGGTCCACTCTGGGGGACGGGGTCAGACACACAGCAGGCCACAGTGAGCTGTCCAGGGTGCTGACTCCTGACCACACGCACACAAACATAATAATGCAATGGACTGACATGGCGATAAACAAAAGATAAATGTTTGTAAACTCACAGGTCGGCAGCGTGTTCCTCTTTACTCGTCATCTCCAGCCGTCGGTCACTGCTCTCTGTAGGGGCCTCCTTTCACCATACGACACACACATGTGGAAAACAACATGTCACCAATGGACAAACCGCAGCCTTTACACTACACAGTGCACTATGCCAATTTTAATCAATTATAAAATGACACTGAGTTACAAAAATGTTTTATGTGAGGTGTCTAAACGTTTTTAACTGATTTGGAACACAGAATCTGAAAATCAATTTTTCTGTGTCAGGTCCCATGATTTTGACTGTAGTTCTGTAAAACCAGCCCTGAGGACGTTGCACCAGCTCCAGCCAAGCTTTAACAACATTTCTCTGTCATATTTTTGGGCATTTCTAAGAAGTGAACTTGCGTATCAAATAGTAAAAGGACCTGTACAGTGGGGAAAAAAAGTATTTAGTCAGCCAAGAATTGTGCAAGTTCTCCCACTTAAAAAGATGAGAGAGGCCTGTAATTTTCATCATAGGTATACCTCAACTATGAGAGACAAAATGATGCAGAGAGCTGGGACCAAAGTAACAAAGGCTACCTGGTTAAATAATTGATAAAGAAATAAACATCCATCCATACCTCCTCCTCCACTTTCAGCTCCGGCTCGAGAAGTCTGGGTCTAAAAGTCATCTGGACCACACACCGCTGCAAGAGAGGGCCACATTAAAGGGGCTCTGTGGAGTTTGACAGTTTTGTGCTCGCAATTGCCCCCTCAGGCCAAACGCGTAACTGCAGCCTCGATGATAAGCTCGTGCATGAGGCGCTCAGGCTTTACGAGCAGCAGAAATAACAGTCCCGTCCTGGTCAATTTACAGATTTGCAGGCGTGACTTCAACTGAGTTAAGAAACGTTACTGTTGTGTAAGATATTTAGACCAAATCAGTTTGAGTGAATGTTTTCCAAGATGTGATACTTGAGCAAATGCAGCAAAGTGAATCGAGTGAAGAAGCCAAGTAATACAGATAAACAAATTAATGACGTTTGAAGGAGAAAAAATACTCGTATACTTTGTATTTATAAACGTAGGCCTAATTGAAATAATAAAATATTTCCACTGGTAGAAATGCTACAAGGAAAAGCGTAAATCGTCTCTTCAATTCCCTGGGCAGAAAGTTAGCGTAGCTAACTCGTAAACTATATTGTAAACGGCACATGTCCACTTTTTGTACTCGCTTCAATACTTATAAATCCGTGAACAGTCATGCTTATTTTGCGGCTAAGAAAAGCTAACATTAGCAGCATTATTTTTGCCATTGTAAATACAGCACCATTACCACCGTTACTACTCAAATGTAGCACAATTACTGTTATTACTGACACTACTCGTCTGCTACTAATACTACACAACTTCTCTGTAGGTATAAAACCTATCAACTATTTTGGAAACTTCCAAATATGATTATTTTATGGCTGGGTCTGAGTTATCTGACTTTGACGCTCACCTGTAGCGCTACCCGTAAACATGGTCTGAGCATGGAGTTCCAGCGAGCTAACGTGTTTAGCAACATGTTCCACTGGACACTTTCAATTCTCATTGTATTCTTCAACAAGTAGGTTTTTGTATGTGGCATTACCAGTTTTTATTAACTGTAATTTTAGATAATTATGTTAAACATTTGAAATATCAAACCAGTCAGCAGATGGCACCACCACTCAAATTAAGTATAAAAGCCCACCCTTGTTCACTCGTGCTTCCTCTCCTCACTGGCGTCCTCCGGCCGGGCAGGGCTGAGGCCAGGGCGTACGCTGTGTTCGATGGGTCCAGGTAGCTATCGCTCGTTTATTCCACATGCTTGGTTTTGTTGATCACTAACGCGGGGTTTATTTTAGCGTCTCGGGTGTAGAGAACCACTCCACGGCGTCCATTGCTCTGTCTCGGCGTGTGGTGGTTTGGGGTCTGCTGGGGCCTTCGCGTAACCGGGGCTATCGAAGCACCCCAAGAGGGGCTAGATGTGGGCGTGTGACGGTAGGATGGACCTTGCCTCGTGGTTAGTTTAAGCCGGGGACTGATGGAAAGCTAACCTCGTTATTTATGTTCAGGTGGGCCTGATGCTGCTGTCTTGCTTTCCCCTGTCTTACTTTGTTTTGTATAAAGTGAAATTGCTAATGGAAAAACAAACAACGTGAACTGTGAACCAACTGAAATGTTTGTCAACTAAAGTACAAACAGAACAAACGTAAATCAACTAATAAACTAAAATGATATGTACAAGGAACATGCTGCTTCTACAACTAAGATGTTAAGGAGAAAACTAGCTAAAAATCCCCACTTTGACCACTGCATGAAAAATCAATATCTGGTTACATAGTGCCATACCTGTCCTGGCGTAAGTCGACCTGTAGAGGGCGACACGCTGACGTCAGACTGCGGGGGGAGCAGAAAGCAGAAGAGGCGGGGCTGAGGCGGGGTCTGCGCTCGCTCTGTGTTGACCACGTGCACCAGGGCGGAGGAGCAATGGCCGACCGCGGTGGCGCCAAACTGGACTGCGGAGTGAGAGAGCTCCAGCGGGGGGCGCACTCCTACACCTCGGCACGACAGGACCAGGTCTCTGAGGACGAGAGTTTACAGGAAGTGCATCAAGAGGTTATTGACGTTTTATTAACCATTCGTCGGGGTTGATGAGGGACAAAGCCAGCTGTACCGGTTGAGTCCCGTCTTGCAGCAGAGTGTGAAGTTGTGGACCTTGGCCTTCTTTGGTCTGAAGATCAGGTCTATGGGAAGAGTCTCTTGTGGGAGCAGAGTTCCGAAGCCATCGTTGGGTTGCACTTCTATGAACTGTGCAGACAGAGGAGGATCACAAACAGCCATCAAACATAAGTCTCATGGGTAATTCATCACCTAGACCGGGGTATACCTGGTGAATTGAACTGATGCCTATTCTTAGTTGAGTCTTGTTATACGTGCTTTTCCAACGACGTCACACACAGTTAATGCTGCCATTTTGACAACCAAAGTGGAATTGTAACTGTACTGTACGACAACATGTAACAATATCTCTACTCAGGATGACAATAAAAGTCAACTGAGCGACCGCAGCATTTGTATAATGTATTTGTAATCATTTCTAAGTGCAAAATACTCGGCGAGCACATGGCTACGTTAACAAACCCGTGTCCGCTGCTCTACGTTGGCTTCCTGTGTATCATAGCTGTGGTTCCCAAACAACAGAAACAAAAAGAATTTTTTTACTGTTTTTCGTATATTTTGGAGTGTAAATAGCCAATAAGTTGTGAAATCCATTCAGTTATTCAAAATAAACCATTTAAATATATGTTAACTTGATTTCAAATTGTTTATCTGCCCTTAAGTAGCATTAGGCAATAACTATACAATGGGGGTCCCGAGTTGTTATAATTTTTGGGCCAGAAAAGTTTGGTAACCCCGGTATTACTGGATAAGGTTTTTAAATGTCTCCATGGCACTGCTCCTCTGTATTTGGCTGAGCGTCTTGTACACCACGCTCCTGCTAGGGCTCTGAGATCTTCTGATCCGCTGTTGCTGGAGGCTCCTCACTCTGAGCGTGTGACCAAAGGGGACAGGGCTTCGTCTGTTGCAGCTCCCAAACTGTGGAATGACCTTCCTCTCCACATGTGAGCGGCACAGACGCGTGATCATTTCAAACCCTGCTTAAGACACATTTCTACTCCAAGGCTTTTAACACTGCTGCACATATCAGAGCCCGAATCTAAGCTGTTAGTGCTTTTGAAACATTGAGAGGCCCGCGCTTTGATACTGGCGCCATACCGACCCCATGGCTTTATGCCCTTTCTCTCAGGACAGTGTTTGACTCACAGTGTGAGTTTGGTTCCTGTTGGTGCCTAACAAGTAGGCTTCTGTAAGTGCAGTGCAGTGTTTATGAACAACGAGGAGGAGACGAGAGACTGCAAAGAGGAGAGACAGTGACCGCCTGTGCTGCTACTGCAGGTAACCCGTCCCGCCACGCGCACACCTCTCGGCCTTCCCAGGTGTGTGTGTAACCTCTCCCACATGACGAGTACCTCTAAGCCTCCGCTGCTGAACGTTGGGTTTGTTTCGGGCTAGGCCCAACAATTCAAGTTAATTGGGCTACGGTCGGGCCGGGCTTCATGCCCACTGGCCCGGGTTGGGTTGAGCTGGACTTTTTGGAATTGATCCTCTCTATTGTGGACCCCACAAATGCCGGTACTCCATTTCCAGTTATATTTGATGATTTTATGACCATTTAATTTGCTGATAATTCATGACATGATCCTCTGACCAAACAAAGCTCTGGGCCTCCAGCCTGGAACCACTGTCTTATGGTAAGCGTGATGTTGTTCCAGATGTTACAGCCTCTGACTGTAAAAACAGTCGGCCCAAAGGTGGAACGTCTAGAGGAACCTTCACAGTCCCCTCTGGCTTGAGTTTAAACCTCTCTTTTGTCCCAGTTTGGCCCTGTGCGGATTGTGAATGTTGTTTGGAGATACCTCTGGGACGTTGCAGAATCCGAAGTCTTGCGGCAGCAGGGACAGGTTGGTCAGGCGCACACTGCTCCGCACGGCCTGGAGGAGCGAGCAGGAGCCAAAGTCCAGGAGAGAGGAGTCCAGACTGAGGTCCGAGGAGGTCAGCACCGCGCTCACAGTGAACGCCAACGTCTGGACACACAACAAGACAATGTACTGTCCGTTATTTCCCATGGGATGGGGACTGAGATGTAGACCAAGACGACTGGCATTCGGATGAAAAAGGTTTTCATGGGGGATCTTGAGTTATGGAGGAGCAGTGCATGCTTTCAGTTGATTCTAGTGATCAAACATTATTCTAATAAAAGTAATAAACCTTATTGTGAGAGGATAGTGCTAACCCATGTGAAGGTGTTTTTTTCACAAACTGTCTGCTCTAAACAATTAGCTTTTGATCAAAATATTTAGTCATAAATTAAGTCAAAGTAATGTCTCTGCAGCCTAACATTTAGACAAAAACTAAATGAATTGTATTTAATGACACTAAATCAAAGTCCAGATATTTTTTGTTGACTCATAAAGATAAAACAGGTGGACTTCAGTGACACCATTTCGATTACATTTAGATAGGAACAGAAGAAACATGAAGCAGAGAACATGATTGAATATGTTTTAATACAATAAACTGATTGAGGATTCAGTCGACTAAAATCAGATTGAAACTAAAAAGAGGTATTTGTCTAAAGCAGGGGTGTCAAACTCATTTTGGGCCGTGGGCCACTGTATAACATAAAGATGACAATACTATTGAGAAAACCTTCTTCCTAAAACCAATAATATGTGACAAGACTGTAGCCCAAGAAATATTAATAATGGTGTACTCTTGTATTGCGCTTACAGGCCTGTGTCACAAGTTTCTCATAATTGTAGTCTTTCTTTAAAAAAGCGCCAAAATAGTGGCGAAAACGACAAAATAGTGGCGTTACACTTGACAAAGAAAAAGCCAGTGATCAAAAACACCAGCCTCATCCCCTGGATAACACTTCTCTTTGGTTCTCACGGCTGGCAGTACCACCCCCTAGTGGCTAAGGGCCAAAGAATGTTATTTTTCCTAAAAATAAGAGTTTCCTCCAGTGACGACTCTGAGGGGAATATCATATTTTTTAACCACGATGCTTTTAGTTCACTGCATTAGTTTACTTGGAGCTTTTGATTAAGTATTTGATTAACTATTATCACGGTTTATTTCCTGTTTCCACTGTGGCACAGACCTGTCCCGCGGCGTGCACCTCCACCGGAGCCTCCAGCACCCCAGTGTCCCGGTCAAACATCCCCCCGGCGTCTTCACGGAGAGAGGCCCTGAGGAAGAGACCACCAGAGATACGGCTGTTTAAACACGGAGAAAAGACAACATTAAGCAAAACCAAACTATCATAAAGGTCAAACAAGCTCAAATATTATATATACAGTCCCGGTCAAAGATTTGAGAACAGTTGAAAAATGGGAAAAAATAAAATCACATGTTACTAGAGCCGATTGCAGCCCAATAACCATCAGAGGCTGACACTGGCACAGTTGGTAGAGCGGGTTGTCTCATGATCAGAAGGTGAAGGGTTCGAATCCCAGCTCCTGAAGGTGCCCGCTGTTGTTGGGTCGCCTCCAGTGTCTGTGTGCACTGGTGTATGAATGAGAGAGTGAATGGGTGACTGGTTCCTTGTGGTAAAGCTCTTTGAGTCTGATGAAGGTATAAAAGCATTATATAAGTTGAGTCCATTTACCATTTCTACGACTGAAGGGCCTCGTCTCCTTGAGCCACAGGACTGTCCTTTTGGACTTTGGAGCGAGACCAAACATGGGAAACTGAAAGATGGAAGAAAGTTTGATTCTCTGATGATAAAAATGTGACCTGATGATTCTGATGGTTTCCAACGTTACTGGTATGACAATCTAGCCTGGTAAAACACACCAACTTCTTTTCTGCGCGAAAGAAGGTGGGTCTGGACATACACGGTAAACAAGTTGCTAACAACCGTCACAGAGAATTGACAAGGTTACGTCAACATAGCAACATAGCTGCGCTGCTATGTTAGTTCAATCAAAACAACATAGCTTGACACGTGCAGAAATTATTAGACAAAACTAATTATGGATGAAGGAGTTGAGCCTTTAGCTCCAAAATCACTGTAGGAGGAAGAGCCTTTAGCTCCAAGCTCCGGTTTTATGGAATAAACTCACATTAAAGCTGCATGTAATGTCCCAGCTCATCCAGCAGAGGGCACATGAGTTATAAGGATGAACTGTCTCAAGAGATTAAAGGTTTATATTTATATTTCGCTCATTTATGACCCCAAGAGCTGAGAGAAACCAGAGTAAACATGTCCATATCAAATGTGGATTTTACTAAAAACTGAATTATTCCCAAACACATTTCACATTATGTCAGAAGAAGAAGTTATATATTTGGATTCTTTATTTGCTCTCAAAACCTAATAAGTATACAACAGATAAATGGAGACGTAGATAGACTTGTCCATGGGGAATGGGTAAAACTCTGAAGCCTGACGTGGTGTGCATGGTGTTGTGGTGCTAGAGTAAACTGAGGGCAGGAGGCTGCACAGCGCCTCCACAGCAGCTCAGACTGTCACCATGGAGACCAGTTCACTGAAGCTGGGGATCTACTTCAGCTGCGAGGAGGTCCAATACTGCTCAGCAACCGCTCCTCTGTACCACAGCACCATGGCGACCAGTTCAGGCATCGTGATCAAATCTGCAGCAACCACTGGTCTAGAAGAGCAGGCAAAGACAATAAGGTTCATGAAATGAGCGGTGGTGAAAGTCCTGTGGATCATATACTGACAAAATGTATAAAGGCTGCATTTCTGGATACATTGTACCATTGTACTTTATTACTGTCATAGTCCTAAGCAGGTCCCAAAAAGAGGTTCATTAGACCTGAGACAAAACTAGGGCTGCACCTGACGATTATTTCTATGATTAATTGATTGATCGCTTGGCTGTGAAAACTGGACTTTTTCAAACTCTTTTCCACATAAAGCTTAAGTGCCGCTCGAGGATGTGTCGATGGAGTAAACTATGAACTGCACTCCCTATGGAGGCTGCACTGGCTCTGACTGGGACTTGATCAGGGACCAGAGCTGGGACTGAGGACGTTTATAGTTTGCGTTCACGTGACGTCACGACAGTCTAAAGAGCCTGTGGTTTAAAACGGTGGGAAGGTGAGAATTCCATGAGAGTAAATATGGTAACTGTCAAAATGCAGATGTTGTTGTTGTCTTGGTTTCTGGTTAATACAGTATCCCTGCCATTACTGGGACAATCCATATGACTAACCTATTACTATTTCCAAAGCAGTAATCAGATTAAAGTTACTTTTCAAAGTCACTGTGCGTTACTATTTGGTCATTTTCTTCAGTAAAAACACATATTTCTTTCATCTTGCATTTCGGGGAGTGACGTAACGTGTGTGCGACAAGTCACGTTTTCAGCCGGAGCCACCAAGACACGAACGTAAACATAAAGTGAGGACAGAGATGTGCGTTTTCTTGCTGGAAATATTAAAGACACCATTTTGAGTTTGTGTCGCCTAAAGATGACAATATTATGGTTTGTTGTACACTCTGTCTTGATCTAACCTCAAAAACACTACATAAAAAAGAAACATGTGGAGTTGCAGCACAGTCAAACTTACAAAGAAAGTCCTGGCAGAAGGTGGCAGCAGAGAGCTAATGCTGGAGGAGGTGTGAGGTAAGGGTCTTAAAATGAATGGAAACGGCTTTGATGTAGCCATAGCACAAGGTGAACAGCAGCGCATTGAACTGAATCAGATTCAATCGATAGCAGTAATGTAGCGCCCGCTAGTTAAATGAAAATATATACATTTTAATATTACTTACGTTTCGTCAAATTGCAGGAACATTTGCTCAATTAAAGCAGACTACAGCATAACTTAGTAGAAGCACACTTTGAGATCTCGCAGATCCAGACCTGGCACATTAAAGCAGAACTAAATAACGTGTTTACCTTATTAAATCCTTTCCGTAGTCCCTCTGGGGGTAATACAAGTGTTAATGGGATGATTGGGGGGGAGTCTTTCATCTCCCCTTGGAGTCTTTGGCCAGAAAACCATGCTTACAACTTTCCTGCCTCCAGGTCGGACGCGCAATACACACTAATGGAAACACGAAGAAGAAGCGAACAGGCTAACGAGCAAAGCTAACTGCGGGCTAGCGCCACTTAAACAGTATTTACAGCCAAGTTTGATGTTAGAAGATGTTATGTAGAACCACCTTTTTCCTCCAACCAGACTCCGTGGCGGCGAGGGAGAGGGCTGTGGGGGGGTGGGCATGTGCTTTTGTTTGTCATGTTAACATAGTTACGGCTGAGTGCAGACCCTCACCACAGTGGGGCCGGCTGCACATCTCTTTCTCTTGGGACACGGACAGTGTTTAAGATTTTAGTTTGACCAACGTCGCGTTTGGAGCAGCACTGTCCTTGCGACCCGTAAACCTTTTTGGGACCTGCTTAGGACTATGACAGTAATAAAGTACAATGGTACAATGTATCCAGAAATGCAGCCTTTATACATTTTGTCAGTATATTTCACTTTAGACCTAAATGATCCACAGGACTTTCACCACATTTGCCGTTCATTTCATGAACCTTATTGTGTTTGTCTGCTCTTTTCGAACAGTGGTTGCTGCAGATTTGATCACGATGAACTTGCAGACTATCACTTTAACGGTTTGGCCTATGGGCTTTAACTGGGCCGCAGCAGAAGCGTGGGCTGCTGTTGGAGGCATGAATAAATGTACACCATTTTTGTTATGGTAATTGTGTAAAAAGTGAATAAGATACACTATATTTGTGCAACATGGTCCGCTGACTGTGGAGATGAGGAGGGAGGTTGTCCTTAATGCAACCCGAGTTGTCAAGTCCAAAGGCAGCGACTGTCAGAATAGGCTAACCCGAAGTTAACGTTCTAATTTTGTTCATCTTTTTCCATGCTGGTTGTACCTGCGCTCACCGCCTGGTGTTTCCAAATATGTCCGCAAACCAAATCCCGACCGTCTATGACAAACGTGACCCTGACGGGTGAAGAGCGTCATAGTAGCACACAGAGAGACGATGCTGCGGGTGATGAGGAAGCTGCTAATGTGTGCTGCCTGCCGCATTTAGCGCTGGCAGGAGCGGTGGAAACACAGCAGGCCGCCTCAGCCATCTGCCCTGCACCAGAGAGAGTGTTGGCCCAACAGTCCGACGCAGCCCGCACACACACACGAGAGGCTGGCACTGCACACGTGCTCCGCTGACTCATGCCTTATTTGTTTAGGAACCAAAGGAACGAATGAAACTGGACATATCAGGCTTTAAAACATTCTTTTGGGTTCCCAGTGCTGGTATTATGACTTTTTATCATTTAAAATAATGTCCGTGTAGGAAAAATACCAAAAACATAAACAGGAAAAGCAGCGTTCGATCAGTTAGCGAGTTTGCAAGACAGCTAATACGGGAAACTTTTTAGCATTCATTAGCCTGCTCAATGTATTTCTCCTATAGCTGTAGCATTTAGCCATCAAACATCCCAAATTATGAATGATCCAGATGTTTTCAGCTGTTGTCAACCGCATTTAGGTGAGGTCAAAGCCTCGTTAGAAAGATTTAATCAATTCATGAATGATAAGAATTAGCAAAGAAAAGTGGTCTCTGAGCTAAATGCCAGTCATATTCTGCATTATGTTGGTCAGATACACATCCAATTAACACGAAACATCATCTTATAATGATAAAGAAACCCCCAAAATGATATAAATGCCTTGAAACTGACATGACATACCTCGCCGTACTTTAGTATAGGGCCTGGCTTCATCATACATTTGAATAGGGTTAAAACGCTTAATTCAAACACGTCCGGTAAGCCATTGGATAACAGAACTTCGCAGTCATTTCTGTCATTTACAGGGAAAATAGAATAAGGAGTGATAGACATAGATGGTCAGGGTTTCCAATTGGCCTGGTGCACCCTTTGTAGGCAGCAGTGGTAATGGCACGTTATGAAACCGTGAAAACAAACTTTCACTTTCATCTAACTGCTCAGAATGGGTTCGGTGATGGATTACAGGCTTTGAAAATGTGGACGACAGTTTTGTGTTCCTTCTATGATGCAATAAAAAACAGGAAATACATGTCGGAGTGCATTTCGGCAGTAGATGAACTCTGCAACTAAAGTGACTGATCAGTCGAATCCATTTTGCTTCTTATATTTGTTATATTAGGTCTAAATTTACACAGACCGCTGCTGTGTGCTCCTTCCACCCACTGTCCCAGTCTCATTCCTCTGCTACGGGATCCTTATTTGGCGAAAGGCTTTTTTTCCCCTTGTCATGCGACCTTGTGTGAGGTGCCTTCTCTCTGCGTGAACCTTAGAAGTCGTAGACTGTAAAATTAAGAATGGACTGAGGGAGCAAGGCTTTCCCATAGCGTTTAGTGCGGGCTGAAGCTCGTTCATGCTAGCAATTTGGCCGGGTTTTTGGAGCCAGCTCCATTATTTAGAGTAAAAATAGTAAAAGGATCAAATCAGGACAATGTTGCACATGCTCAGACAAACACGTGGAGGTAAGAATGACAAGCCCGTGTTCAAGAGGGGCAACACACTTTCAATGGAAGTCCATAGTAACCAAGAATCTGTTGCAATGGAGCTGGAGCATGAGTGACATAAGCAGACATTCATCATCTGGCGTGTTCCTCACAGCATCGATCAGGGCTCTGTTTGATCAGTCATGTGGACTCAGAGCAGAGCCGTTTTTTCCTATACGCAAACTACGCAACGTGCGTAGGGCCCCGCAGCCACAAGGGCCCCACATCTCAGTCAAACTATGGTGTGTTTCACTGATTAATCAGGGCTGCATCGCTACACACTCATTTAAACTCTCTTTTTATCGTCTCTATCAGGACAGTAGTTTGGCGAATAGACGAGAGTAAAGCCATTCAATGTGGCCTTTTTGTCTTAAAGACGAGTTGAATGCACATGGTTCTCAAGAGCACAGTTACTTACAGTAACTCTGGTTCTCTGAATGTGCACAGTCTAAAACGAATTGGGCTACTCACAGGCTAATTCTCGGTGGTAAGACAGAAATAACCGTCAGGGGCAGGTTTCAGTTAGTTTTAACTCAACGGTTCCCAAACTGTGGGTCAGGAACCAGAGGTGAGAGAATGTGACCATTTGCCATTTACCATTTTAAAAAGTGGGGAAAATAGACTAGTAGTAGTCCTGAATCCCAGTCTGACAGTGGTTAGTGGTTCTCACACAGAGGGGCAGGGCTTGAATTGAGGTCATTATGGTCATTATGAAGTGAGGTTACTTCTGCCCTGCTCTACTGCACAGTGGAACTGTTTTTGACCGTAAGTGGGTTCGCTCTTCCTCGGATAACCATGGCATGCGTACTGTAGGGCCCCCAAGTGGATTTTTGCTTAGGGCCCCAGAAGGGCCAGCACCTGCTCTGACTCAGAGCCTCAGGCGTCTGTTTGCTCCACCCACTGTCCACAGCTGAGCGGACACAGGGGGACGCACACGTTTCATAGATTATACTACTATTTTAAAACAGCAACAATTTTAAGTGTATTCTCTTTGGTTAAAACTGTTGTAAATGGAAAGAAACGTTGGATTTGGTTGTAAACATATCTTGTTTTAAGCAGGACAAAATTGCGACTTTTCTTCTCAACGTTTAGAAAAATTGCCCGCTAAATCCTGGAGGAACTGATTATTGTGCAGCCCAGAATTGAGAAAATGAGTCCTGTTTTGTACCATATCTCCTGGGGAAGGACCTCGCACTATAGTCGGGAGTTTGCTGGATAGCAAAATGTTTCGCGCTTGTGCTAATTACGTACATATGATAAATACAGAGCTAAGAGTTAATGTATAAAAGTTGATATAGTAATGATCATGACAGGCCTAGATACAGACAAACATCTTTATCTTTTCAAACTCTGGCTGCTACAAACCAGACAAGTGTGTTGGACGCCACTGATTTATACAGCGCTTTACAGGCTTTTTAAGGCTCCACAGCAGGCCATTGTTCGTTCAATCCTCAGAAATAGTCAGTATATGCTGCTACTTACATTTATATCCAGGAGCATTACCATTTGAGATAAAGTGCACGGTTCAGGGGCCAAATGTCTTACACAGCTCATGTACAAGTGCTCACACCAGAAATAAAAACAACAAAAGTCTGGCTCAGCTTGAATGAAAAGCCAGTGCAAACGCATGGGACTTTCTACAGAGTTTTCTCCTTGGTCAGAGGATCTTAGCGCTCTAACCAGAGTGTTCAAAGTCAGCATTTCAGACAAATAGGAAGGCAGGAAGAGACTTAAAAACATGGTTGTTTGCAAAGGAATTGTAACTCAACTGCCAACCAACAAAATAAAACTAATTGCACATCAGCATTAACAGGGCCTGGACCAAATGTCCTTCTGCTTTGAACAACATTTTCAAAAAGGCTAATCTAAATACTTCTTATCTCCCATCCATCTGCAACTGGAGAGAGGGGACGAGAGCAGAGACAATCATGAGGACATCTCTTCGTTCCGTCTCTGACACAAACACGCCATGACACTTCAACAGTGCGGCCATTTCCGACAGTTAGCCATCCTGCCTGCCCCGGTCCGACCCCACAGTCGGCAGGTTACATAAATGATCAAAAATAATCAACATGGTAGCGCTTAGCAGCTACCATCCCCGGCTGGAGAAGGTCTTTCTGTGGAGCATGTTCTCCCTGTGTCTGCGTAGGTTTCTTCTGCCCTGCAAAGAGTCCTCTCGAAATAAGTAACATTTTATTGGCATAAGTAATGTTGTTCTTGAGAATCAAGCAAGATATTTACACTTAAATTAAGATAAAAAAAATCTTCCATCCATCCATCCATTTTCTTCCGCTCTATCCGGGGCCAGCAATGTCAGCAGAGATGCCCAGACTTCCCGATCCACGCACACCTCCTCCAGCTGTTCTGGGAGGACCCCGAGGCGACACCAGGCCAGCTCGGAGACATAGTCCCACCAGCGTGTCCTGGGCCTTCCACGAGGCCTCCTCCCAATAGGACATGCCTGGAGCACCTCCCGAGGGAGGCGACCAGGAGGCATCCGGAACAGATGCCCTAGCCACCTCAGCTGGCTCCTTTCGACGTGAAGGAGCAGCGACTCTACTCCGAGCTCCTCCCGGGTAACTGAGCTCCTCACCCGATGTCGGAGGGTGCGCCCAGCCACCCTGTGAAGAAAGCTAATTTTGGCCGCTTGTATTCGCGATCTTGTCCTTTAGGTCATTACCCAAATCTCATGGCCATAGGTGAGGGTGGGAACGTAGATCGATCGGTAAATCGAGAGCTTTGCCTCAGACTCAGCTCCCTCTTCACCACAACAGTCCGATACAGCGACCGCATCACTGCTGACGCCGCACCGATCCGTCTATCGATCTCACGCTCCATCCGTCCCTCACTCGTGAATACGACCCCGAGATACTTGAACTCCTCCACTTGAGAGAGGGGAAGCCACCTTTTTCTGGTGGAGAACCATGGCCTCGGATTTGGAGGTGCTGATCCTAATCCCGGCCGCCCCACACTCAGCTGCAAACCGCCCCAGTGCAGCTGGAGGTCCTGATTTGATGAAGCCAACAGAACAATGTCGTCTGCAAACAGCAGAGATGAGATTCTGAGGTTCCCAAACCGGACACCCTCCGGCCCCTGGCTGCGCCTAGAAATTCTGTCCATATAGGTAATGAACAGAACCGGTGACAAAGGGCAGCCCTGCCGGAGACCAACACGCACCGGGCACAGGTCTGACTTACTGCCGGCAATGCGAACCAAGCTCCTGCTGCGGTCATACAGGGAACGGACAGCCCTTAGTAGAGGGTCCCGGACCCCATACTCCCGGAGCACCCCCCACAGGGCACCACGAGGGACACAGTCGAACGCTTTCTCCAGATCCACAAAACACATGTGGACTGGTTGGGCGAACTCCCACAAACCCTCGAGCACCCGATGAAGGGTATAGAGCTGGTCCAGTGTTCCACGACCAGGACGAAAACCGCATTGTTCCTCCTGGATCCGAGGTTCGACTATTGGCCGGATCCTCCTCTCCAGCACACTGGAGTAGACCTTACCGGGGAGGCTGAGGAGTGTGATCCTTCTGTAATTGGAGCACACCCTCCGATCCCCCTTCTTAAAGAGAAGCCAATCGTCGAAGTACTACTTCCACCGACCGACCACATCCCCAGTCGAGGTCTGCAGCTCCCCGCTCGCACTGTAAACAGTGTTGGTGAAGCACTGCTTCCCTCTGTGTAGTTGTTTTATCTTGATTTAAATATCTTGCCCCATGGACAGATTTTTTATAGTCGACTCTCAAATCAAGCACAAATTAAAATGTCACTAATTTAAAATGTTCTGAAAAGCATGATTTTTGTATTATGAGTTCATATTTTAGTGTTCTCTCAATCATTAATGGTGCTGGATTTGTTTCAAATCGCAGTGTGCACTGAGCCTTGATGTTAAATGTAAACACAATACATGTGTCAAAAGTCGCCATTAGAAATGTTTCTAAAACCCGACAGTCTGAGAGGGAATAGTGGGAGGTAACCAGTATCCATCAGCAGCCCTACAGCTGAGGTCCTACAATAACATCATAATCTCTTATGTAATCACCATGGTTTGTGCAGACATTTTTTATGTACATATCTACTCTACTTGCACAATAAAGAGAGAGACGACCAAACTGACATTTTAGAGTCCACAATCCTATAACTGGACCCATACAGACGAAATCTTTGGAATCGCCCGTATATGGTCATGTTTGAAGCAGCCAGCAGCGGAAAGCTGCTGGCTGCTTCAAACTCAAAAATACTTTAAAAAATGGAAAATGCTAACCAGGAAATAAAGCTGAACGTTATTGAAATAATGTTCCATTCTAATTAAACACCAATCGCAAGTACAGTGGTCCCTCGCTATAATGCGGCCTCGCTGTTTTGCTGATTATTTTTTATTAAAATTTTGCATGCTTTATTAGTTTTAGTTTAGTTTAGTTGAGCAATTCCAAGTTTCAAGTTCTTAGACAAAGAAGAAAAACACAATAATGCCCAAAAAAAGAGTAGGCTGAAGCAAACAATGCTTATTTATGCCTACCCCATCCAACTTATTTACAAACTTTACAGCTGCTGTTTGTTTACATTTCGGTCATTATGGTACAATTAAGATATACATAACCATAATCAACACATAGTTTAACAATAATAAAACATTGGAAATCAGTTTACATAGTCTTCTGATGTATAGAAACAAAGTTTAAAAGGATACCGTCTTACAATAAATTGTGCTGTATATTCTTAAGCATCCAATAGTACTAGGTTATTGCTGCCATCTGATACTGCCCCATATAGTACCATCATTACCATATTTATATATACATATACATGGACGGAAGCCCCTTATGAGAGACCAACAGGCCCGGTTAGAACCATGAGGCCGTCCTTCTGTGGACCCCCCACCTGCAGGAGGAGCCATAGGGGCTGGTGCAGCTCCAACAGCTGCCCCCACGACCCGGCAACGGACAAGTGGAAGAAAATGGATGGATGGATATACACGGACGGTACATGCATATATAAACACATAGTTCTCTTCTTGTATGTTTTGTCATTTGTGAGTACATTTCGATATGTCCTGATCTATGCATTAAAATGCATCTATGAACAGTACAGTATATGATCGCCATACGGGCATTGTGTCCTGTGTCCTGATTGGCTAGTCGTAGAGTGAGCCTCTGTCAGTGTCCTGTCAACACACCAGCGCACACCGCAGAGTCTCAGCAATACAGGCCGGGCATGAGCAGGTCTGACTCCACATTCCCTGCACTTTTCCACGGAAATAAACACCGCTATCATGCGCCCCTCGTCTCAGCTAAACACACATCTACTGAAGCCTGAAGCTGCTATGATAAAACTTTGGTCGTAGCTACTATTGTCTCTTAGTTTGAACAATCGCACAGTGGAGACGAGAGTAGCTCCCGATGTTACCATCCCCGCGTCTGAAAATCTTATTTATTTATTGAATAAAAAAGCACAGTGAACAGCAGGCATAAGGGAGAACCCATGTGAACTAGAGAAAAGTGTATAAAGTGTGTGGTGAGGGGTTTTACAGCCTTAAAACATATATAATAATTGTAAAAAATAAAGCTAACTACTTTGCAGATATCGCCCATTGAAGGTTATTTTTATGCAAGGGACCACTGTAAATGTTTTTTCAGAAAATGGTGTCAAAACAAGACTTAAAAAACAATACATCAGGACCAAAACAAGGGTAAAGTGTAACTAAATTAGGACATGTTTAATGTATTGTTTGTATTTGGATGAGTTGTGTCGATCTCAGTCAGATGAAGGCTTTGGTCATGTTGCGATATGTTGTGGCTTCTTGCGATACGGATATTGCAAGCGTCTGGAAAAGCGCTATATAAGATTAATGCATTATTATTATTATCACCTAATAACGTAATATGATATTTTTAGCAATACATTGTGCAGCTATATGGAAGCTAACATTAGCTTCATGCTACAATGTAGCATGACGCTAATGTTAGCTTCTATCTAACATAATGTAACATATGTAACATATGCTGACGTTAACTATGAGTGCTGGTCTTTAGTTTTACTGAACAATTTGCTGTGCTGTATCCACATGGACCCGATTTTGACTTGACTTTATTTGTGTGTGATAAATATGTTTATAGTCTATCTGAAAATGGTTAAAAAGAGTAATGTGATTAGCATTGTCCATTTTTTAAGTATTTATGAGCTGTTGAAGCACTTTGCTCCTCTCCATGTCTCTTTATCTTTATTTAGTACAAACATATATTCATTATTCAGCATTTGTAGTAATGGTGGAGGCAGGGGTGCCGCCAGAAATTCTGGGCCCTATGGAAACAAACATTTCTGGGCCCCCTACATTTTTTACAGATAAAATGTAACCCAATAAACATGCCCTGTATACTTTAAAAAAGATACTTAGCACATTGCATAGTTAAAATGTCTGATGAGTAAAAGCCTACAAAAACAAGAAAAAGCTATGGAAATATGTACTTGTTTACATAAAAGGAGAATATTTATTATCTCAATTGCAATTGCAAACACAACAGAACATAATGTACACATATTGATACTTTACGTGAACAAGCTTTAACTGGGTCCAACTGCTCAATCAGGAAACATCAGCTACAACTAACCCATAATTAAATCAGTCCAAGACTAAAACTAGGCCAAAAGGGCTCAAAATCAAGACACACCAGGAGTAATGCCAGGCCTAAACCGGTCCAGGACTAAACAAGTACTGAACCAGACATAAACTGTTTGTTATCCAGGTATAACAAAGTTATGTTCAACATCACTTTATAATGGCCCAGCGGCGTGCCTTTCTGCTGGCAAAATCATGTATCAAATCATCAAAGTTCAGCTTTCTTGCCAGTTTGCTTTCAATGGATAGTATGGCAAGGTGACAAAGTCTGTCCTGCAACATAGCAGACCTAAGATAATCAGTTTCAGCTTACTGAATGCTCTCTCGCCACCAGCAACGGTCACAGGCAATGTGCAAAATATTCGCAAAACTATGCAGACCTGCCCAAAAATACTCTGCAGCTGCATCTTGTAAATGCTGTTGAGCAGATCAATTGGTGACAGACACCCTGGGAAAGTGGCCCTATATACAGAGTTGAGGTGTCTGACTTCATCTTCAAATTCACAAGTCAGATCAGTGTTGTATTTTGAAATCAATGGCTGGCATACAGAATGGATTTGATCATCACGTAACTGGCCCTCACTTCACAGAACACACGACAAACTGTTTTTGTAATTTTTGAAGCGTGTAGATTACTTTTTGTTTAGTAAAGTTATCATCATGTGGAGAACACAGTAGATAAGACCTGCTTAGAGCTTTCAATCTTCGTGAAGTTTTGCGCTCAGGCTCACCTTGTTTGGCTGAGACGGGGACGGGGGGAAGGGAGACGTGGGTGTGCAGCGGCCGCTGAATCTGTGTCTACGAGACGTGATAACCCGGAGACAGCAGAGATGTTATTATTGTTGGATGTAAATCATAATTCAGTAATTATTTGACTAAGCTAGCTAGATAAAAGCAGGTCATGTAGCAACAAAAATAAGTAAGTGAAAGTTTTGGAATACAGGAATAGGGCAAGCTACCTTTCTTTTTGAAAAACTGTGTGACATACTGTCGACTTCGGCGTTCTCGGTCTTCTCTTTCCTTCTTTTCTTTCCGTTTTTGATGTCCTGACTTTTGATGTGACATGCCTGCGTGTGTCACTATCTGCACTGCATCATAACAAATGCAATAAGCAAGAGACGCTAGGCTAGCGAGCGTAGCTCGGACAGCGCAGGTGGAATGAACCATTGTGAGGGGGAGGGGTGTGACTTAAACAGTAAATACATTATTTGTTTGTTAAATATTAAATCTATGGTCAAAACGGACAAAATACACATTAAGTGTATGAGGGGCCCTAGCACATTACACGTATGTATAAAAAAGAGAAAAGAAATAAGAAAAGAAAAAGAGGGTCTGCTCTTCTGGGCCCTTAGAATCGTCCTAACCTTCCACCCCTTTACGGCGCCTATGGGTGGAGGAACGGGAGAAAGTTCCGTTTTTTTCACTGTTCGTTTTCTGGCTGCTTCAAACATGACTATATGGATGTGTTTTTTACTCGAGTGACTTCACAAGATCCAACATGGAAGGCTCCGCAGTGTGGCTTTAATGACATGCCCATTCTCTTCGCTACTTTGGGACTTTACTTCCATTACACATTTCCATATAGGGTCACTATATGCAACACAGCGGTTATGTCACAAATATGAAAAGGCGGTTGGCGGGCGCACAGCAGATGTGGCCCGTTCTGTGCGTCGTAATCAGCGCAGATCTGTACATTGAAGGCTTAATCTGGGTCTATCAGCAGAAGCGGGATTACAGCGCTGCCTTCATTCACACATAATGACACAACAGCGGCTTTATCCACTTTCATTCCTCATTTCCTGGAACGTCCTCAGAGGCACCGACTCGTTACTGAAAAGCTTTTGTGTGACGGCCAACTGAAGATGTGTGAAAATACGAAAAACAGGGCGGCGACAAACGGCCTTACAACTGGATTATTTAGTTATTTATTTGAGCAGTAAGTCTGCTCAAAGGGAGTGGGCCGAAGCAAAAAGCTTATAAGCGCCTACATTATTTTATTATGATTATGATTTATATCGATTTTGAAATAGAAGTGGGCAATATATCGTCGACAAGATCCGATCGGATTTGCTGAAAGGCTGTGCAAATATTTATGCATCTGAAACTACTGCTTTGGGAGAGTTGCACCATGAAACATAGAAGTTACTCTTCCCCCTGGAATGAATGACAACTTAAACATGTCTTTATTGTCAGTTATTTACCTCTTTCCCCAATTCCCCTGCAGTGTCCTGACTTAAAAGGGACGGGCCACCGTTTTTCCATACTGAGATATGTTCTTACCTGAGCTTAGACGAGTTGATGCGTACCTGTCTGGTCTTTGTGCGTGCGCTCAGTCACGCAAAACGACCCAAGATGTTGTTAGCATTTGGCCTCTCCCAGTATATTCCTATGGCTCCAAACGGGGTGAAGTTAGAAGCGACCACGCTCTTCCACGGGCACAAAGACCAGATCGGTACGTATCAACTCGTCTACGCTCAGGTAAGAACAGATCTCAGTGTGGAAAAACGGTGGCCTGTTCCTTTAACATCAAATACAGATCGGTCCTACTTTGAGCAAAAGAGTGAAATCTTAAAATGTTTTACTGACAATTTGTACAAACTGTTGCTTGTTTATTTACTTTGTACAGTGCCTTGCGAAAGTATTCGGCCCCCTTGAACTTTTCGACCTTTTGCCACATTTCAGGCTTCAAACATAAAGATATAAAACTGTCATTTTTTTGTGAAGAACCAACAACAAGTGGGACACAATCATGAAGTGAAACAAAATTTATTGGATATTTCAAACATTTTTAACAAATAAAAAACTGAAAAATTGCCCGTGCAAAATTAAGTTAATACTTTGTAGCGCCACCTTTTGCTGCGATTACTGCTGTAAGTCCTTGGGGTTTGTCTCTATCAGTTTTGCACATTGAGAGACTGAAATATTTGCACATTCCTCCTTGCAAAACAGCTCGAGCTCAGTGAAGTTGGATGGACAGCGTTTGTGAACAGCAGTTTTCAGTTCTTTCCACAGATTCTCAATTGGATTCAGGTCTGGACTTTGACTTGGCCATTCTAACACCTGGATATGTTTATTTGTGAACCACTCTATTGTAGATGTTGCTTTATGTTTTGGATCATTGTCTTGTTGGAAGACAAATCTCCGTCCCAGTCTCAGGTCTTTTGCAGACTCCATCAGGTTTTCTTCCAGAATGGTCCTGTATTTGGCTCCATCCATCTTCCCATCAATTTGAACCATCTTCCCTGTCCCTGCTGAAGAAAAGCCCAAACCATGATGCTGCCACCACCATGTTTGACAGTGGGGATGGTGTGTTCAGGGTGATGAGCTGTGTTGCTTTTACGCCAAACATAACGTTTTGCATTGTTGCCAAAAAGTTGGATTTTGGTTTCATCTGACCAGAGCACCTTCTTCCACATGTTTGGTGTGTCTCCCAGGTGGCTTGTGGCAAACTTTAAACAACACTTTTTATGGATATCTTTAAGAAATGGCTTTCTTCTTGCCACTCTTCCATAAAGGCCAGAGTTGTGCAGTATACGACTGATTGTTGTCCTATGGCCAGAGTCTCCCACCTCAGCTGTACATTTCTGCAGTTCATCCAGAGTGATCATGGGCCTCTTGGCAGCATCTCTGATCAGTTTTCTCCTTGTATGAGCTGAAAGCTTAGAGGGACGGCCGGGTCTTTGTAGATTTGCAGTGGTTTGATACTCCATTTCAATATTATCGCTTGCACAGTGCTCCTTGGGATGTTTAAAGCTTGGGAAATCTTTTTGTATCCAAATCCGGCTTTAAACTTCTCCACAACAGTATCTCGGACCTGCCTGGTGTGTTCCTTGTTCTTCATGATGCTCTCTGCGCTTTAAACTGACCTCTGAGACTATCACAGAGCAGGTGCATTTATACGGAGACTTGTTTACACACAGGTGGATTCTATTTATCATCATTAGTCATTTAGGTCAACATTGGATCATTCAGAGATCCTCACTGAACTTCTGGAGAGAGTTTGCTGCACTGAAAGTAAAGGGGCTGAATAATTATGCACGCCCAATTTTTCAGTTGTTTATTTGTTAAAAATGTTTGAAATATCCAATAAATGTCGTTTCACTTCATGATTGTGTCCCACTTGTTGTTGGTTCTTCACAAAAAAGTACAGTTTTATATCTTTATGTTTGAAGCCTGAAATGTGGCAAAAGGTCAAAAAGTTCAAGGGGGCCGAATACTTTCGCAAGGCACTGTAACTTTCCACCGTTGCCCAGAGGTTAAACCCTGGATCGCTGAGGTACCTGGGCTGGAACTTGAGCAGGGCCTTGAAGCTGGACTGGGCCTGGATGAAGCCCGTCTTTGGGACGACCTCCATGTGCCTCCTCAGCTCTGGACACACCTCTAACGTCAGCCTCAGGGCCGTGCTGGCTCTGCAGGGAAACAACCAGTGAAGATTAGACACTTAGCAAAATCTAAGATAGATTTAGTAGCTTCACCAGCTGTTTAGGAGAGAGATCTCACTACTGTTCAGTTTCAGCAAAATAGGGCCAACAATCAAAATGTAGTTGCAGTTTAGACTTCTACTAAAATTATTCTTAAGGCTTTAAAAAACAAAAGTGGGTTGTTGTTCAACTATCTAACTTCATATCACGCTAAATTCATAAATCTTCTGCTTTGTCTTCCTTCAGGTATCACATTGACACATAGGGCCTCATTCATGACACGTTCTTTGGTTTTCACTGCAGAAAACCTACAAAACAATTGATCCTGGAGCGTTGTAGAGGCCACTGTGACGGAAAGTAAAGGCACAGTGCTGACCACTCATACAGCTGCTAGGTCACAACAAGGTCAAATACGCACAAATATAAACTTTTTTTTTCGCATAAAAGTTGCATAATGCACCTTTAAATTAGGGACAATAGTCATACTGCTCCTAAACTACTACTGCCACTGTTAATATCACTACTACATATACATTTCCAAACAGCTTACACTTCAATGTAAAAGACTAAAAGAAGTTTCACAAAAGTTAATTTTACAAATTTACTCAGAAAGCAGTGCCTTGACTTCATGTCTTGGAAATGCCTCAGACGTCGGTTTATCCTGTACGAATGCGCCACATAAAAAGAAAACATGGGAGGTCATTCATTTATTACATGGGGTCCCCAGATTTAGTGTCACCTTTGTGAATTTGAAAAATTTGAAAAAGCTTCGTACCTACCTTTCTCCAGAAACTTAAAGTGATACTTATGAACTTTTACAGGTGGCTCCATCTCCAGTAAGAATGCTAAACGGATAGATGGAGTCTCACCTCCTTAAGACGTTCCAATAATATCCAAATTCAAGTGCTATCTAGGCCACATTGGAAAATGTGTAGTGCTGATGGTTTCAACCCAGGAGAAATGCAGACACTTAGGGATACTGTTGTGATACTGACCGGCTGTGCACGGAGACCCAGTGGTGGTAGGGCTGGTCCCACAGGCAGATCTTCAGGTCAATAGTGCTCTGGCTGACCCACACGGGCGCACCGAGACCCGACGCCTTCACCTGGACTGCGATCTGTCACAACACATTAGAGGAAAAACTGTGTTGTGTTTTGGACAGGGGCATGAAGGACACCCTGGGGTTAATTTTTTATAATAAAATACAATAATAATGTATCGGTTGTATGTAGCACTTTTCTGGACTTTATTTTTATATTCAGTGGTAAAGCCACACTGTGTAAAATTTCACCTTATACATAGAATGAAATATAAGCATTTATAGTATCATAACAGATATATTTATCATTGAACAAACCCTAAAAAAACAAACGTGTGTTTGCCGTGAGCGGCTCATGTCTCCAAAGACCTGACTAGACTTTGTTGGGACAGGAGACATCTCCAGCTCATCTCCATGGAGATCGCTGCTAATAATGAGCTTTTAACCACGAGCTTCCTACACGGAGTTTCTGACATTGAGCTTCTTCACCAATTAATAAAGTTGATGTGCAGAAGGTGTTAAAGCATTTCCTCTCCAGTGAATCAAAAGGTTGGTTTCCCTGCGGAGGGGTCAAATGTGACAGTTCATGATTGATCATGCAGACGTTGACTGTATATATGCAAATTAAAAAGATATTTGTATAATGAACGGCACATGATTATGACACTGGATTTTGTCTGAACGAGAGATTGAGACAGATTCAGTATGGTGTGAGAGACATCTTTAGGGTTGGGTTGGAACAATGTTCCAAATCTCTACAGTTTTGAACATTCTTATTTGGTCTATGACTCATTTGCTCTCAGACCGTCCTGCCTGAGCTCTGACAAAGTGTCTCACCGGTGGGCTGCTGCTGTCAGAGAAGTGGATGTAGAAGGTGAGCTTGGTGTCTACTGGGATTGAGGGTTTGAAGATGACGTCCAGTTTGATGCTTTGGAAAGGTTCGATCTGGCCCTCAGTCACCTGCAAAGGACAGCACACATCAGCAGCTCACAGACCCACAGAACACCACTATAACACTGCAGTTGGAAAACACGACATCACACTATGTCAGGGGCTCCCAAATGTATTTGTCCAAAATCCCCAAAATCCAAAAAATGCCACAACACCCCAGGCCTGCTCTGTATTGCACTGAATGGCCCTCATTTATCAAACTTGCGTACGGTGAAATCAGAGCGTATGTGGGTGTACGAAAAATCACCGCCTGTTTTGGCATTTAGCAATCTGAGCGTACACCTGGCGTACGGTGGCTCAGATCCTACACCGAGTCAGGAGGTGGAACATGATACACCAGAGACACTAGAACCTGGACCAGAGACTCTAGAACCTGCACCAGAGACTCTAGAACCTGCACCAGAGACTCTAGAACCTGCACCAGAGACTCTAGAACCTGCACCAGAGACTCTAGAACCTGCACCAGAGACAATAGAACCTGGACCAGAGACTCTAGAACCTGGATCAGAGACACTAGAACCTGGACCAGAGACACTAGAATCTGGACCAGAGACACTAGAACCTGGAGCAGAGACTCTAGAACCTGGACCAGAGACTCTAGAACCTGGACCAGAGAGTCTAGAACCTGGACCAGAGACACTAGAACCTGGACCAGAGACTCTAGAACCTGGACCAGAGAGTCTAGAACCTGGACTGCAGCCACAGAGACGCTTACGATGTTTTTTGTTTTTAACAAAATACCGCTGCTGCACAAACTTTGTGTGGATTCCCCGCCTCACACCCTCGGCCGCTGCCGTGTCCCGGGACACCGGGCCTCACCTGGGTCTGCGCGAGGCCATGCTCCGTGTTCTGGTTGGTTTGAGCGCTGAGTCTGTGGACCGTATTCCGTGCTCGCGAGTATCCCGGGCGTCAAACAAATCCTTCGACAGCTCCACAGCTTTCGTCGGTCTGGACGGGTTGGTTAGGTTCCGGTCGGCTGTCAGCTCTCCGCGCACCTGTTTCCTCCCGGAGGAAAGCTCTGCTCAGAGTCTGTACTGCCGCGTTATAGCCACGCTTTTTTTTTTATGTGGTCTAATTTCTTACCCTAGGCTTATTTAATAAAGGTCACTTTTTATTATTAGCCAATTTATCCCCCCCCTTTTTTATTAGTAAATGTGATTTTGGATTGGCTATAAGGTTAACGTTGGTTACTGACAGATTTTTTTTTAAATCTTCCTCATGTGCAAAAATATCATATTTGTTATGTTAACAGCTATTTATCAATTCCTGGTTGGAGAAATGTTCTGTTTTGTGCCGTGCGTGCCGTAAAACCCGTGGGTGAGGCCTCCTCATACGTGAATATTTTTGGGCGTTTCATTCAAATGACGCTGGGATTTCTCCGTGGCATTTACCATCAGCTGTGCTCGCGTACGATAAGATCTGAGCGGAAACACAGGTTCATAAATGTCACGCGCACTCTGGTGTATATCGGAAATACACCTACGCATACACCATTTGTTTACGCAATGTTGATAAATGAGGGTCAATGGGTGTTAGGTGGTGAATGGCCAAACCCTTCTCAGTGTTTTGGCATTAAATCTGTGGTTCTTTCTGGTTTGTTTGAGTGCAGAATTCCCCTTCCTCTGCGACTCCGAGACATCCACAAGCAGAAAAAGGTCGAGCAGCAGATCCAAATTTGTTTACACGAGTTGGAGTTGGCTATAGTAAACAACAGTAGTCACAAACCACGACATTTAATTAAACCTTTGTCCTCTTTAAATGTATTCATCCTTTGTGGGTCATAACAGGGAGTAGTGTGGACATTCGGACAGTCAAAGACTTGAAGCAAAGAAAGAACTCTGAATGCTACAGTCAGAATAATATCAGCGTCCCACATTTGACCAGAATATGAACTTCAAGTGGCTGTTTCACCTACACTTCCAAAGTGTACGTCACTCATGACGTCAGCGTCGTCATCAGAGTGGGAGGAGTCTACAGTGTGGGAGGAGTCCATGATGAGCTGGTCTGAATGTGCCTCTGTTTCTGTAGCACATACGAGAAAGACCACAGACAAGTGAACACTGGAAACAAATGAAGGTTGTAGATACAGTAAGAAATGGATTTAAGTGATATCCAAAGTGCGGCCCCTGGTATGCCTCAGAGGCACTTCAGGGGGCCCCCAAGCCTACAAAACAAGTACATTGAAAAAGATTCCTGCTTTAAATCAGTACTTAACCCATTCAGGTAGGTCTGTGCAATTAATCGAAATTCAATTACGATTTAGATTATTACACTACACGATGACAAAAATAGCCTAATCGAGAAAGCCTCTCTATTCTTTGCCCCGGCACTGGTTGTGTCGATGAGTCTAAAACTCTTCTTTAGGAACAGATCAACGCTAGCCTGGTTTTACTATACCCTAGTATTCATTTCGTTTCGTACAGAGAGTCTGGATCTTCACCATTCAGGTGGGAGGGGTGAACTCCTTTGAAACGATTGGATCTGATTTTCGCTAGCGTTTGGTCGTGACGTATGTAATGCGCCCGTGTTGAGTGAAGCAGCTATCATAACTCTATCATGATTTCAATTTGGTTTATTGATGGAATGCCCCTTGAGATGTGTCATCTCGTTTTCGAGGGGGTCCATAATTGTCATAATAATCATATATATATATATCATAACTCTATCATAGCTCTATCATAACTCTATCATAGCTCTATCATAGCTCTATCATAACTCTATCATAACATAGAGTTATGATAGAGTTATGCTAGCTGCTTCACTCAACACGTCACAACCAAACGCTAGCGAAAATCAGATCCAATCGTTTCAAAGGAGTTCACCCCTCCCACCTGATAACGGAGCTCAATTGTGAAGATCCAGACCCTTGTACGAAATGAGTACAAGGGTCTGGTAAAACCAGGCCAGAGCCGACCCAGAACGGACTGAGGAGTTTTCATTACTTTCGTATCCGCTGCCATTGCCGAACTACAACCAGCAAATGCGGCGCAAATGCTTGACGTCACCTACACCACTGAGATCAGACCCAGACGTACATGTAGAGAAAAGATAATTGAGTTTACGGATGGCTAAGGCCAGGCTAGATCAACGCAGCTCAAAGTAAAGTATTATTTCATGCTGCTGGAATGATTGTTTTTGTTCCCTTCACATTTCAATGCTACTGGCAAATGCTTTGCCTCACATAAACAAACAGCGCTGTGTGAAGATGTCATCAGGCCGCATGCTTGGTTTGCTTGGGCAGGTGTGAGGGCTGGCCCGCAGGGGGCAGGTGAGACATAGACGATTAGTTTAGAAACCTGAGAATATTTGACATAATTTGGGCTTTTTTTAATTGTCCAAAGAAAATATTTTGCATAGTTTTTTTTTATGAAAAATAAATAAATATAAAAATAAATAAAGGCAACATATAATCGTTTGAATAATTACAATTGTTACTAAAATAATAATGATTATTATGAGCAGCCCTACATTAAGGGATTGTTCAGGCATTTGTTATTTTATTTAACGTAATTTTAAACAAATTATTTAAAAGTCAGATAGATAGTGTGACTTTAACCTGTCGTTTTAAGACTTGTTGTACTAAGGAATATTCCAGGTTATATGTTACTAAGTCCCATGAGCAACTAAAACCTCTTAATCATTAACAAACATACCAGTGATCTACTTCTTTATTTTTTACCGTAGTTTGATCTAAATCCTCTAGGAGAAGAGTCAGTGTATTGAACCCTCGTGTTTGGCTGTTTGGTCGTACTGATGTACCTGCTGTTGGCTGTGTTTCAAGTTTTTCCTGAGACAGTGAATGCACCGCTCCGTTCTCCTGCCTCTTCTCTTTGTCCGACTCGGCCTCGTCACATCCTGCAACCTGTCATCCCACAAAAATACGGTGAACACTTTGGGATGAAAAACAAACACACTTGACAGAAAATGACACTGAATCCACATTTGATTTGTCCTTTTAAAGTAAAGGTATGTAGTCCTAAACTTTTGATCAGCTGCAAAAACAGTTTTCAATAAAAACTTTACTAAATTATTTCCTCACTCCCATTTCTTCTCGTTGCATATTGAAGTTTTACTTGTTACTTGTTCAGATCCAACCATGCAAAATGTGAATTTTCTTTATTTTTCAACTGGTCTTAAACTTTTGATGGGGACTGTAGGAGCGGCTTTCTGGTCCAGTCAGGAGAGGAGGAACTGTTTACTTTGAAATTTCCCTCTCACTCTCACTCTCTCCTCACATCATCATCATCATCATCACTTTAACTTAGTTCATTGTATCAGACAGAGATGACTTTGACCTTCAGTTTTAGTTTCATGTAGTCATATGAAGTCATATGAGCCTGTTTCCTTTGGGGGGGGGGGGGGGTAATCTGACCTGTGGGGTGGCGGCCTGAGCGATGGGGAGAATCGGAGAGGGACACGCCCTGTCGAACATGTCCAGTCTGAAGAGAGAGGCCAGTGCCCCGCGGTTGGTCAAAGTGATGGTGCGCGTCACAGTCTGGCCCACCAAGTGTGAGCCGAAGTCAAGGCACTGGGAGTCCACCTCCATCTGCAAGAACATGTTTTCATCATACAGATTCAGGCTTTATACTGGTAGCAGCAAGTCAAATGTAATGCTTCCGTCTATAGGTTCTCCCATTCCCTCAGAAAAACGCCTCCCTGACCTTCTCCCCCGACTGTTCCATTTGGATGGACGCCCAGTTCTAGGAAGAGTCCTGCTGGTTCTGAATCTGAACTTCTCCCATTACGAATGATGGAGGCCACTGTGCTCTTCAGGACCTTCAATGTTTTCCTGTACCTTTACCCAGATCTGTGCCTCGATACAAACCCGTCTCTTAGTCTACAGACGGTTCCTTTACCTTCAGGGCTTAGTTTCTGCTCTGATGTCACTGTCAGCTCTGGGACCTTACAGAGAGGTGTGTGTGTTTCCAAATCAAGTCCAACCCATTTCATTTAGCACAGGAGGACTTCGGGAGCGTTGTAGAAACATCTCAAGGACGTCATACCAAACATGCGCCTGCTCCAAAAAGTCACTGCAGGCTCTTTGATTGGTTGATCCATACACAACATGAGGGAACTGGTGACAAACTCCTTCTGGCTCTCTCTTCCAAGCTATTTTCAATGAATACACTGTTCCTATGTTTCAGTAATTTTGTGTTTTCACTTTTTATGTCAGTAATAAAAAGAAAAAATACATCAGAACCAAAACGCGGGAGTTCGACCGAATTTGCCCAGCGTCCAGTGGAGAATACAAACAAACAGATCTGTGTTATCAGGGTGTCATGAAAAGGGCTAGATTTGGGTCACTTTGGCCTGCGGTCTGAAGTTAGCCTAGTTTGCTAGACTTCTTACAGCCTGTGTACCAAAAGTAGGGCACCTTTTTTATTAGCTGAAAAGTTTTAAAATACGCTTTGATATGCAGACCCTGTGCGTTCTCATACAGCAGCGGCAGAAGCCTGGACACTGACCTGGCACTTCTTGGTGGAACATCTGACCGGCACAGAGAAGGGTCCAGTGGCTGAGACGAAGCGGATCTCACCCTCCAGGTCCTCGTTCACCTGCACTCACACAGCGAATCAGCTCACAACAAACAAGAACTGACCTGTGCCCTCTCACCTAACAGAGCAGGTTATTTGTAAAGCGTCGCCCAAATGAAATACATTTAATATCCTCCATGTTTGCTTCGACAGGTATGGACCACTTGTTTCCCCGATAAGTTCATTTGCTCTTGACTGAAGGACGAGAAACAGGATTTGTGTTTTTTTTTTTTTTTAATTTTTTTCTGGCCGCGATCTCGATCTCAGGATCCCCTTCTGTAAAATGTAATTAGCATTTATAAAAATTTAAGGAGCAAAACCAACACAGTCTGACTCCGAAAGCGTCATAAATGGACGAACGGTCACTCGCCTTATGCGTAATATAGAAGGCAAAAGGTCTCGTTTGCGTCTCCATTGACCATATCGGACGACTCATAGTATAGAGTATTTATAGCCAACTATAAAACAAACAAAAATGCAAAAATGACTCAGTGTATTTGCAATTACAATAATGCTAAAGAAACATACAAAATCACAGTCATACACTCGCTTGAATCCCTCGCAAGACAGACAAAAGTGCATTCAGCAAACACAAGCGCAGAACTACAGTATTCACGTCTATTTGCCTGAATCTGAAGCCAAACTGTTGTTCATCAAAGCCAAAAAAATGATGGATCCAGGACAAACCAAGCCGGACCCAACCCAATCACAAAAACTTCTTCAGGAACTTTTACAATATGGCCCTCCGACCACCGCCAACCACTCACTCACATCATTCATCCTGGCCTATTGTACATGTTTTTAGTGGTAGGGGAAACCGGAGTACCCGGAGGAAACCTACGCAGACACGGGGAGAACATGCAAACTCCACACAGAAAGGCCCCGTCCAGGTGGGAATCGAACCCGGGACCTTCTAGCTGTGAAGCCAGAGCACTAACCGCTGTGCTACTGTGCCGCCCAAGTTTAAAGCCTTTTCCCTACCTTCTGCTGTCTTTGTGGGACGAGTACTCCAGTATAAATCCCTAATACTAATATTACAATAAAAAATATAGATTGACCGCCTTCTGAGTGACGTCACAGTTTTGAACGCGTGTCAGTGGTTGACGCGGGTGTCAATCAGAACAGCTGATGTCATTGTATATTGGCGCCTAGTCAAACATATGATCAATAAATGCTTATCTTTGAACCTTAAATGGCTGACCGAGGCAAACATAAGGACATTTATATCATGGTGGACGTTTGGCATCACTTTCACCCAAAGGACTTTTGCAGAGGAAGTGTGAATCGGCGTTAGATCCTCCATGGGACTCCAGCGGGCCGCAGCTCAAAGCTAGCCCGAAGAGAACGCACCTTGGCCGGGTACAAGCCCGGCAACGACCCGGCAATATACTGGAGTACTCGTCCCACGAAGACAGCAGAAGGTAGGGAAAAGGCTTTCAACTACGTACTGCTGTAATGCAATGCCACATTGTAAAAGTTCCTGAAGAAGTTTTTGTGATTGTGTTGGGTCCGGCAACAGATCAGTTGAAAACGTTAGGTTTTGGGGCGTTTTAATGGGTGCTATTGGACAAAAGTTGCAAACGGGACCTTTTGCGTTCTATATTAGGCATAAGGCGAGTGATTGTTCGTCAGTTTATGACACTTTCGGAGTGAGACTGTGTTGAGCAAAACATTCATAATCTGGTTGATGTTAGTTTGGAGACTGTATTGTCTTAATTTCACTAACATATGCAGCTTTCAATCAAAAATACATACATTTCAATGTCAGAAATATAACAAATATTGTCACAAAATCATCCTGCAACCCCCACTTCAGTGTCCCGCGACCCCTCAGGGGGTCCCAACCCACACTTTGGGAACCACTGGCTTAATAGAAGGGCAGAAAAAACACACACACACTTTTTTCAAACTTTCTTTACAATTCCCCAGCCCCCATTTTTTCCCCCTCCATTTAAAAAAAATATTTTTCCTCAAATTAAAAAAAACATTTCCAAATTTCTTGACGTTGGCGAAAAACTTGATATTTTATCAATATATCGTTTAAACAGCAATTTCTATATTATCTATTACCCCTCTTGGGGGACCTCAGAGGCACTACGGGGGCCCCAAAGCTTGTCTACAGAACAAGTACATTGAGGAAGAAAAAAAACATTTATTTGCTAAAGTGTATCACTTTAAATCCGTTTTTAGCCTACAATCATTGCGAGGTGTTTATTTTCAATGTAATTTTAGCTGTAAAATAATAAGAATATTCCTAATTGATGAGGAAAAATGTCGGACTTGACAAGGGGGCCGCCATGTCCCAGTCTTTAGGAATGGCTGTTGTCGGGGATATATTGCCCAGCTCTCCAATCTCATCATAACTGACACGTAAACACACTACCACAAAGGGATGTGTTGATTTGTGTCACTGTGGGTGTAAAACACTAACCTGCGGTTCGAAGACAACCTGCAGCTCACAGGACATCCCAGTGGAGAGGGAACCGGGAGGCTCAAAACTGAAACATAGGCCAGGTCAAACTTTTCAGAGTCAGTGAGAAATTCTGTTTGGGGCAGCATAAATAAACAAACAAAAAACACTGTGGACAAATACCAACTTATCATGTTTATGAAATTATAAAAATAGATTTTTTGTGGAAAAGAAAATTCAGATCTTGAGTAAATCAAGCGTAATTCAGCTGAAGGAGAAGCAAGCAAATCAACAAACCCATGGGATAAAAAAATCAAAAGTCTGCAACTTGTCGCATGCCACTATTTTATTGTTTTTTTGTGTCACTTGTCGAAAAAAAAGCCATTTCTTTTCAGATAAGGACAGCTGTACACTTGCTCAGCCTGCCCCGAGCGAGAACCGCCTCAGGAGAAGGAACAGGGGAGAGGGACAACCATAGTCATTGTGTTCATTAGCAGCGACGCAGTTAGAGAAGTCACCGAACTGGAGCGGGACACTTGGGACTCGGCGCAGAGCGACACGGGCCCTATATAAAGTAGAGCTATCTAGGCCACCGAGCGGTGCTGAGCCAGTCTTCTACTAACCATGCTGCGTATTCCTCATCACGCATTCACACAGGCATGCAACACATACTATAGAAGGAAACATCAATTATGCTGTATTTAGTTTTTGACAGCGGGGGTCTGAGCACATACTTTCATGACGAGAGTAAACTTGTTCCTGGTGGAATATGATGAAAACTGCAGACAATAATTAGGTATTCAAAGCAGAAAGTACAACTACAGTACATTTAAATATATGCTGCTTCAAAAACACAAACATGTTGTAGGTGTAAATTCCCCCTCCTGGAACCGCCACCATAACGTGGTCGAGGGGTTTGAGCCTGAATGATCCTGGGGGCTCTGTTGTCGGGGGCTTGGTGCCCCAGGGCAAACAGGTCCTAGGTGACGGGTCAGACAAAGAGCGGTTCAGAAGCCCCTTATGAGAGACCAACAGGCCCGGTTAGAACCATGAGGCCGTCCTTCTGTGGACCCACCACCTGCAGGGGGAGCCATAGGGGCTGGTGCAGCTCCAACAGCTGCCCCCACGACCCGGCAACGGACAAGTGGAAGAAGATGGATGGATGGATGGTATAAATTCACAAGTTTGTAGCATACTTACAAATGTCTAAAAAAAAAAAGGGCAAAAATAATGATTTCCATAACTGACTTCCTTCCCCCTCGGTAGGCCTTTAGTGTGACACGTTGCCATCTGTATCAATATGAAAGTAGGTCCCCCACATCCTATGGGGCTGTCCAAATAATGGTAAAAGCAACAGTGGAGGGATTGGAAAGGCGCAAAGTGGTTCAACAGCCCATAAATACATAAATACTGGCGAATGATAACCATGATGATGATAACCAAGTATGGATCCGCCACAAACATGGCGGATCTCGGTAGTGACAGCTAATTTTCCCGGTGTGCAAATACATTAAAGTGATGCCTCTTCTGTGATGTTCCTGGATTCATCGAGCGTTCCAGCTCTTTCAGCATCATACGCTCTCCTCCAGGCGACCCAGCTGGGGTTGATCAGGCCCCAGTTTGTGACCAGAAGTTCTCCACATTCAATGAAGCAAAGTGATTTCTACAGCCCAAAATGTCATAAATAACCACAATTCTTACGTTAGCTTCATACAAGCTAACAGCTGACTGCTAGTTAGGGTTGCACGATTTTGACAAAAAACGGATTGCGATTTTCCTGACAGATATTGCTATTGCAATTCGATTAGCAATTTTTATATTTTATGTAAAGCCAATGTTTTATTTTACATGCATTTGAGCCCTGTGTTGTGGTCCTGTCCGGCCACTCCCTTCTCTCTCCCCCTCCCCTTGTGTGTTTACCTTGTTTGGCGGTTCCTGGGCGGTCCCCTCATTACTCACCTGCTGTGCTCCACACCTGTATCTCATCATGCAATCAACTCTGTAGAAAAGGCCACCAGACCTCCACTCCTCTGCCAGATTGTTCCGTCATCCATCCGGTGATCGTCGATCAGGCTTTTTGAAACAGTCTGCAAGACTTTTTTTGATGCCGTACACTAACTTGCTTTTTTCCGTGTTCTGTTCAGCTGTTGGAGTCAGTTCCTGTACCACTGCCATCTGTCCTCTGTCTGTGTCTCCGTCTGGATCATCCACCCAGTACCCATCTCCACCTACCTGCCTTGCCGCTCTGGAACACTCATCCCAATCCGCTTTCGTTTCTGCATTTTTGGGTCTGCCAGTTCTTGTACACAACACCCTGAGCTAAACTGATGTTAAACATCATGGTTCTGTTATCTTCAAAATGCAAAGAGGCATTTTATGGAGCTGTCAGAAAAAACATGCCTAGTTTCATCGATCCATCTTCTTCCACTTGTCCGTTGCCGGGTCGTGGGGGCAGCTGTTAGAGCTGCCCAAATCACACTGCACCAGCCCCTATGGCAGGTGGTGGGTCCACAGGAGGACGGCCTCATGGTTCTAACCGGGCCTGTTGGTCTCTCATAAGGGGCTTCTGAACCGCTCTTTGTCTGACCCGTCACCTAGGACCTGTTTACCCTGGGAGACCCTACCAGGGGCACGAAGCCCCCGACAACAGAGCTAATTCGGGCTCAAACCCCTCCACCATGTTAAGGTGGCGGTTCCCGGAGAGGATGCCTAGTTTCAATCATTCTCTAATTAATGTGGCACTCTCTCACTCTTTCTCCCTTTTCAGCTGCATGAATGTATTCCCTGAATCACAAGCTGCAAAACTCTGCTTGTTTTACGAAACTCCACAACCTACAATGCGATGTGTGTACACGGAGGTGATTGGCTTTTTTTTGACCACCCTAACCTTTCTCCGCAAACAAATGATGATTCCGGGACTCATCCCGTCCTGGTGGTCGCGAAACACTCATTTGTTACGAGCGGTGAAAATATTTTGCAGTTTGTGCAAGACACACGTGGAGTTTGTTTTCTGCGACTACAGCGCAGACAAACATGATTCTTCTGCAGTGACTTCTGATTGGCAGTGAGGCTCGATCATTCTAATTGGTCAATATGTCCGTCACTCAAATGGTGGAGCCACAAGGCTATAATGCCCCATCCGAAACGAGCCGATTAGTAAGAGGTCTTAGACCAAACCGGGTGTGCGTCAGCGTCCGCCATAAGAAGCGTCCGAATAGTACTGTCAGTTAGGAAGGAGTTAGGGAAAGGAGCCTCAATGCTAACTATCATAGCCACTTTAGCATAACTAACCATAACTAGTCATTGTTATGGTTAATGACTAGTTAACCGGCAATTAGGAGCTATGTGCCATCCCATAAGCCACCACACCACCAATCCCCCCACCCCCTCCCTGGAGTGATTCTTCATGCGCAACCACTGTTGATTGACAGGCGCATATTTAATTAATTAAAAAAAAGATTCTGCACAAGTCAAACTTAATAAAAGTGACAAAATACATGTCGTCACCACAGCACCGTCACATGTCAGTGTTCCAAAGAGCTGCCTCAGTAAAATGGCTTAAATGAAGGCAGTTTGTGTAATTTGCATACTGTAGCATACATTTGGATTTTTCTCCTTAAATGTCTTTATTGGGACACTATGTTGTTGCATATGCAATACAGTCGGTGGCAGCATGCACTTTTGTTTGGCCTGCAGTCCGCCAATAACCTTAAAGAAGAAGAACAGCTGTTGGTGTCACTTCCCCTTCCCCTGGGTAAGGACGGTCGAATTGGGCAAATGCTGCTGAAGCTCTAGGTCACTAACTGCATAGAGATCTAACAGATGACCCCATGAAAGGTTAAGGATCAGGAGCTAGGGTTAGGACATAGAGGCTGTAATTTGATGGTTCCAGATGCAGCCTAAAGGTTAATTGTGCAGCCCAACTGCTAGTGCTGCTGCTGTTTCTTACTTCTAGTGGACAATCTGCTCTGTAAAAATATTCACAATGACCAGAGTTTGACTTCAATGAAGAACTACAGAACCATGCCTCCACATAAGTTTCACCGCTGTTATGAAGCCCCTGGGGGAAAAAAAGAAGCAATATGTACTCGCAATGAATAAATAAAGCGAGCAGAGGATCGTTTACAACTCGCCTGAAATATTTTTACTTGAGTGGCTTTGGGGTTTTAAGCTGAATAATTTAGACTCCGGTTGAATAATAAATGTGCATATAGGGACCCGATGTTATGTTACCACACACTTGGATTTCAGAGCAAATGCTGTAACGGCACTTGACATTTGCAAACAATTTCATTCATGAGTAAGAAGTAGGACGCACTACTCTGCTATCTCAGAGAAAAAATGGATAGATGCCGATACTACCGTCCCAAAGGAAACGGCAGCAGGTTTATAGGACTACAGATAAATAAGACAAAGGTGATCAACGTCAAGAGTACACAAAATATTAACTGGTGGGATATTGTTTTAGAATTAGGTGGCCAACAAAGACCTCAGGGAGTGAGCGAAACTCCTCACTGGTCAAAATTAAGAAGATAAATGGACATGGATTGAAACATATAAAAATTACAAGATTGGTTTAGAGTTTTAAGTATTTGGGGTTTATAATTGATTATATAATTATAATTGATAAATTGTCCTTTAAAATTACTACACAAACATTTAATTAACCAACATTTAGTTAAGAAGTTTTACTAGGATTTTACTATAGAAATAAATCAAGTTTTTCCTTCACTGTAAAGAAGATGTTGGTGGAATCTACATTCATGCCTATTATTGACTCCTGTACAGTGTCTCTGATGTTGCACAGTGTGTATCATGGGGCTCTGTGCTTCATAACCAACTGTCGGCCTCTTACTCAACACGGTTTCTTATACTCTTCAGGCTCGTCAACACTCTCATTGGTATGTCTGTATTTTTTCTTGTCTTTTAAACATGAATCAGACTGTGTTCTAATGATACCTTGCAGAATGTTGTGCCTAAAGTGTGGACTGAATTCGGAAAGACTCAGCTTCATTTACATGGAACTTAAAAATGACAGACCTTATTTCTTTGATTAGTTTCAAGTCTAGTCATCAGATCATCTGTGTGTGAATGTTTTAACTAAAGCTGCTGTGTATGTTTTCGGTTTGTTTTTTAAACTTTGTGTTGCTGACCATCAGATCCCTCTCTATATCTAAGATCCATGAAGTCTTTTGAGCGCTTGGTCCTGCCTCACCTCAAGGACATCACCGCCCCCCTCCTGGACCCGCTGCAGTTTGCCTACAGAGCCAACAGGTCTGTGGACGATGCAGTCAATCTGGCCCTCCACTTCATCCTGGAGCATCTGGACTCACCAGGAACCTACGTCTGGATCCTGTTTGTGGACTTCAGCTCTGCCTTCAACACCATCCTCCCTGGACTGCTACGAGACAAGCTCTACCAGCTCAGCGTGCCCGACTCCCTCTGCAGGTGGATCACTGACTTCCTGACGGACCGGAGACAGCACGTGCGGCTGGGAAAGATCGTCTCAGACACTCGGACTACAAACACTGGAACTCCTCAGGGCTGTGTACTTTCCCCCTGGCTCTTCTCCCCGTACACAAACTGCTGCACCTCCAGTCACCAGTCAGTTAAACTGATCAAGTTTGCGGACGACACCACCCTGATCGGGCTCATCTCGGACGGTGATGAGTCCGCCTACAGGAGAGAGGTGGAACAGCTGGCGTCCTGGTGCAGCCACAACAACCTGGAGCTGAACGCGTGAGACAGACTCTCCCACCCCCATTTCCATTGTGGACTCCTTCCGCTTCCTGGGCACCACCATCACCCAGGACCTCAAATCATCAAGAAGGCCCAGCAGAGGATGTTCTTCCTGCGGCAGCTGAGGAAACTCAAGCTGCCAACCAAGATGCTGGTGCAGTTCTACACGGCCATCATCGAGTCCATCCTCACCTCCTCCATCACCGTGTGGTCCATCCTCACGTCCTCCATCACCGTGTGGTCCATCCTCACCTCCTCCATCACCGTGTGGTCCATCCTCACCTCCTCCATCACCGTGTGGTCCATCCTCACCTCCTCCATCACCGTGTGGTTCCCCGGCGCTACAGAACGGGACAAGCACCGGCTGCAGCGCATTGTGCTGCTGCTGAGAAGGTGATTGGCTGTGAGCTCCATCTCTCCAGGACCTGTTCACCTCCAGGACCCGGAGGCGTGTGGGTCGGATCACAGCTGACCCTTCTCACCCTGGACACGGACTATTCACCCCTCTTCCCTCAGTTTTTCCCCTCCGCCATCAGACTCATGAACAAAAACAAGTCTCTGTAGCTCAGTCACAGACTCATGGATGTATCTGCTCTGTGTGGTGTGTCCACACTCAGATCTGCTGCTATCACTCATCACTTTATAACACTTAATATCACTTTATACGCCTACACATCTGTATATACAATCCCGCTGTTGTTCAATGTCAAATTGTTGTTGTCTTACCATATGTCACTTTATTTTATCTTATTTATTTAATATTTTTTATGCATGCCCCTATAGCCTTATAGTTTAACGTTTTTAGCTTATTTTTTATCTTAATTCTGTATTATATGTTCTATGTCGCACGTTTGCACCAAGACAAATTCCTAGTTTGTAAACCTTGTTCACAAACCTTGGCAATAAACCTATTCTGATCTGATCTGATCTCAGTAGGACTAACCCGGTTAAAGGTGGATTATGCAACTTTTCATGCAGAAAAAAAAAAAGTTGATAATTGTGCATATTTGACCTTGTAGTGACCCAGCAGCTGTATGAGTGGTCAGCATGGCGCTGTTACTTTCCATCACAGTGGTCTTTAGGACGCTCCAGGATCAATTGTTTGGAAGGTTGTCTCTGCAGACAGACTCTCTCACCAGAAAACCTACATAACAAATGATCCCGGAGATCTGTGATGGAAAGTAACAGCGCCATGCTGACCACTCATACAGCCGCTGGGTCACTACAAGGTCACAAATATCAACTTTTTCCACATAACAAAGTTGCACCTTAAAATAAAGGCTACATAAAAAAGCGCCAAGCACCAATTGGAGTCAAGTCAAGTAAGCCAAAACATGTGATTGTAAATTATGTAAAGTTGTATTACATATACAGTCAATGCAATTCTGATTTACAGTTACATGGCGGAACATTCCACGTTATATGTTACTACGTCACAGGAGCAACTAAATGGTCATTGGAGACATGGAGAAAAAAACAGCCAGTGAAACTTAACGTGCTTATAATGCTTAGCTAGATCCCTATAATGCCATATCTGCAGGAAGGAAAGCCTTTCTCTGGATGTTTTGGCTGCCTAGGAAGTTCCAGAGAAAGGCCCCACTGGTGTTGGAATGAAACCCAGGATGTGAGGTGAGAGCTTTAACTCTCCTATTGAGATCTTTAATTAAACCATGAATACAAAGTCAGCCTTGTTTAGTGTTAGCGTTAGTGTTGTGTTTCCTCATATGAAAAGCCTATGAAAGGTTGTATCCAGATATCTCCAATCAATAACATAAGAGTTGACCCTCCCCTCTCTGAGGGATGTAGCTGTGGGTGATGGGGGCGTGTCCAGGCACAGCTCATGCTTCCTTTTCTGGCTCGGAGCGTACTTCCGTGATCAGGAGGTGTTGAGGGAGAGAGCCATTTTTAGAAAGCAACAGGGGGTGTACAAAGTGACGGCCAAGTGTGAGGAAAGCCTGAGTGTTCTCCCTCCCACGGAGCTGGTGTTGTCACGGCTGCTGCGGATGGCTCCACGCTACAATGCAGCTTTTGTCCTGCTTTGTCTTGGTAAAGTAGGTGGGATGGGTGTTACTGATAAAAACTCAAAGCCACACTGCTGCAGGTAGCCAAACATGAATTCCATTTCAAACGTTTTATTATGACCCCACTACATAATACTATTGCCAAAATAGTATTAAGGCAGTATTAGCTCACGCAATACTTACTTTTTAAAGATTTTTTGCTAACACAACCCAAAGCATGTGCTTAACATGCAGACTTTCAGCTTTAATTTGAGAGTATTTACATCCAAATCAGATGAACGGTGTAAGAATTACAACCGTTTGTATGTGAGCCTCTCACTTTTTAAGGGACCAAAAGTAATGGGACAAGTGGCTGCTCAGCTGTTCCATGGCCCATTGTCTGCTCTTCCCTCATTATCCCATTTATAAGGAAGAGATGAGACGTCTAGAGTTAATTTCAACTGTGATATTTGCATTTTGCATACTGTTGCTATTATTTTCAATATGAGATCCAAAGAGTTATCACTATCATTGAAGCAAGCCATTATTAGGCTGAAAAATCAAAACAAACCCATCAGAGAGATAGCAAACATAGTAGGCGTGTCTAAACCAACAGTTTGGAACATTATAAAAAAGAAAGAACACACCGGTGACCTGAAAAACACCAAAAGACCCAGGAGATCACGGATGAAACATGTGGTGGATGACCGAAGAATTGTTTCCCTGGTGAAGAAAAGCCCTTCACAACAATAGGTCAGATCAAAAACCACTCCCCAGGAGGTGGGTGTATGTGTGTCAAAGTTAACACAGTCAAGAGAAGACTTCACCAGAGAGAATACAGACGATTAACCACAAGGTGTAAACCACTGGTGAGCCTCAAAAAGAGGAGGCTGATTAGAGTTGGCCAAAAAACGTCATTACAGTTCTGAACAAACATCCCAGGACAGATGAGACAAATATCAACTTGTCCCAGAGTGATGGGAAGAGAAAAGTATGGAGAAAGAAAGGAACTGCTCATGATTGAAAACATCCCACCTCATCAGTGAAACATGGTGGTGCAGCATCATGGCATGGGCTTGCATGGGCCAATGGAACTGGTTCCCTTGTATTTCTTGATGATGTGACTGTTGTGTTTCGGGCAATATTATGAGCTCATATTCAGCCAAATGCTTGGACGCCGCTTCACAGTGCAGATGTACAATGACCCAAAGCTACTGCCAAAGCCACCAAAGAGCTTTTTAAGGCAAATAAGTGGAATGTTATTCAGTGGCCAAGTCAATCGCCTGACATGAATCCAATTGAGCTACATTTCACTTGCTGAAGACAAAACTGAAGGAAAAATGTCCCAAGAACAAGCAGGAGACATTTACAGTAGAGTCCTGGCAGAGCATCACCAGGGATGAAATCCAGCGTCTGGCGACGTCTATACCTTCTAGACTTCAGGCTGTAATTGACTGCAAAGGATGTGCAACCAAATATTAAAAAGGAAAAAGTTTGATTTATAATTGTTGCCCTGTCCCATTACTTTTGGTCCCTTGAAAGGTTCGAGGCACACATACAAACGCTTGTAATTCCAACACTTTTCATCTGATTTGGATGTAAATACTCTCAGATTAAAGCTGAAAGTCTGCAGTTTAAGCACATTGTTGTTTGTTGTTAAGAATTGAGTTGATGTCCCGTGACACAACCCGACCTGCTTTTTGAGTCTAATTATACTACCTGGGGGACTGAGAAACTACATTGTTTTAACCCAATCTGCTGGTCATGAAATATTTGTTTTTCACGAGCAGTGATAATAGTTTGCAGTTTGTGCGAGACGCACATGGAGTTTGTTTTTAGCGACTGAACAGACGACCATTCTGATTGGCTAACATGTCTTTCACTTCAGAGCGTGGTGTCCTGCACTGGTCAGCTCCACCTCCTCCTTCCTCTTCCTCCTGCGCAGCTCCCTCCGCTTCTTTCACCATCTTCTGGAAAGAGCTTAGCAATTAATCAGTTTTATTCTCCAGTGAACGTCCATAAGCCAGAACAATAGTAGGGACAGAGGGCATGTGTGGCGTAGCTTTGAGTCTTGCCCGGATACCTCCTCGTTTGTCCCTTTGTTTCCTGTAGCTCCTCTTGTGACGCCTCGACTGTGCTGCAGGTGTGGGGGCTCTTGGTACCTCTTCAGTGTTTCAGAAGAAGAAATTTGTAGGTCTCAAATGCTGTTTACTTTTAAAAAGCTGCTTTCTTGAGGACCATTATGGACTCTTTGCAGAAAGAAAAAAAAAACACCCAACCCCACAAAAACATGGCAAAGACGTACAAAAACATCCAGCAAAAACACAGAGCAGAAGCCATCAGGAGGAGGAGCAGTCATTCAAAGCAGCGGCAGCCAATTAGTATTCAGCTGATAAGTGTTACAACAGCGCCCCCAGTTTCGAAGTTGAGCTTCACAACAAACACAGTGGGCCAATCAGAGGCTGCTTTATAAACATAGAGCTTTTATGGGATTTCTCATAGAGCTTCAGGGAGACCACACCGAAACGCCTGATTAACAACTGACTTTCCCATACAACTTAACACACTCCAGTAGATTTATTATACCTAAATTTGCCAAATAAAATTCAGTTGGCAATATTTGTAGTGACATTTTGGGGGAAGTTCAGCTTCACTCGTCTTCACTGAGGAGCCGCCACTGTTTGAAATGCATGGAATACAATTATTAGTAAAGCAGTTTGTGTGACAGTCTTCTCTGGCTGCATATTCAAGCAGAAATAAGCCTGTTTACCCTGATGCTATAGTATTCATGAGCCGTAAATGTGAGAAACTGGGTGTTTCGTTAGCCGAGGAGTTGTTTGTGTGAATACAGACCTCGCGGCGCACAGTGCGAGTGGCTGTGGGCTGCTGGCAAGCTCAGACTGGGCTGACTCACCGGCAGAGTGTGCACGTCCAGGCTGCTCATACTGTACGCCAGTGGGAGGAGAGCCCATCCATCCTGACAGCGCATGCAGAAATAAAGGTCAACAATATTACGCATGCGACTGCTGTGGATATCAGCTCATCTGATCCAACATTGACACTGAGCACATGGCTAATCTGCATAATAAACAAAGTCTGTCCGCACTCACAACACTCAACTGCTCCAACTTGTCAAAAACCTACTGCCAGGGAGGATTTTTCTAATGTAATACTTTTTACACAAAGTTGTGGTTTATTGTATTTCATGTTTATTATGGGATAGTTTAAGATCAAACTTATAATGTTGTTATTGGGTTTCCTGTAGGTCAACGGCTCTTCCCATGAAGCTCACCAAATGCTTTCTACATTTCTTCATTTGGCTTGAGGAGTGCATTTGCTGAGCACGATCGCAAACGTTAAGGTAAATATAATAAAGTATAAGGACAAAACTGTCATTTGCTTTAATTGTGTTTTGGCGAAGTCGCAGAGTCAGACCAGCTACAAAGTGTTTTTTTGTTACATGAAAGTAGCTCACTTTAGGCACTCTGGATTTCGTACCTTTCCATTTCATTCCAGGACAGTGTGGTGTAAAACAGTGGTTCTCAACTGGTGGGCCAGGACCCAAAAGTAGAGCAAGAGCTGCGTCTTTAAAAAACTACTGTTGTTTTGGTCATAATTTCAGCTTCATATGTTCATATTAATGTTTATTCAACATTATTTTGAGGGTTAATATATTATTTGACATGATTTATGAGATTAAGTCAATTGTTATTCGGGTCGCGACTCGCCACCCTAGTATTTGGATCCTGACAGAACTGGTGTAAACGGTGAAAAGCAGGGAGGGGCATTCGGTAAACCAGGGGTGTTTTCACCGAGGGCCACATATCAGCGGACACTACTGTTAAATATTGAAAAGGGTGCATTTAAGAGAGGTTTAAACCATGCCTCAGACGCTTATTTAGGCTTCAAAACATCAAAATGCCAGCTCTGTCACACAATAAAGTATTAGTCTTTGAGGTTATTATCGTGTAGAATTATTAAACTTACAGTAAAAAAGATGAGTGCCAATCCAACAAGAAGCCGACCAAAAGATGGATTTGGGTGAACTATCACAGCCAGAAGACTTTAAATATATTACATTTCTTACTAACAGTGCTATGGGGTGAACCCAAGAATTCTCTTTCAGATTAACTTGCCAACATATTCAAAGTCTGCAGAGCCTCCACAGTCTGGTGTCAGATCAGGGAATAGTTGAAGCTCAGCAATCACTAAATAATGTATGACCATCTCTTCCAAAGGCCGCATCAGAGACCGTATTGGATTGACCCTGTTTTGGACAAATTTAGACATGTATTGTGGACCTACCTGCAAAAGTGGAAAGAACTCATTTTCACAACGTGCCGCTGAGGCTTTGCGAAGGTAAAGTGAGCGCTGAAGCCGTGGGCACTTCAAAATAACTCAAGGGCCCCGTTCGATCAGAAACAATATGTTATTGAAAGATGGAGAAAGTCGATTTTGAATCAATCATACGTCACCTTTACAGATCCACCGCCTACCTGGGTCACGTGAACCATAGAACTGCAGCTCGTGTGTGTGTGTGTGTGTGTGTGTGTGTGTGTGTGTTAGCGCTCACGTCACCCGGCCCCCAAGAAAGTCCAGCTGAATCGTGTGCTTCCATGGTTCTTGCTGTGGGTGGAATACATTATTCCAGTCAACATACTCAACATACCCTGCCTCTGATTTTAGCGCGGTATTGTTGACTGGAGGGCTGATCATTTTGGAGATTGTTTCTGGCATGAAGTGGTTAAATTTAGCTCAGAGAGTTCAACATCTAGATTTTTTTTACACAACAAAAGAACCAGCCTGAAGCAGCGCAGGAAGATAAGAATAACACAGCAGAAATTCAACCAGGAAGACAATAGTTTACTTTGAGTGTGTTCTTTTTGTGTTGTTTACCTGATTTAGTTTCAGCCTTTGTCAGAAGTGATGAGGTGACGCTTACATGGAGTTGCCATTCTCCGGAGTGGGAGCTTATTTCTCTATCTTTTAGCTTTAAGTGGGGCAATGTACATGTATAAACATTGAGACAATGATTATGTGTCCGAATGAGCCAAAAGGCGAGAGCGGAGAGAAGCAGCTGAAAAGAAGTCCAAACAACTGTGCTGTTGTTTGGAGTGGTCTGCGAGGGGCTGTAACCATTAATTAGGTGTTAGTGCCGCTGTTATGACAGAGAAATGAAGAGGGAGGAGCTACAGAGTTTTTCCTTCTGTGTTCCACTCTGTCATTACTTTTTCGATTTGCAACCCAGCTACAGTCCGTTTATAGAGCTTCCATGTAAATGCGGAGCCGCAACACGCGATGTTCAGTTTCATTCGATCAACAGATCAGAAAACAGTTGTTGTGCTCTTTCCTTCACGTAGTTTTATTGAGAAGTCAAGTGCGGGAGGAGAGGAGAGCTGCGTCTTCTCCTCTGGCTGACAGCGCTGAGCAGCAGTGAGGGGAGGGGCTTTGTCCTCCTCCTTACTGTGAGGGGAGGGGCTTTCTCCTCCTCCTTACTGTGAGGGGAGGGGCTTTCTCCTCCTCCTTGCTGTGAGGGAAGGGGCTTTCTCCTCCTCCTTGCTGTGTTTAGAAAAATCTGTTTGGAGCAGGATACTCTGCCCTTCCCCCATCACCAGCTTTTTATTTCTTTATAGCATGTTTCTATATAAAACTATTAATTAATTGTATTTTAAAGAGTGGATATTGTTTTGGGTTTAGAGAGAAGCTGCTGGACATTTTTGAAGTGACCTCAAAAGACAAATTACAACGGTTTAACATAAAAATATAGGCCTATAAGAGGGCTATATACTTTATTTCACTTTTACATGTTTTATTTTTGTGAAAGTGTATCTAAATAAATTCAATTTCTCAGGAAAGCCACAGGTGTAAGCTCTCAATGTCATGAGGCGGTGTGGCAGGCAACGACCCAAATGCAAAGACGGCCCAAAAACTGAGGTAAACTTAAATTTAATGGGAAAGGTCCAAGAACAAGTACAGACAAAAAATGCCAAGACCAGGCAAAAGTGACTCACAAAAGGCACGAAGACCAAAAACGGGAATCCACGAGGCACGAGCACACAAAACACCAAGGAACAGGAACACGCACATACATACAATGAACCGACAAAGACAAGGGAAAACACAGGGGTATAAATACACAAGGAAACGGGGCACAGGTGACACACATCAGGGCGGGGCAGGCAATGAACACAAGGGAAGCAAAGCAAAATCACAAGGACAGAACAGACATGTCAAAATAAAACACAGGACCAAACCAAAGACGAATACAAAAACAGGGGGACAAAGGACGAATCCTGACACTCAACTACTTTCTGAATTGTGTTCTTGTCTGCTACAGAGGCTGAGAAATCAATCATTTAGTAGACGTTGACACCATTGCTGAAAACTTCAGGTTTTCGGGGTCTTTTCTGAAATCGCCCATAGGTTTTACAGGCATGTCCCAGGCGTTTTGGGCCTAGATGGGCTGAGGTTTAGTCGCATCTTACTGTCACCCATATAACACACGATTCGAACACCAGTCCAGTCGTGACCCCCCCCCCCCCCGTCACGTTTTAGCACCAGTGGGAAGAGCCTTTTGCCCACGACTCACCTTACGGACACGCAGTCGTTCAGAGGAGAAGAAACCCCGACCAGCCTGCAGGCGCTTGTGCTGTAGCTAACGTTGGTCAGGACCACCTTCTTCTTGTAAACTTGTTTCACGTCAAAGTCCTGCCAAAAGAAGTTCACACTAATACCAGACATCACAGGGTTTGTTTGATTCTCAAAGGCAGCCGCGTACCTTAAAGTGGACCAGCTCAGGTTTACTGGTGAACGGAGGGCCTCTGCTCTCCCTGTTTGGGGCCTTTTTAGCAGATGTGTTGATATTCTCGCTGGGCTCTACACGTCTGTCCAAATCCGCTCGACTCTGGACCAAAACAGGCGTTCTGCTGGCCTTCTAAAACACAGTAAGTTGTCCATGTCAGATGTCAGGCAATGGTCTGGATCACACTGACAGCACCAGCCAAGAGAGGGCACTAAGTCACATGGACGTGGATTTTAAATCATGGCCAGATTAAAGCAGTCTTTCACTAATAATGAAGTCAAATAAAGTTTAGCACAACGATAGGAAGATACTCTCCAAAGATGTATGAATTAAACTTTGTTACCAATACGTCTAGTCCTAAATATATTGAATCTGCACTCTAGCCACTTGTTTGCAATCAATTTTTTGCAAACACCTTCCTGTTAGGTTTTTGTGTTTCGAATAAAATTTTAAAAAAGGCAGTTTGAGTTGGCATTATTATCTGCACCAACAAAGTGGCTTTTTCAGGCAAATGCACCAGGGTTGGCTTCAAATGGCCCAAATGTGGACATGGCTCCAATGCCATGCACCAAGCTAACTCGCCAACTCCTTCAACTTATTCTCAGAAACACGATGGCCAAAACCTTAAACACACATCATGGTGCCACCAAAAACAACAATAAACACAACATGGTCACCATTCACATAAAACTAGTTAGACCCACAGTCTCGATCGAAAGTGGACATACACTATCAAGCGTAAAAGACTGCTTTCACTTTCTAAGGAAAGGAAAGGAATCTTATTTGTATAGCGCTTTTCATATGACACAAGTCACACCCAAAGCGCTTCACACATGAAAGCGAGGGGGGTTCATTCACTCCATGCTGATGGTGGTAAGCTACATTTGTAGCCACAGTTTCCCCTGGGGTAGACTGACAGAAGCGAGGTTGCACACATCTGCGCCAACGAAATGTCACTGTGGTGAGCAAATAAAAATAAAAACAGTTGGTGGGCGAACACAGGTGTGCAGACACTTGTTTTTGGATCCAGCACACTGGCTTAGAATGTATGGATGTGCGTCTGCCAGTGGTTAAACTGATCCTTATTAGTTTGGGATTATGTATTAGGTCCTTAGACTTCACTTCATTTGGACTGCAAGAGCACTTCCCTTTGTGTCAGTTTTAGTTTAATCGGGATAGGCCCAGCAATGACAGAGATATTAGCTATAAACCACTTCGAAAAATCTGCATGTTGACACCGTAGGATTCATACCGGCCCTCCGCCTCAATTTTAAACTACAAGCTAGTTAGAATGTCGTGACGTTACCTGAACACAACCTATTGTGGCTCATAAACCAGTTTCTGGAAACTGCAGAGTTGAAATGTCATCTCAATAACTTGCTGTTTTAAAGAGCGGGTAGGGCCTCAGGAGGAGCTGTTTTAGAACATTTGTGAACATAGTAACATGCATCATAATCCCCCCCCCCCCCTTAAGGCCACTATCACACATGTTGGAGCGTCTCCGGGTCATGGGGGCAGCTGTTGGAGCTGCACCAGCCCCTATAGCGCCCCCTGCAGGTGGTGGGTCCACAGAAGGACGGCCTCATGGTTCTAACCGGGCCTGTTGGTCTCTCATAAGGGGCTTCTGAACCGCTCTTTGTCTGACCCGTCACCTAGGACCTGTTTGCCATGGGAGACCCTACCAGGGGCACCAAGCCCCCGACAACAGAGCTCCAGGATTATTCAGGCTCAAACCCCTCCAACTGCATTTACAAAGTTACTTCAGTCCGTGTTCACACCAAGCGTCACACTATCAGCCACAAACTTATTCCCATGACAAAGGCCATAGACCTCAATGCACCGGCACGCGCGCACGTACATGCACACTTCCTCGATGTTGGTGTTGGTGGTTACTCCTCTCTCTTGTGGTTAAATACAGTGAGGCTCATACTGTATATGCGAAGCGTGGATAAATACACTTTAATCAGTTCATGTAGAGCAATGGTTCTCAAATAGTGGGGCGCGCCCGATGCTATTGGGGGGGGCGCGTGTGACTGTGTGTTACTGTGTCTAAAAACTTGTGCAATATAGACAGCATGAAGCCAAATACAGTGCCTTGCAAAAGTACTAATACAACCCTAAACATAAAGATTTTATTTAGAATTTTTTACTGAAAGTTCACACACAAGTAACTGTGAAGTGAAAGCAAAATGATACATGATTCTGATATTTTACAAAAATTTGAAAAGTGAAAAGTGGGGCGTGCATAAGTATTCATACAGCATTTTCGGAGTGCATTAAATTGCCTTTATAACATTCCTAATGACTGCAGAAAGTTCACACCTTGCCCTAACCATTAAATAGAGGCCACCTGTGTGTGATCTACTCTCAGTATAATTCCAGCTGTTCTGTGAGGGCCTCAGAGCTATGGTCAGAGTGTATTGGTCACTAAACAACACCATGAAGGCCAAGGAGCTCACCAGAGAGGTCAGGGATAAAGCTGTGGAGAAGTTTAAAGCAGCGTCAAGTTATACAAAGATTTCCCAAGATTTGAACATCTCACAGAGCACTGTTCAATCCATCATTTGGAAATGGAAAGAGTATAGCACCACTGCGAATTTACCAAGACACGGGCGTCCACCTAAACTAACAGACCGAACAAGGAGAGCACTGGTCAGAAATGTAACCAAGTGCCCCAAGATAACTCTGGAGGAGCTGCGACGTCCTGCCGCTGAGCTGGGGGAATCTGTACATGGGACAACTATAAGTCGTACTCTATACAAATCTGGCCTTCATGGACGAGTGGCAGAAGAAAGCCATTATTGAAAGGAGGCCATAAGAAATCCCGTTTGAAGTTTGCTAGAAGTCATATGGAGGACACAGCTACCATGTGGAAGAAGGTGCTTTGGTCGGATGAGACAAAAATTGAACTTTTTGGCCCAAATGCAAAACGTTCTGTATGGAGCAAACCTAACACTGCTCATCGTCCTGAGTGCACCATCCCCAGTGTCAAATATGGTGGGGGGAGCATCATGCTATGGGGCTGCTTTTCCTCAGCGGGGACTGGGAAGATTGTAAGAATAGTTGGGAAGGTGGATGGAGCCAAATACAGAGACATTTTGGAGGAAAACCTGCTGGAGTCAGCAAGAGAATTGAGGCTGGGGCGGAGATTCACCTTCCAGCAGGACAATGACCCTAAACACAAACATCTACAATGGAATGGTTTAAAACAAACATATTAATGTGTTAGAATGGCCCAGTCAAAGTCCTGACCTAAATCCTATTGAAAATCTGTGGAAAGACCTGAAAACTGCTGTTCACAAACGCTCTCCTTCTAATGTGACAGAGCTTGAGTTGTTTTGTAAAGAGGAATGGGCTAAAATGTCAGTCTCTACATGTGCAAACCTTGTAGAGTCAAACCCCAGAAGACTTGCTGCTGTTATTGCAGCAAAAGGGGGTTCCACAAACTAGGGCAAAAGGTTTTCTTCTTCCTAAGGGGGGCGCTGCAAAAAATAATTAAGAAGCACTGATGTAGAGGAAGGTTTTACTGCAGCACGACAGGAAAGAGAGACGTACTTTGATGATTTAAAGTTGATCCATTTTTCCTTATAAGAGCAGTAATCCAAACGTCCTCATGCAGCGTATTCATTCTTTCTTCACGCAAAAAAGAGTACTTCGGGCCGCATTCACACCACAGCTGCTGCGACCCACAGTGGAGCTCAGACGGCTCCGAAACCACCGGTTTCAGTCGCACTCGGAGTTTCATGTTGCACGATTGACCAAAATAAATTCTTAGTTGTGAACCTGTTCATAACCATGGTAATAAAACCAATTCTGATTGTGAGTACAGATCTGTGGATGTATTATGGGCTTGTTTGAAAACATTTTGGGTTCTATTTTTGTCTTTAGTACCATATCAGGCAACCAGTTAGGTTCCATCTATTACGCAAAAACCTTTAAATCACACAAACCAATCTTTCTGCAGATAAAGCGCACTTCGTCCTCTGCCAATGCCTAATGTTTGTGGACAGCGCATCATCTCGTTGGTACAGTGGACCCGCAGTGAGACGCTGACGCTCCGATGGAGGAAGCTGCAGCAGCGCTCTCCTTCCAAAGCCTCAGAGGCAGCAGTGCGATGAGAAGTGAAGCCTGTCGCCCCACATTACAAGAGCATCACAGAGTAAAAAAAAGGAAGAGTCAAAGGAAGTGGGACTTTTAGTTAGGTGTTGATCCATAGTGGGAATGTGCCTGTCGTGGCATGAAGGCTCAACGCGGTGCCAGCCCAGGAGGTTCTCAGAATTCTGTAGCCCTCCTAACCCTCACCTGAACCGAGCACATTTTTCTCCAGTTTGGCTTTACCCAAATCTAAAAGCCCCTTGAGCAATGGGAATGTGACGAAAACCCAACTAACAACACACAGAAACGGGACGGAAAAAAAACAAACAAAGAAAAAACCAAAAAGCAAGAAAAGAGTGACAAAAAAATGACAAAAACTTGATAAAATAGCGACGAAAAAGAGGCAAACAAGGCAAGGCGGTTAAGAGGATAAAGCTATATAAAGATGTTTATTGTGGGTAACACAGGAGTCTCTAACGCATTACTTTCCAAACAGTGCAGTAATGTAACAAGTTAGGTTTCCAGACGAGTGAAACTTAACTCTGCCCAACACCTGCCGCTGCACATGAGGGACACGAGCCTGTCATCGGTTTGTTTCCACCTTCGTGAGCTCTTTTTAAAGTACGGCGCAAAGATGGCGGAGAGGGACGTGCCGCTGTCTAATCAGATGAGCCGAAGCTGTCACCAAATGCAAAAAATCTGGTGAAATTAAATGTTAACCACAGAGATTGACGCGTAACAATTCTATCAACACTTGGATTGATCTGTGCAGCCCTATGGGAGCGCTCCAGAAGTAGAAGAAGAAACCCCCAAGTAAACCAGATCACTCATATAGGGATGCTAACCAAATGTTTGAGTCACGATTATTGTGAGGGGAAATAATGTCATTTTACGATTACGTTTCTTCAAATAAAAAAGGCTTTAAGATTGTTTTACATTAAAAAAACAACAACAAAAAACACATGGAATAATACAAAACAACTTTACTGCTTTATTATAATGATTATTATTAGGCCACTATCTAGTCTAGGCTATATATTATCAAAACTTCAGTGCCAGCTTATTTTTTTCTTCAAACATTCTTATGGTTAAAGGGACGAGATGCAGGTTGGTCATTTTTACACTCACTACCGCCACCTCAGGACTTACGCATAACTGCAGTCTCTCAGTTAAGCTCGGGCGACGATGGAGATAGTTTTTGAGCGCAGGATTTTAGAGGCAGTTGTGGTGAATAGTTCTAGGCTCATTCTACACATTAGGACATTGCTGGAGCATGTAGGGGTGGCAAATACATAGTTTAAAAAAATAATTATTTCATCTAGTAATGGTAATCATAAAACTCGTTAATCGTGACATCCCTGCTCATACAGAAGAAAAAACATTCGCCATAGCCTCACTACAGTCACAGGAGCCGCACTGACTTTTTTCCTCTTTTTGTTTTCCTCTTTACTGAAACAGCTGTGCAGCGAGGAGAGCGAGAGGAGGAGGTGTGAGATAGAGATAAAGAAGTGTTTCACCCCCCGCCTTAATTGAGCACATTTTCCCCAGTTCGGCTTTTCCCCAAATCCTGGAGCTTACAGCATATAGGCCAGTATAACACCTCATTTGAAAGCTAAGACCTGCAAAACTAATCAAAGCATCTCCCTTGTTATGATTGTCATGTTTTCGTCCTTTTTGGTTGCTTTTTTTTTGTGGCTTACAGTTACATTACACACACACAAAAAAGGCAAAGGAAACTGGATAATAATGTGACAAAAAAGCTACAAAAATGTGAAGAAGGACGAAGGAAGGAAGCTTAGATGAGGCATTTCACCGGCCATTTCACAGGCTGTAAGCTCCAGTCGAGAAGCTTTTAGATTTTGCTCAATTAAGGAGGGGGTTAGGGGGTTAATGGAACCATTTCAGGGGTGCCAACACTGTAACTTTGTTCTGTTCTTTGTACTATGTCTGTATTTCCCTTCTGTCAATGTTTCTTTACCTGCCTTAGGACAACGGATGCAATTTAGCTCTCACGCTAATTCTGGTACATTTACATTGATGCTTTTGGCTGACGTGTTGATGTGCACTGTCCTAATTCAAATAAATAAATAAATAAAAATAAATATCCCCTCTTAAATGTGAACCAAATTAATTTTCTTTCTTTGTAAAATATGATCAAATGTCACCAATTACCTGGGCTCCTAAATGTCCAGATACACTGGGCTTAGCATATCCAGCTCTTTGCCACTTTTTATTTTGCAAAAGTAGCGAAAAAAGTTGCACGTTGGTGAGCTCGTGACTGATGATCAGTCTAAAATAAAACAAGGAGAACACCCAGGAGAACAAACATGGCCGACGTGAAGCGCGAACAACAGTGGACGAGAAGCTTTGCTGTAAATAACCCGTGGTCACGTGTTCGGAGCTGACGGGAGCGGTGATGAATGGGGGGCGCTCCACTGCCCGTCCCGCCGCTGCTGTGATGGAGGTTGATTTATGGGATCAGACTGTGTTTGTGTGCGTGTGAGGGCTTACCTTGTAGTCGTGAGCCCACATCCCGCTGAACTCGGGCTGCTGCAGGTCTCCAGCCAGGTCGGCCTGTTGCTCTGAAGAGTCCGAAGAGTCCTCGCCGTCACTGTGCTCCCTGTCCGGCTGCAGACACGTCAAACAGGAGGTTCAATTAAGGCCTTTTATCCAAACAAAATGACCAAAATTGCAGATATTTTCAGCAAAACAATGGATTAAGTCAGATTTACATCTGTTTTTCTTTGCTTGTTGGCATATTAGTTACAAAGATTTTCCTTTTTGAATATTTTTGTTTTTGAATAATTAGCGAAAGAATCTGTGAAAACAAAAATCAAATATTGCCTTGTTTTTTCAGGTTCAAAGCTCTATAAATCAGGAAGGAATTAGATGTTGAAAAATTCCTTTTGAGAAGAACAAGGCTAAAAGGTTCGGAGTCTGAAGGAGCTACTAAAGTGGAGATTTTGTTGAAAGAGTGGAATGAAAAACACATTTTTGAAAAAACGGCCTCTTAAGTTTTGTAATTCAATGCGCTTTTAATATCTTCCACAAAGGCACTGACCATATTTGGATTCCGCAGCCGACTCCAAAGGGACAAGTCGCCAAAGTTCATGAAATAAACATCATAAAGGTGGAGCTTGGTCTATTCTACAACTGTGGTTTGTCCTATGTTTGGGCCACACAGTCGTTCAGCAGTGTCCTCTGGCTCAAACTGACTGTCGAACGAACACTGCAGGACCAACACGTTCAAAAGAGGAAAAGTGAGATCAAAGATATGACAGCCTGTGATTTGTAATGCTGAAATCAAGCAACACTCTAATTTTGAGAGATATTTGCTTTGTGAAAATCCAAAATACCGGCAAGCCATCTGCAACTTCAGAACAAATAACACAAGGATTCCTAAGGTCATCGGTAGCTACAAAGGGCTGGAAAGAAATATGAGAAAATGTCATTTATGTGTCAATAATTGTGTGAATTACGTGTCATATTAGAGTGTACAAACAATGAGATATTGTGTTTTAGAGAGAAATATCTGCCGACGTATTCTTGTAATTATCTATCTATGTTTCAGTGTAAAAGCACAAAGAGCATCTGTAACCTTGGTGCCTTCTTAAAGAGGGATCTCCCACTGTAACAGTGAAGTGTGTTGTTTTGTATATTACTTGTTTGTCAGTGTGACATGTTTAAGTTTTTTGCCCCATACCACGTATATGGTGAAGAGCAAAATAATAAATGAAATTAAAAGAAATTAAACATCATAAAGGTGGAGCAGTTTCACTTAATGGCAGCTATAGCGCAGAATCTATGACGCAGATTGGAGCGCTTAAGCAGCAGAAGAAGAAACGGCCAAACAGGAACAGGATTACTCAAAAGTGTGTGACTGAAGAGGAACACAACTCCAGGTCTTTTTCTTAAAAGGGAGTGTTATAACATGGTTAAAAGCTTAAAGGAACAGGCCACCGTTTTTCCATACTGAGATGTTCTTACCTTAGCTTAGACAAGGTGATGCGTACCTGTCTGGTCTTTGTGCGTGCCCTCAGTCATGCAAATAATGTTGTTAGCATTTAGCCTCTCCCAGCTAAGGTATAGCTCCAAACTGGGGGGAAGTTAGTTAGTTATTTACTCATGTAAATACAGTTACATGAGTAGTTACACGATCCAAGTCTAGTTACACAAAATTAAATATGTCGATTTTCTAAGCCGATAAAAACGGGCACTATATTGTGAGGCGTAATAACACCTGGAGTACTTCAACCTCCACGCAGTAATATCGTCAAAGTACTCCAGGTGTAATTACGCCTCATAATACAGTGCCTTGCGAAAGTATTCGGCCCCCTTGAACTTTTCGACCTTTTGCCACATTTCAGGCTTCAAACATAAAGATATAAAACTGTATTTTTTTGTGAAGAACCAACAACAAGTGGGACACAATCATGAAGTGAAACGAAATTCATTGGATATTTCAAACATTTTTAACAAATAAACAACTGAAAAATTGGGTGTGCAAAATGATTCAGCCCCTTTACTTTCAGTGCAGCAAACTCTCTCCAGAAGTTCAGTGAGGATCTCTGAATGATCCAATGTTGACCTAAATGACTAATGATGATGAATAGAATCCACCTGTGTGTAAACAAGTCTCCGTATAAATGCACCTGCTCTGTGATAGTCTCAGAGGTCAGTTTAAAACGCAGAGAGCATCATGAAGAACAAGGAACACACCAGGCAGGTCCGAGATACTGTTGTGGAGAAGTTTAAAGCCGGATTTGGATACAAAAAGATTTCCCAAGCTTTAAACATCCCAAGGAGCACTGTGCAAGCAATAATATTGAAATGGAAGGAGTATCAGACCACTGCAAATCTACAAAGACCCGGCCGTCCCTCTAAACTTTCAGCTCATACAAGGAGAAAACTGATCAGAGATGCTGCCAAGAGGCCCATGATCCCTCTGGATGAACTGCAGAAATGTACAGCTGAGGTGGGAGACTCTGTCCATAGGACAACAATCAGTCGTATACTGCACAACTCTGGCCTTTATGGAAGAGTGGCAAGAAGAAAGCCATTTCTTAAAGATATCCATAAAAAGTGTGGTTTAAAGTTTGCCACAAGCCACCTGGGAGACACACCAAACATGTGGAAGAAGGTGCTCTGGTCAGATGAAACCAAAATCCAACTTTTTGGCAACAATGCAAAACGTTCTGTTTGGCGTAAAAGCAACACAGCTCATCACCCTGAACACACCATCCCCACTGTCAAACATGGTGGTGGCAGCATCATGGTTTGGGCCTGCTTTTCTTCAGCAGGGACAGGGAAGATGGTTCAAATTGATGGGAAGATGGATGGAGCCAAATACAGGACCATTCTGGAAGAAAACCTGATGGAGTCTGCAAAAGACCTGAGACTGGGACGGAGATTTGTCTTCCAACAAGACAATGATCCAAAACATAAAGCAACATCTACAATAGAGTGGTTCACAAATAAACATATCCAGGTGTTAGAATGGCCAAGTCAAAGTCCAGACCTGAATCCAATCGAGAATCTGTGGAAAGAACTGAAAACTGCTGTTCACAAACGCTGTCCATCCAACTTCACTGAGCTCCAGCTGTTTTGCAAGGAGGAATGGGCAAATATTTCAGTCTCTCAATGTGCAAAACTGATAGAGACAAACCCCAAGGACTTACAGCAGTAAGCGCAGCAAAAGGTGGCGCTACAAAGTATTAACTTAAGGGGGCTGAATAATTTTGCACGCCCAATTTTTCAGTTTTTTATTTGTTAAAAATGTTTCAAATATCCAATAAATGTCGTTTCACTTCATGATTGTGTCCTACTTGTTGTTGGTTCTTCACAAAAAATTACAGTTTTATATCTTTATGTTTGAAGCCTGAAATGTGGCAAAAGGTCGAAAAGTTCAAGGGGGCCGAATACTTTCGCAAGGCACTGTATAGTGCCCCTTTTTATCCGGATCGTGTAACTTTTCATGTAACTGTATTTAAATAGGGAAACCGTGGAACAGCTTGGATCATTGGACGTCACAGAATGTGCTGGAATCAAAGCTAAAGGCGCTACAACCAAATACTAGAGCGAGTGACCTTTTGTTGTAGCCACGTTTTCGGTCACAGTGCATTAGCATTGAACATTGTCTAAAAACTGCTAACCCTGTAGTTCACAATCTGTAAGCATGTCCTATAGTTGACCTTTTCTTTAATGCCGCTGAGGGGTACGATTGGGTCCTGTAGATTTGTGCAACGCGACATATTACTGCACTGAGGTCGAAGTACTCCAGGTGTTATTACGCCTCACAATATAGCACCCCATTTTATCCGCTTAGAAAATCGATCATTTTGTGTAACTAGACTTGGATCGTGTACGTTTCACGTAACTGTATTTAAATGGGGAAAACGTGGAACAGCTTGGGAGCTTCTAACTTCACCCCAGTTTGGAGCTGTACCTTTGCTGGGAGAGGCTAAATGCTAACAACATTTGTGTGACTGAGCGCACGCACTAAGATCAGACAGTTACGCATCAACTCGTCTAAGCTAAGCTAAGAACATATCTCCGTATTCCTTTAAAAGGATATGCACTGGTCTTTCTGATTCTCACTTGTTCACAGTAGTGAAGCCCAGTGTTGGGGGTATCACTACTTTGTAACGTGTTAGAGTACTCAGATTACATTTTAAAGGGGCTCTGTGGAGTTTGACAGTTTTGTGCTCGCAATTGCCCCCTCAGGCCAAACGCGTAACTGCAGCCTCGATGATAAGCTCGTGCATGAGGCGCTCAGGCTTTACGAGCAGCAGAAATAACAGTCCCGTCCTGGTCAATTTACAGATTTGTAGGCACGACTTCAACTGAGGAAAGAAACGTTACTGTTTTGTGAAATATTTAGACCAAATCAATTTGAGTGAATATTTTCCAAGATGTGATACTTGAGCAAATGCAGCAAAGTGAATCGAGTGAAGAAGCCAAGTAATACAGATAAACGAATGATTGACGTTTGAAGGAGAAAAAATACTTGTATACTTGTATGCATAAACGCAGGCCTAATTGAAATAATCAAATACCACTGGTAGAAATGCAACAAGGAAAAGCGTAAATCGTCTCTTCAATTTCCTGGGCCTAAAGTCTTGCTTATTTTGCGGCCATGAAAAGCTAACATTAGCAGCATTATTGTTGCCATTGTAAATACAGCACCATTACTACTCACATGTAGCACAATTACTGTTATTACTGACACTACTAGTCTGCTACTAATACTACACAACTTCTCTGTAGGTATAAAACTATTAGATCAACTATTTTGGTAACTTCCAAATATAATTATTTTATGGCTCGTTTCAGTGAAGTTTGTACAACATGCACGGACAGTCGGACACCGTTGTTTTGAAGCATCAACAACACTATCCCCCCACGTATTTAGTCATAATGTCTTATCTTTCAAGCAAAAATAAGCTGCGGGTCTTTTGAGAGATTCTCTCAACATTTTCCGATGTTTACCCTGGTTCTTTGCCTACGCCGATCAGACTCCACTTTTTTGTCACACTCGAATAAACTCTTCGTTTCTTTTTGTTAGTCGGGGTCTGGGCTGGAGTTTTGATGGTGATTGAAGCCGGTCTCCTTTTATTCTCCGCTAAATCCATCTTTCCGAAGTTACCACTCGCTCGGCAGCGTCAGTATAGATACAGCTAACGCTACAGCTAACGCTAAAGCTAATGCTACAGCTGAGCGTGAACGCGCATGACGTCATTACGCATTACGCTGTTTGCTTGTCCGCCCCGAGCAGAGACTATTTAAGTGACTTTACAGACATATAGAGGCAATCAGGTCATTCTAGTCACCAGGGCATTGCTGGAACATGTATGAGTAAGACATTTTAAGTTTGTATACATTTATTTGTGGTTAAACTTATGTATAGTCCCTTTAAGATAATCTAGGACTAATCTAGTGTTTTTTCAAATCAGTAAATCAGTCCTGATCTCTCCCTCGTCTCATTTCTTCTGCTGCTGCTCAGACTCAGACTGACATGCGCAGACTGTGTCCTCCTAAACTTTACAGCAAGTCAGCAACATGGCGAAGATTAGTGGAAGTACTCACATTATTTGGAACCTACTGGTGAACAGGACAATACGACAAAGCTAAAGAGGAAAACCACGATGATGCTAGCCCTCACAAACAACAACGCGTAGCTTTTGGCAGGATAAGGCCTTCCAATGTAAACCACAATCTTGTAGCTTAATGTGAGTGAGGAAAGCTTTACAATGAATGTTGTGTGTTTATTATTACCAATTCAATGTACTTTGTAAAGCGTAAGAGCTCCTTTACAGACGTTCTCTAAACTTCTATACATCGACTATCGGCCTGTAGTTCAGGCTCATTATTGTTGCCTTTAGCTGTAACTTGTCCACATACAAAATAAAGCTCAGAAGCGAATTGATTGTGCTTATTGAATACATTTACTGGTATCAGGCTTTTTTGGGGGAAAAGCAATGATTGGCAAATAAAGCCTATTATAGATGTTTATTATTGGTCTCTAACGCTTTACTTTCATAATAAAGTAACACAGTAACATAACGAGCTACTTTTCCAGAGGAGACACGAGCTAACTTAACGTTAAGGTAACGTTACCCAACACGGGTGAAGACTGAAGAGTGTCGGTGTGTTGTGTAGTGATCACCCACTGCCTGCGCGTGTGGTGGTTCTGGGCTGGAGTCCAGGAGCCTGTCCCGGGACCTGTCCCTCTCTGTCCCTCTCTTCACAGCTCTGGAGTGTTCTGTCTGGTCCCTCGTCTTCCTCGTGAGCTGCTGATCCTCCGGGGGGCCTCCTTTAGCTCCCATGTCCCGCCCCTGCTCCTTGACCAGCCTAAGAGAAGCAAACGTCAAACATGACTGAGTAAGTAAGTAAGTACATTTTTTATTTGTCATTGTACAACTGAACAAAAAAAGGGTGTTCAGGTGTTAGTCCTGAGCCGCTGCGATTGAGCCGTGCCACCACTGTGGGCCAACCTGACCAGCATGTTTTTGGAGATAGAGGAGACCGTAGTGCCCAGAGGAAACCTGGCTGGCTGCCTTCAGTGAAATCGATTTTTCTCGCTAGTATTGCAATTTGTTTAGAAAGTTAAACAGCAGTGTTAGGGGGAATGTCTGCTCAGAGGGTCTACAGAAAATATTTTAAAGCTAGCTAACAGGAAAATCAAATGTTGCCTTGTCTTGTAGGGTTCAAAGCTCCATAAATCAGGCAGGGATTAGATGTCAAAAAGGCCCTCAGAAGAAACAACTAAGTAGGAGTTTTTTTTTTGAAAGAGTGGACTCTTAAATTTTGTAATTCCATAAATTTTCACGGCCAACAGGGGCTTCTGGGAAAAACATTTGGGGAACCACTGCTATAGACCATTTTTATTTTGTTATTTACAGAAGATGCTATATATTTGTTCAGTGTAACCATAAAAAAGGGTTTACTTCGCCCATCTCTTGCCAGGAACAGGTGCATAAGAGAAGGCAGGCCAAACGTAGAACAGGACAATTCTCTCACACATGGTCTCAGTTGCACCAACACCAATGGTCCTTTATTCAGTGATGACAGCTTTACTATTAAAATGGACTCTGTGCATAATGTTAGAGTCAAGCTCATCAAGCTGAGAAACGCACCGCGTGGACACATTCATTAGTTCAGCAGTTCATTATTGTGCTTTTTTTATCCCTAACTATTAACAGGTTTACTCGTGCATCTTTCTAATTATTAAAGTGCTTATCGGGCGATTTATCCTTTACACTTTATCTACTCACGCTGCAACAAGTGGAAACCACAAACTAACAGCTCCTCTGGTTCTGAAAAGACTTGTCCTTGTCGTATGTGTCGCATTAATCGTGTTCTTCAAGTAGCAAATGGCGACTAGACAAGAACCTGAAGTCAATTGAGATTTTGGGAAATTGAAAAATGTGGAGGACTGTTCAGCGGGAGAAGAAGCAAAGACAAAAGAGATTAAATGTGGACGTTTTAACTTGGTGAAAAGCTCCTGGATGATGTTTCCTTTGGCAGGTAGTTTCCAGTCACTGTCCTGTATTTAAATCCTTAATATCTACATTTTTTGGAAAGTCTATGAGAGAAATAAAAGGATAATTTACCAGTGGGATGGGACCAAATGGAGAGCGAATGGTTTGAGTTTTGTAGCTGTTCAGATTGGCTCATTGCAAACCACTAAAAGTGCCGTTATGATTGATCCGTGAGGATCGACCGTATGTGTATGTGTGTTACTGAGGAAGAAGGTCATGTATTTGTGAGCGCAGGGCCTGGAGACACCCACGCTACTGCACGAGAGCGGGAGAGTGTCGACGCTCACGCACCGTTGTTTCTGTGCTTTCTCCTGCACTGGGCCGGTACCTCCAGCCCACAGCCTGCTCCGCTCACGGCCCTTGTTCTGTGAACTCGGCCGGGGGGCTTTGACTCCGCTCTGTTACAGACAACACACACACACATCAACAGGAGCCTATAGAAGATGTCGGTAGAGTTAAATTATCGGCCAACTCTAAGTCCTGCTCCCTACGAGTCGTCCAGTGGCGTTGAAGGATGGGTTAAATGCAGAGGACACATTATGTTTAGCAAATTTAGCAACAAACAAACAAACGAGAGGCACCTTTACTTTCCATCAAAGAGGCCTCTATGATGCTCCAGAATCATTTTTTTATGGTAGGTTATCACTGCTCTCTCCAGAAAACCACAATTGATCCTTAGAGACCACCATGATCAAAGTAAAGGCACCCCGCTGACCACTAATACAGCCGTTGGGTCACAAAAAGGTCAGTTACACACAAATACAAACATTATATTTGGTCTAAACACTGGCATAGTAACTAAATATACCAGTGTTTTAATCATGAGGTTTGTTTGAGATAAATAAGAAGACTTGGTAAAGTTGAAATGCATTGGCGCCTAAATAAATAGCTTTTTGAGTAAAGGAATACTTTTATTCAAGTATGTTCTGGCCCTTTGACTTTGAGCACCTGTTTCTCCTGCCTACAGTGGAGATAGTGAGCGCTCACAGCTTCCTTCTCAGTGGCGTAGTGTAGTTGGAAATTGTTGCTCGAAACATGAAGTTACACTGTGGGCCCAATCTAATGGCCGCTGGTTGCACTGCTTTAAGACCACGATGCTTGGGGCCGCCATTGCTGCACTACCTCCATATATGGGCGGCAAAACAAGCTAGTTTTCTATTAATTAGCATTGCAGTTTCCACACGTTTTAAGCAACTGTAAAGCCTGGTTTCAATTTTTTTGGAACAATTTACAGCTAGATATTGCTCCTGTGATAAGGCTGGGTTATTTACAATTAAAGAAGCCAGGCTGGTTTTCATAAGAACAAATTTAGAAATCTCGTATACTAATGAGGGCCGGACTTTGATTGACAAGCCGTTAACATTGGAGCTGATGGCGCAGGCATGACTGAACTACACATCACACGAGGGCCGAGGCTACAGTGAAGATCCCGCCCTTATGCCCTTTAGGAACATGCTACAGAGTATGGTAGGAGGAGTCTGTAAATCCACCATGATTTCCCCCTCGAAACGTAGTTATTATGGCAAACGGGGAAAAGTGAGGTGACAGAGTCTATTATTATTACGTCTATGGCCCAATCCCTGGCCGCGATGGGCCCTTAAAGTGCCGTGGGCCTCGGCTGTACCACTGTACCCTTCGCCTGTGTTCCTTCTCTACATCTCAAATCGATAATATAATAAGATATAATGGCTTACACCTGTAATGCGCTTTACAAACCTGCATTACCAAAATGCAAAATGTATCTAAAACAACTAAAACTCTTAAAATATATATATATATATTAGGGCCGGGACTTTTTTCGATTAATTGCGATTAATTAACTACATGAGGTTTAGTGCGATTAAAAATATTAATCGAAATTAATAACACTTTGCTTTTCACACTTCAGTTTCCTTTTTTCCTGCAGACGCACAATTAATGGCAATATTGCACTGGTCTGTTGGACTTGGTTGAACAAAAATAAACAATATTTTGTTGCTTAAGCTTATGTATTCAGTCATTATTCAATGGTATACTAAAAATCCTTATGTAAAAACTTACTTCTCACTGTTCTCAGGTCAAATATTTATATGCGATTAATTTAGATTAATTAATTACAAAGCCTCTAATTAATTCGATTAATTTTTTAATCGAGTCCCGGCCCTAATATATATATATATATATATATATATATATATATATATATCACATTTCCCCCTTTAATTTATGTTCGTGTTTGTAAAAGAAGGGGGAAAAGAAGTGACACTACTCTTACAAACCGTGCATTTCCAAAGATACACATAAATATTTCATGTGGAGCCCCTGGAGAACATAAACCATTGCACACACAGAGATTTGATAATGCCCCCTCCTCTGCTGCAGAGTGTAACCCTCCGTGTTGTGTTAGCGTGGGCGCAGTAGCTCACGTGTGCGGCTGAGATGTTGGACTGGAGAGCCTTCACGGCCTGCCTGCGGCTCTCCACCAGCTCTCTGCTCCGCTGCTGCCTGTCCGCCTCCTCCCGCCGCGCCCTGACCCACACAAAGCAGACGGTGAGACGGGCTTCCAAAACAACAGGCTGTGAGCTCAGACAGGTTTGCGGGGAAATAACCCTGGCGACATCTGTGACACATGACGTGGAGCACTTCGGGATGTTCGGTAACACCATATAAAAATAGAGGTTTTATGCTTAGAGTTAAAAACAATGGTCGCTGTAGCCCAGGGGAGGGCACGTTTTCCTCCTCACCAAAAGACCAGCGGCCGAACCACATAATTGTGATTCAAATGGAGAGCCAATTTCTCCACATCGCTGGCTGCAACAAAAGTGTAAATAAAGAACCTCCTTCTCCTCATCGTTGACATAGACGTGTGTCATTGTGAGCCATGGCAAGGAGCATCCAAAAGTGTCAGTGCAGTGAGGAGGGAGTTAAAGGAGCTGTATGCTTCCTTTAATACCTCCTTTAGCAGCCCATAAAGAGCTGAGAACAAACCCACAAGTCACAGCGCGGCACCAGGTTTCCGCACAAGTGTCAAATGATTGACAGTTCTGCTGATCCTATATATATATATATATATATATATATATATTTATATATATATAAATAAATGTATAAAACAGGTCACGCATACAAAGATTTATATAGGAAATCTATGAGCTCATGGTGACAAGAGTTTACTAAGAGTTGTTTATTTAACACATCATTTTGTGCATTTGTGCAGTTGCTCAAACTATATTTATACTGTTGGTAATGACATTAAAGGATATGGAGCGAATATTGTACGATGTAACTTCCTTGTTGTTCCTCCGCTGGGTTAGGAAGGTTCAGGTTGTCCTGACGCAGAAGGAGCAGCTGAAGCTCCTCATGACACTTTTTCGATGCAGCCCCAGTGTTGTACATAATGTTGAATGTTATTGCTTATCGTCTGTGATCCCGCTCATGCCCAGGATGCTGGCAAAAAAAACTCACTTCCACAATCAACACAACCCACTCAAGACCTCACTAGTGTCTCGAATACGGTTATCACGAACCGACTGCTGCAGCCCAAAGTCCCTGTGCCAAATAGTACAGCCGCGTCGTCATACAATGATCTGCGTACACAGAACATTAAACTAGTCCAAACCTACTCCATATACTCAGGTGAGAGTAGAGTTGTTTGTCCTGAGAACAGAACAAAGGTGTTTACCCACAGGTTGAGAGTAGCCTTTAATAGAGGGGAGGGACTTGGCCAAGCTAACCCCTCCCACTGGTCTTTATCGAGCCTGTGAGCTCGAAACCTTAGTGTCGCCGACGAAGCCTTTTGGATGAGAGGTGAAACGTCCTACACTTCAACTACAGAAGATGACTCAGGAACTTCATCCTAATACTTCAGTCTACATTTTCGCCTAAACCAGTTTAACAATTATTGGTTATCATAATCAGCACTTAAAGGCACTATACCTGATTTTTATTTTTGCAGTGGAATGAGATTGGTTTTGTCCTCTTTTACTATATTGTAAACTCAGACATTTTTTAATCTAATTATAAAGCATTTGTATCAATGTCATGAACTTGCATGCTAGTTTTCTGCGATGTCTGTGACATTGACCCTGAAAAGTGCCCCTGCCAGTTGTTTACCGTGCCGAAGAAACATGAAGCTATGATTTGAATACAATAATATACATGTAAAGTTGACTAATTTAATTTTAGATCTAGTCAATTTACGTGAACTTTTACCTCAGCATCGTCTCCCTTATCAGCCTTTCACTGTTAGTGTTGGCCGTCTTCGTCTCCTCTTTGGGGCCACTGTTCTTCTGAGTGTTCTGTTTACTACACCAAACAGAAAAATATTGTACTTTTAAGTATCCTCCATAACTGAGGCTTAAATACAGTCGTTTGGGCACCTCCGCATTGATATTTGATGTTTTACGTTAACGACGATACCTAAAGAAAAAGACAGCAAGGAAGTTAGCTGAAACTATCAAAGCATGAAGCCTTTTTGGCCCTTTGAAAAACAAAGTGGAGATGTTAATGTGATAAAGACATGAGTGGCCTTGGTAACAATGACGGTGAACACTCCTGGGTGTTTGTGTGCTTACGCTGCAGTCTGGCGGCTGTTGTTCTGCCGGTTGCTGCTGGCCTGCCTCTCCTGCTGCAGCCTCCTGATGGCCCTCTGCTGCCGGTGGAGTTTGAAGCTCCGCTCCTCCTCCTGGACCTCCTGACGCAGAGACGAGGCCTTGGCGTGCTCCACCTCCACCTCACACAGCTCCAGTCTCATGGGAAGCAATATTTAACTATGAGCTTTCACAAACGTATCTGATGTCGTATCACATACTGGAGTAAAGTTACTGACAAGATACTGGAATACTCAAGTCAATACTCAGTCAAGTCAGGTTTTGGGGGACAATACTTCAGTCCAGGCTCACACTGACTCCTGATCAATCCCATCCGGTTACCGAGGCCAATTACATACGATACAGCGTAACAGAAAGAATCATCAAGAAAAAGTGAGAGGCTCACATACAAACGCTTGTAATTCCTACACCGTTCATCTGATGTAGTTTAAGCATATGTGTTTCATTTGAAATTGATTGTGGTGGTTTATGGAGGAAAAAACATAAGAATTGAGTCAATGGCCCAATATTTATGGAACTTACTGTAGTTGTATCTAGAGGTGCATTGATCTGATTGGTCACCAATTTAGGCCGATCATGGCCTAATTTGTGTGATCGGCCGAACAAACGTGGATTTCACATACTTTCTTTCAATAGATATTCCGGTGAAAACCCCGAAGTAACGCTTTTCTAAACCGAGTTTTACATTTAAATTTCCTCTGACCCTGGCGGATCTACTCGTTTCCAGACTGCCCTGTAGCCAAACTAAACTAAACAACCACAGAGCTAGAGCTAACCCGCTACGCTTTAAGAGAAAAGCATAATGAAGGTTCATGACCATAAAGTATCCGCATATGGGACCTTTGCAAAGGTAAATACCTTCGCAAAGTCATGCGGTACTTTGCGAAGGTACCGCATGACTTGGCATGCGCTCCCTTAGGTACAGACGTGAGGAGATATATTCACTGAACTACTGTTTGAAAAGTGTTGGAAACTACGATCAGAGGCAGGAGTCTGTGTCCTGTCTTATGTTGCTGAGAAAATGTGCTCTTTAGTGCTGAAGTGTCAGTAAATGGCTGCCAGTCAAAAGAGAAAGTAAAACGTGTCTCCTTGCATCAATTTTCTTCTCTTTCTTCGAATACTGTCCAAAGTTAATCCTAAAACCAAAATGCTCCTAATTCCACCTTGTCTTGGCTGTGCTCCGCCTGGCCTCTCCCTAACCATTCATACAGTGCCCTGCGAAAGTACTAATACACAACCCTAAAAATGTTTACTGAAATCGGTGCACCTCTAGTTGTGTCATCTAAAAAACAGAACCATGTGTTCCCCGTCCTTCACTCAGCAGTGGACAGAGAACCACCAGCCCCTCAAACACCACCAGCCCCTCACGAACACCACCAGCCCCTCAAACACCACCAGCCCCTCACGAACACCACCAGCCCCTCACGAACACCACCAGCCCCTCAAACACCACCAGCCCCTCACGAACACCACCAGCCCCTCACGAACACCACCAGCCCCTCACGAACACCACCAGCCCCTCACGAACACAACCAGCCCCTCAAACACCACCAGCCCCTCACGAACACCACCAGCCCCTCACAAACACCACCAGCCCCTCACGAACACCACCAGCCCCTCACGAACACCACCAGCCCCTCACGAACACCACCAGCCCCTCACGAACACCACCAGCCCCTCACGAACACCACCAGCCCCTCACGAACACCACCAGCCCCTCACAAACACCACCAGCCCCTCACGAACACCACCAGCCCCTCACAAACACCACCGGATCATACAGCGGCGCAGGCTGTTAGTCAGACCCAGGGGAGTGAGAGGAGACGGAGCAGAAACAGCGGCCCTCACGGTCACATCAATCTGAATGACTTAAACCTGTGGAGGCGGTGGACACTTCCTACGCCAAAATATAACAAGTAAAATGGATTTAAGTGATCAGAAACTCACTTTAGTTGTGCAGAAGGTGCGGCGTTCATGAATAGTTGCTAAGGAAATTGCAGTTTATTGGAATATGGGGCTTTTGGGAAAGTTGCGATGCCGCACTGTTTTTGCGGCGTTTGCTTGATATGGTGTTAATAGTTGCGATAGCAACCTTGTAAAATCCTGGAGAGACTGATTTGTTTTTGTCATAATCATGCAGCCCTACTTCTGACAGTAGTCAGTCAGTTTACAAGGGAATCGTACGGAGTACGTGCAGGAGCCGCTCAGTAGTCAGTAAGAGCCCGGCGTGAAGGTCCCTCTGAGTTGAACTTGTTGACAGTTGGTAGTAAAGCTCTCACTGGCACTTGTTGATGGTGGCTTTGAGCAGAGACTCCAGCTCCTCCTCCTTCTGCAGCTCCGCACACAACCCCCGGTGCTGGGCTCGCAGACGGAACAGCGCCGCACTGCACACAAGCACATTCACTGACTTGTCTCACCGCTTCTCTTGAGTGAATGAACTAGAGTGATGGTACTCATCTGCAGCTCTGCTCGCCTGTTCACCTGTTCTCAGCGCTCACCTGTTCTCGGCTTCCTTCTGACTCCTCATGTCCTCCTCCAGTCTCTCCCTCTGATCCAACAGCTCCGACATGTGCTGATGACATACATTGAGCTGCTCACTAAAACAAACAAACATAACTCATTTAAAATGTTCATTCAGGATTTCCATAAGTTTGTTCCCTTTTAGCCTTGTTTTGGTCCCGGAAAACCTTAAAGTGCATATGACAGGTTTAAAGAGCTACTAAACACCCCTTCCAGAGCTTACTCCACCCACTCCCAAAATTCAAAAAACTCAGAGAAAGAGGCGTGGCGGGAGGCTTTGGGGGGACGCGGGGAGGGGGAGTGTGTGGGCGGTCTCTGCTCTGTTGACAGTCTCAGACCATGTGTGACCGGGACTGACTGACTCCCGTTATGCCGCATTTAGACAATGTTTGCGCCACTGCAGCCACCCGGACACTGCAGCCTCTCGCACCGGCTAGCTTCTCCGGACATGTGGCGCCACTTTCCCGGACACTTCAGCCTCTCGTACCGGCTAGCTTCTCCGGACATGTGGCGCCACTTTCCCGGACACTTCAGCCTCTCGTACCGGCTAGCTTCTCCGGACATGTGGCGGCACTTTCCCGGACTCTCGAGCCCGTCGTACCGGCTACAGGCCGAGCACACGCGGCGGACATTTGGCGCTCGTATCTCCCCGTTCCCCCTCCTGGCTTTAGCGGACACTCAGTCACACACTGCCCCGCTCTGAGCCTCCAAGGCAGGGGATGGCTAACCGCTGCCCCGGTGTCTGTGAGCTCTCCCTGGGGGAGATTACAGTAAAAAGCCCTCAGCCCCGTCTCATAAACACTGACAGCCCTGATGAGCTCTGTCTGCCCGATACAGCTTTATCGTGTCTGTAGTTTCAACGTGAAAACATCCAGCCATGTCACTAAATAAGTGAATCTGGGTATTTTGGGGAAACATTTGTCTTTATTTAGTAGGAGAGGTCGGGGATGTGAGTGCTGTCGTTCACAGAGTGGAGCGGAGCCTGTAGGTCAAATCCCGTCTCGGGTCTTCTCTCCTCATCCTCCCGCTCCGTGGCCGCTCTGTGACAAGCACGTTGTGCACACGTCACAAAAGGGGAGGGGTCAGCTTTTATACCACAGCGGCGGATTTGGTGACGTTTGATGGCTCTGTGACGTTTGATGGTACGTCATCAGCCAACCCCTAAATTCAAATGTAGTAAGTGCTGTTCAAACGTGAGAGGCGCTGAACAGACGGTTTTGTACACAAAAATTGGATTTTGCACTAAAATGTCAAAATAATGATAAGGACATGTAGATAACTGTGTTAGTGACCCGTATAGATAGTTTATCAGCAAAAAAAAGTTGATTAGGTGTTTAGTTGTTCTTTAAATGCTTTTAAAAATATGGCTTATTTAGAAGTAAGTAAGTCATACTGTAATTATCAATTTATTTCAGTGAAGCAGCAAATTAAAGAAATGTTGAATTTTTAAGCTACTGACAGGAAGAGACATAAGTAGAGGTAAAGTTCAGCACAAGTCGGCACCCCGTGTCTCGAGATAAACGTAAACAAAGATATTTTCTTTTAAATTGGTGATTTTCACTTGTTTGCAGAATCGTCCAGTTGAAGTAACGAAGAAGCCTCTCCATGTTTAAGCTAGCAGAATTGGTATATGTAAAAGCGTAAACTTTTAGGTTCAAACCTGCTTGTTTTGGGAGATTTCGGAGCGCGCTGTAGGGGCGTGACTTTACAAACCTCAACAATATCTCACAATTTCCCCAGGAAAAATGAAGATATTTTTATATTTATAAACCTTCATTGTGTATGGAAAAAATTATTTGATCATTAATGTCAGAAAAACATTTCTAAAGAAAATGTGATATTTCTTTGTTATCACATGTTTAGAAAGAGCCTGTAATGAGCTCTACAGAAGGTCAGATCAGATCAGTCCCTTTATATGATCAGGGAAAACATTTGGACCTTTCTTTCACTCTCACAGAGTTGTTTTGGTCTCTGTGATTATGACATCATTTAGTTTAGTTTATTTGTTTATTTGAGCAGTATACATTCTGCTCAAAAGGAGTGTGCTGAAGCAAAAAGCTTATGACCGCCTACCCCCAAGTGCAATAAATAAAAAAAGAAAATTTCAAAACATTTCAAGCAGCTACATTAGCACAGACCAACTTACACACAAAAATATATGAACTGTTTATATAATGAATTGAAACATCATCGAATGCTAGAACATGAACACGACCTATGGGGTTGTAAAGTGTGACATCACACACAATAATAAGCTTCCTCCGGGTCCATAGAGCCTGGTTCAAATCAGATCAATTCCCATTATAGTGAATAGGGCTAAAGTTTAGTTATTTATTTTATTTATTGGTTTATTTGGTCGGGACAGTTCCATTGGATCCGAAAGTAGAGTGGTGACATCATCACAAAACAAACTACTGACACAACATGGTCGGCACAGCTACAGTTTAAAATGGTTTGCCTCTATCTATGTCCCTTATTGGACACTGACAGGAAGTAAGTGAAACTATAAACATCACAAAAATGGCCAAACTAAAGAAAAGTCGTTTAGCAAAATCTTAAATATAATTGTGTAAACTAGGTTTTGGCCAAATTGGTGTCTAATGTGTCACATGCACTTTAAGTCTTTTCTTCAAATGAACTGGGGAACTTCCTGTATTTGAGATGCTTGTGTAAAGGATTTTTTTTTGCAGAATGTACAATTGCAGCAGCTCACGCTTCAATCACACACACAGACTAGAGGGAGAGTAAGAGAGCGGACGTGGACCTGGCTGTCAGCAGGTCGTGCTCCTTCTGTTGGTGAAAGTGGTCCAGCTGGCCCAGAGCTCGTCTCAGCTTGAACATCCGCGCGGCGTCCACACATCTCTCCGTGTTCCTCTGGTCAGGAGCGCTGTCACTGCTGCACACACATCACACCATGACTTACCTCCTGTAGCGGAGTTCGGGAATTACGGCTTTTTCTCCAAGGGTTAGTAAACGGACGTTGGTGCCTTTGAAATGTGCTTCTACTTTGAAAATCGAGCGTAGAGATTTTTAACTGTTAGTTGTAGGGCTGGGTACCGTTAAACGATACCAGTGTGGTATCGGAAAAAAAGGTTTAGGTACTTCAGGTGTCAAAAAACGATTACGTCTTTAGATACAAGTTTTGATGCTGTTGGAAAAAATGGGGCGGGAAATAGGGAAAAAAGTGTCCAAATTAAAAAGAGAAAATGAGTTAAAATATAAATCTGTTTTATGGTTCTATATGACAAATATGTTTGTATAGGTTTCTGGAAAAGCATTGTTCAGGGTTAGGTATCGAAAACTGAGTATCATTAAAGTACTAGTCAGACTTGTTTGTAGCACAATCCCAATCAGCATGTTTTCAAGCTCTCATCTGTGAACTTGTTCCTTTAGCTGTGGCCATCTAGCTTTTAGCCCGTGATTAGCTTGTTTTGTTTACTTCATTGCAGTAACCTCCACTCTCTCGCGCACTCCAAACTTTCTTTCTGCTGCTCAATTTGCCTGCAGTGTCCTCTAGTGGCGTGTGAAAGTATATATTTGAATGAAAAAAATAAAATAAAAATCACATAATTAGTCGCTTCCGGGGTATAAGACACACCCCCTGCCAAAGTATGAAAAAAAGTGCGCCTTATAGTCCGGAAATACGGTACTCATGTATCCGTATTTAAATAGGGGAAACGTGGAAGAGCTTGGTCGCTTCTAACTTCACCCCCATAGAGGAGAGGAGGAGAGGCTAAATGCTAACAACATCTTTGGTTGTTTTGTGACTGAGCGCGCGCACAAAGACCAGACAGGTACGCATCAACTCGTCTAAGCTCAGGTAAGAACAGATCTCAGGGTGGAAAAACGGTGGCCTGTTCCTTTAAGTAATGCTTACTTATATAATATGAACACCCTATTTGCTGCAAGAAGCAAAATGGGGGGAAATGATTAATTTTAATACTCACTCTGACAATTCTGCAAGCCACTCAGGATTAATAGAAGACGTGGAGTCCTCATCCGAGCTCGTGCCAGGGTTTATGTGTACGGCTGAAAAACAAAAGTATCTTTGTTTCAATATAAAGTATGACTAACAACACAACTGAGTGGGAGGACCTGCAGCTCATGGAGCACAGCTGGCTCCTCTTACCTCATCCTGCAAACAAAACCCCAGTGTTCCAGCCAGTCTTCGCCAGATTGTTAATTTTGGCTACGGTTGAGATTTAGAAATTCTAGTACTTACCTGAGAGTAATTCATGTCCCTGTTTTTTCAGCTCCTGTTTTTGTACCTGGCCTGCTCCGCTGCACTGCTCCACTCCGGGATTCTGGAAGATTCTCAGTTTTCGGACAATACATTGTACTTACCTGGTGACTGTCTTGCATCACTTTTTGGGTGCATTTTAGGTTGAAACCATTATACTTTCAAGTCTCATAAAATAGAATGAGGCATTTATCAATCACAGCAGAGAGTAAACAAAGTCGTAACTTAAGTAAGCGTACGACATACTAACAGTGTAATGAGACGACACTACTCACAATTCTTCAAAAGGATTATTTGTTTCTTGACCAAATGTTTTTATCCACTAATAATAGCTTACTGTACAGAGGTGGAGCCTCAGTTACACTGACTCAAACACATGTACTTGAGGAACCTTTTGAAGAAGTTGTACTTCTTAGGAGTCATTTTACCATTTGGTACTTTTTACTTCAACTTCAGTAATATTATAGTAGCTGTACTCTTGAGTAAAAAAAAAAGTTATACTCGTTCCACAGTGAGCAAATCTGTAAGCGGCAAAAGCTTCATGTGACTCATAAAAAGGATGTAGTTTGTCTTTCATGGACCTTATTTTTCTGGCATTTCCTTTGGAAATACTAGGAGTACTCGGAGTCATGTTTCTCAACATTAAGTCACAGTTAAAACATAAATCAAACCCAGTTACTCAGTCCTCACAGTACTCAAGTAGCATTTTACCCAGGTACGTTATACTCTTACCCAGTGTTGGGGAGTAACTAAATACATGTATTTAGAACACAAATTTAGAATACTCATTTTGAGTAACTGTATTCTGGTAAAGTTACACTTTCATTTGAGAGTACTTATAATACAGTTACTTTCCAAATATCAAGGGAATACAAACTCAGTACTCATTACATTTTAGCTCCATATTGCACAACATTATTAAGACAGAACTTTTTATGTTGACCTGTTTTTCTTCCTAAATAAAGATTTAAAACGCCTTACGCTACATTTCATACAAGAGAGTTGAATTAGTACTCTGATTAGACAAAGTAACGGAATACGTTACCAAATACATTTTAAGGCCAATATTCAGTATTCAGTAACTAAATATAATTTCAAAGTATTCTCTCCTACACTGCTCTTCCTTGATTTTATTTTGGTTGCTACCTTTTTCTTCTTCCTTATTACAAATTATTTCAAAGTAAACTTTTTCTTGAGTGAATATTTTAGCTAGTCCACCCACATCTGACTACAGTCACCCAGCAAAAGCAAATCATGCGTTAGCTGAAACCAACTTTAGGCTGGTTTCATCATGTTAATGTCAAGTTTACACAAGAGAACTAATATGAATGATTAAGGACATGGGTTACGTTAAATTATCCGATGGTAAATTATTGTATTTTTCTTCAAATCAATAAAGTAAAGACTCACTCTTGTCGGAGGCGGAGCTGTCATCCACGTCCATGGCGCCACAGGAGGCTCGGCTAACCACGGGCTAACCAGGGGCTAACACGGGCTAACCACGGGCTAACCACGACAACACTGACTGCTGCTGAGTCACGGTACCGACGGGGAACACGAGGAGAATAACACGTACTTTCTTCTGTTTGCGTAAGTTTATTTTATCCAAAGCAAAAGTCAAACTTTCATTCATCTGTGAGGAAACGTCTTCCGCTGTTTGCTCTGGTTTCCATGGAGATGCGTCCGGAGGGCGGAGGCTGACGTCTCCTGCACGTGGGTTTTTGTTTGTTTGTCCAATGAAGGAACACGTTGGTAAATACATACATCAATAAAGGCAAGGCAAGTTTATTTGTAGAGCTCAATTCATACACAAGGCAATTCAAAGTGCTTTCACAGTTAAATACATGAATACAATTCGTTTGTAGCTTTGAACATTTTTATTCTGAAGATTACTGTATTATCTATTCTAATTTTAATAGAATTAGCATTGCCCTGTCCAGCATGGTAATAGTGTCTCTTATCTTCTGTCAACTACTGGAATATAGACCTAACTTATTTTTATTTCAGTAGCCAGTGGTGGAAGCTGAATGGAAGAATGCTACCATCTTCTATAATTAGTATTTTATTTTTTATTATTTTTATTTTTTTAATAAATGCTCATTTTGAACCAGAGGATTTAATTTAATTTAATTTATAATGTATTTTCAGTTATGTTCAAGTATTTGTTTTTTGTTTTTTCAAGTATTGAAGTGTACACAGTGTATCCTTTAGAGCAGAATGTTTACTGCTCAAAATTACAGCGTAGAAGGCCACAAATCGGTGGTCAATGCAGTAAAACCTTCAATGGTTGCAGACCTGAATATAGGCTTGGGACCTTAAAGGCAACTCTGTCTCTTAATAGTTTTTCTGGTTATAATTGTGTAGAATGATTACATTTTCTGTATCTCTGGTGATGTGTGCCAATACAATTAGAAGCTTGAGGGCCACCATACAATAGTCTGGGAGCCGCATTAGGCCGCGCTTTGAGCACCACTGACATAACTGGTTAGCATCTGTAATGCTATTATACTCAACACAACCCCACTTCTATTTTAAAACATGGGAACACAACTATATTCCAACCAGTGTTATAGAGAAAAGTATAGTCCCTATACCTGTAGAAACAACCCTTTGAGAAGTCCACCACATTCATCTATTGTTGCTCTACTCCTGGTCAAGACACTCCGTGTGTATGTTGTACTATTATGTCTGACCATGGATACAAGCGTAAGTAAGACGGGAGGCACTTGCAGCTTTTAGACTCATACTTTATTCTGTACCTCAGGGAGTGTCCCTTCTTAATATGTGTCCCACCAGGTATATACCATCACACATTGGTTCCTATGTACACACCCACAGTACATCTCCCCCTTTTAGCTTAGTGTCCATCTTTTTCTTTGTCTTCACATAGCATCTTACTTTTAAACAGTTTCAGCTTCTGAATTACTTATTAATAAACATATTGAACAGTTGTACTGTAATCAACTTTTTAAGTGCATTTACAACAGCATTCTTCTTCCTTCTCTTTTTTTTTTTTTTTTTTTTTTGAACATTCTTTTGTTAACAATACAGCGTAACCGTCTGTACTCAACCTTTTAACAACCATGACACCGAAACCGTCTAGGGGTCAGGAAAGACAAACTGTGCAGGGATTATTCTGCCCTGTAGATCACAGCTTCCTACCCTAATGGTGATCATATGTTGAGTCTCTGCGGGGTGTGAACAACCCGTCCCGACCTAGTGACTGTGGTGCCCTCAGGAATCACTGTGATGTGAGATCTGTTTCTCCTGAGACGTCCCGTCGGCAGGTCGATGTTGTAGGACCGTGGGGTGTTGGCTGGGCTGCTGATAATCCCAGAGTTTTTGGTGTTTTTCACCCAGACCCTCTGTTCTGGTCTGAGCTCTAGTTTCATCTGAGTTTTGTGTCTCTTGTTGAACCAGGAAGCTTGTTTTTGTTTCAGGTCCTGGTCTTTTCTTCGGAACAATACAAGGTTTGGCCATCTTGGTTGAAGTTTCTCCTCACTGACGGGTAAGGGCGTCCTGATGTTACGACCCATCAGCAACTGTGCAGGTGAGGAGCCGTGTGCCAAGGGTGTGGCTCTGTATGCCATGAGAGCTTTGTGTGGATCCTCCCCCTTATTCAGGAGAGTCTTCACCGTTCTCACAGCCCTCTCTGCTTCCCCGTTACTTTGAGGATAGTGAGGGCTCGAAGTTACATGGTTGAAATCATAGTCCCTTGCGAAGGCTGAAAACTCAGCTGCTGAAAACTGGGGGCCATTATCTGTGACGAGGATTTCTGGTACCCCATACCTGGCAAAAATGGCCTTCAACTTGTTGATCACTGGGACGGCAGTGGTAGAGGTAAGGTTTGCAACTTCAATATACCGGGAAAAGTAATCCACCACCACCAGGTAAATGGCCCGATTCCACTGGAAGAGATCTGCTGCAACACGCTGCCATGGCCTAGTAGGGAGTTGTGTCGTCATAAGAGGCTCAGGTCTATTGTGAACCGCCTTTGCGCACGTTGTGCAGTTCTCAACTTTGAGTTTGATTTGTTTGGTCAAACCAGGCCACCATATGGACTGTTGGGCTCTGGCAATGCATTTTGTCATGCCCTGGTGACCTTCATGTACCATGTTGAGCATTTCCTCCTGCATGTGGGCTGGGATGACAAGCCTTTCACTTTTCATTAATAGTCCGTCGACCACCAGCAGGTCTTGGTGGTACTGCCAATATACTTGAAGTTCTGGTGGGAGAGCTTTCCTACTTGTGGGCCACCCTGTTTGTACCAAATCTTTCAGTTTTACACACGTACAGTCCATTTCCTGTGCCCGTCTAATTTGTCCAAGTTTGCTTTCAGATGCTGGTAGCTGTTGCAAAATCTGGTTAATGGACACAGACACATCATCTTCCAGCTGCTTGTCCTGCATTGTGAGAGCTGCTTGGATTGGCGCTCTGGACAGTGTATCCGCAGTGATTAAGTTCTTTCCTGGGACATGTTCTATTTTGTACGTGAAGCGAAGCAGTCGTAATCTAAACCTTAGAATACGAGGTGGCAAATCATCAAGAGCTCTGCTGCCTAGTAGGGAAATGAGAGGTTTATGATCAGTTTGGATCAAAAAGTCCATTCCTACCAGGTACGTCTGAAACCGTTCACATGCCCAGGTCAGAGCGAGTGCCTCTTTTTCGATTTGGGCATATCTGCGCTCTGCGTTTGTCATGCTGCGTGAAATGAAAGCCACCGGACGCCATTCGCCTATTGGTTGCTTTTGCGACAGGACCCCACCCAATCCAAAGGAGGAAGCGTCTGCTGCAACTTTTGTCTCTCTGTTCAGACAGTACTGGGCGAGGACTGTGGGCGAGCTCAGTTCCTTTCGTAGCTCATCAAAGGCACGCTGCTGTGCCGTCCCCCATTCCCAGGTGGTGTCCACTTTGAGGAGCTCTCGTAGTGGCTGTGTGAGTTCAGCTATACGTGGGGAAAACTTTCCAACATAGTTTACCATGCCCACAAACCTTTTCACGTCCGCAGCATCTTTAGGTGTTGGCATCTCCGTGATCGCTTTGATTTTGCCTGGGTCTGCTTCAATGCCCTCTGACGTGACAATGTGACCTAGAAACATGACCTTTTCCACAGCAAACTGACACTTGTCGTTGTTGAGAGTCAGCCCTTCTTGCTGGAGCCGCTCCAACACTCTGTGCAGTCTTTGGTCGTGCTGTTCTCGAGTGGACCCAAAAACCAGAATGTCGTCTGCGTGACACACAGTTCCCTCAAGTCCTGACAGCATTTGGGTTAGTCTCTTTTGGAAGTGTTCAGGTGCGGACGAGATTCCGAATGGCAACCTTTTGTAGCAGTATCTTCCAAACGGGGTGATAAATGTGGTCAGAGGGACTGACTCTGGGTGTAGAGGTACCTGCCAAAATTCAGCTGTAGCATCCAGTTTAGTGAAGACTGTTGCACCTGCAAACTTAGCCAAAGTTTCATCCACAGCAGGCAGTATGTGGCGCTCTCTACAAACATACTCATTTAGGTGAGTCATGTCAGAGCAGATTCTGACCTTTTCATTGGGCTTAGGGGCCACCACCATTCCAGCACACCACTCTGTTGGTTCCTCAATAGCCTCAATTACCCCCATCTTCTCCATCCTTTCGAGCTCTACCCTCACTTTGTCATACAAAGGCAGTGGGACTCGTCTTGGCAGCGACAATGCATAGGGTTTGGCACCTTCTTTTAGTTTCACTTTGTACGCCCCTTTTAAAAGGCCCAGCCCTGTGAAGACTTTGGGGTACAGCTGTTTTATGTCAGCCTCAAACTCTGTAACACTGTCTACGGGGTGCAACAGGCCTAAAGCTGAAATGGCTGGGAAGCCTAGCAAAGGAGTAGACAGTCTCTGTATTGTCGCTTTGTCCTTGTATTTCATGACAGCATTAAACTGACCTCTTACTTTCAGGGCTTCTCCACTGGGACCACACAGGCGTGTCTCTGCTCTGGTGAGTGGGCCGTGCAGGTCTTTTGAGTAGGTGGCAGCCGGTATCACGGTCACGTCAGCTCCTGTATCCAGTTTAAAAGTCATATTTTTGCCATTTACATCCAGTGTTTTTTTCCAGTTGTGGGGCTGTGCCCCTGCCGACACTGCTCCTAAAAACAGTGTGTTGTCCTCATCCTCCAGGACCACTCCAACTCTGCCTGATCTGCACACCGCTGCAAAATGTCCCTTTTTCCGACATTTTCTGCACTCTGCATCTCGTGCAGCACAGATGTTTTTGGAGTGTGCAGGTGATTTGCCACAGCGCCCACAGTACTTGTATCCTTTTTGATTTTCATTTTGACTCTTTGTTTCAAATGGTTTTCGTGCTTGGTTTTCTTTGAACGTTTTTTTCTTAAACTTCAATAAATCCACGTTTGCTTCTTTCATGTCCTTGACATTTGTCTCTCTCACGACTGGTTGTTGTTTCTTTATCTCTTCATGCTGTCTTATTTGTTGCACTGCCTTTTCCAGTGTTAATCCACTATCCATCTGCAGCTTCTCTGACAGGCCCTGGTGCTGTATGCCCACCACTAGCCTATCTCTTATAATTTCGTCCTGCAGTGGTCCATACTGGCAGTTTTCTGCTAACTTATAGACTGCCGTGATGAAGGATTCCATTGGTTCCTATGTACACACCCACAGTACATATGTGACTGTGTGATTTATATTGTCGAAGAAAATGAGGCGCAGATTGGCAACTATATGTATGTTTATTTGCCCCACACCAGCTGTCCTCCTGTGGGACGGTCCAGCGCTGTCCGTATTACCTCTGTGCCGTCTGTTTGAAGGGCAATCTGACCTCGACCAAAGCCAATAAGGACAGAGCACTGATTGGAACAGCGGAGCGTTACGCAATGTGTCCCACTCAGGTGAATGTGCTGACAACGCTGTCCTTTTGTCCTCCTAACGGGAGACAACGGGGAGGGGGAAGAGAAGAGAAGAGGCAAAACGCACTTGAAGTTTGAATCTGATATAAGCTGTACAGGTTATTGTGGTGTGTCTGTTCAACAAGGGTTCAGGGTATAATAGGAACAAATTATATGGGAAAAATATTGGGTTTGACTGAAAACAATGAATAATGTTTATTTATGCTTAGAACAGTGGTTCTCAACGGGTGGGTGGGGGCCCAAAAGTGGGTCACCGGGCCGTTATCAGTGGGTTAGCTAATACAATCACTGTTTATATTGTTTTGATGGTTTTGTGAAAAGATTAGCTAGGTTAGGATCTGGGTTTAAATAAACACAACACAGAATAAATAATGTACTGTTTTTGCATAAGGCTAAAGTGAGTACAGTATTGTGTCTGTTTTGAAACACTAAGTCTGTATAAAACCCTGAATAGAATCATGTTAACTTTGCCTTCAGCTGAATCCTCACGGTGTGTGAGGTCACAAACACTTAAGAATCCATCTGGCATTGCTTCCGCTGATCTATTTGACTACACAATACCGACGTTTTTGGGCTGTTTGGGCGGGCAAGTGTGACATGGTGGCGCAGCAGTTAGCACCTGTGTCTCATTTCAAGAAAGTCCCGGATTCAAACCCTGGGCTGGATGGGGCCTTTCTACCCCAGGGGCAGCTGTGGCTACAATAGTAGTATGGAGTGAATGGAAAGTGATTACAGAGTGGCACTTTGAGAAACTTGGAAACACAGGCTTCTAAACAAGATGAACTTTAACAAACAGCACATTTTTCAAAACCCAATATATTTACTGGATTTCTTTCTTTAAGACAGCCAATGTTGTGCCAAAGTTCGTTATCTCCCCAAACTATTGTTTATGTGTTTGTTTGGTCGGGACAGTACATGTTAATGAACATAAGTGGGACTCATGCATGTAAACACGCCGGATTGTAGCCTTGGGCTAATTTGCATCCATCGTCCCCCATGCGCACTCTCAAACACACTCTCATTCATCCTGACCTATTGTACATGTTTTTAGTGGTAGGGGAAACCGGAGTACCCAGAGGAAACCTACACAGACACGGGGAGAACATGCAAACTCCACACAAAAAGGCCCCGTCCAGGTGGGAATCGAACCGAGACCTTCTAGCTGTGAAGCAGCTAACCGCTGTGCCACCGTGCCAAAATATTATGATATCAATCTGACTCTTGAAGTCACTATTTTTCATTTACTTTATTGATCCTTTATTCGTCCTTTATCCATAAAAATGGATGCAGGACGACTGGTTCTTGTCTCCAGAGGGACATCATCATGATGTTCTATTTCTGAAACAACAACATATGTGTGTGTTGGGCCTTCATAATAATAGCCTTGTCCAACCTGTAGCCTTCACAGCAGTCCAGGCCTGCAGCGGGTGAGGAACACTCGCTGCTCCAGACGGCTGTCACCTGATGAGGGAGCGTTTTGACCACAGCCACCCCCTCATGGAGAGCCTTGGCTGCCGTCCCGTACACTCGTCTCCCAAACCGCCCGTACCGTCACTGCGTCATCTCATCGCATAACCAAATAGGCCGTGATATACGAGCCTTGCGTAATACTCTCCTAATTGTGGTGCGTGTCCCCGTCCCCTCCGAGGATGCGCGGTGACGCTCAGGGCTCAGACTAGTGTCTCTCTCTCGCGGTGTCAGGAAGGCGCAGAGTGGAGGCGCAGCACACTCACGGCTGCTCGACACGGCCACAGATTTCGATTCTTCATTCACTTTTGTACTATGCACATCCATTTAGGTCCCGTGGCCCACTTGGTTCAATGTCAACGTCTTCAAGTCAACTGCATAGTAGATTGTACACAGTATCTATATCCTTAGCATGAAGTGTAATACTGGGAGTCCATCTCTAAACTGTCTGGGTCGGAACACTATGTGACCTGGTCTGGCATGGAGAGTACATGATCCCACATAAACCTATGGGACTATGAAGTGTGACCTATACTTACCTGTCGATTCTGAATCTCAGAGGGACTTCCCTGGTTGAAGACAGGTGGAGTAAATAAATAATAAAGATGCGTTTAACAATTGAATCCAAAATGTACAAATCTCATTTCAGCCGTTTCTCACTATATACAATGCTGCCAAAGGCTTACTCATAACAGCTAATACTCTCTTATTGCAAAATGTTACTGTTGCCAATTAAGCGTATGATATTAGGAGTGATTCCCAGTCATGGTTAAATATAAATTATCTGTCTTTGAACAAAAGCAAAACAGAGATGGCCATATTGGGAAGTAGTAACCCTCTGTCAAACTTAATTACAGACAGTGTTATATTGGGCCACTCGTCTCCTTCTGTCTCCTGTTTAAAATCTTGGAGTGACTTTCGATACATGTTTAAAATTAAAATCTGATAAACACATTGTTGTCAAGGCAACCGCCACAGAAAGACTCCACGCCTTTATTCAAGGTTGGATAACTCCCTTTACACAGGGCTGGACATGAACTCTCTCCGGCACCTTTGGGGAGTTCAAAATGCCGCGGCCCGCCTGCTGACCGGCACAAGAAAATGGGGGCACATTACTCCCATTGTGTCCTTTTTACATGGGCTCCCAGTTCCTTTTTGAATAAGTGTAAAAGTCCTGCTGATTGTGTTACAGCGTCTAAATTCACTGGCACCAAAGTATTTGTCAGAGCTGCTGCAGCTCTACTGTCCTCCCGGAGCTCTGAGGTCTGTAGACCAGTGCCCAGACGTGACCGAGCCTTCTCAGTGTAGTGATGTCCCCTAAACTTTGGACCAGTCTTCCTGTCCATGTGTGCTCAGCTTAGTCTGTCGAGGAGTTCGAAAACACATTAAAAACTCACCTTTTTGCTTCAGCTTTCAGTTTGATGTAGACCAGACACAGTTGTCCTCATTCTTATCAGTTTGTGCCTTTTTATATGACCTGTGTTAAAGTTTTATTGTGCATATTATATATGCACAATAACTGTTTGGTCAACTGAAGTTGTTTTTATTTTATTCTTATTTAGCCTTTTTTTAACCAGGTTAGTCCCACTGAGATCTTAGATCTCCATACATTTTAAAACATCACATCATTAGGTAAAACATTCACACACAGATGATCTGGACTGGACTCACAAGAGACTTAATAAATAAGGTCTGTGATGTTGAAGTCCTTCTGCAGTAAGTTCCATGTAAACTGAGTCCATCTTTCCCAGTTCAGTCCGCACTTTAGGCCCAACATACTGCAAGGTGTCATTAGAACGAAGACTACGCTGACTCTGCTTCACTTTTAAGAACATAAATAAGAACACAGCCTTCCAAGAAGCGCCTTGTAAATAAAAACATACCAATGAGCGAGAATGACAAACAGTGGTTTGTTATATTATATGTTCTTTATATATAAACCATTTTATTTTACCTTTATTTAACCAGGAAAGTCTCACTGAGATTAAGAATCTCTTTTTCAGGGGAGTCCTGGCCACAGAGGGAACCTATCATACATGTTTTAGCTGACATTATTGTTGCGTTCTAAACATTCTAAATAGTTTTACATGTGGTGATTGGTTGCAAAGCATTCAGAGAAATGCTGATGTTTTGGCTTGGTTCATGCCTGACCAAACATAAAAGTGTCTTAACTGTTCTGATCTGGGGCGGCTGCAGGCAGTCAGGTCCGACCTGAACATCCTGAATGACCAGGTTATTCTGTTATTCTGTGGATTCCCTCTTCCCTGATGGCAAGGGCCTATAAGCGAAATTGCAATCTCAATTGGCGCAATGAATTATGGGATTGCTCAAAGGTCAATTGGGATAAATTTGACCCGGAAGTATGTTTGGACAGCGCAGAAGCATATACAAAGACGAGAGTGTGCAGATAAATGTAGTTTAAATTATTTGTTATTATGTTTGTATGATATTCAAACTTACTAAACTGTGTGAGAGGCTCAGGTGGAGGATACAGAGATGAGTCGCAAAGTTTATAGACGATGGACAATTGCTAATTTGAAGTTATTTGCGTGGAAATGTGGGCTATCGCTAAGATATGATAAGATAAGATAGGATAGCCTTTATTGATTTTGCAATCAAGAAATGTACTTGTACATTCAGCTCTTAGGGTGTGCAAATAGGCAGGAAATGTGAAAAAAACAACTATTAAATAGTAAATAGTGGTAAATGATATCCAATGACTTTGTAGGGAATAAAAGTGTAAACAGTAAATAATAAGTAAGACTATAACAAAAAATGTTATAGTCAGTATAGGTTTACATCATAGTGCAAGTGGATGATGAAATTACAGGTAAGTGAATACAGAGATTATTGCACGTAGTTTTGCAAAGGGGGTTATTGCACATGTTACTTTAGAGTCTAGTTGTTCAGTCTGACAGCAGTGGGGATGAAGGCCTTACGGTAGCGCTCCTTCTTGCACTGAGGGTGTCTGTCTGCCACTGAAAGAGCTGCTCAGCTCCTCTACAGTCCCATGCAGTGGGTGGGAGGTGTTGTCCATGATGGAGGTGAGCTTGGCTAACACCCTCCTGTCCCTCACCTCCTCCACAGAGTCCAGGGGGCAACCAGGACGGAGCTGGCCCTCCTGATCAGCTTGTTCAGTCTGTTCTTGTCCCGCTCTGTGCTGCCCGGGGCCCAGCACACGGCAGCGTAGTAGATAGCAGAGGCCACCACAGAGTCATAAAAAGTCCTGAGCAGAGGCCTGCTCACTCCGAAGGACCTCAGTCTCCCCAGAAGGTGGAGGCCACTTTGGCCCTTCTTGTACAGGGTGTTGGTGTTGTGGGACCAGTCCAGTTTATTGTGGAGGTGAACACTCAGGTACTTGAAACCTGCGCCTCAATGTTCTCCCCTGGATGTTCAGAGGTGTGTGCGGTAGTGTCCTCCTCCTGAAGTCGATCACCATCTCCTTCGTCTTACTGGTGTTCAAGCACAGGTGTTTGCGCTCACACCAGTCCACAGAGCCCATGATAACCGACCGGTGCTCCAGTTCATTCCCTCAGACACACAGCCCACAATGGCGGAGTCGTTAGAGAACTTCTGCAGATGACAGCTGTCCGTATTGTATGTTAAGTCCAACGTGTAGATGGTGAAGAGAAACGGTGAGAGGATGGTGCCCTCAGGGGCCCCAGTGCTGCAGACGACCATCTCAGACTCACAGCTGCGCAGCCGCACGTACTGTGGTCGGTCCGTGAGGTAGTCGATGGTCCATTCAGTGAGATGTTCATCCACTCCCACATCCTCCAGCTTCCCCCGCAGGAGCGCCGGTCTGATGGTGTTGAAAGCGCTGGAGAAGTCAAAGAACATGACTCTCACATCGCTCCCACTGGGCTCCAGGTAGGTGAGGATGAACCGCTCCATGGTCTTCATAAGGTGGGAAGTCAGGGCGACAGGTCTGTAGTGGGCCAGGACAGGGGGACTTCCCCAGGACGGGGACCTTCTTCAGGCTGAGGCTCAGTGTTACGGTCCTAGGCCTCCAGTCTCCGTCCTTTTTGTTGGTTCTGTTTGTGTGGTGCTAATTTCCCCTTTTGCTCCATGGAAACCTGGCTGTGTGGGCCCTGGCCTGTGATTGGAGGACTCGTTTCATGCTCGGTTCTGGTTGGCTGCTCGTCCCTGGTCCTGATTGGTCCGGTATCGGAACACCTGGCCCCCAATCAACCTCCTGCTGCAGTCACGCCTATAAGCACACGCCATGGACCATTCGGGGCTGCTGGTCTTTGTGGTCAGTACGCCATATTGTTTGTGTTCGTTTGTGTGTTCAGTAGGCTCCTGGTCTTGGTGCCCAGTATGCCGTTTTGGTTGTGTCTCTCCTTGGAATGTTCATATGTGATGTGGGCTCGAGAGACACTCGTTGATTGAGACATGACTCTGTTTAGTAGATTAGGCCTAAGTTTGTTATTTTAGTTAGGTTACCCTTTCGGTAACCCTGTGTTTTGTAAATACCCCCTTTTGGTTGAGTGTTTTGTTACCCCTTTGTTAGATTTACCCTTTACATTCCTTTTATTAAATTACAAATTTTGACATCTTGGTTTTTGTTGCAACTTTTATCTGAGCCGGGTTGTAACACTCAGGTTGTGGCTGAGGACCTCGGAGAGCTGGCCTGGGCAGGTCCTCAGCAGCCTGGGACTGATGCCGTCTGGTCCTGCAGCTTTCCTCTGCTTCAGTCTCTTCAGCTCTCTCCTCACCTGGTCCGGTGTGATGGAGAGGGTGGAGTGAGGGGGGGCAGGTGCTGGAGGAAGTCCGTATGGTCGGGGCTGGAGACGTGGGTGCAGGGTGGCTGGAGGCAGGTGGTAGTCGGGGGAGAAGGGAAGGGTCCACTGGGCTGGAGACGTGTGCAGAGGAGGGAGCAGGGAGGGGGGCAGAGGGAGGGGGGGAGAATCAAATCGGTTGAAATGTTTGTTGAAATGTAGCCTTCGAGATGGATGGAGTTTGCTTCTGGCCACCTACGATGTGCTTGTGCCATGACATCGGGGAAAACAGCATCATGTCCGCGACAGACTTTACCGTGGGTCTGGAAGTGTAGGGCCACTTTACTGAAGTCCGCGACTGGGACCTGGGGAGACGGCTTGTTTGTTATGTTCGGACTTGGTTGTTTTGTATCACGAGAGAAAAGTTATTTGGATGTAGCCAAAGCATACACTGGAGATAGAAGTTGTCTCAAAGAAAAGGCTTTATTACCGTTGTTCGTAGTTACAGAGCAGTAAAACCAGCTGGTGACTTCCGAGAAAGAGAAGGAGTGAAGTCCAGACCTCCGTTGACAGTTGCCTTTTATCCTAGTCTTGCACTTCCCTACGCAGACAGGGTGACAGCCTACCAGTGAATCAGTTGTTTGTGTCTATGTGCCTGTACTTTACCTGTACTTCACGTTATGTTCAGAATGATTATGGTGTTGACCGTTGTTTATCAGCTAATCTCACTGACATGGTCATCTTGTTCTGTAGCGCGTGAGCAAAGCATGAGTCAGTTTATTATTTAAGTTTTATGTTTCATGTTGCACGATTGCTCTGAAGAAAATTCCTACTTTGTGAACCTGTTCAATGTTAATAAACCCAATTATGATTCTGATTCTGTTGGATTATTCATAGACTTATTAGACTTCAGTGCCAAGTGCGAAGTAAAGTTTCTTTAAGGTCGAGTGTGTTATTAAAAAAGATTCAACAAATTACACATAAAGCATGTGATCACTGAACAGGACGCATATAAGGTGCTATTGCACATGTTTTGCAGGGTATGTTTGTTTCCTATGCTGCATGACTTTATTCAACTTCTAGGCATATGCCATTTAGCCTTTCCTTCATACACAATCATCGTAATTCCTCCTCCCCCCCATACAAGAAGAGTGTTGGGCCAGCCGTGGGGGTGTTTTGGATGAGCTACAGAACCGCCTTAGTGGGGGTGGCGGTACATTTTCACCAACCAATCAAAGAGGGTTTGAAAAAACATAATTTCCGTCAAAGTCAATGCTCAAAGTAAAGTAGAAGTGCTGAAAGCAGCACACGGTGATAGCTCCACGCGTGGTCGCGATCGCGATATGGACGTAAGTATTTCTTGATTTTACTCTGTTGAATTTCTTTCCATTGTACTAATATGTAAGACAAACACATTCATAACTTTGTCATTTGATTATTCATTGATTTTAATAATAAAGATTAAAAGTTGATGAATAGCGCTGGCGAGGCTAACGGTTAGCTACGTTAGCTAACGGTAACGAACTACTATATTAAGATTGTTTCAACATTAAAAATCATCCGAAGAAAAGTGTCAAGAGATATTTAAGCAGTCTATGGTTGTTTGGGGCATCCAAATAGAATTTACAATGAAAATTAAATGGTGACCGTTTTGATGTTAACAAGTTTGATTTGTCTCTAGTGAATACCGTAAAAAATATAGGTACTAAAATGTTATGTGAATGTTTTTATCAAACTCAATTTGTCCAAAAAGCAAGTAATGATGCTACAAGATGATTACAGTTATATTTTTAATTGGTTGTCTTTCTTTGTTTTTAAGACCATTTGTCGATCTCGTGCAGTGGTCGAAAGCCACAAGCATTAAAATGCACCGACCCAAACTGCACATTCTGCCTTTTCTGTCCCAATTATAACGGGGATGGTGGAGACACACCTTCAAAGCCACCTCAAGTGTTATGTTTCTGGCCTTATGTGCCTTCGTTTTGTCTCCCTCTTGTGGCCTTTTGTTTTTCTTTTAGGCTTGGCCCTGGTGGGGCGTGGACTCCGAGCAGGCACACCTGGCATCCATAACTCATCACTGCAATACAAAGACCTCTGACTCACCTCCACTCATCGTGGGATTGTTCCGTTCCATGTTGCGGTACTTCTGTTCAGTCACCTCTACTATGCACGACTTTTTGCCAGGTTCTATTTTTGATTTTGGACATCTGTTTTCTTCCAGACCCTGAGCCTGCTCTGGAGCCACCCCTACGACCAAGCCAAGCCTAGAGGACACTTTGTTTTAATAAATCCACTTTTTGATTCTCGTTCTGGGTGTTGAGTGCGTTTCTGGGTCCAACGGTTACGAGCCCTAACATCAAGACGGTTATGGAGGTATGATTTTGTTGCTTGACTCGAATTATTTCTCTTGATGATTTGATGATAATAATGTGCACCTGTCAAACATGTGACAAATCCTTGGTTTGTCCTGCACCATGTTCTCTATTTTCATCTAAACACTACATTTTTTGTGATACTGCTATCCAGTAGATGCCACTGAGTGGATTTGATAAAGAATGAGTACCTTATTTTTCTTATATTAAAATATATCTGCTCCTTTACATTGAGAGACCATTATAATATATTACTTTATAACCTATATGTAATGTTTGCAGTGTTCCTTTATTGTAGTTAATAAATACATGTATTTTTTTCCAGAGTTTGTGATTTACTCATGCAATTGGGGCTGCAGAGGTGGTAGTCAGTACCACTGCTGTTTTTGTAATACAACTTTTCAAAGAAGGAAAGAAGGAGGGCCATCATTGAGCATCTCTGCCATTCCCAAAGCCAGCCTCTCCTCCACACCCAGCCTCCACCACAGAGCCAGCCTCTCCTCCAAAGCCAGCCTCCACCACAGAGCCAGCCTCTCCTCCAAAGCCAGCCTCCACCACAGAGCCAGCCTCTCCTCCAAAGCCAGCCTCCACCACAGAGCCAGCCTCTCCTCCACATCCAGCCTCCACCACAGAGCCAGCCTCTCCTCCACATCCAGCCTCCACCACAGAGCCAGCCTCTCCTCCACACCCAGCCTCGGCTACAGGGCCAGCCTCCACTCCAAAGCCAGCCTCCACCACAGAGCCAGCCTCTCCTCCACACCCAGCCTCGGCTACAGGGCCAGCCTCCACTCCAAAGCCAGCCTCCGCCACAGAGCCAGCCTCTCCTCCACATCCAGCCTCCGCCACAGAGCCAGCCTCTCCTCCAAAGCCAGCCTCCACCACAGAGCCAGCCTCTCCTCCAAAGCCAGCCTCCGCTACAGAGCCAGAAAACATTGAATGGGCTTCCAGAGGTGGCTCTGTGAGTTTGCCCTGGCTGACATCAAAGATGACATCCCCAGACCCAAATGTGCATTCAATGACAGGATCAGAAGAACATTACTGCCTCTATGACACCTTCCATGAAAGAAACACCAAGGATCCCAGCCATGTTCTTCACAAGATTGGTTCCTGAACTTGCTGGACGAATAAATAGTCAAGTAGCAGACATTTTTTTTTGTCATCTGCACATGTGTTCATGATGCGAAATGTCATACCTCACTTCAACGTCCGTCAAAACAAAACAATCCTAGAGAAATTAAAACGTCTTCCCTGAAATCCCACTTGCACTCAGCGAGTTTGGACAAGCACAATTTGGTCTACCCTCTCCAAGTACACGGAGTGAGCCTGCTCATGTTTCTGATGCAGCCTCTCCTCCATACCCAGCCTCCGCCACAGAGCCAGCCTCTCCTCCATACCCAGCCTCCGCCACAGAGCCAGCCTCTCCTCCATACCCGGCCTCCGCCACAGAGCCAGCCTCTCCTCCATACCCAGCCTCGGCCACAGAGCCAGCCTCTCCTCCATACCCAGCCTCCGCCACAGAGCCAGCCTCTCCTCCATACCCAGCCTCCGCCACAGAGGCAGCCTCTCCTCCATACCCAGCCTCCGCCACAGAGAAGATGCATCCCCACTAAGAAAACGCAACTATTTTCAATCTATTTATTTATTGGTTTATTTGGTCGGGATGGTGCATGTTAATGAACATACTCATGCATGTAAACACGCCACGCTGGATTGTAGCCTTGGGCTAATTTCCATCTGCGTCCCCCACTCGTACTCGCAAACACACTCCCATTCATCCTGGCCTATTGTACATGTTTTTAAATGGTAAGGGAAACAGGAGAACCCGGAGGAAACCTACACAGACACGAGGAGAACATGCAAACTCCACACAGAAAGGCCCCGTCCAGGTGGGAATCGAACCCGGGACCTTCTAGCTGTGAAGCAGGAGGGCTAACTACTGTGTATATATTTCACACAATATAAGTCTTACTGAAAATGTGGGTTTAGGTCTTACATTTTAATAGTGTGGTTTTTAAGGTTAGGATTAGGCTGCACTTATTATTGGCTGCTTGTGTCGAGACCGGCCAATCAGGAAGTGGCAGGTCTTTCCCGTCATGGGAAGAGACAATTCGCGAGTTCCATCCATCTTCTTCCACTTGTCCGTTGCCGGGTCGTGGGGGCAGCAGTTGGAGCTGCCCAAATCACATTGCACCAGTCCCCTAAGGCTCCTCCTGCAGGTGGTGGGTCCACAGAAGGATATATATACAGTGCCTTGCGAAAGTATTCGGCCCCCTTGAACTTTTCGACCTTTTGCCACATTTCAGGCTTCAAACATAAAGATATAAAATTCTATTTTTTCTGTGAAGAACCAACAACAAGTGGGACACAATCATGAAGTGAAATGAAATTTATTTGATATTTCAAACATTTTTAACAAATAAACAACTGAAAAATTGGGCGTGCAAAACTATTCACCCCCTTACTTTGTAGCGCCACCTTTTGCTGCGATTACTGCTGTAAGTCCTTGGGGTTTGTCTCTATCAGTTTTGCACATTGAGAGACTGAAATATTTGCCCATTCCTCCTTGCAAAACAGCTGGAGCTCAGTGAAGTTGGATGGACAGCGTTTGTGAACAGCAGTTTTCAGTTCTTTCCACAGATTCTCGATTGGATTCAGGTCTGGACTTTGACTTGGCCATTCTAACACCTGGATATGTTTATTTGTGAACCACTCTATTGTAGATTTTGCTTTATGTTTTGGATCATTGTCTTGTTGGAAGACAAATCTCCGTCCCAGTCTCAGGTCTTTTGCAGACTCCATCAGGTTTTCTTCCAGAATGGTCCTGTATTTGGCTCCATCCATCTTCCCATCAATTTGAACCATCTTCCCTGTCCCTGCTGAAGAAAAGCCCAAACCATGATGCTGCCACCACCATGTTTGACAGTGGGGATGGTGTGTTCAGGGTGATGAGCTGTGTTGCTTTTACGCCAAACATAACGTTTTGCATTGTTGCCAAAAAGTTGGATTTTGGTTTCATCTGACCAGAGCACCTTCTTCCACATGTTTGGTGTGTCTCCCAGGTGGCTTGTGGTCAACTTTAAACAACACTTTTTATGGAGATCTTTAAGAAATGGCTTTCTTCTTGCCACTCTTCCATGAAGGCCAGAGTTGTGCAGTATACGACTGATTGTTGTCCTATGGACAGAGTCTCCCACCTCAGCTGTACATTTCTGCAGTTCATCCAGAGTGATCATGGGCCTCTTGGCAGCATCTCTGATCAGTTTTCTCCTTGTATGAGCTGAAAGTTTAGAGGGACGGCCGGGTCTTTGTAGATTTGCAGTGGTCTGATACTCCTTCCATTTCAATATTATCGCTTGCACGGTGCTCCTTGGGATGTTTAAAGCTTGGGAAATCTTTTTGTATCCAAATCCGGCTTTAAACTTCTCCACAACAGTATCTGGGACCTGCCTGGTGTGTTCCTTGTTCTTCATGATGCTCTCTGTGCTTTAAACTGACCTCTGAGACTATCACAGAGCAGGTGCATTTATACGGAGACTTGTTCACACACAGGTGGATTCTATTTATCATCATTAGTCATTTAGGTCAACATTGGATCATTCAGAGATCCTCACTGAACTTCTGGAGAGAGTTTGCTGCACTGAAAGTAAAGGGGCTGAATCATTTTGCACGCCCAATTATTCAGTTGTTTATTTGTTAAAAATGTTTGAAATATCCAATAAATGTCGTTTCACTTCATGATTGTGTCCCACTTGTTGTTGGTTCTTCACAAAAAATTACAGTTTTATCTTTATGTTTGAAGCCTGAAATGTGGCAAAAGGTCGAAAAGTTCAAGGAGGGCGAATACTTTTGCAAGGCACTGTATATATATATATATATATATATATTAATTATAATATAAGAAAATCAAGCACTGTCCATTAACTATTATGAATGTTCTGTTAATAAAGTTCATTGTAGTTTATAACGTTAACAGTTTGTCTTTTGGGTAGTACTTTTTAATACTGGAATGTATAGAACCTAAAGGAGTGTGATTAGCTGTACTGATCATGACGAGCCAGATGACGCCTCCATAATCTTCGCGTTTATAGCATGAATTAATTAACTCCGTTTATTAAACTACGCAACAAACGGGAACGATCTCTAGCCCACTTGGTCGTAGTCTCATTTTAGATTAAACTCCCAATTTAATATTGGCTATGTAAGATGGAAGTAAAAGTTCTGTCACCAGGCAACTGCACTTAACACAAATGTATTCAGACTATTACGGATTACAATATCTTATTTTGAAATACCCATCAGGACCGGACGTTAAGTTTAAACTCAGAAGCGAATAAGAAGAAGGGGGTGTTTCTGTTTTTGTAGGGGTTGTACCCGCTTACAAACCAAAACGCCCTTTTTTTGCTGCCGGTCGGATGATATTGCCATACAATGCTGAGAAAAAACATGTCCATGTAGGCCAAATCATGTGTAGTATAAAAGTAAAGATGACTTACTTTCGGCTTTTCTATTGCCTATTACAATTTATATATAATAAAAATACGTCGACATTTAACTTAGCTTGTGCCACCTGCAATTGGAAATTAAAACTATATTTGTCCAAAATGTTCGTGGAAGCACAGATACTCACCCTCGGTATATTTTGGATGATCTGTTAATGTACCACAGTTTTGATGCCTGGAAAACAATCTTTATTCCTGTATATTTTACATTGGGCTTACTGGTAGATAGCACATTTATGCTAATCGACCTTTGACCCGGAAACGCTGCGCATGCGAGATTATGATTTTGCTTATTCCAAGATGACAATGCCAGGATTCATGGGGCCCACATTGTGAAAGAGTGGCCCAGGGAGCGTGAGAGATCATTTTAACACATGGATTGGCTACAAACCGCTTTGAGAATCTTTGGGATGTTGCCGGAGGAGGCTTTGCACAGTGGTCACACTTTCCCATCATCAATACAAGATCTTGGGTGTACAGTGAAGGCAACAGTGAATCTTTGGACATCGCAGCAGTCTGGAGGAGCACCTGCCACAGAGGATGTGCTATAATCAAAACTAAAGCGTGTATATGCGAAATCTTTAACTGTTGCTCATTTAAAGCTGCACTATGCAACTTGTATGTGGAAAAAAGTATGTATCAGTGCATTATGTGACCTTTCAGTGACCCAGCGGCTGTATGGGCAGCTTAACAGGCGCCTTTGCGTTCCGTCCCGGTGGCCTCTAGGACGCTGCAGGACCAATTTTATTCCAGGTATTTTAGGGTTTCTGGAAGGTTTTCTGAATGGAACCATGGAGACAGATCCATAAAGTGAAACCCTATTAAAAATAATAAAAATACATTGGTCCTGGAGCGTCATAGAGGCCACTGAGATGGAAAGTAAAGAAGCTTAAACTGCCCCATACGGCTGGAGGGTCACTGAAAGGACAAATACGCACTAATACCAGCATTTTCTTCCCATAAAAAGTTGCATAATGCACCTTTAACTAAATAAGACAATTGCGTATAGGGTACATCTACACAAAAAAGAAGAGATTATTTTCTCCTAATGGTGTCAATGGTGTGATAATGGTCAGTTAAACAAACATTCTGCCCAAAGAAGATCTAGTCCCTCACAAATAACGTGATTTTTCTGTTGGAATTTTTCTTCTTTTTTAAACGGCCCCCAAACGGGTTCTCTCTCGAAAAACAAACAAAAGACAAAACAAAAAAAACAAGCGGGCCTGATTCTGCAGTTGTGCCTCCAACCCAGTCTCACAGAAAACTGTAACAGTTTAACAATATGGCACAAATTGTGTCCATTTCACAGTTTCACCCCCCAAACTGTAGCTATTCTACACTTTTTTGCTACATTGATGTTTATTACAGGTCACGTGACCTTTCCGAGCCTTCTGCGCTCTGCAGTTAAAATGGCCGACGTTTGTCACATTTTCGGGACAAAATACATTATGACTGCTTATTTAAGGCTTTTAGATCACATTTGCCATAGTGTTAAACTGTTACAGTTTTCAGTGAGACTGGGTTGGTGCCTCCGCTCTGCAGTCTCCCCATCCCTCCCTCTCTCCCTCTCCCTCTCTCTCTCTCTCTCTGAACGCGAACGCCGCACCGCTCCATTGCGTGCGTTGTGCCTGCATGCGTTCACACCTCCTGATTCCTCCGCTCTGCTCGTGTCGTGTGTTTGCGCTTGCCTGAACCACTGGGGGGGTGGGAAACGGAGCAGCGGATCATGGTTCTTCAACATCATCTTCAGCCCCACCACCACCACCACGACCATCAGCAGCAGCAGCAGCAGCGCTCCTCCTCACCGGTCCGTCCGCGCCAGAGGAACCCGAGAAGAGCGCACTGAGCTCCGGCGGCGCGTCACGTTCCCAGATCCGCTCCCGGGAGTTTAGTAACTGCGCGGACAGCAGCCCACACACGCGCGCCACCATGGATGTGCCAACTTTCCTGCTGTCGGTTCTGGCGATGCTTTTTGTGGCGGGGGACAGGTTTAGTAGGTAAGGACCAAGCGTTTTATTTTTAAATGTATTATTATTATTGTTGATTTCCCCAAATGAATAGACAAGTTACTTTAGGCACACAGCCCGCTCACGAACGTGAAGGGGGGCTTGTTTTGGAATGGGTTTGAAGAGCTGCGTAGGATTCAGAGACGGGAGAAGGTGTTTTGGAAATGCATGCCTGAAGAAAAAAGAAAAGAAAAGCGCAGCAATGTCACATTGCCATGGCCGCGCGCGACGCTCTTTTGACGTGTGCGCGCCAGGGAGGACGGTGTGAACGCGTATAAACAATTACAGCGCGACGGCGGAGTGGTTAGCACTCTGGCCTCATCGCCAATGTTGTGGAGAATCCGAGGTGGGCAACATACTCAAGTATAAGGTACCTGGGGGAAATGGGTTAGGACTGACTGAGCGCAAACGACCGATTTACAGGAGTGGCATAAATGATGAGAAACAAAACATTAAAGTGATAGTCTGGAAGTCTAAATGTTTTACAAATTGTATAAAATGCGCAAAATTGACCACATGGTCTTGGATTTTGATGTAAAGTTAGTAATAATATATATTTTTTTGGTCAAGACCTTCTTTCCCGGTTCTTAGCAACTAATCAGTCTAAGTCTAGTATCCTCCCGCGTCGACCAATGAGACGAGCTTATCCCGTGAACCACGCTGTCAGGTCCAATCAGCAAAGCTTCTGTTCCTGCTCTGCTCATTGTGCAAACTAAGAAGGGCTTTCTGGTTCCAGAAGGGGGAAATTTGATTGTTTACTTCTGAATTTTACTCTTTCTCTCCTCACGCTGCAAACCACAGACTATCACTTTAAATGTCGTAAACATAGTATGTCCAAAGAATAAGCCCGAAAAAGATACACAAAATATATATATATTTTTTCAGAAGAATAAAGTCCATGAAACATAAAGCACATCTATGTTATGTGTCAATATGAAGCTTTTGCCGCTTAAAGATTTACTTACTGTAGAACAAGTAACTATTTTACTCAAGTAAGAGTACCGATACTTCATTATAACATGTCTTGAAAACCACTCTAAGAAGTACAATTACTTCAAAAAGTTGCTCAAGTACATGTATTATAGTACATGTAATGAAATACCAGGGGGGAATACTTTGACATTGTACTATTTAGTTACAGAATACTGAACAGTCAGAGTACGGTATTCTGAATACTTAGAATACTTTATGTTTATTAATATGATTAAACACACGTCGACTCAGTTCATTGAAACGCCTGTTGTAAACGTATTGGGATCAGCAGATCACATGATGCACGGTGCACATGTGTTTGAACTCTGACGTAAGGAGTTTTGCATTTGCGTTTTGGGAGGAGAGGCAGATGATTGATTATAAAAAGTGAGGCATCACAGAGCTTAACATTTCTTTGATCTTTTCTGCAATATGAAGCTAAAACGTAATGATTGAGTATTGCAATGTATAATGTTTGATTTTAGGAAAGTAACGGTACTCTAAATACCCTCACGTGAAGAAGTAACGGTAATACAGTTGCTCATAAGTATTCTGTTACAACTCGGCTCACACAGCAAGTAGGTCCTAATTACGACTGTGGAGGGATTTCTGTACGTTCTTCCCCACAGTTTCCTCTAAAACAGTGGTTTTCGAACTTTTCACACCGCCTCATAAAATAGTTCCCCAGGCCCAGACCAAGATGAAATCAGGACCAAACCAGGTCTTGAAAAGGTGGTGTATAATAGTCCAAGAAGGCAGCCTTTGTCACTGCCCTGATGAAGGCTGTAGGTATGGTAGATCATTTACATGCAGTGAGTAAAAACATAAAGACAACGTTCTTCCAAACAAATGTAGATATCGTCTCAAATAGATATCGAGGAGACACAAAAGCAGGCCTGCCCAAAATAAGGCCTATAACTTCCTAGCCTGGCCAGCCATACACACTTCTGTCTCTTCATATTTAAGATATATTTGAGTATAAACAGAGAATGGTATGGCTGGCCAGGCTACTAACTTCGACCTCATGGTGTTCATTTTGAAGTTTAAATGAATGAACGATAGAATTTGTCTGCTCTGACCTGCTGCTCACAGAAGTACAACTATTCAGAATGTAAAACTAAACAATTGAGTTTATTCATTTGCAACATTTAGGTTATTTGGCTGAAACATGTGGGAAATAAGAATAATACCTCCATGGGGTTTTACAACACAGTGTCTATAATATTACAGACCCAGTGTAGTCCTGATTTGACCTTAGCAGCCTGGCGGTCCTTGGAAGGTCCAAAAAAAAAAGTCTTGGAAAAGGTTAAAGTCTTGGAATCGACTGGCAATTGTGCAGACAGACACCCAAAAATGTATCTTTGTATTTCTAAGGTCATGTGACTGTCTCATATAGGCGTCCAAAAGTGGAGACAACATTTAGAATGATGTTCTTGGTGTTTGTCAGATGAAAAGACTTTCAGCCATAAGATGAATGTGGCATATTTGTGAATCCAATCACTCCCAAATAGGCAAGGCAACTTTATTTATACCGCGCATTTCGTACACAAGGCAACTCAATGCGCCTTACTAAAGAAGATATGCAAAATTATAATCAGGCTAAGTTAAGGCAAAGCACATCTATAGAAACAACAAGACATGGGAAATACACAGCTCACGAGGTCACGTGCGGAAGCTTTTCTTGAGGAGGGGAAGGACGACCGGCCATTGGTTAGGGAGGGGGGTATGTGTGTGCAGTTATTTGCATGTTGTGTGGCACCAAGTTGCCTGTTAAGTTTTGGGAACGCTACTGTATCGTTTAGCTTTAGGTGGCAAGTATCAGTTTTTCCAGTCGTCTTACCGGGTTCCACAGGTAACGGGTCATTAAGTCCTTTTCCCGTCTCTAAGAAATCTTGTCCCGTGGTGAGCACATTTCTTGTTGATACATCTGGATATGGCTCCGTCTCCAAACACCAGGATATCTCTGGCCTTGACACGTGCCACAGTTTTTCTCTCCATCTTTGTGTTGACTTCTTGTTCTCTGTTTTTCTCTGACTTTCTCTGTTCGTTATACTCGTGGTAAAAATCTGTTTGTTAACTTTATTCCAGGTGCATTTTTACCAACAGTCTGAAAGTCAGTGTTTTGCAAAATATGACCCTGAGAGCTCAGTCCTTATCAGGTTTAGCTCCGTGGCTTGGCCTTGAAGGGAAGTGTTGACAGTGTAGGAGAGATAAGAGGTCCAGCTGCTTCAAACCTCCTCTCTCAGGAGGAAGATAATTATTCCAGAATAGCTTTTTTCTTGGTCTCAGCTTTAGTTCAGTTCTCCAGAGCAGGTAGTTCCCTTCATAGTTCAACCCTTTTCCTCCCAAAATATAGTCCATCTATTGTCCGTCTCCACAGCGAGCTGCCAGGTCGTACATAACAGTCCATCGTTGTGCGTTACTTTCCGGTGTAATTCCATCACTCGGTCACTCCCTGCTCCAAAGTGCTCGTTAATTTTAACTCACAGCAGCGTGGGCCGATTGCAAACTGCTGTCATTACAAATTTCCGATAATCCAGGGCAGTCCATCCAATAAGCAGGCAACCTGTTATCAAGAGTCCAAATAAGTAAATATCTTAGATGTCTCCGACTGACAGGACCGCGAGGCAAACAACATCCAGCGCAAACCCAGTGACAATCCAGTCAGGGAAGACGACCTCCTCCGTGGTCTCACTTTGAGAAAAAGAAAACGTATCAATTGCGCTGAAATTCCAGTTAATCAATTCCATAGTTCAGCGGTTCGACAGGACACTCGCAGAGGCAGGAAAAAAGCACAAAAGCCAGGAGAAGTGAGAAAACACGTCCACACTCGACAGAGACAGGAAGAAAATAAAATAATGATCAGGAAATCTGTTTTGACATTTCTTTCCAAAACTTTGTTCCTCCCATTGTAGGTAGGTACAATGGGAGATACCTACAATGGGAGGTGTCTCCCAGTGCTATCGGTCCCTGCTCCGAAAGCAAACTCATCTCAACTCAATGCAACCTTTTTACTGGGCACCAACTGGAAACGAGTCAACAAAAATATCTCGACATTTTAATCATAGTTTCAGTGTAAGTACTTTCAAATTAGTTTTAGTCAACAAAAAGATTAACTGGTGAGTGGTGAGGAATCTGAGAGGTGAGTGTGGGGCACAGACTAAGCGGTGTGTGTGGGGCAGACTGAGATGTGAGTGTGGGGCAAACTGAGAGGTGAGTGTGGTGGGGTGGACTGAGAGGTGAGTGTGGGGCAGACTGAGAGGTGAGTGTGGGGCACAGACTGACAGGTGAGTGTGGGACAGACTGAGATGTGAGTGTGGAGCAAACTGAGAGGTGAGTGTGGGGCAGATTGAGAGGTGAGTGTGGGGCACAGATTGAGAGGTGTGTGTGGGGCAGACTGAGAGGTGAGTGTGGGGCACAGGCTGAGGGGTGAGTGTGGGACGAACTGAGAGGTGAGTGTGGGGCAGACTGAGAGGTGAGTGTGGGGCACAGACTGAGAGGTGTGTGTGGGGCAGACTGAGAGGTGAGTGTGGGGCACAGACAGAGGTGTGTGTGGGGCAGACTGAGAGGTGAGTGTGGGGAACAGGCTGAGGGGTGAGTGTGGGGTGAACTGAGAGGTGAGTGTGGGGCAGACTGAGAGGTGAGTGTGGGGCACAGACTGAGAGGTGTGTGGGGGCAGGCTAAAAGGTGAGTGTGGGGCAGGCTGAGAGGTGAGTGTGGGGCACAGACTGAGAGGTGTGTGGGGGCAGGCTAAGAGGTGAGTGTGGGGCAGGCTGAGAGGTGAGTGTAGGGTGTGCATCAGTTGGTTATGAGGGGACGACGGGGGGCAGGATGACCGCAGACGGCTGGACACGCAGGATTAGACCTGCCATAGCACGGAAGCGCATATCCGCTCAAATCCCTCCACTCTCGTGCTCTCCTGCCGCTGCTGGCGACACTGCTGCCAGCTCTGAGCCCAGCTGAGGGGATTAAGCTTCACACACAAGCGTCAGCAGTCATCACACATGGGCCCTCTGCCATTTCAATTTCTGTCAATTTTGTTGCGGCCAACATCACAACAGTTGCCTCACGGCTTTACAGATTTGTTTCGGTTGGATTTGGCCTGTCAATCTGTGACAATCAAACAATTCACAGCCTAAGTGCAAGGTGGATGTCTTTATGCTGCTATATCAGTATCAGTCAAATTGTCAATAAGGAATGACCTATATCTAAATTAACTTGAGATATGGTGTAAAATGTGTTGTTTCCCTTTTAAAAGTATCTGGAATCTGTTTTGAGGCATTTGAGTAATCTTAGAATCATCCGTAGGGACTACTGTTAGCGCCCCCAAGCTCTTCCCACAGACCTACGTAGGAAGCGCTTTCCTTGCTCCTGAACGTAGCAAAGCTAATATACTGTACCTCCATTTGAGTACAGAAGATGACTCAAGTACCTTCATTGAAGATGGACAACTCCTGTACGACTGAGAGCTTACACAGACACAACAAAAAACAGACCTTGTTGCATGGTCTTCACCTATTTTGTTTATTGAGCAATAGAAGATAGAAGTAGAACTGAAATCAGTGACATTTTTTGGGGGGGTGACACCTCCTTCTTCACTTTGCCATCGCCCAAAGCTGTACAAGAATTTGCTTGAACAATTAGGACATGCAGGAGGCAGTGGCCCTCATTTATCAACATTGCGTAAACAAATGGTGTATGCGTAGGTGTATTTCGCGTGACATTTATGAACCTGTGCTTCCGCTCAGATCTTATCGTACGCGAGCGCAGCTGATGGTAAATGCCACGGAGAAATCCCAGCGTCATTTGAATGAAACGGCCAAAAGTATTCACGTATGAGGAGGCCTCACCCACGGGTTTTACGGCACGCACAAAACACGGCAAAAAAGAACATTTCTCCAACCAGGAAATGATAAATAGTTGTTTATATGATATTAGAAAATCTGTCAGTAACCAACGTTAACCGTATAGCCAATCCAAGATCACATTTACTAATAAAAAAAGAGGGGAAAAAAGAAATAGGCTAATAATAAAAAGTGACCTTTATTAAATAAGCTGTAGGCCTTAATAGCCTATATAAAAAAGTGTATAAAATTAGACCACATAAGAAGAAAGCGTGGATACAACGCTGCAGTCAGAGCAGACTCTGGACCATGATCTGAACAGTAAAAGCAGCTCAGCTCCGCGGACTCAGCGCTAGAGCCGGGGGCAGGACTACGCGTCTTTCGGCCTGAGCAGAGCTTTCCTCCGGGAGGAAACGGGTGCGCAGCCGACCAGAAACCTAACCAACCCGTCCGGACCAAAGACAGCCCTTTATTCCCCTGAGAGAGGAGAGCGCGCGGTCAGCAGACCCTGTGCGCCGCTCAAACCCGGACTTTACGAACCCGTCCGGATCAACGAAAGCTGTGGAGCTGTCGAAGGATTTGTTTGATGCCCGGGATACTCGCGAGCACGGAATACGGTCCACAGACTCAGCGCTCAAACCAACCAGAACACGGAGCATGGCCTCGCGCAGACCCAGGTGAGGCCCGGTGTCCCGGGACACGGCAGTGGCCGCGGGTGTGAGGCGGGGAATCCACACAAAGTTTGTGCAGCAGCGGTATTTTGTTAAAAACAAAACACGAAACATAAATATCAAAAACATCGTAAGCGTCTATGTGGCTGCAGTCCAGGTTCTAGAGTCTCTGGTCCGGGTTCTAGTGTCTCTGGTCCAGGTTCTAGAGTCTCTGGTCCAGGTTCTAGTGTCTCTGGTCCAGGTTCTAGAGTCTCTGGTCCAGGTTCTAGAGTCTCTGTTCCAGGTTCTAGAGTCTCTGTTCCAGGTTCTAGAGTCTCTGTTCCAGGTTCTAGAGTCTCTGGTCCAGGTTCTAGAGTCTCTGGTCCAGGTTCTAGTGTCTCTGGTCCAGGTTCTAGTGTCTCTGGTCCAGGTTCTAGAGTCTCTGGTCCAGGTTCTAGTGTCTCTGGTCCAGGTTCTAGAGTCTCTGTTCCAGGTTCTAGAGTCTCTGGTCCAGGTTCTAGTGTCTCTGGTCCAGGTTCTAGTGTCTCTGGTCCAGGTTCTAGAGTCTCTGGTCCAGGTTCTAGTGTCTCTGGTCCAGGTTCTAGAGTCTCTGGTCCAGGTTCTAGAGTCTCTGGTCCAGGTTCTAGTGTCTCTGGTCCAGGTTCTAGAGTCTCTGGTCCAGGTTCTAGTGTCTCTGGTCCAGGTTCTAGTGTCTCTGGTCCAGGTTCTAGAGTCTCTGGTCCAGGTTCTAGAGTCTCTGGTCCAGGTTCTAGTGTCTCTGGTCCAGGTTCTAGAGTCTCTGGTCCAGGATCTAGTGTCTCTGGTCCGGGTTCTAGTGTCTCTGGTCTAGGTTCTAGAGTCTCTGGTCCAGGTTCTAGTGTCTCTGGTCCAGGTTCTAGAGTCTCTGGTCCAGGTTCTAGTGTCTCTGGTCCAGGTTGTAGAGTCTCCGGTCCAGGTGCTAGAGTCTCCGGTCCAGGTTCTAGAGTCTCTGGTCCAGGTTCTAGTGTCTCTGGTCCAGGTTCTAGTGTCTCTGGTCCAGGTTCTAGTGTCTCTGGTCCAGGTTCTAGAGTCTCTGGTCCAGGTTCTAGTGTCTCTGGTCCGGGCTGAGCCTCTGGGCTCGGACCCGTGTCGGTGCAGCTCAAGTCCATAAACATTACCGCTGTGGCCTTGTTTCATGTTTAAATCACTAATGAGGATCATATGTGATTCATGCTGTTAAACTGTGTTCCTGCTGTTTAGTGTTTAGTTAAATTGGTGAATCATGTTCCACCTCCTGACATGGGGCAGGATTTAAGCGCACTGTGCGGTGTGCTCAGATTGATAAATGCCAAAACAGGCGGTGATTTTTCGTACACCCACATACGCTCTGATTTCACCGTACGCAAGTTTGATAAATGAGGACCAATGTGAGAGCTAGAAATTAGTTTTGTGCAGGAAAAATCAGCTTTAAAGTTCTTTGGTCGTTGTTTATAACATACCTCTATTTATTTAATTGTTTGCACATGTCCTCTCTACTCTGCACACACTGAGTGTTTCTGAGAGCTGAATGTAACAGCTGAATTTCTCCATTGTGAGATCAATAATGGTTATCTTATCTTATCTTATCTTATCATCAGGCAAACATAGCTGCCTAAGCTTCTAACCAATGTGTAAGATAATGGTCAATATCTGTTTGAAATGAATGGTGAATGTTGAGATCTTTATCTGTTTTTCTCCCTTAACACTCAAGCTCACAGATTATTGTTTTAAAGTCATTATTTATTACATGTTCTCCTGCAAAGGGTTTGACTGGATGCTCTGGTTTCTTCTACCGCTAAAAACATGTGCAGTAGGGTGAGCTCTGGGGGCCAGGATGATGATGCTTGCGAGATTTTGAAAAAATTATGAATAAATTAGAGTCAATCTTCCCACAATTGTCAAAGACGAGACATCTGAAAATAGAGACCTCAAATCAACAAAACAAATCGGACGATAATTAAATAACAATAGTAAACAAAAAACATTGAATAAAGTTAATTTCGTTTGCTTCCGGGGAGTTCATGAAAAAGTCTTTGTGGTGCTGGACGATGGATCCACCTTGTGACAGCATCAGCATCGATATTCTGCTCAAGGACCAATTGTTTTATAGGGTTCCTGTAGGTTTTTGACTGAACTTAACTGTGTGCATGGTTATGTTTACGTTCCATCTAGAAAACCTACCAGAAAAGCAAAACTGAAATTAAATTGGTCACAGAGGCCGCCGGGATGGAAAGCGAAGGTGTACCCAAACAGCTGGTGGGTCACTGTAAGGTCAAATATGCACTTATCAACATTTTTAAGAAAACCGAGCTTTTTAAAACATGGAAACACATCATTCTGACGCAGTGCCTCCGTTTTTCTGTCACACGTTTTTTTTCTCGCTCAACACCAAAGACAGAGCCGTTATTTGCCCTTTGATGCTTGATTTATTTATGTTTTATTTTTTTTGTGAGCTTGTATGTTTGAGGCGGGGCGGAGCGTGGAGTGAACATCTGGCTGCGACTCTGATCCACTTCTCCAGACGCTCACGTTCGGAGAAGCGCTAAGCTGACGGGGGATTGATATTGCGAAATGTGAGGCGGCAGATCTGTGCCGGGGCCACTACTGTACGTTAATCTGCCCCGACCCGCGGCAGTATGTGAGAGCGAGCGGGATTAGGAGGACTCGGTATCAAGCTGTCGAACAATCGGCCGGATAACTCTGCCGGTCACACACCCCGGTGACTGGAGGGTCGTCTGGTTGGTTAGAAGAGGGTAGGATAAGGGGCAGGTTGGAGTTACGCGGAGGACAGGTGGTGTGGGGAAGCGATGAAAGGACGGGTCATAGTTTGTTTGTTGTTACGGTCCAGTTACAATGTCGTTCTCTCATCAAAATCTGGAATCTTCTGTGGTGTGCCAAATGTAGGTGTTGTATACATTGAGACCATTTGCCATTACCTTTAGTAGTGACCGATGCTGTTGTACCTCCATATAGCCGCTAATCTCCCATTAGAAAGCATTGTACTTTAGACACATTAAAAACAACTTTAGGGCCTGGTTTCTAATTTTCCCAAACGTTCTAAAGCTAGATATTCCTCCTGTGATAACGCCGGGTTAGTTACAATTAAAGAAACCAGGCTGGCTTTCGTAAGAAACATTTTAGAAATCGTGCATAATTAATGAGGTCTGGACTTTGATTGACTGGCCGTTAGCATTAGAGCTAATGGCGCGGTGAAGATCTCGCCCTTAAGCCCTTTTTAGGAACATGCTCCATCACAGCAGGGGGGGGAGGAGTATGTAATGATTTCCCCCTTGAACGTAGTTATTATGGTAAATGTGTGGAGTGAGGAGGAGTTGTTCGGAAGGAAGCAAAAATAGCGTTTTCTAACCACCAAAGTGTAAGATAGCGATCAAGATGTGTTTGTTTGTTACCAAAGCCTAGTATCCGCTCTTAAAGCTACCCTTAGCTATACTATATACTGGATTTAAGTGTCAGTAGTGAACCCTGCTCCTCTCTCCCCTCCCCTCAATCTGGCGTCCCTCCCCCTCAGCCACGCCCCTTACTTCTCCTCCGCACACTGCCCTTGTGGTGCGTTCAAAGAGGGAAGGGAAATGTCTTTTCTGCAGCAAATAACTTATATTTCAAAAGCATTCATATACACTTTAAGCACAATGGTAATGTTAACAGTGCACGAATACTTTACATGAAATAAAATATCAAATACTTGAAAAAGATTCAAAGTTTTATATCCTATAATACCCTATCTTGTGTTTCTGAACGCAGGCTGCCAGCTCAGACCTGACGCAGAGCAGTGAGTGGGTTGAACATGGGCTGGACAGGCGCACATGGCGAATGGCTGCGTTATGTTTTTTCTACCAGACTTACCAGATTATAGTTTCAGTTTCAGTTTAGTTTATTACAAATATACGGTAAAAGCATTTTAACTCATAGATGATAGTGCATATTCATAAACGGGACACCCTTGAAGCTTATATATGGGGCCCAAGACAATACACAATATTAAAAACACAAATATACATTAGTAACCTGGGATACATATTACCCGAGATACCTATTCTATTACCTACCAACTAACCTTACCTACTCTAATTTAAAACTGTCTTACCTTACTTTTACTAGCTTGGAGTTGCATGAATTTTACTTTAAAAAGGTACGTATTTTTTATTTTATCTTATTGTTATTTTTTATTTATTTTTTGCTTACACACATTAGTCCATACTACCATCAGACATGAATTACATAAGTCTTGTTTCTAGAAGCTCAATTTTCTTTCTTTTTAATAATAGCCAGAGATGTAACGGTTTTAATGTTAATGTTCAGCTCATTCCAAACTTGTGGGCCTTTACACGCCACACTGAAGCTTGTGCACTCGAGTTTTCTCATTTTTTTTATTAATTTATAGAATCATTTTAACCATTTTGCATTTAAAATAACTTATATTTGAGCAGCATCAGCTTTGTGGCTGTAAGCTAACGCAGCAGCGGAGTGATCTGCGAGAAAAATAGTCCCTCAAAATGCGGTAATTCATGTGATACAAGGTCAGTTATATTTCAAACATTATTCTATCGACACAGACATTTATATGGTTAGTCTGGTGTTATCCGTGATTTGCCTCACTGACTGTTTTTAATGCAGGGCTGCTGATACCATAGAAATACTGTAGCCTAGCACTAGCCTAGCGTGACTTTCTGCCATTTGGAAGCTTATCGTTATGGGAAGTGCCGGGGATCCTAGGAAATCTTTCAACTCACAGCAATTGTGGTGTGTTCTTGAATCCCATCTTTTTTTTTAAATATTAGAATGGGAGAAAAAAAAAAGCTTGTTTACGTATTTTTTTGATTCATGTGGATAGGCCCAGTCGTTACCGAGACATGTTCTGATGGCACGTGAACACCACTTACTATTGTTGACTCCCCGATATAGACACTCTCGTTTTAGAAAATGATGACGTGAAAGCCCCACAGAAATATTCCAACGTTTCCTAATCCTGCTCCTGGCGCTGGTTCTGTCTGTGACGCCAACTGTCCCTGGACATGTTTGACTGGCTAATTATAGCGTTCGGGAAAGTCACGTGGTGGACAGCCGTGGCTTGGCCGCCTCCTGTGACGATTGATTCCTTGTGATTTATTTTTTTATTTGGTCTGTTGTGGTAATTAAGTGGTATTAGAAAACACATTTCTTGGAGTAATATTAAATCATAGATTCTCTTGGAAACGGCACAAAACTAATGTTCAAACAAAACAGTGTAATAAGTATTTGATAAATCCACGCTGTGTTTTCTGGTGGTATGGCAGTCGTTTAACCATAAGGTGGGGGGCTCAAATCCGTAGCTGTTTTTGCCTGTGCGGGAGGGGGTGGTGATGGTCAGCGCACTCACAAACACATGGAGCTGTCTATATCGACTTATCGTTCCGTACAGGATATGCAGATTCCAAAAGGGAGAAAACAGAACAAACAGGGAAAAGGACTACTCTTTCAGCCATTACTCCAAAACTTTAACAAACGCTCAATTATTAATCTATTTTCTACTAAATAAAGGTCAGCTCAACAGCCCATAAACACATAAATAACAGAGAATGATAACCATAGTTCTAACGTTAGCTTCTCATCGTTAGATCTCATCATTAACTGTAAGCCTTTTTATTCACCGCGGGAAATAGGCTATATCCACACGAAGACAAAACGCTTATATTTTCAGAAACGTTCTTTGTAAGCACGAAGCCAGCTTAGTAAATGTGTGCGTCCACATGGGTCGACTCAGGTCTGTGAAAACGGTGTGATTCATCTGCCAGGCCTGTGTGTGGCGCTGTGACGCTAACGCAGATAATAGAACAAGATGTAGAGGGCGCATGCGCAGTAAACCTTTCTGGAATGTAAACAGTGAAAATTAAACGGATTCAAGGATTATGATTTACGGAAGAGACGAGGAGGCGAGTTTATTCTTCAGACGTAAGGGGACTAAAGCAGAAAAACCTGTCAGTGACCGGACTTTGACTGTCTGTCCAACAACAGAGACTGACTCGGCCGTGTTTTTCTACTTATCACCTGTGGCTTGCGGATTACAGTGGAGCAAAGAGGAGCGAAGTAAAACCATCATAGATCCATGAGTAAAACTCATTATAAGGTCAGTAGATTATGGATAACAGACTCCACCCCTGTGCTGTGATGTCATCGTTTTAGTAAAAGTTGCGGAGACGTTGTAACAACGGCGCCACGTAAACGGCGTTTTGAGATCTTTCCACTCTGGGACCTAGTTTGGAAAATGTTCGTTTACAGACCCCCAAAACGCCGGACTCGTATGGACGATACACTGGATTGATAAAATATCTTTGCGTTTGGTCCTCAGCTTGACTTCGTATGGACAGGGCCATAGTTTCATTCATTCTGGTGGCTGCTTATCTACCGCCGGGCACGGACATTCTCGAAGCTCAGCGCCCGCTCGCGGAGCAGATTCTACACACGGAGCGGACCTTCCCGGACTCTCTTGTTATTGTGCTTGGTGACTTTAACAAGGGGAACCTGAGCCAGGAATTACCCAAATGCAGACAGTTTATTAAATGCCCCACCAGAGAGGAGAACACGCTGGATCACTGTTACACTACAATACGCAACGCATACCACGCTGTCCCCCGCGCTGCACTCGGACTCTCAGATCACGTGATGGTCCACTTAATCCCCTCATACAGACAAAGACTGAAACTCGCCAAACCTGTAGTGAGCACAATAAAGACGTTCACCACTGAGGCTGTGGAGGAGCTGCGCTCATGTTTGGAGACTACAGACTGGGAAGCGTTAAAGGCTGGTAACAACCTGGATGAATATACGGACACTGTGACCTCATACATCCAGTTCAATGAGGAGCGCATCATACCAACGCGCACTAGGGTTTGTTTTAATAATGATGAGCCCTGGTTCACCCCCAAACTCCGACACCTACGAAAGGAGAAAGAGGCGGCCCACAAAAATGGCGACAGAGACCATTACAGGGAGGCAAGGTACAGCTTTAGCAGGGAGGTGGAGAAAGCTAAAGCTGCATACTCTGCCCGTCTCCAACATCAGTTCTCCTCCAATGACTCTGGAGCAGTGTGGCGGGGTCTTAGGGCGATCACCAATTACAAGCCCAAGGCCCCCCGGGCTCTGAACGACCTGTGCCTCGCCCAGAGTCTGAACACACATTACTGCCGCCACGAACGCCCATCAGCTTTTGACACCGCTCTAGACACTCCAGCTGCCCCTGCTCCCCCCATCATCACCTCTACCATCAACGACCCCAGCACTTCATCAAAGGTCTCCACAACCCCCCCCCCCCCTGCTGTCTCCATCCAAGAAGAGGAAGTGCGTCGGCAATTCCTGAAGCTGAACCCCCGGAAGGCCCCTGGGCCGGATGGTGTCTCCCCCTCCACCCTGAGACACTGCGCGGATCAGCTGGCTCCCGTCTTCACAGACATTTTCAACACCTCCCTGGAGTCATGCTGCGTGCCGTCCTGCTTCAAATCGTCCACCATCGTCCCTGTCCCTAAGAAACCACGGATCACAGGACTTAATGACTACAGGCCGGTGGCGCTGACGTCTGTGGTCATGAAGCCTTTTGAGCGCTTGGTCCTGCCTCACCTCAAGGACATCACCGCCCCCCTCCTGGACCCGCTGCAGTTCGCCTACAGAGCCAACAGGTCTGTGGACGACGCAGTCAATCTGGCCCTCCACTTCACCCTGGAGCATCTGGACTCCCCAGGAACCTACGCCAGGATTCTGTTTGTGGACTTCAGCTCTGCCTTCAACACCATCCTCCCTGAACTGCTACGAGACAAGCTCTACCAGCTCAGCGTGCCCGACTCCCTCTGCAGGTGGATCACCGACTTCCTGACGGACCGGAGACAGCACGTGCGGCTGGGGAAGATCGTCTCGGAAACTCGGACTACAAATACTGGAACTCCTCAGGGCTGTGTACTTTCCCCCTGGCTCTTCTCCCTGTACACAAACTGCTGCACCTCCAGCCACCAGACTGTTAAACTGATCAAGTTTGCGGACGACACCACCCTCATCGGGCTCATCTCGGACGGTGATGAGTCCGCCTACAGGAGAGCGGTGGAACGGCTGGCGTCCTGGTGCAGCCACAACAACCTGGAGCTGAACGCCCAGAAGACAGTGGAGATGATCGTGGGCTTTAGGAAAGACACAGCTCCACCGTCCCCCCTTGCCCTGACAGACTCTTCCACCCCCATTTCCATCGTGGACTCCTTCCGTTTCCTGGGCACCACCATTACCCAGGACCTCAAATGGGAGCCAACCATCAGCTCCCTCATCAAGAAGGCCCAGCAGAGGATGTTCTTCCTGCGGCAGCTGAGGAAACTCAAGCTGCCAACCAAGATGCTGGTGCAGTTCTACACGGCCATCATCGAGTCCATCCTCACCTCCTCCATCACCGTGTGGTCCATCCTCTCCTCCTCCATCACCGTGTGGTCCATCCTCACGTCCTCCATCACCGTGTGGTCCATCCTCACCTCCTCCATCACCGTGTGGTCCATCCTCACCTCCTCCATCACCCTGTGATCCATCCTCACCTCCTCCATCACCCTGTGATCCATCCTCACCTCCTCCATCACCGTGTGGTTCCCCGGCGCTACAGAACGGGACAAGCACCGTCTGCAGCGCATTGTGCTGCAGAGAAGGTGATTGGCTGTGAGCTCCATCTCTCCAGGACCTGTTCACCTCCAGGACCCGGAGGCGTGTGGGTCGGATCACAGCTGACCCTTCTCACCCTGGACACGGACTATTCACCCCTCTCCCCTCAGGCAGGAGGCTACGGTCTATCCAGACCCATACCTCCCGCCACTTGAACAGTTTTTTCCCCTCCGCCATCAGACTCATGAACAAAAACAAGTCTCTGTAGCTCAGTCACAGACTCATGGATGTTTCTGCTCTGTTGCTCTGTGTGGTGTGTCCACACTTAGACGCTGCTATCACTTTATCACTTTAAACACTTAATATCACTTTAAATGCCAAAACATCTGTATATACAATCCCGCTGTTGTTCATTGTCAAATTGTTGTTGTCTTAACATATGTCACTTTATTTCATCTTATTTATTTAATATTTTTTATTTTATGCATGCCCTTATAGCCTTATAGTTTAAAGGACCTGTATCATGCTATTTTAAGCCATTCCAAAGTAAAGTATAGGCCTTTATATGATATATTGTACCTCTACCACTACGGAGCACTCATTTTTGTGATAAATATTAGTATTTTCTGGAGGTATTTTTCCAACCCGGAAGACAAAACGCTTGGATTCAGTTAACTCCGCCCCCTCTCGCCGCTCATACAACTTTAGCAGTAGTAGAAATATATATATCACAGCAAAAAGTGAAGTTATTTCATGATGCTGTTATAAGGAGTTAACATGTGCAACACAGCTTCATGGCTAAATGGCTAACACACACACGCTAACACACACGCTAACACACACGCTAACATGCATTTTGATCGACTCACCACTCTGATGTTTCCAGTATGGGACTTGCGCTGGTTATAAAAGTTAATCCACTTTGATTCTGGCCGAGGTTCATTAGCATCCTTCAGTACAGGCTCAGACAAACACTATTGTGGCTGATAGTCGCTGAATCCCGGAGGGAAAGTCCAACTTCTATGGCCTCTTCTTTAGGAAGGTTGAATAAAGTCCTGTCCCGCAGCCAAACGCGCTTTTCTCCGTGACATTATTGTGAGGTAAGAAAAAAGAACAGGTGTCCAGACTCCAGAGTAGGTCAGAAAAAGCTCCGTCTTCACAACTTTCGGTGCAACATGACATGACATCTGTTCAGACCGTTCGGACGCTCAGGGGGAGCGTTTGTTTTCGGTACAGGGTCAGGCACTTCCTTTTTTTTCTTTTTTTTTTTTCTTTTTTTCTTTTATTTATTTTTTCTTACGACAGAAATAATGAAAAAAACTGTTTTACAAATGAAAATCATGCCGTAAGGCATTAGATTACAGACGTCGAGCACTTCCGTTCCGCTGTGACGACACAACTGAACATGCCAGTCGTTTACCAGGAGAGGGCGGAGCAGCTGCTCAGAGAGCAGGATTCAGGAGGATTACTGAGAACTGCGTGAATGAATCCAAAAACCACTCTGGGGGTGTTTTTGATAAGGAAATAGCATAACAACATGGTTAAAAGCTCCAGAAAGTCGATTTTGCATGATATAGGACCTTTAACGTTCTTAGCTTATTTTTTATCTTAATTCTGTGTTATATGTTTTATGTCGCACGTTTGCACCAAGTAAAATTCCTAGTTTGTAAACCTTGTTCACAAACCTTGGCAATAAAACGAATTCTGATTCTGATTCTGATTCTGATGCTACACATGCTACCGCTTGCTCCGAGTGCTGTTTTTGCCACATTTCCTGGACAATGTGCCGTGGCAAAGCATCCACACGGTCCCGATTTTGACTTGGCTTTACTCGTGTGCGATAAATTAACCCAACAGAAAACGGCAAAAAAGTTCCCATAATAAGCTCGTGCATCTCAGCTAGAAGGTCCCGGGTTCGATTCCCACCTGGACGGGGCCTTTCTGTGTGGAGTTTGCGTGTTCTCCCCGTGTCTGCGTTTCCTCCGGGTACTCCGGTTTCCCCTACCACTAAAAATATGTACAATAGGTTACCCTCTGGGGCCAGGACTCCCCTGTAAAAGAGATCATTTTAACCTCAGTGGGACTTTCCTGGTTAAATAAAGGTCATATAAAAATAAATAAAGATGCGTTGCCGTCTGTATCTGTATTGCAGACTGTCCACTCAACCCACGCGGCTGATGCTGTGATGGAACGCTAACTGCCGTGCTGTTGTTGTGTCATGACATCACACGCATAACCACTATACTCAATGTTGACTATTTTCCTCAGATTTTGACCAAATACGCCAAAATAACTTGTATATTGTCGCATATTGACAATTCGGGTTGACCGTACACAACATCAGCAAGCATAATATGACACAGACTGCACACATCAGGCTTTTGCCCCGTCAAATGAATACTTTTAGGGGCATAAAGGATGCTACCCTCCAAAAAGACTAAAATGGCTGATTTAGTACTTTTCGAGCAAAGGTTTCGTGTAATTTCTATGTTTAGAGTTTCTGTAGCATGAAAAGGTCTTAATGTTGTTTATCACAGCAATTTCCCGCCTCAACATATAAAAATGTTGTTATCAATCCATCAGTTGTTTTGTATAACCCACTATCACAACAGTGACAATGGAACAAAACAATAAACAAGACAATGTAAAGTTCAGGAAAATGAAGTATCCAGGCAAACATAGTGTCCTAATGAGGATCATCAGCAGATGGGGACGAGCCACGTGGGCGTCCCCCCCCTCCCCCGTCCTTAGACTCTCCGACACGACAAGGAAAGACTTAAAAACCCAGTGGGAGAAAAGAGAACCCTCGGGGAGAACCACAGAAGGAGAGATCCACTCCCATGGACGGACAGGCTATGGAGACCCAGGGCCGATGGGAGTCCCAGTCCCTGTTGGACAGAGATTCCTCCGCAGATAGGGATTAAAGGAACAGGCCACCGTGTTTCCATACTGAGATATGTTCTTACCTGAGCTTAGACGAGTTGATGCGTACCGGTCTGCTCTCTGTCCGTGCGCTCAGTCACGCACAGAGACCAAAGATGTTGTTAGCATTTAGCCTCTCCTCCTCTCCCTCTATGGGGGTGAAGTTGGACGCGACCGAGCTCTTCCACGTTTCCCCTGTTTAAATACGGTTACCACATCTTTGGTCTCGACTGAGCGCACGCGTAAAGACCAGACAGGTACGCATCAACTTGTCTAAGCTCAGGGAAGAACATATCTCAGTATGGAAACACGGTGGCCTGCTCCTTTGAGACTGCGATACTAATGACCAACCATCGGAAACAGAGGAGGGGGACACCATGAACAGACTAGAGAGAAAGGAAATATTGTATCATAATTAAAATACCTTGTATATGCAGTAAACGGGAGCTAGCAGCGGTAGGCACGTTTTTGTGGTGGAGGGCCAATTTTCTTTATCGTCAAAAGACCAATGGCCGGACCCTCCAATTGTCGGCCAAAGTGAAGCACCAAAAAAGATATTCCTCAAATTCATTTTGAGGGCCAGAGGTTCTATGATGGAGGGCCGGTTTTGGCCCCTGGGCCTGACTTTGCCCTTGATTTTATTCACCTGTTGTAGCACTTTGAGGTTTCGTTGAAATGTGAAGTAATTATTATTGTATAATATATATGTATATAATATTCCTGAGCTAGGATAGGCTTAGTGTACCGGCAGCAGTGTTCGTCCTAAGGCAGCTCTGCTTTAGGCTGTGGGTTAGAGTTTTACCTAGTTATGACGGGCTTTCAAACTAACGGTGCCACTTTCCTATTACTTGGAATGTTTAAAACGATAACATCTTCATTAGCAGAGCTGAACTCTCTAAAGTCTCCTTGCTGACTTTTTTGTCCTCTCTCTGTCTTCTCTGTCTCTCTGTGCAGGGCCATGCTGAGCGACATCGGGGACTATGTAGGTACAGACATTGAAATCTCCTGGTTGCCAAACCTGGACGATTTAATGAAGGACTATGCCAGAAACTTCCGCCCTGGGATAGGAGGTGAGTAGGAGATCTCCTGCTCTGCATTGGGCTGCGCTTCACCGCACATCTACAGCCATCCTTAACATAACGCGCTGGCTCATGTGCTTTCCATGTCCATGTCCTGTCCAAGTGTCCGAGCCACACACACGCAACGGCCTTCTGTCTGAGGGGGGGGGGGGGCTCTGAGTGTGTGCTGCACCAGTACGGCGGATGGAACATGGGATTAGAGGAGCTGTAGTGATTAGAGGTTGATCATGACACTGAACACAACCAGAGCAGTATTCCATTTTCATGAAACAGTCAGTCTTTTGCACATGTAATGAGTTATAAGGGGGAACTTACAGTTCTTTAGACTGCAGAAGTAAGTGCACGAGCATAATTATGATTATTATGCTCACTAAATCACATCACATTTGAATGTTATTACTTCGTATTTTACATCTACCATTTGAATAGGGCCCAGACGTCTTTCCTCAAACTGGTTCAGATCAGGGCTATGTTTGTGTCGCATAACTTTCAGCTTCAGTCTGCTTTGGGCCTGGGTTTGGTTCTCTAACATGAACCAGGAAGGTTTGACAATCACTTTTATGCTACACTCCTAATCAGCCAGAAAAAGAAAGAACAATCCAATCATGTCGAAAACTGTACTTGACCTGCAAAAGTAATCCTAAACTCTAAACTCACACAATGTAGCAATAGTAATGTGTAGAAAGATCTTATTTCTGTATCATTTAGGCTGAAGGCAAAGGTTAGAAGGATTGGTTTCTCCGGCGACTATATATGCGTAGGCTTTCATAATCTGACTCGATTATGCAGTGTTTTGTTCTGTTCAGTTACCACACTAAACGGAACAGTTCTTATTTTCTATCTAAAGTAAGCACTCTACTCTGCAAAGGAAGTGAGCACACACTCTCACCACACTCACACCACACTCTCACCACACTCACACCACACTCTCACCACACTCTCACCACACTCACACCACACTCACACACTCGGGGCATGGGCATGTGCGTGGCTCTCATGTTTGCTAAGAATGGCTGCCAGATGTGAAAGACCCAATGGCTGCAGCTTTAGATTTCTCAACCTCACAGCTTAACTCAGCACAAGCAAGGTGGAACGGCACAGCACATTGTTATGCGCCTCTGTAGCCATGGCAACACCAGCACATCACTATGGCCACAGAATGCACCATGTGTCTCTGTCGCCATGCCAACGCAACACATTACTATGGCAACCCGAATACACCATGTGTCTCTGTCGCCATGCCAACGCAACACATCACTATGGCGACCGAATGCACCATGTGTGTCTGTCACCATGCCAATGCAACACATCACTATGGCAACAGAATGCACCATGTGTCTCTGTCGCCAACGCAACGCATTACTATGGCAACAGGATTCGACAGTTATTATAATGTTATTGTCGCCATGGTAACACAGCCCATCAACATGGCAACATGCAGCAAGTTATACCCATGTCGCCATGGCAACATAACTCATCACCAGAGCAACAGAAATCCTCATGGTCATTGTCGCCATGGCATAACAGTACACCTATGGCAACATTGTGCAACATGGTCACTATGGCAACGCAACACATCACCATGACAACACACTGCCTCTGACACTGTAGCAACGCAACACATCACCATGACAACTAGGGCTGGGTACCGTTAAACGATACTAGTCTGGTATCAAAAAAATAAAAGTATCGAAAGCACGTAGCGTAAAGAAATACAAAACCTTTTATCAACATTTAAAAGAAAAAAAAGTTAAAAAGCGGAAACAATTGGGAAAAACAAGTGGAAAAATGTGGGTAAATTTAGGGAGGGGAAATAAACATTTGGGGAAAAAGGTGAAAAAATAAAATGGAAGGGAAAGGAATAAATGAACATTCATCTGCTTAATACCCAGCCCGATGTTCCTCTCACCGCCTGGCACAGCGCGGCCCGGCACAGCGCGGCTCGGTACAGCGCGGCCCGGCACAGCGCGGCCCGGCACAGCGCGGCCCGGTACGCGCGGATAATGGAGCAATAAGCGGCTTGGTTTCGCTCATAACTCGCCTACTGATAACTTTATAACATATTACAAGCCTTGTAGAGCTCGCATTGTAACAACATGTCTGTACAACCTCAGAATAAGAACGTGTCGCAGTTCAGACGAGAACAGTACAATTAGCTACAGCAAACTCGCCCTCTTTTATAGAAACAGATTCCCTCCGTTTATCCACACAACCCGTTGGATGGGTTCGTGGGTGTAGTTTTTCTCTCGTGCTTGCCCGTGCAGCCCCAGCAGACTCCCATCAGCGGTGAGCGGAGAGCCGAGTGCAGCGGTGAGCGGAGAGCCGAGTGCAGCGGTGAGCGGAGAGCCGAGTGCAGCGGTGAGCGGAGAGCCGAGTGCAGCGGTGAGCGGAGAGCCGAGTGCAGCGGTGAGCGGAGAGCCGAGTGCAGCGGCTCGTGCCATAGCCGCTCTAACTCTAAGCACGTTGTATCTGATGTCTGCACTGCAGCCTTATGCACGTTAAATTAAGGATCTTTTTACGAATGGGGCAACACATGCATTGTGTCCTCACTTCTCTCCCAGGGCCTGTCATGCGCTCATTACGCACTGTGCTCCGGCCTCAGATGCTCCGAGAGGCTCCACTGAGGCCACTGTGACTGAATAACGCTGAACAGTATGTGCGCTGCTGTTTTATTAATGCAGTTGACATAAAAACGATCCATAGCCTATATTAAATGAGAACGATGAGGACGAGCAGCAAAGGAAAAGTGCTAGCATGGCCAGTGATCGGGGCATATGGCACAATTACGCGGCGCCACTTTTGACCTTAGCCCACCCGACGGTCCTTACCATTCACTTCACTGCCTGTCCCAGGACAGACACATCTGCACGGTCTGCGCCTTTGTCTGCAGGACGCGCACATCTGGCTGTCTCTGTGCAGATTGTTGCATCGTGCGCTCGTGTCCCCGCCCTGTCACCCCGTCTTGCACAACCCGCTGTGCCCGGCTCCAGAGAACACTTTGTGTTGGGCCATCAGGACTTATATTTGCTGATGATTGTTTTACGTGTTGCCCGATGAATGAAGAGACCTGCCTGTGCGTAAGTCTCCCCTGATCGAGGCAGCGTTAGCATTAGCGTTAGCACGTGTTTCTTTTAGTCTACTCGTCTTCCTCATCGTTCTCAACTGCACTAATAAAACAGTGGCACAAACACTGTTTCATTATTTAAAAAAGCTCTTCTTCTTAATTCCAGTCAGTCATGGTCGCCACAGTGTGGGGATATTTGAAGGCGGACGCACGATGCGTAATGAGGGGAGAGGACGCAATTAGGGGTGTCCAGGGTTAACCGATTAACCGTTAAGAAATGCATAACTGAGTAAAAGCATTTTGCCCGGTTAACTGGCATGTATAATTTGCTGTGCCATTGAAAATACTTGTAATACATTTTTGCACCACCAGAGACCGCCAGAGCGCTCCCCAACATTTGTTCACAGAAGCCGTCATCGCGCATGGCTAGCTAGTTTAAGGCCTGTTTCACACCGACCTACCTCGCGGCGAGTGGCATGAATTCAGACTGCTCCTCATGGTTCATTCTAAAGCAGCACTATTAATTATAAGGAATACAACTGATATGTCTCCTTAAAATGCAAAATGTGTTTTATGCATAAAAAAAAAAAATCTAAATGTAGTAGTACCTGGAAAATGATTATTATTATGTTATTAATACGACTAAAGTTCCAATTGGATAGACGTGAAATTGCTTTATAAAAGTGATTTTTGCACATTTGGTGCTGAAAACCGCTTCGCTGCGCAGCCCACACGCGGAAAAAATGTGCTCGAGTTCCATTTTTGTTTTCGGCAGCGGAGGCGGCAGCGCCTCGGCGTACGGTCTGTACACACAGGAGCTTCCTCGTCTGCACAACAGGACGCGACTTGAAGAGAGCTCGCGGATGAGGGCGCAGACTGGGTCGCTCGTCAATTCGTTCACAAATCCGCGTGCGGTGTGAAACAGGCCTAACTTTTCAATATGAAGCGTTCCATAAACAGCACAGCGTGGCAGCGCTTTACAGCCGAGAACGACGGATCAAAATGCAAGTATTACATTGCAGTGCTTGGATAAACTTCTACTTCATCTCAACAGCCGACACCCGGGCTTCACTTAGGAGGTAGCTAGGTAAGCTAAAGGCACAAAACTCGCCTTTCTCGTTATTGTTAAAACGTGGTGGAGAGATAAGTGTTGTTGTTGTACTCATGAATGCACAATGTTTCAAAAAAAAGCGGCTAAATGACTGCAGGTAAAATAAATAAAAATACTGTAGGGCCACATGAACGCAATTCAGGGACCTATTTACCTCATTACCACTGCGTTTATTTCTATCAATTAATTTAGTTTTAAATGTGTTCCAGCCATTTAATAAAAGGTGTTAACAATGAAAAACCCCTTTCGCGTCTGTCTGTATAACGTAATGGAGGGGGCGGGGGGGTTGGTTAGTGCGCACACTAATGGTTAACCGAGTATTAGCCGCTAAGGGCCTCGGTGCAGCCCTAGACGCAATATGGAATGGAAACGTTTCATTATGTTCTATTGAATTCCAATTGTGTTTAAAAACGGGAAACACAATTAAACAACCATAAATTGTGTTTTTCCAAATGAGTTTTTAGACGGAACAACCACTGATCGAGGGCTACACAGATTCCTTGATCATTGTTTTTATTTAGGCTAATATTATTATAATAATTATATATTTTTTTCATTTTTAGTCCAAATCAGAAATGCATTCAATGAAAGTTCAAGTTATAAAAATGCTAAGTTTGAGTGGGACAGTTTAATTGTGAGTGGGAAAATGCACAATGACGGGTATCGGTATCAAACACCAAGTATCGTTAAAAAATGAAGGGTACCCAGCCCTAATGACAACACGCTGCCTCTGACACCGTAGCAACGCATCACATCACCGTGACAACACAACACGTCCTGTGTTTTGTTTCAGTGGCGACGCATCTTTGCCTGTCACTATGGCAACCGTGCTGTGTGACGCTGTGTCTAAAAGCGGTGCTGTCTGTGTCTAATGATAAATGGTAGCTTAGCATTGAGCTTCAGATCATCTGTGCAATGCGCCAGTAGCAGCAGTGTAAGGCAGTATGTAACCTGCGCCCCTTGTGGTTCATGATGGTACTGCACTGACAACTTGCTCTACATTGACATCAGTATGGAATAATGATACAGTACTTTACGCTCATTCTGTATTCTATTCTGATTGGTAATTGCCTCAAGAGCCAAATAACCGATAAACACCTTTATTCAATATACACACATGTATATCTGGACACACTGACAAACCATGTTGATGAAATATTAGTAACAAAAAATCAATGGTGGATTATATTTACTGTGTTACAAATGATTTGCAAATGATAATTAATAGAAAAAGTGATACAAATTGGAGAACCTACTCTAAAACAAATTCATTTGACTGGTACTTTCTGTCAGCTCACAGTAGTGTTCAAAATAATAGCAGCCCAACATGACTAACCAGATCATTCACAGTTTTTGGTATAAATCCTAGAACTACATGGACAACACTTTACCAGTCGGTGCAGTAGATTCTTAGAAACACAGACAGACCCAGCGTTCATGGTCTGCATGCTCTTACTTCTGTGTAGATGAATATTCAATTGAAAGGGGTGTGTTCAAAATAATAGCAGTGGGGAGTACAATTGGTGAGGTCAATCACTCTGTGGAAAAACAGGTTTGAATCAGGTGGCCCTTATGTTAGGAAGTCAGCACATGTTATACATTTCACTTTGAAATCCTGAAGAAAAATTAGTTGTTCAAGACCTTGTTCAGAAGTACTGTGTTCTTTTGTTAAACGGTTGATTGGAGGGGTTAAAACTGCTAAAATGATCTCCAACGCGTTAAAATGGAAAGCAAAAACACAGAGACGCAGAAGAAAAATGGACGACTACCATTCGAATGGATCGGACAATTGCTGGGTTGCAGGTGACATCACAGCGCTCTAAAGGCCAATACTATTATATAGAGGAAAAATTAGTTTGTTTTTGAGGACATGTTTGGTCTTGTACAGAGAGACCATGGACTCAGTGACTGATACTAATGATCATTTTTGTAATTCATACATTTTCTTTTGAGCTACGACTTGTGAAAGTGTAATGCTGTTAATAGGAAAAACTGGCTCCTGCCCCCCGCTGGGTCCGGTCACATCATCACATTCTAGAACCTGCAACCCAGCAATAGCCATAAAATGGAAGACTACCATTGGAATGGATCGGACAATAGCCAGAACTCCAAAGGCTCAGCCAGTGATCAGCTCCAGGATGATCAAAGTCAGTCTGAAGTTTCCTGTGAGGACTGGGACAGTTAGAAGACGCCTGTGTGAAGCTAATCTACTTACAAGAAGCCCCCGCAAAGTCCCACTGTTACAAAAAAGACATGTGCTGAAGAGGATACCATTTTCAAAAGAACACATCCACTGGCCTAACGAGAAATGGAGCAACATTTTGTGGACTGATGAAAGTAAGATTGTTCTTTTTGGGTCCAATGGCTGCAGACAGACGACCCCCAAACTCTGAATTCAAGCCACAGTCCACTCTGAAGACAGTGAAGAAGTTTCTCTAACTATGGTGTGGGGCCTATTTATCCAATACCAGGGATCATGGGTCAGTTTGGATTATATCAGAATCCTTGAAGAGGTCATGTTGCCATATGCCGAAGAGGAAATGCCTTTGAAATGGGTGTTTCAACAAGACAATGACCCCAAACACACCAGTAAGCTAAATCTTTGTTCCAGACCAAGACAATTAATTTTATGGAGTGGCCTGCCCAATTCCCGGACCTTAATCCCATAGAAAACGTGTGGGGTGACATCAAAAATGCAGTTTCTGATACAAAACCAAGGAATTGTGGAATGTTGTCAGAGCATGGTGGGCTGGTGTTGACAGGGGCCAGAAGTTGGTTGACTGTACACAACACTGATGTGAAGCAGTTCTAATAAACTGTGGTCATACAACTCAATATTAGTGTATTGATTTACTGGAAAGCTAAATCCTACGGGGAATATTTATTTATGTTGTACATATTAAGCTTGTAAAGACAAATGCAGACACTGCTATTTTTCTGAACCGCCCAATGGTCATTTTTTAAAATGTTCTACAAAGTACTTGAAGAAATTAAACATTTCTCTTCATGTTGTAATTTAGAAAACCATGGGCAATGCTCACAATGCATCTAAATAAAATCTATTATGAAGATGTTGTGCTTCAGTAACGTTTTTAAACACACTGCTATTATTTTGACCACAACTGTACATTACTGAGGACGTTTTGCCCTCTGTTGGTCAACTATTGCATTACAGCCAGAGGAACTGAGCGCAATACAAATCTGTATTGTTAGACCTGACTGTGGTTAGCAGATGGCAGGACAGATGTCAGTATAGTGCTACAGATCATGTGTGTGTCATCCCAGACTTGGTCGGTGCTGTTCTAACCTGTCTCCGCTCAGGTCCCCCGGTCAACGTGGCCATGGCCATCGAGGTGGCCAGCATCGACCACATCTCTGAAGCCAACATGGTGAGTCAACCTCTTCTTCAACTGATAAAAGCTATATTTATATCCTCGAGCAGCATTGAAGAATGTGTCAAACACAGAGGACGATAAAAGCCACAGGATGATTGGGGTATGGCCTAGTGGCCCAAAGTCATGCATTCAGTTGTTCAAATGTTTGTCAGGGTTTCTGTAGGGCATTAAAAAGCATCAAATTAAGGCCTTTAAATTACATTTAAGTTTTTTTTTTATGTCTTTAAAAATATTTAATTTGATTCTCATTGAAATGAAATAATTTTTTCTAAGAAAATACTGTCACTACTTGACTATTAACTACATAACTCAAACATAGTGAACTGCAGTTTTGGTTGTCCACATTTTTTCCTCCAAATTTGGCTGATGAGTTCAGTTTGCTTTTGAATGATTGAAACGTTACACCATTTCTCTGTTTGATTGCATGTTTGCAATTCTTAAATGAAATATGCATAGATTTTTAGTGTTGTTTGTATTTGTATTGTTGAGCCCGCAGGGATATTTGTACTCTGCATTTGACCCATCCTTCGATGCCGCTGGGGTAGCCCGTACAGGAGCAGAGCAGTGCCTGCTGGGGACCCATCTCCAGATGTCAGATGAACAGATTGTCCCTCTACCAGCTACAGCCCTCCCCTGTCCTATCTCTGCCGCAGCAGTACAACCACAACCTCCTCAGCCTCTCCCTAACAAATCCACCATTCATTCGTTCATCAGCACGCACAGGCGTAAAAGGATACATTTAAAGCCACAGTAGCAGCAGTTTCATTGAGATAGGCTAGTGATGTCCAGCTCCCTGCAAAGTTAATTCTGAGGTAGCCTGGCCAGGAGGGCTGGGTACCGTTAAACAATACCAGTATGGTATCGTAAAAAAAGTTTCTATTTATTTCACCTTTAAATATGAGTTTTGATGCTGTCCAGGGACAGCACTATTGTTTATTGGTTTATTTGGTCGGGACAGTGCAAGTTAATGAACAAGCCACACCGGATTGTAGCCTTGGGCTAATCTCCATCTGTCACCCCCATGCGCTCTCTCAAACACACTCTCATTCATCCTGGTCTATTGTACATGTTTTTAGTGGTAGGGGAAACCTACGCAGACACAGGGAGAACATGCAAACTCCACACAGAAAGGCCCTGGCGTTGGTTGGAATCGAACCCGGACCTTCTAGCTGTGAAGCACGAGCGCTAACCACTGTTAGTTACTTGGTTGTTTCAGCTCAAGTAAATGATACAAATTTAAAAGAAATGGGGCCAGATCTTGTGTTTTGAAATGCAGACTATGGCGTAACCTTTTCCATCTAGGAGGGGGGCGCAATGTGAGATCTTCCAGCTCCAGACCTGGCGCAAAACAAAACACCCAAGGCCAATGGCGATGTTATGTAGGCCGAGTGCAGTCCATAGACTTAGACCCGTGCCACAGCGGGACCGGCTGTGTCCCTCGGGACAATGGACATGGACAGGGTTTAACTCATGGGATAAATCAGGTTTTTAGCTTGACCTGATAGAGCTTTTAACAGCCGACAATGCTCAGGGACATGAGAACGTGAGGCAGCACGATGTAAACGAGGCAACAATGTGAGGCTGCCAGAGGAGAGCAGTGCTCAATGATGCTTGTCATAAACCTCGCCTCAGTCGACGTCTCTTTTATTTATAAGCGACACCCTCTCTCCAGTGGTGCAGCAGTTTGGAGCAACGCGGTCCTCGAGCCAGGTGGAAGATCAGGCCCTATGGACTTTTATGGAGTAAATGAACATTATTGTTCTGTTCATGGTTCTCAAAAAACATATAATTGAGGTGTCGGTATCGAAGTATTGTTAAACTAACGGTAAAAAAATGAACGATACTCAGCTCTACCGGCCAGTTCGCCAGTCTTGCTTTTTGTTCAAAAGCAGGAGCGTCTGGGACTTTGCCAACCCCAAACCGCCACGGTTTTTGTCACTCCAATCACAGAAGCAAAGTTGTAATGCCTCACTCAGATGCAGAAGACTCTCAAATTGCTTATCATCCGAACTTTATAAGTTCTCTCTCCTGTAATTAAATAGTTTAGTAATTCGCCCAGTGATTTTGCGGAAGATGGAAATTTTCATTATGATATTTCGTACTCGAGTAAGATTCCTTGTTGGACAAACACGCGTTTCTCTGATTGGTTAATCTGCCTGTTAGTCCCGCCCTTTAGAACTCGTGGAGATAACGCTGAGTCCCAGAATACACGTCTTTGTATAGAATTGGAAAAGCGTAGAGCCCATTCTAGCTGGCCAGGCAAGGTCTGAGGAGAAGTGAGCCCACTCATAGTAAAGACTGTTTATGACATTTTCCATCCATAAATACACACAATAAATGCTTGCATATGATTTTCTTTGGGTGGAATGTTACGGATTGCGTCTTTTAACTTCTTGTGCCTCATTTCTGTGCATCTTTGGTTGAAATAACTGTCCGTATTCCACCGCAGGAGTACACCATGACCGTGTACTTGCGTCAGAGCTGGCACGACGACCGTCTCTCCTACAACCACACCAACAAGACGCTGGGCCTGGACAGCCGCTTTGTGGACAAGCTGTGGGTTCCCGACACCTTCATCGTCAACGCCAAGTCGGCCTGGTTCCACGACGTCACCGTGGAGAACAAGCTGATCAGGCTGCAGCCCAACGGGGTCATCCTCTACAGCAGCAGGTACCGGCGGGGGATACACTCCCGAAACCCCGTCTGTACAGAGCACAGCACTTTCTACTCACTGCCACCTCTTTTGTGTAGGATCACATCCACGGTGGCGTGCGACATGGACCTCACCAAGTACCCCATGGATGAACAGGAGTGTATGCTGGACCTGGAGAGCTGTGAGTTCAAACATGTCAGCAAATAGCCTGTGTATGTAGCACACAAGCCAAGTCCAATCCTGGTCCTAGATTGTCCACTAGAGGTGAAAACCCGGCACTCAAAGCTGGGCATTAGCATGTAGCATGATGCTAATGTTAGATTTATGATTAGCATTCCCGGTTATATGTTCCAATTCGTGCCATTGAAAAACTGAGTTAGATCCTTTAGTATGCGAACAGTTAGCACATCGGCTATTTCGGGAGACTTTTCAGAGTCCATTAGCCTGTTTAATTTATTTTTCCCATCGAGTTTGAGAAAATTCACTGTTACCATGGAGATCCACCATGTTTGTGGGTGTTAGCAAACATTTTCCATAAACTAACGTGCTAAAAACATTATGAAAAGTGGAGAAAAGGCTCCATAATAACTCCAGAATTTTACCTTTGAAAATATCTACTGTATTAGTTTATTATTGCTGCAAATCCCATGATGCCTAGCGATATAGACTGAACTCTATATACATTAGCATTAGCCCTTAATCATCGCAAATTATGAACAATCCAGATGTTTTCAGCTGTTGTCAACCATCAACCACATTTAGGTGACGTCAAAGCCTGGTTGGAAATCATTAATGAATGCACAGACCTTCGGAGATGTCACTTTAGATACAAATTAGCGTCTAAAAGTGCCCTCAGAGCTAAATGCAAACTCAAATACAGTTGTGGGTTGGAAACACACTAAACATCATAATAGAAGATGTTAATAATAAAGAAACCACAGCAATTACATCAATGAAACGGACAAAACGTACCTCACCATACTGTACATTAGGCTCAGATAGCTAAAGGCATTTCTATGTGTTGAACCACTTTGCCCTTCTCCGTGTCTCTGTATCTTTATTTGGTCAAATAAAAATACACTTTGCCCTTCTTGTAAAACAACAGTAGACTTTGACCTGTAATCCACATGCTCTGAGTCATAAACAGTAATTGGGGTGCTGCTTATGAGGACATTATGCGGGATCAGTCCGACGTTCCCCTGGTAGTTAGGTAGATAGTGAAACCTAAACATAAATGAATGGATAAAGACATTTAGAATCAAAGTTACCTTCATAAGACTTCATTACAACGGTTACAAACGGGTCTAGAAATACAAAAGTCAGGTATGTTCACCTGTATCTGATGTCCCCAAGTCATTTGAGTCCCCCTGCGAATCGTAGTTTGAAACACAACTGTAACACTGTGCTTTCAGACGGCTACTCCTCCGAGGACATAGTGTACCACTGGTCAGAGAGTCAGACGCACATCCACGGCCTGGACAAACTGGAACTGTCCCAGTTCACCATCACGGACTATCGCTTCGTCACAGAGACCATGAACACCAAATCCGGTGAGTGGGCTCTCAGCCCGGCCCAGACTCTTCTGACTTAGTCTAATAGTTAAGAGATACTTATCTAGCCCTATGCAAACATTAACAGTGCGCACATTATCTCCAACAGTGAAGAAGAAAGTATAAAGTACACTATTTATACATTTCTACAAAGATGAGGGGGACATGAGACTACAGACAATACACAGGGGTTAAAGTGGGCAGGAACGATTGGGAACGGCGTCCCCGCACCTTCGCGTGGCAAAAAAAAAAAGTTAATGATTGCGACTTAGTCATTTTTGCACACATACGAAAGTCTGCCTGTGAGATAAATCAATGCAATAAAAATACTAGGTCGGGCCAGGGGTAGAACCTTGGGTAGTTTTAAGCTATTGTTAATCTGCTGAAGTTGCGCTGGACAGAAGTCACTCTTCAGAGAGAAACTGTAGAAATAATCATAAGATCAGCAGCAGCTCAGTCCACTGGGTTTAATGCGCCTCAGTATAACAGCATTTATCATGATATTATCAACTTCACGGACATTCACTAATCCATAAACGGAGTCTACTCTTCCCAAGCTTTAGCCCACTTTTTACTTCATATCAATCAGCCTCATATTTTCGGTTTTAGAGATGAATTTAGGAAGCATAATGAAGAGAAAAGGCGATAAAACTGTGCGGTTACGGCACAATATCGGCCTTTTTCACAAAGTATTTCCTCTGATCTGATCCTCTGAATCTACCCAGTTTAAAAGTAACAATGTCATGAATCCAGGTGTAATGAGTCTTTAGAGTCGTCTGCAGCCTGTGTCTCCTCCTCAGTGCGATGAGCGGCTACAGACGGAGGAAGGACAGGGGCGGAGCTGACACGGGCAGCAGAGGGACTAGGGCCCCACAGGGAAACACTTACACAACATTTTGACAGTACATAAAAACAATAAATAAATACATAGATTCAATAATAAAAGTCTAATTGCAGCTATACAAATCTGTGTTGCTTTTTTCTTTTAGGAAAGTAATCATAAAGTAGACAGTTCTGATTTTCATCACTGTATAAGGCTGATTCAAACAGCATATTTTTGCCTAAAATACACCAGATTGCACTAAATTGTATCTTATTATTCAAAAAGATTTCCCGGGGAGGATCGGCTGTTGCTCTAACTTTCAGGCAGTATCTCAAACATGAGCACACATAAATAAATCTTATTCTGTGAAATGGTTTCAAACTTATTTTTAAAATAAAGACATTAAAAGTAGGTCTTCCTCTGTATTGACCCACCTCCACCTCTAGAGGCAGCACTCCTGCTCTAAGATGAGCACACAGAGACCTCTGTCCTCTCTTCAAATTACATTTCACATAAATCTCTGTGGAAAAACATTCTTTAATCTGAATGTAAGTTCTCAGTTTCAGTTTGCTTAGCAATTAAATGTTCCACTACTCCTTGTAATGATCAAACAATATCTGCCTGTGGTTTGTTATTTTACACTGTAAATTATTCCAAAACAATGTTTGTGAATTTATTTTTGTAAATATTTGAAGGACCTCCTGAGACCAAGGGCATTTATGATTTTTCTCCCAGTTAAAGACTTTCCTAGTCAATCTATCCTCAGGTAATTGAACAAGACGGTTCCAAAGTCCTAACATTTCGACCCACTGTTTCACCACACAGGATTCCCCGCCCATGTCTTCCTCTATGGCTGCCTTAGGGGTGAACTTATGGACTCCAAAGAAATACCTCATAGCTCTGCTTTGGACAGAGTTGCTCTATGCAGCGTCCTGAAAACCCCATACTCCTGCAGCATAGAGCAACACAGGAGCTACCATTGAGTCATACAGCTGAGTGAAGCTCAAATAAGGACATAATTTCATTTTACTGATAACTGCACCCAGAGCCCTTCCAGCAGAGTCTGTTAGTGCTCTTCTACCATCAGAAAAAATCATATTCTCGTGAAAAACAAAACCAAGATACTTATAAGTTGCAGAATACCTCAACAATGTTTGACCAAAATAAAATTCATACTCACTTTGACAAACATAAGGCCTTCTAAAGTTAACCATTTGAGTCTCATCACAATTAATATCAAGTCTCTTTTTAGTACACCAATCATTCAAGATGTTGAATCCAGGGTGTCCAGGGTCTGAAACTGTGGCCTCAAGTCGCCGATATTCAGAATATTTAAACAGAGAATGAGAAATAACGACAACATATAATCCTCTATGTGAATAAGGAGGTGAACAGGAGACACTTCCATCCATCTTCTTCCACTTGTTCGTTGCCGGGTCGTGGGGGCAGCTGTTGGAGCTGCACCAGCCCCTATGGCTCCTCCTGCAGGTGGGGGGTCCACAGAAGGACAGCCTCATGGCTCTAACCGGGCCTGTTGGTCTCTCATAATGTCTATTTTCAAGCCCCAAATGCAGGATATGTCCACTTAAAAGATTTAACACCGTGTGATAAAACCTGCTGTGTGTTTCCCATAATTCAAAGTGTAATGAATATTTGTGTTTGAGTCGTGGCCTGGGGACATTTACCCATCAGCTCCAAGTGGCAAACGGCCGATCTCTCCCACACACTCTGAATGCAACCTCGTCTGCCACTACAGCTTCATCATCCCCTTTCTCCATCACTCCACAGCCCGTAACCATGGAAACTACAGCTCAGAGTTACAACCGCTGCGCTACTTGGAAAGAGACGTTAATGCTGCTTCTGAAAATAGCCGCCCAAATATTTACACAAACAGAGAAGAGCACCCATGCGACCAAAACCAGCTGTGTGGCGCTCTGGCTCCCCCCTGTGGCGTATGGACACGATGCAACGGCTTGGGTGGTGGTGGAGTGGTTAGTGCTCTTAGCAGGCAGAGGTCGGCAACTCCAGCACAGAACCTCAGGCCCCCAAGATGATTTTGAGAATAGGATTATAAGAAATCAAATACTTTAAAGTACTCAGTAATTAAAAAATGCGGGAAATACTGTCGTATACAGTATGATGGAAAACATTTGCAGAAAATGGTTCTCTACTTTGGGCAACAATGGTGAGGTTCAGCCATTGGTGTTTATGATGAAAATCAGCCCTACACGACGCAAACCTGCATCTCCATCTTTTTTTTTTTTTACTGTTTATACGTTTTGCCCCCTTAAAGTTTTTTGGTAGTCATTGCATATAAGATACCTCTATTTAATTGTTTGCACATTTCCTGTCTATTCTGCACACCATGAGTGTTTCTGAGAGCTGAATGTAACAATTGAATTTCTCCATTGTGAGATCAATAAAGGCTTATCGTATCTTAATATATGATATAGACTCATTACATGCAAAGTGACATATGTCAAGCATTTATTTGTTATAATTTTGATGATTATGGCTTACAGACCATCCATGAGTTTTTTAATTTGGGTTTTTTACAAGCTGAGCCATAATAATAAAAATAAAACAAATAAAGGCTTACATATCTCAATTTGCCTGTAATGAGTCTATCCTATATTAGTTTCACAGTTTAAACCCCCTCAACGCCTAGTGTCGCTAATTCATGACATACCTCTTCTTGCAAGACTGTGGCTAAACCAGTGCTTCTCAATTATTTTTTGCAGTATAATCAAATGATTATACTGATATGAATATGGTATTGATAAAACAAATTATAGATGTTATTATTGAGTCTTTTACCTATATCTGTAATTTGTCATTTACTTCAGGGATATTTTCAGACCACATGAAAATAGCCAAAGTTTTTCCACTCTTTAAAAAATAAAATAAATCAGAATTTTCTAATTATAGATCAATATCATTATATAAATGTTGGCGTTAAGGGGTTAAGTTGAATAACAGAAGTGAATTCTGGAGAAGTTCTTTGCGATTAGACTGAATACATTTCTAACTAAATTTAAGATTTTAAGTAACAGCCAATATGGGTTTCGTCCTAATCACTCAACTGCTACAGCAATTATGTAACTAACTGAAGAAATCGCCAATGCTATAGACAAAAAGGACTATTTAGTAAGCATCTTTGTAGATCTTCAAAAAGCGTTCGATACGCTGGACCACAAGATATTGTTGCATAAATTATATAAATATGGTATCAGAGGTGTGGCACACCAATGGATTACCAGCTACTTAAAAAGCAGAAGTCAATTTGATTAAATTAACAGCATAAAGTCTAAAAATTGTAACATAACTTGCGGGGTACCACAAGGATCGGTTCTAGGACCTATACTTTTTCTTCTATATGTAAATGTTATTGTGTCTGTGTCTCAGTTACTTAGGCGCATTCTATTTGCGCCTGACACAACTTTATTCTATTCAGGAAAAAATATAAAAGATGTGTAGAGTGTAATCGGCACTAGTAAAAATGCCCGTGTGGTATTGGAGGCTGAAGGAGCGCTGTGAACAGAATCCTGGTCTAACACGAGCCTCGTTCCCCCCACAGCGGGCCGCTTCCCCAGGCTCAGTCTGCGCTTCGAGCTGAGGAGGAACCGCGGTGTGTACATCATCCAGTCCTACATGCCCTCCATCCTGCTGGTGGCCATGTCCTGGGTGTCCTTCTGGATCAGCCAATCTGCTGTGCCCGCCCGGGTGTCACTAGGTACATCCACCTCCTCCACTCCCTGTTGCTGTCAGCTGTTTGTGGATGTCTTTAGTGCAGAATGGTTTCATATTTTACACATTGCACTAGATACATGACTGGTTAGGCTGTTGAGAAAGTCAAAACACATTGAGTTCCCTTCTAAATGGTGGCGTTGACGTGGCATAACAATATTCTAAAAAGCCTCTATAAATTGAGATGGTGGGCAGGTAAGAATTGCATGATTGTAACTACGGTAACTGTCAAACTGTAGATTTTTCTGTCTTGGTTTGTGGCTAATATCTCTGGTATTATAAAGACAATCCACATGAAACAAAAAGGGTCACAATGTTCAGCGTCTTCTCTGTCAGCGCATATAAACATAGGTAGACTTTCTTCCTGCTAAAGGTGTCCAAAAGTGGTGACAATATTCCAAAACATTTGCGTGACGTTGGTCAGAAAGGACTTTTTCATTTTACGGCTGAAAGTCCTTCCATCTGACCGACATCACGCAAATGTTTTTTCTGTATATGGTCTCCACTTCTGGACTCTTTTCCGATCACCTTTTCTTTCATATGGATTGTCCTTATAATAACAGAGATACTAACCATAAACCAAGACAAAAAAAAATCTGCATTTTAACGTGACCATGATCGCTGACAAAACTATAGGCTCATTAGAATGTTGATGAACGCAACCTATTTTCTGAATAAAGAGGAGAGTTCATTTGGAAAAAACAGGCTCATGTCATTAAACTGAAGTCAGGTGGATCCAAAAGGACTGACAAAGAGAAAATGACAAGCGTTGAGATCAACATGGGATGTAGCACATACAAGCACCAGGTTCCAGTCTGGTTTCAACACATCTCACACTCTTTTTACTGAAGATGTTCATACTTAATTCCTGTTTTTTTGTTTTTTGTTTTACTTTTTATGTATTGTTTTTCCTGTTACTTCAAGACCATTTCCATTGTAGATTCTCACTGAAGGCATTCATTTACGAATGAACACATATGGAATTATGTTTTAAAGCAAAAAGTTGAAATACTGTAGATTCTTCTAAAAAGCTTTGATTACTGCTTTGCACACTTTGGACATTTCTCAATGAGCTTCACGATGTCGTCACTTGAAATGATTTTGACGTCCCAGACTGTGAAACTATTTCAAAGACAACCTTATGACGCTCATTGAGAAAATGCCACAAATAAAATGTTAAAAATATAAAGCATATTTTGAATTATTTCACCCTTTTTTGTTTCAATGAGAATCACACAATGTAAATAGCGTTGAAAGTAAAGGAAAGCCGATACATTTGACCGGTACTGTATACTATACTGTAATGAACATGAGGCTCATGCATGTAAACATGACGCCCTGGATATACTGCGTATACCAGGGTGTCTGACAGGAACTTTACACATGGCAAAATAATGAATTATGTCATATTAGAAGAAGAAGAGCTTTATTTATATAGCGAATTTCACATACACGGTCACAAAGCGCTTTACATGAGACCAAACGATTAGTATTCCATTAGTATTCTCCAGGACAAATCTTTCAAAGGGGTCTGTGTAAAGCAAACACTGCTCTGACAGTTGGTTCCCCTCTCAGGCATCACCACAGTCCTGACCATGACCACCCTGATGGTGAGCGCCCGCTCCTCGCTGCCCCGCGCCTCCGCCATCAAGGCCCTGGACGTGTACTTCTGGATCTGCTACGTCTTCGTGTTTGCCGCGCTCATCGAGTACGCCTTCGCCCACTACAACGCCGACTACAGGCTGAAGGAGAAGGCCAAGGTCAAGGCCAACAAGCTGGGCTCAGAGGTGAGAGTGGATTAAGACAGAGAACATCGAAAAGAGGTCCATCTAAATTAAAAAAATCACAGGCTCAAAATCAGCGCAGTGCATTTCTAATTTAATGAATCCATGTGAACGATTATGATATGCTCAACTGCCTGATACTTTGAAATGGGTAGTGCAGCTTTAACATACAGTCACTTAGCAAACCTACGCAGACGTTTCCCACGTTTGCACTGTGTTTATAATAAAGTATCAATCTCCTCCAGTCTGCTCATTCACATTCTAACAACTTAGTTTAGACTTGCTTTACAAGAAGCCCACAGCGTTGGCAACTCTTTAGTTTGTATTTTAAATCACTAAGCTAAGGTCCGGTCATCACTCAGGTGTCTAGACAAGAGACTTCAATAAACGTACACAAGTGCTTACATATGAACAAACGTTTGCTGCAGGGGGATGTGAGGGGGGCGGGGAACTGTGCTTTCACAGTGCGACGGCCATAGCTCACGACTTAAATGGATAAATTAGCAAAGTTCTTCACAGTCATGGTAATATGAACCCAGCTATGCAACAAACCATCACTTTTTCTGGGTTAGTTCCGACCGAGCCGCCCTCAGAATTAGGGCCAGTCAAGCATAGGCGCCGATTTATGGGGTGCATACCTATGTTCCCCGGGTCCTATGTTCCCCGGGTGCGATTTTTGTTTGTTTTCGTAGGTGAGTTGGTACTTCAACCAATCACAAGTCATGAGAGTGAAACGTCATACATATATCAATCAGCTTAACCCTGACCCTGCCCTATAGCCACTAACCTTAAGGATAGTGGGCTGGTGCCTAATCTTAATCAATAGAAGTGGGGGAACATAGGGCTGACCCCGATTTATGTTCTTCCCAGTGGGTGCCCAGTCAAAAAAAGATAGGTCGAGATTGACCCAGCACTCTCGTAGTTGGGACCCTGGCCATATGAGCCACGCGCTCTACCTATGGAGCTAAACGAGCGGAACAAAAGACCGCAAACTGTAATCGAGGCAAATTTGCCTGGGCGCCCAAAGATTTGAGCGGGTGCTCCAGCCCCGCAGCACCCACGGGATCGGCGGCTATGCAGTCAAGTATCTCTGCATACTGCAACGGTCTGTGTACGAATACAGCTGCCTGGACTCGCCGCCGTATCAGCGATCGAGTCTGGTGACCACAGCATCAACCACATTTCCACAGCCGACCATACGCAAGCAAACAGGAAGAGGAGTAAACCAATCAGCAAAGGGCAGGGGTCTGCTGTTGATGCGGTGTTATTAGCTCTCCCGTGCACCATCCGTAGATTGTTATTGAGGGACTTCCACGTCCCAAGACCGACGCCGCTCGCTAACAACACGTGACCACAAATAAAAAAAATCTGATTGCATAGGCTCGTTTGACTTTTCTACTGCTGCCAACGAGGGCATGGGTATCCGACTGATATGTCTCTGTATGAACAAATACAGAGGAGGATCATTCTGGTCTTGCCAGGCTACAAATATAGGGGATGCATACTACTTCCCCCAACGTAATTGTTTAGCATAAAGAAGCCTCGCTGCGTAACGCTAATCAGTGGAAATAAACACAGCTAGCATGTGGCACTTCCCTCAGCTAATTGTACCGGGCATTAGGTGTCCACGGTATGTTATTTATTCTTAAGGGTTTTGTGACGGTAAAGTTCATGTTGTGACCTGGACTGATCCACAGCGTGACACGATCTGCCTCCCCACCCCCACTGTGCTTGTCCTATAACCTCTGCACTCTCCTGTGCGCAGACCATCGTGAAGAACGGCAAACAGGCCATGGTGCTGTTCTCCCTGTCGGCGACCGGCCTCAACCAGGGCGTCGTGATCTCCAACCGGCAGAGGGCCCACCGCCCCAGCGGGCAGATCCCCGGGGAGGCCCACCACCCGGAGACCCCCGAGGAGCAGCGGAGGTCCCAGCAGGCCGCCGAGGAGAGCCAGGAGGACAAGAAGTGCTGCTCCAAGTGCGCGTGCAAGCCCATCGACGCCGACACCATCGACATCTATGCCCGCGCCGTCTTCCCCTTCACGTTCGCCCTGGTCAACGTCATCTACTGGGTGGCCTATACCATGTGAGGCCAGCAGGGGGCGTTTTCTTGTTATGGATGACTGATGATTTTCAGGACTTTTGGCAGACTCTTGAAGACTTTTGACGACTTTTAGCCACACAAACGGTACAATATTTAGTTTTGAATTGCTACAGCAACGATTTGAATGGACAAAAGAGATTTGGTTTTTCTTGTTAAATTTCTCACTTGGCTGCACTCACTCTGTCCGTAAGCCCTACCAGACCTTCTCGCCACACTGTCCGAGCCAGTGTGCGACTCTCTACGGCCGAAGCTGCCCTGACGGAAGCCAGACCGCCCGTCAACACCACAGAGCGATAAAGCTTTACCAAAAACCACCACGGGAGTCAACGAGGACATACTAAATGACCACACATCGCTGGCTGTGCATTGGCTGGCTACAGGTGTACTGTGGACCCTTTCACGTCTAGCTGCAGTGGAACAAATCATCAAAAAGCTAAATAATGATTACTTTAGGACACTAAGAACATATTCATAAGGAGACTCTAAACCATTAGTCTGTATGTACAGGGGTGGGAAACATGGACTTATTATCCCGACATATATGACATGTTCGCAGGCTGTTATTTTAGATTTTCCATTTTCTTTGCCCAAAAGAAAAATAGACAGGAAAATAAAGATGCTAATTTATCAGTTACACTAAAAGCATTTGTAACAAAGCCTTCCTTATCATTTGTCAATCGTTTGGAAGCAAATATTTATTTATTGGTTTATTTGGTCGGGACAGTGCATGGTAATGAACATACATGGGTCTCATGCATGCAAACACGCCACTCCGGATTGTAGCCTCGGGCTAATTTCCATCAGTCGTCCCCGATGCGCACTCTCAAACACACTCTCCTTCATCCTGGCCTATTGTACATGTTTTTAGTGGTAGGGAAACATGCAAACTCCACTTTTTATAGCGATAAATGTTCAGACCATTAACATGTTTAGATCCTAGAGCTTGGGGAGAAAAGGATTTGTGGGACTTTTAGCTCATTCCATTCTAATAATAAAAACAAACACAATATAGATTCTAATATGTAGAATACTGCGGTTATAGTTCACATTAAAGCATTTGGACACTGAAGTGACTAAGTGACTTATGGAGTTGTTCCACAGCTCTTTTCTACTTATTGTATTATTTCTGTACCTTTTAGCCGGTGTTGTTGTACCCAGATGAGCCCGATCCCTTTACGTAACCGTACCAATAAAGATAGAAATGGCATTCGATCCTTTAACTCAGTGGTTATCAACGAGTGTGGACTCAGGACCATCCCATGAAACAGACCCACAATAACGTACTTACTTCTGGTCAACGTTTTTTGTAAATTGCACTAAATGACGCAGTTTCCAACCACTGTTCCTGAAGTTGCCGCTTAGAACCAGGTTAACCCATTCATGCTTCTGTGTTGTAACAATAAAAAAGTTTTCAGTTTAGACATTTCAAAGTGAAACCATAACCAGACACATCCATGACATGTCTTTACAAGTGATTAGGAAAGCTTTGTGAATGCTTTATAAAGGAAAACTCAAGTCTTAGTAGAAATGTCATTTTTGCTTGTAGGAAAGATTCCAAAACTGGGAAGTATTTGAGGACAGTACATGGGCCACTTGTACGTTTGCATGTGAGAAAGCTTTGAACGCTGTGATTTTTGTACATAGTCCACCCCTGATCCCTCTGATAGATACAAGTCATACTCAAAAGGTCCCATATTAGGCTTTATGCAGACAAAAATTCTCAATATGAGAAACAATGGGCCTGTACTAAAAATGTGCAAAAGTTACAATTGTTTTGGGCCCGATGAAAATCAGGTTGGAAAGTAGAGATCTATATTTTCTAGTATCGTTACGCTCCTGATAGCGATCTCTTAGGTCTTAAGTGTTGAAGTAACAATAACGATGATTGTGTAGATTTAAATGATAAGGTAGTCTCTCCACATGTTTTGAGTCATCGTCATGTTTCCAACAGTAACTATTCAAAGTTGTGGTGCCGTTCTCCGAAAAAATACATAGTCATTCACTGAAGTACATCCACAAAGCTGGAGAGTATAAGATCAACTGTCTTAAAGAGGGGGTATTGTGCTAAATCGAGTTTTTAGAACCGTTTTTTATTACCATGTTACAAAGTTCTCTCATTAAAAACATACCTGGATTTCCACTCACATTATCTTTGGGTAATCTTTGAATCTTCTTTGTGGGCTATTCTTATCACTGCAGCAACAGCTCCTGAAAAGCTCCTCATTTCCCCCAAAAAGCTCTTCCAGAGGTCCTACGTATCCAGGAAATTCTCTCGTCACCTCTAGATCTCTTGCTAAGCTTCGTCCTTTCATGGCGCAGTAAAAACACACACCATAGCTTTAATCCTCTTAAAGGAAGAGGGCCTTACGGAAATGAGGACCAAAAAACAGGATATTTGTCTTATATAGCGCTTTTGTGGACGCTTTACACGCTTTACATTGCATTATTCATTCACTCCATACTTGGTGATGGTAAGCTACTATTGTAGCCACAGCTGCCCTGGGGTAGACTGACGGAAGCGAGGCAACCAGTCTGCGCCATCGGCCGCTCCGACCACCACCAACCACTCACTCACCCGCTCCATTCACCAGGCTTCCTGGTGTTACCAAACGGTCTCCCATCCAAGTACCGACCAGGCCCATCCTGCTTAGCTTCGAGATCTGACGGGATCAGCCAGAGCAAAAGCGGGATGGCCCTCATTGTATATGTTTTTTAAAGTGTGCGTGTTTGTAAAGCAATACATTATTTGGTCGTCATGACGAGGGTGCCACCATTGCAGCAATACCACCCTCTAGTGGCTAGGGGCGACTCCAGAATGCCCACTGTAATAGAGCTCAACCGTCCCGCTCACTTTTGGTCGTTTGCCGGGGTCCGGGTAAAAAGCCCATTATTATTAGTGTAAAAGTAATCAGCTCTGTGCCGACTACCGATCATCGTGAGGATATCTTTACAAGAAAGAAAAGTAAGTAAGTAACTGCTTTATTTGTCATCGTACAACCGTACAACAAAAATGAGTTCAGGTGTTAGTGCTGAGCCGCTGCAACTGAGCGAGCCGCCACTGTGGGCCGACCAGACCAGCATGTTTTTGGAGGTCGGGGCAACTGGAGTACTGCCTTCCTCTGAAACTGTGCACCGCCTCCTGGGTTTGCCCCTGTTTCAGAGCGTGGTGTCCTGCACTGGTCAGCTCATCCACCTCCTCCGTCCTCTTCCTCCTGTGCAGCGCCTATCACCATCTTCTGGGAAGAGCAGTTCATCTGTTTTATTCTCCAATGAACGTCCATTTGCCAGAACCCTTGAACATGAAGTTTTGTTTTTGTCTTTCCTTCCAGACCCCTGGAACCGGATGGGGCCGTTGAGCTCAATATGGAATCCTATGGGGACCCGTCTCTAAAGTGGCTTAAACGCCTGGCCCCAGAGAATAATATTATTTCTAAAAATGGACTTTCCTCCTGTGACACCACTGAGGGGCGGGTCATGATTTTGCTCTATAGATTTTTTAGTTTAGTTTTAGTTTTAGGGTTGGATTGACAGGCCCTGGAGAATGGTGTAGACTTGTTGAATGTCCTGCCTTTTTTTTATTTTATTTTTTTACAATTTTTAAGGAATATGCTCTGGAGGAGAATCATGGACTCTCTCATGAATGACGTGTGACAGTTTGAATAAGCTGCTTTAGATCAGTATAACAGTGGTGGATAGAATAGCTGTGTGTAAAATCATACTTGCCAACTCTCACGCTGTAGACTCCCCATTTTTAATAATAATAATAATAGTAATGCATCAGTTTTATATAGCGCTTTTCTGGACACTCAAAGACGCTTTACATTGCACTATTCATTCACTCCATACTTGGTGGTGGTAAGCTACTATTGTAGCCACAGCTGCCCTGGGGTAGACTGACGGAAGCGAGGCAGCCAATCTGCGCCATCGGCCCCTCCGACCACCACCAACCACTCACATCATTCATCCCGGCCTATTGTACATGTTTTTGGTGGTAGGGGAAACTGGAGTACCCGGAGGAAACCTACGCAGACACGGGGAGAACATGCAAACTCCACACAGAACTGTAACTGTTAACCCTATCTCACAGGATGCGCCTGTCAGTATGTTCCCCCGCTACTCTCCCAATTTTACAGTGAAAGAAACAACTAAGATTGTTGGGGATACATTTGTCACAGTATCTGGCAACCCTGGCCCGGGATAGAAGCCCATTCTCAGCTCTGTTAGCTCTGGGAGGAGACGGGTATCACACATTCATCGCTCTGATTATGTCCTTGGACCAAAGGAGAGAGTCAGCCCCTCCCCTCAGCGTTTCCATGGAGACCTGTTACTCACCACTACTTCACCTTAATTGTTACTAAGTCGTGTTAAAGGATTCAAGGCTTGCTGTAGACCATACACTCATTAGAGGATATTTAGGCTAATGATAGTTTCCTATAATTCATCAATATTGATGCTTTGTACATTTCATTTTAATGAACTGTTTTTATAATATAGCCTAACCAATTTTCTGTAGGTCTCGTGTGTGTCCTCCTCACTCTTCAGCTCAAGTGTCCTGTTTGTCAACGATATAGAACTGGTCTCCCGTCATCTGGGGCTCATGTCGATAATTCAAACTCATTTTTGAATATCAAAGAAAAATTTTCAGAACAAGTTTCCTTCATTCTTCATACAAGGCAAGACATAACAACAATTATACACGCACACCTGGCAGAAGGATTGCCGATACACCAATGAAAAAAAAATCTCCCTATTTTTCACAACCCAATGTTGGCAAGTATGGTAAAAGTGTAAATGTTTTACGGTAATCTGAAACGTGTCAATGCAGTCAGCGTAATATGGGGCCTTTAACCAATCACCACACAGACCGTGTTCAATAGAGACTCATGAGCAGATATAACACTAGGCAATACTACTTCTACTATGGCTTTGCTTTGACACACTGTATGTAATGCAATATAAAGCACTGCTGTCGACCATAGGTGTGCGAGAGTGAAGGAGTGTGTGAATAAAGCAGCCCAGTCAACTGAACTGTCTGTTTTTTTTAAAATTGTATCCATATTACTGCATGATAATGTGAACACTAGGGCATTAAAGCCCGTATGTCAGGTTTGATTTGATATGTGATTTATTTGAGCTATTTTTTACAGTGCGTTATTATTTACAATATTTACATCGTTACATTTGCATTTTCACACACACACACAAAACTAGAACAAGAAAAATTTAAATAAATAATAACTCAAAAGGAGTAGGCCGAAGCAAGAAAGCTTCAATACAAAAAGTATGTATTGTACAGAAAGTACAATACAAATAATAGAAAAGTATATATATATTAATTGTTTATATTACCATTTATCATTGCTCATATTACCATACTGGTCACCATTCTATTGATTTATTTATTGTTTATGTAGTCATAGTGTTTTAGATATACATATATATACACACATACACACATATGTATACATACACATGCATTACTAGTGTACATATTTATTATACATATAGTATCATCACCATAATAATAGTGACAATAATAGCATTCTCAAAAATATCATCTTCAAATGTATCATGTTTCTCATTTCTATAATTCCTGCTTCAACTGTATTAATGTTGGTGAAGATTGTTCTGTCAGTGGTTTTTGATTGTTTTCCCTATGTGTGAGGTGCGTTAAAAAGCCAGGGTATTATGTAGCCCCCACCAGCGAGCCCCCACCCTGCTGCCCTGACTAGTTGATGCTGTGAACCGCTTTATAACCCTATCCACCTTATTCCTGGGGGGCTCATGTAGAAACGAGGATGGGGGGAATTTCCGGTGAGATGCTGAAGTCGCGCTGAGCCGTTGGTTTCCGTTGGTTTCCAGGGCGAGTTTTCGTTTCACATAGCGGTTTATTTTAAGATGATCGTCCAAACGATCAGCCTCCGTAACGTTTGAAAAGACGTCCTCGCGCAGCTCTGGAACACGTTACGCTGTTCGTGGTTTATTTAAAAAAACTGAGAAAGTGACACGTGTGGCTCTGGAACATGCCGTGTTTGGGACACGCTAAAACTGGCCTTAAACTGACATGTTTGAGGTGATTTTGAACACGCTAAATGCTACTGACTCACATACATGTATGAAGAAAGCCTTAGCCCACGGAGGTAAACAAACACTGTTAACCCACGCCTGACTGACCTCACACTGTACGAGTGAGATGACCCGAGCCCCGTGAGGCCACACGAGCTGAACTGGGTCTGAATACATGGCATTTAAACACTTGGATATGCAAAGAGCATAGAGTCGTTTTAGTGCAAAACCTCTGACCTAATGAAACTACAGACATGGCCTTCTTCACGTGGAGCGGCGTATTCGTAAACAGACTTTCACTCAGTTTAATCTGAACATGTGAAGATCTCCACGGATATTTGATCAACAAGAAACAAAAAGACTGTTTTTATGCTGACAATCCATTCTCTGAGCCTAAAGTTCCACATCTGAGTAAAGTCTTTGTGAAAGATCGCAGAATTAGAAGATCCACAGAGGTTAACTGGAGACAACTTGGCCAACACGTCCACGGGTCAGAAAACTCTTGGACGGAGTGATTTTCAGTCATAAGTTTATTGTGAGCAGTTAATGACGGCTCGTAGCTTCGTCTCAGCTGTGACCGCTCGTGTTTCCACATAGTCTGCGCCTCTAAAGCTCATACAAAGTGGATTCAAGCGAACGGTCTCCATGCAAACAAACAGCGGCCCCGGTCTGACCGGAAATCGCCCACATCTTTCAGGCACAGGCTCACGGGGCGAAGGAATAAGGTGGACACTGAGTGGTGCTTTAAAAAGACAAGATGTATGAGCCCTGGAGCAAATCCAACACCGAGCACAGAGACTACAGACACAGAAACGACCAAACCGCCGTGAAACTCAATGCAGACGTAGCTTTGTGAGAGCATTTTGTGTGTGTGTTTTCATTTAAAAATGTGTATAATTGAAAATCGAGATTGATCAATATGGGGAGAATAATTGTGATTTTTATTTTTTATTTTTTTCAAAATTGTGTTAGTCTGTCTGTTGCGGACTGTGTGGGTGGTGGGTAAATCCCCGGGCCCTGAGTGAGGGACATTAGCCTCGGAGTCTCACCCAAAGGCAAGAACATCTGCTCTGTGGAGGAAGGCTGATCCGCTGCTCACATCTGCTCACGGCTCTGCTCCGCATTTCCAGGAATGAGAGTTCTCTTTTGCTTCTCAACTGGAGGGACCGAAAAGTGGAGCTCGGCAGAACCACCTCCAAAAGTGAAGTTTTCATAATCTTCCCAATCTCTCTTATCGCCATAACTCGGTGAGGAATGACCAAATTGTGATATCGATCAGTTTTTATTTTAAGGGTTTGTTTTAGTGCCATATTAGAAAAAATAATAATTACAAAAATAAAAATTCAGATGGGCTTTTGGATGTGTTAAAGTTCTCTGACTTGAGTGAATGTTCTGGCTTCTCCTCCACCTCTGGCAGTGAACATAAATCCACCGCTTGAATCCTGTGGGCTGGTACTGCCATCTGCTGGTCTGTCTATGTAAGTGCACTCTGTGTTCTCTCACCTCAGCTTCACTATTTGCCGACAGTGAGAATGTGACTATTTGATCAGAATTGTGAGTTTTAAACATTTACTTTGTTGTGATTGTTTATAGAAATCCAAATGTTTAACCCTTATCCCTGGCGTTTTATGTGGAGCATTCGCGTCGCATGGGATAAACGAACTCTGAGATTTTTGTTGAAATTTACATCATTATTGCCATCCAAAAATACACAGGTTTCAATAGGTTGACACGGTTAAAAGATGTTTGCCACACTGCCACACCCGAGTGACCCTTCCTCCCCCCTTATAGAGGGCAGATAATTGCACAAGTTTGCACACACAGAGCGCCACACAGTGGCAGGTATAACATTAAGTATACCTGGTTCATCTGCTCATTAAGTTGAAAAAGGGAGAAATGCAAAAGATAAGTATTTCTAATATTGAAATCTGAGCCTTAATATTGACGAGCAGAGGATGCTCTGGATAAGTCGGCCTTTTACGCACACGTTTTTATATTTGCAATTCGTGTTCCATGACTCTGTTCAGACATTCTGTTTAGTTTAGCTCCATTTATCCTATAATCTCCGATTATTGCTCATTTAAATAATTGGCATATACAGTGCCTCTCAAAAGTAATAATACACCTTGAACTTGAATGTTTTACTGAAAGTTCACACACAAGTAACAGACAACTGTGAAGTGAAAGTAAAATGATACATGATTCTGTGAAAAGTGGGGCGTGCATAAGTATTCATACAGCATGACTTAATACTTTGTGGAACCCCCTTTTGCTGCAATAACAGCAGCAAGTCTTCTGGGGTTTGACTCTACAAGGTTTGCACATGTAGAGACTGACATTTTAGCCCATTCCTCTTTACAAAACAACTCAAGCTCTGTCACATTAGAAGGAGAGCGTTTGTGAACAGCAGTTTTCAGGTCTTTCCACAGATGTTCAATAGGATTTAGGTCAGGACTTTGACTGGGCCGTTCTAACATATTAATATGTTTGTTTTTAAACCATTCCATCGTAGATGTAGCTTTGTGTTTAGGGTCATTGTCCTGCTGGAAGGTGAATCTCCGCCCCAGCCTCAATTCTCTTGCTGACTCCAGCACGTTTTCCTCCAAAATGTCCCTGTATTTGGCTCAAGATTCAAGATTCAAGATATTTTATTTGTCAAACCATGTGACTGATTCAAAATTGTATTTCTCTCATCCTTGATTGTGGAGCGGGGGGTGGGGGAAGAGGGGTGGGAGGGAGGGCAGGGAGTTCAGCTTCCCGATGGCCCTGTGTACGAAACTGTTCTTAAGTCGACTCGACCTGGCCCGTAGATTCCGCAGTCTCCTCCCAGAAGGCATTACTCTGAAGAGACTGTGTGATGGGTGCGTAGGGTCCCTGGTGATTCTGACGGCTCTGCGGGTGAGACGGGTGGAGTACATGTCCTTAATGGAGGGGAGAGGAGCTCCACAGATCTTCTCCGCTGCTCTCACGATGCGCTGGAGGACCTTCGGCAGGAGGCAGTGCTGGCGCCGTGCCACACAGTGATGGAGCTGGTCAGGATGCTCTCTATAGTCCCTCTGTAGAAGAACCACACAGTGATGGAGCTGGTCAGGATGCTCTCTATAGTCCCTCTGTAGAAGAACCACACAGTGATGAGCTAGTCAGGATGCTCTCTATAGTCCCTCTGTAGAAGAACCACACAGTGATGGAGCTGGTCAGGATGCTCTCTATAGTCCCTCTGTAGAGGAACCACACAGTGATGGAGCTGGTCAGGATGCTCTCTATAGTCCCTCTGTAGAAGAACCTCACAGTGATGGAGCTGGTCAGGATGCTCTCTATAGTCCCTCTGTAGAAGAGCCACACAGTGATGGAGCTGGTCAGGATGCTCTCTATAGTCCCTCTGTAGAAGAACCACACAGTGATGGAGCTGGTCAGGATGCTCTCTATAGTCCCTCTGTAGAAGAACCACACAGTGATGAGCTAGTCAGGATGCTCTCTATAGTCCCTCTGTAGAAGAACCTCACAGTGATGGAGCTGGTCAGGATGCTCTCTATAGTCCCTCTGTAGAAGAGCCACACAGTGATGGAGCTGGTCAGGATGCTCTCTATAGTCCCTCTGTAGAAGAACCACACAGTGATGGAGCTGGTCAGGATGCTCTCTATAGTCCCTCTGTAGAAGAACCACACAGTGATGGAGCTGGTCAGGATGCTCTCTATAGTCCCTCTGTAGAAGAACCACACAGTGATGGAGCTGGTCAGGATGCTCTCTATAGTCCCTCTGTAGAAGAACCACACAGTGATGGAGCTGGTCAGGGTGCTCTCTATAGTCCCTCTGTAGAAGAACCACACAGTGATGGAGCTGGTCAGGGTGCTCTCTATAGTCCCTCTGTAGAAGAACCACACAGTGATGGAGCTGGTCAGGATGCTCTCTATAGTCCCTCTGTAGAAGAACCACACAGTGATGGAGCTGGTCAGGATGCTCTCTATAGTCCCTCTGTAGAAGAACCACACAGTGATGGAGCTGGTCAGGATGCTCTCTATAGTCCCTCTGTAGAAGAGCCACACAGTGATGGAGCTGGTCAGGATGCTCTCTATAGTCCCTCTGTAGAAGAACCACACAGTGATGGAGCTGGTCAGGATGCTCTCTATAGTCCCTCTGTAGAAGAACCACACAGTGATGGAGCTGGTCAGGATGCTCTCTATAGTCCCTCTGTAGAAGAACCACACAGTGATGGAGCTGGTCAGAATGCTCTCTATAGTCCCTCTGTAGAAGAACCACACAGTGATGGAGCTGGTCAGGATGCTCTCTATAGTCCCTCTGTAGAAGAACCACACAGTGATGGAGCTGGTTGTTAGAGAAATAACAATTGATGTTCGAGGGGACCGATGAAGGAGAGGCAGGAGTCGAGATGTCTTATACAGGAGAAGTTTATTTACCATCGTTACGGGACCCGGAGACATGAACTCAAGACATTGCGCTAGTCCTTCCATTCAAGTCTGCCTATGCTTCCACAGAAGAGGGATAAATACCGTCTAAGAGCGTCATACTCATACGTAAGCAAAACATTCAGTGGCGCCTGAGATCCACAGTCAAGGCTATGACAGAGATAGTACGACCGTACAGTTTGACCCACGGATAATACGAGTTTACAGCTTGACCCAGTATGATAAATAGTGATTTAATATTATCCCTAACACTGGTCAGGATGCTCTCTATAGTCCCTCTGTAGAAGAACCACACAGTGATGGAGCTGGTCAGGATGCTCTCTATAGTCCCTCTGTAGAAGTTGCACATAACAGAGGCTGGGACTCTAGCTCTTCTTAACTTGCGGAGAAAGTAGAGACGCTGATTACTTTTCTTGACCAGAGATGTAGTGTGCATGGTCCAGGAAAGGTTCTCTGTGATGTGCACACCCAGGAACTTCGAACCCGTGCTCTTCGAAAGTCCACAACAATCTCTTTTGTCTTCTCCACATTTAGAGAGAGATGGTTCTGTGTGCACCACATGACCAGACTGCTCACCTCACTCCTGTAGTTTGACTCGTCTCTGTTGTTGATGAGACCCACCACTGTTGTGTCGTCTGCAAACTTGATGAAGAGGTTTGAGTCGTACTTTGGAGCGCAGTCATGGGTCAGCAGAGTGAACAGGAGGGGGCTCAGCACACAGCCTTGGGGAGCTCCCGTGTTCAGTGTGATGGTTCTGGAGGACTTTCCGCCGACACGTACAGCCTGTGGTCTCCCCGTCAGAAAGTCCAGCAGCCAGTTGCACAGTGATGTGTTGATCCCCAGGTGGAGCAGTTTGTGTATTAGCTGCTGTGGGATTATAGTGTTGAACGCTGAGCTAAAGTCTAAAAACAGCATTCTAACGTAAGAGTCCTTTGTTTCAAGGTGAGTGAGGGCTGAATGAAGTGCAGTGGAGATGGCATCTTCAGTTGAGCGATTGGACCGGTAAGCAAACTGGTATGGGTCCAGGGTGGGAGGGAGAACAGACTTGATGTGTTCCAAGACGAGCCGCTCGAAGCACTTCATAAGAATTGGAGTGAGTGCTACTGGGCGGTAGTCATTAAAGCAGGAGGGTGGTGACTTCTTTGGCACCGGAATGATGGTGGTCGCTTTGAGGCACGTTGGGACCACAGCCTGCTGCAGAGATGTGTTAAAAATGTCTGTGAAGACTTCAGTGAGTTCATCAGCGCAACCTTGCAGTACACGACCTGGTATGTTGACTGGACCCGGTGCTTTGTGTATGGCTCCATCCATCTTCCCAACTATTCTTACAATCTTCCCAGTCCCCGCTGAGGAAAAGCAGCCCCATAGCATGATGCTCCCCCCACCATATTTGACACTGGGGATGGTGCACTCAGGACGATGAGCAGTGTTAGGTTTGCTCCATACATAACGTTTTGCATTTGGGCCAGAAAGTTCAATGTTTGTCTCATCTGACCAAAGCACCTTCTTCCACATGGTAGCCGTGTCCTCCATATGACTTCTAGCAAACTTCAAACGGGATTTCTTGTGGCCTCCTTTCAATAATGGCTTTCTTCTGCCACTCGTCCATGAAGGCCAGATTTGTATAGAGTACGACTTATAGTTGTCCCATGTACAGATTCCCCCAGCTCAGCGGCAGGACGTCCCAGCTCCTCCAGAGTTATCTTGGGGCACTTGGTTGCATTTCTGACCAGTGCTCTCCTTGTTCGGTCTGTTAGTTTAGGTGGACGGCCGTGTCTTGGTAAGTTTGCAGTGGTGCTATACTCTTTCCATTTCCGAATGATGGATTGAACAGTGCTCCGTGAGATGTTCAAATCTTGGGAAATCTTTGTATAACTTAACGCTGCTTTAAACTTCTCCACAGCTTTATCCCTGACCTCTCTGGTGAGCTCCTTGACCTTCATGGTGTTGTTTAGTGACCAATACACTCTGACCATAGCTCTGAGGCCCTCACAGAACAGCTGGAATTATACTGAGAGTAGATTACACACAGGTGGCCTCTATTTAATGGTTAGGGCAAGGTGTGAACTTTCTGCAGTCATTAGGAATGTTAGAAAGGCAATTTAATGCACTCCGAAAATGCTGTATGAATACTTATGCACGCCCCACTTTTCAATTTTTTGTAAAATAACAGAATCATGTATCATTTTGCTTTCACTTCACAGTTGTCTGTTACTTGTGTGTGAACGTTCAGTAAAACATTCAAAATAAAATCTTTATGTTTAGGGTTGTAAACATGACAAAATGTGCAAAAGTTAAAGGTGTATTAGTACTTTCACAAGTACTGAAACAGAATAATGTAATTTTTACTTTGCAAATCACTGACATGGGATTTACGTCACAGACATTCTGCGTGATTATTACAAACCGCATGTGGTCCCGAGGTAAAACGAATCCTGTGCGAATAGGGCATTTCCCCCCCCCCCCCCCCCCCCGCTCTTCTTCCCCCTTCTCTTTGTTCTTTCCATCTCTCTCCCGTCCCAATAAACCAATAAATAAATGAACTGGCCTGTCAGGAGAAGGAAAATTCTGTTCCTGCTCTCCTCATTTTGCAAACTAGAAGGTGCCTGCACCTGACGTGGACCCTGCGGCAGGTGCGGGTGATTACTGTGGATTCTCGATGTGACGGGTGCGCGGCAGGTGCGGCAGGCGGATGCACCTGGTGTGTGGGGGGAATGGAGTCCAAATACACATTCAGGAAGACACATCCTCTGCATGTGGAGCAACATAACCACCTCTACGACATCACAAAGACACAAGTGACACACAGAATGAAAAGAGGAGGAAACGCTTCATGACAAAGATCGGCCCAGGCATTCGGATCATACGCTTCAACGAACTTATAAAAACACGGACGCAGGCGCAATAAAGAATGCACCGGATTACAAACATATTTTAAAGGGGATTTTTCTCATGACTTCATGGGCACTGCACACAAACCACACATAGGGAGGGACGCAAGCGGCAAGGTCTGCGTCACGTGTCAGAGAACGGTAGTAGAAGTGTGCCACACTCACCAAAGCACAAACAAAGAATCAGGAGGCAATTTCCGTTCACATCTTAGTGGTTAGCAGCGGCAGGGGTTTTATTCAGAATCGCGCAGCCGTGGCTCCTGCTGAACATAATGTGAGAGTCTGATTGCCAGCCTTTCAAGGCAACTCAATGCGCCTCGAGCGGCCAAACAGAAGCAGTAATGCAATCCGTCCGGTTAGGCGAGTAGGCACCTCAAGTTCTGACTGTTTCCTTCAAACATCACTTTATCGCTCCTCACTCTGCAAACTTACAGACTGTCACTTTAATGTCCAAACAGGCAAAATGAAAATCTGGTTTAAAATTCCTCCTTCATTCTCTCCTGCCTTCCTCTTCTTCCCCTTTCTCTTGTTTGCCCTCGTGTTCGTCTCGTCATTCTTTTCTTTTTGTTCACGGCCTCCATTTCTCTCATCTTCTCTTTCTCTCTCTCATCAGAAATCTCCCCCCCCCCTCTTTGTTCTCGTGAACTGTGTTGAAAGTGCTATTATCAGCACAGTGCCACTTTAGGTCAGCGCGGTTCGAGGCTATAGATTGCTTCAAATATTGATGCCCCTCCTGCCCGTGCCCCCCCCCCCCCTCTCTGTGTTGGGCAGCCGCCACTTCGCCTCAACTCCTCTCGTGTCTGCGTGGACTGAGGGGCCCCTGCCCACGGAGCCCGGGGCCTCAGAGGGGGACACAGCACTAATGAGGACAGTCTGTCTGGGGCTCTGCAGGCTCTCCGTGGCCCCTTCATGCAAATGTCACAGATTGACACACTTTGATTTAGACCAAGCCCCCCCAGGAGATGTCACGTACGGTGTCACGTGGCGGGGCAGCACGATGGCGCCGTGGTTACCGCTCGTGCTTCACAGCTAGAAGGTCCCGTGTTCAATTCCCGGCCGGACGGGGCCTCTGTGTGTGGAGTTTGCCTGTGCTCCCTATACACTGGTATAGTAGGTGAATCCTCCAGCCAGGTGTTTCTCACCATCAGCCTGGCTCCACATTTGGAGATGGGTCCCTGAGCGCCGGCCCATGCTACAGGTCGTCCCAGCAGCATCGAGGACGGGTCAAATGCAGAGAACAAATTTCCCTACGGATATTAATAAAGTATAACTTAACTGAACACTAACGGAGTTAATAAAATAAATAAATAAATACACGTTATAGAGCTAAAAAATAGCTCTATAAAGTGTATTTCATGTTCAAATGTGTTTCCAGGGTCCTGGCAGCACCAGCAGGCCTCACCTGTTTTGTTCTCCGCTGTTTATGTCCTGTGGTAAAAACTTCTCCAGATGTGACCTGTATGCTCTGGACTCAACTTCTAAATCAAAACTCCAGGTAATATGGAGATGTAATTTAGATTATTATACGGCTCTTCACAATGCACGTATGCTTCATTGACTTGAAAGGGATTTTCCAACGCTCTACTGGTCATTATTTTCTGCTAAAGGACCTCTGACAAAATAATGACCGCTGCCAATGGCAACGGAGTTCGTGCTTGTAACACAGGTCTTTAATATCACTCCGCAAGTAGTATTACCGGACACTGTCTCTGTCCCCGTCCCTGAGAGAGACGTTGGGGGAATCGCTCCTTCAACTAAATAGCTAGGCTAGCAATAATTAGCTAGCCTGGCTGCTACTAGCCTAGCCTAACAAACGTTGCCAAGCAACGCGCATTTGGGAACTATTTGCCGCGGAAATCCTTAAATAAACCATTCAGCCTTCATAAAAGTGTATGAAGTTTGTTTGTGTGTGTGCAGTTGGCAACTAGCCGTATAATAAGTGGGATAATGTATAGAACGCTGGCCCCTTCAGGGCCAAACAAGGTTCGCCCTGTCGTTACTTATTTTCCCGATAATGACCAGCGTTCTATACATTATCCCTTGTCTTTACCCAGTCCTTTTAACGTACCTGTGTGCCTTAGAACCTTGCTAACGTTTCTTTCCCAGTTATACTGGTGGCGTTGTGGCAATGCAATTATATATATACATATATATATATATATATATATATATATATATATATATATATATATATATATATTAGGGGTGGGCATAGATTAATTTTTTTAATCTAGATTAATCTAGATTAATTTAGAAATGAATCTAGATTAATCTATAGATTAAAATGGTTTATTTTATTTCTGACGGAATATGTGCTACCCAAAAATAATAACTAAAATTGAGACCAGTTGTTTACAAAATGCATCACAAGCTGCTTAAGAAAGCTGTTAAACTATGATAATAAAGGACGGGGCGAGAGAGAAAAAAATATTTAAATATAGTCGGACTCGGCGCGCAAGGGACAGCGGCGCCCCATAGGCCATTTCCTCATAGCATTTGACATTGGCGTCCCATAGCGTCAACATGCTGATAACAAAAGTCACTGCTGGAGTGGGGGGGCGGAGAGAGGCGTGTAGGGTTGACAGAGGGACAGTTTGTGAACGCATGACCGCGGGACGTGAGCGCGGCCTGCGGGCAAACGGTTTCAGAGCGCGGCTCTGGGGAAACACTCCCAGCGCCAGCGCTGTCCCGGGCCATAGGAGAGGAAAAGGCGCGCGGGGTCCGTGAGTGACGAGGCGGCTACAGGAGCCCCGTCACTCACATCTTCCACCTGTTCACTCAGCTCCGCTCTGGGCCGCCTCCGAACGGCAGCGACATCACCGCTGTCTCCTCCTCAGGCCGCCCCGGTCATCTCCCCCGCTGCCCCACGAGGAGCTCAAAGTGAGTCATCATAGTCGTATAGATCACACTCCCAACTCAACTCTGAGAATAGATTAATGCCCATATTTTTTTTATCGCCCGACAAGACTATCGCGTTAACGCAGCACGTTAACGCCGATAACGGCCCACCACTAATATATATATATATATATATATATATATATATATACTAACATTAATACTATAATACTACTATAACATCAGCGCCACTGTTACATTTTTCTTTTATACAGCACAAATTGGCCCCCGGGCCACATTTTGGACACCCCTGCTCTAGCTGATTGATGTCCTTCTTGAATCCTGCATCAATATAATAAAATATGTCAAGCATTTGTTTTTGTTTTTTGTCATGAACAATGTTATTGAAATATACTGTATGTACACAAACAGACAAAGCCCCTTGTTTTCAGAAAATGGCCTTTGACGCGTTCCCGGACAAATCTCTGGAGGAAAGTTGATTCAGTGAAATAGATGAGACTTTTCTCCATTTCCAGCTCATGTTAATAGTGCGATCTGGCCCCAAGCCCAAAACATAAAGAGTCCCCTGGAATAACTTTATTAGACCAGTTGTGCTCGGCACGGCTGCCCCACACTGTTTACCACTTCATCACTGGAGAATTGCCCCTTTGTCTGTGGCTTATTAAAACTCTAAATAAAGCTCAGACAGTTCCACTAAACGGGTCTGAGAGAGAATGATGCACAGCTGCTCTCACTGTCCCGCATCGTGCAGAACGGAAGTCCGAACGCTTAACTATGTCGTAATACTGTTCTTTCATTAGAACAACCCTGGGGTTTTCGTTGCTTTTGTTTAAGACCAGAGGTGGTCGGTAACAAAGTACATTTACTTCTTCAAAACAGGGGGCGCTGTTGTAACACTTACCAGCTGAATGCTGATTAGCTGCCTCCACTCTGACTGACAGCTCCTCCTCTGTCTGTGAGAGCAGCATTAGCATTAGCATTAGCTGCTGTCACTGTGACACTCCAAGAGGAAACTGACGCTGTTGACACCAACATGACAGAGATGGACTATAATTATTTCAGTCAGGGGCGACATGTTTTATCAGAGCTTTCAAAAGAATGTAAGACTTCTGTTTTCTGGCGTTAGCTCCTCCTGCCTTAGCTGATATTAGCCACATAAAGCTACACCAAAACACAAACAGCTCAGAGTTAACCCAATTCTCTGTTTAGTCCTAGTTTGGACCTGGTTTAAGATAAGATAAGATACGATAGCCTTTATTGATCTCACAATGGAGAAATGTACTTGTTACATTCAATGCAATGCAAATAGGCAGGAAATGTGAGGAAAAACAGTAAATAATAAAGTAAACAGACTGTAACAAAAAAATGTAGTCAGTATTAGTTGTGCAGGTTTACATCATAGTGCAAGTGGTTGATAAAGTGACACAGATAAGTGATGTACAGGGATTATTGCATGTATTCTGCAAATAGGATACTGCACATGTTACTTTAGAGTCTAGTTGTACAGTCCGACAGCAGTGGGGATGAAGGACCTGCTCCTTCTTGCACTGAGGGTGTCTCAGTCTTCCACTGAAAGAGCTGCTCAGCTCCTCTACAGTCCCATGCAGTGGGTGGGAGGTGTTGTCCATGATGGAGGTGAGCTTGGCTAACACCCTCCTGTCCCTCACCTCCTCCACAGAGTCCAGAGCTGGCTCTCCTGACCAGGCGGCGTCATCTGAGAACTTCTGCAGATGACAGCTCTCCGTGTTGTACGTGAAGTCCGACGTGTAGATGGTGAAGAGAAACGGTGAGAGGACGGTGCCCTGGGGGACCCCAGTGCTGCAGACGATCACCTCAGACTTACAGCTGCGCAGCCGCACGTGTTGTGGTCGGTCGGCGAGGTAGTGAGATGTTCATCCACTCCCGCGTCCTCCAGCGTCAGTTCCTTGTTTTTCTTTGTTCAGTCTAAGCTTTGTATCGTTCCAGTTTAGCTTCGTGACTATGTCTGTGAAAGGCGCTATATAAATAAAGCTCTTCTTCTTCTTCTGTTAGCATAGTAGCTTCTGATTGGACTTGGTTTAGTCGCTGATGTAGGAATACTGCATTTCCCCCTAAATATGGGGCCAAATTCAACTGTTGACTTTAATTTTGATTTTTACTATGAGTCACAAAACAAAATAATAAATCCTGTTTGCACGAAAGGCTGAGTGTAAAAACGTAGAGTACAACGTCGGTACAGGTTTATGCAGGTCTGTGATCATGAATAAAACTAAAGCCAACCTATTTCCTTAACTCCAGTGCGTTTCAAAGACACTTATAACACTGCCTATATCGCGTCTGGGTTTACATAATCACATTCCCGTCTCATTTTCATTGCACACGATTGGGCATACCCGCACATGTTCTGAACCGTCTTCAAAGCAGACTCTTACTGAACTGGAGACACAGCACCCCATTCCTTTGTCCACTTCACTCATTTCACCAGCTCATTGGGCAACAGCAAAGAACGGTCTCTGGCAAGATTTATGAACAAACTAACGGGAATCTAACGAGCAGTAATGGGGCTCGCTCGAGCAGCTGCTTTCAGTGTGGATTCCTCTCATTTTCCTTTCACGGAGATGTCTCTGAGATGTCTCCTGGAGATAAGGTGAGTCTCCAGGTACTCTTGGTGAAAACGAACAGGTTCATTTTCAGCGGAGACATTTTCAGGTCTACATGCAATCTCGGAGACCTCATAGGGACGTCACAGAAAAGTCACAGGTTGAGGACAACAAATGGTGTTCGCAATGTTGCCACAGCTGCTTGAGACCGTGCAGAGACTTAAAAAAGTCTCCGCTCAAATCAAACCTGTTCGTTTTCATCAAGACTACCTCCCCAGGGACGTCTCGGAGACATTTCTGTGACCGGCGGCAATTCGAGTCTCCTGCTAGTCCCCAGGCCGGTGAGATAGGCCCTCTGTATGCGCAGAAATCCATCCGAGTTGCGGAGACGTTGCGGAGACCGCCAGTCGCAGCAGCCTACACGGACATGGGGAGACCGTGCAAACTCCACACCGTGCGGGGATGGAACCTGGGACCTCCAAGCTGTGAAGCACGAGCGCTAACTGCTGTGCCACCGTGCTGCCCACTTAAACGTCCCAACGAGGGGCTTTGCCTGTAGTGTGTGCAGCAGCAACACCACCATCTGTCCCTCGGGTCCCCAAAGTGGTCTCACTCGGCACAGCTGGTCCTTTTGCCTCGCTCAACCACCAGTGAGTTTACTAGGAACCTGTAAACTGTGATATATGGCCTTTAAGTGAGGCCACAATAAAGCGTGCTAAATCAGCTCTCAGGGCCGCCGCCACACAGTAAATATGTTGATGCGTTTGGCGCGAGGGCAGAGCGCCGCGTTGGAGTGGGCGACGCGGGTCATCAAAGTTGATGAGGGGTTTGTCTCCGCGCTCCGCCCCTGTGGGTGCACTCTCTTCATTTCCACAAGTCAGACACTCGGCTTCACCGCCGCAGCTCTGCCGCAGCCTGTCCAGAGGGGCAGTTTATATAGAAATATGCATTCACAAATATGCTGATAAATATGGTAACTTTTTACATGACAACCCGGTAACTACTAGGTAATTACCTCTGATAATGGTAGTAATTACAGTGGTAATAACTAGTAGCATATCAATAAAAGTGGTAGTTCTTGTATAATTAAAGTATTAGTTAATAGTAACTCTGCTCAATAACTGCTAGGTAAGTGCCTAGTAATTACTAGTAATACATATCAATAAAAGTGGTAGTTCTTGGGTATTTAAAGTAGTTGTTAATAGTAACTCAGCCCAATAACACTGACAATGTAAGACTTACTGATGAGCATGTATAGCTCTCCCCTATGGAGACCAAACATATACCACATTAATAACCCAATAGTTATTAGTACTGTTATTATTAAGCAATTACTTAGCAGTTATTTCAACTACCATAGAACTACAACCTTGAATGTATATGTATTACTAGTAATTACTAGATTATTACTTAGTGTTATTGGGCTGAGTTACTATTAACAACTACTTTAATTACCCAAGAACTACCACTTTGATTGATATTTGTTACTACTTATTACCACTGTAACTACTAGGTAATTACCTAGTAGTTACCGGGTTGTCATATAAAGTGTTACCAATATCATTTAAAAAGACACGATTCAAGTATTTTGACACAGCGAGCAGCCAGTCATGCTATGGGTCTCCCGCCCTGCTCGTACACGCCAGAGCTGCAGACCGGGAGAGACTTTGTACCTGCCCCGCAGTAGCAGCCTTTTATAGTTCGGTGTGGAAACGAACTATAAGGGCGAGATGCTTTCCACGAACAGCTCTGGGAAGTATTGTTCTCTCCTCATGGTAATCACTGTCACATTCATTGATGTATTCCTTAAGCACAGTGAGTACTCGCACCATTCAAATGGCTTCCTGACGAGCACAGTTTATGCTGTCATCTAGATCTATGGCCCGACTGGCAATGTCATCACTTCCTTGAATCACCAGCCTCCAGAGGTAGTCCAAGCCTACCTCAAAAAACAACTCTAACTGAGTAAAGCACTGTCATATACAGATTAATGACAACCCTTTTTATTAAAAAAAAGGTTTTAGGTGATTTTTTTATTGCAAGAAGTAATGTATATTTACAAAGGTGTATAGGGGACATAAGACATAAAAAAGAAACATACCAGTACAACACACATGAGGTAGGACATAGGACAATATATTAAGTGGAAAAAAAAATGGTATTTGTAAAATACTTGTAATAAAAGAAAGAGGCTGAACATAATACATAGTGCTGCTGCTGTTACTAAAACAAACATTTGATAAGAAATCGTAATACACCTTTAAGTCTCTGCATCCATCCATCAATCCATCCATCCATTTTCTTCCACTTGTCCGTTGCCGGGTCGTGGGGGCAGCTGTTAGAGCTGCACCAGCCCCTACGGCTCCTCCTGCAGGTGGTGGGTCCACAGAAGGACGGCCTCATGGTTCTAACCGGGCCTGTTGGTCTCTCATAAGGGGCTTCTGAACCGCTCTTTGTCTGACCCGTCACCTAGGACCTGTTTGCCCTGGGAGACCCTACCAGGGGCACCAAGCCCCCGACAACAGAGCCCCCAGGATCATTCAGGCTCAAACCCCTCCACCACGTTAAGGTGGCGGTTCCAGGAGGGGAAGTCTCTGCATCATGTGCAAATATGTGAATATATATATAATATATGAAATAACATTTAAAAAAAATTATCAAAGACAAAGATGAAATATATCAAAACAATATGGAGGGAATAAGTGGTGTTTCCATTTGATCACATTGCACTGGGTTAGAAGGGCCAGGCACAAGATGGCCGCCAGAATGACCGTTCATCTAGAGTTGCTGTGGGCACGGCAGTTGTTTCCCCGTGCCTCTCCGACTCACGCCCAGCTCTTTGAAGTTAAAAAGTGTAAAAAGTAAAATGTGTTCCCAAAAGAATGCCTCTCCTCCGCAGGACGACGCGTGCTGTAGGTAATCAGCCCGTGTGAACCAAACAAAGCCCTGGGGCGGTACAGTCTGTGAGCCCCCCGCCGCTCCGCCGTGTCACATGACTGTACCTGCTCCTCTCCAGCGGGTGAGCGGCGCCCATTGATCACAGCCGGGCCGGTCGCGCCGTTTACCGCGGCTCGCTCCGGCGTTTGATGATTAAGTGCGGCTGCGCGCTCCTGCCCGCGGGCCCGCCGGTGATTCATGGCGCCGCTGTATGTGACTGTAAGCCGCTTTGTGCCCGCTGCGCCGCAAACAACTGGAAACGCCGGCTCATTCCACTCAAATGAGGTCCGGACTTCAAAGTGAAGTGATGGGCGCTTATGTAACGCGCGGCGCGGTGACGAATGACTGCGCTCTAATTCCCGAGCTCGCGGCCAGCTTTGGCGGAGCACGGTAAGTGGAGCCATTAGCATATGAAACAGGAGCGGAGGGTTTTGTCATCTGTAAATGGAGAGCTTTTAAACAAAACTTAAAGCAGTGTTTACAGCGAGCTGCTGTGGAGAGCAGTCACAGATCCAAACTGACCTTTTATTTAGGAAATGTAGCTATTAAATGTAACAATACCTCCATTAGAGGCACATTGTCTAGAGTTAACTGCAGCTGTTACTCAGTTGTTTAAGCTCTGTGGGAAACCCCATTGAAGCTCTACGTTCAGTAAGCAACTTCTGATTGGCTAACCAGTATAGGACAAGTTGGTCCTATACGAGTTATGCTGCTATCGGGCCATAATGCTACAAAAGATTATTGAAAATATTATACAAGAAACCTTCATCATACCACCATTGTCAAATGTTAGATAATACGTTTTTAAACTTCACTAATTTTAAATGATATAAATCAGCCTGTCTAATCTACAAGGTCATACATGGTCTGGCGCCTCCACCATTGAGTGAGTTTATTAAACAAAAGTCTCCAGTGACTCGAGCCACTGTGAGAGGTGATTGTGAATTGGCATTTAGGCGGACCAGCTTTTCACAGAATGTGCCGTCATATCAGGGCGTGAGCTTCTGGAATAGTATTCCACTGTCAGTGCGGGAAGGTCTCCCTACCTTTAGGAGTCAAAAGTGTGGCTGAGGGACACACAAACATGTGATCATGTCTAGTTAATCATGTTAGTTAGTGTATTACAAAAAGGGATACAATTATAGTGTAATACGAGTCAGTATAATATGGGTTGTGCAATAGGGGTCAGTGTAATGCGGGTCAGTGCAATATAGAATGGTGCAATATGGGTCAGTGCAATATAGAATGATGCAATATGGGTCAGTGCAATATAGAATGGTGCAATATGGGTCAGTGCAATATAGAATGATGCAATATGGGTCAGTGCAATATAGAATGGTGCAATATGGGTCAGTGCAATATAGAATGATGCAATATGGGTCAGTGCAATATAGAATGGTGCAATATGGGTCAGTGCAATATAGAATGATGCAATATGGGTCAGTGCAATATAGAATGGTGCAATATGGGTCAGTGCAATATAGAATGATGCAATATGGGTCAATGGAATATCAGGTCTGTCTTGTGCAATACAGTTGATGTCTTTCCATTACTGTTTCCTCTATTGTCCTTTGCCGTCCACTCTTGCTATGGTTTGTTCTAAGAAGTGATCACTGTCCTCGTCCTGGTCTCTCTGTACATAGTTTGTATATAGTGTCTCTGTATGTTCTTTACTAACTTATGCTTAACATCAACCTGCCAGGGGGTCTGCAGATGGAAATTAGCCGAAGGCTATAATCTGGCATATTTACATTTGTGAAAATGTTCATTAATATGTATTGTCCCTCCTTTTAGTAAATAAATAAAATAAACTCTTCATCATTGTGAACCTCGACTTCAAAGCAGGGGGCAATGTTGAAACATTTTAAGCAATTAGCTCAATGCTACACTAGAATTAGCATGTGGAATCGGTTGTTTACATGCATTTGTGTTTTCAGTATTGGTTCCGCTACAATCATTTTATTTATTTACAATATGTGATGCAATGTGACTGTTGTTATAGTGATAGTACACTGCTAGGCCATGCATATTTATGACGTCCTTTTTGATATTGATGTGTACACAGTTTGAATGCTAATCCACTGGTCCTATAGTCATACAGGCCGGGTTTTGGTCACCCCCAAAAACCACAGTCCTCGATGGCAATCTGAAGCCCAGGGGTCTGATCCTGCTCAACAGTCCTTCATCCATCGTCCACCAGTGCGGTCGGAGTTAAACAGCCCATCCCCCACAGTCCTTCTGCTGCTGCTCCTGCTGTTTCCACTGCCACTACTACTGCTTGTATTACTACTGTTGACTAAATGAATTGTGGTTTCATTAGAGTATAAGTGCTACACTATTCATGCCTTCATCAGTTCACACACAGACTATTGCACTCTATGTCAGTGTTTCCCAGAACATACACACATCGCCCCAGTCCTTTTCTCGCTCCACTATCTTTTAGGATTGATTATACAATTCTGCTTTTTGTTTTTAAAGCTCTCAACGGCCTTGCAACTCCTTATCTGTCAGACCTTCTTTATTTAATTTATTGTTGTTGCATATTTTATTGAATAATAGTTGCCTGGTTTTGCTGTAAAGCACTTTGGTCACCTTGAGTGTTGTAAAGGGCTTTATAAATAAATAAATGTTGATTGAATGTGAATGTAATTCCCAGTGTGGGTAAGCTATAAGCTATAAGCTATAGTAGGGCTGCACGTTTTCAAGCTTTTTGTCACTTTTTGTTGTGTTTATGTCGCATTTTTGTCTAAATTTTTCATTGCTTTTTTGTTGCATTTTCATCCTTGTTTTCGGCGCTATTTCAACGCTTTTTTCAAGAAGCTTTTAGATTTGGGTAAAGCCAAACTGGAAGAAATGTGCTCGATTAAGGTGGGGAGAATGAGAATAACACAATGGAAATAGTGTTGAAAGTAAAGAAGAGTTGGCAAGTAAGTAAGTGTTTTATTTGTCATTGTACAACCGTACAACTAAATAGTGTTCAGGTGTTAGTCCTGAGCCGCTGCGACTGAGCCGCTCTGCCACTGTGGGCTGACCTGACCTGGAGGTCGAGGAAACACCCGGATGAAACCTGGGTGGCTGCCTTCTGTCTCCTCTGATCCTCTGAAACGGTGCAGCACCTCCTGGGTTTGTCCCGGTTTCAGAGCGTGGTGTCCTGCACTCCTCCGCCTCCTCCTTCCTCTTCCTCCTGCGCAGCTCCCTCCGCGCCACAACAGTCATTCACCATCTTCTGGAAAGAGCTTAGCACTTAATCTGTTATATTCTCCAGTGAATGTCCATAGGCCTGAACCCTAGTAGGGACAGAAGGCAGGTGTGGCTTCGCTGGGAGTCTTGCCTGGATACCTCCTCATTTGTCCCTTTTTTGTTTCCTGTAGCTCCTCTTGTGACACCTCCACTGTGCTGCAGGTTTGGGGCTCTTGGTGCCTCTTCAGTGTCTCAGAAGAAGAAACTTGTAGGTCCCAAATGGGTTTAGCTCATAAGCTAGCATTTTGTTTACTTTCTTCAGGACCATCATGGACTCTCTGCAGTAAGAAATCCACAGATCCACACACAAACATGGCAAAGACGTACAAAAGTATCCAGTAAAACCGTGTAGAACACAGAAACCACAAATGCAGCCCGCAGGAAAAGGCAAAAAATGTCGCCATGGTTGCGAGTTGGTGCATAAAAAGAGTTTCCAAACGTGTGAGCGGTCCTGTACTTGGAGAAAATGTTACTTGAGTAAAGTGAGTATCATTTCATTGTTTGAGAGTACAATTGTTTCAGTTGTAACATCTATCTATCTGAGGAAAAAGGGCCTGAAACACAAACTACGTACATTTAACGTGGACTTGAAGCTTTACCGACAGTGGCACGAGTACTACCTACCGTACGACGCAGCAGCCACAACCGGGCAAGGCTTCAGCACCACGGACAGCTCCAGGATGAGAGAAAGAGACGTCTCACCTCACTGACGAGATGAACTCCTCACAGACACATCAGAACCTGCTGATCTGTTTGAAGACCACTGAATATCAGACTTGAAAACAGAAAACGTTTGGCCTATTTAATGGATTTGTGACGTGTCCTCTTCTCCCGGACGATTTACGCCGTAGTGATCCTGGCTTGATATCGGTGCTAATGCTAATGTTAATATCAACCACAAGTCTGCTCTTCCACCTTTTAAAGACAAACACCATCGTAATGTCATTATCAAGAGAAGCACATCTTCTACCCAGAACCAAAAAAAATGCACGGATGAAAAGTGAGCAGTAACTAACCCTTAAGAACAAAAATACTACGAAGAAAAGTGTATGAGTGAGAAATGGAAGCAGCTCTGAAGCGCCGTATTTGATGATTCTTTTGTAATGCCCATTCAGGCCCGGTGCCAACATTGAGAACCATTTCCTGCAGCAGTGCTCACGTCCCGTCAGCCTGTCACACACATGTCTCCTCTTTGGCAAGTTAACGTCGACAGTGACATACATCCGAGTCACAGGCCGCATCGGCTGTTAGTCACCTGAACCGATCTCACGATTACCGCGGTTAGAAAGGCTCGCAGTGGGTTATTGGGAAGAAGTGTAGGACCTTCAGTAAACCGTTGTGACGTCCCATGAGCCGCAGCGCATGTTATTCGCGCAAACTCACCGTTAGAGGCTGAAAAAAAAGAGTTCAATCATGCAGTCCAATAATCCAATGTGGCTCTTATCCATTTTCATAAGGCCTAATGCTGTATGTTTTTACATTTGATGTCTTTGTTGGGAGTCCAGTCTTCCACCTGTGTGTCTTGCCCCGCCCTCTTGTCCCTGTCTGTTTGGAGCTGGGCGGAGTCATCACACCCTGGAGCTTGCAGCCACTCAGCACACCTGCCACTCCTCACCACTTCCAGTATTTGAAGCCTCTTCAGTCCTCCGCTCTCTGCCAGGTCGTCCATTACCGTATGCGGTACCTACCTTGGCTCTTGATTTTTTGTGACCTAAATATTTGAAAGTATTTTTGCGACATTCACCTCCATTGCCCTGTGCCTTGAACCTCCTGTCCTGTTTTCAATTGTTTGCCTGTTTTTGGAACAAATCTGTTAAACCTTCTTTGGAGTCTGTCCCGAGAGCCATTCTGGTTTAGTCATTTAATGTTGACGTTTTTCTATTTTGTGTTTTTGTGAAAAGCACTTTGGTCTGGCAAGGTTGTAAAGTGCTATGGAGTGCATAATGCTGTCAAAGGGAAAATAGGAAAATGTATGTAAAATGTTTTGTTTCTTTTTTTGTGGGCATTTGGAAGGCACAGTACAGGCTTTGAGAAATGATCAGTAATTCCTTCCTTAATAAAGTCTGTACATTTGCAAAGTTCTGAGATATTTGACACTAAACAATCAAATATATTTGGACACTATGTTGTTGCATATGCAATACAGTAGGTGGCAGCATGCGCTTTTGTTTGCCTGCCAATAACCTTAAAGAAGAAGAACAGCTGTTGGTGTCACTTCCCCTTCCCCTGGGTAAGGACGGTGGAATTGGGCGAATGCAGCTGAAGCTCTAGTTCACTAACTGCATAGAGATCTAACAGTTGACCTCATGAACGGTTAAGGATCAGGAGCTCGGGTTAGGACATAGAGGCTGTAATTTAAGGGCTTTGGAATCAGCCAGAACTTTCAAAAGTAAATGACCAAGCTCCTCCCCCTCCTCTCCTGATTGGACCTGACAGGCTGGTTCACAGGGAAAGCTCGTCTCATTGGTCAAAGGATTGTCCTGGGGATTGCGATTAGTCGCTGAAATCAGCAACGGGAGGGACTTTAGAAACAAATATTATTATTTAATATTACTTAAAGGAACAGGCCACCGTTTCTCCATACTGAGATCTGTTCTTACCTGAGCTCAGACGAGTTGATGCGTACCGGTCTGGTCTTTGTGCGTGCGCTCAGTCACACAATAAGACCCTGCCTACTGGATCGACAACAAGGACTGGACGGTCTGCGATATCTGCCCGTCTGCTGAGGGACTCCTTCGGCCCTGGGTCTCTATAGCCTGTCCGTCTATGGGAGTGGATCTCTCCTTCTGTGGTTCTCCTCAAGGTTTCTCTTTTCTCCCCTTGGGTTTTTGAGTTTGTTACTGGAGAGTCTAAGGACAGGGGACACCCGCGCCGCTCGTCGCCACCCACTGCTGACGCTTATTTGGACTTTATGTTTGCCTGGATACTTGATTTGCCTGAACTTTACATTGTCTTATTTACTGCTCTGTTTTATTTCCTTAATGTTCGGTGCAGCCCTATGAGGCAACTCCTGTTGTGATACTGGGCTATACAAAACCATTGTTTGAATATAAATTAAAAATCTCAAATGAATGGACTAATCAAATAATGACTGTAGTTGTGGGCGGAGTTCAAGACTGAGAATGGTCTATACCTGACATTTTTTTCTTGTTGTAGGGAAACATGCCTTTTGCCCCATAAAAGTATGTTGTCCAGTAGTCATTTCTGAAGGAAATGATCCTGATGGGTGAGGTTTGTATTGTATTATGATCGGTCAACCCAAATAGTTTGGTGGTGGGGCAGTTGGTAGAGCGAGACACTTCACCCTACTTGCCTCCAGCGTCTGCGTACATTGGTGTGTGAGTGGGTGACTGGTTCCTTACTGTAAAGCGCTTTGGGCCTGATAAAGGTAGAAAGCGCTATATAAGTTGAGTCCATTTACCGTTTACCAGTGACTGCACCACAGTCACTCTCTGTGGCGGCGCTACTGAAGCCGACTGAAAGCAGCACAATCCCGGTGTTGCGAGAGGAGAGCGAGGGCTGAACACGCTGAGAACATCTCTCTGAACTTAAAGCCACACTGCGTAGAATTTTAATAATAATAATGATCAGTTTTATATAGCACTTTTGGACACACAAAGACGTCCAAAGACATTGCACTATTCATTCACTCCATACTTGGTGGTGGTAAGCTACTATTGTAGCCACAGCTGCCCTGGGGTAGACTGACGGAAGCGAGGCAACCAGTCTGCACCATCGGCCCCTCCGACCACCACCACCCGCTCACTCACTCACTACCAAACGGTCTCCCATCCAAGTACCGACCAGGCCCTTCCTGCTTAGCTTCCCAGGTCTGACGGGATTGGGCAGAGCAAAGGCGGGACGGCCACAAACTGTTACCCAATAAATACAATTTGAATACAAGCATTTATTTCATGACCGATATTTTCATCATTAAAAAAATACCTCATAAATGCACAAACAAATATGAACTTTTGCTGTGAGCGACGAACTGGAGACGTCCCCAGTTCGTCTCCATGGAGATGTGACTAAAGTCCACAGAATTTGAGATTTAATCGGGTTAGGTCCTCATCTAAATCTATTCTGTGATTACCCGCTGCAGTAATGGCATGTTTTGTGTCGAGCTGCTCATTAGTAGCCTGTTTAGTGCTGAAGTTAGCCTGCCCAAAGTTATTTAGTGACTGTTTAGATGTTTAGAGGCACTTTTTGAGTCTATGATGATGTGACAGACCAAACTAGCCGGTCAGCCGTGTGCATTTTCGCTCCATACAGTGTAAGCACCTCCATCCTCTCAAATCTCACAGGGAATGGCCCAGCTTTAGACATTTGTGGGGAAACGCACTGCTTCTAATTATGAAGCATTTGGATTAATTGTATGAACTTGCAGGCTGATTTTCAAGCATTTCTGTAAAAGTGACCCTGAAGAGTGACCCTGCGAGTTGTGAAATGTGGATTCAAACTTGTCCCTGTGAACAACTCGGATACTTCAAATATGTTCGTAAAGTTAGGAGTTTGGACCACAACTATCAGTTTAATTTAGTGGGTTCCTCTTTCATTCTTTCTAATGATAACATCAGGTGTAGGGCCTTTAATGCTTATTCAACAACATTTTTTTTGAGGAAAACACAATATCAACATCACTCCGTACCAGCTGAAAACCCCTGGGACACAACAATCCCCTCCTCACTAAGCCCACTGCTGCTGCTTTATGTCACGTGTACATAGAAAAACAACCGATTTATGAGTAAAACGAGGCCAGAATGACGATTATAATCTGGTTTCGATAAGTCGGTTTCCTACTGTTTGAACACTTTCTCTTTTTTTTCTTCTTTTTTTTACATTTGCCCCATTAAAAAAAAAAAGATTTTACCTTTTTTTTTTTTAACCTAATTTTTGCTCATTACTAATTTTTTGCCGTTACACAATTTTGTCCTTATTTTTTACCACAATTTCTCCCAATTTTCCCCCAAATTATTCCCCATTTTTCACACATTTCTTGACCTTGGAGATGAGCCTGATCGGTATCCAAGTACTGGTATGGACACAAATGGAACGGTACCCAGCCCGACTTCTAATGTGGATTTCACTGTTGCACAGACGAAGGCACGAAGCAGGAATATCTTTAATAACCCACGTCACAGGATTCAGTCTGGGAGGAGGCGACACGGTTCTGATGGGAATGTAAATCTTTCATGTGTCCCATCACCAGAGGGCACTCTTCCCTTATCTCTGGCACTGGCCTTTCATGGCGGGGACCCACGCACCGCCGACCCGCTCCCTCCCCGTCCCAGCGGTGTTCTGAGTTTGTGCGTGAGGTTGTTTTCGTTCGGCTGATGCAACACACGAGCGGAGCCTCCAGACGCACATTAGGATGTGGAGGGGGGTGGGGGGGGGGGGGGGGGGGGGAAGCATTAAGCTCCGAGCAGCCATTATTTCATAAACATTCCAAATGTGTTCGGTTTAGATGGAAAGTTATACAAGATTTACAAGGCGAGCGCAGGTGTTACGGAGGGACTGCCAGAAGAGAGAGGTATACAGCCTGAGGGATACATCAGCTGTATCCGTTCATTAGTTTATTTATCTACCTGGGTGTCTGGAAATGACTTTAAGGGAATTCCACGACCAACCAACAATTATCAATAGCTCCTTCTTCCTCCGGTTCCTTAACCTTTGGGGCCGGCGTCATGAGGTCGACCTTGAAGAACCTTTTGCGGTGAGGAACAGGAGCTTCAGCTGCTCCTTCTGCGTCAGGACAACCTGAACCTTCCTCACCCAGAGGAGGAACAACCAGGAAGTCACGATGCCCACAGCTGATTCATCAAAATGACAACAATGGACTACAATATACGCTCCATATCCTGCTTTTAATGATTTAACGATATTACCAACCGCACGAATATAATCAGAGAAACTGCACTGAAACATTTGGACTCTCCTTGTCACGGCTGATGATGGCACACATCCAGGTCAATGATGAGGAGGTTCCTAAGATTATTTAGATGCAGCCAGGTTTCGGGTTACTTTGGATTAGTTTAAGCTAGTGCTGTCTTATGGAGGTGACGTCACTTCCTGTAGAGAAGTGGAGCTCCACTAGAGCTAAGAACGGGCCTACACCTGGGCAGGCGGAGAAGTGTGCTCTTCTCTCCTCTTTCCATCTCTCTCTCTTCTCCTCCTCCTAGTCGTTCATAAACATCGCGCTGCATTTGCAAAAGCCGACTTTTTACGCACAAACAGGAACCAGACTGCTGATTTATCCAGTGTAAGTTAAACGCCGCCCTGAGAGACAGAGTGAATAGCGATGTTCTCTGTGTAGCGCCGGTCTAAGCTGGCCATGCTGCTTAAACGTGACATCAGCCCTACCTCCCTCTCCCAGTGCCTAAAATCTTACCTCTAAGCTCCACCGATCACCTTCTCTGTTTACCGCAGCGCTGCTAATGCTATGCTAATGCTATCGCTACGCTACGCCCGCTAACAGCCCCAGGTTGAACTGAGGACATTCAGCAGCCGCTAAAAACATAATTAACAGAGGTTCCTTGTTTCCTTTGCAGTGCTGTCATTTAGCCTTAGACTGTAGGTACACACTTTATGTAGAACAATTAGCCATGTGCTCCGAGTGCTTATGTTTCTTTAAACTTAAGGCACTAGACCTGAATGGCCTTTAGAAGCAGCTGAAGCGATCATATCTGCTGCTTTACTGCTGTTTTGTAAAGGGGATTCAAAAATACAATTATAAACCTGTGTTGCAGGCTGGACTCGCCATGCTAAATGAAATGCTACCATGTTTTTACAAACCATGATGAACACAACGTAAATAAATGAAATACTACAGTTTTCTTAATGGCACTGTCAAAACCTCCTATTCCTTTATGACCCTGTGCCCTTTAGTGCTTGTTTATTCAAGCTGGCGTTGTAGGCTTAGCTTTGTTACTTTAAAGTAAATTATATGTTTCATTTATAACACCCTAACCACTCGCCTTGCCACACCTGTTTTAGCTTCAATGTAAAATGCTCATTTTAGCACACCCAACATTACCTTATAACTTAAAATCCAAAACTAAATCTAATGATACGGATTACAGCGAGGCCTGTAATAGACACCAATCCAACCTGGATAGACTTAAACAGAGACAAAAGCAGCGAATACAAAGATTTATTGACATATAATATATATATATATTTGGCTGATTAGTGGGAACTGGTACACGCTGTCGTATTCGCCGGTCAAGCAGCAGAATACGACAGCGTGTACCAGTTCCCACTAATATCCAGAAACTTGGCACAGCCATTGAAGAGGAGTGGACCAACATTCCACAGGCCACAATGGACAATCTGATAAACTCTATGGAAGAAGATGTGTTGCACTGCATGAGGCAAATGGTGGTCACACCAGATACTGACTGGTTCTGAGTCCTCAGACCCCCAATAAAGCAAACAACTGCACATTTCAGGGTGGCCTTTTATTGTGGGCAGTATAAGATAATGATTATCTCGGCAGAGCAGAAGTGCTCACTATCACACATTTGGACTGATTTGTGAACAACGTTTGAGAGAAATGGTGGTATTGTGTATCTGGAATGAATTTTAGATCTTTAAGTCCATCTCATGAAAAGTGGAGCAGAAACAAAGGTGTTGTGTTTATATTTTTGTTGAGTATAGTTAGTGGATGGGTAGGTTAGAGTTAGGGATGTCTCCCCCTGGAGCCGGGACACTGGTGGTGGTAAGGGAGAGCAGTGAAGGATGTAGCAGGGTGAAGCCGTGGGTAGAAGCGTGGTGGTGGGTTGCAGCACAGCTGGGAAGCAGACGAACCATGAACGCTGAAGGCTCAAACGCAGGACCGCGGGCGATGATTGGCTGTGACAACAGTGTAGCTCTGTGCTGATAGGCCGAGATGGCTGAGACACCGTTGTGCTAAGTCTGCTCACAAGCCGCTCGGACATCAGCAGCCACACCTGTGGAGTGGACAGCTTCTTTAACTGATATGTATATATATATATATATATATATATATATATATATATATATATATATATACATATATATACAGTGACATCACATGAATTATCGCATTTTGAGGGACTATTTTCTAGCAGATCACTCCGCTGCTGCATAGCTTACAACCACGAAGCTGATGCTGCTTGAATATAAGTTATTCTAAATGCAAAATGGTTAAAAGGATTCTATGGACACAGACATTCATATGGTTAGTCTGGTGTTATAAGTGATTTGCCTCAGGTGCACTGTGGAGCGGGTCAGGCCCTTAATGCAGGCTAGCTGTTACCGTAGAAATGCACTGCCTAGCACTAGCCTAGCACCACAAGACTCTTCAAATATAAGGACTGCATGAATGAAAAAAAAAAAATCTCCAGAAATCAGCAACACTCTGCATAACTAGGAAATGAGGCTCTATGTCAAAAATCCTGAATTATCCCTTTAAGCCAGGCTTAATGTGTCTTTTTGTAATGTGTTTATGTTCTTGTATTTATGTTTTGCAACTGACTCTCCTCCAAGTCGAATTTCTCCCTATAGGGAGACAAACGATAAAATGAAAATGAATCTGAATTTGACCCTCGCAGATGCCATCCTTGGCTGGAGGAAGGAGACGCTGAAATTAGTCTTCCAGGTTGATTTCACAAACTCACAAATATACATCTGGCACACTCCGATCTCAACGTTGAAAATAGACTTTCCAGATTGATTTGGACTTGGCATCGCCCTGACTCTCTTTCCTTGCTCTCAGTTATCCACATTGTCACACCCAATAACTGACGCCTAAATATTAGAGCCGCTTTAATAAACACATTCCTGGCAGCGCTCTGACGTGGACTTGATCATGTCCGCAGCAGCTGATAGGAATGTCTTCAATACAAGCCGATATCATAGTGAAGTCATGGAGGAGTGCCCGGCTTAAGTCAATGTGCAGATCTGCAGTACAGACACTTGACTGGACCTGTACCCCCTCTCCCCCCCTCACACTATACAGTCGGTGATTGATGAGGCCACTGTGAGAGAAGTCTATTGTCCCGCGGGCCGCTCCTGTGGATTATGATACACTCTGTATGGGACTGCATCAGGCACTCTGGTGCTGGGGGGTGGGGGTTACCGAGCATTCACAAAGTCCCACTGATTTGTTTAGGGTGTGCACCACTGGGGTTTTGAGCCAATCACAGCGTTGCCTTGAGTGGGCGGGTTTTACATTCGAAGACAAAAACAACAAGCTATTTTACTGTTACCTGTTAGCTACACGGTGACGGCAGAAAAAAGCCAAAAGGGTCGGTTGGAAGTGCTTAACTGTGGGGGTGCACGATTTTGACCTGGAGAGATGGAGCTCACAGCCAATCACCTTCTCTGCAGCACGCACAATGCGCTGCAGTCGGTGCTTGTCCCGTTCTGTAGCGCCGGGGAACCACACGGTGATGGAGGAGGTGAGGCTGGACCACACGGTGATGGAGGAGGTGAGGATGGACCACACGGTGATGGAGGAGGTGAGGATGGACCACACGGTGATGGAGGAGGTGAGGATGGACCACACGGTGATGGAGGAGGTGAGGCTGGACCACACGGTGATGGAGGAGGTGAGGATGGACCACACGGTGATGGAGGAGATGAGGATGGACCACACGGTGATGGAGGAGATGAGGATGGACCACACGGTGATGGAGGAGATGTGGATGGACCACACGGTGATGGAGGAGATGAGGATGGACCACACGGTGATGGAGGAGATGAGGATGGACCACACGGTGATGGAGGAGATGTGGATGGACCACACGGTGATGGAGGAGATGAGGATGGACCACACGGTGATGGAGGAGGTGAGGATGGACCACACGGTGATGGAGGAGGTGAGGATAGACTCGATGATGGCCGTGTAGAACTGCACCAGCATCTTGGTTGGCAGCTTAAGTTTCCTCAGCTGCCGCAGGAAGAACATCCTCTGCTGGGCCTTCTTGATGAGGGAACTGATGGTCGGCCCCCATCTGAGGTCCTGGGTGATGGTGGTGCTCAGGAAACGGAAGGAGTCCACAATGGAAATGGGGGTGGGAGAGCCAGGGGGAAAGTACACAGCCCTGAGGAGTTCCAGTGTTTGTAGTCCGAGTGTCCGAGACGATCTTCCCCAGCCGCACGTGTTGTCTCCGGTCCGTCAGGAAGTCAGTGATCCACCTGCAGAGGGGGAGCGCGTTGACATTGCTGCAATACCACACTTTTAAAAACGGATTCCAATGGAGTATTTGCACCTTCCAAACACTGCTTCAAAGCCTGTCTCCAAAGAGTTGTTTTTTTTACTTGCTGTGACCCATGTGACTTCGCTGGCCCGGGTCATCATTTTAACCACGCTGGGTTTTGTGGAGCACTGCTGCTGCTCAGCCTGCCTCACGGGGGCGGAATTTAACGCCTTTTTGTCCTTTTTTGGAACATGTCCTGTAGGAGGAGACGGAGCAATAATGTTTCCACAGCTACAGCTTCATCATAAAAAGAAAAAATGTTTGGTTCATCCTCAGAGAAAGATGCCGCATGAACACAGTGAGGTCGTTGACACACATTGAGGTCTGCGCCTCCAAATTAGCCGTGTGGGTTTAAGTTTCTACTAAATGAAACTGGTTGGTGGCAAATAGCTCCTAATCGCCGGTGAGGAACCTCCAGAGGTCCCTATGCTAAAAGAGATACTGTATGATGGAAGCATACAGGCTCCTTCCTCACTGACGCTTCTTATCATGGCGGACGCTGACGCACACCCGGTTTGGCGTCTGGCGTCATCGTTATCTTTGCTCACAGCTCGCCGTTTGTCTGAGCTTCACAAACGCGTTTCTGACACGACAATGGAAACGACATTTCCCGTCTTTTCTCGAATCCAAAACACGTCTGCGTACTGTAATTAAAATGCCATTCTTCCTCGATGCCAGAAGTTCCTTCAACACTTTCACACAGCCACCATTACAACAGGCTGTCTTCTTCACAGACTAGTTCAACGGGAGTGAGGAAAGCGCAGAGAAAGAAAGAAAGAAAGAAAAAAATAGCACCTTTTGCCTCCACATTCTGACTCCTGGAGGATCTTAAGACAGCACTACAGGAAGTTAAAATAATAACTCAGATAAATGATAAATGAAATACAAAATCAACTTTCTCTTTCTGTTTTCCAGTCTGAGGTCATGACTAATGTATTCTTGTGTTGAATATAGACCCGACCGGCCCTGAGAGGGGGAGATAGATGGACTATTCCATCTCCAGGCGCCGAGCGGAGCGCAGACAGATGTTGTGGAGGAGGACTCGAAGACTTTTGGACCATTAGTCTGAGATCGGCCTCCGAGGAACTGACATTTCAATCCCAGGACGGACTAGGCCATGATTATGTTGTGTGTGGCGTAAAAGAAATGGAGTTTAGAGTATTTGTCAGTGTGCAGCCTCTACTAAAACTCTACTAATATATAATATATAATACTTACTAATATATAATACTTACTAATATATAATACTTACTAATATATAATACTTACTAATACATAATACTTATGAAAGGAAGAATCCCATTAGCGGGGAGCACATTCGTTATCTGTCTTACACATTAACTGCTGCTAGTTGTATTACATTCATTTTGTCAAAATATGCTCAAGTTGGGAATGTGGAATTAAAACAAGTCTCACACTGTCCACCAGGGGGCAGTGGCTGACCAGTGTGGGCAGACGTTTCCAGAGAAAACATTGTGTCGTACATTAAACCCAACTGTTTCACATATTTATTCCTCTGTACTCCCCGACTCTCGCTCTCCACCCCTCCATCCCTCTCTCCCACATCTCTCTCTTCAATATGTCTCCCTCTGCTCTTCTTCCCCTCTCCACTTTCTCCCTCAGTCTCTTGCCACCTTCTCCCGCGCCTCCCTCCTCCTCTCCCTCTCTCCCTTTCTGACATTTCTGTCCCTTGTCTTTCTCTCTCTCGTACTATCCCCCCGTACTCTTCCTCTCTCCTCCCTCTCTCTCCCCCTCCATTTAGCTGTCTCCTCCTCTCCCTCACTCTCTTATGCCTCACTCTTTCTCCTTCTCTCTCCCTCCACCACTCCCTCTCTTCCTCTTCATTTCTCTCCTTCACTCCCTCTCTCCTCCTCCCCATCTCTCTCTCTCTCTCTCTCACCCCACCCATTCTCTCCTCCTTTGTCCCTCCCTCTATCTCCTCCTCATCTTCTCTCTCCCCCCGCTACACCCCCTCCCTCACTCCCTCTCCTCCTCCTCCCTCCCTCCTCTCCCTCCCCTTTTCCTCCTCTCCCCCTCCCTCTCTCTTCTCCTCCTCCTCCTCTTTTCCTCACTCCCTCTCCTTTTCTCTCTCTCTCTCTCTTCCTCTCCCTCTCTCCCTCTTTCCCTCCTCCTCTCCCTCACCTCCTCTCCGTGTGCAGTATGGGTCCCGCTGCTGGGGGAAAAGATCCACTTTTGTAGTTGTTATTCTTTTAGATCCTGTTTCCCCTGAACTGCAGGACACCGTGCTCCGTGTAACATTTCAAGTCAACAGTTGTTATGTCGGTGTCGGCTGCAGGAATAACCAGGGCTGGTGCTTTGGACTTTGGGGTACTCTAAACCCTCATCCATTCTGAACTCTGTCCTGTCTTTAAAGTAAGAGATGGAAGGGTTGCAGGGGAAAAAAAAAGTTTTGGTAGAGTTAAGGAACTGTTTCTTAGATGACTTTGAGCCTAAAGGTTTGGTTTATGTATATTGTATATTTGTATATTTCCAAAGAAGGTTTTGTCTGTGTCCCACATACAGTCTCCTGCTGTCAGTTTCCCGAGAAAGCCAATATTCAGATATTCTCAATGAGTGTATTTACATGCACTGCATATCCCGGTTTCTCCAACAGTAACCGGGATATTCGCTCTGTCCTACAGCTGCGTTCGGCGGAGAACCTTGAAAAAACATCACCAAGAGGCTCTCGGTGAACTCCACCAGCTGCACTCTCTTTGTGCTCAGAGTGATAGACTCCAGCACAGATGTCGCCTCAACACAAGAACTCGGGGTTCCTTATTCGATCACGTAAGCAGGGATTTGAGCTTCCCCAGGTCTCAGTGCCATATAAACACCATATCCCCAAAACGGCAATAACCGGATTATGGCTAATAACTGGGATACTCGAGTGCATGTAAACACACTCACTTCCATGTAAGCGCAGTATCCTGGTTTCTTATCGCTGCTGACATCTAGAGACTGACATTTTAGCCCATTCCTCTTTACAAAACAACTCAAGCTCTGTCACATTAGAAGGAGAGCGTTTGTGAACAGCAGTTTTCAGGTCTTTCCACAGATGTTCAATAGTATTTAGGTCAGGACTTTGACTGGGCCATTCTAACACATTAATATGTTTGTTTTTAAACCATTCCATTGTAGATGTAGCTTTGTGTTTAGGGTCATTGTTCTGCTGGAAGGTGGATCTCCGCCCCAGCCTCAATTCTCTTGCTGACTCCAGCAGGTTTTCCTCCAAAATGTCTCTGTATTTGGCTCCATCCATCTTCCCAACTATTCTTACAATCTTCCCAGTCCCCGCTGAGGAAAAGCAGCCCCATAGCATGATGCTCCCCCCACCATATTTGACACTGGGGATGGTGCACTCAGGACGATGAGCAGTGTTAGGTTTGCTCCATACATAACGTTTTGCATTTGGGCCAAAAAGTTCAATTTTTGTCTCATCTGACCAAAGCACCTTCTTCCACATGGTAGCTGTGTCCTATATATGACTTCTAGCAAACTTCAAACGGGATTTCTTATGGCCTCCTTTCAATAATGGCTTTCTTCTTGCCACTCGTCCATGAAGGCCAGATTTGTGTAGAGTACGACTTATAGTTGTCCCATGTACAGATTCCCCCAGCTCAGCGGCAGGACGTCCCAGCTCCTCCAGAGTTATCTTGGGGCACTTGGTTGCATTTCTGACCAGTGCTCTCCTTGTTCGGTCTGTTAGTTTAGGTGGACGCCCGTGTCTTGGTAAGTTAAAGGCAATTTAATGCACTCACTTTTCTATTTTTTGAAAAATAACAGAATCATGTATCCTTTTGCTTTCACTTCACAGTTGTCTGTTACTTGTGTGTGAACTTTCAGTAAAAAATTCAAAATAAAATCTTTATGTTTAGGGTTGTAAACATGACAAAATGTGCAAAAGTTCAACGTGTACTAGTACTTTCTCAAGGCTCTGTATTTTTGGACTAGAGACGACCTGCTACTGATGGATTACTTTTCCTCCTCACTCCTGTCCACAGGTCGGCTACGCCAACAGTCACGAGTACTTTTTATTCGCTACGTCAAACTTTATGCTGTTTTCCATCTTCCAAAATGCGCATTAACGCTTATGCGCACAATTTAAAAACCACCTCAAGCGAGCGGACAAACTTTTTATGCGAATAAAGAGTTTAAATGCAAAATGTGGTGTTTCCATCAGTCCTTCCAAATGCGAAACTTCAAAATGCGCATTCAAATCCAGCGATGGGAAACGCCGTTATTGTTCCGATAAAGTGAGTCTGGTCATTTGTTTGATGAAGTGTCGTCTGCAGCTGCTGAATGTAACCAATAAGGTAACGTGTCACCCAAGTTACTTTTAAAATCATACAGTCAGAATGTTTTAAAGGAGTAATCCGTGTGAACGGGCCCGTAGGCGTCTGTGGGAGCTAATGGAGTTGTTCCCCGTGAGGTTTCAAATCCTCAGACAAAATCTGGAGAAAAGTTGATTGAGTGAAATAATGAAACCATTTAGCTTGGATGAGAAGAGATCGCACCGTCTCGAAACCTCCAAAGAGAGGTTCGCCTGCAGCGCCTCCCTTCGATTACCCCCAAGACGCCGGAGCAAACACAGGGAGATGAATATTGCCGGGGAACGCTCTCGAAAAGCACTCCCCTCCAGTGCTGTTTGGAGACGCAGAGACCGAGCGGCCGATGGGGTGATAAAAGTCGCTGAGGTGTGGGCAGAGCTTCTGGGACGGCCGCTGCTCTCCATCTCCCCCCCTCCGGGACCTGTAAAAGTTTATCGAACTGAACCCCCGCCGAATTACAGCGATCGATCCTTCACGTTTCAGGGCAGCGCTGTAAAAGTGAGCAAACAATTGAAGGCGAGGCGGCTCCCGGGCAAATGATTCAGCAGAGAGCGGGCTCCAGGCTTCGAGATCACTGACCAGTGGCCATTTATTCAGTCATAACATTTGTGAACGTAGCATTTTTATTTCATCCTCCACTTCATTTATATGATTTATACATCATCAAAATAAAAGACTAAAGAGCGAGCTCCAAGCTCTGGGACAAATGATCTGAATTCATTTAGTCTGTTACGATCACACATGGACCATCGCAGGGACAAGTGTGACCACCTTTACATTTGTCAGAAGGAGCTAAACATACCAAAGGTAAACTACAGACTGAAACAGAAAAGAGTTTGTTACTGAAACACAAGTTCATCATGAGCTAATAATGGACTAACAATCACCGATAAATAAATAGTTAAAGTTGGATGGAATTTGTAAACTTTCATGAGCTTTATTGGTAAAGCATTGGTTCATCATAAGTCAACATTAGTTCACCATTCACTTATTAGAAGATAATAAGTGAATCGTATTAACGTATTATCTTCTATCATGTGAAAGAAAAGTCAATGACTTATATTTCCGCGTTCCGATGTCGCACTTATGCTTCATTAGAGCTCGGCTTTTTTCCATTTCCTAATTTTGATATTTTTCTGTGAATATGAGGCTAACTTTCCATCTTCTTAAATATTATAAAATCTTAACAAAGAGAAACAAATACACAAACATAATTGTTCATTATGAACTACACATGTACAGGTTATATTCCACTAACTTGTGTTTGGGGGATGCAACTTCATCCAGCGTTACTTTGAGATGCCCAATGTAGCTGTATGCACAACCTGTCCCGACGTCTGTGCACGACTACAGATGGTTACAGTTCAACTTATTTGTCAATAAGGTGTTAAGACTTAAGAAGAAATAGATGAAAATCTGTCGGGTTTGGACTGAGAAAGAGTTCTGTTATTATATTTGAGGATGCCAGGCTGAGTGCCAGCAGGAGCCACAGTATATTTGGAAACTTGCTTAATTTAATGAGTTTATCAAAAGCACATTCATTCCTTTTTTTCCCCCAACACACAGACAAGTCAGGTATCGATAAAGAATCGAATCGATAGGTAAAATTATTGATATCAATAAAATCTTATCAATTCCCATCCCTAATGACTACAATAATGTCCATATGCATACGATCACATTGCTAAGATGATGAGATGATTTTCTCTGCAAGACTGGTAGTAGTGACCCCAAAAATATTCACGTATGAGGAGGCCTCACCCACGGGTTTTACGGCACGCACAAAACACGGCAAAAAAGAACATTTCTCCAACCAGGAAATGATAAATAGTTGTTTATATGATATAAAAAAATCTGTCAGTAACCAACGTTAACCTTATAGCCAATCCAAGATCACATTTACTAATAAAAAAAGAGGGGTGGGGGAAATAGGCTAATAATAAAAAGTGACCTTTATTAAATAAGCTGTAGGCCTAAATAGCCTATATAAAAAAGGGCATAAAATTAGACCACATTAAAAAAAAACGTGGATACAACGCTGCAGTCAGAGCAGACTCTGGACCATGATCTGAACCAGTAAAAGCAGCTCAGCTCCGTGGACTCAGCGCTGGAGCCGGGGGCAGGACTACGCGTCTTTCAGCCTGAGCAGAGCTTTCCTCCGGGAGGAAACAGGTGCATGGAGAGCTGACAGCCGAAAGCTGTGGAGCTGTCGAAGGATTTGTTTGACGCCCGGGATACTCGCGAGCACGAAATACGGTCCACAGACTCAGCGCTCAAACCAACTAGAACACGGAGCATGGCCTCGCGCAGACCCAGGTGAGGCCCGGTGTCCCGGGACACGGCAGCGGCCGTGGGTGTGAGGCGGGGAATCCACACAAAGTTTGTGCAGCAGCGGTATTTTGTTAAAAACAAAACACGAAACATAAATATAAAAACATCGTAAGCGTCTCTGTGACTGCAGTCCAGGTTCTAGAGTCTCTGGTCCAGGTTCTAGACTCTCTGGTCCAGGTTCTAGAGTCTCTGGTCCAGGTTCTAGAGTCTCTGGTCCAGGTTCTAGAGTCTCTGGTCCAGGTTCTAGTGTCTCTGGTCCAGGTTCTAGAGTCTCTGGTCCAGGTTCTAGTGTCTCTGGTCCAGGTTCTAGAGTCTCTGGTCCAGGTTCTAGTGTCTCTGGTCCAGGTTCTAGAGTCTCTGGTCCAGGTTCTAGTGTCTCTGGTCCAGGTTCTAGAGTCTCTGGTCCAGGTTCTAGTGTCTCTGGTCCAGGTTCTAGTGTCTCTGGTCCAGGTTCTAGAGTCTCTGGTCCAGGTTCTAGTGTCTCTGGTCCAGGTTCTAGAGTCTCTGGTCCAGGTTCTAGAGTCTCTGGTCCAGGTTCTAGTGTCTCTGGTCCAGGTTCTAGAGTCTCTTGTCCAGGTTCTAGAGTCTCTGGTCCAGGTTCTAGTGTCTCTGGTCCAGGTTCTAGAGTCTCTGGTCCAGGTTCTAGTGTCTCTGGTCCAGGTTCTAGTGTCTCTGGTCCAGGTTCTAGTGTCTCTGGTCCAGGTTCTAGAGTCTCTGGTCCAGGTTCTAGTGTCTCTGGTCCAGGTTCTAGAGTCTCTTGTCCAGGTTCTAGAGTCTCTGGTCCAGGTTCTAGTGTCTCTGGTCCAGGTTCTAGAGTCTCTGGTCCAGGTTCTAGAGTCTCTGGTCCAGGTTCTAGTGTCTCTGGTCCAGGTTCTAGAGTCTCTGGTCCAGGTTCTAGAGTCTCTGGTCCAGGTTCTAGAGTCTCTGGTCCAGGTTCTAGTGTCTCTGGTCCAGGTTCTAGAGTCTCTGGTCCAGGTTCTAGTGTCTCTGGTCCAGGTTCTAGAGTCTCTTGTCCAGGTTCTAGAGTCTCTGGTCCAGGTTCTAGTGTCTCTGGTCCAGGTTCTAGAGTCTCTGGTCCAGGTTCTAGAGTCTCTGGTCCAGGTTCTAGTGTCTCTGGTCCAGGTTCTAGAGTCTCTTGTCCAGGTTCTAGAGTCTCTGGTCCAGGTTCTAGTGTCTCTGGTCCAGGTTCTAGAGTCTCTGGTCCAGGTTCTAGTGTCTCTGGTCCAGGTTCTAGTGTCTCTGGTCCAGGTTCTAGAGTCTCTGGTCCAGGTTCTAGTGTCTCTGGTCCAGGTTCTAGAGTCTCTTGTCCAGGTTCTAGAGTCTCTGGTCCAGGTTCTAGTGTCTCTGGTCCAGGTTCTAGAGTCTCTGGTCCAGGTTCTAGAGTCTCTGGTCCAGGTTCTAGTGTCTCTGGTCCAGGTTCTAGAGTCTCTGGTCCAGGTTCTAGAGTCTCTGGTCCAGGTTCTAGAGTCTCTGGTCCAGGTTCTAGTGTCTCTGGTCCAGGTTCTAGAGTCTCTGGTCCAGGTTCTAGTGTCTCTGGTCCAGGTTCTAGAGTCTCTTGTCCAGGTTCTAGAGTCTCTGGTCCAGGTTCTAGTGTCTCTGGTCCAGGTTCTAGAGTCTCTGGTCCAGGTTCTAGTGTCTCTGGTCCAGGTTCTAGTGTCTCTGGTCCAGGTTCTAGAGTCTCTGGTCCAGGTTCTAGTGTCTCTGGTCCAGGTTCTAGAGTCTCTTGTCCAGGTTCTAGAGTCTCTGGTCCAGGTTCTAGTGTCTCTGGTCCAGGTTCTAGAGTCTCTGGTCCAGGTTCTAGAGTCTCTGGTCCAGGTTCTAGTGTCTCTGGTCCAGGTTCTAGAGTCTCTGGTCCAGGTTCTAGAGTCTCTGGTCCAGGTTCTAGTGTCTCTGGTCCAGGTTCTAGAGTCTCTGGTCCAGGTTCTAGAGTCTCTGGTCCAGGTTCTAGAGTCTCTGGTCCAGGTTCTAGTGTCTCTGGTCCAGGTTCTAGTGTCTCTGGTCCAGGTTCTAGAGTCTCTGGTCCAGGTTCTAGAGTCTCTGGTCCAGGTTCTAGTGTCTCTGGTCCAGGTTCTAGAGTCTCTGGTCCAGGTTCTAGAGTCTCTGGTCCAGGTTCTAGAGTCTCTGGTCCAGGTTCTAGTGTCTCTGGTCCAGGCTCTAGTGTCTCTGGTCCAGGTTCTAGAGTCTCTGGTCCAGGTTCTAGTGTCTCTGGTCCAGGTTCTAGAGTCTCTGGTCCAGGTTCTAGAGTCTCTGGTCCAGGTTCTAGAGTCTCTGGTCCAGGTTCTAGTGTCTCTGGTCCAGGTTCTAGTGTCTCTGGTCCAGGTTCTAGAGTCTCTGGTCCAGGTTCTAGAGTCTCTGGTCCAGGTTCTAGTGTCTCTGGTCCAGGTTCTAGAGTCTCTGGTCCAGGTTCTAGAGTCTCTGGTCCAGGTTCTAGAGTCTCTGGTCCAGGTTCTAGTGTCTCTGGTCCAGGCTCTAGTGTCTCTGGTCCAGGTTCTAGAGTCTCTGGTCCAGGTTCTAGTGTCTCTGGTCCAGGTTCTAGAGTCTCTGGTCCGGACTGAGCCTCTGGGCTCGGACCCGTGTCGGTGCAGCTCAAGTCCTTGTTTCATGTTTAAATCACTAATGAGGATCATATGTGATTCATGCTGTTAAACTGTTTTCCTGCTGTTTAGTGTTTAGTTAAATTGGTGTATCATGTTCCACCTCCTGACTCGGTGTAGGATCTGAGCCACCGTACGCCAGGTGTACGGGGCGCTCAGATTGATAAATGCCAAAACAGGCGGTGATTTTTTGTACACCCACATACGCTCTGATTTCACCGTACGCAGGTTTGATAAATGAGGGCAATGAAACTGGTAAACAATGGTTTGTTGTGGAAGCAATAACTTTTTTGCTGCGGGGGCAAACACTTCAGAGGCCGTTCTTTTGGGAATTGTTAACTTCAAATCACCGCTGCACCTCCAAATATGATCAGATGTCCATGTGTTACACATCATTGGAAAGCTTGGAGACTACACTTTAACAATCTGTGAAAATCTCAAAATGCCCCAAAACCGACTTGTGTCCCTGATTTCTGTGACTTTCACATTTTGGGGGAAGAAATGTGAAATTCAAAAATTGCCATTTTTAGCAGCCTATAAATCCAACAGTTTACAATCTAGAACATTTTTGATGATTGTTCCTGGAACTATGTTTAGTGGACAGGACACAGAGCACAGTTTAGCTCTACATGTTTCCATTGCTGAGCTACAGCTCTTTAAACGAGCACAAATACAAAACGCACCTGAGAACAGAAACGGAGGTTACAACTCTCTGTTTTGTAAATTGTCAAAAAAACTAAAAACTATTGTGAGTTAGAGTAAATCACTTTGCATGTGTTCATTACACATGTGAGGAACTAAAAACATCCAAATCTGAGAGGGTCACCCGGGAGGCTGGGGGTGAAACCACACGGAATGAAGTCACATCTAAAGATTTCGATTAGGCCCCAAAAGGCAAACACAATTTGAATGGAAACAGAAGTGAAACTTTGCATAGTTGACTGTGGCTCTAACCACAAACCAACACCCATGTTTATTCTGTCGTCGAGGATTCTGCAGCAGCCCAGCATCCTTTCACTCCGAATCCTCTGTGATCCCACAATGCTCGAACATGTCCTTCAGCTCTGGGGCCACATTCCTCATCTATAGAAAGTTAAGAAAATAAAAGAATTAAACGGCACCTTCAATATGAACAACATAAAAGTTCCACGTCTACTTTCTGTTCCCAAAGTCAGGAGCATCTCTTTCCTCTTAACCTCCAGATTCCACATTCTCCGGCTCCAGGCCGCCTCGACCCACGCAACAAACCACTGCTGGCACATTGTTGAGAAGCATTCCACACCCCCCTCTTCTGTTGGCTACTACATCCACACCCCCCTCTTCTGTTGGCTACTACATCCACACCCCCCTCTTCTGTTGGCTAATACATACCTAATACAAATCAAGAGGGGAATAAAAAGACTAGAAATAAAGTGCCATCCATTAATTTCAATGCCCAGAAACAAATCTAGTGCTTTGTTGGTCCCTGAAGCACCTGCAATTTGGAAATGTAAATAATATTATTATACTTATTATATATGTTTTAGTTTTTCTATTGTTGACTTAATCATGCGGGGGTTCCTCTCCTGGAGCCTCCACCTTAACGTGGTGGACGGGTTTGAGCGCCCGAATGATCCTGGAGCTCTGTTGTCGGGGGCTTGGTGCCCCTGGTAGGGTCTCCCATGGCAAACAGGTCCTAGGTGACGGGTCAGACAAAGAGCGGTTCAGAAGCCCCTTATGAGAGACCAACAGGCCCGGTTAGAACCATGAGGTCGTCCTTCTGTGGACCCCCCACCTGCAGGAGGAGCCATAGGGGCTGGTGCAGCTCCAACAGCTGCCCCCACGACCCGACAACGGACAAGTGGAAGAAAATGGATGGATGACTTAAAAAGACTGACATCTAAAATTCACCAAAGTGTCACTATTTTACACAAAATATCCTCTTTATTTCCACAAGCTTCTATTGCTCTCATTCATGTAACTCTTTCCTGCCCCCCTCTCCCTTGCACGCAGAGAGATTTTAGACAACTCACAATATCTAAGCAATAAAAGGCACACTTAAAAAAAATTACAAAAAATCTAAAATAATAATGGAGAACAAATACATTGTTCTCCCCAACACTGTATTTACGCTTTGAAATACAGTGTTGGGGAGAATACTTTAAAAATGGATTCCATTACCGAATACTGAATACTTACTTGTATTTTGTAATGTATTCCGTTACTCTGGCCAATCAGAGTACTGTATTCTGAATACTTAAAATACTTTTTAAATACACCATATATTATTGGAGTGTATATGTAGGATTAAACACATGTGTAAGTTTATTGCACTGTCGTTTATTAATGCTTAATTTGCTTATTTACCACGAATTAGAAAAGAAGAAAGTGCTTTGTTCACTGGGAGAACAGGTCGTATCTGCTGTCACAAATGTGCAGCCGCTCCAGTCTGCAGATAAAACCACTGCAAGACCACGGCTCGCACGGGGAGCATGTTTGAATGCTTCATGGATACGTTTTCATCTTTATTTTTATATTGGGAGGACAGTCTTTTTATAAACTACTGCTACTGTCGGACAAATCATGTTTAGTGCATTTAGCTTTGGCTTTAGTGCAAAAAGCTTTGTGTGGCCTGCTCCGTTATTGGGAGGATTCCTGTGTTCGTTCAGGGGAGTTTTGGGTAACGCTGATGGAAAATAAGCTCTTTTCACAACTGAGATCTGGTTTGAACCGTTCACCTTAAAGGTCAGGAACGTCACGTCACTAGAAAAAAAGAGTGAAAGAGGAGTGGACTAGCTTCAAAGGGATCTATTCAGTGCTCTTCTGCTGCTGAATAGTTATTTATTATTTTATTGCGAGTTTAAATATTTAGCTTAGCTTTAGTTTTCAGAGTGGTCTGAGTGGAGCTGAGTGAACAGGTGGAAGATGTGGAATCTGGGCGGAGGCTGGGTGTGCACTGATCTCTCATTGTGGGGAAAGTCGCACATCATCTGACCTACAGACAGTTCAACTCACTTCATAACCTCCTCTGTCCGGATCCTTGCCCACATGAGCAACATGTCTGCAGAGGGACAAGAGAGAGGGGCAGTTAGTTCGGGACATTGATGCAAACACTGGAGCATTGAGTTGTCATGTTTATTCATTTGCAAGAACAATCAAGTCACTTCCTTTGGTGCTGTCCCGGGACCAACAGCATCAACACTTAGGATCTAAAGCAATATATATGTTATTTTAAACGGTGACCTGGCCATGGTTTACTTGTTTAAGAGACAACACATCATACGGAATCACCTTTTTCTCTCCTTTAAACATACCTGTAGTACGACTAGTAGTCAACTAGTTCACAATCAGAATGAGAAGCTGTACTTTATAGATCCCCAATTCTGAAAAGCACTCTAATGTGTTCTGGAATATATAGGCCATCGCGTCTTTGCTCTGCCTGATCCTGCAAGATCTTGGAAGCTGAGCAGGAAGGGTCTGGTTGTTACTTGGATTGGAGACCGTTTGGAAAACACCGGGAAGCCTGGGGCGAATGTCGTGAGTGAGTGACGCTTCTGTCAGTCTACCCCAGGCATCGAGTCCTCCAAATCAATACGTGATTTGTGGTCGTTTGTGGTCACTGTGTAAAATTTAAAAAAGAGACACTTACCTAAAGCGGCAGGGCGTTCATTTACGGCAAAAATCCAAAGTAAACGTATGTTTCTGATGACAACATCCTGCCCTGTTTCGTACAAATGTGGCACACTTCATAAATTACCCGAAAATAACTTTTTCTCACATAAATAAAGATGTTTTTTTTGCTTGGTAGCACACAGGAAGTGACGTGTGGAGTGCAACTTTCAAATGGGAGCGTGCGTACCAGTGGTTCCCAATGTGGGGTTCGAGAACCCCTGGGAGGGCCTTAGAGCCACTGCAGGGGCCCTCATATACTGACATCATTCAAAAAATACGTATTCAACCTGTTAGACATTATTTTTAAATTGATTGATATCCGTCCCTCACTTTAACTCCTCCACTCAATTCAATTAATTATTAAATAATTATGTTTCCATCACAACTTAAAAATGTAGCTAATTATACCTTTGATTTATACTAAATAAACTGAAATATTGGAAATTACCATTTTTCTCCCTAAATCTCCTGGCGTCCCATCGATATAAATTCACTTTTTAAATAATAACTGTTTTGTCATAAACTCCTCATAAATGTAAATATCAATCAATTTACAAATAACAGTGACTAATAGGTCACATACATATTTTGTGAATGATGTCAGTATTTGAGGGCCCCTGCAGTGGCTCCAAGGCCCTCCCAGGGGTTCATGAACCCCACTTTGGGAACCACTGATCCGGACAGTCTCATTTAAAAGTTCACTCCACATGTCACTTGCTGTGTGCTACCAAGCAAAAAAAAAGCATTATTTATGTGAGAATAAAGTTATTTTTGGGTAAATTATGAAGTGTGTAAATGAACGCCCTGCTGCATTAGGTAACTGTCTCTTTTTTTAGCTCAATTTTACACAGTGACCACAAGCCCTGGGGGCGCTGTTCTGTCATACGTCCAAATCAGTCGTATTTCAGACGTCATACAAACAACCACAAACATAAATACGTGACGTATTCATAAGGATGACAGTCTCACCCCAGGGCAGCTGTGGCTCAAATAGTAGCTTACCACCCCAAAGTATGGAGTGAATGAATAATGTATTGTTAAGCGTCTTTGAGTGTCCAGAAAAGCGCTTTATAATACCAATGCATTATTATTATTATTATTATTATATTGTCCTTCTAGTCACTTATATTCTGTCAGTGGCCAAAGTTGGACTTACTGAAAATCCCTTGGAGTGTCGATGTCTCCTTGGGTTAGTATACTTTTCCTGCCTTTAATTTTCTTGTCCTTCTTGCTGAATGCGCCGTCTAGAGGTCTCCAGCGTTCCGATCCGTGACGGCCCCTGAGAATAGGTGGCACTGCGGCCTCCTTCGCTTTGACTCTCTTCACCTTTAGTTTAAACATACTCTTGGTTTTCTTATTAAAATCCTCCTCCAGCCGATCCAAAGCTGTCTCTATGGCTTCCTCATAAACTGGTGGATGGACAGAGACATGTGTGCAGTCTTTGGTTCCTAGCTCGGAGCTCAGCTGAGAGGTGTGGCGGAGGATGTGGAGCGGGTCGTCTGACTTGGAGAGCCGCTTCACCTCGGCTCCTCTCTTCTCCAGCGCGCTGATCTCCTGCTTTAACTCCTGAATGAGACCTTCTGCCTGCTGCTTGGTGGCGGTCTTCTTTCTTGTTACTTCAGAGGTCAGGAGGTTCAGGCTTGTCTCTACACTTTCCTTCAGAGTATTGAACACTTGGACCCCTTCAGAGATCTGTCTGTCTGCAGCAGCGTCACTGTCCCTTACGGAGCCACACAGCTCTTCAATTTTATTCCTTCTCATGCTTATTTCCAACTGAATGTTGGCCTCAGTTATCTGCAGCTTCAGCTTGTTCTTCTCAGAGGCCTTCTTCAGAGGGATGCATTTATGGTGCTTGTGGCCTGAGCCCAGGCACTGCACACAGACAGTCTGCTGGTCGCTCTGACAGAACAGCTCTAAAGGTTTGTGATGTTCTCTACACACTCGCTCCTCCAGGTCTTTTTTCGGCTCCACCAGCTGGTGCTTCCTCAGGCCGGACGTCTTCAGATGTGGCTCCAGGTGAGACTCACAGTACGAGGACAGACAGACCAGGCAAGACTTGAGGGCCCGCTGTTTGTGGCCAGAGCACTCGTCACAGAGGACTTCTTCAGGGATCACTGCCTGGGCCCCTGGGCTTGCGGTGCTTTGTAGCTGAGATTGTCTGAACTGATTGACCACCTCAGAAATGAAAGCGTTGGTCCTCAGCTCCGGTCTGGAATGAAAAATGCATTTACAGGAGGGGCACTGGCACTTGGCATTAGCAGACCAGTGCCCCTCTATGCACTTCCTGCAGAAGTTGTGTCCACACGGTGCAGTGAATGGATCCGTGAAGACTTCCAGACAAATGGAGCAGAGGAACTGGTCCTCAGACAGCTGACAGGTAGCAGTCGCCATGGCACACCCTGTAGAAACAGACAGTGTAAGGCTAATTGCCCAGAACCATTTTTATTATATTATTTTTTTTGCTTTATTGTCAGGGTGAACGTGGGAGACATTCAGCAAAATGTCAAAGTCAAGACTTGACTTCTCTCTCTCTGAACATTCTCGTGAACATTGTTTAGCTCACGATGGGTTAATAAAGTTTTTAGTTTGACCTGTGAGAGCCTAAGACTTAAGGAAGAACATCAGAGCAGTCACCTCCTCCTGGGACTCCCTCTCACAAGTGGCGAAGGCGTAAAGCTCATAGCTCAGTCATAATTCACTAGGAGCCTGTCTAATTGTAATTCTTTTGCTGTTGTTTCTTTAGTATTGTTCTTTATTATTGTTCTTTTTCATTTTGTGTTGTTACTTTGCCCTATGTTCCCTTGTTTATGATTGTTTATGATTAGTTACCTTGCACTACGTTCCTTGCTTTGATTGATAAATGGAAATGTTAATTTTATTTGGGGGGGGGGGGCGAAGCCTTTTGCTTCGGCCCACTCCTTTTGAGCAGACTAACTGCTCAAATAAACAAATAAACTAAACTAAACTAAATAGTCATGATACTTTTGTAGACTCACTGGGTCATTTACTGACGCCTGGAGAGAAAAATGGCACCGACAGAATTGAAGTTTTTTGATACCGCCCCCTACCGGAGCTGTTCGGTCGGTATGCCGTTGAACCGTACCCAGCCCCACTCATTACAGAGTGCTGAAGGTTCTATCGGTTCAGTTATGTGCTTGGGCACTTTTTTTAATGATCCATTGTAGTATATTTTTGCTTAAATAGATTGTTCATTTATGTTTGTTGAGTTGCACCTTATGCTGCTCAGTTTATGTATTGATTTGGAGGCCCTCGTCTCCATTACTCTCAGGCCTTAAGGCACTCTCTCGGTCTTTTGTTCTGTACCTGGGGAACGCCGTTGTCTGTGGGCTCCAGTCCAGTGTTCTGCTGCTGCAAACATGTCTGAGCTTGTTTTACTGCCTGTAGTTTTGGTTTTTATTTGCTATGATTTGTTTGACCTAGGTCTCTCCCCATGTTTCTTTTGACCCAGCTTAGATTTAGGGTTTTTCCTTAGCTTGGGTGTAGGCTTATTCTGCCTGTAAAGGGCTGGCCCAGTGACGCACCCTTTTGTTTGTCTGGCCAGCCTAGGTCCTTTCACTTTCTACTTTGGGTTTGTTTTTTTAACAAACTTAAAATCTGAAGAACAAGAAAAACAAGTCTTAAAAAAAAAAAAAAATGTCTCTTGTGACCTTTAAATATGTTTGGTCCTTTGGGTCATAACAGACACCAATGTAAAACAACAAAGTATTATATTTCTGTTACAAATGGTAAAAGTTCACTTGTATGCTCTAAATCAAACTGGCATGTTGAGCCATGACCAATTTCTTTCTGCTGCTTCAGTGGACTATAAATATTCTTCAAGCCATAATATCACAAGTGATACGTAGTCTGGGAACCACCCATTCATTTTCTCCTAGGAGTGGTGGTTAACTTTTGTCCATAGCCATTTATTGGGCGCTACGAATGTCTATCATATGCGTCAGCAGACTTAATGACCTGAGGAAGATCTTTTTGGATTGAAACGTTGTCTCAATAAATGCAGTCTTTTTGCAATAAGTCTGCAGGCTTTTTCATCATTCTCTGCATCATCGTCTTTCTGTGATTGGTCTCCAAATCCATGCGTAGATTTCGACCTTGGTCTCAGGGCTTTTATTTATTTGTGCATATTAATGACAGCTGCACATGTGCACTGTAAATATGCCAGATTGTAGCAGAGATGCTTTTCCATCTGTAGTCCCCAGGCAGCCGACAAATACACAATTTACAAAATGTAACAACAAATCACAACAAATACAATAACAACTAAAAGTGTTCACACTTGGGCTTTCCTTTAGCCACTGTTTGAAGTGTGCTTTAAAAGTGGCCAGAATTGGAGTCTCTCTAACTGATACAGGAAGACTATTCCAGTACTGGGTGCCTTTGACAGCGAGCAGACTGTCCAAAGGAGGTTCTTCTCTGTGGGACCTCACAGTCTCCTCATCCCACTCACAGACTTTGGTTTAATGAAATCCTGCAGTGGAGGCGGGGCAAGTCCATGCAAAACTTTGAAATCAAGGCAACCATATTTCAAATGAATTAAGTTCAAAAAAATCAAATCAAAATTGAGTAAATGATACTTCTCTAAAACAGTGCAGTGGCGAACGCTTTCTTATCCAAGATTTTTATGGCTTTTTTAAAGAGATTCTTTTGGTTTGAGTGTTGTACCAGCGGCAAGTGACCATGTGGTTATACAATACTCTATATGGGACAGAACCACGGAGTGTAAACACATCCGGGCCGCATACAGAGACATAAAGGGTCTCACCTGTCTAAAATGTGCTATATTAAAATTCACAAAATTGTTCTTTCTGTTGTGCCGTTTTAGGATTTTCTTCTGAATTATACTTTTTTATACATTTCATTTCAATTCAAATAAAATAACATAGGTATAAAAAAAAGGACCGTTAAGGCACCGGTACCAGAAGGCCGGTATCATTAAAGTAGTGGTATTGGAACAAAATGAACAGTACTCAGCCCTAGTCATGGCAGATGTTAACATTTTTGAGCAGTTCCAAATGATTTGAACACATAAGCAGCCTACAGCTCATTGGGGGGCCTTTGTTCTCCCACTTCTATTGATGGGAGAACTGCGTATTTTATTTATTTTTTAATAAACGCTTGTCATTTAGCCTAGTCTTTTAGAACTAAGTTAAGTTATAATTTCCAATTGGTCAGAAGCAATTCCACATGCGCTAAACCATAGGCTAATTTATACACTCATACACTCACATTAAGTCTAATTTTCTAATTGTGTTTTGTAAAATAAAAACAGTTTTATGCTATAGTCTACTTGTTTAAAATCACATTTGTAATCTTGTGCATAATGTTGTGTGTAATGATGCGCCTCGTATACTTTTTGCTAAGAAACAAGCAATTTAGCTTGTTGTTTGTAATGACCTTTCTGCTGATATGAGCTAGTAAACAATATTGCATAATCTCTATTTCCGGCTGTGCTCTGTGTTATGTCTGATGTGTTTCTTTCAGTTTGATGGAACACTCAACCTGGGGAACATAGGGTCGACCCTGCTCATTGTTGATAAAACGTGTACAATAAACTACTAATGTGTCCAGCTCAGTGTGTCGTCATCTGTTTTCAAAGGATCAATGCGAGCTAACAGCTGGTTAGCAGTTTGGTTGGTCTGCTAGCGGATGCTAACCATGCTACGATCGGCTATACTGCCAATAGGTTGGGTTCACGTTAGAGAATTCTATTTCAGTTGGAGGGCAGGTGTCAATACAACTCTACGGGAGAGAAATTTCCACACAAAAAATGTGCTAATGTTTTCTCTGATCATCATGTGACCCTGATTGGATTCACAAACCTGACATGGGAATTAGATGTCTCATTATTTTACTAAATGACTTTGTGGAGGACCTTTTCTAATACGCAAGTGTAAGTGAGAAATGTGAGGGTTGTGTCAGGAAGGGCAGCTGGAATAAAACGGACATAACGTGTATGGAGGAATCCTCAATGTCCTCATTCTTCACCTGCTCTGTTTGAACGAGGAAACATGACCCACTCATTCCTCTTCGGGACCTGGAAACTTTATCATTTTAGAGATGTAACCAAGAAAAATCTTAATTACGTTAGAGAATTCTATTTCAGTTGGAGGGCAGGTGTCAATACAACTCTACGGGAGAGAAATTTCCACACAAAAAATGTGCTAATGTTTTCTCTGATCATAATGTGACCCTGATTGGATTCACAAACCTGACATGTGAATTTTATGGCTGAAAGTCCTTTCTACTGGCCAACATCAAGCACATGTTATTGAATATTGTCTCCACTTCTGGACGCCTTTGTGAAGAAATAATTAGACTGGAAGATATGTGAATTGGCCCAGGAATTACAGAGAAATTGGCAATGATTTAAGACTAGAAATCTGCATTTTGAACGTTACTATGGTTACAGCCATTGAATTTTCCGTTGCCCTCCACCTCAATTTTAAACTATAGGATCTTTAGAATGTTGTGATGTCACGTGAACAATAAACTTTATTTGTGCTTATTTCTCGTTTTCACATGATCAATCGGGAAAGCTCATGATTGGTGGACGCAGCAATCCCAACTCTAGCGTCAGCCGCTTAACGCTCTGAGCCGCGCTTCCACCGTATACTTCGTATTTAAACCAGACGCTTTGAACGCTTTAGATGTGTTCCGTGGGAACGTGCCATTACCGTCTGAGCCAACTCCTGTTTCGATATTGGGCTAAACCAAACAACATGAAACAACTTCATAAATTTCAGAAATGTAACTAGTGTTGAAAATGGAATTCAATTCCCTGTCCACCTTTCCTTTTCAGTAAGATTTGTTTTTCATTGTACCAGTGATTGTAAATAGAGGTGAAATTATATTTAAAAAAAATCTTACAATCTCTGTCTTTCAAGTGCTTTTTAAATTGTGATCTATTATTCAAATGTAATTTTCAGGATTGTTCAGCTAAATAAAGTACACAGGACGAGGACATAATGTGGAATAATAATCCATTAAGAGTTCTGTATCGTATTCTAATTATAATTATAATGTATTATATTATAACCCCTTTGCAAAAGCAGCATACACAATATTTTGAATAATGAATATAATGATTACTGTGACAAATGTGTTAGCGTTTTGTCTTTGAATCGTCTCAGGATGTGAACAGTAAAATTAACATTACATGAAATACACAGGGAGTGGACATCGTGATCAATAATTCCAGTGAGACGTTTGTGTCAATAAGAAAAACATTAAATAATAACACAAGTCAAATTGCATTAGCGCATTCAAGAGAACAATACTGTATTTTACTCACAGTCTTTTAGTCAGGATTGTTGTTACGATGTTTTGGAGAAAGTCAGTAACCGCAAGTCCAAGAAAGCTTTGAGTCCAACTTCCTGACGCACTTTGATCTACCCAGTTTGTTTGTTCTGTTGGGCCACTGAACATTTAGATCAAGACTTTTAGGGAAACACCAGTTCTAAATATGCTGCAAAACCTGTCACACCAACAGGGTTTGCGTGTGTAGGTGTCTAATTGTGTCTAATTGTGTCTCCATTATGGAATGTCTGAGTAATGCAGATGGTTCGCCTCACATAGTAAATAGGGCTGATATATTTTTAGAAAGAGATATGGAATTAGACCATATCGCATATATCGATATAGTCAACATGTGCGTTGTAATACTTGCTTCAGGCAAGCCGCTGATCGGAGCTCTGCACTGCTCCCTGCTCCCTGGCCCCGCCCCCGCCCCTCCTCAGGCACTCTTCAACAAACATGGAGAAAGCAACAACGTCTGTGTGCGGAGGAGAGCCCCTTGGTTAAAGAAAAACCAGTGGCTACATACAAATGATACAAATGATACAAATGAGCCGATAGCGACAAAGGGAGGCACGTGTTTTTGGCCCATGCAGCTGACGGGCCACGGCCCCGAGTGAATGTAGCGGCGAGGTATGGTGTGCTTTTGTTTACTTCTCAGTCTAGTTAAGGTCTGCGGTAAATATCAGCGTTTGTAATGCTGCCACTGCGAAGGATTAATGCGTTTTCCCCGTTAGCATTGCGTTAGCCACAACGCTAATCATGCCATTCCCTCGCTGATACCCGCTCTGATGCACTGATCATAAACTCCCTCTTTCTCCACAAACGACTCTTTACCCTTTACAAGAGAGAGTAAAGAGTAAAGAGTCGTTTGCTCAGTTTAGGAGCTTATGTTTGGGAATGCTTTGGATAAAGATAAGAACTTATCTCACAACCACTGACTAAAACACAATTAAATCAAGAGCAAATATCAAGACATTATTTGGGCTATTTGCAAAAAAATAAATAAAAAAATCAGTATAAGCTTATTGTAAATTACGGAAATAGCCATGTGGACTATTTTGAATTATATTTCATATGATTTTAAGGACTAAAAAGTAAGTAATACTTTAATAAGTCCTCGAAATCACAATATAAAATATTAAAACTACTTGTATTTGGCTTTGACTGTGACTTAACATTTAATTTCACAGCTCTCACTTTGCGGCAAAAATTTTGGGATATATATTGTATATCGATATTCAACCTAAATATATCGGGATATGACTTTTGGTCCATATCGCCCAGCCCTAATACTAAAGGATAACATTCTAACACATAACTCATAACACATCTTATAAAGAAATCTGTCTATTTTCAACCTGGAGGCTGACACGCTCGTTCCTCTTAAACTCCATTTCATTTCGTATTCTGATGCATCATACAACAGGTGAAATAATACTGTTATAGTAGGAAGGTTACAGAGCCAGTCTGCATCTAGTTTGAGTACAAAATCAGTTGGTAAAAAAAAAAAGAAGGAGAAAAGATTGTCACCGGACGCTCTCACATCATGCACTGTATGATGTTTCTAGCTTTCCCGAGCTTCACGCTTTTTCCCTCTCGCTCCTTTGATTATCAAGGTGCACGCTTGAGCACGTTCCCCATATACCATACCGTACCACCTTATTTATTAAGAACTTTGAACACTTTACAGTGCTGTACACAAAAAACACAAAATATATAGGCAAAACATAATACAAAATCAATCAAATCAAACATTTTCAAAGGCAAGATGTGTTTTAAGAATATACTCACGCACACAACCTCGCACTGCAGGAGGTTACATGCATATATTTGACTTTACAGTGAGCATTACAAGTTGATATGGGCTACACACACAACCATGAAATGTAACCTAAGCTCTTGCGTGACAGATTATGCTTAAAAAACACAAGACACTGTTATGGCCTCTTCAGAAATAATCTCCAGGATTTGGTCTGAAAATATGAAAATCGCGCCTGAATTCAGCACCTGTACGTCAGCACCACCGTCACAAGCCCTCTGTGGAGAGACTGCCAGTGGAAGGTATTGAATACAGTGGAGCGGAGCAGTGGTGTAGTCGGTAAACTGTATGTCTTCTCTGTATTGCTAATTGTGCGCTAATAAAATGATAAAGAGCAGCTGGGAGTGTTTTTTTTTTACTCATTAATTTAGGGTAATTATATAGGTATACATTTTTTTATGTAATAAACCAGTTTTCTTTCAGGTGCAACAGTGCTTCATTCCCATCTCGGCTCCGCCCCGGCAGCTCACAGATTCAGTTTCCGAGCCTCAACCTGAACCTGTATGTAATTAGCCATGTGGACTTCAGTTTCATGTAATACTCTAGCAATAATATTTAAACAGTGAGACCGTTGTGCTGGTACATGATCTTTGCTCTCGATCTGTCCTGTTTAAACTGCACCTCTGCTGCCGATGAGCGGCGAGTCGGAGACAGCTCAAAGACAGAGAAAAAAGAGCGAGGGGAGAGATTCTGGTCCTTACGTGGTGTTCAGGAGGAACAGCGTGAACAGGGTTGCCAGATTCTCAAAACCACTGTATTGTACAAAGCTTCCAAAGCTATCGTATTTCAGCACAAACTATCGTACCCTATAAATATGCCAATAGCGCTATAGCACCTGCACATAATATGGCTCATGTCAATAAATGACGATGTTGCGAGAGGTGAGACGGGGTTACGTCTTGCTGACCAATCAAATGCCACGGCTGCGGTCAAGGCAGGAGGATGCGCGATCAGTTTTACGGTTCGTAAAACTGATCCACTGGTCTCTCCTTCTGACAGCAGATATAACGCCTATGTGAATACGGAGGCTAAGTCTGGCTTCAGATCAGAGGGAAAGCAAAGCTGAGAGACAAAAGTGCTAGCCTGGTTTCACCAGACCCTCGTACTCATTTCGTTTCGTACAGAGGGTCTGGATCTTCACAATTGAGCTCCGTTATCAGGTGTGAGGGTGAACTCCTTAGAAACGACTGGATCTGATTTTGGCTAGCATTTGGTTGTGACGTATGTATGCGCCCGTGTTGAGTGAAGCAGCTATCATAACTCTATCATAACTCTATCATAGCTCTATCATAGCTCTATCATAACTCTATCATAGCTCTATCATAACTCTATCATAGCTCTATCATAACTCTATCATAGCTCTATCATAGCTCTATCATAGCTCTATCATAACTCTATCATAGCTCTATCATAACTCTATCATAACTCTATCATAGCTCTATCATAACTCTATCATAGCTCTATCATAGCTCTATCATAGCTCTATCATAACTCTATCATAGCTCTATCATAGCTCTATCATAACTCTATCATAGCTCTATCATAGCTCTATCATAACTCTATCATAGCTCTATCATAACTCTATCATAACTCTATCATAGCTCTATCATAACTCTATCATAGCTCTATCATAGCTCTATCATAGCTCTATCATAACTCTATCATAGCTCTATCATAACTCTATCATAGCTCTATCATAACTCTATCATAACTCTATCATAGCTCTATCATAACTCTATCATAGCTCTATCATAGCTCTATCATAGCTCTATCATAGCTCTATCATAGCTCTATCATAACTATATCATAACTCTATCATAGCTCTATCATAGCTCTATCATAACTCTATCATAACTCTATCATAACTCTATCATAGCTCTATCATAGCTCTATCATAGCTCTATCATAGCTCTATCATAACTCTATCCTAACTCTATCATAGCTCTATCATAGCTCTGTCATAGCTCTGTCATAACTCTATCATAACTCTATCATAGCTCTATCATAGCTCTATCATAGCTCTATCATAACTCTATCATAACTCTATCATAACTCTATCATAACCCTATCATAGCTCTATCATAACTCTATCATAACTCTATCATAACTCTATCATAACTCTATCATAACCCTATCATAGCTCTATCATAACTCTATCATAACTCTATCATAACTCTATCATAGCTCTATCATAGCTCTATCATAACTGTATCATAACTCTATCATAACTCTATCATAACTCTATCATAGCTCTATCATAGCTCTATCATAACTCTATCATAACTCTATCATAACCCTATCATAACTCTATCATAGCTCTATCATAACTCTATCATAACTCTATCATAACTCTATCATAACTCTATCATAGCTCTATCATAGCTCTATCATAACTCTATCATAACTCTATCATAGCTCTATCATAGCTCTATCATAGCTCTATCCTAACTCTATCATAACTCTATCATAACTCTATCATAACTCTATCATAACTCTATCATAACTCTATCATAGCTCTATCATAACTCTATTATAACTCTATCATAGATCATAACTCTATCATAGCTCTATCATAACTCTATCATAGCTCTATCATAACTCTATCATAGCTCTATCATAACTCTATTACAACTCTATCATAACTCTATTATAACTCTATCATAGCTCTATCATAACTCTATCATAACTCTATCATAGCTCTATCATAACTCTATCATAACTCTATCATAGCTCTATCATAACTCTATCATAACTCTATCATAACTCTATCATAACTCTATCATAACTCTATCATAACTCTATCAAAGCTCTATCATAACTATCATAGCTCTATCATAACTCTATCATAACTCTATCATAGCTCTATCATAACTCTATTATAACTCTATCAAAGCTCTATCATAACTATCATAGCTCTATAATAGCTCTATCATAGCTCTATCATAACTCTATCATAACTCTATCATAACGCTATCATAACTCTATCATAACGCTATCATAACTCTATCATAGCTCTATCATAACTCTATCATAGCTCTATCATAACTCTATCATAACTCAATCAATCAATCAATGGTTTTGTATAGCCCAATATCACAACAGGAGTTGCCTCATAGGGCTGTAACAAACATTAAGGCAATAAAACAGAACAGTAAATAAGACAATGTAAAGTTCCGGTGAATCAAATATCCAGGCAAACATAATGTCCAAATAAGCGTCAGCAGTGGGTGGCGACGAGCAGTGGGTGGCGACGAGCAGCTCGGGTGTCCCCTGTCCTTAGACTCTCCAGCCCGGCAAGGAAAAACTCAAAAACCCAGTGGGAGAAACGAGAAACCTTGAGGAGAACCACAGAAGGAGAGATCCACTCCCATGGACGGACAGGCTATAGAGACCCAGGGCCGAAGGAGTCCCTCAGTAGACGGGCCAAGATCACAGACCGTCCAGTCCTTGTTGTCAGTAGGCAGGGTTCCTCCGTTCAGCCGGGTCCCTCCGTTCAGCCGGGTCCCTCCGTTCAGCCGGGTCCCTCTGTTCGATCTAGACAGGCACTCCCAAGGGGGAGTGGGACAGGAGACACCATGTGAATAGTAATGAACAGACTACAGATGAAATAAATATTGTATCATAGTAAGACAAAGGTTGCAGTAAGAAGAAGAAGAGGATAGCGCTCAGTGTACCGTACTTCCCACAGCAGAGTTTCTCCTAAAGCAGCTTTACTTCAGGCTGTGGGTTAGAGCTTTACCTAACTGACCTGATCATAAGCTAATTCGAAGAGGTACGTTTTGAGCCTAGTCTTAAATGTAGGGACTGTGTCTGCTTCTTTAACGTGAGCTGGGAGTTTATTCCATAAAACCGGAGCTTGGTAGCTAAAGGCTCTTCCTCCTACAGTGATTTTGGAGACCCGAGGAATCACTAGTAGCCCTGAGTTTTGAGAGCGGAGTGCTCTGGTTGGCCGATATGGAACGATAACGTCTTGGAGATAAAGCGGAGCCAAACCCTTTATGGCTTTAAATGTGAGGAGCAGGATTTTAAATTTGATTCTAAACTCAACAGGAAGCCAATGGAGAGACTTTAGCACAGGTGTAATGTGTTCTCTTCTCTTTGTACGCGTTAACAATCTTGCAGCTGCATTTTGAACTAGTTGAAAACTTTTTAGGGAACTTTTAGGACACGCTGCTAGCAGGCAGTTGCAGTAGTCCAGCCTTGAGGAAACAAATGCATGAATAAGTTTTTCTGCATCACTCTTAGGTAGAATGTTTCGTATTTTAGCAATGTTGCGCAGGTGAAAGAACGCAATTTTACAAGCCTGGTTTATATGCGTTTTAAAAGAGAGGTCCTGGTCAAACAGAACTCCAAGGTTTTTTACTTTAGAGCTCGTTGATACGCTAACATTATCCAGGGAGATGATCTGCTGAGATAAAGACTCTCTCAGTTTTTGAGGACCTAAAATAATAACCTCGGTTTTATCAGGGTTAAGGAGAAGGTAATTTACAGTCATCCAGGTCTTGATGGCTTTTACGCAGGAACTAAGCACATCTAATTTATCTGTCTGACCTGGTTTTATTGATAAGTACAGCTGTGTGTCATCCGCGTAACAGTGAAAATTTATATTATGATTTCGGATTATGTTACCTAATGGGAGCATGTACAATATAAATAAAATTGGCCCGAGCACTGAACCCTGTGGCACCCCATAGCACACTTTAGAACACGGTGAAGACTTTAGGTTTACATTAACAAATTGGTGCCTATCAGATAAGTAAGATTTAAACCAAGAGAGGGCTGTTCCCCTGAGGCCTACGTCAGTTTCTAACCTCTGCAGGAGAATATTGTGGTCGATTGTGTCAAAGGCTGCACTGAGGTCTAACAGAACCAGGACTGAAGCTAGTCCGGCGTCAGCTGCTAATAACAGGTCGTTGGTAACTTTGACTAAGGCGGTCTCTGTGCTATGATAAGTTCTGTACCCTGACTGAAATTTTTCAAATAAACTATTGTCCTGTAGGTGGCGGCAAAGCTGCTTAGCCACTACTTTTTCAAGGACTTTTGACATGAAAGGCAGATTAGATATGGGCCTGTAGTTTGCTAGAATATCAGGATCGAGATTGGGTTTTTTCAAAAGTGGTTTGATAACAGCATATTTAAAGGACTTTGGTACATACCCATTTTCTAAAGATGAGTTAATTATTTTCAATATGGTATCTGAGATTTCTGGGGTAATTTCTTTGAGGAGTTTAATTGGAATTGGATCTAGAAGACAAGTTGATGGTTTTGAAGACATAATGATTGATAATACCTCAGCCTCATCTACAGTTATGAACTTGTCTAAGGCTTTGAAAGGAGGCAATGATTCTACAGCTGGATTTAGATCAGAAGACAAGGGAAGCTTATCATTTATTTTATCTCTAATGGTTGTGATTTTGTCATTAAAGAATTTAAGGAAGTCATCGCAGCTAAGGGTATCAGGAATGGAAGGCTCTACTGCGCGGTGACTGTTTGTTAGCCGGGCCACCGTATTAAAAAGAAACCTAGGGTTATTTTTATTTACTTCAATTAATGAAGAGTAGTAATCTGTTTTTGCTTTCCTCATGGCTTGCTTATAGGCGAGTAGGCAATTTTTCCAAGATCTAAGAGATTGCTCAGTGCTAGAATTGCGCCATAACCGTTCTAATTTGCGAGTCTTTCGTTTAAGCGTTCGTGTTTCCGCGTTGAACCAGGGAGCAACGCACCTTGGCCAAACCACTTTCTGTTTCAGTGGAGCCGCAACATCAAGGGCTGTTTTTAGTGTGAGCATAACGCTGTCGACAAACTCATCACTTTTATTTAAATCAGTAAGCGAGCTATTCTCTGTAGACATAGTATTAAAGACTGGCTGGATCATTTCTTTAAACTTTAACACAGCTTTTTCAGATAGTGGCCGTTTTAATTGAATTTTATCCTGTGGATTAGTATAATCTTCGATTAGGAACCTAAATGTAATTAAAAAATGGTCAGAAAGCACGGGATTCTGAGGGAGAACGTTTAGGTCGCTAATTTCAATCCCATACGTTAAAACCAGATCAAGAGTGTGTTTATGGCAGTGAGTAGGTTTATTCACATTTTGTGTAAAGCCAACCCCATCCAGTAGGGCACTAAATGCCTTACTCAGACAATCACTATTATTATCGACATGAATGTTAAAATCACCTACTATTATAATTTTATTCCAATTCAACACTATACTGGCTAAAAACTCAGAGAACTCTGCTAAGAAGTCTGAATAGGGGCCAGGAGGCCGATAAATAATAGCAAGTAGTAAAGCTTTTTGATTTTTCCATTTGGGACAGGTAAGAGATAATGTTAGACTTTCAAATGAATTAAACTTTAGGTTATTTTTGGGATTTAGAACAAGATTAGAGTGTGATATCACTGCAACCCCACCACCTCGGCCTGTGGTTCTGGCAGCCTGAAAATTAACGTAACTAGGAGGGGTAGATTCATTAAGCCTAACATAGTCATCCTGCTGAAGCCATGTTTCAGTTAGGGCGAGAAAGTCAATGTTGTTATCGCAAATTAAATCATTTACTAAAATGGACTTTGATGAGATTGATCTAATATTCAACAACCCACACGTTATGTGCTTAGCACTTTGTTTATTGTTTCGTTTAATGTTAAGTTTACTCTTGGGTATCTGTGTTAGGTTATTTGGTCGCATGCCAGCATTTGGTTTGTGAGCTTTTGATGTTTTAGTGCTTGGTATACGGGGGACTGACACGGTCTTTATTTGTTCTGGTATTTGAATTAAGTTATTTGGTCGGACGCCAGCGTTTGTTTTCTTAGCATTTGATGTTTTAGTCTTTGGTTTACGGGGGACAGACACAGTCTTTATTTGAGAATCTACACACTTGATGATTTGTGACAATCCGGGAGCAGGGTCGGTGGTTACAGAGGAGTGTTCTACACTACTGCTCTGCGCCCGGGGCTCATATCTGGACCGTCAATTTGGGCCGCGACTAAGGCTATCGGCCACATTCGTAGATAAAAGGGATGCACCAGCCAAATTTGGATGTATGCCATCCCTGCGCATGAGCTTGGGCTTTCCCCAAAAGGCGCTCCAATTATTGACATATCCAACATCATTTTGCTCGCACCATCTAGACAACCAGCAGTTAAATGATAAATGTCTGCTATACATTTCATCATTGACCAAATTGGGCAGAGGGCCAGAGTATATTACGGTATCTGACATCGATTTAGCCAATTCACACACCGCGCCTACTTGCAATTTGAGAATCTCTGACTGTCTCCGCCGAATATCGTTACCACCCGCGTGGATCACGATCTGACGGAACCGCCTCCCTCCCTGCTTTAAGCACCTAAGGTTACCTTCGATGTCACCAACTCTGGCCCCCGGATAACACCTAACCAAAGCTGCTGGGATCTTCACGTCCCTAACTATGGAGCTTCCAATCACCAGAGTATCAGGTTCAGCCGGTGAGGCGCTGAGGGGAGAAAACCTGTTCTGGACGTGAAGCGTTTGGTGCGCTACGGGTGTGCGCTTAGCACTTCCCCCTCCCCGGACAGTCACAAATCCGTCCTGGTCTTGTCCCGGCTGCACGGGACCCGCTGCGGGGCTAGTCTCAGCCTGGCTAGCCTCTCTAGCACTGTTGGAGCGGACTGCGGTCCCTGCCACTATCTGACTGTAGCTAACACTAGCCTTCGCTAAAACTCCGGACAGCCGCGCCTCTAACTCGGACACCCTGGCCTCCAAAGCTACCACTACACTACACTTAACGCAACTAGTACTATCATCTGTGAAGGAGGCAGGGTTCTGACTCGACATACGGCAAACTGAGCAGGACAGCGCGAAAGAGGAGGACGTAGACGGGGTAGCCATGGCTAGGCTAGCGGGCTAAACCAGCAAGCGAGCTACCGCGCTACGGGGGAGAGAGACAGAAGGAATTTAATCCACGCAGAAGTGTTGGTTCAAGCGGAGAAAAGAATAGTCTCCGCGGAGATAAAGGGCCAAATTAGATCTATAATTAACTAGAGTGGACTCTACAGCTACGTATAATACGTGGATTAACAATAGTAACACAGAGAGAGCTAAAGTTTTTAGCTTGCCCACAACGAGCGTTCAACACAGAATGTACTCACCGGATGTGACGCCACTACCGCCCCCTATCATAACTCTATCATAACTCTATCATAGCTCTATCATAACTCTATTATAACTCTATCATAGGTCTATCATAACTCTATCATAGCTCTATCATAACTCTATTATAACTCTATCAAAGCTCTATCATAACTATCATAGCTCTATCATAACTCTATCATAACTCTATCATAGCTCTATCATAATGCTATCATAGCTCTATCATAACTCTATCATAGCTCTATCATAACTCTATCATAACTCTATCATAACTCTATCATAACTCTATCATAACTCTATCATAGCTCTATCATAACTCTATTATAACTCTATCATAGGTCTATCATAACTCTATCATAACTCTATCATAACTCTATCATAACTCTATCATAGCTCTATCATAGCTCTATCATAACTCTATTATAACTCTATCATAGCTCTATCATAACTCTATCATAGCTCTATCATAACTCTATTATAACTCTATCATAGCTCTATCATAACTCTATTATAACTCTATCATAGCTCTATCATAACTCTATCATAACTCTATCATAGCTCTATCATAACTCTATTATAACTCTATCATAGCTCTATCATAACTCTATTATAACTCTATCATAGCTCTATCATAACTCTATCATAACTCTATCATAACTCTATTATAACTCTATCAAAGCTCTATAATAACTATCATAGCTCTATCGAAACTCTATCATAACTCTATCATAGCTCTATCATAATGCTATCATAGCTCTATCATAACTCTATCATAACTCTATCATAGCTCTATCATAACTCTATTATAACTCTATCATAACTCTATCATAACTCTATCATAACTCTATCATAACTCTATCATAGCTCTATCATAACTCTATTATAACTCTATCATAGGTCTATCATAACTCTATCATAACTCTATCATAACTCTATCATAACTCTATCATAGCTCTATCATAGCTCTATCATAACTCTATTATAACTCTATCATAGCTCTATCATAGCTCTATCATAACTCTATCATAACTCTATCATAACTCTATCATAGCTCTATCATAGCTCTATCATAACTCTATTATAACTCTATCATAGCTCTATCATAGCTCTATCATAACTCTATCATAACTCTATCATAACTCTATCATAACTCTATCATAACTCTATCATAGCTCTATCATAGCTCTATCATAACTCTATTATAACTCTATCATAGCTCTATCATAGCTCTATCATAACTCTATCATAACTCTATCATAACTCTATCATAACTCTATCATAACTCTATCATAACTCTATCATAGCTCTATCATAACTCTATTATAACTCTATCATAGGTCTATCATAACTCTATCATAACTCTATCATAACTCTATCATAACTCTATCATAGCTCTATCATAGCTCTATCATAACTCTATTATAACTCTATCATAGCTCTATCATAGCTCTATCATAGCTCTATCATAACTCTATCATAACTCTATCATAACTCTATCATAACTCTATCATAACTCTATTATAACTCTATCATAGCTCTATCATAGCTCTATCATAACTCTATCATAACTCTATCATAACTCTATCATAACTCTATCATAACTCTATTATAACTCTATCATAGCTCTATCATAGCTCTATCATAACTCTATCATAACTCTATCATAACTCTATCATAGCTCTATCATAACTCTATTATAACTCTATCATAGCTCTATCATAACTCTATCATAACTCTATCATAACTCTATCATAACTCTATCATAGCTCTATCATAGCTCTATCATAACTCTATCATAACTCTATCATAACTCTATCATAGCTCTATCATAGCTCTATCATAACTCTATCATAGCTCTATCATAACTCTATCATAACTCTATCATAGCTCTATCATAGCTCTATCATAACTCTATCATAACTCTATCATAACTCTATCATAGCTCTATCATAGCTCTATCATAACTCTATCATAAATCTATCATAACTCTATCATAACTCTATCATAACTCTATCATAACTCTATCATAACTCTATCATAACTCTATCATAGCTCTATCATAGCTCTATCATAACTCTATCATAACTCTATCATAACTCTATCATAACTCTATCATAGCTCTATCATAACTCTATCATAACTCTATCATAGCTCTATCATAGCTCTATTATAACTCTATCATAGCTCTATCATAGCTCTATCATAACTCTATCATAACTCTATCATAGCTCTATCATAACTCTATCATAACTCTATCATAGCTCTATCATAGCTCTATTATAACTCTATCATAGCTCTATCATAGCTCTATCATAACTCTATCATAACTCTATCATAACTCTATCATAACTCTATCATAGCTCTATCATAGCTCTATTATAACTCTATTATAACTCTATCATAACTCTATCATAGCTCTATCATAACTCTATCATAACTCTATCATAGCTCTATCATAGCTCTATTATAACTCTATCATAGCTCTATCATAACTCTATCATAACTCTATCATAACTCTATCATAGCTCTATCATAGCTCTATCATAGCTCTATCATAACTCTATCATAACTCTATCATAACTCTATCATAACTCTATCATAGCTCTATCATAACTCTATCATAACTCTATCATAGCTCTATCATAGCTCTATCATAACTCTATCATAGCTCTATCATAGCTCTATCATAACTCTATCATAACTCTATCATAACTCTATCATAACTCTATCATAACTCTATCATAGCTCTATCATAGCTCTATCATAACTCTATCATAACTCTATCATAACTCTATCATAACTCTATCATAGCTCTATCATAGCTCTATCATAGCTCTATCATAGCTCTATCATAGCTCTATCATAACTCTATCATAACTCTATCATAACTCTATCATAGCTCTATCATAGCTCTATCATAGCTCTATCATAACTCTATCATAACTCTATCATAGCTCTATCATAACTCTATCATAACTCTATCATAGCTCTATCATAACTCTATCATAACTCTATCATAACTCTATCATAACTCTATCATAGCTCTATCATAGCTCTATCATAACTCTATCATAACTCTATCATAGCTCTATCATAGCTCTATCATAACTCTATCATAGCTCTATCATAACTCTATCATAACTCTATCATAGCTCTATCATAGCTCTATCATAACTCTATCATAACTCTATCATAACTCTATCATAGCTCTATCATAACTCTATCATAACTCTATCATAACTCTATCATAGCTCTATCATAACTCTATTATAACTCTATCATAGCTCTATCATAGCTCTATCATAGCTCTGTCATAACTATATCATAACTCTATCATAGCTCTATCATAGCTCTGTCATAACTCTATCATAATTCTATCATAACTCTATCATAACTCTATCATAGCTCTATCATAACTCTATCATAACTCTATCATAACTCTATCATAACTCTATCATAGCTCTATCATAGCTCTATCATAGCTCTATCATAACTCTATCATAACTCTATCATAGCTCTATCATAGCTCTATCATAACTCTATCATAACTCTATCATAGCTCTATCATAACTCTATCATAACTCTATCATAACTCTATCATAACTCTATCATAGCTCTATCATAGCTCTATCATAACTCTATCATAATGCTATCATAACTCTATCATAGCTCTATCATAGCTCTATCATAACTCTATCATAACTCTATCATAGCTCTATCATAGCTCTATCATAACTCTATCATAGCTCTATCATAACTCTATCATAACTCTATCATAGCTCTATCATAGCTCTATCATAACTCTATCATAACTCTATCATAACTCTATCATAGCTCTATCATAGCTCTATCATAACTCTATCATAAATCTATCATAACTCTATCATAACTCTATCATAACTCTATCATAACTCTATCATAGCTCTATCATAACTCTATCATAACTCTATCATAACTCTATCATAGCTCTATCATAACTCTATCATAGCTCTATCATAGCTCTATCATAACTCTATCATAACGCTATCATAACTCTATCATAGCTCTATCATAGCTCTATCATAACTCTATCATAACTCTATCATAGCTCTATCATAACTCTATCATAACGCTATCATAACTCTATCATAGCTCTATCATAGCTCTATCATAACTCTATCATAACTCTATCATAGCTCTATCATAGCTCTATTATAACTCTATCATAACTCTATCATAACTCTATCATAACTCTATCATAACTCTATCATAGCTCTATCATAGCTCTATCATAGCTCTATCATAACTCTATCATAACTCTATCATAGCTCTATCATAACTCTATCATAACTCTATCATAACTCTATCATAGCTCTATCATAACTCTATCATAACTCTATCATAGCTCTATCATAGCTCTATCATAGCTCTATCATAACTCTATCATAACTCTATCATAACTCTATCATAGCTCTATCATAACTCTATCATAACTCTATCATAACTCTATCATAGCTCTATCATAACTCTATCATAACTCTATCATAGCTCTATCATAACTCTATCATAACTCTATCATAACTCTATCATAGCTCTATCATAACTCTATCATAACTCTATCATAGCTCTATCATAGCTCTATTATAACTCTATCATAACTCTATCATAACTCTATCATAACTCTATCATAACTCTATCATAACTCTATCATAGCTCTATCATAACTCTATCATAACTCTATCATAGCTCTATCATAACTCTATTATAACTCTATCATAGCTCTATCATAGCTCTATTATAACTCGATCATAACTCTATCATAACTCTATCATAACTCGATCATAACTCTATTATAACTCTATCATAGCTCTATCATAGCTCTATTATAACTCTATCATAACTCTATCATAACTCTATCATAACTCTATCATAACTCTATCATAGCTCTATCATAACTCTATCATAACTCTATTATAACTCTATCATAGCTCTATCATAACTCTATCATAACTCTATCATAACTCTATCATAACTCTATCATAGCTCTATCATAGCTCTATCATAACTCTATCATAACTCTATTATAACTCTATCATAGCTCTATCATAGCTCTATTATAACTCGATCATAACTCTATCATAACTCTATCATAACTCTATCATAACTCTATCATAGCTCTATCATAACTCTATCATAACTCTATCATAGCTCTATCATAGCTCTATCATAACTCTATCATAACTCTATCATAACTCTATCATAACTCTATCATAGCTCTATCATAACTCTATCATAACTCTATTATAACTCTATCATAGCTCTATCATAGCTCTATCATAACTCTATCATAACTCTTTCATAACTCTATTATAACTCTATCATAGCTCTATCATAGCTCTATCATAACTCTATCATAACTCTATCATAACTCTATCATAGCTCTATCATAACTCTATTATAACTCTATCATAGCTCTATCATAGCTCTATTATAACTCTATCATAACTCTATCATAACTCTATCATAACTCTATCATAACTCTATCATAGCTCTATCATAGCTCTATTATAGCTCTATCATAGCTCTATCATAACTCTATCATAACTCTATTATAACTCTATCATAGCTCTATCATAACTCTATCATAACTCTATCATAACTCTATCATAACTCTATCATAGCTCTATTATAGCTCTATCATAGCTCTATCATAACTCTATCATAACTCTATTATAACTCTATCATAGCTCTATCATAACTCTATCATAACTCTATCATAACTCTATCATAACTCTATCATAGCTCTATTATAGCTCTATCATAACTCTATCATAACTCTATCATAGCTCTATCATAGCTCTATTATAACTCGATCATAACTCTATCATAACTCTATCATAACTCTATTATAACTCTATCATAGCTCTATCATAACTCTATCATAACTCTATCATAGCTCTATTATAGCTCTATCATAACTCTATCATAACTCTATCATAGCTCTATCATAGCTCTATTATAACTCGATCATAACTCTATCATAACTCTATCATAACTCTATTATAACTCTATCATAGCTCTATCATAGCTCTATTATAACTCGATCATAACTCTATCATAACTCTATCATAACTCTATCATAACTCTATCATAACTCTATCATAACTCTATCATAACTCTTGGGAGCATTCCTTGCACATTCCAAGGCTTCAGTTATAATTTCTGGATATTTTGGAGTTGAGCCAGAACAGATTGAAGAGCTTCCTTTACGTTCGTATCCGCCGCCATTACCGAACTACAACCAGCAAATGCTTGACGTCACCTACAAGCCCCGCCTCCCCCCTTGCTGAATGGTCGGTTGAAATTCAACCGATTAATCGGTGCCACTGAGATCAATCCCAGACGTACGTCAATCAATCAATCAATGGTTTTGTATAGCCCAATATCACAACAGGAGTTGCCTCATAGGGCTGTAACAAACATTAAGGCAATAAAAGAGAGCAGTAAATAAGACAATGTAAAGTTCAGGAAAATCAAGTATCCCGGCAAACATAATGTCCAAATAAGCGTCAGCAGTGGGTGGGACGTGCAGCTCGGCCCTGTCCTTAGACTCTCGGTGGGAGAAAAGAGAAACCTTGAGGAGAACCACAGAAGGAGAGATCCACTCCCATAGACGGACAGGCTATACAGACCCAGGGCCGATGGGAGTCCCTCAGCAGACGGGCCAAGATCACAGACCGTCCAGGCCTTGACGTCAATCCAGTAGGCAGGGTTCCTCCGTTCAGCAGGGTTCCTCCGTTCAGCAGGGTTCCTCCGTTCAGCAGGGTTCCTCCGTTCAGCCGGGTTCCTCCGTTCGATCTAGACGGGCATTCCCAAGGGGGAGTGGGACAGGAGACACCATGTGAATAGTAATGAACAGACTACAGATAAAATAAATATTGTATCATAATAAGACAAAGTTTGCAGTAAGAAGAAGAAGAGGATAGTGCTCAGTATACCGTACTTCCCACAGCAGAGTTTCTTCTAAGGCAGCTTTACTTCAGGCTGAGGGTTAGAACTTTACTTCAGGCTGAGGGTTAGAGCTTTACTTCAGGCTGAGGGTTAGAGCTTTACTTCAGGCTGAGGGTTAGAGCTTTACTTCAGGCTGAGGGTTAGAGCTTTACTTCAGGCTGTGGGTTAGAGCTTTACTTCAGGCTGAGGGTTAGAGCTTTACCTCAGGCTGTGGGTTAGAGCTTTACTTCAGGCTGAGGGTTAGAGCTTTACTTCAGGCTGAGGGTTAGAGCTTTACTTCAGACTGAGGGTTAGAGCTTTACTTCAGGCTGAGGGTTAGAGCTTTACTTCAGGCTGTGGGTTAGAGCTTTACTTCAGGCTGAGGGTTAGAGCTTTACTTCAGGCTGAGGGTTAGAGCTTTACTTCAGGCTAAGGGTCAGAGCTTTACTTCAGGCTGTGGGTTAGAGCTTTACTTCAGGCTGCGGGTTAGAGCTTTACTTCAGGCTGAGGGTTAGAGCTTTACTTCAGGCTGAGGGTTAGAGCTTTACTTCAGGCTAAGGGTTAGAGCTTTACTTCAGGCTGAGGGTTAGAGCTTTACTTCAGGCTGTGGGTTAGAGCTTTACTTCAGGCTAAGGGTTAGAGCTTTACTTCAGGCAGAGGGTTAGAGCTTTACTTCAGGCTGTGGGTTAGAGCTTTACTTCAGGCTAAGGGTTAGAGCTTTACTTCAGGCTGAGGGTTAGAGCTTTACTTCAGGCTGAGGGTTAGAGCTTTACTTCAGGCTGAGGGTTAGAGCTTTACTTCAGGCTGAGGGTTAGAGCTTTACTTCAGGCTGTGGGTTAGAGCTTTACTTCAGGCTGAGGGTTAGAGCTTTACTTCAGGCTGTGGGTTAGAGCTTTACTTCAGGCTGTGGGTTAGAGCTTTACTTCAGGCTGAGGGTTAGAGCTTTACTTCAGGCTGTGGGTTAGAGCTTTACTTCAGGCTGAGGGTTAGAGCTTTACCTCAGGCTGAGGGTTAGAGCTTTACTTCAGGCTGTGGGTTAGAGCTTTACTTCAGGCTGAGGGTTAGAGCTTTACTTCAGGCTGAGGGTTAGAGCTTTACTTCAGGCTGAGGGTTAGAGCTTTACTTCAGGCTGAGGGTTAGAGCTTTACTTCAGGCTGAGGGTTAGAGCTTTACTTCAGGCTGAGGGTTAGAGCTTTACCTCAGGCTGAGGGTTAGAGCTTTACTTCAGGCTGTGGGTTAGAGCTTTACTTCAGGCTGAGGGTTAGAGCTTTACTTCAGGCTGAGGGTTAGAGCTTTACTTCAGGCTGAGGGTTAGAGCTTTACTTCAGGCTGTGGGTTAGAGCTTTACTTCAGGCTGAGGGTTAGAGCTTTACTTCAGGCTGAGGGTTAGAGCTTTACCTCAGGCTGAGGGTTAGAGCTTTACTTCAGGCTGTGGGTTAGAGCTTTACTTCAGGCTGAGGGTTAGAGCTTTACTTCAGGCTGTGGGTTAGAGCTTTACTTCAGGCTGTGGGTTAGAGCTTTACTTCAGGCTGTGGGTTAGAGCTTTACCTAACTGACCTGATCATAAGTACGTTTTGAGCCTAGTCTTAAATGTAGAGACTGTTTCTGCTTCTTTAATGTGAGTTTATTCCATAAAACCGGAGCTTGGAGCTAAAGGCTCTTCCTCCTACAGTGATGTTGGAGCTAAAGGCTCTTCCTCCTACAGTGATGTTGGAGCTAAAGGCTCTTCCTCCTACAGTGATGTTGGAGCTAAAGGCTCTTCCTCCTACAGTGATGTTGGAGCTAAAGGCTCTTCCTCCTACAGTGATGTTGGAGCTAAAGGCTCTTCCTCCTACAGTGATTTTGGAGCTAAAGGCTCTTCCTCCTACAGTGATGTTGGAGCTAAAGGCTCTTCCTCCTACAGTGATGTTGGAGCTAAAGGCTCTTCCTCCTATAGTGATGTTGGAGCTAAAGGCTCTTCCTCCTACAGTGATGTTGGAGCTAAAGGCTCTTCCTCCTACAGTGATTTTGGAGCTAAAGGCTCTTCCTCCTACAGTGATTTTGGAGCTAAAGGCTCTTCCTCCTACAGTGATTTTGGAGCTAAAGGCTCTTCCTCCTACAGTGATGTTGGAGCTAAAGGCTCTTCCTCCTACAGTGATTTCGGAGCTAAAGGCTCTTCCCCCTTTAGAGCTTTAAATGTGAGGAGCAGGATTTTAAATTTGATTCTAAACTCAACAGGAAGCCAATGGAGAGACTTTAGCACAGGTGTCATGTGTTCTCTTCTCTTTGTAAGTGTTAACAATCTTGCAGCTGCATTTTTTAACTAATTGGAAACTTTTTAGGGAACTTTTAGGACACGCTGCTAGCAGGCAGGCTAGTGAAATGTAGGGACATGTAGGGAAAAGATAATTGACCGGAGTTTACGGTGCATTTAACAAGACTTTATCTGACATATTGGGCTTTTTAAAAAATATAGTTTGTACATCGTACAGGGGTCAAAATGATTGTATGAATACGATAGTACCAATGCTATTGGTCCGACAGCCCATTAGTTCAACGCCTCATTATTCCAAAAATTACCACTGAGCCATGATGCCATTAGTCCGAAATGTTTAACCCAGTTGTGTTGTGGATTGGAGAGCCATATACGACCACTGGTCCTCACTCTTGCCTGAACCTCATTTTCGGAAGGACAGTTTCAGTTTTACATTTTACATTTTCCTGATAATGAGATTAATGGGCCAACCCCAGTTATCGAACATATGGCAACCCTATACGTGAAGTTTGGGCACACGGTAATCCTGCAGGCTTTCTGCCGGTTATACGGCGTATTCCTGCGTATCGCGTTGACTAAACCGCTGAGCAAAAGTAATAATATCTCCACAAAAAAAAGTACAGACCCTGAAAAACCGCAGTACTTGGGTAAATGCACTTCTTTACTGACATTGTTGACAGTGAATTGTAACAACAATAACCCTACCTACACTTGGCTGTCAACAATGTCAGCTCCGCACATGTGCTCTGCATCCTCGGCGGTCTCACTTAAACAGCCGGGTTTCCATCGGCCTCCGCTCCAGCAAACACCGGGCCTTTACCGGAATCTTTCACTTGCCCACTGTACGTATGCGAATCCCCGCACGGCGCTTTCTGATTTATTTGGTTTGTCCTCTCCAGACTACTCTCGGCTCTCTCGTACACCTCTCCCGCCGCCTTCCCTCACTCTCCCATCTCAATTATCTCTTATAGCCCGCCCGGTGATTAATGGCTTCCATCCGGCGTCCTCTTCGCGCGGCTCTCGCAAAATAACCGCGCGAGGCCCCGAACGCGCCAAATTGCCCCTCGGAAGAGCCGTAAAAAGAAGAAGAAGAAGAGAAAAGTAAGGAAATACTGGGGCTTGCTTTGCGAAAAACAATGAGCCGAAGAGATCTGGCCTTCGGAGGAAAAAAAAAAAGTAAAGGGGAGGAAAACATTTGCAGAGGAATGGCCCGGAACCATTTTCTTCTCCGTGGCCCGCACGCTCCCGTGAGAATTCCACCCCATTGCTAATCTACAGTTATTGCTTCTGCTGGCGGCACTCTACCAAATGAAAGCGGGGAGGTAAGAGCGCTTATGGCCTCCTCGCTGCCTGTTCTTCTAAACACTTTAGCGGTTTTAGTGTTGCCACGCGTGCGGCACACTCGCACACACAGCCGCCGCGCTGGTAATTGCCCAAATTGAGATGTGAATCGGAAACGCTGTTGTTTCCGTGGAGGCGCACTTCAGACCTCTTCAAGTTCTCAGAGGAAAAGGTTCAGAAACAAATAGCATTTGTAGTTGGTGTTATAAGGAAAGTGTTTAAAGATGTGGAATTTGTTATCCTTCGATTTGAGGACTTTATTTATCACTGAGTTTGAGGGGATTAGTATTAACCCCTTAACTGCCGTCTCCCCTGATCTGGGGGCTAGGGTTAGGGTTAAGAACGGCAAATGTAACGTAAGTTGTGTTTCACTCACACAGATCTCACACATATTTTTAGAAACTAGAAAGTCTTGGCTTTCCAGTCAATACGCTTTGAGACTTGGATGTAAATACTTGTTAACCCTAATCCTAATCCTTAACCCTAACCCTAGGGGGGCAGTTAAGTGGTTAAAGAGTGGGTATTATCAGTGTGCGAGGGCTGTCCCACCTCCCCTGATGAACCCCTCAGACCCCTGAGGCTCGATCGTGAGGGCGAAGGCAAACGTGGTGGGCCAAAGCAAAGGTGCAGACACAAGTGCACTCTGCGGTCTTGCTGACGGGGTAGGTGAGCTGGCCGTGGGTCGAGCGTGAGCTGGGGTCGGCCGGGATTGGTTATACATTCAGTTAGGCTAGTATTATGGCACCCCACACTCCACACGTCTCTGCCCCCAATGATTCTCTTGGAAAGAAACCCTAGTCGAGATCTGCACGGGAATGGATTTCAGGGGAATGGCCTCCCCTGTTCCGCCCGGCAAGTCCCGACTGTTTTAAAGGCCAACGCAGCACGCACCAGAACACAGCGCGCCATGTGCCAACAGGAAAGGCTTTCCTCCCACCGCGCAGCGCTTTAAACACACGGTTTATCCATTTATCAAACATAAAGTCAGTGTTCTAAGAGACAGCAAACGTGGCTCTTTTTTGCAGGTTAATAGCGAGTTGGCGATGGACAGCTTACCTTCCCAGAGTGCTTTTTTTTTCTGCTGTTTCTCTCGTTTACAGCAGTGTCCCGGTCTGCCACGGGCCATAGAGTCGTCTGTGTCACTGCAGAAGGTAAAAGGTCCTGTGTTTTCCTCACCTCATCATAGAAATGATGAAACTGCGAGTCAGAGCGTCTCGGTGTGTCGGCTTTAATGGCTTATACAAAGTGCAGCGCATGGACTGAGGGAGGTTTGAGTTCACCTGCGCGGGAGGTAACAGTGGGTAAGAGCTGTAAGTTCGGTTGGTCACTGTGGGGCAAGAGCAGCCAGTGAAGGTGGAGATCGAGTCTGCATCCCCCCCTGGTCTCCACTGATAGTGATGGGTAAAAGGCTCGTGTCCAGGTGCGTCTTAACAGACTGTTGTCTCCTCTGTTTGGGACAGTCCCGTGGGAATTCCTGTCCCGTGCAGGTCTCTAAACACGTGCACTACGTGTCGAATGACCTGACATTTATTCAGTTGTTTGCTTGCATTGTAATAACGCACAACATTGCAAAGGCTATGTTGAGAACGCGGACATCCGTATAGTGCAACCATTCGGAGATGGGGCCGTTCAGAGACAGGTATTTCGCACACTGGGTATTATGCAGGTTTTGGTAATAACCTCAAAACCTCTTTGTCACTGTCTTACACTTTGTTGGTTACAGCATTATTGTTGTAGAACAGCCAGTGTTGGGTAAGTTGCTCAAACATGTTAATACTTTCAAATTACTTGTTGGGCTGGGATGATACACCGTTGTCGCGATCCTATACGTATCACGATACAGAGGGCGATATAATATATTCAAGTGTACAAAGTATTAAATGTATGATTTAAAAATATTGCAGTTTGCAGAGGCGAGACGCTGCAGGTGAATAGGGAATTATTTTTTACTCGTATTGCAAGTCTCCTGTAATTTTGTTTTCATATAAAAATAAGGTGTTTTGTGCATAGAAATGGCCAAAACTGCAGATATTTTCAGCAACAAAATCTATAATAGATAGATATAATAGATGTAACGGACTTGATGGAAGTAGGGGTGTCACGATTTAAATGTTTTGAGTCACGATTATTGTGAGAGAAAATGTTGCGATTTTACGATTATTCACAATTATTAGTTTGTGTCTTTAAAAAGCTTTTTAATACTTGAACTTTTAAACATTCACTGTTTCTAAAAATGAAAAATGCTTTAAGTTTGTTTTGCATTAAAATAAATAGGCCTAAAACAATGTCAACTTTACTTCATTATAATGACCATGTTTATCATAATTATTTTACTATATTTTATTAGGCCAGAAGCTAGGCTAGGTTTCATGTTCTCAAAAGTCAGCTTCGTCAGATGTTTTGTTGAACAGAGAATGAAACGCATTTACAAAATGACTATGGAGACTCTTTTGAACAGCTGATTTCCACGTGCTCGGTTTCACTTTCCTTTCTGTTACGCTGAAGCCGAGCGGAGCAGTGTGAAAAATGTCTGCAGTAAACCGTGGCTTCTGAAATTCTTACGGATAACCTACCGCGTCCTTTTATAATCATAGTATTCATAAAAGTGGTTAATCTTGACATCCCTAGATGGAAGTTGGCATTTTCATACTCGCTTAGTACGGCCGACCACAACGTCATCTAACTGATGCCATACCTACAGGCCCATTCTTAAAAGGGTCAAACCAGAGCGTCGGTCTGTACCTATATGTCTCCAAGAGTGCCCCAGCTGCACTGACTGGGACGTTTTTAAAAACGGCTGGGAGAACATGGAGGAATGAACTGAAACGGTATCTGTGAAGATCTAACAATACTCCGCAATCAGTGTTGAACATTCTCCAATAATAAACAGTGGTCAGGAGTGCCATTGTAAAGAGGAGAGGGATTTTACATAGCATCCCATGACTTCCAGAAGCTGGAGAAAAGGTGTATATATATAAAAATAAAAATAAACTCTTCCTCACCCTTCGTGGGCGGTCTCTTTTTCCTCCAAGCTCGAGTCCTCGACCGTCGGCCTGGGAGCTTGAGGGTTCCGTGCACTTTTCTGGACCGAGATGTCTGATGTATTTCCTGGGATCTGCTGTAGCCACTCCTCCAGTTTGGGGGTCACTGCCCCAAGTGCCCCGTTGACCACGGGCACCACTGATGCCTTCACCCTCCAGACCTTTTCCAGCTCTTCTCTGAGCCCCTGGTATTTCTCTAGTTTCTCGTGTTCCTTTTTCCTGATGTTGAAATCGCTTGGTATTGCTATGATAACCACCACGGCTTTCCTCTGCTCTTTGTCCACCACCACAATGTCCGGTTGGTCCATTACCATTCTGTCCATCTGTAGCTGGAAGTCCCACAGGATCTTGGCTCGGTCATTCTCTACCACCGTTGGAGGTGTTTCCCACGTTGACCTTGGGGTTTCCAGCCCATACTCTGCACAGATGTTCCTGTACACTATGCCAGCCACTTGGCTATGTTGCTCCATGTGAGCTTTCCCTGCAGCATCTTACACCCTGCAGATATGTGCTGGATTGTCTCATTGGCCTCGTTGCACAGTCTACACCTGAGGTCTTGTCTGGTGTGATAGATCTGGGCCTCTATTGCTCTGGTGCTCAAGGTCTGCTCCTGTGCAGCCAGGATGAGTGTCTCTGTGCTGTCCTTCAGGCCAGCTCTGTCTAGCCATTGATATCCGCCACTTCAGTTATGTTTCGGAGGTACATCCCGTGTAGGGGCTTGTCCTCCCATGACGGGACCTCCAGCGCCTCATCTTCTGTTCCCCATTGTCTGAGACATTCACTGAGCACGTCATCTGTTGGAGCCTTGTCCTTGATGTACTTATGGATCTTGGACGTTTCATCCTGGATAGTGGCTCTCACGCTCACTAGTCCTCGGCCTCCTGCCTTATGGCTAGCGTACAGTCTCAGGGTGCTGGACCTCCGTGCATGGTCAGAAGCTTTTGTACCATAAAGGGACTAGATGCAAGTTGGTCATTTTTATACTCACTACTGCCACCTCACGTCTTACGCGTTACTGCAGTCTCTATATTAAGCTCGCGCATTCAGACCCGAATGAACAACCTTTTGAGTGACAGTGCATGATTTTAGAGGCAGGGGGATTTTGAGACAATATTGTTGTACATTTCTGACATTGAATTGTATGTATTTTTGATTGAAAATTAAAAATCTTTTAATGAACTGAAATTAAATAAAGTGTAGTACCCAAACTAACACATTTAAACCAGCCTTAAATGCCACAGAAGTTGTTTATTGAGTGATTTTGGGGGTCACGGCCTGAAAAGGTTTGGGAACCCCTGGGGTAAACTGACAGAAGTGAGGCTGCTAATCTGCGTTATCGGCCCCTCCCACCACTAACCATTATTTGAACTGAAGGTGTTAAAAAGGCGTTCTTGAGGGCCCCCAGCGGCTCCTTGGGCTGGCTTTGGTAAAAGACTGAACTGCTGTACGGCGACTCTCCTGTGTGCTTTTCTCTGGATTTTGATGCATAATAGATAGAACACAGCCCAGAAACCACCACCGGACATTTCTGAGCCGTCCTGCTCTTAAACTGCCTTCATAACAGTGCCATCTCATCGCTCTTCGTCACCGCGTGCACATTCATTGTAGCCATTTTGGCCACGGCTAATTGTAACATCTATGAGGCGGATATTCATAAAACAAACTGTGCAGCTTGCGATCCAGAGACGCTTTTATGGAGCTCAATGTCTCCTGTTTTTATGTATGTGTCTCTGTGCGTACGTTTGCGCTACCTCTGCTCTGTTCCTGTCTGTCCCTGTCCTGCTCTGAGCGGGAGGGAGAGAGCGCGGCATAAGACACGCCAGTCCCGTTCATTTCTGAATTAATAAAACGATTTACTACTTATTACGTTTCATTCTTGCCTCTTGCAGATTCGCATTTTGTTTGACGGAATTGAAGCCATGGTTCAGACCTATCATATTTATATTTATAAACCTGTCATTTTTAATGTGTAACCATGGGGCAAGCTAGATGTCCCTTTTTTAAAACAACCAATTGCCCAAGGTAAGCCTAGTAACAAAGGAACCAAAGCAGATAGTTAAAATATGAATATATTATATATATTTTTTTTACAATTTAGTTCAACTAAAAACAGCAAAGTAAATAAAACTTAGCTGAAGTAAATGTGGAATTTAAACCATTAGCAAAGATTTACAAAACTAACTAAAGGTTAATAAACGTTAATAAACGCTATGTTAGCGCAGCGGTTAGCGCTTCCTCTTCACAGCGAGAAGGTCCCGGGTTTGATTCCCACCACGACGGGGCCTTTCTGTGTGGAGTTTGCATGTTCTCCCCGTGTCTGCGTAGGTTTCCTCCAGGTACTCTGGTTTCCCCTTCCACTAAAAACATGTACAATAGGTGAGTCCTCCAGCCAGGTGTTTCTGACCATCATCCCGGGCGTGGTACTGCCATCGACCACTGCTCCTTACGGGTTGCCCCAGGAGCATCGGAGGATGGGTCAAATGCAGAGGACAAATTTCCCTATGGGGAAGTATACAGTGCCTCGCGAAAGTATTCGGCCCCCTTAAACTTTTCGACCTTTTGCCACATTTCAGGCTTCAGACATAAAGATATAAAACTGTAATTTTTTTTGTGAAGAACCAACAACAAGTGGGACACAATCATGAAGTGAAACGAAATTTATTGGATATTTCAAACATTTTTAACAAATAAACAACTGAAAAATTGGGCGTGCAAAATTATTCAGCCCCTTTACTTTCAGTGCAGCAAACTCTCTCCAGAAGTTCAGTGAGGATCTCTGAATGATCCAATGTTGACCTAAATGACTAATGATGATAAATAGAATCCACCTGTGTGTATAAATGCACCTGCTCTGTGATAGTCTCAGAGGTCAGTTTAAAGCGCAGAGAGCATCATGAAGAACAAGGAACACACCAGGCAGGTCCGAGATACTGTTGTGGAGAAGTTTAAAGCCGGGTTTGGATACAAAAAGATTTCCCAAGCTTTAAACATCCCGAGGAGCACTGTGCAAGCGATAATATTGAAATGGAAGGAGTATCAGACCACTGCAAATCTACAAAGACCCGGCCGTCCCTCTAAACTTTCAGCTCATACAAGGAGAAAACTGATCAGAGATGCTGCCAAGAGGCCCATGATCCCTCTGGATGAACTGCAGAAATGTACAGCTGAGGTGGGAGACTCTGTCCATAGGACAACAATCAGTCGTATACTGCACAACTCTGGCCTTTATGGAAGAGGCCTTTCTTAAAGATATCCATAAAAGTGTTGTTTAAAGTTTGCCACAAGCCACCTGGGAGACACACCAAACATGTGGAAGAAGGTGCTCTGGTCAGATGAAACCAAAATCCAACTTTCTGGCAACAATGCAAAACGTTAAGTTTAGCGTAAAAGCAACACAGCTCATCCCCCTGAACACACCATCCCCACTGTCAAACATGGTGGTGGCAGCATCGTGGTTTAGGCCTGCTTTTCTTCAGCAGGGACAGGGAAGATGGTTCAAATTGATGGGAAGATGGATGGAGCCAAATACAGGACCATTCTGGAAGAAAACCTGATGGAGTCTGCAAAAGACCTGAGACTGGGACGGAGATTTGTCTTCCAACAAGACAATGATCCAAAACATAAAGCAAAATCTACAATAGAGTGGTTCACAAATAAAAACCCACACTAGCAGGAAGGGTGTCGGCTCATTATTCCGAAAATGTCCCATTGAGTAGGGGTTGAAAAATAAAATTAGGTTTAGGCAAGAGTCCACTGACCTAAACGTTAAGGCCAGTGGTTGTATATGGCTCTCTAATCCACAACACAACTGGGTTAGAGATGTCGGACTAATGGCACCTCTGCTCAGTGGGACATTTTCTGTCTAATGGGGCGTCGGACTAATGGGGCGTCGGACTAATGGCATGGCACCGCAAGAAGAGGGGGATAGCCAGCAGGCTAGTTTCCACCGTGGAAAACAGCTAGGAGGGATTATTGATCAAATGATAGGAGCTTTATTGAACAGCAGCTGCATAGCTGAAATCAAGACAAAACACTGATCAGTCTACTGTCAATTAGCCGAACTCGAGCTGTATAACAGGGATATTGACCTTCGGCAGACCGAGAACGGAGCTCAAACAGGGGTCTCAAGGCACCTCCGAGGAGCAGCATCAGCCCAGCAAACTCCTCAAACCTTAGCCAAACAGTTCAAATGCACCAATAAGTCAACAGATCAATAAGTTCACTTTTCAACCGTGCATAGGTGCCCCCCCCAAAAAAGCCCTAATTTTAAATCATATGTCCCCTTTGGATTCAGGCTGTTTCATGTGGAATGTTTACTCCTGTTTTTACTTTCTGCAAAGGTGTGGCGATCCCGTCGAGCTCACGAATTCCTCTAGATGTCTCGAGCTTTGAGTTAGTTGAGCGCCGTGGCTGGGCAGAGAGAACAGCGCTGCGCCGGCGCGAGTCAAATAAACAAACGCCGGCGCGCAGGATTTATGTGCGGCGCGCGGCGGCGGCCATTACGGCACTGGCAAAGTGGAACCGGGACATTTACGGTGAAGTATGACAGCTGTCAGTGGCCACTTCTAATGGATAACTCCAGATTAGCCTGTGAAAGAGCTCTCCTCGTATCCATCGATCAAACGCAGGCTGCGCAGGGGGAAATGGCCGTCTAGTTAGTGCAGGGCGCCACTGCGGATGAAAGGAGGTTTTAATGTCATCATTTTACATCCTCGTCCAAAACGGCACACGCAGCCGTCCACCGTGAGCAGCACTAATTTGACTCGGTAGTTTGGAAGGTTTTGAGAGTTGTATCGCTTCAATGTTCTTAATGTGTCATGTGGATGAGTTGACTATGAGGCCTTGTCCACATGTAGCAGGGTATCTCACAGAACAAAGAAATACAATTCTGCTTGTCTTCTTAAGTGTCAAATGTGTCAGTAGTCAACTCTTAGTCAACTGTGACAGCAGGGGATCGGTTTCAGAGATATCGGCCTTTTAGCAGCACAATATTAGCCGAGAGCCGATCAAATACCCAAATATCAACCTCAATCCAAAACAGACCACGGTGAAGATTTTGGAAAACCCGTTAAGCATTTAATAACCAGAGTTTTAAACGAACATCCCTGCGACAATCTGCTCTGAAGTTGCCCATAAAGAAATCCATATTAAGGCAAAACACTGCAGTGTCGTACAGTAGTTACTTCCTGCAAATAAAATATATGAATAATGCATGCGTCGTGAAGGGAAAGTTTAGTCTTTCTTTACTCATTAAAACCAAGATGATAAGGAATAAAACAAGCTAAAAATCTCAATATTGACCACTTTGTAAAAATCGATGCTTGGACCCGCAGCGTCTCGCCCTAAATACCAAAATCCAAACATGGCGCTATCATAAATCATGTAGGCAGAGTCGGAGCTGAGAAAACATTTGGATATTTCGTTTAGGGAGAACTAGTAAGCGCCAGCGTGCGGCGTAGTTATCGGCGGGCCTCATTGCAATGCTGTGTCCGCTCTTTTCCTCTCCGCTGATATCTCATCCCGCCTAATACGCCGCGCAGTCATGTGTGATATTGGCTGAAGGACTCCGCCGGCCGGCCGCTCGCTCGCCGGTTTGCTCGCCGCTCTCCGACTGCGCTGCTCCGGGAGGGGAACGCTGTGGAAGAGAGAGGGAGTCAAACAGTGAGATTCCCCCGGGCATGTCCTGGTTCCTGATCATCGCAGTCAGTTTGAGACAGAGTGAGCACTTTATCCCAGGGCAAGTGTCTCACTCAGGAGCAAAGCAAACAGGTACGTCACTCAGAGGCCCGGGGACCAGGCCAGGGCATCATCAGACGGAGAGAATGGACTTTTTAAAAGACGATCATAAACCCCTCGCCCTGTTCGTTGTGCTAACATTGATACTCCATTTGAAACTCTTTGAATGAAACTCATGGATGGTTTTGTTTCTCAGGGCTCGTTGAATCACTTACATCAATCTTTATCCTGTGCTGCTTTAGGCAGCACAGGATAAAGATTCTCTGAAGTTTCTCTGAGACCTAGTTCTCTAGTTCATCCCAAAGACAAAACTCCGAGCCACAAACAAAGCAATGTGGTTTATTCTATTCGATGCAAAGAAGAAGAATGCAAACAACATTATATTGGAGACACTAAACAAATTTTACAGAAGAGACTTTATCAACACGAAGAGAAAGCACAAGTGGCCCTCAGTCGGCGGTGCACCTCCACCTCAAAGCCTCCAACCACTCCTTTAAGGACGGGGAGGTCAACATTTTAGCTAAAGAAGAACGTTGGTTTGAAAAAGGAGTAAAAGAAGCTATTTTTGTCAGGAAAGAAAACCCCGCCATGAACCGGAATGGTGGGCTCAGATTTAATCTCCCGTCACTTTACTCCAATCTCCTTCGGGAGAAACCGACAGGGCACGGCCAGTCCAAGGAGACGGCACCTCAGCCAACAAAAGAACAATAGGCAGGTAATTAGCAGTGATCAGCCATGAATAGGACAGGACTGACCGATACTGAGGGGAGCAGGTAGTTAGAGACGCTCTACTTCAAAGGTGTTTACCCACAGGTGAGAGTAGCTGTGATTAGAGGGGAGGAGCCGGGCCAACCCTAACTCCTCCCCGTTGGTCTATATCTTCAGCTGCGGCCTGAGTGGGTCTTTTGTCGCTGACAAAGCCTTTTGGATGAGAGGTGAAACGTTCGAAGACTTCAATTACTGAGTACAGAAGATGAAGATGAATCAAGTACCTTCATTGAAGATGGACAACTCCTGTCCTATTTACCCTGAAAATGCATTTTCAGTTCATTTCTATGGGAAAAACCTAATATCACAGTGAGGCTGTTTCAGTGGAGTTATGAGGCTCATGGGGGATATGCTTATACGGGGCATTAGGGGAGGTCTGTAGAGAGGTGCTGGGGGGTGTTGGAGGGTTTGTGAGTTGGGGTGGTTGTCCATGGTGGGGGTAGTTGTCAGGTGTATTTGTTTACAAACATGTTTATGGCTGTAATCAAGCAGCTCTTTATAAAACACACCTAAACACAGATTATAAAAAACACACAGACACATCCCCCAAAGACCCCCCAGACCCCCCCAACACACCTACACCCCGCCCTGGACAAGTATATCCTCCCACACATACATCCCACCCCGGGCTAGTACATCCCCCACACACCCCCAACACACCACAACACACCTACATTAGGGCCATTAGGGGGCGCTCTGGGAGTGGCCCATTTACTTTAAGAGGTGCGGCAATTAGTATCAGGTGTGGCGCTGCTGGAGCACACGGTCTTATCCAACGACATGTTTATGTTTTGGCCTTTTTACTTTTTTCTTATGCACGTGTTCAGCCACCACAGTATGTTAAACCGTTACGTACTGTACACACAGGGGGCCTCTATTTAATGGTTAGGGCAAGGTGTGAACATTCTGCAGTCATTAGGAATGTTATAAAGGCAATTTAATGCACTCAGAAAATGCTGTATGAATACTTATGCACGCCCCACTTTTCTATTTAAAAAAAAAATACAGAATCATGTATCATTTTACTTTCACTTCACAGTTGTCTGTTACTTGTCTGTTATTTTTTAAAACAATCAAAATAAAATCTTTATGTTTATAGTGCAAAATGTGCAAAAGTTCAAGGTGTATTAGTACTTTCGAGAAGCACTGTAGTTACCAATTTGTTTTTGTATCTCTTATATTTCATTTCATTTTTAGATCTATTTCTTAAAGGACCTGTATTATGCTATTTTAGCCATTCCAAAGTAAAGTATAGGCATTTATATGATATATTGTACCTCTACCACTACGGAGCACACATTTTTGTGATAAATATAAGTATTTTCTGGAGGTATTTTTCCAACCCGGAAGACAAAACGCTTGGATTCAGTTAACTCCGCCCCCTCTCGCGCTCATACAACTTTACCGTAGTAGAAAAATATGTATCACAGCAAAAAGTGAAGTTACTTCATGATGCTGTTATAAGGAGTTAACATGTGCAACACAGCTTCATGGCTAAATGGCTAACACACACGCTAACATGCATTTTGATCGACTCACCAGTCTGATGTTTCCAGTATAGGACTTGCGCTGGTTATAAAAGTTAATCCACTTTGATTCTGGCCAAGGTCCATTAGCATCCATCAGTACAGGCACAGACAAACAGTATTGTGGCTGATAGTCGCTGAATCCCGGAGGGAAATTCCAACTTCTATGGCCTCTTCTTTAGGACGGTTGAATAAAGTCCAGTCCTCGCAGCCAAACGCGGTTTTCTCCGTGACATTATCGTTGGGTAAGAAAAAAGAACAGGTGTCCAGACTCCAGAGTAGGTTAGAAAAAGCTCCTCTTCACAACTTTCGGTGCAACATGACATGACATCTGTTCAGACCGTTCGGACGCTCAGGGGGAGCGTTTGTTTTCGGTACAGGGGCAGCGCAGCGTCAGGCACTTCCTCTTTTTTTTTTTTTCTTTTTTTTTTATTTATTTTTTCTCACGACAGAAATAATGAAAAAAGCTGTTTTACAAATGAAAATGATGCCGTAAGGCATTAGATTACAGACGTCGAGCACTTCCTTTCCGCTGTGACGACACAACTGAACATGCCAGTCGTTTACCAGGAGAGGGCGGAACAGCTGCTCAGAGAGCAGGATTCAGGAGGATTACTGAGAACTGCGTGAATGAAGCCAAAAACCACTCTGGGGGTGTTTTTGATAAGGAAATAGCATAACAACATGGTTAAAAGCTCCAAAAAGTCGATTTTGCATGATATAGGACCTTTAAGAATTGTCTGTACAGTTGATTACACTATGTCCATTATCTACATCACTATGGCCCAACATGCACATATAGCAACAACATACACATAACATGACATGACAGTGGGGAGCTTTACGGGGGTGTGGCTTATCTAAATGAGATGTAAATGAGCCCTATTGTGATTCTCAACAGCAGAGAGAGGGGAGAACTGCCCTAAACTTCAGACGGGTTTTTCTGCCCTTTGGCATTTTTGGAATTGTTAACTTCAAATCACCGCTACGTCTCTAAATATGATCAGATGTCCATGTGTTACACATTGTTGGAAAGCTGAGACTACACTTTAACAATCTGTGAAAATCTCAAAATGCCCCAGAACCGACTTGAGTCCCTGGTTCTAGTGACTGGTGACATTTAAACAGCAGACTGTTGCCTAACAATGCATTTACCCAAAGCACAATGATGTGAGAGCACAAAGGAGTCGTGTATGTCCTGTAAAAGTGAACAGCACTGGACTCAAGTCAATGACTTGAGTCCAGATCCGGACCTCCAGAGGCCCTAGACAGGAGGAACTTAGCACATCTCGCCCATTGATACCAGCCGTTCCCGGTTGTTTTACTAGTTACTTCAGTCAGAACAGTAACATGATGGTTTGAGCTCATCTCTGTTTAACCCGTTCTCTCAGCGCAGGCCGCTGAGGTTTCAGTGTGCGGTGGATTCATGGACATGACAGCCTCGATGTCTGTGAAGGCCACTTTGTTCATCTCAGTGAACTATGGGCTGTTTCAAGATGCTGCAGCGCGTTGACACCTTTTATTGTCGGTTAGAGAAAATGCAGAGATAAAGTTCAGAGAAGTACATTTTCTTTACTGATATGAGTTGTTGTTTTGGGGGTTGGGAAAACGGGCAAATGGAGCTTTGAAACTAGCTTCAGCAAATCAAGGCTATGATATACTGTAGATGTTCATTATTGGTGCATGGGAGGTGGTGGAGCTCTGGTGTTGAAAAGCTGTGCATACACAGGGTACAGATTGCATGTAACAGACTGCATTTTGTAATACTTTTAATTGCTACTTAAACTTTTTTTTTTTACTATTTTACAGAATAACACTTTTCGAGTGGTGCTCTTGTTTGAGATACTCCCAGAAAGGTCTGTGAAGCAGCAGGGTCCTCCCCAGGACAACATTTTGTGTAATCTGATGCATTTTAGACAATATACTGTTCATTACGGTGATAAAAACACAGATTTTCTAGCTGTGTGAAAACGCCCGACATCGCGTCGTCACCCTTGCGTCTGATCGCTATGTTACTTTTCTGTTTACTTCCAAAATGTATCTGTAAAACCATAAATATAAGGCAGATTATTGTGAAATAAAAAGTAGGCAAAAGCTTGAGTAGTCCCCGTTTATAGATTAGTTTATGTCCGTAGAGTTTATGTTTTCATGATAAATGCTGTTGAGCTGCTGCGGTTCTTTTCATCTGATTATTTCTCCAGTTTCTCTCTGAAGAGTGGACACAGCTTCAGCAAATTAACAATAATCTCCCGGCGCTCCTCTCCTTCTCTGTTTATTTGGTGTTGGCGATTGTCAGACATTTATTTTTGTCACTACCCATGGTGGTGGAAACGCAGTTCCGGAGCGTTCCAGCCCACTTTAACCCCTGACTGTTACATATTAGTTTTATAACAAACGAGCACAGAAACATTCACAATAAAGTAGCGCAGTAATGCAAGGCCTCAGTTCTCCTTTGTCTCTCCGGAATGGGAGGCAGAGTTTGAGAGGATCCTTTCTGAACTCTTTTGTTGGTGTAATTACAACAAGGTGTCTCTGTCAGACTTTATTATAATCCATAATTGGCTCCGGTTAAGATGGGACATGAAGCTACGGCAGTAAAAGGTTACAATGAAGAGAAGTTCTGTTGCGCACACACACACACTCTCACACACACATACACACCAGAGTGTCACTATCATTTTGTCCTGACTATGAAAGACGCAGGCACAGTGACGGAGTGGTCCAGGATTCTATGTTCTCCCCGTGTTTAGGTGGGTTTTATTGTGGGCCGGTGGTTCTCCCTGTCAGACCCAAAAAATGCACAAAGAAGTCTGTTTGATTACATTTTGGACTACAGCTCTACTCAAACTTTTGGCTATTGTACATGATTTTAGTGGTAGGGGAAACCGGAGTACCCGAAGGAAACAGACACAGACACGGGGAGAACATGCAAACTCCACACAGAAAGTCCGCGCCCAGGTGGGAATTGAACCCCGGACCATCTAGCTGTGAAGCACGAGCGCTGACCACTGTACTACCGTGCAGCCGTTTCTGGTAGTTTTCATCATAGAAATCACAGAAATGCCTTTAGCTCTGAGCCTGTTCCCACAACTACGCACATTTTGCTAGCTGTTGAATCCCGGATCGATTTAATATGCGTAAAATGTGAATCGATGTAAAAAATAAAAGAATCGATTTTAAAGCCACCCTCAGCTACTCCATTTTGCTTGACCGAAACAGACCGGAACATAGCTCGTTGTTTCTAACGACGTTAACCTTTTCTCAAGACAAGCTCCACACCTCCCCCGCCTCACCCCCAACACACGCCACTCCATGTAAACACATACACGTGTAGGCATCGAAGCAACAGACACAGCTATTGTTAGAGGCTACGAGATTAGCGTTAGCAGCTAATGCAGAGTTTAGCATTTTGACAGAAGTTTACCAAAGATCGTAAACTGACAAACATCTGACCTGCTCTGATTCTGCTGAAATCCTCCTCAAATGTCCGTTTGTCAAATAATCCAACACCTACAGGAGCCGTCATGTCTTTGTCCTCCTTATGTTTACAAAGGCTGCACCGGAGGCAGTGAGGCTTCAAGGGTGAAAAAAACTGCACTGTAAAATTGGTTCTAAATGGTAGTATTATGTTCAAACTGCAAAAAAATAAAAATAAAAAGGTTTGGTAAAATAAATATAATCTCAAAATGTTTGCTTTGCTACACATCTTATTTGTGCTGAAAACATGTAAATTTACAAGCACTCATGTGATTGATTATAGTTCATTTTCATGTCTTATAATTTTTTGAAATGTAAAGTTCTCTTACTGAGACAGTTGCAGTTTGTTACAAACATTGGTATGAATGAGTCATATTCTTTTCTTAAAAAAATCGAAAAAATATGTAAATCGGGAACTTAATTCAAATTCAAATTCACTTTATTTATCCGTTAGGAACTTCATTTGCAGAGGAAGTGCCAATACGGGCCCGATAAAAACAGTACATCCACAGACATACAACACAATCAACATGAGCAATAATAAATACATTAAAAACAATATAGTGGCCTGTGATCGACCAGGTCCACAAAGTCATTAAAATCAGAAATCCAATCGAATCGGTGCTTGAGTGAATCGTTACATCCCCATTCCATCGTCATTCAAATGAATAGGAAAGCCAGGCACAATACTTAAGTATGGCGAGGTACGTTTTTTCAGTTTCCTGGCATTTATATACTTTCTGTGGTTTCTTTATCATTAAGATCTTATAAGTATTCATATTCAGTGGCCTTTGGATGTGAATTTGAGTTAGCATTTAGCTCAGAGGCCGCTTTTAGACACTCATTTCTGACTTCTAACAAGGCTTTGACCTAAATGTGGTCGATGGATGACGGGAAATCAAACATGTTGGTTTTTGGACACACAAGCGTGGGTGATTTGGGTGATTTTACCGTCCCAAAAGTGGAGACGCAGAATGCAGCGGACAATAACAGTGAAATACAGACAGACTGCATGGTGACTCAGCTAGAAGGTCCCAGGTTCAATTCCCACCTTGACGCGGACTTTCTGTGTGGAGTTTGCGTGTTCTCCCCGTGTCTGCGTAGGTTTCCTCCGGGTACTCCGGTTTCCTCTGCCACTAAAAACATGTACAATAGGCCAGGATGAATGCGAGTGAGGGACAACGGATGGATATTAGCCTAGGGCTACAATCCGGCGTGGTCCGTCTCCTTTTCCTTCTTCGTGTCGCCGAATTTTGTTTCTCATTTGACAGAACTACAAACAAGTTCAGGACTCGATGCAGCACTGAACTGTGTTGCGCTGACAGTGATCACATGACTCTGTTGACCAATCGGGACACGGACGAGTTTCCCGCTCACAAACAGAGGCCTGGTTTGCTGATCTGGGGTCAGTTTGGAGCCGGAGAGAGGACACAGATGCCATGCCGTGTTATAACACATCAGCATAAACTGTAACCGACTGATGTAGTGAGTCTGTCGTTATGTGTGAACTCCCAGTCGTTCTATAATTGTGCTAAATCCAGCCGTGTGTGGACCCCCCCCATTCTTTAGAAAAGCTTTTAGACTGAAAAAATCATGTTGCCTGCCCCCAGCTTAAAGGTGCCATGCTGACCACCACACAGCCACTGGGTCACTTAAGGTCAAATACACACTAATATAAAACATATATATACTGTTTAAAAAGCTCCATAATACACCTTTAATTGTGTGCATCTTAAAGTGCATGTGACAGGTTTTAATGCTTTTGAAGATATAACTTGCAATGCAATTATGATTTTATATCAGTGAAGCAACAATTTTAGTGAAGAAATGTTGGGCAGAAAAGTTATTTTTATTTGAACTTTTAAGCTACTGACAGGAAGTGACATAGATCATTCGTCTATGTCACTTCCTGTCGGTGTCCATTAAGGAAATTATATCACAAAAATGGTCAAACTAAAAAAAGCTGCGTACAATCTTTGGCAAAATCTTAATATAATATAATTGTGTTGTGAAACTTTTCAGCAAAAAAAAAAAAGTGTCACATGCACTTTAAGTTAATTTTGTTATTTAGCTTCAGTTCTGTTTTAAGTTAAAAAAAAAATATAAGTGCATATGGTTTATCTATTTTTTCTAAATTATATCTGAAAATCCTCTTGGGAATCCCAACCTCGTGACCTCCCAAGAGGTCGTGACTTCCCAAGAGGTCCCGACTCCCGCTTTGGAAACCCATTAGGAATGAGGTTCTGAGCTTTCAAATGGCATGCTGACACATAATAAGATAACTACTGTAATAATGGCCCTGGTCTGAGTGGAACCTCCAAAAACAGCCCGTAATGTGCTTGGCCTGAGTTTGTGCGTCTGGTCTGTGCCGATCACTGATGGTGTTAAATATGTGCTTATGTAACTGTCCATCAGCAGCTCTCTAAGTGCTCGGGCCGTGTGGTTGTCAAGGCTGCAGCTCTGTGCTCAGCAAAGAAAAAGAAAAAAAAAAGATCATAAAAAAGCATGGCCATTTATGAAACCGACAATAACGACTCTGCCAGCACACAGCGAATACGAGGTGAGCCGTTTGTGCACAGCAGGTAGAGTTTACGTGATGTTATAACACTCAGGGAGCGATGTTACCTTCAAATCCCTTAATGCAAAAGACAATTGACTTTAGAATAAAACTAAAGGTATTGTGTTGTGTATATCTTGTGACATGTGCCATGTGTGTACCTGTTGCCCCTGTCCCATGGGACTATGGATGGAAACAACCTTGGGCTTAATCCAAGTGTATTTACAGCTCCTGCTGTTCATTAATACATTCAAATAAATAAATACATAACGTCAGCACTCTTACAGTGATTTCCAGTTCTTACAGTGATTTCCAGTTCCATCCCACATGCATGGACACAGCTCGTCTTATTCATTAGTTCAGCTGTTCATTGGTTCAGCTCTCTTCACGCCCACTGTCGCACTCCTGAGACGCTCCTCGTCTCAGAGCCCGGGGTGAAGTCGCTGCGATGATAGTGAAGTCTTGGGACATTGTCTTTCTAATTATTAAAGTGCTTATCGGGCGATTTATTCTTTGAAATCCACTCTGTTTATCTGCTCATGCTGCAACAAGTGGGAAACTACAAACAAACATGCACTTCTGGCTCTGAAAAGACTTGTCCTTTGATTTAAAAATGTTGCAAGCTTAACTTCTCCCCTGTTTCTTATTGTTATAAGTGAAGAACGTCAGAGCGGACATGTGTCTTGTAGCAAGTGCTGACTAGACAAGAACTGGAACTTACTGTGCGGGTTGTGGAGCTAGCGTTAGCTTCTTTCTTCTAACGTTATGCGCAGTTTCAATACTTACCTGAGGCAGGGCTGAAGAGCCTGTGAGGAATACGGGTCAAATGGGCCAAAACACAGCAGTCTGACGCAGTCAGGGAACATTGTCCAGCCTGATCACATCCCCATGAGTTTCTCATCAAGCACTTTCTTTACAAATACCGTCCCGATCAAAAGCTGAAGACCAGTTAAAAGATGGCAACAACTCACATTTTGTATGGTTGGATCTTAACAAGGTTCCAAGTAGAACTTCAACAAGAAGAGATGGGAGTGAGACAAAACTATGAGTGAACCAATTATTGAAAACAACAGTGAAACTGAAATTGGCTGGAGCAAGAACAACCCTTCTCTTACTAAGTCTGAGGCAGGTGACTTTTTTAAAGTATGGCACTCTTAAACGATACCTATTTAGGACTGATCGAAAAGCTTCGATGGGATCTTCCTGACACGTCGTTTTACGCATCTTATCCCGGTGAACAAATGGGAAGTTGCGTTTAAATGTTTAGTGTAGATATGTAATGGTGCTTTATTTTGTCTTTCTACATACAACAAAATGTGTCCTCTGCATTTAACCTGTCCCTCAACGCTCCAGTAGAGAGCAGTGGGCATCGGCAATGCTGCACACGGGGACCCATCTCCAGATGTGGAGAGGATGCTGGAGGATTCACCTATTGCACATGTTTTTAGCGGTAGAGGAAACCAGAGGAAACCTACACAGACATGGGGAGAACATGCAAACTCCACACAGAATGGCCCCGTCCAGGTGGGAATCGAACCCGGGACCCTCTAGCCGTGAAGCACAACAATTTAATATTTACACGCTTCCCCTTTTGTTTGTAATAAAAAAATGTATATAAAAAAAACAGGTATAGTGCCTTTATTTAAACGTATAAGACCCACTTTCAAAGGTAGATAAAGAGAATCAAAGTATTTCCACTGATTTCCGATGGACAAGTTAAAAACAGCAGGATCTTCCATTATGCCGGACCTTTAACATCAGCTTATACAAAGAGGAACACACGGCCTATTGACAATCACATCGCGCACATTTCTTTCCTTGATGGCCCTGAACGCCTCATTGTTAGTGTTACCTTGTTTCCATGGCGATGACTCGACTCCCACACAGACGGCATCCGGGCGACATTGCCAAGTGACGCCGCTTCTCTAAAGAATCACTGGTCGGCGCGGGCTCCTCTCGCTCGTCTGTCCTTGAGAGGCTCCCATAGACACTGCCCACTTTCTGCTCCAATCATTACAAACCATCACACTGTAGAAGAAGGTGTTGTAACTGTACACTATTATTACAACAAGGGTTTGGCATTGTTTTGAAGAGCGGATAAATGCCATGAAACGTCACTCGATGTGCTTATTCCAACTCGGAGATGATCAGAGTTGTCCGAGTTGAGATACCAGAAGAAGACAGCAATGGCCCCCTAGTGGAGAAGTGCAGCTAATGAACGACTGCATCAGTGACGTGAAGCTTTCCTTGCGTGTTTTGCTGTGAGCCAGAATCATTTATCTTGCGAGAGTAGTTTTTCACTGTATTGACATGAATAGGTATTCATGTGTTTCGTACATGTTAAAACCAGCTTAGAAAAAGTAGGCTACATTTACTACTCTGAAGTCTCGCATGTCCTAGAGTGAGTTTGGGTACGTTTTGGTGAGCACATCAAAGTTTGAGCACTGAGCAGCCCTGCACATCTGGGAAAATATATTGGGACAAGAGACAGCCTGCAACAGGTGGGACTACTGTTTATTGCATCGCTTCTGTCCACCGCAGACCAAAGGTAAGCTCCATCAACAGTCACATGCATTTTTTTTTATTATACGCAACATCCAACTAAATCAGTTTCCATCTTCCTAATGTTAACGCTGAGTCACAAAAAAATCTAAAATGTTCTAGCGAGTGGATGCAAATGAAGGCTTCTAACTGCGGAATTTGGTCTTTCCATCCCTCATGCATAACGTTAGAATCAAGCTAATGGTAGCTCCACAACCTGCACAGTTAGTTCTCTTTATTGTCTATTCGGCACTTGCTACTTTATATGTACAATATAATTAAATGTGCATATTTTAAGTGTCACTGTAATGCTAATGAGACACATGTCCACTCTGACTTTCTTCAGTGACAACAATGAAAAAGAGGGGAATAGCTAAGCTAGCAGCAAACAAGCACAAGCAAGTCTTGTTTGTGGTTTTGTTGCAGCGTGAGCAGATAAACAGTGCAGTTTAAAGGATAAATCACCTGATAAGCATTTTAATAATTAGAAAGATGTACAAATAAACCAGTAGGCTAATGCAGCAACAGCTTTAGGCATTTGCAATAGCAGCATAGCTAAAGTTAGCATTTGATCTGTTGTACAAAAACAGCAGACCTTAGAAAAGTTTAATGCTGTTCCTGATTTATGGGGAAATGGGGCAAAAATGTCCATGAACATCCCTAGACTTTCATCATTACAGTGACTTCACCCCAGGCTCTGCTTTAGAGACGAGGAGCTTCCAAGGAGCGAGAACGGAGAAGAATGACGGGAGAGAAAGAGCAAGGATGGGCCGAATAACTAATGAACTGCTGAACTGCTTTTCACCATCCATCCATTTTCTTCCGCTTTATCCGGGGCCGGGTCGCGGGGGCAGCAGTCTCAGCAGAGATCCCCACACTTCCCGATCCACGCACATCGGTAAGTCTGGGCATCGGAGACATAATCCCTCCAGTGTGTCCTGGATCTTCCATGAGGCCTCGTCCCAGCTGACGATGGATGATTCTGTTTCTAATTCTAAGTATGCGGCGTAAAGTAGCCAGCACGTTTCGACCCAACGTTCTAGCCCTCAGATCTCGAGGAGCACCTTCTTTTCCTACCAGTGGTGACCAGTACCGTCTCCATAAAACCTGGAATGTTTTCTCACTGTGGCTTCAACTCTGTTCTGGTGCCATGTGCAGTGCTTCATTTGATCCTCCGTTTGGAGAAACGATTGCCCCACCTTTCAGTTTTTCAAAGTTAAGAATCCAGGAAGTGTTTTTGAAGATTTGGAATATAATGTTGTTTTGACGTGTCTGTGTTCCGGCAACTGTTTTGGCCTGTTCCCCATATCTATCCTAACAGTCCAAAAGTGTTCCTTGAAACTAACTATCTATCCATCCATCTATTTTCTTCTACTTTTCCATTGCCGGGTCGTGGGGGCAGCTGGCCAAATCACACTGCACCAGCCCCTATAGCGCCCCCTGCAGGTGGTGGGTCCACAGAAGGACGGCCTCATGGTTCTAACCGGGCCTGTTGGTCTCTCAAAAGGGGCTTCTGAACCGCTCTTTGTCAGACCCGTCACCTAGGACCTGTTTGCCCTGGGAGACCCTACCAGGGGCACCAAGCCCCCGACAACAGAGCTCCAGGATCATTCAGGCTCAAACCCCTCCACCACGTTAAGGTGGCGGTTCCAGGACGGGTCCTTGAAACTACTACTTTGCAAATGAAGCACTGGCCGTGTGTGTATAGCCTAACCGGCCGCGTGCTCACTTCCAGCTCAGTCCACGCTTTTATCCGAGCCCATTATGAAAGTGTATGTGTGCATGAAAGGAAGTACATGAATTGTAAATCAGGCCAGAACTTACGCTGAAGTGTCCTCATGTCTCACTTATATTGATCCGCTCGTGAGGAGAAGGAGGGAGCGAAAAGAGGAAAATAAAAGTAGTACATAAAATTATTGCGCACGCCGTCCTGGATGCTATAGAGGGGACTGTTTTTAATCCCAGAGTGCAAAATCGTGATTTATTTCCTCTATCTTGTAACCAGCCATTCTGTAGATTGCTTTTATTGGCATTACGTGGAGGGCAGTAACCATGGCGACACACTGTAAACATTTAGGGGGTCATTTATCTAGACAGAACGTTAAAAAGTGGAAAAATAAAGCGTGACATTTTGTGGCCACTGGTTTAATAACAGTATTAGGGCCACAAATCTAAAATGTAAATGAAAGAGAGTGCTGTGTGAGTAAAAATAAATGCACCACATGACTCTGATTCGAGTCCGGTTTGGCACGTGATATTCACTTGAGCAAACACTCAGTCAATGACCCAATAGAAATCATAGAAATGCTTTTAGCTATGTGAGCCTGTTCCTGCAAATGCGTAGGCTACATCCCGGACCTCGACAAATACATTGCGAAGGCTAACGGACTCTAAAAAGTTTCCCAGACTAGCCGGCTTGCTAACTGTGAGCGTACATTCATAGAAATAGCGGTGTTCGATCCTAACGTATGCGGACAGTTAGCGAGTTGGCTAGTCCGGGAGACTTTTCAGACTTCGTTAGCCTGCTCAGTGTAGTTTTCCTTTAGCCATTAGCATTAGCCCTCAAACATCGAACAATCCAGATGTTTTCAGCTGTTGTCCATCCATCCATCCATTTTCTTCCACTTGTCTGTTGCCGGGTCATGGGGGCAGCTGTTGGAGCTGCACCAGCCCCGTTGGCTCCTCCTGCAGGTGCTGGGCCCACAGAAGGATGGCCTCATGGTTCTAACCGGCCTGTTGGTCTCTCATAAGGGGCTTCTATTGTACATGTTTTTTAGTGGTAGGGGAAACCGGAGTACCCGGAGGAAACCTACGCAGACACGGGGAGAACATGCAAACTCCACACAGAAAGGCTCCGGGCCTTGGTGGGAATCGAACCCGGACCTTCTAGCTGTGAAGCACAAGCGCTAACCGCTGTGCTACCGTGCCGCCCCTCAGCTGTTGTCAACCTGTCAAATGTACAGACCTTTGGAGATTTGAACAAGTGTCCTCTGAGCTACATGCTAACTCAAATTCAGTTAAGGTTTTGCTTTTTGTGGGGTTGAACACTCATCCAGGCTCTCAGTCTTACAGGAGTTGTCCATCTTCAATGAAGGTTCTTGAATCATCTTCTGTACTCTGTAGTTGCTCACAAAAGTTCAAGCTCACTGAAGTGTATCTAGTCTGCGGGCTGAGCTTGAACTTTAGTGTTGCTGACGAAGCCTTTTGGATGAAGAGGCGAAAACGTCCTACACTTCAACTAGATGATGTTAATGCAAAAGAAATGATATAAAGGCCATGAAAAGGATAAAACATACCTCACCATATTTCAGTATTGCACCGGTCTTCCCTATTCATAGAACGTTCCGTTTATATCGGGTCCGGGGTTCGTCGCATTTGTAGGCACAGGCTCAGAGCTTTTATATGAAAACAAAAAACCTTTCTCCCCGATTATTCATGTCAATAATCTACAGCAAATATTTAAGTTGATATCTCTATCTCCTTTCTCTCTCCCCCCATTCATCTATACTGGGTTTTTGAACTTTCGCCATAAGCTCCTTAACAGAGCTCATATTTAAAGATTGCTTAGTCATTTTACAAATGTTCCAAAAAGTTGTAAACCACAAATTTCCAATCTGGTTTTGAATAGTTGCTTCAGAACTTGTCGGAATCATTGATACTAAGCTATTTGTGTAATATTACAGTAGTGCTAAATGCTACTATAGTATTATCTATATAAGTAATATCCTATACTCAATACAACAGCAATAGGTAGAGGTCCAGTATTGGCCAAAAGGTCCTGAGAGGATTTTTTCAGCCAGTCCGGCTTTGTTGAAACACAAAATAGCGAGTTCAAGGCCTTTCACAAGGATTCTTTGATAACACACACACCCTCCTCAGATACACGGAGGTGGAGTGAGGTCGTGGCGCTCCAACCGAGAGTAAAGGAAGCATGAAATTTTGCCTCAAAGAGGGGAAAAAAATACACAGCGTTCCCCCTGTTTCTTTGAGGCTGGAGCTGCCAGTCAATTAGCAAATCGAGCCTGATTTAATGTCCCAGCAAGTTCTAATCATGTAAAAAGAGCGCAGCCGGGTGATTTATCATGTGCCAGCGCGGGAGCTCCCAGCAGGAACACTCGCTCGCTCTCACTCTCGCACTCGCATGCACCCAGGCGCCGCCGCTCTGCCTCCCAGCCGCCCTGCTCATGATTCCACCTCGCTCTTAAGGCCAGACACTGCAGGTGCACAAAAGGGGAAAAAGGATATTCAGTGGTAACAGTTTGAAATCTCCTTGGCAACGAGGGAAACGCACTGGCATGGCTCTCTCGGAACTAAGATGTTTTGGGAGACCTGTTATGATCTGCTGCGGTCGGTCAGGTCTTGGTTCTTCAACACTAATGGCCAGGTTATTCCATCAGTGGCTTTCTTCTTCCCTGATGGCACGGGCAGCGTTAGGCAGAATACTCTGTAATTGTATTACTAGTTACAGAATACTTGCTTTAAAAGGTACTGTATCTTGTAATGTATTCCATTACTTTGTCCAGTCAGCGTATTGTTTTCTGAATAATTCGAATACTTTCACGTTGATATGAAGCTTATGCGCAAATTCAACAAGGAAGACTCACCAGCATACGACCAGCTGCTGTTTCCACTCATCAATCACAGTCCAGCCATTCAGCTTCTCCACATCAACCAATCATCGCTCCAAGATTCCTTCATAAGCACCACGGCCCATCACTCCGAGTTTCCCAGCCGTGCTGCAACCCTCCTCCACCCCTATTCTCCACCTGGGCTCTCTCGGCGCTGCTCGAACGTCTGGTCACCCTGGGTCTTCTACCACCACCAGTGTCCAGGCTCCGGGGGAAGAGCCCGGCTACCATTCTACGCCGTGCGGATTTATCGTTCATCCAATCTTCCGCCGGGGTCTGAGCCCCAAATTATGTTTTGCATTCATTCAATAAAACGTCTAAAACGCTTTTCTGTCTGTGTGAGTCTTATCAGGTTGAATTGCATTGTATTTCCAATGCAACAAAACAAAGTCTCTATCACTTTCGGTTCCAGAGATATCGGCCTTATATCGGTTGATGGCCAATATTGGAAAACACGAGAATTAACTGTGTTTTTAGAAACAATAAGTCTTTGGACCCAGGCTTTAAAGTTGCTTATGAAACGTCTAAGGTCCCAATTGGTTTCCATACATTATAAAATCTTCGAGAGTCGCCCCTGGCTTGGGCTGGGTACTGTTCTTTATTTTTCGATACCACTGCTTTTCGGTACTGGTGCCTTAATAGTACTTTTTTCAATACCTATATTATTTGAATCGAGTTAAATAACAAGGGTCCCCTCCTGGAACCGCCACCTTAACGTGGTGGAGGGGTTTGAGCCTGAATGATCCTGGGGGCTCTGTTGTCGGGGGCTTCGTGCCCCTGGTAGGGTCTCCCATGGCAACCAGGTCCTAGGTGACGGGTCAGACAAAGAGCGGTTCAGAAGCCCCTTATGAGAGACCAACGGGCCCGGTTAGAACCATGAGGCCATCCTTCTGTGGACCCACCACCTGCAGGGGGCGCAATAGGGGCTGGTGCAGTGGGACAAGTGGAAGAAAATGGACAGATAAATAACATGGGTATAAAAAAGTATCGTTCAGCAAGTCCTAAAACAGCACAACAGAAAGACACACAGTGCAGCTTCATGTTATTAGCAGAATTTCCACTTAAAAAGAGAGGAATAACTCAAGTTTCCTCATTTAATCTGGGTTTATAACCGGGTTAGACCTGGTCCAGACCTGTTCTCTTATAATTACACAAGGTTTGGTAAGTTAGCCTTCCCTCGCTTTCACATTTAAAAAATAAACCTGCATTTGCGCTTAAGTGGCCAATTATTATTTCACCTCAAAAAACAGAGAGAAGCTTCATGTTACTTTGTAAAACCAATGCGGGTCATAAATGGACGTCCGGAGAAAGCCAAAACTAGGTACCAATAGAAAAGAATTCTTTCGGTACTGCCCCCTACTGGAGCTTTTTAGTTGGTACCGTTTAACGTACCCAGCCCTACTCCTGGCCACCAGGGGGTGGTATCGCAGCAGTGTCAGCCCCCTGCCATGAGGAGTAAAGAGAAGTGCTTTCCTCGCTCCACTGCAACAAACTCACTGTTTTTTTTGGTAATTTTTAGCTATTTTTAAACAATATAAATGTTCCGTAATGAATCGCTTGTGTTTTCTTCCACTTATTGGGTGAAATGTTATGCGGTGTGGCTTTACCTATTTATATGTTTCCATGTAAAACATTTATGTGAAGAAAGCAAACTAAAAAGCCAGAGCACACCTTTAGTATCCCTCTCCAAACCACACGTGCACTGACGAGAAGATGTTTCCGACGGCTGCAAACATCAGCAGCTCGTCCCGAAGAGAAAAGACTGACATCAGCCTCTAAAAATAGCAACGCGCGCTTCGGTTTGGGCTGCGCTGCTGGGCGTGTGGGGCAGTAGACGGGCGGGGGGACACTCATCTCACGACAAAGAGGTCTCAGGTTCGATTCCCTGTGTACGTCCTGTAGATTTCCATTCAAGGTAATTCGTTCTGGTTTCCCCAAATATGTCAACAAGGAAAGCAGAGTCCACACTGTGTCCCTGAGGGCCGCTGGCTACGATGAGCATGAGCCGATACATCCATGTGACCAGGCACTAGAACCAGGGACTCAAGTCTGTTCTGGGGCATTTTGAGCTTTTCACAGATTGTTAAAGTGTCGTTTCAGCTTTCCAACGATGTGTAACACATGGACATCTGATCATATTTGGAGACGTAGCGGTGATTTGAAGTTAACAATTCCAAAATGGCCAAAGGGCTGAAAAAGGCCTCTGAAGTTTTGGGCAGTTCTCACCTCTCTCTGCTGTTGAGAATAACAATAGGGCTCATTTACATCTAATTTAGATAAGCCACACCCCCGTAAAGCTCCCCACTGTCATGTGCATGTTGGGCCATAGTGATGTAGATAATGGACATAGTGTATTCTACTCTTTTATTTACTTTACAGTCAAAATCCTGCGTGCTTCTCCCATAGCTTCTCCCCAGTCCCTCTATAAAATATTGTTTGAAACAATACTGTCCCCGAGTCTGTCGGATGTTCGCAGGTTACATAGCATTAGCAAAAAATAAAGTTAGCATCACAAACATGTCGCTTTCCAAAGGACAAAAAAGAAAAGTGGACAGTGAAGACAGGAGTTTCAGGGAGGAAAGGCGACAAACATATGGTTTCATCCTACCTGGATATGTGAATGCCAATGCTCTGCCTCATCTGCAACGAGGTCATCTCCATTTGCAAAGAGTCCAATATTCAGCGACATCACGAAACGAAACATGGGACATTCAGAGCGTCCTTTCCACTTCAGTCTGAGTCAAGGCGTCTCAAAGTCAATGCTCTTTATGACAGTTATATCCGGAGCAGCAGGTCCTAGTTCGAGGCCTGACCACACAGGAAAAGGTATCCAGTGCCTCGCTTGAAGCGTCCTGGATTTTGGCCCGGTGTTACGCCGAAAACTGCATGACTGCCAAAAAATGCACCCCCTCTTACAGATGAAACAACGACAGGAAGGTTTCTAGGATAGCCCATTTCTGTGTATTTATTTATGTAAGACTGACAGACAAACATTTGCAGATAAAGAACAATGAAGTCTCTGTTTTTTACATATAGATCCTCTGGCGGGCCAAAAAATATTGGTAACGGGCCAAAATTGTCCCCCGGGCCCGACGTTGCCGACCACTGCTCTAGATGTCATCACAGGTCCTTAAAATTTTGCACCTTTTACTCTTTTTATTATTATAACACAAATAAATTGGGTACAAGGTGAGTTTTGCCTATATATATATATATATATATATATATATATATATATATATATATATATATATATGTATATATATATATATATATATATATATATAAAATCTACTTCCTGCCTGATTTATGGAGTTTTTAACCCAAAAAACAAAGAGATATTAGAAAATATACAGATCTTTTATTTTTGTTATTCAAAAACTGGTAAAGATAAAACATTTTCTGATAAGATCTTTGTCACTAATATTGTATCAAAAATAAAACCTTACATTTAAGACTGGCTCTATCCATTATTTAGATTTTGTCGCTGAAAATATCTGCAATTTTGATGCATAAAAGGCCTTATTTTATATGAAAACATGAAATGAGCAAAAACGTAATACTATATTGTACTATAATGTAGTACATTCTATAATACTATAATGTTCAGCAAAGGTTTCAGATTGAAATCACTACATTTATTCCTATTCACCTGCAGGTATTTAAATGTTGCGCAGTGTTGCTTTAAGAATCGCTCTAACTCGGGACTCCCCTCAGCCGGCAGCTTCCCCTCGGCCCCTGAAAAGACCAGGAACGGCCCTGTGTGAACCCATCGCACGCACACACCTCAGCTGACTCCTCTCTCGGCTGCCTCCGCCTCCGCAGGCCCTCCTCCTCTGCTCCGAAAGCCCGGGGCATGTCCCCGGAGGCGGCGTCCACGGTGCGGGGCCCGCCGGACCTCTGCTACATCAACGCCGCGGCCCTGAGAGACGGGGCAGTTAGCACGCTACCCTGGGAGCGGGGCCCGCTGACAGACTTTATACGCTTGATCTCTGGGAACACGGCTGCCTTCGCCCGATGATGATGTTGTTTCCATGGCAACACATCAGCTTTTTCAGTCTTCAGCCGCACATTCGGGGCGAGAGGCAGCGTTGGTGTTAGCTATTCGCGCTCATGTTACAGGAGTTACTTAGAGACGCCACGATTGTCAAAACAAAAGTCAAACTGGCCGAACTGTCCACTCGTCAAATGCCTTCTGTCCGACACAGAGCACACACGTTCCTCACACAGTGGACCAGATTAGGCAAACAAAACAAAATCTCACTGTGACACACAAAAAGAGCTGCTGCCTCCTCCTTCTTCCTCCCCCGTCGCCCTTTACATCAGTGTTTCCCAACTAGGGGTACGGGGACTTGAGCACTTGGCAGGGGGGAGTTGGAATGATGTCCCTATTGATAAAAGGTGGAGCTGAGCAGATTCTCCATTTTAATTTCAAAGGAGAGTTATTTTTTGTGATGTTTTTCAGTAAAAAGTTTGAATTTGAGAAAACATAATATTTGTTTTGAGAGTTTAATAGAACCTGAGTGTCTGTGCTCCGCCCCGGGACACTTCCCTCCTGCACAGCGAGCTCCAGCACCAGATCATGGGGCCTGTGATGCCAAGGTGGATGCGTCTGAATGGGCTGTGCAAATACAAACAATTATTGTGAGTGTTGTAGTATATTCTTTTGTTGTTGTTTCTTTATTTTGCTGTTGTTTTCTTTTTATTATTGTTCCTTATTATTTGTTGTTACCTCGCCTTATGTGCCCTTGTGTGATTCATGATTTGTTATCTTGCATTGCGTTCCTTGCTCCGATTGTTTATGTAAATGTTATTGTTTTTAATTTTGGGGAAGCTTTTTTGCTTCGGCCCACTCCCTTTGAGCAGACTTACTGCTCAAATAAATAAACAAATAATTCAATAAATAAAGCGTATTGACTAGAGAGCTTACAGCCTCTATTATGCCAGTGTGATACCTCATTTGAAAGCCAAGACCTTCTAGTTTCTAAAAATCTGTGTGAGATCTGTGTGAGTGAAACACAGCTTACGTTACATGTTCCGTCCCTAACCCTAACCCTGATTAGGAGGGCTGTAACGGTTCAGCTAGCTCACGGTTCGGTGCGTCACGGGGCAAGTGCGATATAAATGGCTAATAAGTCAGTTTTGAAATAAAATAGCCAAAATGTTCATTAGGCAGTATTTGACATTTCAGAAGTACATTGACAATGCTTTCTAATTTTTCAAAGTTGCTTTACAATGAAATGTGCCCCTGGGCTCACAATACAACACTAAATAACAAACACAGTGCTCTAAAGTAAAAAAAAAAAATGAACGCATTAGACCTGGTCCGGGTAAAGACAGTGGGCCATGTGCGTGTTCAGTGATAAGTTTTACTTTCACTTTCCACACACAGCTAAAACAATGGCCTGTGACAAAGAGTGGATCTTACGTCTGCGCCACCATAGCGCACTGGATCTACACTTTACTGCAGCCTGACCGGCCTTGGAGGATGTAACGTTGCCTGCAACATAATAATGTGGAGCAGTAGATTTTGAGTTGTTTATTATATTTATTTTTGAAAAAAATAAATACTGTTATCACTGGGAGGTTTTTTCAATCACATTCAGACTGTCATTTGAGTTGATAACTTAGTATATATGTGACCAGTCACTAGAACCAAAAACACAAGTCGGTTTTGGGACATTATGAGATAATAACACATTGTTAAAGTGTAGTCTCCAAGCTTTCCAATGATGTGTAACTCATGGATATCTGATCATATTTGGAGGTGTAGCCGTGATTTGAAGTTGGCATTTCCCAAAAAACCAAAGGGGATTAAGCGGCCTCTGAAGTTTTGGGCCATTCTCACCTCTCTGCTGTTGGGAGGGACAATAGGGCTCATTTACATCTCATTTGCATAAGCCACACCCCCTGTTAAACTCCCCCTCAAAGCAGTAAAGCCAATGGCCGCTGACTGCTCTGCTTTGTGACTACGACACTGGAGGCCGCCATTGCTCCACCTTTGCTGTAGTACCTCCATATGACCGCTATTCCCCCATTGGAATGCATTGGACTTTAGACACGTTAAAAACAACTTTAATGCCGGTGCCTAATGGTTTAGAAGTGGCTAGAGCTAGATATTCCTCCTGTGATTACGCTGGGTTAAAAACAATCTGGGGCACCGGGCTTTTTATCGTAGAAATACATTTTCGAAATCTTGCGTAATTAATGAGGGCCTGACTTTGATTGACAGGCCGTTTACGTTGCTGCCTGGCCATGGGCGCGATTACAACAGAAATACACGCTTATTACACGCCCCGCGAGGGCCAAGCAGGGCCGGGGCTACAGTCAAGATCCCCCCCCTTATGCCCTTTTTAGGAACATGCTTCGTCAGAGCTGGAGAGGAGGAGCCTGTAAATCCGCCATGATTTCCCCCACGAACGTGGTCATTGTGGTAAACGGGGAGGAGTGAGGAGGAGCTGTCTATTCTTTATACAGTCTATGAGTAAAGCACAGAGAGGGAGCACAAAGGTTATTGCTTCCAGTTTCATTATGTGTATCTGTTTTATTTTTGGTTTCATATATTTATTTTTGGTTTCATTTATTGATCTCACGTCACAGCAGAAGGTTGTTATTGTTCTTTTTATTTTTTTAAAATCAATTGATAAACTGTCACTGGCTTGAGAATGTGTTGTTTAACACATGTAACTTTTATGTTCAAATAAAAAAGTGATATATTATATACAGTATGAGTATGGATCCAAGTATGAATCAGAATCGATTTTATTGCCATTGTTGTTTTTTGCTAATGAAAAATAATCAATAAACTAGGGGAAATAAAAATTATATCAATCAATAAGGCAAATCACTCAAACATTGCTCAGAGAGCGCTTTTCATACAAGAATGATGAAAGATAAGTTTACAATATATTTAAAAAACAACAAAGAGATCTGGTGTTTGGGTATTTTAATGTTATTGCAGTGCTCTGATTCAGTACACTGTTTCTACACATCATCCCCCCAAAAAATTCATAATTTACACATAATGTGAATACTTTGAGTTACAACTTTACTTTAAGCCATAGAAAAAAGCCAAATGAGTGAATACGAATCAATATTTCAGTAATAAAGGATCAATACCTAACATTTACCACATCACATTTTGCTGCATGAGGTTTGTACTGTCGCCTGAATGGAGGTTGATTTTTATTCCATTATTCAAGTTTTTATTATTCAGTGCTTTAACCTTACTGTTTTTTTACACTCAACACCATCTGTTCTTGAACAATATTTTCCTCCAAATCTGCACCACATATTATGCACAGTGTCATTTGCACTTTATGAAAGAAGAATAATAGATAATAATCTGTTTTGGCAAGCATTGTGAGTGAAACTTTGATTGGTCATTGTCCACTTTAAGAAACAATGTTGCTTCTTCTGGAGTGTGGGTAGTGGTGGGTGAATGTAACACAAAGTCTCTAAAACTAAATCCAGGTGGTTGGTTGATAAAGTGACATTGCAGAGCTGCTCCTCTGCAGTCCCGTGCAGTGGGTGAACTCTCCTCCTCCACAAAGTCCCGACCACTTTTAGAATGTGGTCAGGACCAGATTCTAATATGGAAAAATGCCAGATTTTTCCATATTACAATAATTTGGACTTGACGCACGGCGCGTTGTGAGCGTATAGGGAGCGGGGGCACTGAAAACTGTGAGTTAAACACTGTCCGTGTCCCGAGAGAAGGTCAATATTATTACAAATCTGCATTCAGATATGGGCAAACGTTTTGTCACATCAAGTTTTCAAACAGGCCTGTCATCCTCAAACAGACTTGTCTTTCTCTGTCAGTGATCATACTGTGTTAGCGGGTGCGCTTGTGATGCCCCATGGAAAGGCTACACGGGCCGAATTTTCCCACGTCTGATTGCTATAGTCGAGAACGCAGGAATCAGAATCTGAAGACTTTAACCTTACAAAGTATTATTAATAAAAATCTTCTGAAATAGTGACTTGAGTGAAGAGTGCCACAAACATGACACGTAGCCCAGTCAGTCGTGAATGACCGTAAACCAGACATGTGTCGTGTGGGTTCCCGTCGTCTGACCTCATGTGCACTTTGCTTTTTTGGCGGCCTCTGTTGCGGTCGCCGCGGTCCTTCAGGTCTGGCTCCGTTCAGCCTCTTAAATCCTCCGCGGCTCAATGAAACAGGATCGATCGCAGGCCGTTACTCAGGGCGCCACCTCCCTCCGATAATCCACTGAATCACTGCAAATGGGAGGCCGCCCCAGCTCGGGACCGGGCGCTCTATTAAAGGGCAGAGGGCTCATATTGAGGAGCAGTGGGCATGTTGTGCGTGTATTGGGTCGATGGCACACAGAGAGGACATGCGAGCTCCACACAGAACGGAACCTCTCAGCGCAGGACAAAAGCGACCGTGCATGTGTTTCCATCAAAGAGTTCCGGCGAATGATGGCCGTTGGTTACCGGGGTTACGGAGCGGCGGCATGGCAGTGGTTCATTATGGGCCGCCCCTCCTATTTATCCAGTATGTGTGAAAAGGATAATGATGAGCTAATTCAATAATATCAACAATAATAATAGTAATATTAATGTCAATGCATGGATGTCGCTAATTGTTGCTGTGCATAAAACATGAGATAATAGTTTAAATGTAAAACCTGCGTCTCCTGCATTGACCTTGTGCTACTCAGGGTGGGGGGAAATTCATCTATCGAAGGAATGCGATCAACACTTGATAAAACATGAACACATATTATTTAACTACGTTTGTCCGCCGTCATTGGCACTGGCTATGTTTCCTAGGAGACCAAAAATCTGATCACGAACTGATTTCTGGAGTTCACAGATTATTATCGTGGCATAAAACGCAGCATAATCTGACACAGGCATATCATTGTATTTCTTCCTGATCTTTCACACGTGGCATAAACTAACCAGGAAAATACAGTGCCTTGCGAAAGTATTCGGCCCCCTTAAACTTTGACGTTTTGCCACATTTCAGGCTTCAAACATAAAGATATAAAACTGAACCAACAACAAGTGGGACACAATCATGAAGTGAAACGAAATGTATTGGATATTTCAAACATTTTTAACAAATAAACAACTGAAAAATTGGGCGTGCAAAATTATTCAGCCCCCTAAGTTAATACTTTGTAGTGCCACCTTGTGCTGCGATTACTGCTGTAAGTCCTTGGGGTTTGTCTCTATCAGTTTTGCACATTGAGAGACTGAAATATTTGCCCATTCCTCCTTGCAAAACAGCTGGAGCTCAGTGAAGTTGGATGGACAGCGTTTGTGAACAGCAGTTTTCAGTTCTTTCCACAGATTCTCCATTGGATTCAGGTCTGGACTTTGACTTGGCCATTCTAACACCTGGATATGTTTATTTGTGAACCACTCTATTGTAGATGTTGCTTTATGTTTTGGATCATTGTCTTGTTGGAAGACAAATCTCCGTCCCAGTCTCAGTCTTTTGCAGACTCCATCAGGTTTTCTTCCAGAATGGTCCTGTATTTGGCTCCATCCATCTTCCCATCAATTTGAACCATCTTCCCTGTCCCTGCTGAAGAAAAGCAGGCCCAAACCATGATGCTGCCACCACCATGTTTGACAGTGGGGATGGTGTGTTCAGGGTGATGAGCTGTGTTGCTTTTACGCCAAACATAACGTTTTGCATTGTTGCCAAAAAGTTTGATTTTGGTTTCATCTGACCAGAGCACCTTCTTCCACATGTTTGGTGTGTCTCCCAGGTGGCTTGTGGCAAACTTTAAACAACACTTTTTATGGATATCTTTAAGAAATGGCTTTCTTCTTGCCACTCTTCCATAAAGGCCAGAGTTGTGCAGTATACGACTGATTGTTGTCCTATGGACAGAGTCTCCCACCTCAGCTGTACATTTCTGCAGTTCATCCAGAGGGATCATGGGCCTCTTGGCAGCATCTCTGATCAGTTTTCTCCTTGTATGAGCTGAAAGTTTAGAGGGACGGCCGGGTCTTTGTAGATTTGCAGTGGTCTGATACTCCTTCCATTTCAATATTATCGCTTGCACAATGCTCCTTGGGATGTTTAAAGCTTGGGAAATCTTTTTGTATCCAAATCCGGCTTTAAACTTCTCCACAACAGTATCTCGGACCTGCCTGGTGTGTTCCTTGTTCTTCATGATGCTCTCTGCGCTTTAAACTGACCTCTGAGACTATCACAGAGCAGGTGCATTTATACGGAGACTTGTTTACACACAGGTGGATTCTATTTATCATCATTAGTCATTTAGGTCAACATTGGGTCATTCAGAGATCCTCACTGAACTTCTGGAGAGAGTTTGCTGCACTGAAAGTAAAGGGGCTGAATAATTTTGAACGCCCAATTTTTCAGTTGTTTATTTGTTAAAAATGTTTGAAATATCCAATAAATTTCGTTTTACTTCATGATTGTGTCCCACTTGTTGTTGGTTCTTCACAAAAAAATTAGTTTTATATCTTTATGTTTGAAGCCTGAAATGTGGCAAAAGGTCGAAAAGTTCAAGGGGGCTGAATACTTTCGCAAGGCACTGTACAACAAAGAGGAAAAACGAATGTCACAAAGACAAAGATGAAAAGATTTTATGTAAAGTATTTTAGATTAAAAAAAAACACACACACACAAAATCTCTAATTTGTTTGTAGAGAAAGTACAATGTGTTTCCAACAGTCGAGTGGTTAAGGCCATGCACATTATGCAGAATATTACTCCATCTTCAGCGTTGTGAGTTTGAGTCCCAGCTCTTATTATTTACCATTTAAATCATAGATTGAAATCTTCACCCGCACATTTTAATAGAAGTTGAAGCACAGTTTGTATTTTACTTTACCGCTATAGTTACTAAAGAAAATCATTTTTCATCATTTGTCTGACAGTTTGTACCGGTTTGAACCTAAAAATGGGCTCTCGGGCCTATTAAGTGAAATCAAAGAGTAAACCAGAAAATAACACGCAAAGACGGTGCAGCGATGTTTGAGCACATTGGGGTGAAATTTACAAACATATTGGGACAGGAAAACAGTTGCCAATACCCAACAGGGTCATAAGAAATGAGTTGGCAAAGTAACGGCCAAAGACTGAAGAAAAGTCAAGTATAAAGCCATCAGGAATACATGATCTACCAGTGCTGTCATTTTCAGCCACTGTAACCGACCTGAAGTGTCCAGAAGTACAAGGCAGCTGCTGCTTGTATGCTAAAGGAAAGCTATTACTCAGTAAAGTGATTAGTGATCAAATCATTACCAGCCTACCCCCTTTATTTAGGGAATATTTTGTCAGACAAAGACCAAATCTGGCAGTGGATATAGCAGAGTCCTGTCGTGTAGCTACAGGCTGAAGATGCTAGCAGCCTCATGTCAACGGTCTGTGAATCCGCGTCTTCAAGGTAAGACTGGAAGTATTATATATACATGGCCACAGTGGAGTTTTACTGTATGATACAGGGCACTTCAGTAATATTCTGAGGATAGTACTGTACTGCTGACATGTTTGTGACAGAGTACAGCTGTGATAACAATACTGATCCATCCATCCATCCATCCATCCATTTTCTCCCACTTGTCCGTTGCCGGGTCGTGGGGGCAGCTGTTCAAGCTGCCCAAGTCACATTGCACCAGCCCCTATGGCGCCTCCTGCAGGTGGTGGGTCCACAGAAGGAACAATACTGATGTTACTGTAATATTAGATCTGTGTCATGTGGGTTAAAAGCGAGACGCTTTTTTTTGTTTTTTTTGTTTTTTTTTAAGGTTGTATGTTGCATGTTTATCAAGGTCCACATGCATCTCTCTCTGCTACATTCGAGAAAAATAGAGAAAGGCAAAGAGTAAATGAGTAAAGAGAATGGCATCGGGGAGAGAGGGAGAAAGGAGAACTCTGCAGGCGCAGCCCGTCCGCGAGGAATGAACCTGCTATTTACACAAAATCAAGATCTCTACAAACTTAAACTAATCCATAAATGTAGTCAGCGCATCCCTAGCTTTCAGCCACTTCTTATTTGAGGGAGATCCGCTTCATATTTTCGGTTTTATAGTTTTTATAGACTTTTTCTCTCATGTGTACGAGCACATTACAAAAGTAGTCCATGAGTCCTGGCTAAAGTTATAACTTCAGTTATGTCTGGAGTCTGTAACTCTCTCAGTGTGAGGCTCCAGCAGCTCACGGAGGCGGAGCTGACACTGGCATAGAGGGACTGGGGAGAAGCTATGGGAGAAGGATTTTGACTGTAAATAAAAGAGTACATACATGAAACTAATGGCAGCTTTAAAAGTGTATGTCGCTATAATAAACAATGGCTCTAACACCTCGAAAAATCAACTTTGATTCCTGAAGACAACAACACAGAACATCACATTATTATAGCAACGAACAAAATAAATTCCTCTTTTCTTTCTTAATTTCTTTCTAGATTATAGTTGTTGTTTTGTGCAGGGGGAAGCAGAAAGGCTCATTTAACAAGCCATGAATCAAAATCTCTCCTAAATGTGTGTATGTAGCCATTTGGGAGCCAAAAGAATTGTTGTGCCTAACATAAGCCAGGATTTGGAGCCTAGCTCTACTGAGCGAGTTTTATGAAACAGCCCCCTGGACGACCCACCTCAGAAAATGAACAAACTGGGTCCGAGATGGAAAGGGCCATTTGTCATTTTAAAATGCATGACGAAAGATGGACATCCTGGTGTTACCTATAAGATCACGGATCCTAGGAAAGCACATTCCCAGACATGGATTGTACACCATAACAGACTCAAACCTTACAAAGGGACTTTGCAACATATCCCAGAAGATACATTTTCACATGGACTGGACAATACTTCTTCTGTAACTGCTTTATCAGGAGCTCTGCCTTTTCGCCCACCAACTCCTCCATATGTGCCAACATGGACAGGGCAATTAATTTCAGCACCTGTAGTTGAGACAGCTCCGCAGTGTGCAGTGCCCCCTCCACCCCCACCTCCCAGCGGGTCCCCACCTGTTTCCCCAGTTGCTCATCCTGTTGTGTCTGGCTCTGGACGCGGGATTTGTCCTCCACAAAAGTACAGACACTTTGTCACTTGATGAGTTTCATACATGCGATACTCTGAGCTTGTTGTTTGTTATATATCGCACAGGTACGATGCTGCCTTTCTTTTGCATTCTCAGGTTTATGAGAGTTCTTTACTGAAAAATGTAAACAAAAACAAAAATGCAAGTCATCTTCATTTTACTGACATTTGCTTTGTTTAAAAACATACCATTGTGGTATTTTGTTGAAATGTGGACATTTAATCTGTGGCAGAGGAAGACTGTAATATTAGATTTGTGTCATGTGTGTTATTCATTTCCATATGATCATTTTGGGTATTTAAGTTGTGCTTTGGTTAATAATTATTTTGTCTGATTATATTTTTTGCTTCTTTTCTACTCTGTGTCCAAATTGTTGTTCCTACACTGTTAACCCGCCTGACCCACAGCCTAGAGATCGACCGGCAGCAGCGCGTTGTGAATGAATGAATGAAAGGTTTGTCTACGGAAAACAAAGATCATCTCAGTCATTGCTGATATTGGTTCTTAAGTTTATAATCTTCCAGAACCGTTGTACATGTTTTACGATGGAGCTGGCGGTTTTTGCTGATTTTGATTACTTCGACGTATCTGGCCGAGGGCCTGTTTGACAAGACGGACACGAACAGGATTCAATACTCTCGGGACTTTCTTCTTGGACTTCAACACCAAAACCCCCTGGTTCCCTCATGTCGGCAAGCATCTTTTCATAACTTTACCGAAGTTTAAGCCTCGAGAAGCCACGCCAGGAAAAGGAAAGGTGGTGTTCGACAGCGATCACGGAGATTAACAGCGAATAAACGTCTTCCCCTACCTCCCATGGTCCTCGCTAATGTCCAGTCCTAAATGAATACATCAGATGAACTGCATGCCTAATGTGGAAAATATGACTATATATTTTGTCATATTAGGCTTTAGTGATTATATATAAAACTGTGTTGATGTAATCTGTGCTTTTATATAACTGACCGGCCATTCCATTATCCTGCCCCATTGCTGTATTTACGGTTGATCCACTGGGGGCAGTGTGTTAAAAGGAGGGGTCAGATGGTGCTGAAGAAGTGACGATAAGAACATCCCTAGAGCACTGATTGGTTCGACAAGGACACGCCTACTCCTTTGTGTGTAGCTGCTGTTGCTCAGGGGGAAGGGCCCTCTCTCTCTTCCCTTCACCCGATCGACCAAGATGCACAGAAATTCCGCTAATTTTCATCCCGGTGGTGTATACCCATCCTAAAGCGGACTCCGAAACGCCAAATGATGTCATCTTTGCTGTGGCGCAACGCCTTCAGTCGATCTCCCCTGACGCACCTGACCTGTTGTTTCCTTGGCGACTTTAGTCATGTGACCTTGTAAAAAGTCACTCAGTAACTACACCCAACACGCCGCCTATCGGACTCTGCTGCAACGAGACAAAGCGCAGAGGCGGGACATCCAGGACAGTGTTTCTACTCTTCAAGGGTTCTTTGACTGAACGGACTGGTCAGTCTTTGAGGAATCATCGGCTAGTATTGATGAACTTACTGATGTCGTGTGCAGCTATGTTTCATTTTGTGTGGATACTGTAATTCCAACAAAAAATAGTCATATCCTATCCACATAATGGGCCTGGGATTACAAAAGAACTAAAAAGAACTAGAAAAGAGCAGTCTCCAGGACGGGAAATAAGGTAGAGCTTGCAAGGAAAACTAAAGAGGTCCGTGCTGAAATTTAGAAAGGCAAAAATCAAGTACCAGTGTTAATTTCGTCGACTAAAATATTTAGTCTTAATTTTAGTCAAAGTGATATTTCTGACGACTAAAATTGGACTAAAACTAAATTTAAAGTTTTTCATGAGACTAAAACTATGACTAAAATGTCCAGATATTTTAGTCGACTAAAATAAGACTAAATAAAAATGGAAAGGAGAGACTAAAATCATCCAAACTTCTATTGACCGTCTGAAAGAGCCTCATATCATGTAAATTCACTGCCAAAGGAACAGCTCTGAGCTTTGTTCATGAGGGAGCAGCTCCATGAAGCAGAGGACCTCGATTAAATAGGATTATCATGAATATTATAAATACAAAGAGCTATAAGCAAGATGGCGCCGCTGTGTTTGGCCTGTCACTTGCTACTCTGTTTTCTGTTTGTTTTAGCTGTCGTTTCACCGGCTATAGTTTATGACCGGACTACGCTGCTGGAATTGCGTTTGGCATCTAAAAGCCTCCTAAATGTCCAGTCTTGCAAACCACCACCGCCACTGTTCACATCAATCCCTCCGTTTCTGAGACGCCCTGCCTGTCTGCTACCAGGCAGTAAGCGCCGCAGAAGACGCGGTCGGAGGGGCGGGTTACATGTCAGGCTGAGGGCTCACCTGGCTTCTCTGTCGCCGAGAAATGCAGATCGATCGGAGCTTGGCGACGCTAGAAGATCGCGGGAATGCTACCGGTGGCTTCGGCTGGTTAGCCCCGACACCGGCCCTCCACGTCCGTGTCCCCGCGGCGTAAAAACATCCACCAGGAGCTGCGTCCAAGGAAACCTCCGTCCTATTCCTCGCGTGACATCGCCGCCTGTCCACTCGACCACGTTCCGCATGGCACTTTGTAACACCAGATCGCTCAATAACAAAACATTTATCCTCAATGATGTAATCTCATCTCACAATCTGGATTTGTTTTTCCTTACTGAAACCTGGCTCCCCCCAGGTGACGTCAGTGCCTTTTCGGAACTCCTCCCCTCAGGCTATACTTACCTCAACACTCCGCGGAAAACGGGTAGGGGCGGGGGGATAGCCACCACATACAGACAGTCTTTGAGGTGCCGCCAGCTGTCTATCAAAGAGTATTCCAGCTTTGAGTTACAAGCGTTTGTGCTCTCACTGCCCTGTCCCATCTTATGTGCAGTAATCTACCGGCCGCCTAAATTAAACAAGGACTTCTTAAATGATTTTTCAGAGTTTCTGTCAGAGTTTATGCCTAAATTTGACAACATCCTAATCTGTGGTGACTTTAACATTCATGTTTGCTGCCCCTCTGATAAATTTGCTAATGATTTTAAGGCACTTCTACATTCACTAGATCTGACCCAGTCCATTTCCTGCCCAACTCATAGGTTAGGTCACACTCTTGATCTCATCATCTCACGTGGGGTGACATTGTCAACTTGTGAAGTCCTGGATTTTCCCGTATCTGACCACTCTCTCATACGGTTTGACATCCGTGCTGTTCCACCCGCGCCTACATCCACTACCCACCAACGTCGGCGCATCATTACCTCATCTACAGTTAATGACTTTGCTGCTGCCTTTACTGTCTCCGATCTCTGCTCTGTTGCTGATTTGGCATCGCCTCCATGTCCTGATGTTTTCCTCTCCTCCTTTAACACCATTTGCTCCCAGATTATGAACTGTGTCGCACCCTACAAGGTAATGGGTACCAAAGGCCCATCAGACCCATGGCTCAATGATACAACTCGGGCCCTAAGGTGTCAGTGTAGACAGGCTGAGCGCAAATGGAAGAAGGATAAGCTGCAGGTATCACTGGAGATGTTTAGAGTCAGTCTTGCCACCTATCAAAGAGCAGTGAAGGAAGCTAAAGGTCAATACGTGTCCAATCTCATAAATAACAATAGCCACCGCCCTGGAATCCTGTTCAGCACTATTAACTCTGTGATAAATCCGGTGTCTGCTGGTTTGAATGATGTATCTGAACACACATGTAACGCATTCAAACAGTACTTTTTGGACAAGGTTCTGTCTGTTAGGGAATCCATCATACAAGCCCCTGATGTTGTCATTCCCCCCCAAGCTGCGCAATGTCTGCTGGAGAACTTTGAGGCAGTTACTCTTGTGGACCTCAAAAAAGCTGTCCATGAGTTGAAGGCTACCACCTGCCCTCTAGACACTGTTCCTACCAGGATTATGAAGGAGGCTATTGACATCGTGGGCCCTTGCCTCGTTTCCTTTATAAACAGTTGTCTTAGTTTGGGCACTGTTCCCACTGCTCTCAAACATGCCATTGTCAGACCACTGCTCAAGAAACCCAATCTCGACCCCTCCACACTGTCCAACTTTCGCCCAATATCTCATCTGCCATTCCTGTCTAAGTTGATGGAGAAACTTGTTGTCTCCCAGCTTCAGTCTCACCTCCAACTGCATGCAATAGGTGATAAATTTCAGTCCGGTTTCAGGACTAGGCATAGCACTGAATCAGCGTTACTGAGGGTCCATAATGACATTCTTGGAGCCCTGGACAGTAAAAGCTCTGTGGTTTTGGTGTTACTGGACCTGACCACTGCATTTGACACTGTGGATCATGCCATCCTCATCTCCCGACTTGAACACACTGTTGGTCTGCAAGGCATGGTTCTCAGATGGTTTTCATCATATCTCACAAACAGAACTTTTTCAGTGATGCTCAATGACTTTTCCTCCTCAGCTGCTCCTCTGTCATCCGGTGTGCCTCAAGGCTCCATTCTCGGTCCTATCCCGTTCTCACTCTATATGCTGCCACTTGGTCAACTTATTTCTAATCACAACGTCCACTTCCATTTCTATGCAGATGACCTCCAGATCTACCTTCCTGTGGTTCTGAGCAACCGTTCTGCATTGGACCCTCTCTATAACTGCCTTCACATCATCAAACAATGGCTCTCCCAGAACTTCCTTCACTTGAATGAAGGAAAGACTGAGTACATCCTGTTCACCCCGGACTCACCTAACAGCTCCCCCAGTTTTGGTCATCCTACACCTCAGTTTGCTCCCGCCATCCGTAACCTGGGTGTTATTTTTGACAGCAGTATGATTTTTGACAAACAGATAAGTGCAGTTGTGAAAGCGAGCTTTTACCAGCTAAGGCTACTCAGTAAGATCAAACCATTCTTGTCCCGAGCCGACCTTGAAAAAGCCATTCATGCCTTCATCAGCTCGAGGATAGACTACTGTAACGCCCTCTACACTGGACTTAACCAATCACTCCTCAATCGGCTTCAACTGGTACAAAACGCAGCAGCCCGTCTTCTCTCCAACACCTCCAGACGCTCACACATCACCCCTGTCCTCTTCTCTCTCCACTGGCTCCCAGTGCGGTTTAGGGTGGAGTTTAAGGTCCTGATGTTTGTGTTCAAGGCCATCAATGGCCTGGCCCCGGCCTACCTCGCCGACTTAGTAACGGTCTACCAACCAGCCAGAACTCTGCGCTCCTCTGAACACACCTCCCTGGTCATCCCCAAGTTCAAGTACATAAAGTTTGGAGGCCGTTCTTTTGCCGTCCAAGGCCCAAAGCTGTGGAACGCACTTCCGGTACAGCTTCAAAACATCACTGAGTTGAGTCTTTTTAAATCACAGTTGAAGACACATCTTTTCAGACGAGCTTTTGATGCATAGCCACTGACTCGACTGCTGTTTTTATGTACATTTGTGTTTTTATTGATGTCTATTATATCTTTTATTTCTATTCTGGAAAGGGCCCTGGGCACCTTCTGGCTGTTGTAAGGCGCTATACAAATAAAATTTGATTGATTGATTGAAAGTCGATTAAATTTGTCCTAAATTTTGTCGACTAAATTGACTTGCAATTTTAGTCGACTAAAACTCGACTAAAATGTAAGGTATTTTTTTGACTAAATCTCGACTAAAATTGAATTACATTTTCGTCAAAAGACTAAAACTAAAACTAAATTAAAATATCTTGTCAAAATTAACACTGTCAAGTACAAATATAAAATTGAGTCTAAATGTAATCAGAACAACCAGAGATCAGTGTGGAAAGGGATGAAAAATGACAACCGGCCTGGAGGAAAAGAGAAGCCAGGTTTCTGTAGATGGTTTCACCTCAAATTTGCAATTTGTAAATGAGTTTAATAGTTTTTATCTGAGGTACAATTCAAATAACTTTGATGAGGAAACCAGTATACTGCTTGAACAGGTCAAAAAGACTTCCTCCTTTAAGATTGACAGTGCAGAGGTTGAAAAACTCTTCAAACAAACCAAAGTGAATAAGAGCTCAGATGAAGGATTTGTAAAAATGAGTTAAGCAACAGGTCTTAAATCAGGTGCAGGATCAGTTGGACTCAATGCAGTTTGCTCACAGGGCAAACAGAGGTGTTGAGGATGCCACACTGACTTTGTTCAATCTTTTAGTGCAGCATCTGGAAGCCCCCAAAAGCCACGCTCGACTGCTGTTTATAGACGTCTCCTTGGCTTTCAATACAGTCCAGCCCTACCTACTGGCAGAGACGTTGATCTCTCTTTTTAATTTGGATTTTAAGCTTGTCGGCTGGATTGTGAACTTCCTGTCACTCAGGTCACAGTGTGTAAGAGTGAATGGTGTTATTTCCTCCAAAATGCTCTCTTCCAGTGGATCTCCTCAAGGCTGCGTCTTATTGTCCTTGCTTTTTATTTTATACACCAATGACTGCAGAAGTTCCTATGGGAACAGGCATCTTCTGAAATTTGCAGACGACAGTCATTGTGAGTCTTTTAAAAAACAGTGAGAGTGCTCATGGACCTGTTGCTGATGATTTTATTGATTGGTGTGAACAGTTTCATTTGTCCATCAGTGTGTCAAAGGACATGTTGACAGACTCCCGCAAGTCGCCCCCTAGTGGCACTAACACTGTAATCCACGGAAAACAGTCTCTGAATACAAGTACCTCGGGACTTGCGCTTTGAGCCCAACACTGATGCTATCTGCAAAAAGGTGCAGCAAAGACTATTCATTTAGTGTTTGTAATGTCCTCGTGACTTCTTTTTACCAGTGTTTTATTGAGTCAGTTTTAACATTTTGTTTTGTGCCTTAGTTTGGACCAACACATGGCGAAGTTGGTCAAAGTAGCAGGTAAGATCATTGGTGCACAGCAGACTCCGCTGCATGACCTTTACAGCCGAAGGGTTGTACGTAAAGCCCAACAGATAATGGAGTGTCCGGACCATCCGCTTTTCAAGGAGTTTACCTTACTCTTATCCGGACACAGGCTGAGAATGCCCTATACTGGAACGCGTCGGGCTGGGGCCTCTTTTATTCCAGAGGCTGTTGCTAAGATGGATGATCTTATGTTGCTCAGCAAGGAAGCTGCAGCACCTTAGGCTGATGATGTGACTGTATGATCTTTGTCCTGAACACAATTGTTGTCCTACTGTGCTTTGTTTTTGTGTTTTACTGTATCACGTGTGGACACCTGCTGCATAAGAATTTCCTTCGGGACAGTAATAAAGTTGAACATTGAACCTTGATAAATAGTTCATATTATTTCTGTGTGTTCCTAACTTACCATTGCATTGGGATTGACTGTGACTGGCCTTATGCTTAATAGAAATATTGTAATAGTTGTGTTTAATTTACAGGTGTTTACTGATTTTCAAATATTTTTTTTGTACCGTGATTTGAATTAGTGTGAAACATATAGAAACCATGGGACTTGGACTTGATTTGGATTTGCGGGGTCAGAGACTTGGACTTGACTTGGACTTACAAGTCAGGGACTTCTGTGCATCTCTGGTACAAGGTCTTTAGTGCTCAGAGATATCGCCAATGTGAGAAAAAAAACATTATTGATCAAGACAGATAAGCTAAGATGTTAGACTGGGCCAGGAATGATCTAAAGACAACGTTTTCAAAGGTTTTATGGATTGATCAGTGACTCTGGATGGACTGATGAATGGGCTCATGGCTGGATCAGTAATGAACAAAAAGCTCTACTTAGACTTTGGGGGCCAGCGAGATGGAGGTGGGGCGCTGGGGTGGGCTGGTATCATTAAATATGAGTTAGTTAGACCATTTTAAGTTGAAAGTGGAAATGAACCTACTGCCAGTTTTTAAAGGATATTTCTTTAATTGGTGTTACAGGGCAAAGCCGATGAGTCACTCTGATTATATCACTCCATCAAAACTTTAAGAAATCTGTCTTTAGATCTTTCCTGACCCAGTCTAAAAATGTCAGCTTATGTGTCTTGATCAATAGTGGCGGGAATAGTATTAGAAATGTTGAATTATTTTTACCTCCTCAGATGATAAGTGACACTTTGGTGATACTTCTGAGGACGGCTTGCAGATAGCGGCTGAAACACGTAAAGGTAAAATAATTCAACATCTTTAATCCTCTGACTAAACCATCCTTGTCTCTGAGCACTCAACACCTTGTACTTCTGGACCCTTCAGGTCGGTTACAGCTGCTGATAATGGCACTGGTAGATAATGGATTCCTAGTGGCGCCATACTTGATTTTGTTCTTCAGTCATTGACAGTGACTTCACACCTTGCCTCAGAATTCTCTCATAACTTCTTAAAGTGGTACTCGAGAATCTTTTCTTTAGAAAGCACCCATGAATGAGGCCCATCGAACCACTTTTGTGTTTCATGAAGATAACAGCAGGGATAATGCTTTAACAATCAACCAGACACATCTGCGCTTTGAACGTGCTGTGCATTCCATCCGAGATGTGTTTATTTTATTTTTATTCCTGGGACAGCATGGCAGAGAAGTCCAAAATCTGATCAAAGTGATAGAAGAAATAAGTTTGAATTCAGCCTCTGTACGGCAGCACAGCGGTTCTCAGTGTGATTTGACCGTACATCAGCGCAGCGCCACCTGCTGCTCTGGAGTGTGTTTTTCAAATCAACAAAACACGTGAAGAAATTAGCTTTTTACTTTGGAGCCTTTATAGAATTGTATTGGAGTAGAAAGTTTTGATGGCATGGTGGTGCAGTGGTTAGCGCTCGTGCCTCCCAGATAGAAGGTCCCAGGTTCGATTCCCACCTGGACGGGGCCTTTCTGTGTGGAGTTTGCATGTTCTCCCTGTGTCTGCGTAGGTTTCCTCTCGGCACTTGTTGGTTTGAAAAGGTGTCCCCTACCACTAACAGGACTCCCCCGTGAAGAAGATTCTTCACCTCAGTGGGACCTTCCTGGTCAAATTAAATAAAGAAAGTGTTATATTTATCTTTCAAATGGAGTGGAGTAAAAGTAAGAAGTTCTCAACACAAATACAACTAAAGTAAAGTACAGATCCTCAAAACAAGTACGGTACTTGAGTAAGTTTACTTTGTTTCTGACCACCTCCGGTTTCCAACATGTTTGTTACTTACCATTTCAGGAGCGCCGCCACAAAGAATCGCACTCGACCCAAACAAAGCCTAAAACAAAAACACAACTTAGAAATGTGCAACAGTTCCATTTTGGTCTTTATTTACCAAATTAAGTTCCAATTGCAGCCTCGTTTTCTTCTTGATTTTGACTTTTACAACGTCGTGTTTTGACATAACTCGATGGAAAACCGAATTGCTTATGATTTTGGCATCATTTCAATGGCAGACATAATATCACAATAAAAATAATCTAATCTCAAGACATTCATCGAATAAAGCAGCTTTGTCTCACATTGTGCAGCCCTCGTACATTCTAACAAGTCTGCCATCATGATTTTAAAATATACGCTGCTGAGAACAAAAAATTACGATGAGAGAAAGAGAGAGAACTGATTTATAGTAAGTGTGCCTGGAAGTATGCAAATCTTTTCCAAAGCTTTCTTTAGATGAGTTTTCTTTTCAAAAGCTTTCTAAGGCCGGTCTATTCTGGGATGTGTTTGATCTTTATAATGTCCGATTTTGAAAGAGCATACGCCTAAAGTGCATTTTAAGTCCTTTGGTCAAGATAACAATAATAATAATAATCATTCTTCCGTAATTTAGTAATACATGAGCTTGACTTTGAAACAAGTGACTTTTGAGTATAGCTAATCCCCTTCAGGTGTTTGTTGCCACTTACAGTAACAGATTGTAGTTGTTGTTGTTTTCTTTTCTCAAACTGCAGATACTTCCGTTTGTGTCAGGGGCTTTCAGGGGCTGCTGACTCTCCCAAATAGGTAAAGGCGATGGTCACTAACATAGGCAGGTTTTTAAACACTGATTCTAGGAGAGTTTAGGACCAATTCTCCAGGTAATTTCAGAGAGAATGTGGCGGTAGAGAGGTTAAATAGATCTCTGGCTCGTGCATTTAGAGCGAGACGGAAGCGAAATATCCCCAAATCACTCAACCCAGCCCAAGATCAAAGACATTTAAAAGCTTAAACAACCATGGAACAACCCTAAACGATCCTCCTCTTCGCCGCTGATGGACTCTCCACGAAGCAGGAACGCAGCCCCCTCCCTGGTTGCGCCTGGTCCCAGTCCTTAGGAGGAAGCAGGTTGGGGACCAGTGTTAATTTCGTCGACTAAAATATTTAGTCTTAATTTTAGTCAAAGTGATTTTTTTGACGACTAAAATTGGACTAAAACTAAATTAAAAGTTTTTCATGAGACTAAAACTATGACTAAAATGTCCAGATATTTTAGTCGACTGAAATAAGACTAAATTAAAATGAAAAGGAGAAACTAAAATCATCCAAACTTCTATTGACAGTCTGAAAGAGCCTCATATCATGTAAATTCACTGCCAAAGGAACAGCTCTGAGCTTTGTTCATGAGGGAGCAGCTCCATGAAGCAGAGGACCTTGATTAAATATGATTATAATGAATATTATTAATACAAAGTCGACTAAATGTGTCTTAAATTTAGTCGACTAAATTGACGTGCAATTTTAGTCGACTAAATCTCGACTAAAATTGAAGATATTTTTTTGACTAAAACTCGACTAAAATTGAATTACATTTTCGTCAAAAGACTAAGACTAAAACTAAATTAAAATATGTTGTCAAAATTAACACTGTTGGGGACCACTGGAGAGATCAAATATCTTAAAGCCAGAGCCAAACCACCCGACTGTCATGCGAGACAGCTCCGTGGGCTTGGACATAGACTCTAAACTCTAGTTTTGGTGAGCTTGTAGCCACAGCTGCCCTGGGGTACAGAGGCGTAGCTTGCCATTAGGCAAGGCAGGCAAATGCTTGATGGAAATCTGATAATATTTGGAAAACCTGTGAACAGTTGAATCTAGGCACCCAGGATAACTCTCTGCTGCGATGTGACAATAGGGCTCATTTACATCTCATTTAGATAAACCATACCCGCTCCCCCCCCCCGTAAAGCTGTAAAGCACACGGGGGGAGAAAAGGCAAAAAGTAATAAAAATAGGCCATCAAAGAAAGAAAAACAAATTATAGGTTTGCAAACAGGTGATATATAAATAAATGTGTCTTGCATAAATCCACTTCCCACAGAGCCTACCTCTACAGCAACTAGCAACACAATGACAACTAGCACCATTATCCCAACACACACACATTTGACCAGAGGGAAAGAAGAACACACACGAGATCATTAGTGCCATGGACAATGACTACATTACATTATCCTTCACCTGCACACACAGCTGACGACCAAGAACAAAACGCAAACAAATCCAACCCACGTTAGCTTACAGCACAACAATGGCCTCATCAAAAAGCAAACAGACAGGATGGCACAGCGGCCACAAAAAAAACCAAAAAACGTTCACTGACCAATCTAAAGTAACCTTTGCGTGCTTACAAGAAAGTGAGTCAACCGAAACAGGGGTGAAGTTAGAAGTGACCAAGCTCTTCCACATTTCCCCTAATGTAAATATGGTTATGTGAGTAGTTATACGATCCAAGTATAGTCACACAACATTAAACATGTGGATTTTCTAAGCGGATAAAAATGGGTACTACATTGTAAGACGTAATAACACCTTAGGAGCACACCAACGTGGACATCGTGACTGAGCGCACGTGTAAAGACCAGACAGGTTCACATCAACTCATCTAAGCTCAGGTAAGAACATATCTCAGTATGTCAGCAGTGGCCTGCTCCTTTAACTGTAGTACTTACACTTAGTAGTTATGAAGGGTTGTCCATCCATCCATCCATCCATTCTCTTCCGCTTTATCCGGGGCCGGGTCGCGGGGGCAGCAGTCTCAGCAGAGATGCCCAGACTTCCCGATCCACGCACACACCTCCTCCAGCTGTTCTGGGGGGACCCCGAGACGACACCAGGCCAGCTCGGAGACATTGTCCCACCAGCGTGTCCTGGCCCTTCCACGAGGCCTCCTCCCAATAGGACATGCCTGGAGCACCTCCCGAGGGAGGCGACCAGGAGGCATCCGGAACAGATGCCCTGTTCCGGATGTTTTATCGAAGATTTTATTGAATTACTTTCATTTATACTGACTGATTTTGATTGTTTGGTTATTTCAGGTGATTTTAATGTGCATGTGGATGTGACCAATGACAGGCATGCAAAAGAATTTAGAGCTGTTCTTGAAATGTTTGGTTTAACTCAGCACGTGAGTGAAGCGACTCACAACAAAGGTCACACTCTGGATCTAGTTATTACAAAAGGTGTTAATATCTCAAATGTGAATGTTGTTGATGTTGCTTTGTCTGATCATTTTTGTGTCTTCTTTGACCTGTCTGTTACACCCAAACCAGAGGTTGGGCCTGGAGTTATTCAAAGAAGACACATAAATGATACAACAAGGACACAGTTTATGGAAATGATCAGATTTGAAAATCCCCCATGTTCTAATGTTGATAATCTGTTGGACTCTTACACATCAAGCGTCTTAAATGTTTTGGATACTATTGCTCCTGTCAAGGTTAAAATGGTTAACAATAGACAAAAGGCACCTTGGAGAAGTGAAGATTCGGTCAGGGCACAGAAAAGGGAGTGCCGAAAAGCCGAACGGAAATGGCGCAAGTCAAAGCTCCAGGTTCATTTTGAGATATTCAAAGAAGTGCTTTGTGAGTTCTACCAGATTTTGCGTGGAGAAAGGGAGAAGTACTTCTCTAAAATCATCACAAACTGCAGAAACAATTCTCGTGTTCTGTTTCCACAGTAAACAGATTAACTAACCCTCCAGTTTCACTGCCCTAATCTCTACATCTAAGTGCAATGAGTTTGCAATATTTTTTTATGACAAAGTCCAAGGCATTAAAAATGCCATAATTTCAACAACACAAATAGCAACCCTGCCACCAGATAAACACCTTGAGCTGACACATTTCACACCTGTTACTGACAAAACAATGGAAGAGGTTATCTCCGGTCTGAGTTCATGCACATGCTGCCTTGATGAATTACCCACTAGATTTCTGAAGTCTGTGCTGACCAGCTTGTTACCACAACTTGTTCAGTTAGTTAACATCTCATTTGAGACGGGAGCATTTCCAAAGGCTTTGAAAACCGCGGTCATTAAGCCTCTTCTAAAGAAGAGCAGCCTTGATCCCAAGATACTGAACAACTACCGGCCCATATCAAACCTACCATTCTTAGGAAAAGTCCTGGAGAAAGTAATATATCAACAGCTCACTTACTTTCTCCTATCTAACAATGTGTTTGATACTTTCCAGTCAGGATTTAGGCCCCTCCACAGCACTGAGACAGCTCTGATCAAGGTGACAAATGATATCCGTATGAACACCAACGCAGGTAAGGTCTCAGTTTTAGTTCTGCTGGACCTGAGCACTGCCTTTGACACAGTGGACCACGGGATCTTACTTCACAGGTTAGAAAACTGGGTGGGAATCTCTGGTACTACGCTAAACTGGTTCAAGTCCTATCTGGAGGACAGGACGTAGTTTGTCGAAATTGGTAACTGTGTCTGAGACAAAATTTCCATGACCTGTGGAGTCCCCCAGGGGTCAATCTTGGGACCCCTCTTATTCAACTTGTACATGGGTCATTGGGTCAGCTAATAAACAGCAACAATGTGTCGTACCCCAACTACGCAGATGACACTCAGATCTACGTGTCACTGATACAGGTGAACATGGGCCTGTAGATACTCTCTGTCACTGATACAGGTGAACATGGGCCTGTAGATACTCTCTGTCACTGATACAGGTGAACATGGGTCTGTAGATACTCTCTGTCACTGATACAGGTGAACATGGGCCTGTAGATACTCTCTGTCACTGATACAGGTGAACATGGGCCTGTAGATACTCTCTGTCACTGATACAGGTGAACATGGGCCTGTAGATACTCTCTGTCACTGATACAGGTGAACATGGGCCTGTAGATACTCTCTGTCACTGATACAGGTGAACATGGGCCTGTAGATACTCTCTGTCACTGATACAGGTGAACATGGGCCTGTAGATACTCTCTGTCACTGATACAGGTGAACATGGGCCTGTAGATACTCTCTGTCACTGATACAGGTGAACATGGGCCTGTAGATACTCTCTGTCACTGATACAGGTGAACAGGGGCCTGTAGATACTCTCTGTCACTGATACAGGTGAACATGGGCCTGTAGATACTCTCTGTCACTGATACAGGTGAACAGGGGCCTGTAGATACTCTCTGTCACTGCATCGAACAGATCAATTTGTGGATGCAAAACAACTTTCTCCAACTAAACTCAAACAAAACTGAGACCATTGATTTTGGCCCACAGACACAAAGACAAAGTGTTCTCCGTCACCTTGAGTCTCTCTCTCTAAAACCAAAAAATCAGGTTAGAAATCTAGGAGTAATCCTGGACTCAGACCTGAACTTAAACAGCCACATTAAAGCAATAACATCATCAGCTTTTTACCATCTGAAAAACATTAAGATCAGAGGAATAGAGTCAAAACCAGACTTGGAGACACTCATCCATGCATTTGTCTCGGCTGCTCACTGGCCTTTCTAAACGAGCTGTTAGAGCTGCAGAACATCCAGAACGCTGCTGCTCGAGTCCTGACAAGAACCAGGAAATACGACCATATTAGTCCAGTGCTCCGGTTCCTGCACTGGCTTCCTGTCACTCAGAGAATAGAATTTAAAACAGCTCTGCTTGTGTACAAGTCTTTTCATGGTTTAGCACCAAAGTCCATCTCTGACATGTTATGAACCATTTCGGGCCCTGAGAACTTCAGGGAGGGGTCTCCTGGTGGTTCCCAGAGTCAGGACTAAACACGGTGAGGCTGCGTTTCAGTTTCATGCAGCGAAAATCTGGAACAGTCTTCATGAGGATGTGAGACAGGCCTCAACTCTGACAAAGTTCAAATCCAGGCTGAAAACAGCTCTTTTTACCCGAGCAGATGAAAACTGAAAGTATTTTATCTGCACTCTTGCCTTTTACTGTCATTGATTAATTTTTATGTTGATGTTTTATTGATTTGATCTTTTTTCTTGTAATTTTATGCAACTGTGAAAGCACTTTGAATTGCCTTGTGTATGAATTGTGCTCTACAAATAAACTTGCCTTGCCTAGCCACCTCAGCTGGCTCCTTTCGACGTGGAGGAGCAGCGACTCGAGTCCGAGCTCCTCCCGGGTAACTGAGCTCCTCACCCGATCTCGGAGGGTGCGCCCAGCCACCCTGCGAAGGAAACTCATTTCGGCCGCTTGTATTCGCGATCTTGTCCTTTCAGTCATTACCCAGATCTCATGACCATAGGTGAGGGTGGGAACGTAGATCGATCGGTAAATCAAGAGCTTTGGCTCAGACTCAGCTCCCTCTTCACCACAACAGTCCGATACAGCGACCGCATCACTGCTGACGCCGCACCGATCCGTCTATCGATCTCACGCTCCATCCGTCCCTCACTGAGAACATGACCCCGAGATACTTGAACTCCTCCACTTGAGGCAAGGTGTTTTGTATTAAGTGTTCGTCACACTTAACTATTGAATTGTTCATGATAAATTAAGTGTTAGTGCATCATTTATTAATGCTAATTAAGGTGTAGTTATTATCCACACTTTTTACTCATGGATCCACCTTCATCCATTTTCCAATATAAGCTAAAACAGTTCATTGTCACACCCCAATGGACCTCAGCCTTCTGCTATGAGAGAAAGATTAGCGGAGAAGTGCATTATGGGAAAAGCCAGGTGATGACCACCAGTCTGTTGTCACCCTCGTGCGTGGATGGGTGGTTGAGCTGTATCTGGTCCCAAGTTTTGCCATTTCCTTCAGTATGTGGAGAGATACTTTGTGGTTTTGTGGAGTTTTACTCATGAGCCGCAGTCACAAGTGGCACTTCCTTAAAGGTGCTTTATGGAATTCAGTGACCCCGTGGCTATGTGGGTGATTAGCATAGCACCTTTGACCTCCATCCCGGTGGCCTATATGAAGCTCGCTCTGGGACCAATTCTATGTGAGTTTTTTTTTTTTTTAGGTTTCTGACTGATAGTTTTCTGGACGGAACGTAAACATAACCTATTCTTCAGTTTACACACTCTTTTTGAACTTTTCCGTGTGCTTTGCTTAATAATTGTTTATTTTATTTTTTTCACAAATTAATGAAATGAAAAAAAAAAAGACATAAATGAAATCGACCATAGATACAGTCCCGTCAGCGTAGCCGCAGGGTCCCTGAAGGGTCAAATACGTACACATTTTTTTCCGTCTTAAAAAGTTGCATAATGCACCTTTAACGGAGTGTGCATTTTAAAGTTTCGATATTTTACAAAGTTGTTGACTACAGTACAACAGAACTTTCCCGCGGCTATCGTCCTGTTGTTTTCCTATTGCAATTAGCAACTCGTCTGAACCATTGATACAGAGCTATTTATGGAACGACAATATTGATAACACCAAAGCACCAATTCATGATGCGTTTGCTCAGACATTAACTTCACAAAGAGGAGGTGGGAGAAGTGTCTTGCCTAAGGACACAGCGACAGTCTGCTGGATTTGAACCGCAGACCTATAGCATTTGTTCCGATAATCATCTGCCTTTGTGGGCATTTGCCTATGGATTGTTTTGTCAGTGCTGGTCCTCCGTAGAGCCTTTCTGCCGCACCTCTCACAGAACATCCATCAGAGTGGCTTCTTAAAGAGGGCTTAAAGATTCGGCTCCCCCATCACTTCACTCACCTCCGCTCTGCTCCAGCGCGCACGTGATATATCGGGCTTTCGCGTGACGTCACGGCATCGGCGGCGGCAGCTTGGAGCAGCGAGCCGCGTCTGTCAGTGCGCGGAAAGCAGCGGCAGCGGCAACATCACCACACCACCGGCGGCACAGAGCGGAGACGCGTCAAAGCAGCAGCAGCGGCAGCGGCGGCGGCAGCGGCACAAGCCTCCTCCACCTCCTCCTTCAAAACGAGCAGCCTGGAACCCCCTCCTGTTCCTCGGACTTCTTTCCTCGGCGCACTCCCTGGAGCTCTTTTTTTTTTGTCTTGTGGTTGTTGTTTTCTGGAGACGATGCTTTGGACCTCCTGCCGGCGGTGACTTGCCTTTCGCGCGCGTCAAAAAAACCCAAACCCTCAAAGCCCTCCACTCCCAGCTTCTTCTTTTGTATTTATTGGAACGCTCGCTCCTCTCCGCGATGCGCGCGGCATGAGAAGGGAACCTGCTGACGGATGTGGGCTTGCTTTTCGTCCCTCTGTTTTGGCGGCTTTTACGCGAACGGGAACATGAACCGATTGGGCAAAGTTTGAGAGCAGCTCTTTCCGCGTCTGAGAGCGTCCTCCTCACCGCCATCAGCCGGACTCGGGGAGGGAGAGCGCGCGCGCCGTTTTCAGACGGGATTTCGCCGTGCGCCACACTTGAAGGCTGTGGGAGAGAGGGAGGGGGGGGACAAAGCCATGTCTGGATTACGATCTGTCACTTGAAACGCGGTGGACTTTTGTTGTTGTTGTTGTAGGAGACGTTTTTTCTTTCTTTTTTCTTTACCCCCTCCACCCACCACCCACCCACCCCCCCGAAAAATGGGAGTATACCACGAGGACTGAGTGGGCTTCTTTGGCTCATAACATGTGGATACATTCTGCCGTCGTGCGCAGGTAGGTCTCGTGCCTTTTTTTCTTCACACTCAACAGAGCATTCGCGCCCAAACGACGCGTTTCTCCCCCGCGGAGGACAGAGACAGACCGTGCCATTTCCCCCCCTTATCCATCTACGCCACAGCCTCGGAAGTTCTTAACGAAGTGGGCAGTGGGGAATTTGGCACAGCTCGGCGCACGCTACTTTTAAATAGGTCATTACGCGCGCGATGTCTTGTCGAACCTGTCAGCAGCGGGGGTGCGAGAGAAACGTCCGTTATTTGATGTCTTTAAAGCCCAAATCAAGTTTTGTTGGAGTGCGCGGACGTTAGGGGGCGCCAGCAGCACGCCGGACGCGCACGGGATCCGCGCAACGAAAACCAAAAAAAAAGAAAAAAACGTTGGACTCGGTTTGTGAAAAGGAGGTTTTGACGCGCGTTTGGAGACGTGATGCGCCCCTGTCGTTGCGCTTTCGGGACGTGCGCCGGCGCTGGGCTGTGAGGTGGGAAACGTATGAGGGGCTCCTTCGTGAAGGCTCACAGTTGCGGGGTCACTTCACTGAGGTTCACCATCTGTTTGCATATCATGTGTGGACTCTGCTGATTCTTGTGTTTAGAGAAGGGGAACATGTCGAACTGAGAAGTATTTCTTTAGAGTTGCCTTTAACAATCGGCATTCCTGTTCGCTGATGCTCATTTGGAACACGTCTGAAAGCGCAAACCCTTAACCAGAAGCTGCATACTCAATAACGAACGTAAATGCACTATACATTGCACCTCTAGTTATCTTTGTGTGTTCTCATCCGACACAAAGTCAGTGTAAAGTATGAGTCTATGAAGCTTATTGTTCAACTTTAGATCAATACACTGTGTCTGATAGACTGGGGGGAAATACTGACGTGCTCTTTGGCGAGGAGGACATCTGCACGGGCTGCTAAGCTCCAACGAGGATCCCATCCATTTGCAGAGGCGTGTTTGCAGAGCTAATCGAGAACGTCTGCAGCTTTAAGGGATACGGCGCCGTGTTCGTCTTTAGCCGTCATCTGTACTTGGTTGTTCAGGCCTGCTCTTTTGAGTCCTATCTGTTCATCAGTGGCTGACGAAGCTCCCCGAAACATCATGGCCCTCATAAAGGCCTTCACGTTTCTGACGTTTCTCACTGACTTGCTCCGTCTTTTTATTGACGGTTTATTCAAAGTGGTCGTGCCGTGGATGGGACATTGTGCTGATGCTTACAGATAAAAGGCTGAAAACCAAATATTCCAAAACAGCGTCACGCACTCGTGTTGCAGGTGGAGGAATATATTAAAAAATGTAACGAAGGGGGCGCTACAGCTATGGAGGCTAAAGCACCGGTCTACTGAAATAAATAAATCAATCACTGGAGCTGCCTTAAATGCAACAGCACAGTTTTGTGGACTAGTTATGCTCCTGGACAAGTTATCTTCTGTTGTTAGTCTAGTATTGATCAAATCTGAGCTTTATTGTTAAAGCTGTGGTACCTGACTTTTTGTTGTTGTAGAGGAAATGTATTTTTGGAATCACAGAATGTGTTGTAAACACAGCAAAAAACAGATCTTGTTGTGTCGTCTTCACCCGGATTTTTATTGAGCGATGAAAAGACAGAAGTCGAATCTAAATTAGTGACATTTATTTTGGTTCGCTTCACTTTGCCACTGCTCAAAGCTGTACGTGCATAAAATTAATTTACTTAAAGGAACAGGCCACCGTTTTTTCATACTGAGATCTGTTCTTACCTGGGCTTAGACCAGTTGATGCGCACCTGTCTGGTCTCTGTGCCCGTGGAAGAGCGTGGTTACTTTTAACTTCACCCCGTTTGGAGCTATAGGAATATACTGGGAGAGACCAAATGCTAACAACATCTTTGGTCTTTTTTGCGCGACTGAGCGCACGCACAAAGACCAGACAGGTACGCATCAACTCGTCTAAGCCCAGGTAAGGACAGGAAAATATCAGGGACCCCAGCTTTAAGTTAGCTAAATTACAAAACCTACAGGAGCCTGTTACCGGCTGCAGTGGCTCTGTCTCCCCCGCGGCTGTGGTTCTTATTCAGTGAGGTAACATATTAGTCCTGATTTTCCTGCCGCGATGTCCCGTGTGCTCTCGGCGCTGTGGCTTGATTAGCTTAAAGTGTATGTGATGGAAAAACGTCTTTGGTGAGGCATAGTTTGACACCAGTGAAGCGGCTGAGACCTAAACAAACATCATCTGAAATGGCATTCTCTTATTGGTTCAGCAGGTCATGTGGTCACGCTGCTGGGTGTGACCTTTGTCCGTGGTTTGCCTCAGTGAAGTGAACATTTGTCTGGCACATCGGGCTGGTTGTCACATTACTTTTTTATAGCCACACTAGGGGGCGCTGTGGCCTGATTTTATCACTGAACACTTGAACATCCTGATTCTTCTGCTGCATGATTTGATGATTCGTCTTTTTTGGCCAATTTTCCAACTCTGCGATGTTTTTGTTTAAAGCTGGAGGTGATTTGTTCGGGAATTTTATCATTAGCATTTGTTGAGCACATGATCAAATGTTTAAGACTAGTTGACAAAAAGGCAAAAAATCACATTTTGTGAGACAGTGTTAATTTCGTCGACTAAAATATTTAGTCTTAATTTTAGTCAAAGTGATATTTTTGACGACTAAAATTGGACTAAAACTAAATTAAACGTTTTTCATGCGACTAAAACTATGACTAAAATGTCCAGATATTTTAGTCGACTAAAATGAGACTAATAAAAATAAAAAACTTCTATTGACCGTCTGAAAGAGCCTCATATCATGTAAATTCACTGCCAAAGGAACAGCTCTGAGCTTTGTTCATGAGGGAGCAGCTCCATGAAGCAGGACCTCGATTAAATATGATTATAATGAATATTATAATAAATTTGTCTTAAATTTAGTCGACTAAATTAACTTGCAATTTTAGTCGACTAAAACTCGACTAAAATTGAAGATATTTTTTTGACTAAATCTCGACTAAAATTGAATTACATTTTCGTCAAAAGACTAAGACTAAAACTAAATTAAAATATGTTGTCAAAATTAACACTGTTGTGAGACAAAAACAGAGTAAATCTTTATTGAAAACAACAAATAAACTGAAATAGTCTGTTTTTGCTGCTGAACCAAAGTTTAAGACCACAGGCCCTTAAAGGGTCACATCTGTGGAGAAATGTCCTTTTCTGTCAAGACGTGCTGGTGGCAAAGTTACTAAAACACCCTTAACAACAATCGGCACAACCGACCCCACTCACCGGGGATGTTCCTGTCTTTGTCGGTTCATATTTTCTGAGATATAGAAAGGAAGAGCCACGAGTTGAAGTTCTGCTTTAGTGAACGTGTGGCTCCTGTGGGACGTTCTGTTGACGAGCTGCGGATTCTCAGAAACAGTCTTAGCGGCTCTGAGTGAAGAGCGAGTGTTTGGAAACGGCACGAGAGATTTCACACGTGCAAAACACATCCAAAACCGGAGTGTCCATCTGACAAATATAGGCAGATCCTCCCACTCCCCCGATCGCCCCCGCGTTGGCTCGGCCGAGTGCTTCTTCTGCTGCAGCTGTGCCTACACGCAGCGGAGCGGGACACGCGGGACGGGGAACTCTGCCTGTTATTTGGACTTTCATTTGTTCAAACTCGTGGGAAACTCGGGGTAAATGTTGTGCCTTGGACCTTGTGTTTTGGAGAAGAGCCGCAAACAGACTTTTTATATGTAACCAGAAAACGCCTCACAATTAGAGCATCCGTCACATCCACAGGAAAACCTTTGGCTGAAGATTACTGACGTACATATTAGAACGTTTCTTTCATTGAACATGTTTTATACGTACAGTATGTCTAAAAAAAATCCCCAAACTGTCGATAAAAGCGACACCATCTGAATAATGGATAGATCCAGGTTTATTTTGTTGACATTCGTTGCAAAGACTTTCAGAGGGGATTTTGGATCTCGTTTAGATTCTGTAAACATTCAAATTTTAACTTTTTTTAAAATGCAAAACTCAATAAATCTGACTAGGAAATAGATATTTAAACAATCCTTCTCAAAAAAAATAAAAATAAATAAAAGTCCAAGACTGTAGGTGTGAGAAATTATTTTATTTTTTGGGGTGAGAAAATGGCCCTTAAATATTTATGTTTAGCAGTGTTGCTCCTCTTGGTCTTAGTCTTTTGGTTTTAGTCGGTTTCATTGAAAAAAGTAACATTTTTACTAATACTAATATTTGAAATATTAGCATTTCAACAAATGAATTTGGATCAGTATTGAAAACACGTTTTGGAGGTTGGGATGAATTGAAGGCTGCATTAAGCCTTTGACAGTCATATTCCTTCACCAAAGGCAGAAGTGTCAATGTGAACTAAAGCAGCTGTTCTCCTCGTCCTCTGATCGTCGCTTCCAGATGTGTATTTTTATCAACAGCGCCGTCTGCACATCTGTTTATCCACATCAAATCAAATCAAATCAAATCAAATCAAACTTTATTTATAAAGCGCTTTTCATACCGAAAGGTATCACAAAGTGCTTTACAGATAACAAACAGACAAACAGGCGCGCGCACACACACACACACACACACACACACACACACACACACACACACACACACACACACACACACAATATTTCATTAGGACTAAATAAATAAATATTAGTTAAAAGCTAAGCTAAAAAGGTGGGTCTTGAGCCTGCTCTTAAAAACATGAACGTTCTCTGCGGTCCTGAGCTCCTCCTCAGGTCGTTCCAGAGGCGAGGGCCGTAATATTGGAAAGACGCCTCGCCGTGAGTCTTTCTGTTGACTTTAGGAATAACTAGGAGACCCCTGCCCGAGGAGCGAAGGGGCCGTGAAGGTTCATAAGGTAAAATCAGTTCTGCAAATGCTCACACGGAGCTCCTTCAGTCACTGGGCTCTCAGATCTGATGTGACGTTCATGACAGAGCGGCTCTTTTGAACGGCTCTTTAAGGTGAACGTTTCGAACCGGATCTCAGTTTCTGAAAAGAGACGGATCTTGTTTTCAGTGAAGTTAACCCAGAACTCCCCCGAAACAAACGCAGAATCAGCCCAACAACGGAGCAGTGAGCACGTGAAAGCTTTCTGCTCTAAAGTCGAAGCTAAATGATTCGTCAGATCTGATTTACCAACGGTTTTTCAAAGTGTAAATATCAGTGTCATTTTAGATGACGTAACTCGATCACGTCTTAGATATTATTATAGTTAGTTATCTATCTGGCTGGCGCTAGTGAAATGTTCTATTAAAAAGAGCCATTCCTTTGAACGGCTCTCTGAAATGAACGGATCCCAAAGCCTGGGCGCCCAGTAAAGAGCTGTGAGTCCCATCACAGGCTCTCAGCTCTGACGTGAGCGTGCATCATGTTGGAGCCGGTCAAAGGCTGTTCAGTTTCCGTGCGTAAATGCAAAGCGAACCCACGCAGCTCCGGTGTGATGTTCCTGCTTTTACAGCCCAGGGGCCGCGCTCAGAGACAGAGCACTCCTGCGTTTACACTTTCATCACCGTTTCAATCCGTCAAAGCTAAAAATATTCTGCAAATGACAGAGAATGTTCGCTTAACGCATTTGCAGTGAGCAACACTGGCCATGATCGTTTCGTTTGGAATATCTCATGCCCAGAATGAGAAAAGATCAGAGGATTTGGGTCTATCTCTGACGGGAAAGTACCAGTCCGTCTCAGTGCCCAAAATCCCAGCCACGTGCAAATCCTTATTTTTCCTTCCAGTGCTCAGTACACACAAACAGTGACTAAGGCCTTAATGAGTGGAAGGAACAGCAGAAATGGGCCGAGTGACCACCCTCGCCATCCGCGCTAATGGCCTGGCGTTTTGTGGAGCCTGCCCGAGGCTCGGAGGCGATGTGTGACGAAGCCGCGAGAGGAGAAAGACATGTCCCGAGCGGGTCTATAAATAACCGTGAAAGACGCAGCGGGACGAAAAGACGCGCCACCGTAAATCCTTATGGGAGTGCCACTCAAGCCGGTTAACCCCAGCAGTGTCTTAATCCACGCGGGACGGCCGACAAACTGGGCGAGAGCTTGTGTGTGCTTTGCCCCTAGAATTTGACGTCGTCATTTTAGAAGCGGGGCAGGGGGCCATTAACTCTGAGGGCAGTTCACTCTTTTAAGGCCAGACATGTGGCAGTGATCAGTGTGGACCGTTTCAGCTCGTTTTCTCCCTTAAATCTAATGTCAGAATAAAATAAAATAAGACGAAATCTTTCCGAGGCTTATTTGAGGACGTTTTGTCGCTAGCGAGGCAGAGATTTCCAGGAAGTGGCTTCCCACGCACATTCATTCACAAATATTGACATTATTTCATATCCACATGTCGAACTGCGGGAAGGTGCTCGAGAATAGGATTTTCAAATATCTAATCCAGCCTGATTTTATTCTTTTTTTCTTTTTACAGAAGACTAATACATCAATAAAATAAAACCATTTAAATCTGGCTCAATCCATTATTTAGATTTTGTCGCTCAATTTTGGCCGTTTTTATCCATATAATGTCCTACTTTTATATCAGTAATGCTTCAAATCCACTTGCAGTGTCTCGCATTAAGAAAAAAAAAAAATATGTGCAGCATAACAGTAGTTGTGATTAGACCCGTGATTTGAATATTCCTGTTCAGTTTGGTATTTTCTTCTAATACTGCTGAAACGCCTCCGGTGCCGTCGACTTGCCAGCGTGCCATTAGCTAAAAGTGCAAGTTTGTTTTCACTGTTCTTTAGACTGTCATTCTCACCGCTTCCTGCAGAGGGCGCTCTCTGGCCAATTAAAAAAATCATGACCAGCCCAGTCTTTTTGTCTTGTCAGACGTGTTTACAAATGTGTCAAATCTACGCTGAGGTTCCGATGTTTTTAAGCCTGGATTATGAATAATAATAATATGTCCACTTTAAAGTCAGCATAGAAACTGAAATTCCTCACACAGTGTTGAGATGTTCTCTCTTAACATCTACGCTTTAACGTCCGAGTATAAAAATAGACCAAACTCACTCTTTCCGATGCTTCTTTTACGACGTTTGGTCGTGTATCACGGTAGATATTGATTATTATTTTTCCAGGAAATAACAGCAGCGCCTCAGCACTCCCTCGTCTTCCCCACAATCATTCATTCACAAATACTAACCTGTTTAGTGTCCACGTGTAGCACGACAGGCAAATCATGGGCCGTTTCCTCCAAATCAGGTTTTCATCCCACTCATGCAACACTTGAGAAGCTCCTACAGACTCCAGACTGTGAAGGTTTTTTCACATAGATTTTCAATATCTATAATTCCTAGCCTGGTTTATTGAGCTCTGAACCACACACACAAAAATAAATAAACTGGCACATTTCTTCCCTCACTTATAAAGAGCTTATTCAAACACTGAACAAGATCCAAATCACCTTTGAAAAATTATTTGTAACCAATATGGCTCGATCAATTATTTACATTTTGTTGCTGGAAATGTCTTCAATTTTCGGCTATTTTTTTTGAAATGTGCCTTTTTACCTGCAGCGTCTCGCTTCAGTCAACTTCAAATCAAACCAATGTATCTCATTAAGGCCGATGGAGCCCTCTCTTAAAGCCTCTACAGTGTGCTTTCCCACGCGCACGTGTCTCGGAAAGCTGTGTGTTATCGGGGCTGCGTTCACGTGCGCTGCCGGGTAAAGCTCCTCTCCTCTCGATTGTTTTTTTTGTTTTTTTTTATTCGTTTAAAGTGCAGACTGAGAGCTGGGTATAGGATTAGAAGACAAACAGAACACACAGACTCCGCTCGGGGCTCTGAGAATAATCTCCCAATAACACTGTACCGCTGCAGAGACAGTGTCGACACGAGTCATTATTCTGTGGAAGGACAATTGTATCCAATTACCCCGGGAGGACTTCAGCTCGTGCACTGAGAGAATGTGAGCCGAGCGATTTGGCAGAAACACCTAATTGCTATTTTGCTATATTTTCCAGGCAAATGTTCCTATTGTGATTAGATTTGTTTTCTGTTTTAACGTTTGACAGAAGTCTGAAATATGACATACCTCTCATGGGAATCCACTCTTTTTAGCTGTTTTCTGGTGGACTATAAACATACTGTTTGTATCACACACCAATGAAGTCAAGCCAAACTCGGGTCAGTAGAAGGCGTTTGATGCTAACATATGCAGATAGTTAGCAAGTACGCTAGTCCGGGAGACTTTTCAGAGTCCGTTAGCCTGCTCAATACATTTCTCCTATAGCCGTTACCATCACAAATGTTGTCCACATTTAGGTCAAAGCCTCTTTAGAAATCATTACTGAATGGACAGACCTTTGGAGATTTTACTTCCGATACAAATTAACGTCTAAAAGTGTCCTTTGAGCTCAAAATCAGTTCAGTTTCCTCTTCTTGTGGGTCAAATACACATCCAATGGCCACAAACATCATCTTAAAAGATGTTCATGGTAAAGAAACTACAGAAATTACATAAATGCCATGAAACGGACAAAACATACCTCGCCATACTTTAGTATTGCGCTGAGCTTCCGCATTCATTTGTATGGGGATAGAGCGTTCAATTAGAATCGGGTCCAGGATTTGATGGTGAACAAAATGTGCGCATTTGTAAGAACAGGCTCAAATAGCTTTGCTAACATTAGCATATGTAGCATGAAGCTCAGGTTAGCTTCCTGTTAAGCATCGTCAGTATTTCTCAGTCTCTGTGTCTTTATTTAGTGGGCAAAAGTAATGGGAGAGAGTTCGTTTTTTTCCCCCTCTTCGTTTCCCCTTCTGGCTGCTTTGAACGTGACCATATACAGGGAAATCCAAAGGTGCCGTCAAGTCTATTGCCAACAAACAACACGACACTTGTGGGCTTTGGGGACTGAAAGTTTAGTGGTCTGGTACGATGCAAAAATAACCTGAAACTGAACGTGGGGAAAATGAAGGAGCTGGTTTTGGATATTTAGAAAAACTCTCTTGAAATGGACAGAGAATACTTACGCAATCTGCAATCCCAACCAAAGGCTTTGCTCTCTGAAACTGCAGCGTCCTGAGTTTTGGAATAACTGTCTGGTACGGAAACCTGACTGCAGAGGGAGAAAGGATTTCATGAGCACATCTACAAAGAACGTAGATCGATCGGTAAATCGAGAGCTTTGCCTCAGACTCAGCTCCCTCTTCACCACAACAGTCCGATACAGCGACCGCATCACTGCTGACGCCGCACCGATCCGTCTATCGATCTCACGCTCCATCCATCCCTCACTCGTGAACAGGACCCCGAGATACTTGAACTCCTCCACTTGAGGCAAGGACTCCCCACCAACCTGAAGCGGGGAAACCACCTTTTTCCGGTGGAGAACCAATGGCCTCAGATTTGGAGGTGCTGATCCTCATCCCGGCCGCCCCACACTCGGCTGCAAACCGCCTCAGTGCGCGCTGAAGGTCCTGATTTGATGAAGCCAACAGAACAACATCGTCTGCAAACAGCAGAGATGAGATTCTGAGGTTCCCAAACCGGACACCCTCCGGCCCCTGGCTGCGCCTAGAAATTCTGTCCATAAAAGTAATGAACAGAACCGGTGACAAAGGGCAGCCCTGGCGGACTTACTGCCGGCAATGTGGACCAAGCTCCTGCTGCGATCATACAGGTAACGGACAGCCCATAGCAGAGGGCTCCGGACCCCATACTCCTGGAGCACCCCCCACAGGGCACCACGAAGGACACGGTCAAACGCTTTCTCCACACATGTGGACTGGTTGGGCGAACTCCCACAAACCCTCGAGCATCCGATGAAGGGTATAGAGCTGGTCCAGTGTTCCACGACCAGGACGAAAACCGCAGATCACACTGAGGAGTGTGATCCCTCTGTAATTGGAGCACACACTCCGATCCCCCTTCTTGAAGAGAGGGACCACCACCCCGGTCTGCCAATCCATGGGCACTGTCCCCGACCGCCACGCGATGTTGCAGAGGCGTGTCAACCAAGACAGCCCTACAACATCCAGAGACTTAAGGTACTCGGGATGAATCTCATCCAACCCCGGAGCCCTGCCGCCGAAGAGCTTTCTAACCACCTCTGTGACTTCAGCCTGGGTGATGGACAAGCCCCTCTGCAAGTCCCCAGCCTCTGCTTCCTCATCGGTAGACGTAACGGTGGGATTGAGGAGATCGTTGAAGTACTCCTTCCACCTTCGAGGCCGACCGATAGTCCTCCACCATGGCTTCTCTGAACTCCTCCCAAACCTGAGTTTTTGCCTCTGCGACTGCACGAGCTGCAGCACGCTTGACCTGCCGGTACCTCTCAGCTGCCTCCGGAGTCCCACAAGCCAACAAGGCCAGGTAGGACTCCTTCTTCAGCTTGACGGCATCCCTTACTTCCGGGCGCCATCACCGGGTTCGCGGGTTTCCACTGCGACAGGCACCAGAGACCTTACGGCCACAACTACGAGCAGCCGCATCGACAATGGAGGAGGAGAACATGGTCCACTTGGACTCCATGTCTCCAACCTCCCTCGGTATCTGGGTGAAGCTCTTTCGGAGGTGGGAGTTGAAGACCCTACTGACAGAGGGATCCACCAGACGTTCCCAACAGACCCTCACAACACGTTTGGGCCTGCCAGATCTGACCGGCTTCTTCCCCTGCCAGCGGATCCAGCTCACCACCAGAAAACCTACAAAACAAATTATCCTGGAGCATCCTAGAGATCACTGTAATCGAAAGTAAAGGCGTCATGCTGCCCATGCTGGTTCAAAGGTCAAATTTGGTCAAATATAAACTTTTTGTCCACCTAAACAATTGCATATTGCACCTTTAAGTTAGGGCCCCCTATGAGAGACCAACAGGCCCGTTTGGAACCATGAGGCCGTCCTTCCGTGGACCCACCACCTGCAGGAGGAGCCATAGGGGACTGGTGCTATGTGATTTGGGCAGCTCCAACAGCTGCCCCCACGACCCGGCAACGGACAAGTGGGAGAAAATGGATGGATGGACCTTTAAGTTAACAAAACAAATCGATTTGTTTTTCTATTATTGACTATAAAGTAAAAAACCTACAATTAATTATTGGACCAAATCTTGACAAAAACTACTTTTTACAAACAAAGAAGACACAACTACAACACTGGCTGTAAAACCTTTAAACAAGTCAAAGCTTGGATTTTCTTTTCTCAAAAAGTGAAATTTAAGTTCTTTAACAAGTCACACAAGCCAGCACCACCATTTTACTTTTTTCTTTTCTTGAGAGCTGTGGTGCATTATGGGTGATTTTAGCTTGAGCAAGGCAGCTAAGGCTACACTGATGTATCCATTGCAAATTAGCCACATGCTAACCAAAGGAAGGACACATGCCTCCAGACAACTTGAACATTGGAACAGCACTTGGGCGGCGAGTGATGATGTGGTTACCTGCCGTCCCCCCGATCAAGGGGCTAGGGTTATGGTTAGTTAATCATATCCTGATTAGGGTTAAAAACGGCAAATGTAACGTAAGTTGTGTTTCACTCACACAGATCTCACACATATTTTTAGAAACTAGAAGGTCTTGGCTTTCAAATTAGGTATCACACTGGCATATAGACTGTAAGCTCTCCAGTCAATACGCTTTGAGATTTGGATGTAAATTATTGTTAACCCTAATCCTAACCCTAGGGTGGCAGTTAAGTGGTTAAGGGTAAATCTGTGTAAAATTGACTGAAAAAAGACTTTTCTTTTCAAGATTCAAAACAGCCGATTCCGTCATGAACGTCGCATCACTATAAAACCTGGTTTGTTCTTCAGTTCAGTTTGTAAGTTCATAGGAAGTGCCCCTTTCAGCTCCAGAGTATAAAAGATTTAACGCTGAGCCGCTCATGTTTCTGTGACAGAATCTGTGAGAAGCTATAGGCAACGATCAAAAGGAGGTTCTGTGAGTTCATCATTGGCACGTCGCTTTGCATGTGTTTTCCATCAGTGCGGAGACAGGTTTGGAGTTGTTTGGATGAATTCGGCGGAGGCGGATGTAATAGGGCTATGTTTTCAATTAATTTCATCAAAACCAGGTCTAATTATTGTAGTCGCCATATTGTTTTGAATGAGCTCAGCGGAAAAAAATCAGGTTCAAAACTCATCAAATCAGGCAGGAATTGCATATTGAAAAATTGCCCTGAACAACGCTTCTAAGTCTAAAACCAGGTCGTTTGGAGTCTTTAGAAGTTATTAAAGTGGAGATGCTGTTGCGAGAGTGGAATGAAAACACCATCTGGTGAAAATCTGTCCATAAGTTCGATTATAGCGTAATCTCAGGCGCCTTCTGTGGATACTACGCATGTCGATCATTGTGAATGAATATGCATGGGAAAGACGAAGGAGCTGTTGTAGTCATTTACGGGAACACTCCGTCGCGATACTTAACAAAACGTCATACAAACCTATAAAATAAGCATTGCAAAGGGTGAGTTTGGTCTGTTTTTTGCGGTATGTTACGGGAGAAAACACATTGACCGCTGTGTGAACAATCGATGTTGTCGCCTAACGTGTCTCGCCTTAACTAATATATTTTCTCTGGTGGCCTCAAAGTGCCTCAACCCGCAGAGAAATGTCCCGTCTCTCCCGATTGCCCAGCACGGTTTTACCACAACTACTGTGCTTTGGACTCCAGAGTGCAGTGCTTTGTAAAGTAAAGGACTCCTATAAATTTAGAAAAATGTGCATCACGTTAAGTTCACAGTGGAAGAGTTAGAACACGCGCTTTCCTTTCAGTTGCGTGTCTGCCTTGTCCCCTTTTTTCCGCACATGAAGACTCTCTAAATTTAGCCGGTTTACTCCGGAGCAGCGCGGCTTTAATGTATTCTTAACTGTTTGGCACTGCGGGTTCAGCCCCACTTCTTGTGATGACTAAAAGATGGAGGGAGAAGGAGAGAAGCTTCACATGAGCCTTTCTCAAAGTCGGCCCCCCGTTTCGACGCCGACCGGCAGATCTCAGGGGCCCTTTGGGAGCAAGATTCGTGACTCCGCTGGCGTACACCTCCTCTCCCCTTCCCAATGGGGCCCCTGATAAGCTCCTACGGCCCCGGACGCTTTGATCTGCTTATAGGGAGAGAGATGGAGGAATCGTCCACCGAGCAGAGGAGTCTTCGCACGCTGCAGGCCTGACTTGGACGGTTCGTCTTCACGGGGATTCAGCACGAGCTCTTATTGGGCTTGAACATCTCCAGCCTCGGGAATGTGGACCGGACTGTCCTCGGGAGACACTGTGTCGAAACAAATCATTTTAAATAGCAATGAATTCGTCCATAATCTAGAACGTCACATTGTCATCCAGTCAGACTGCGCCTTCAGATTTGCCTCTTTAAGGGCATACAAGGAACAGGCAAAACAACGGCACGGAAGCGGACCCTGCGACCAGTCAGAACCCTGGGTTTACTTTGCCTGTCCAGCCGTCCACTCTTGTCTGTTCAAAAGCAGGACCGTCTGGAACTTTGCAAACAGCTTATCAAATCTCGAAAAGTTCAATATCGATCCAATCACGGAGCACGTTGTGAATGTACCTGCTTCATCTTCTCTAAGAGGATTTTCTTCCTGGTGCCATCCCTGTCCCGTTCCAAACGTATATTGATTGAAAGGGCCGTTGCACATTCGCGTTGGATTCTCCTCCGTTTTAAATCTGACCCGAGTGGCTCATGGCGCCTTGTATCCGTACGTTTTCTGTGGCGAAAATGACTTAGAGTAGATGGTTCACGTTTGTCTCCGCTCTTCTGGCTGATGAATCGTAAAACGATGATTGGCCAGGCTAGGGTCTCCATGTGTGTAAGCCTTTCTTGCAGGGCTACGGGGACAGCGACATTTTTTCAACACATTTCGTCGGCCGGAGCCAGCTATCGCAGCCGTCAATCAAACACACAGAGAGTTCCGTTTTTTTATCTTGAAATGGTCCATTGTGTTTCCAATGGGCTCGTCTGCCACTTTCACACTTCCCGACGCGGCGTCTGGAGCCGTACGGGCGTTGACAGCTAACGGACTGACCCCTCACGGAGTAAAAGATTTGAGGATCACGTAATGTTTGAACTTTGAGGGGAGCAGGGACACGATGGCCTGTCACCTGATGAAGACATCAGCGCTGCTTGGCTGATGCCGCGGTCGGGAAATCCGTGCAGTGAAGTGTTGGCGGTCGCTTAACTTTCGTTGGCAGCGTAATTGTGAAATTAAAGCACCAAATATTTGCTTGGTGCAGTGGCTCTGCCTTCAGGACGGAGGAACAGGGATCCGTGTATGGCCTGGGTTTTGTAGGCATCGTTTTATTTCCTCGCTAAATGATTTATTCCAATTCCAGTCTGATGTAAATAGAGCGCTTAACCCCAAAATGCGAAGCAAATCTATAAATGCAGCTTTATTCTTTATAATATAGGCAGGTTTACCCATTTTTTGAGAACTCACAATACGTATCACATCACCCATTACTCCGTTCACATTTTGGCAGCGTGGACAAAGTAAATGACGGAAAAAGCCGTACAGGGAAGCGCTGAATTAGGGGTTGTTATCGGCTTGTTTTGGCAGCGATTTGGTTTTGAAAGGCAGTCTCCAGCGTTCTGTTTACGCCTCTGAAAAAGACTGATGTAAAGCTCAAGGCAAACCAAACTGAGCTGTGATTGTTCTACTCTTTCATCAGTAAAAATGCTTGCAACACCCCAGACTTAACACCTGAAAGAAGAGAACGATATCGACCATTTTCATTCCTTAGTTCATTCAAATAAAAGCCTTTCTTTTGGATTTGACCTTTATTCAAAAGGGGAAAGTCCCACTGAGATTTACGGCTCAGTTCCACTTAAGTCCTGGCCCTCGATGGTGGTATAGGTCATCCACTAACTCAACTGTTTGTTCAGCGAATGTGACACTAAAATCCCTCTGTGTTACGGTTGTAGAGGCCATTGGCTCCGCCTTCTCCCAGGGCGTTTGACTCTTTGACCGTAGGGTCTGTTTGGTCGCTGGATCTAGTATGAAAACGCAATACCCGTCCTTTGCAGCAGCACCTGTTGGTTCAAAGTTACCAGAACTTTTCAAGGTTCATTCTGCCCCCTGGCATGGAGGACTCTGGCTCAAAACACATTTGGTGGCTAAGTTTTGTGAGATGATTTAGGACAATGTTGATGTGCTGAATCCCTTTTTTCCCCTTCATTCTGGTGTCTGTTTGGTGTCAGAATCAGAACAGTTTTCCTTGCCATTGTTTGAGAACAGGTTCACAAACTTGGAATTTTTGAAATAAATAGTACGAAAAATAAAGCAATCCCAAATATATATAGAACAAAAGTATAAAGCAAAGCCTAAACGCACAATCATTTTTAGACAATCATTATCAGGCGCTATAGGTCCCAGAGTGGACAGCAGTGTTAGCATGCTTTCATTTCATTTTAGTCTTAATCTTTTTAACTAAAAAGACTAAAATTGCATGTAGATTTAGTCGACTACATTAAAGATTAATTTGGTTGACTTTGCATTTATAATATTTAGCATAATCCTGTTTAATCAAGGTCCTCTGCTTCAGTTTGTTCTCCACATGAACAAAGCTCTGAGCTGTTCCTTTGGCCGTGAATATAAACGATATGAGGCATCTTTATGTCATTTCAAGTTTGGTCTCTTCTTTTCATCTTTATTTAGGCATGTTTTAATCTTCATCCTTCATCCATACTTAACTTATGAACTCTCTGTACTCACATGAGCCAATAAACGATCTTGACTTGAAAAAGACCCTGGCGCTTCTGCGTTGGCTGAGCTGACTCATTTTCTCTGTGTCGAGCTCTGCCCTTTCGGTCGCTCGCCTCGGGGCCTGTTTTAAACAAGAGTTTATGTGTGTCATTTATACACGGGACTAAAGCGGAAATGCAGTCGAGTAAATGACAAGGTATGAGATGTCAGCAGCTGGTCAGAGCTGTTCGAAACCAGGTGATAGGGTTTAGAGATGGAAGGATGTATAATCTGCCTGGATTCCATTGTGTCGCAGATGAAACACAATACCGGCTCGACATTTTTAAATCCCATTATCGCTGCGCACGTGTTTGCGCTCAAGGTATATTCATCACGGCTCCTACGGTTTGCAAGCACGCCTTTAGCTGAAAGTGAAAGCTTGTTTTCATGGTTTTATAACGTGTATTTCCCACCAATGCCAGCAGAGGGTGCTCCAGGTCAATTTGAAATCCTAACAAGCCCAGTCTCACTTCTTACCGACACCCCGTAGACTAGACTGTGAAATTAGGAATGAACTCATTGTGGCCGACTTCCCCAGCTCTGACCGAGCAATGTCCTAAAAAGGGCATAAGGGCGGGATCTTCACTGTAGACTCGACCCTAATTTGGTCGTAGCCGCGCCCGCGCCATTAGCTCTAATGTGGCCATACAAGCCTTTGCGGAAGCTAAGCAGGAAGGGCCTGGTCGGTACTTGGATGGGAGACCGTTTGGGAACTTTTATCCCACACTCGCACTCTCATACATCCTGGCCTATTGTACATGTTTTTAGTGGTAGGGAAAACCGGAGGAAACCTACAGAAGACAGAGAGAACATGCAAACTCCACAGGAAGGCCCACCAGTGGATCGAACCTGGGACCTTCTTGCTGTGAGGCACGAGCACTAATAGTTAGTATTAACACCCTGGTAAGTTCATATTTGACCTTTCAGTGACCCAGTGCCGTATGGGTGGTTAGCACAGTGCCTTTACTTGCCATTCCAGTGGCCTCTAGGAACACTCTGGAATCAATTGAATTTCATTTTTTTCCAGGTTTCTGGTAGGTTCTGAATGTATACGCAACCATGAAGGGTTGCGTATACATTCTGAGATCCCATTGTGCATTGAGGCGCATTGAGTTGCCTTGTGTACGAAATGCGCAGTATAAATAAAGTTGCCTTGCCTTGCCATTGTGATGGAAATTAAAGGCACTGTGCTAACCACCTATGCAGCTGCTGGGTCACTGAAAGGTCAGATATCACTTTTTTTTTTGCATACAAAGTTCCATAATGCACCTTTAATGAATAATATTTTGACTAAAGTCCCTCCCTTTGCTGAATTCCAGACTCTAATCGGAATCCTCGGTGCCATCCCTTTGACCAATGGGACGAGCTTTCAGGTGAACCGGACTGTCAAGTCCAATCAGAAGGGAAGGAACTTGATTATTTACTTACATTATTTCAATTTTAAAACATTAATGCGGAGGTGCCCACAAGGATGATTTTAAGCCTCAGTAATGTGGGAAATGTCCACTTTGAGGCAAACCCAAGTAGTGAAATCCTCTACAAACAAGTTCCTAAATGCAAGTGACTCCGGTATAAGGGTGTTGTAGTGCCGTATGTAGCCGGGGTCTCAGGGAAACTTCAGAGACTCTTTAGGCAGCACAGGATTCCAGTGAACCACAAACCGGTGAACACACTGAGACAAAACTCCGAGCCACAAACAAAGCAATGTGGTTTATTCTATTCAATGCAAAGAAGAAGAATGCAAACAACATTATATTGGAGAAACTAAACAAATTTTACAGAAGAGACTTTATCAACACCGAAGAGAAAGCAGAAGTGGCCCTCAGTCGGCGGTGCACCTCCACCTCAAAGCCTCCAACCACTCCTTTGAGGACGGGGAGGTCAACATTTTAGCTGAAGAAGAACGTTGGTTTGAAAAAGGAGTAAAAGAAGCTATTTTTGTCAGGAAAGAAAACCCCTCCATGAACCGGAATGGTGGGCTCAGATTTAATCTCCCGTCACTTTACTCCAATCTCCTTCGGGGGAAACGGAAAGGGCACGGCCAGTCCAAGGAGACGGCACCTCAGCAAACAAAAGAACAATAGGCAGGTAATTAGCAGTGATCAGCCATGAATAGGACAGATAATGGGCAGTGATCATCTATGAATAGGACAGGACTGACCGATACTGAGGTGAGCAGATCGTTAGAGACACTCTACTTCAAAGGTCTTTACCCACAGGTGAGAGTAGCTGTGATTAGAGGGGAGGAGCCGGGCCAACCCTAACTCCTCCCCGTTGGTCTATATCTTCAGCTGCGGGCTGAGTGGGACTTTTGTTGCTGACGAAGCCTTTTGGATGAGAGGCGAAACGTTCGAAGGCTTCAACTACTGAGTACAGAGGATGAATCAAGTACCTTACACAGACATCCGGTATAATGAATTTAGCAGTCCGAAGAATCTTATTTTTTGTGTTGTGTTTGTGCTTCTCTTTTGGTGAATATTGATTGAATTCCGTCCCTGAGCTTTCCTGCTACGGCTTTCCTCCCAGAGCATTTGCGAGGATGATGGCGATTAGCCTGTATGTTATTGAATCAGTAAAGTTTGCGCTTTACTGATTTTAGTTGCATTCCAAGTGTAAATTGTGCCCTTCCCTATTCAGCGGGTTCAAGATAAGATTCCGTGATAAGATTCGGGTCTAATGTGAGCAAACAGCGCAGCACCTGCAGCGAGCTCACCTGAAGACTATTGTAAACAGATATTAGCATTATCGGACATCCCGGCTGTAAATCAGTGTTGGTTTAATTGCCTCCCCAATGAACCCATCCGACTGTTTGCCTTTGCTCCAGCATGTGAGGGACCTGTGGTAAAGAGAATGTTTGGCGTCTCATAATCCCACACACAGACACATAAGTACTGTTAAAAAACAATGGCAAACTGCTACTAAGCTACGACGTTGTGCTTCACGCTGTAACGTCACGAGATCTGAATAGATCTTCGGTCTCATCTTGCGAGGCCCGAGCTGATATGTTTGGGCCCACATCGAGGCAAACACACAACTCTGCGACATTGGTACGCTGCTGTAGACAAACACAAATAACACTGTTAAAAGATACATTATAATGACTTTTGAGCAGGGTTTCCCAAAGTAGGGTTCGCGGGACATTGAGGTGAGGGTCGTGAGAGGACAAGACAATATCATTAGCAATTGAATGCTTTTAATGCCCAAATTGTTTGACACCATAATTGTTTGTATTTTTGACAATGTTATGCACTAAAAATAATTGGGTGATGTCTTCAAGAAATATATGCCAATTAAAACTATAATTTAATGTCTTTAGTGACATTTCCGGATCGTAATTTTGGCACTGTAACTAAATAATGTATTAAAATAAACATTAATAAATCAGATTTGAACTAGTTTGCTCCTGAAATGATCCTAAGTGCTACAGACATTTCACGGTGAGCGGTCTGAGTTGTTGGTCTGGTGATTTTCGGGTGTTGCTGAACCAAAACGTTTGGCTACCCCTGCTTTGAAGGTGTGCCGTTTAGCTACGCCTTGCGGCTAGGGTGTGATGGGCTAAAATGAGGTGTGCTCGATCCAATCTGCTGCAAACATCCAAATGCCCATCCTCTTCACGAACCATATCCACCGGATTCATCGCTGCGCTAATGTTATTTCGCTCTGTAACATCAATCGGGCTGAGGAACTCACCCAACTCCGGGGCGCTCCACCCCAGAGTGAGTTCATCTCAGCTCGGCTTCTGTTTTGGCCTGCTCCTCTGAGCGTGATGGGGCCGAGGAGGGAGAGGAGATGTCTGACAGATGAAAGAGCGCAGCAGCCTGGACAGAGGCCCCACGCCGGGCACAGGCTTCAGGGGGTGTAGGGGGATGTCAGGCATCGGCAACATGTGGATTTTCTGATGTCAAATCATTATGAAAACACGGCAGAATGACCCTGTGACAACCTGACACTGTGTGGAGATGGTAAACTGAAAATGTATAAGTCCCTTTCCAGCTTCGTTTCGACTCCTTGGGCCCATTGAACTGTAGTAAAGGACCATCTAGGGCAGCGCCGGTTCTTCCTATATACTGACCACGCAAAGTTACTTAGGGGCTCTGTATCTCAGTCAAATTACGGTGATGTTTCGCTTGTTAATCGACGCGTTGTTACGGTGGCAGACTCTCTGACTACGCTCATTCTCCGCCTACTTTGCCACATACAACACCAAAATGGAGCAGTCTGCTGAAGTGGATGCCCCCCTGCCACCCCTGAGGCGCGAGTACATCTCCACTCTCCTCCCTACTCTCCCACTCGGCTGTCTCCCGGGCGCGGCTCGCCTCATGTTTTCTGCATCGGCCACACACTTATTAAACTCTCTAGGACACTCATGTCAGGACAGTAGTTTGTAGAGCAAAGCTGTTGTATTTGTCTCAAAGGGGAGTTGAATCCACACAGCTCTCATGGGCGCAGCGAGTTACATTCAGTAACTGTAGTTCTCTGAATGTGCTTGGTCTAAAATTTCTTACCATCAGGCTAATTCTCAGTGGTACGATAGAAATAACCGTCAGGAGCAGGTTTCAGTTACTTTTAATTCAGCGGTTCCCAAACTGTGGTCAGGGACCAGAGGAGAGAGAATGTGACCATTTACCATTGTTAAAAGTGGGTGGGTGGGGAAATAGTGTAGTCCGAAACAACAGTCTGTGGCAAATGGTTAGTGGTTCTCACACAGAGGGTCGGGGCCCAAATTGAGGTCATTATGTCCCACCTCTGCCCTGCTCTACTGTGTGTAACTGTTATTGACTGTAAATGGGTTCACCCTTCTTTGATTAGCCCTGAGATTCGAACGGCCCCCTAGTGGAATATTGCTTAGGGCACCAGATAGGCTAGTACCGGCTCTGGCAGTGGCCATCAATCATTTTCACTGGAACAGGTTTTGACTTCACAAATTGTGAAAGCATTTCAGGGGACCTTATGAAGCTCACTGAGGAAAGGCCAAGAATGAAGGGAACATATTTGGAGTTATTTGTTTGTTATTTATATGTGTTCATTCATAGCTGAACGTCTTCAATGAGGATCACACAATGTAAATAGTATAACAAAGAAAGACCTAAACACAAAAATAGTTTCCAAACTTTTGAGCGGTACTATATAATTTCTTCTTTCAGAGTATATTAATCACGAAGCGCTCAATTTGTTAGAATACTTAAACATGGGGACTTGAATTCAGCGTTTTACCATCAAACCAAGATATGAGATGCTTGGTAGAGCAGCCCTTACTCATTCCATACCCTAGACATTATTTTAAGTTCCAACACGTACAGGATCAGTGCTGAGGTTTAAGCCACAGTTGTATGCATGATACGTCCACTTTAAACTCCTGCTTATTTGTTTTCTTCCGTGCGTAGCTCCATGTTGTGCACCTCTCGCTGGACTCTCAGCTCTGAGGTCTTTGCGGATGTATGTAGCAGCTGCTCTGGTGCTCAGCGCGTGCTTCGGGTCCTGTCTGTCAGAAATCAACGCTGACCTTCAAACCATGGCTCCGGGCGCCTCATCAACACCCCGTCTCACACACACACACACACACACACACACACACACACACACACACACACACACACACACACACACACCACCACCACCACGGCCGCCATGTCCGCCCCTCAAGACCGTTCGTGTCAATCAATCTGTCCAAATCGAAACCAAATTAGCAAAACGCAAAGGCTGCAGCTACGCAGGTAATGGCATCGACGGAGAACGGACCACGCCATCGGGGTCTTGTTATGCGTGAACACTGGGAGTTTGGTCCTTGACAAACATGTTCTCAAATGCATGGGATTCTTGTCTTCCCTCAAATCTAAAAGATAAGTCACTGAAAGAATGGGTATCATGCTTTTGCAGTTATTTCAAACACATCTTGAACATCGCCTTAGACTTTGTTGGCTAGAAAAATGCTACACAATCTCCCTCAGCTTCTCTTCCTGGTTCAACAAGAGCATTGTATGCGCTTAGACATGCACACAACACTCACATATACAGCTCCTGTATGTTTGGATGAGGGAGCAACATGAAAACATGGCATAAAGCTCTAAAAAGTTGAACAAAAGCGTTCATGAAAATAAGCGGATTGGTAGATGGCTGTGGGATGGCTCCTTTGGGTTTTTTCGCCTGGCCAGCCGTCCACTCCTGCTTTTTGTATCTGTTCGAAGGCTGGACCGTCCGGAACTTTGCTAGCAGCCAATCAAATCTCCAAAGGTTTTATATCGATCCAATCACAGACCACTTTTGTCAGGACAGGAACCGAACAGGTAAACACTAGTTAACACTAACACTTAACAAGAACGTGCAAGCTTCATCTTCTCTAAGAGGATTTCCTTCATGTTGATACCATACGTTCAAAGTATTTGAGTCCCGTTCCGAAGGTGCATTGATTGAAACAGCCATTGTTTAAAATCAGAACTGAGTTGGTAATAACTCCTTGTGGCATGTATTTGGCTGACATCATTCTATTGTCTTTTGTAAACTAGGTTTGGGTGAGTGTTGAGAGTCTGATTTGTGCTTGACATAAAAAAGAACAAAAACTGAGAAGATTCTGGTGTAACATTTTGAGCATTAGCTTAATGCTGTTGCGGGTATTTGGTGAAACAAACTATCCAGTAGTTTCATTTCCTGATTCTTCACGCAATCTCACTCTAAGCTCCTCCCACCCTGTTTCTCTTGCTCACCTTCGTTTCAATAAAGAGAAGTAAAACAAGCCAGTTTAGCTATGATGTGCATTTTTACTCTGCAGAAAAAGGGTGACATGGAGAAGTGACGAAAGAACGGTCACTAGGATAGATTCAAAGATTACTCAAAGGTGTGCAAGTGGCTTGAAACTCCACTCTGGGTTTGTTTTTGATGAGAGAACACTGTAACATGGGCTTTAGTTGTTCCATTTGTTTTAGTCGGTGGCCATCCCGCCTTTGCTCTGCCCAATCCCGCCAGACCATGGAAGCTAAGCAGGGAAGGGCCTGGTCGGTACTTGGATGGGAGACCGTTTGGTAACACCAGGAAGTCTAGCGAAAGTAGTGAGTGAGTGGTTGGTGGTGGTGGTCGGAGGGGCCGATGGCGCAGACTGGTTGCCTTGCTTCCATCAGTCTACCCCAGGGCAGCTGTGGCTACAATAATAGCTTACCATCACCAAGTATGGAGTGAATGAATAATGCAATGTAAAGCGTCTTTGAGTGTCCAAAAGCGCTATATAAAACCGATTATTATTATTATTAATCACTGAAATCCGTTGACAGTAAAAACTCGTCTTCCAAAAGTTACCCCAGTCGATGGGAGTAAATGAGTCTCATCTCTGTACAGAAATGAAGATCTGCAATGACTTCCCCGACTGCTGCCTCTTTCGGGCAGACGCGAGCGAGCGGGGGAAGGGCGTGTTAGGGGATTTCTTGCCATATTGCACGCGGCTTAACTTTGCGGCGCGGATGATGATGGCAGTATGATGAAGCATGTGCCGCCAGTGAAATGGGACACGGGCACCAGAAAGCAATCTGGCTGCGCACTTCAGCAGCCATCTGCAGCCGGCGCTCTCTGTAACCATCGTTTCATTATAAACATGTCGGGAGACGTTACGCCAGCTCCGGGAGGAGTGTCCGCCGCAGCTCGTGAGGTTTACACTTTTTGGAAAACGTCTGACTTGGCCCTTCAAGAGGTTTTGCTTTAAGTACTGTACTGTACTGTAAAGTTGTTGGGGATCTGTGCTTTACTCGAGTAGTATTTTTTATGTGTTTTGCTAATATTAAAAGCACATTCCAGAACAATAGGTGGCGCTGCACAGATTTACTGTCAAGTGATACTGACTCACAACAAGGAAGAAAGTTAGTCCCCATGGTGTTTCTGTACAAGAGGGGAATCTGGCCTCAGTTTAAATGTTTCTGAAATTTATTTTTTGCATTATTATTTAAACTTCAGAACACTTCAAAATCGACTTTTTTCAGCTTCAGACCATGTTATAATGTTCCCTCATCAAAGACAGACCTGGAGTAGCATTTCACTGCATCATTCACGCAGTTTTGAGTTAATCCTCGGGCAAAGCGGTGTCAGCATTTCATTCTGTACTTCCTAAATACAATCGCTTCATGGTTAAAACTCAAAACTGTCCTCCACATTTTTAAAGTCCACAATCCAACGTTATATTCATTCTGAGCCGTTCTGCTCAGAGTGTGTTTATCAGATCGTGCTGAAGCTGTAAACCATGGCGTGAGTCGAAACAGAAAGTGAGTTATTCCTATAGCCGCCAGCAGGAGGAGCTCCAGGCAAAAGTCTTCCCCAGCTCCAATGCCTGTATTTCATTGTTACTATTTAATTCTTACAGACATTATTTAAAAAATGCCGAGGTAACAACATGAGGCTTTTAAGCAAGAAAGGAAATCTAGCCCCGAGGAAAAAACTATTGAGCGCCCTGTGAAGCAATGGAGAATATATGCAGTATATTGAGAACTGACTTTTTATTTATTATCCTCCCAGCAAAAACAAAAACAAACAAACAATATGAGCAAGGCCCTGCGTGGGTCGTCCTCTCGTGTATGTGAACTTGTGCTAGACAGAACAGTGTCGGAGCACGTTTTAGATCATGAGAAGTGTTCAAAAGAGTAGAAGAAATTTTTTTTTTTTTTAATGTGCCTGTCACTATGTTTGCCATCAGTGTGCGGTCAATGGAATTTCGTGTTTTGTCAAGTGAGAAAAACAAAAATTGCCACACAAACATTTCCGGCCTCCCATTGTGAAAAAGCTATTGCCACTCGCAATACTGGCAGCGAAATATTTAAAATCCTGTTATTCTCAATGTTTATTTTGTGAACAGGTTTCACAAATAATATATGCTGTGCTATACTAAAAGAGATTTTTTGCTAGTTTTCTCTTAGTTTCATTCCTCTCTTGCACTCTCCACTTTAGTAGCTCCTACAGACTAGTAATTCACTATATTTTGATTTGATTCGATTTTTTTTCAGAGTGATTCTAACATCTACTTCCTGTCTGATTGATTGAGCTTTTGACATGTTCATGCGGTCCTCTGGAACGTTCCCCAGCTGGAGAATGTACATGAACGCTCGCTTAACTGGGGAAAACCACTGGGAAACTCGGGTCAAAACGAGCTTCCCAACACCTGACAGCTGGTCCGTTCAGTAATCGTTTAACGTGAGCTTTTAAGTCAAACTCTGCTACTTTCTTAACTTTATTGTAAAATGTCACCCTTGGAGTAACAGAAATACCCAACATCAATGCTATGACAAAATGAACATTTACATTTAGTTCCTAGCTTTTGAGATGCTAACGCCAAATTCAAATGGTTAACTGAGCTAAGCGCTAATCCGTGATAAAAGTTTCCATTTGATGACGTCAAAATCCCCACTTTTCGTCATAAAAAGCACATGAACACAAACCGACTCGGAACAATGACGGCACACCTCGGGAAAACGAGCTCCACAGTTCACATGAATGTAGCATTTGAACAGCAAACTGATTTTTTCGCTTATAAATAGCTTATTCAAAAATTAAGGTGTGCTCATTAAGTATTAATAAGCAGGGTTAGGGTAAGGGTTAAGGTTAGGGTTGTTGGTTTAGGGTTGGCTATGAATAAGCATATTATTAAAGGCCTATTATTATGTTAACAGATCATAATAATAATAATAATGCCTTACACTTGTATTGCGCTTTACAAGCCTGTATTACCAAGTTTCTTAAAGCGCTACACTGTCGTCATTATTCATTCACTCCATACTAGGTGGTGGTAAGCTACTGTTGTAGCCACAGCTGCCCTGGGGTAGACTGATGGAAGCGAGGTAACCAGTCTGTGCCATCGGCCCCTCTGACCACCACCAACTACTCACTCATACACTACATTCGCTAGGCTTCCTGGTGTTACCAAACGGTCTCCCATCCACGTACCGACCAGGCCCTTCCCTGCTTAGCTTCCAAGTTCTGACGGGATTGGGCATAGCAACAGATACAGTATAAGCAGTGGGTTAATACTTTAAAAGCATATTATTAATGCTTATTAATACCTTATAAATACTTAATGAGCACACCTTAATATAAAGTGTTACCCTAGTTTCAACAGAAGAAAACCATAAATTTAAACCTGGATTGATTGATTATTTTGATTTCATTGCTGAAAATGTAGCAATGGCAATTTGGAACCATCCATCCACTTTCTTCCGCTTTATCCGGGGCCGGGTCGTGGGGACAGCAGTCTCAGCAGAGATGACCAGACTTCCCGATCCACACACACCTCCTCCAGCTGTTCTGGGGGGACCCCGAGGCGACACCAGGCCAGCTCGGAGACATAGTCCCACCAGCGTGTCCTGGGCCTTCCACGAGGCCTCCTCCCAGTGGGACATGCCTGGAGCACCTCCCGAGGGAGGCGACCAGGAGGAATCCGGAACAGATGCGCTAGCCACCTCAGCTGGCTCCTTTCAACGTGAAGGAGCAGCGACTCAACTCCGAGCTCCTCCTGGGTAACTGAGCTCCTCACCCGATCTCGAAGGGTGCGCCCAGCCGCCCTGTGAAGAAAGCTAATTTTTGCCGCTTGTATTCACGATCTTGTCCTTTCGGTCATTACCCAGATCTCATGACCATAGGTGAGGGTGGGACTCCTCCTTGAACTCCTGCAGTGGACGAGTTCTAGTATCTCAGGGTCTTGTTCACGTGTGAGGGACGGATGGTGTGAGGTAAAATTTGGAAACATAAAACAACATTTTCTTTCCACATTCATGTCGGTAATCTGCAGCAAACGTTTCAGACTGAGTGCCCTCACACCTGCACAGCTAAACTGAGCCTGATTACATCATCACGAAAGCGCTGTTTGTTGACACGTCGGGCCAAAGCGTTTTAACGCGTTTAATCCGGCGAGGTAGACACAACAAGCCCGTCGGCCTGAAACGGAGCGCGCTGGCTTTGAGCCCTGTTTGTTCGACGCGCTCCCCTGCCGAGTTTGGACTGAGCTGCACACAAGGAGGGGCAAGAACGACCCTCAGTATTCATCAGGACGCGAGCGCTGCACAGTGGCACCGACACCAGTATCAGGCCTGTCGTCACCAATTCGTTTGCTTGTCGCATTTATTTTGCCACCGTAGATCAACATTGCAAACGCAACATTTGTGGAAGAACGGCAGTCTGAATTACGTGCGATTGCGTGTCCAAATATAGCACATTTTTACCCACGCCAAAGCATTAGGACGAGTTTGAATTAGATGGTGAGATAAACTGACTGGAGTAATCAGATGGGGTGCATCTGGAGTGTTGTTTGGTTTCCGTAAACAACACTCTACGGAAACGGCCTTACTGAAAGTGTCCAGCGACATTATGATGACTGCTGATTCTGGGAAACGCACTGTTCTAGTTCTCTTGGATCTGTCCTCAGCATTCGACACCGTTGACCATCAGGTTCTGCTGAAAAGACTGAGGGATCAAGTAGGACTGTCGGGGGCAGTTCTACAGTGGTTCTCCTCATACTTATCGGGGCGTAGCTTTAGTGTTACAGCTAACCAAATTAGGTCTGAGTCTGTGGGTTTGTGGTGTGGAGTGCCTCAAGGGTCCGTTTTCGGTCCTATCCTATTTTTGTTGTATTTGATTCCTTTGGGAAATATCATTCAAAGGTTCAGTGATGTTTCTTTCCAGCTATTTGCTGACGATATCCAGCTTTACTGTTCCTTTAAGCCGTCTGAAATCCAGAAGCTAGACTCTGCTCCATTGTCTAGTGGAAATAAAACAATGGCTCAGCGATAACTCTCTGCAGCTAAATGCAGACAAAACCGAAACACTGGTTATCGCACCTGATGATGCAATTCCTGGGATTAAACAGTACCTCAGTGACTTAGATCAGTCCGCAAAGCCAAGTCTTCGAAACTTGGGAGTTATCTTTGACAAAGACATGTCATTAGTCCAGCACTGTAAGCAGCTAACAAGGAACTGCTTCTTTCAACTAAGGAACATTTCTAAATTTAGGAATATGGTCGCACGTAATGATTTGGAGCTTATCATTCATGCGTTTGTGTCTTCACGTTTAGACTATTGTAATAGTTTGTTTTCATGTCTTAATAAGAAGGAGCTCTCTCGACTGCAACTAGTGCAAAACTCTGCAGCGAGAATTCTGACCCGCACTAACAGGAGGACCCACATATCTCCTATTTTAAAACAACTTCATTGGCTGCCTGTGTCCTATAGGATCCAGTTTAAAATGTTGGTTCTAGTTTTCAGAGCCTTGCATGGTCATCATTACTTCAGCGATCTGATCCAGCCTTACACCCCTGGTCGGGCTCTGAGGTCTGTGGATCAAAATCTGCTAAAGGTTCCACACACTTGTTTTCGTACTAGAGGTGAGCGATCCTTCCACGCTGTTGCTCCCAGGCTTTGGAACGATCTTCCGCCCTCTTTGCGCTCTACTGACTCTGTTGATACTTTTAAAAGCAACCTTAAGACTCATTTATTTGTTCAAGCCTTTAATTAGCTACTTTTGGGCTGCTATGATTTCTGTGTTGTTTTGACCCATTTTTATATTGTATTTAATTCTAGATGTTTTACTGTGTTGTGAAGCACTTTGTGGCCTTTGTCTGTGAAAGGTGCTATACAAATAAAGATTACTTACTTACTTACTTATATTCCAATCTGATTATTAGGAGTGTAACGGTTCAGCTCTCTCATGGTTTGGTGCATCGTGGTGCAAGTGCGATATAAATAAGTTGGTTTTGAAATAAAATAGCGTAACTGTTCATTATTAGGCTGTGCTTACAGTCAGAATATGACTGCATTCTTATTTATTATAAAGCTTTGCCCCTGGACACAAGCACAAAATGCAGCGCACTGTCAGGTTTAAGTGTTAAAGCTGGAGTACCTGACGTTTTGTTGCTGTAGAGTAAATGTATTTTTGTCACCGAAGAGTATGTTGTAAACACGGCAAATAGCAGACCTCGGTTCTACGTCTTCACCTAAATGTTTATGGAGCGATGGAAGATAAAAGAAGAATCTAAATCACCCCCGCTTCTCTTTCCCACTGCTCCATGCTGTACATGAGCGTGAAACGTGCATATACAGTGATTCATTTCCTCTGACAATTTGGATATGCAGGAGGGATTGTGAGAGCTACAAATGAGTTTGGACCAAAACCAAAAAATGTCTAAAATTGAACAGGAAAAATGAGGTTCCCCCAGCTTTAAGTTTCTGGTTTCTGGCACAGAGCAGTGCATTTTTGTTTCGTGCTTGGGCTGTTCCTGGACAACATTCTGCTTGTACGTTTTTGGGAAACAAAGCTCTTCAGGAGGATTCTGACCAAGACAATCATCAAATCCATTACCTGTTTTGTTTTTTTATTTATTTATTTATTAAGTGACTGTAGTGATTTCAGCTAAATGAAATACAAATAGCACAAACTGCTTTATTTTGGGTGAGGAGCAGGGAAACCCATAACAAGAGTAATGTTCTGCATACGTGCAGCAGCCTTAACCACTGTTATATCAGCAGCAAATTGTGTTGTCTCTTTAAACAAAACATTGGGATTTATTTAATAAATGTTTCTTTTTATTTAAATTCAAAGTGCTTTCATTCTTTTATTATATCTTTTCTGTTTTTGCCTGGTTGGCATATGCACAAGTGTGAATGATTTGAAAGAAATCAGATTACATCTATTACTAATAACCTGCTCTAGGCACGGTCTCCCACGCACTGCTGTCCATGAGCAGAATGTGGAGAAGGCGATTCGGGCACTGCTCGTGACAGTTTGCCCCAGCAGAGTGGACAACTTTCCCTTAACCTTGTTCCATGCTCCTGCGGCATCAGGGCAGGTGTTCTCCAGGCCGCACGCTGGGAGGATTAAGGCTTTTATGCAGCTGCTGATTCAGTACATTTGAATGCGGAGTCACTTTTCTACACAGGGCGGCCTCGTAACTCTATTGCTTTGGGAGCGAAGCAGATTAAATCAAGCTAAAAGCAATTACTGGCGGCTATTGGCAAAAAACGAATGAAGTTAGATAATTAGTTAGAATAGGGTGACCAGATTTCACAGCCTGAACATGCTCCTTAATGACTGCTCCGTCAGATGCTCCAGAACCCATAGACCTGCTCCTTATGTCGTCCCCCGCCCTGTACATATGTCGGGAATGAGCCCCTGTGGCTGAATGCACACACAAAAAGATCCACCGGATAATGAATAGTGCTGGAATCTGTGCTGAGATACGGTCAATCGAAACATCTAGAAGAAGAAGAAGAAGAAGAAGATCTTTTATTTATATAGCGCCTTTCACAGACATGGTCACAAAGCGCTTTACATGAGAGCATTTTACATTCACTCCTCACTCAGTGGTGATAGACTACGTTAGTAGCTTCAGTTTCCCCTGGGGGAGACTGACAGAAGCGCTGTCGCGACTACACACATCGCGCCTACGGTCCCTCTGATCACCACCATACATTCACACACACATCATCCATCCAGGCCTATTGTACATGTTTTTGGTGGTAGGAGAAACCAGAGTACCCGGAGGAAACCTACGCAGACACAGGGAGAACATGCAAACTCCACACAGAAAGGCCCCATCCAGGTGGGAATCGAACCTGGGACCTTCTAGCTGTGAAGCGAGAGCACTAACCGCTGTGCTACCGTGCCGCCCACGTAGGGTTGTCAAAAAAAAAAAGATTCCTCGATACTAGATACATACTAAAAGTTGTATCGAGACTAAAAATGTATTTGAGCATCTATACTTTCTGTCTTATTCCCCGGTGCATGTTTAGAACTGCCCCTCCTTCAGCTCTGCTACCAGGTATTGCTAAACATTTACTCTCTGAATTTTTAAGTCTCTGAATTTGACCAAAAAACTCTGGATTAAGTTCTGAAACGAAATGCGAAGACGGAATGTAGGAGCTGATCCTGCTGCCTATGGCTTAGCTTAGCGTAGCTGCCGCCATTCCTCCCTTCGATCACATTAGTTTACTGTTTGAAGACGTTCATGAAGACGACACAGACAGTGTTTAACATGACGGTCCAAATCCAGTCTGTAAATAGTTATAGCCAGTATAAGCATTTGCCTCTGAATATACTGTATATAGTGCAACGTAGATAATACAATGGAGATAGAAAAATAAACAAGCAAATGCTGTAGTATATATTTAAAGGGATTTTTATAGTAAATCGGTATCCAGTTTAGTTTTGTTCAGTATTTAAATATCTGTATTGTGGCAGCACTACTCTTGTGATTATTTGGATGATTACTTTAAATCTCTGCTTCAATGAGATTAGATCAGAGCAGCTTCCCTTTAACTTTGTATTCCTTGATTCTTTGGCTCCAGCTCACCTCTGTTTCTTGCGTGCGCGGTGCTTTTCTTCACTCCCTTTGTCATCGCACTGAACGACCTGCCACTTTGTCATCACCTCGCTGCCTCAAAGCTCCTCCGGGGCAGTGCCGACCAAGGACGGCACCCACACCCTGCCTTTCACTACAGACGCCGAGCTGTAATGAGCTGCGCCCCCGAGGAATCCATGTGCCTTCAGCCCGGAGATGGCGGAGGGCCGACCCGGGCCCGACTTCAGAGGGGCAGGGCGCGGGGGAGGACTGGCCCTGTGGTGTGGGGCCGTCCTTCGGGATGATGTGACTTTGTGTCTGTTCAACGCTAACTTCAAGGCAAAAAAAACGACAGTGAGCGCATTTCTGGATGTTTTTGGCAAGCAATGCTAGGGCGGTGTCCAAACCCGCGCAATGTACGTCGACGCTCTGGATCGCGCCCGAAAAGTTATTTTAGTGAATTTCTTCTCAATTTCTCTGGGTCAAACACTCTTGGGTCAAACACTGGGTTTGTTTGCTTATACATACACATGAAGACACATGAAACATTTCCCAAGAGAAAAATGAAAAAGACACATCTCTCGACGGTTATCCATGACATGAAAAACATTGCCATGTGCTTCCAGCGGAAAAGTAGAGTTCAGGGGTGCATAACATACTGTCAGGGGGAGGGGTCCTTAGTGGCCCTTCAAGGGGTTTGAATTGGTCTGTGTGCTAGTGCTTTTTTCCCCTTCTTTTATCCCTCCATTGGGGAAAGTGCACGATAATACTTTTTTTCATCTACAGTCCCAGGACAGATGTTCTGGTCAGCCTAAAATAAAGAACAGTTAAGTGGGTCCAATCTCCACAGCACCACTTTCATGTTTAGTATACATTACACATAGTAAAACATCTGTACTATTGCTGGGTTGCAGGTGACATCACAGCGCTCTAAAGGCCAATACTATTATATGGAGAAAACATTATTTTGTTTTTGAGGACATTTTTGGTCTTGTACAGAGAGAGCGCGGACCCAGTGACTGATATTAATGATCATTTTTGTAATTCATACTCTTTCTTTTGAGCTGTGACTTGTGAAAGTGTAATGCTGTTAATAGGAAAAACTGGCTCCTGCCCCCCGCTGGGTCCGGTGACATCATCACATTCTAGAACCTGCAACCCAGCAATGCACAGTCCAATATCACAATATCACCACAGAGACAGACCTTGGACAGAGATGCCCATGCTGTGTGTCAGGGTTTCTACAGGTACATTTAATGCTTTTTAATGCCATTTTAATGCCTACATATTATATTTCTAATGCCACAAATGTACAAATAAATTAATAAATACATCTTGGCATAGTTCCTTTTGTAAGATTCGTAAACATTCAAATAGAACAGAAGAATGAGGGGACATTTTGATATTCAACACCAGATTGGACACAGCAGGCGACTTTTGAGCAAAACATTGTGACTTTCAGTCAGAGCTGCAGCTGAATTTGTTTTAGATCAGTATTGTTTAGCCTCGCGTAGCCCTTGAGTCGTTTCTTTATACTCCGAGTACACCCTACCTACGCCATTATTACTGTCACAGAGTGACTCAACTAAGATTATTCAGTATTTAATAGAGTGATGTGTTCAACAGTTCATCAGTTTCACTGTCTTTTTGAAGCACCACCAGGTTCACTGCTTTAGAGCATAGTTTTTGATCAATGTGCGGCGGTTTTGTCGTGAAGGAAAAATTGTATTCTCTAAGAAATGTAGATTTAAGATCAGATGAGATAGATTTAGATTTAATGCCAGTCTGAATCCTAATTAATGCCTTAATTCAATGACATTTCATTCTTTTCAATGCCCTGCATAAACCCTGGTAGTAATTCAGAATGCATATAATATATTACCATCAAGTAATAACGTTTTATTCTGTTTATTCATTGCAAGGTTTGGCTTTATCTCAATGTTAAAACAATAGCAGTATGGTCAGAGTTTTAATCGGCCGTGTGTTCGTTGTGATGATAGTTTTGGAGCCGTGTCTAAATTCGCTTTCTGAATCGTGTACGATGAGTGAAAAGTATATTCTTTTGTCTTATGTAAATGGCGTTCAAGGATTTTGGAGGGGCTGATCTGTGTTCAAGGATTTGACAGCGGAGTCCTGTTAGGAACGGCAATGGAATTCAGCGTCTTTTCAATTGTAAAAATCTGAAAAAATCATGTGAACAATCTGGACGTGCAGGAGGCATTGTGAGAGCCAGAAACGAGCTTTCAATCCCTAAGCTGTGCGAGAACAGATTCCAACGCTTCTAGATTGTGTTATGGATTTGATGTAAGACTAATTTCCCACAAGTCTTTGCTGAAATAAAGAACATTGTCATCAAAAGTCCGAGTCAAACTGAAGGGACATGGAGGGGGGAGGTGGACGCTGTGGATGACGCGGCTCTCTCTCGTCCGGGAGCTTCGTGGGACCGTCCTTCAGATCGTGATGACTTTGTGTCTGCAGTAGATAAAGCGCGGGTGGGGATCAGCTGACCTTGTGTCGGACCAATCCTGCGCCTTGATATGAATCGGCTGACTGACTGAGGAGTGCACTGCAATAGCTCCACTTTGACAACTTTCCCCCCCCCCACCCCGACCTTTCAGCTCTCATTAACTCCTCGCACACAATGGGAATCATGACGGCGGCTTAATTAAAGGCAAAGTTCACTCAAGTCCAGCGGTCGCTTCTGCAGACAGTGCACTTAGTCACTGTTAGGCCCGACGTGGGCATTATCTTTACTGTGCTCCAAGCCAAATGGAAAAGATGAAACAGTGTCCAACTGTGTTATTATTATATACACATGGAACTGAAGCTTCCATTTTTATACAGTCGACTGACTCCATGGTCGCTGAGTGGCTCGAACTCTCGCCTCACGACATGAACATCCAGTGTTTGACCTTCATGGTAATCCAAACGAATACATTTCTGCATGTACAAGTAGTTTACATGTTTTCCAAGTGTCTGAATGGGTTTCCTTGGCGCTCTGGTTTTTCCCCATTAACCTTAATCCTGATCACTGATCACCTTGATCCTGGTAAAGTATTTGGTGATGGGCCCCTGGGTCATTTTTACCCTTTCATGCCTATCAAATGTTTCATCTTTGAAAACATAAAAGCGCCAGACCCAATAAAGCTATTCAATTATAATCCTCATCATAAAGCGCAGCCAGTTTGACGCTCGTGCATTTGAATCACGTCTCTTCTGACGTAACAACACACCCATGGTCTAGGCCGGGATCTCCTTTGTGTTTAAATCCACCCGCCGCGCTTGAACAGAGGGCGATCATTTGGGTTTTAGCGCTGCGGCTAGTGGCTAAAGGCTAGGTTAGCATGCCACGGTCAATGCTACGGCTTATCGTTGATGAGAAGTCTGCCATAAACTATGAGTTCATCAAACCCGCTTCAGTGTGTGATCATTTTAAAGGCTGCTTTATTTCTTTATTTATATATCGCTTATTTCTTGCTTTCACATGATCGATCAGCGCTAGTAGCTGTAGCTGTAGCTGTAGCGTGGGATATCCCTTCTGGCTGTTCAGGAGCCAATGTGCAAATGCAATACCTGAAAATGAATTTATTCGGTCCTCCGTGCAGTGTGTGAATAAGAATTCTTGTCATTTCTGATTGCCATCTGTTTTTTTAATATTTTTGTGTATCATTGTATCTGAAGCAGTACCCGTGTGCCAAAACTTCCATGTTGTGAAACAATAAAGTATAGCACACCCAAACACATTCCCAGCGCAGGTCCAGCCTCTCACATTATTATTCCTGGGTATTTAAGTAAAAAATCAAATGAAGCAGGTACCGAAAAAAAAAAAAACTTCTATCTTTAGATCCAAGTTTTGATGCTGTTCGTCCAGCTGTTCGTTAAAAGAAGTTGTTTCATACATGTTTTTTTTTTTTTTTTCATGTTTGCCCAATGTTTTTCTTGTTTTTGCCACAAAATTTGTTCCACCTCATTTTTGCTAAGTTCTTAATACAAATAATTTCCTATTTCCCCCATTTTCTTCCTATTTATGTTCCTGTTCTAAATGACAAATATTTTAGTATAGAAATCAAAAAAGCATCTTTCCGGTATCGGTATCGAAAACCAAGTATCGTTAAAGTACTGGTATAAAAAAAGAATGCAGCGGTACCCAGTCCTAGTGGAGACTAGAGACCAATTACCATCTACCCCTGCTTTCCGCTCCTACGTCACTGAGGGGAAAAGCTCCTGATTTGTTTAGACGCCGCTAATTTCCCCAAAAGTTCAGATTTCCCGACTCTGCTGCTTTAGACGCTCTGTATATCTATATCTATATATATATATATATATATATATATATATATATATATATATATATATATTTGTCTTGTATATATGGAGTAGCTTTTGTGTTCTAATGACGTTTTAAACATCTCTCTTGCAGTGGGAGCGTGGTGAGGCCCAGCTCCAGCATGGGTCAGCGAGTCTGGATCCTCCTGGCCATGACCCACCTGACCTTTGACCTGTCCCTGTGCTCCGGCCTCAGCCTGACCCCGCCCCCCGTGCCCCGAACCCGCCCCCTCTATCAACACCCGCTCCGGGACACGCCCGCCCCGCTGCCGTGGAGAACTGTTTTCCCGTTGGCCCGTCGCCCCCTGAGCCCCGCCCCCCCTGCCACCCAGCAGCACCACCTCCGGGCGGACAGGCACTCGGACAGGGGCAGACTGGAGAGGCGGAGGCGGGCCGCTCCCAGGGACGCCCACGGCGAGGTGCTCCGCCTGCTGCTCCGAGCCCGGCGGCAGCTGAGCACTCAGGAGGCGCACACCACCACGGTCTCCGGCTTCATCGACTGGGGGCCCACGGGCATGGACGAGGTGCTGGACGAGAGGAACTTTACCGCGTCCACCAGCCTGTCCACGCCCACGCTGCCCCCCACCACGAGCAGCACCCCCCGGCAGCCGCACCGGACGCTCACTGTGGTCACGCCGGAACCCAAGAGGCACACCACCACCAAGGCCCCAGCCAGCAGCGAGACGACCAAACCAGCAAAGCCATACGGGGACACTCCAGGTAGGGCCCCGACTTCATTGTTCTGTGAAATGAATTGGTAATGTATTTGAATTTAAACTAGTGTCTTTTCACACAGTGGAAAATATTGAGATTTTTAGCTAGTTTTCTCTCTTATGTCTGAGTTTTAATGTCAGAAACATTTTACTATGTTAATTGTATTACGTTTTGTCGCTAGCAAGCCGGAGATGTCCAGGAAGTAACTACAGCATCGCGCTGCAACGGCTGTTTTCCCACGCATATTCATTCACAAATCTCCATGTATGTAGTATCCACATGTACTGCGAAAGGCGACCGAGATGACGCCGTAATCCAAATATGGTCATTTCCTTTCAGGGAGACAGCCCCGACAAAAGAGGTAGCGATACTTACGTGCATGTCAAAATGGCCACTTTAGGAGCTCTTACAGACTCCAAACGTTTGTGTGGGGATGGATTTTTTTCATATCTAATTCCCAGCCTGATTTATTGAGCTTTGAACCCCAAAAAAACAAGGCAAAATGTGAATTTTTACAGATTCTTTCACTTGTAAATAGCTTATTCAAAAACTGAACAAGATCCAAAATTTTTATTTATATCAGCAGGAAAATGTTCACATTGAAATTAAACATTTCCCACGTTCACGTGCCATGTCTCATCTTAAAGGACCTGTATCATGCTATTTTAGCCATTCCAAAGTAAAGTATAGGCATTTATATGATATATTGTACCTCTACCACTACGGAGCACTAATTTTTGTGATAAATATAAGTATTTTCTGGAGGTATTTTTCCAACCCGGAAGACAAAACGCTTGGATTCAGTTAACTCCGCCCCCTCTCGCCGCTCATACAACTTTAGCAGTAGTAGAAATATAAATACCACAGCAAAAAGTGAAGTTATTTCATGATGTCGTTATAAGGAGTTAACATGTGCAACACAGCTTCATGGCTAAATGGCTAACACACACGCTAACATGCATTTTGATCGACTCACCACTCTGATGTTTCCATTATGGGATTTGCGTTGGTTATAAAAGTTAATCCACTTTGATTCTGGCCAAGGTTCACCAAGCATCCATCAGCGACAGGCTCAGACAAACACTATTTTGGCTGATGCTGAGTCCCGGAGGGAAATTCCAACTTCTATGGCCTCTTCTTTAGGAAGGTTGAATAAAGTCCTGTCCTCGCAGCCAAACGCAGTTTTCTCCGTGACATTATCGTTGGGTAAGAAAAAAGAACAGGTGTCCAGACTCCAGAGTAGGTTAGAAAAAGCTCCGTCTTCACAACTTTCGATGCAACATGACATGACATCTGTTCAGACCGTTCGGACGCTCAGGGGGAGCGTTTGTTTTCGGTACAGGGGCAGCGCAGCGTCAGGCACTTCCTTTTTTTTTTTTTTTTTCTCTTTTTTTTTTTTTTCTTACGACAGAAATAATGAAAAAAGCAGTTTTACAAATGAAAATCAGGCCGTAAGGAATTAGATTACAGACGTCGAGCACTTCCGTTCCGCTGTGACGACACAACTGAACATGCCAGTCGTTTACCAGGAGAGGGCGGAGCAGCTGCTCAGAGAGCAGGATTCAGGAGGATTACTGAGAACTGCGTGAATGAAGCCAAAAACCACTCTGGGGGTGTTTTTGATAAGGAAATAGCATAACAACATGATTAAAAGCTCCAAAAAGTTGATTTTGCATGATATAGGACCTTTAAGTTTGACATTATTGTTACTACAATATTCAATCAGTTTCAGATTGCACATTGATTGAAATGCCTTCACCCATTTTAATGACCAATTACCATTGATTTAACTAAGTGTGGTATTACCCATCACACTTAAAATATATTTTTTTTAAAGAATGTGTCCCTCAGGTACGTGTTTTTGGTCCATGTAATTTCCTCACATTGAATCTTAACAGAATATTTTCTGATATGTGTTTTCAGACCATAGGTTTAATGAAGGAAAAAGAATAACCAAGGCTAAGTGGCCAACTAAAGCAGCCCGATCCACAAGGGAAACTGCGTTGTTAGAGTTGCTCAATAACAGCAATCATACAAAACAGTAAACAGAAAGGTTCACTTCTTTTTTTTTTGCCTTCCCCTTCTTCCCACTCCTTACATCTTTTTAAACTTCTGTTGTCAGTCTTTGTGTGTCTTCAGCTCCAAAGATATCAAAGAGTTATTAGAAAAGCGCTGACATTCATTATTTATTGGCCTTTCACAGATTGACCGGAACTCACGCGCCATGACTGAAACCTTGAATGTGACCGAATTTCCTCCAATACGTTCCTTTTGAGCAGAATTTCAACAGCTCAAATAAACAAATACACTAAACTAAATAATAGTTAGAGTCAAAGTTGACCAACTTGGCCAATATAGAACACTATGGATTGCGAGAGTTGATGAGAACAGCCGACACCAGCGACGGGTCTATGACATGAACAGAACACGACCGAATGAAAACCCATAAACAATATTTGAATCAACTGTTGTGCCGTGTTTATGGAAAAAAACAAATCCTTCAACAAACTTGTTGAGCGACCAACTAGAGGCTCACTCCAGCCCACTCCTTAGCAACATGTCCTCAGTTTATAAGCATACATACCGACACACTACGCTTCGGTTTGGGCATTACGATGTGGACCACAGTGCTGTCATCTTCCATCGACCGCAAATATCGAATGTTTCTGAACACACAGCATCTCCTGACCTTGGTTTAAGTCTTCCCTCGCTCTGAGGGAAAGCCTCAGCCGAGCGCCAGGGGCGAGACATCTTACACAGAATGTTTGTAGAGAGCTCAATATTCTTCTGTTTGCATAGACATGTCTGGAATCAGTAAGACCAGACTTGTAAAGTGTTTTAAGACACCGCTTGCCTCTGAACGCACCAGTGCTGGAAGCTGGGTTAAAGCACTCGGTTAAAGCGTCACACAGGGGAGTCAGCGCCATTGTATCGTCGAACTGGCAGCCCGTTTGGGTGTGGGAATGTCCCGACTCCTCCAATCTTAGAAGCTAAGCATGTCGTGTGAGGGTGGGACGCCATGTGGGAGTATGTGCTGAGGAGACTGTGGCTCAGTGTTAAAGCGTGTGTTAGCAGCCCCAACTGGTTCAAGACAATTCACCCACCTTGAGGAAGGCAAACGTATCCAAGACTATAATGGTGGTCTTTGCAGGACTCTTATACTGTATGTGTGTCCACTAAAGTCCATGCAATGGTCCGTTAAATACAGCTTACAGGCCAAACAATCCTTACAGGCGGAGTCTGTGTTGTGATGGGTTGGCTGATAAGGCTACATACAGTATGTACATTTTCAAGATGAGTACATGAGTACAAGATGAGTACAGCCCCCCTGCTGCAGTGTTTCTTATACGTGCTGTGCGTTGGGCAGTAAATGCCACACGGATCTCTCTCTCTCTGGACAAAGTGTGTTTGAAGGGTGTGAAGTTTAGATGTAGCACCTCATCAGCACCTGCAGGTTGAACACACATGATCTGGGGTAGAGTTTGGACTCAATGGGTAGGGCTGGGAAATTAATCGATACTCAATCGAAATCGCAGTCTGGGTCTTCAGGTTTATAGCCAGTATGTTGACAGAAACAGCCCCTTGTTTTGGAGTTTGGACGAGACAATGGGAGATTTCTGTGCGTTAAATCAAACTGGAGGTTTGCATGTCTAACTTCATGAGTCGTAATACAATTGAATTGAAAATCGAAATTGATCAATAGAAGAAACCTACTTTTTTTGTGTCATCATATCGTCCGACTCTATCAAAGGAGCCATTTGCCGAGCATTGTCTCAAAACGAGTAGCACGTGCAAAAGAGGATCAGCAGTACAGTCATGTGTGCATTATTTACTCCCGTAGCGTTGTCTCATTTACAGATCTGTGGTCCTCATGCTGTAATACACATCATTTTAAACATTAAATCAGGGGCAACACGGGCACATGCTATATATCACCGCTCTTGATAAATGACCCCCTAAGCGCTCAGCGATCCTACAGCTGTAAAACATTTTTATTCGACAGGACGGTCCTGTATTCAGAGTGATAAGTTAGGGAGTTTGAGAAATTTGCAGGGCTAGCCGAGCATCCAACCGACCCACCACGCATCCCCTTTCTCACAGCAGGCATAAATGTCATAAATTCATCAGAAATAATATGTTCAGGTTCCATGACACGAAGTAAGCAGTGTGCATATGGAAGATTTTGTGTTTCTGTCATCAGAATGCGAATTTTAATTGTCTGTGAATTTTCTGCTTTGGATTTTTTTTAACACTGACATAACATGTTTCAGACACTGAATATTCATTACACATTATTGTGTTAAAGATGGCATTATTGCTTTCCCATATTGCATTGCTAGATACGCCACACTCGCAAATTGCAGCGGACTTTGTACCGCAGAAGGAAACTCAACCCCCAACACACTTCTCACCCCCACATGCCCCCCCACATGCCCCGCGCACCTTGTAAACACAAACACGTGTAGACATCGCAAATGTTTGAAGCAGCAGGCGCAGCAACAGTTAGCGGCTAACAGTTTAGCATTATGACAGAAGTTTACAAAGGACCTGATAAACATGTGAGCGACCTGCTCTGGTGCAGCTGAAATCCTCGGGAAATGTCCGTTAGTTTAATAATCCAGCATCTACAGGAGCTGTCAGGTCTTTTTCCTCCTCATGATCACAGCAGCACCGAGAGGCTGTGAGTGTGAGGCGTTCAAGGGGTTTGGGGAAAAAAGTTCTGCACTGTAAACTTACCCCTCCTGGAACCGCCACCTTAACGTGGTGGAGGGGTGTGAGCCTGAATGATCCTGGGGGCTCTGTTGTCGGGGGCTTGGTGCCCCTGGTAGGGTCTCCCAGGGCAAACAGGTCCTAGGTGACGGGTCAGACAAAGAGCGGTTCAGAAGCCCCTTATGAGAGACCAACAGGCCCGGTTAGAACCATGAGGCCGTCCTTCTGTGGACCCACCACCTGCAGGAGGAGCCATAGGGGCTGGTGCAGCTCCAACAGCTGCCCCCACGACCCGGCAACGGACAAGTGGAAGAAAATGGATGGATGGATTATTATTATTATTATTATTATTATTATTATTATTATTATTAGCAATAGATAAGCAACAAACCTTGTGAGTGGCGCCATGTGACTGGGAAAAGCGATGGTGTTGTTAAGGCTACGCGCACCATCAGGAGTTAGCCATGTCCAAATGTCTAACAGCCCCCATAACGAGCTCTACGCTCATTTAACACCGTCCCGTTTGCGGCATTAGCTGAAGCCAGTGAGCCGCTCCGTCCGCGCGCTCCCCTCGATTAGCTAGCCGACTCGGAATGTCCCTATAAAGATGATGAACGCTGATGGGGGGGGCCGGTTCGAGCCCGGCTAACGTCCAGCGACGCCGGCCGATAACAGTGAGTCTTATGGAGAAGGGCCGAGCTCATTACGCAGCTCTATCGTTTGTGATTTTATCCCCGTGTTTTGTTTTGTTTTTCCACTGGGGGTACAGGCGCACAGACACGGTGGAGATTTTATTATGAATAGGCCACTATGCACTTTAACTGTACTCCATTTTAGAGCAGGTATTTATACTTTCTACTCCGCTACATGGTTGAATAGGATTAGAAGTGTTTTGGATTTTTTGTTAAAACCCTTGTGTGGTAGGTCAAGCAGAGAGGATTTTTTTTTTTTTACTTCAGTTAGACTTGTTTTTCTCAGACCGATTTTTTTAGGATTTTGATTGGACGATGCCGATATGAAGTGCTGATATTTTTGGCTAATATTTTTGGCTGATTTTAAATATCTTGTCTGTGTAAGATGCTTCTTGAACGTGTGCATTTGTTGTGTTTCATGTTTATGGCCAAGCAAGTGCTGAACCTAGACCTGACCAAGTGCAGCAGCCCCAGCTCCAGGCGGCGACTCTCGTTTTGACCAGGCAGTGTATTTCAGTCTTCAGCCCTTTACCCCATAGTGAAGATGAAAGTGTTCCACCCATCCATCCATTTTCTTCCACTTGTCCGTTGCCGGGTCGTGGGGGCAGCGGTTGGAGCTGCACCAGCCCCTATGGCTCCTCCTGCAGGTGGTGGGTCCACAGAAGGACGACCTCATGGTTCTAACCGGGCCTGTTGGTCTCTCATAAGGAGCTTCTGAACCGCTCTTTGTCTGACCTGTCACCTAGGACCTGTTTGCCCTGGGAGACCCTACCAGGGGCATGAAGCCCCCTCCCAGGATCATTCGGGCGGTCAAACTCCTCCACCACGTTAAGATGGCGGTTCCAGTTAAAGACCAAATGAAAGCATTTACCATAGCCTACATGCCTACGTTATTCTGACTAGAACAGAGGTTTCAGGCTCTTTTTAAGTGCAGCCTATCAGTGCATACATAATTCTCTCAATATGGTGGAGATCACACAATGAATATGCTCTTAGCTGTTTTAGCTGTTTGTGGTTATATTGAGTCTATAATCAGAATTATTAATACAAGGCTCATAGTTGTGTTATGTATTATGTATTGACCCTAGTGGGGTAGTGCTAGTAGTTTAGATATGCCCTGAGGAGCAGAGCAGTGTGAGGGTGTAAGACAGCAGCTAACTGCCCTGTCAGCTCTGCTGATGTGCTCTGATTGGAGGTGAGAGGCAGCCACCTGTGATTTAGCCCCATGCTAACTGAATGCTAACTAGCTAACAGCTGAGTTAACAGCTGTTTCATTAGAGCTGCCCTGATCCTGAATTTAGGATGTACTATAGAACTACAAAGAATACAACATGCTCAAGTGTGTTTTTACCCCGTTTCATAGATAGAAATAACACATTCGACTCCACTAAAAGCTCACTGAAGCACACTCCAGAAAAGCAGATGGCGCTGTCCACTAACTCACAATAAGGAGCTGCTGAATACGTGGGCTGTACATTAATCATCTTTTTGCTGCCACAAAGTTATCGTTCATAACACTTTTTAAATTAATTTGGCTTTTCTAATACTACAACAAATACTTCAGCACTTTAGCTTACTTTTAACAACTTTTACTCGTGGCCGTCCCGCCTTTGCTCTGCCCAATCCCATCAGACCATGGAAGCTAAGCAGGAAGGGCCTGGGGGGTACTTAGATGGGAGACCGTTTGGTAACACCAGGAAGTCTAGCGAATGTAGTGAATGAGTGAGTGGTTGGTGGTGGTCGGAGGGGCCGATGGCGCAGACTGGTTGCCTCGCTTCCGTCAGTCTACCCCAGGGCAGCTGTGGCTACAATAGTAGCTTATCACCACCAAGTATTCACCAAGAGTGAATGAATAATGCAATGTAAAGCGTCTTTGAGTGTCCAAAATCGCTATATAAAACCGATGCCTTATTATTATTATTATTTACTTGTACTGGAATGATATTTGACCCTTAGTATATGTACTTTAACTCAAGTGATGAAATGAAGTACTTTGATCACCTCTGCTGATGACTGTGGGCTTTGCTCTTCCAAAGTGAATACCAAACATGGTGCTGCAAACAGAACAGAAATCGATGACATAAATGTCATGATCTGAGCTGTGCATACTTAAATAACATATGCCGGTGTTGTAGGGCAACTCGCACGCTTTCTCCTTACAGATTAGCCCCAGAACTTTCAACCCCCAGTCCTTTAACTGTTCACCCTTAGAACTGGCCTGGTTTTACCATACCCTCGTACTCATTTCATACAGAGAACTTCACAATTGAGCTCCGTTTTCAGGTGGGAGGGATGAACTCCTTTGAAACGATTGGACCTGTTTTCAAACTACATCGAGCAAATCCGGTGCAAATGCGTAACGTCACCTACAACACCCGCCTCCCCCGCTCGCTGAATGGTAGGTTGGAATTGAACTGATGAAACGCAGCCACTGAGATCAGAACCAGACGTACGTGTAGGGAAAAGATAATTGACCGGAGTTTGCGGATGGCTAAGGCCAGGCTACCTTAGAACTGTTCACCTCCCAAACTGGACTCTGATATTTCCCAGCGTAGAAGTAGTTCAAAGCTCACCCCATGTCATGTTGTTCAACAGCTCATACAAAGTGACTTCAGAATGACCTACAAAATGCCATATTGATATTACAGTTCCATTAACATTAGCATTGCCCCAAATCCACTGGATATTTACTTCAGTTAAATGTTTGTTTGTAAAGCATGTAGCTGCACACCATGTGTTTTTCTGTCATTGCTGCAGTGTCAATTCTTATCCATTTAGTCCAAACCACATTTGGTTCAGACTCAAACAGATCAGTGGGAGCAGCACACATTTGATTCTCATGTGTTTGTGAGGGAAGTCACAAATGCCACCAGAATTCACCTTCCAGGGAAGGTTAACTTTTGAACTGTTCACCTCTGAAACTGTTTATCTACCAACCACACAGAGTCTACACTAAAAATGCTTCCGTAGAATTGTTGGATCCCAGACTTTTTTTTTTTACCGCAGATCTGTTCACCTTCCTTCATGTCCAGAACTAAAAGTTTGTTTTTGATGGACAGCTTCCTCATGTGCAAACCAAGAACTGTTCACCACCACAAATGTTTCCTGAACTGTTCATCTTCAGAACCAAGAACTGTCACTTGCCCAATTGTTCCCTTCCAAAACACGGGACTGTTCACCCCAGAGTCAAGAGAGAGACAGAGCTTTAAATCCTTTAGTGAATATGTTGCACCCCTGCAATGGGGAGAAAGAATCACGAGAGTGATTTGTTGTGGCTTTCTTCATGCAGTGGTTTAATGTTATGAGTAGAAAGCGCGAAATCCCCCTAGTGGTGGGTCAGGCCAATCGATCCCAGAAAAGACGAGGCTTACTAGCTGATTACAGATAAACAGATCACATTCCCTTTGGCGAAATGATACGAAACATTAATGCAAATAATAACTTTTTAACCAACTCTTAAATATATTGATATTGTTTTTAAAGTGTACTGCAACTATGAATTGTACTCAACAGTCCAAGTTAACTTATTGTCAGTCCTTAACAGGAGAGCAAACTATATTCTTCATTTCTGTGGACTTTAACACCTGCTTCACCACAGTCCATGTCTGAAGACTGAAGGCCAAGAGTCTATAAACCAGTCCATATGTGAATCTTCACAAAACAGTCCATTGTCTGGGTCCCATGGAACCAGACCTGGGTACACAGGGAACAGTTGCGGTGCAGGCTGGACACTGTAGCAGGATGGAATTCCCAGTTGGTCGTACGTCATCCGTCTCGGCGGGTGTCTCTCTCGCTGTGGCCGCTGGAGTGTCTCCTCCTCAGGTCCTTCAGATGCAGCAGGAGATGGAGGAGCAGGTGGGTCACCGGATCAGTCACTTCCAGTTGGTCTCCAGCAGGGGGCTCTGGCGGCAGTGGTGCAGAAACAGGACCTGGAGCTGGAGGCTGAAGTGTCACTGCCGGAGGCTCTGGGTCTGATGGCTGGGGCACAGGTTGAGGTGGTATATAATAAAACCAGTACTCATCGCCACTGTCCTCATCATCAGCATCTTGCACAACTCGAGCAGGTTTATCAGTCTTTTTCTGTTTGTGTTTTGCAGGATTGTCTTTTTCAGGCACTTGTTCGAAAGGCAAGTGGTCACATGACATGAGTAAGTTCCTGTGAAGCACTCTAGAGCGTCCTTTTCCCCTCTCTGGGGAACACAGAACTTCTTACTTTTGTGTCATAGTGTCTTTTACTCTTTTCAGCAGGTGTATGCTTCTTCCATGCATTTGGATGCGTGTTAGCAGCGACAGACGTGTTTTGTCCCTAATGTTCATTCCTGCTATGCCAAGGAATTCACAAATTGACACAAGTTGATCTTTGGACAGCATATCGCGCACAATTTCTTCTTGTAGATCTTCCACTTTGGACATTTTGGCAATGGACAGGAGGAGTTTTGCAGGTACAGGTGACGCTGAGCTGCGTGGTCTTTGCAGCTCCTGATGATCTCTGGTTGGTCTCAGGAGTCGTACACTAGAACACAGCTACCAGCTCTCCTAACAGCAAACCCTTCCTCACTGTGGTCTGCCTGGGTTGTAGTGGTGGGATTTAGCTGACTTGGACTACGATGTACAGGCTTTGGACACCGGACATCTAAGCAGCTATCCCAGCGGTGCCTCCATATGTTGCACCCCAGCAATGGGGAGAAAGAATCACGAGAGTGATTTGTTGTGGCTTTCTTCATGCAGTGGTTTAATGTAATGAGTAGAAAGCGTGATTTCCCCCTAGTGGTGGGTCAGGCCAATCGATCCCAGAAAAGACGAGGCTTACTAGCTGATTACAGATAAACAGATCACATTCCCTTTGGTGAAATGATACGAAACATTAATGAAAATAATAACTTTTTAACCAACTCTTAAATATATTTATATTGTTTTTAAAGTGTACTTTAACTATGAATTGTATTGGGGATATGCAGTATTATAATTCTAATTATTTGTATGCATGTAGGTATGTATGTGTATGCATCTACTTACTTCAATGAAGTAAATCACTAGAATGGTGACCTGTTGTTATAAGTAATGATCGAACTTGGTATTTTGTAAATGGGTAAAAAAAAAAAAAAGTCTTGTAACTCATTATTATCTGAAATATCTTTCATTACCTTTCATTATCAGAGCTGCTAGCTCAATGTCTTTCATGTAAGTTTTCTTGTCTCATCTTCTAATTGTCAATGCTTACAGAAAAAGTTTAAATTCTTCAACAGAATTACTGTAACACATAGATGGGTACACACACGGAGTTGTGTGTATGTGCCCATATATCTGAAAAAAACTAGTTGAAATATTTACTTATTATCAACTATTAATTGCTTGTACTTAAACAGGCACATTCATGTTTTGGTTGTCCACCAGTCTGTGTGAGTCAGAGTTTGTGCCTGATAAACTTAAACACTAATAACCGTTTGTACCTTTGTTATTATTACCCCTATTGGGGGGCCGCCTGCAGCTGGAAAATAAATGCAGTTGAATAGGGGGTGGGCACTTATAAGCTTTCTAGCTTCGGCCTACTCCTTTTGAGGTAGTTTTCTTTTTGTTTCAATCTTTATTATTATTTATTTTGTTCTGAAAATAATGTTAATGTAAATAATGTAATAATGTGCAATGATGTGATAATGTAAAACACAGACGTAAACTGCTCAAATAAACTATAAACTATAAAACCTATCACAAATAGAGATAACATGTAGTGTGGGCCTATATCGAAAGGCCCACCTAATACATTCAGCAAGCCATTAAACTTCTCTGAATTTTGTAGTCCTTTCAATACATTTTTTTTTTTTTTTTGATCATCCTACACCCTCGGGGAAATGTATGTCGTGTTTTTGTCCGTCACGTCAAACACAATCCCCTCAAAGTCTTACATCTCGGTATTAGCCATTACAGCGAAAATGACATTTCATAATCTTCGCGAGGCGATGTTGGCCGCGTATGCGCGAAGGCAGATCTGTGAAATCGGTGCTGCAGCGTTGACCTGTGTTGGACCTGGAGGCGGACAGCTAACATCCACCGCTCGCTGCTCTGCTGTTTCCATGGAGACCCGCGGAGTGTTCAGCGCTCAGTCGGCTCGCGCTGACAAATGTAAACTCCCACGCACTCAGGTAAACAGCATAAAAACGGCGAGAAATATCACGGAACGCTCTCGGAATGATGATCAAGCTGTAGCGGGAGCAGGGGAGGATGCGGTCACAGTCGGAGGACATCAAGGTTGCGCCGTCGGGGGTTTGCGATCGCACAGGATATGCCAGGGTCTCTGTTTCTGGGTTGATTGAGGACACTCACAGTTCTGTAAACTCCGGAAACCTCTCACCTGCTGAATCACGAACTGATCATGTCCAAAGGCTTCTCAAACCCGAGAGTTTGTCGCTCCCAGAACTCCCCATCTGTGCACCCCAGGACTGTTGAAAAGAGCTGCAGGATGAATACATATTCAGTTTTAAACAAGATGAGTCAAAGGATATTTGGAGAATAGGAAATGTTTAAAATGTGCAACAAAAGCATATCTCATATATCAGAAAAAAAAGCACTTAGACTGGACTTAGCAACTTAGCTCGATTGTTGGCAATTTCTTTTAGTCCTAACTAAGGTGGTCTCGAGGTTTTAAACGGAGTTGACAATATTTGAGGTATTTGAGAGTTCTTTAACAGTTCTTTCGATGTGGTTTCTGCATCACATTTCTCTAAATCAGAGGGTGCTGGAGAGCCGGATTAGGCCCACAGCTCTGATGTTGCCGACCCCACATCTACAGACCAGAGGTAGGCAAACTAAGGCCAGACCCCGGCGGCTTGAGCACACTCAGAGTGGCTCCGACCAGCGGGTAACTCCCGGGACAGTCTGCTCAGACAGACCAGCCAGAGACAGCTCTGAACTCTCAGTTGTCATGGCAATTTGACGATGCATGAAGGAAGAAAAGTCATTCCCAGCACGACGGTGGTGCATTCAGCGCTCTGTAAATGATAGCTTTAAGGCCTAAACATTATTTTATATACTGTCTGTTTATTGGTTTGGTTTATTTGGTAGGGACAGTGCAAGTTAATGAACAAGCCACACCGGATTGTAGCCTTTGGCTAATCTCCATCCGTCGTCCCCCATGCGCACATTCAAACACACTCACATTCATCCTGGTCTATTGTACACCCAGGACACGGGGAGAACATGCAAACTCCACACAGAAAGGCCCCGTCCCTGGTGGGAATTGAAGCCGGACCTTCTAGCTGTGAAGCATGAGTGCTAACCGCTGTACTACCGTGCCGTCCGTTAATATTTAGGCCTGCCTAAAAACACTCAGTCATGTCACTGACTCAGGCTTTGTATTGTATATAATTTCCAGTCATTTGAATTGTAAAGCGGCCAAAATCCAGTTATACTCGGTGTAGTTTCTAAAGTTAGATGAAGCCAGCATGACTCGCTGAGCCATCAGCATGTCCAAGATTCATTATCCAAAACCATGTCAACAATAAAATCCAAGGAGGTGCGGTGAAAAACTCTATATTGCGAAAACTATAAATGACAACGTACAAAACAGACAGGGGATTACATACAGTATAAGGGGTGGCAGAGGTAAAAAAAATAAATAAAAAAGAACAGTTTGGTTCCATTCTCTGAGCTGCGCCCCTAATAATACACAGTATAGATCGCCTTACACCAAACAAGATAAGACAATGGCAAAAAAACTAATCAGAGCCACATAGACACGAATGAGGGTTAAAGGTAAACAAAAAAACAAACGTGGATTTAGGCTCCTACAGCCAGCTAAAGGAGTCTGTATGTGTGTTTTCTTATTTTTTTGTCACTTGTGACACTCTTGAGTCTCTGGATTGTTTTATCCTGGTTAAATAAAGGTCAATGAAACAACCTTCCATGTAGTTTAGCCTATCAGTTCATCTGTATGTTTGAAAGCTCCAAAAAGTGCAAGTGAACTGACGCCCTGGCACGCTGGGTCAAAAGGTTTGGTCGAGAAGTCTAGAGATTACAGCAAATTCCCTTGAGTCTACGGAATTTGCAACCATCAGCCTAATATTGTTTTTGGACAAAGGCCTCGGATGGCGCCAGAGTACAAGCACCTCGGTGTCCTAATTGATTCATATTGATCATTCGAATCTCACGTCAATAAAATCGGCGACCGGATAAAATACAACCTCAGTAACTTCAGACACGTCCTTTCCAGCAGCAAACATGTCCTATGACTGTGTCCCACATCACATACTGTCTACCACCTGGTCATTGGCCTCAGCTACATCACTAAAACCACTAAATCCTTTTCGCCCCTGTCTAATATTACTCAGCTGGGAAAACACTGTTAAATAGTCTAAAGTCATTAATGGACGATCCTCATGACCGCTCAAACAGTTTATCGTTATCATCGTTTGTCATTCCCTTCAGAAAAAGCTTTTGGACAAACTTCCTTTTCTGCCCGAGCGTCTTAACGTTTGAAATCTCATACCCACTACCATCAGGAACATGAACACATACCACACAGTTAAAATGCATTTGAAACCATGGCTCATTAACAGTCAGATATGTGAGCACTGAGCACACATAGGCTGCCCCCTGCTGGCCTCTCTGGTCTGAATGAGGTTGAATGTTACCGTGGGTCCGCTGGTCGACCGTATTTTGCATTTATTAATTTAAGATAAAACTAAATATATAAACGACATTCATTTCGGATTTTCCTGAAGAAATGTATTTAACCCCACCCCCATTTGACATGAACATACTCACTGAGCTTCCCTGTTATGTCTTTCATTTTATACCAACAGCGGTCAGGAAACAAAAGCACACATCAACACTAGGAGACTAAATGTGAATGTCAAGTTTAAGACCCACTCTCTCTGTATATAGTGACCAGACCCGAGGTTTATAAATCTGTGGATAGTTATTGCTTGAGTTGCATATCCAGTTTATCCATAGTTGTACTCTGCACACAGACACACACACACTTCTCCAAGTGGATTGAGCTATTGGCAATGTAAATAATGCAGATGCACTCTCGCTCTCGAATTGTAAAGAAAAGTTGTTCGTTAGGCGGTAATCATTTATTAAACGCTTTATGTAGGAATATTGACGCATAATAAATGACAAGAGCCTTTAATTTGAGCAACTTAGTTATGTGTGTGATCTAAAAAAGCAACTTTGTGAATGATCCGCACTGCTCGTTTCTGTCACATGATTAAAGGATCGATTGAATTGTAATGTTATTGTTCTGGATTTTAGGATTTTAGGATGTAACACCTGTCCCGGGACAGATACTTGGTGCACAGTGTACATTCATCATCCAATCAGAGATGTATTAAAGGATCTGTATCATGCTATTTTAGCCATTCTAAAGTAAACTAAGCTTTACTAACTAGCTTCATCAATGGCTAACACACACACTAAAATCCCGTTGGTAAATCCACTTGTATTCTGGCCAAACTTCCCCGAGCGTCTATCGCTGAAGTGACAGTCACAGACAAACACTGTAGTCGCTGAAAGGAATTCCAGCTTTGGCGAGTAGATTCTTCTTTAGGAACGTTGAATAAACCCCTGTAGCTCGATCACCAAACGCGCATTTCACTGAGACATTATCGTTAGGTAAGAAAAAAGAACAGGTGGTGTCCGGAGTAGGTAAGAAAGGAGTCCCTTCTTCACAGCTTCGGGGCAAAAATAACTTCTGTTCTGCCGCTCAGGGGTGTGTTTGTTTACCCCACGGGGCAGTGTGTACACGTCCGGCTCTTACTTACTTCTTTCTTTCTTTCTTTCTTTCTTTCTACAAAAATAATGAAAATACTGTTTTATAAATTAAAATCAGGCCGTAAGGCATTACATTACAGACGTCGGGCACTTCCTGTATTGACACGAGTGTCACAACTCAGTGGTTTTCCAGGAGAGGGCGGAGCAGCTGCTCAGAGAGCAGGATTCAGGAGGATTACTTAGAACTGCGTGAATCAACCAAAAAAACACAATGGGGGTGTTTTTGAGAAGGAAATAGCATAACAACATGGTTAAAAGCTCCAAAAAGTCGATTTGACATGATATAGCATCTTTAAAGGAATAGGCCACCGTTTGTCCATACTGAGATATGAGCTTACCTTAGTTTAGACGAGTTGATGCGTAACTGTCTGGTCTGTGTGCGTGCGCTCAGTCACACAGATGTTGTTAGCATTTAGCCTCTCCCAGCTAAGGTATAGCTCCAAACTGTTCCACGTTTTCCCTATTTAAATACAGTTACATGAAAAGTTACATCCAAGTCTAGTTACACAAAATTAAACATGTCAATTTTCTAAGCCGATAAAAAGGGGTACTATATTGTGAGGCGTAATAACACCTGGAGTACTTCTACGTCTGCACAGTAATATCGGTAAAGTACTCACAATATAGTTGCCCTTTTTATCGGCTTAGAAAATGGACATGTTTAATTTTGTGTAACTAGACTTGGATCGTGTACGTTTCACGTAACTGTATTTAAATGGGGAAACCGTGGAACAGCTTGGTAGCTTCTAACTTCACCCCAGTTTGGAGCTGTACCTTTGCTGGAAGAGGCTAAATGCTAACAACATTTGTGTGACTGAGCGCACGCACTAAGACCAGACAGGTACGCATCAACTCATCTAAGCTAAGGTAAGAACATATCTCAGTTTGGAAAAACAGTGGCCTGTTCCTTTAAGATCGCCAGCCCACTATCCTTAAGGTCAGTGGCTAGGGCAGGGTCGTGTTAAAGCTGAACAAAAATCAAACGTTTGGGGTCACCCAGGCCATTCTATAGCTTTTCAGTAAATGCACGTGGGTTTTCTTATCATAGATGACCCTTTAATGGAGTCATGGTTGCTTGAAATGCGCCTCTGCACACCTATGGAAGTTAGCCTTGTGTCGTTAATATGTGCTGTCCCTGAAATAAAGGAATACATAGTGTTTGTTCATCCCCGCACCTTAGAGCGGTCTTATCTGATCCCGGACAGGAAGCATAAAGACAGATTAATCAGCAATAATGACATCACATAACACACATAATAGTTGTGTTTCCCCGTACTTAGTCCAGTAGAAGCAGAGGAACGGACTGAGGTGCTGTGGCAGCGCTGACGTCTGATTTATCCCGTACTTAATGCTGCGCTCTGACTCGGCGCCCAGTCTAATGCACTGACCATTACTCAGCCCGCACGTAGTAATTAAAGGGCCATTCTTCTGCACGCCTCGCCCCCCCGCGCGCCTCCTCACAGACTGCACGCCACACCGGGGGTGATATTTAGACTCAACTGACAACGGACAATAGGTCGCTCCAACATTCTGAAAAACACATCGATTACGAGACTTTTTCTCCAAGGATACGACACTTAAATGATGATGTTCTTTCTAGTTTTGTAACTTCCTAGGAAGTTAGGAATGAGTTTGGAAAAAACGATCAGTTCACAAATGACACGCTCCCTCTTTAAGGCCCTTTAATGTCAACACAACAGGACATGCATGGTAAGTGTGGATACCTGCTCCTCTGAGGTCCATACAATTACATGTGGTGTGCCCCAGGGTTCGATTTTAGGCCCAGTGCTTTTTAACCTGTATATGCTCCCTCTTGGTGATGTCATCAGGAGACATGGAGTCAACTTTCATAGTTACGCTGATGATACACAGTTGTACATCTCCATGTCTCCTGAGGACACCAGGCCAATGGATGCACTTTTTAACTGCATTTTAGATCAAATCCTGGATGGCAGAAAACTTTCTCCAGCTTAACCAGGACAAAACTGAAGTTTTAGTCATCGGTCCTCAGGCCCAGAGAGAGAAACTTTTACCCAAACTACAGTCATTGTCTTTTAATCCTTCCTCACAGGTGAAGAACCTGGGTGTGATGTTTGACTCTGAGCTGACTTTAATTCCACACATTAAGAATATCACAAAGATAGGTTTTTACCATCTAAAGAACATAGCCAGAGTCCGCCCCATTCTCTCTCGGGCCAACACGGAGACGCTCATGCATGCTTTTATCACCAGTCGTATCGACTACTGTAATGCCCTGCTTTCTGGTCTTCCCAAAAAGAGTATCTCAGGTTTACAACTTTTACAAAATTCAGCAGCTCGTGTCCTGACGAAGACCAGGAGGCGGGACCACATTACAGGAGGCGGGGCCACATTACACTGGTTTTAGAGTCGCTGCATTGGCTCCCCGTGTGTTTCAGGATCCATTTTAAAGTTCTTTTAATGGTCTTTAAATGTCTTAATGGTCTTGGTCCTTCTTATCTTTCAGAACTGCTTTTACCTTATGAACCTTCACGGCCCCTTCGCTCCTCTGGCAGGGGTCTCCTAGTTATTCCTAAAGTCAACAGAAAGACTCACGGCGAGGCGTCTTTCCAATATTATGGCCCTCGCCTCTGGAACGACCTGCCAGAGGAGCTCAGGACCACAGAGAACGTTCATGTTTCTAAGAGCAGGCTCAAGACCCACCTCTTTAGCTTAGCTTTTAACTGATATTTATTTATTTAGTCCTAATGAAATATTGTGTGTGTGTGTGTGTGTGTGTGTGTGTGTTATCTGTAAAGCACTTTGTGATACCTTTTGGTATGAAAAGCGCTTTATAAATAGAGTTTGATTTGATTTGAACACAATCATGTGTTCCCACCATATTCTCACTTAGTTTCCTCGTGGGAAATATGCTTGCACATATCAAAGTGATGTCTCTCCAGTGTGACAAGGGGCTCATAGGGCGGCGTGTATGCGTCGATGTTGGCTGACGGTGGTTAAACAAATTCACTGCAAGAAAACATGAATGGAAAACAACGAAGTCCCGATTGGAGCCGTCTGTTCAGAGATTGTTCTGGAAAACCGTCCCACTATCGTGCAGTGGGTTCTACAGCCTCCTGCCCCTCCATCTGACGTCCTGACAAAGAACCACAAAGTCATTTCCGTATCGGGGCGCTCAGTAAACCGTGGAAATGTGTTAAAATAAGTGGGCTGAGCCGCTGTGCCCGGGCCCCCCCCTCATTGGCCCGGGTCTCCCCCCGTCGGAGCGGCGTGGCTTCCTTTAAAAGCAGGTTTCATGTGGTTCCTCCGTGGGCCTGTCGGCCTGTTTTTGACATGTTCAGTGGACTGTGCCGAGCAGACTGGCACGCCGCTCCTCTCTCACACTCGCTCGCTCTGGTCTGGCGGTCTGGACGGACGGCGATTTCACAGCTCTTTTCTCTCCATCTCTCTCTGCTTCTCTCCCCCTTAACCGTCACTTTTCTCTCTCTCTCTCCCTCTCTATATCTATCCAACTATTCTTTCCCTCTCCTCATTTCTCTCTCTCCCTCTCTATCCACTGTCTTCTCCCCCTCTTCTCTCCCTCTCTTTCTCTATTTCTCTCTTCATCTCTCCCACTCTATCTCGTTCTATCTCTCCCTTCTTCTCTTCCTCACTTCTTTCCCCCTCACTTCCCTCTTCATCTCCTCCTACTTCCTCTTCCCATCTCTTTCCTCTTCTCTCTTTCTTCTGCTCTCCCCCTCTCTTGCCTCTTTTTTCTCTCTCTCCCTCTCTCCCCCTTCCCCTCTCTTTCTCTCGGTCTCTAGCCTTCCACCCCTTTCTTCTCTCCCTAGCCGCTACTTTTTTCTCCCTGTCCCCTCCATTCTCCACTTCACACTCTCTATCTTTCGTATTAATTTTGTCCTCCTTTTTTTCTTTCTCTCGTCCCTCTCTTCTCCTTTCTCCCCTCTTTCTCTTTGTATCTTCCTCCTCTTCTCCCCCCTCTATCCCCCTCTCATCTCGGCTCCCTCTTACTTCCTCTCCATCTTTCTAGCTCTCACCTCTTCTCTCCCCCTCTAGTCTTCCACCCCATTATTCTCTCCCCATCGTCAGCTTCTCTCTCCCTCTCCCCATTCTCCACTTAATTCTCTCTATCCCTTTCATGACTTACTTCCCCTCATTTTCCTCCTACTATTGCTCTTCATCTCTCACTTTTTCTTGTTTTCGCTCTTCCTTGCCTTTTCTCTCTCCCTTTCTATATCAGTACCTCCCTCTTTTTTTCTCTCCCCTTCTCTTCTCCCCTTCTCTTGCCCCTTCCCTCTTCACACCCCCGCTCCCTCCCCCTCCCTCTCACTGTCCCGTCTGGCTGTCTGGATAGGGAGTGTGATTTCGGAGCTCGCCTGCCAGCGCCTGATGACTGTGGGACCGGGCCAAACTGCTGCTCCGGCTTCGTGCCCCCCATCTGCAATTTGTCACTATTACCCCCTCCCCCCCCTCCTCCCCGGGGGCAAACTGCCCTCCGAACGACTTTCAGGGACAGTTAGCATGCGCCGGGCTGGGCATACGCTCCATTACAAGACTGTTTAGCTTTAGAAGTTTTGATTAGGGATGCCGGGCTTTTAGGCTAATGAATGGGGACGCTTGTATTACACATGTCCACCCGGGTCGTTGCTCAGTTTGTGATTGGGTTTGCGGACATGCTCAATTTCACTTGTGGCGCAAATCCTGGTTTCGAAACGGAGCAAAAATGTCCGAAGTTTGAGAGACATGCAAAGCGACCCCGTGCGTTACTGTAGTCCGTCGCTTCCTCCAGTTCATGAGAGCGGGATGTTTTAAGGCAAACGATGAATGTGCAGCGAGCGCTAGTGGCAGAACGTCAATGAGGAAACAGTGCAAATAAACGGTCACAAAATACGCTGTAAAAGGCTGCAACAACAGCTGACTCCAAAGACTTTAAGTGCGAGTGGCTCACTGTGTGTTTAAAGAACGATCAAATGAAATCAAATCAAGTTGTTTTGTAAAGCCCAACGTCACAACAGGAGTGGCCACACAGGGCTGCGCCGAGCCTCGAAACCATGGCCAATGTAGGGCCCAAACAAACAAGTCTGATGTCTAAATAAGCAGTTAAAGGAAACACCAGGCGATAACCTTGGATGTGATCCACATTCAGACTCCACACGAGGACAAAACACTAGGGATGGGACGATACACTTAAACTCACGATACGATGCACCTCGATATGTCAGAGTCACCAAACGATACGTCACGATACGATATCAAAAAAGAAAAAAATATTACTGTATAATAACAACTTGTTTATTTTTGTTTCAGTTGAACACAGGGAAACACAACAAGAACACCCCCCGTGCTGCTCTAACCCGAGGTTAATGTATCTCAGGACTGGTTCTTCTTCAAAAAAACTAACATATCATTCCTGTGACTTGACATGGCGACGCACTGCACCATTCCCAGGATATATATATATATTTTTTAATAATATTATTATATTTAATACATCGAACTTGCATAGCGCTTTTTGGACACTCAAAGACGCTTTACATGAAAACAAATAAAATAAAAATTAGAAAGAAAAAAAAAATAATAAAAAAAAAATATATATAAAAAATATATATATATAAAAAACAAAAAAAATTCACGATCCATTTTTTTTTTACCCGATGCGTTTCGTCACGTTTTGTATTGCGATATTTCGCCAGACGATATTTCGTCCCATCCCTACAAAACACCATTTCAGAAACGTTCTCTGTAAACACGGAGCCAGCTCAGGAGGCGTGTGCGTCCACACGGATTGACTCAGGTCTGTGAAAACGCCGCGATTCACCTGCCAGCCCTGTGTGAGGCGCTGTGGTGCTGCCAAAGGAAAAATGAACAAGACTGTAGTTAGCGCATGCGCCGTACACTTTCTGAATTCTAAACAAAAGTCAGCCGGTAAATATGAAACCTCTCAATGGGTTTACGATCTGCAGCAGAGACGAGGAGGTGGATTTATCCTTCAGACTCACGGGACTAACTGTCAGTGACTTTCACTCTTGGTCCAAACACAGACTCAAATGAAGCTATCTCTGTGGTGATTTTCCCCTTGTCATGGTGGAGCAGAGAGGAGTGGAATTATAGTCATTCTCAGGTCAGACACGCTGTGACAATGGAGCCACGTAGCAGCGTTTTGAGATCTTTCCACTCTGGGACCTAGCTTGAAACATGCCAGGTTACAGACCCCCAAAACGTCAGGTTTGTGTGGATGATACACTGGATTGATTAAATATCATTGTTTTTAAGTCCTCGGCATGACTTTGTGTGGACAGGGCCTCAGACCACTACATTACAGTCACTGTGCACTACACGAGCAGTGGTATCTTAAAAAAAAAAAAAAACTCCACTTGACAACATTTGAGGAGTTACTGTGGACAATGCAGACGATCTGAATGTGGCCATCAGGCAGCTGGGACTTCTGAAAATAGGATACTTTGCCTGGCAGCACTAAACAAGTATACTATCCCCTCCATCCATCTATGCATTTTCTTCCACTTTTCCACTGCCTTGGAGTTGCCCAAATCACACTGCACCAGCCCCTATGGCTCCTCCTGCAGGTGGAGGGTCCACAGAAGGACGGCCTCATGGTTCTAACCGGGCCTGTTGGTCTCTCATAAGAGGCTTCTGAACCGCTCTTTGTCTGACCCGTCACCTAGGACCTGTTTGCCATGGGAGACCCTACCAGGGGCACGAAGCCCCCGACAACAGAGCTCCAGGATCATTCGGAAGCTCAAACCACCACGTTAAGGTGGCGGTTCCAGGAGGGGTATATACTACTATCCCTGTTGTAGACAAATGGGCACCTGGTCAGTGGTGGTCCTTTTTGAATGTGAGTAACCAAGATAAAACATTTCATTCATTCATTTATTTTAAAAAGATCTTCAATGGTCCACACAGTAGGAGAAGCCGCAGTTGCTCCGTGAGAATAATATATGTATATTATATATTTGTTGTATTAAAATGATTGAACACTTATGTACCTTGTTTCAGGAGCTGGTCACTCATCCTTGATGTCCGCAAAAGGTACACCAAGAACTCTATCTCATGATCGAGAGATTTATGAAGCAGTATTCAGCTGTTCAAGCAGCCTTATTAGATCCACGACACCGCAACTCCAAGACCAAATGACCCATTTAAAAGAGATGGGTCAGAGAGGCGGAGGAGTTTGTCCTGCTCAGGAACGTGCTGTACACATCACAGACACTGTGTGTGTCAGAGGAGACAACCTCAGGGCAGATCATATCTATCATGGACACAATGCTTTAAACCAGTTTACAATAGTCTGTACAATAGATCGCATAATGAGGAGAGAGAGGGGGGATTTTCAAAAGTAAACAGGGGTTGTTGGAACAGGAGAGACTGCCAGCGAGAGTGTTTCCAACGGCTGGGAACACAAAGCCTGGAAAGGTCAAGAGTCCTGCAGAGAAGGCAAACATGCTTATCCTTTTGCAAAAGAGCTGTGACTGATAATGATACGGTTATTTGTTTCATTTTCATGTTTTTATCTCGCCTTATGTTGTCAGGGCTTGTTCTAAACGTACACACGGCAGTTTGGTTCTTCATGGCAGCGCTCTTTTTTGTGCAGATTTGTTTAATATTTGAATAACATTTTTTATAGAGTTTAGATAGATGGTTTAGTGTTGTTTGTGTAGGAAAGTTCTTTAGATAGTGTTTTTATTGTTTTATCTATGCATTTAAAAGAGAGATGTGGTACTTTTCATTTATTTTGTGTCCTTTGTTGCTGAAAATGCTAAAAAAATAAAATAAACATTGTTATTGTCTGTGTAAGCTCTCAGTCGTACAGGAGTTGTCCATCTTCAGCACGGCACTGCAACTCCCTTTCTTCTGGGCTCTGGAGTCTTGTTCTTTGGGTCTTCTTGCCCTTTGTGCTTTAGTGAAAGCCCAGTTAGGATAGCCACAGTCTGAGAGGGCTCTCTGGACATGTTGCTCCTCTTTGGTCTTTCCTTCTGCACTGGTAGGCACCTCTTTAGCTCTATGTCTGAGCGTCATGATGACCCCTAGTTTGTGCTGTAGTGGATGGTTTGAGTCAAACATCAAATACTGGTCAGTATGAATTGCCTTCCTGTAAACCTCTGTCTGAAGTTTTCCCCTATGATAACTTTACAATCTAAAAAGGCAAGTTCTTTCTCCTTTGCGTCCTCCCGAGTAAATTTAATGCCGGGGTCCACAGCATTGATGTGATCTGTAAAAGGTGCCACTTCCTTCTGTTTAATTTTGACCCACGTGTCATCTACATATCTGAACCAGTGGCTGGGTTTGTTTCCTGGGTATGAGGCCAAGGCATTCCTCTCCATTTCCTCCATGTAGAGGTTAGCCACTATGGGTGAAACTGGAGAGCCCATTGCACAGCCGTGGATCTGTCTGTAGAAGTTGCTCCTGAACTGGAAATATGGGGTGCTAAGACAGATCTCCAGTAGTTGGCAAATGTGGTCAGGAGTGAGCGGGGTCTTTATCTAAGCTGCAGGCTGAGCGGAACGTTAGTCCGCTGACGAAGCCTTTTGGATGAAAGGCAAAGACTACTGAGTACAGAGGTTGACTCAAGTACCTTAATTTAAGAAACATAGTTATTGTTATTTTAGGGTATTTCAGGGTATATATCAATAAAGTACAGGGTTGATATAGGAGCAGTAGTATGGATAAATCCAGAACGATATCCATCCCTAGTAGCAACAGTCCTTTAGTCTGAGAACTGTCTTGTCCACAAAGGAGACGTTAGACTCTGAGCCAGTTCTATAAAGTGATTTAAAGGCAAATTCTACCAGTGGATAAAGCTCTGTGCACTGAATATTGCGACTAACTTCCCGTGTACTCTCAGCGGTTTCCTGTCCCCATTGAAAAAGAAAAACAAAAGAAGACATTTGTCCTATATCATGCAAAATCAACATTTTGGAGCTTTTAACCATGTTGTAATGCTCTTTCCTCATCAAAAACACCCCAGAGTGGAATTTGTCTTGTGAATCCTGCTCTCTGAGCAGCTGCTCCATCTTCTCCTGGTAAACGACTGGCTTGGGACCCTTTTACGCATTTTATGTCAGACTGTAAAACCAGGAAGTGCCCGACCTCTGTAATGCAATGCCGCATGGCCTGAATTAAATTTATAAAACAGCGTTTTCATTATTTCTGCGCTGCGACTAATCAGCCATAATATGTTCCTGGACAAGTAATTTCTAAATTACAACCAAATCTGCACCGAAATGTTCATTGCTGCTAGAATAAAAGTAAGCCTGTTTTACCACATAATCACCAAAGCTCTCATAACCAGCTTTTAAGTAAGTAAGTAAGTAAATAAGTAAGTGCTTTTTTGTCAACGAGATAGTGTTCAGGTGTTAGTCCTGAGCCACTGTGACTGAGCCGCGCTGCCATTGTGGGCCAACCTGAACCGGAGGTCGGGGAAACTGTAGCACCTGGAGGAAACCTGGCTGTCTGCCTTCAGTCTCCTCTGATCCTCTGAAACGGTGCACCGCCTCCTGGGTGTGTTCCTGTTTCAGAGCGTAGTGTCCTGCACTGGTCAGCTCCAACCCCTCCTTCCTCTTCCTTCTGCGCAGCTCCCTCCATCCCCTCCGCTCCATAACAGTCTTTCACCATCTCCAGTGAACGTCTATTAGCCAGAACATTAGTAGGGACTGAAGGCATGTGTGGCTTCGCTGGGAGTCTTGCCTGGATACCTCCTCGTTTGTCCATTTTTTGTTTCCTGTAGCTCCTCTAGTGACACCTCCACTGTGCTGCAGGTTTGGGGCTCTTGGTGCCTCTTTCGTGTCTCAGAAGAAGAAACTTGTAGGTCCCAAATGGGTTTAGCTGATAAACTAGCTTTTTGTTTACTTTTAAAAAACAGCTTTTTTCAGGACCGCTATTGACTCTTCGCAGTAAAAATTCCACCAAAACTCCACAAAAACACGGCAAAGACGTACCCAAGTATCCAGTAGAACAATGTGGAACGCTGAAACTACAAATTCAGCTCGCATTTCGCTTTCAGTTAATGACCGATCAGAGCTCAGCCACTGACAATAACAAGGCAAGAGCAAAACTACTCACATGACGTCTGGCAGCCGCTGGCAATGGCCAAACAACGCATTTACCAGACACACAACCATATCAGAACATATCCAGGCTAATGTGGCCTCTTGTAGACAACGACAGAGTAAATAAACCCGACTGCACTCGCCGACGTCGTCACCGGCGTCTATAAACTCCACAAACACAGGGCAGCTCCCGCACTCCACTTCTGTTGCAGTCGGCTTTAATTCCCATCCAACTGAGTCGTCAAAAATAATATTGAAATATGATTAAAGAAAGAAGTAAGCGGAGAGCCCGTCTTCGGATCATACGCTTTAGGTATGGTGCTCGTCAAGGATCCGGGTACAAAAAAATTGAAGCTAGAGAGCCTCAGATCGCCTTTCTTCTCTAGCTTTAATATTGAAATATGTGTGAGCGTTTGTTCCAGTGTCAGAGGAGACCAAACAGGAATACTCGTTACTAAGGAAATACCGCTGCTAACTTATTTGCAGATACCATTACTCCCAAAACGGATACCCAGCGTCCCATCTCCAGACACACATGTACACATTGTGGATTAAGTGCAACGGGTGCATGTTTCGGGGAATGTTTTATTTGAACATGCAGTTGAATACCGATGATGTAATGGAGCCTGACACAGAAATGCTTTTAGCCGCCGTCAGTAAAACATAGCCCTCCACTCTCCCCGCAACCGGCGGTCAAGAAAAGAAAAAACAAAAAAACGCCGAAGGCCCTCTTATACGGCAGTAGATCTCATTGCGCCGCTCTCAGAATCGATACAAAATGAAGCGTGAAAAGTTACGCTTAGCCCCAATGTCACCTCCAACCGTGCAGCAGAGCTCTCACAGGGGACTGAGCGCCGGCCTGTGGAGAGCGGTATCACACACACACATATATATATATATATATATATATATATATATATATATATATATATATATATATATATATATATATACAGTGGGGGGGAAAGTATTTAGTCAGCCAACAATTGTGCAAGTTCTCCCACTTAAAAAGATGAGAGAGGCCTGTAATTTTCATCATAGGTATACTTCAACTATGAGAGACAAAATGAGAAAAAACAATCCAGAAAATCACAGTGTAGTCACCTACAAACAAGCAAGATGTCTGGCTCTCACAGACCTGTAACTTCTTCTCTAAGAGGCTCCTCTGTCCTTCACTCGTTACCTGTATTAATGGCCCCTGTTTGAACTTGTTATCAGTATAAAAGACACCTGTGCACAACCTCCAAAAGTCGCACTCCAAACTCCACTATGGTCAAGACCAAAGAGCTGTCGAAAGAATCAGAATCAGAATAGGTTTTATTGCCATTGTCTGAGAACAGGTTCACACAAACTAGGAATTGTTCTTGATGCGGACGTGCAACACACCAGGAGAAAGACACCAGAAACAAAACTGTAGACCTGCACCAGGCTGGGAGGACTGGATCTGCAGCTTGGTGTGAAGAAATCAACTGTGGAAGCAATTATTAGAAAATGGAAAACATACAAGACCACTGATAATCTCCCTCGATCTGGGGCTCGACGCAAGATCTCACCCCGTGGGGTCAAAATGATCACAAGAACGGTGAGCAAAAATCCCAGAACCACACGGGGGGGCCTAGTGACTGACCTGCAGAGAGCTGGGACCAAAGTAACAAAGGCTCCCGTCAGTAACACACGACGCTGCCAGGGACTCAACTCGTGCAGTGCCAGACGTGTCCCCCTGCTTAAGCCAGTACATGTCCCGGCCCGTCTGAAGCTTGCTAGAGAGCATCTGGATGAACCAGAAGAGGACTGGGAGAATGTCATATGGTCAGATGAAACCAAAATGGAACTTTTTGGTAAAAACTCAACTCGTCGTGTTTGGAGGAGAAAGAATGCTGAGTTGCATCCAAAGAACACCAGACCTACTGTGAAGCATGGGGGTGGAAACATCAGGCTGTAGGGCTGTTTTTCTGCAAAGGGACCAGGACGACTGATCCGTGTAAAGGAACGCATGAATGGGGCCATGTATCGTGAGCTTTTGAGTGAAAACTTCCTTCCATCAGCAAGGGCATTGAAAATTAAACGTGGCTGGGTCTTTCAAAACATCACTGCTCTAGAGGAGCTCTGCCCCAAAACATCACCGCTCTAGAGGAGATCTGTCCCAAAACGTCACCGCTCTAGAGGAGATCTGCCCCAAAACGTCACCGCTCTAGAGGAGCTCTGCCCCAAAACGTCACTGCTCTAGAGGAGATCTGCCCCAAAACGTCACCGCTCTAGAGGAGCTCTGCCCCAAAACGTCACTGCTCTAGAGGAGATCTGCCCCAAAACGTCACCGCTCTAGAGGAGCTCTGCCCCAAAACGTCACTGCTCTAGAGGAGATCTGCCCCAAAACGTCACCGCTCTAGAGGAGATCTGCCCCAAAACGTCACCGCTCTAGAGGAGCTCTGCCCCAAAACGTCACCGCTCTAGAGGAGCTCTGCCCCAAAACGTCACTGCTCTAGAGGAGCTCTGCCCCAAAACGTCACTGCTCTAGAGGAGCTCTGCCCCAAAACGTCACTGCTCTAGAGGAGATCTGCCCCAAAACGTCACTGCTCTAGAGGAGATCTGCCCCAAAACGTCACCGCTCTAGAGGAGCTCTGCCCCAAAACGTCACTGCTCTAGAGGAGCTCTGCCCCAAAACGTCACTGCTCTAGAGGTGATCTGCCCCAAAACATCACCGCTCTAGAGGAGATCTGCCCCAAAACGTTGGTACAGTTTCTGACCTCTGATACACAGGTCAGAGGTTCAGCTTCTGCGCATACGGCCGCCAGGTCCTTGTGAGGGACTAGGGCAGGACTAACTAGGACTAACAATGAGTTTGGTAATCGATTCATCTGCGGATTATTTTTCACGATGAATCGTTTGGCTGTGAAAGGCTTTTTCTCGCATAAAGCTAAAGTGACGGCGCTTGAGGATGTGTAAACTTAGAGTGAATGTTTGTAGAGCTTTAAACGTCACTGCAGCCGAATTTGATTCGTCCAAAGCGGCACATGAACACAAGCACAGGTTTGTGTGAACATTTGAAAGGTACAAACCTCCAGAGATCAGGGGCTGGAAGTTTATTTCTAAACTGGTTTAAAGTGTAGGATCTGGAGCTCAATTCTGCTTTCTGATTGGATCATTGTCCTGAGACACAGACAGATCATATTTATGATATTTATAATGTACATAACCGTGTTGTCCTTCTGTGGACCCACCACCTGCAGGAGGAGCCTTAGGGGCTGGTGCAGCTCCAACAGCTGCCCCCACGACCCGGCAACGGACAAGTGGAAGAAGATGGATGGATAACAGTGTTGTTTTTGAAAGCCCTCTCAGTTTTAGTCTTTTTGTACGAAAATTATTTTAGTTTTAGTCACGTCACATTTCATTTTAAAAAGTAATTAAGCCTTATTACCAATTTCCAATACTGGTTTCCAATACTTATCTGAATTAATTTGTTCAAATATTAAAACCAAAATATCAAATATCAAAAACCTTTTGAGCTTTCGTCGACTATAACTTGACTAATACTATTGCAGTTATAAATGACTCAAATAAGACTAAAACAAAAAGACTAAAGGCCTATTCATACTTCAGGGCCTGTGCCTGGGGCAATGGTTATCTTTTGCAGCTGTTGCACTATGTGCCTGCGCCGCCTGAGGTCGACTGAGGCGTGGTTTCTTCCAGCGGCACTGAGAGCGCTCTCTGATGTCAGGCTCACGTTCATTTCCTCCTTTACATGGCGCTGCCCCGTGTTCTTCCTTAAGCATCACAGGCTCTCACAGGTCAAACTAAAAACGTTATCAACCCCATCGTGAGCAAAACAATGTGTGTCCCGAGAGAAAGCCGGCCCCGCTGTGGCCCGGGTCGGCACTCGCTCGACTACGTTAGCGCGACCAAAACAAAGGCACATGTTCACCCCCCACCCAGATTTGGTGACTGCAAATACAGATTACAATTTTGGCCATTTTTTCTCATAAAGCCTCATTTATGCTTCCGGTTCGTACGTAAAGAGGTCCATGTGTTCAAAGCGTGGTCTATTTATGCTTCCACGCACTTCTAATGTCCATCCTGTGCCACTGGAAGTTACCACCAGGTGGCGCTGAAAGGGCGTCGGAAAACGTATGAAAACGTGAGAAGGAGAGCAGGACTATAGTTTAGTGTTGAGTGGTGAGCCCATGTACTGCTCTGTTGCTTTAGGAAGTCCCACATGCACTCTGAGCTCCATGAAGATCTGTTTCAAACACAGAGCATACATTCATCTGATCCCGGGGAGCTGGGGAAGCACGGCTCAGCTGGTGAAAACAACCGGGCCAAACGAGCTCGTCCACTTCCCCTCGACGGCAGAACTTACACATGTGAGCGTTTTGGTTAGACGCTGCTGCTAGTGTGAGCCGTCGTCCTCGGACATTACATTTTGTGAGAGGAATGCCCGACATTAATGCGGAAATGTACGGGATATTTTATAAAACCAATAAACCTTTAGCTTTTGAGGCGCTAACACAAAATTTAAAAGGTTAGCTCAGTTAGATGCTAATCAGGGATATTAGCGGACACTAAAATTCCCACTTTCCGACATAAAAAGACTAATTTAACAAATGCTGAATTATGAACATAGTTTTCTACAAAATAAAGATACAAAGACATGGAGAGGAGCAAAGTGGTTCAACAGATCATAATTACATAAATATGTAATTAACGGAGAATGCTAAAAAAAAAAAAACATCCATATGGACCCGATTTAGACTTGACTTTATTTGTGTGTGATAAATAAGTTTATATTTAGGGATGGGTATCGTTAAGGATTTATTGATACCACTACTGTTACCGATACTCCTTATCGATCCAGTACTTGAACGGTACTCTTATTGATACCTTTAAAAGGCCACCATTTTTTTGTATTATTATTATTACTCTACATTGGGACCCGATTTAATTTTAATTTTTGCATACATTGAAAATATGGGATATAAATACAAATATAGGCAACAGTGTAAATGTAATGTAATATTTATCTAGTAAATGAAGAATTAAATCAGGCTGTTGGTTACATCTGGCTGTAGCTCTGGGACTGAACCCAAATGAAAACTTAGTGTAAAATAATGAACTAGAGCCACTGTCTGTTTTCTCCATGTTGTCACTCTCAGCTGGTGTCCAGTGGGTCAGGATCGGCTCGCGCTGACGTGCACGTGAGCGTGTTCACGCCGCTACTTGCGCAGTTTGTGTAAAAATAGAAGAAGAACATTATTTATAAAGCGCCTTTCACAGACATAGTCACAAAGCGCTTTACATGAGACAATTGTACATTCACTCCACACTCGGTGATGTTTCCCCTGGGGGAGACTGACAGAAGCGCCGTCGTGACTGCTCACATCTGTGCCAACGGTCCCTCTGACCACCACCACCATACATTCACACACACCATTCATCCAGGCCTATTGTACATGTTTTTAGTGGTAGGGGAAACCGGAGTACCCGGAGTAAACCTAATCAGACACAGGGAGAACATGCAAACTCCACACAGAAAGGCCCAAGTGAGAATCGAATCTGGACCTTCTAGCTGTGAAGCACGAGCGCTAACCGCTGTACCACCGTGCTAGCCTCCACCCAACACTCTTGGGTTTTGTGGAGGAAGAAAGTGTGAGTGATTCAATATGAAGTATGAAGGGGGGTTTCTGAAAATAAGCAAGTTTGAATGTTTAACACTGTGTCGTGCGGGGTAGTGGGGTAATGGGGTAGTGGGGGATGGACAGATCCGATGCAGGGAATGCATCCATGAGAGGGAAGAGCCTTTTCTTAGTGTTTATTTTAGCACATGTGATTGGCGCAGAAATGCAGCGGCCCCGTTTACAAGACCGATAAGGCTGAAGCTTATCGGTCCGGGTGGACCGATAAGCTTCAGCCCTAGAGCCGTTATGATACCGGGTTTTGGTACACATTTATATTCCGCCAGAAAAACGGATAAAAGAGTGAAAAATTGTGTTTCCAAAAATATACTTTCTTCCGCCTCGGCGAGGCTTCCATGACGCGATGCCGTCTGTACCTATAGACACTGACGGCATCTTGGGAATTGCCCATATATGGTCATGTTTGAAGCAGTCAGAGGGGAAAACTAATGGGCAACTGGCAACCAGGCAACTGGTTGGCCTAAGTGGTCTATTTCCGACCTGCCTCTTGGAATGCCGCTCGAAGTCCAGAGAATGTCCAGACAGCTCCGAGTTCAGACCCAAGATATAGACAGTAATGGCAGCCCCTAATGATAAAACTGTAACTAAACCACTGCACCATGGTTACACCAACATTACTGGTCACAGTCATCAATATAATGTTATGTAGCATGTTTTGAATTATATCTAGTGTGGAGAAACATTTATATAACGTTTATTATGTTAATTCAGCTGTAATATTCAAGTGGGAAAAACACCAGATACCAAACAACTAAACTTGATCTCATTTCTCCACCATAACACACTAAATATATTTTTCTAAGAAATGAAGATACGGAATCATGAAAAGGAGCAAAGTGGTTCAACAGCCCATCAATACTTTAAAAAACAACAATTCTAATATGGAAGCTAACATTAGCTTCATGCTACATATGCTAACTTCAGCCCCGAGTGCCGTTATTTCGCCTCAACTGAACAGTATGTCACGTTCTAGAAAGTGATGATGTCATTCTGGGGCAAAGACAGTTTTTGAAAGAAATCTCCAAACAGAAAATTGCCAAATGTTGTACCTCATCAGTGTTTGGAAAAGATTCCATTCACAAACCTGACATATTATTCTTATGGCTGAAAGTCCTTTCTACTGGCCAAAATCACACACCTTTTTGAATATTGTCACCACTTTAGGACACCTTTCAGAGAAAATAATTGGATAATTGGATAATTGGTTTACAAGTGCTGACAGAGAAGACATTGAACTTTGAGACAGTTTTCGTTTTATGTAGATTGTCTCAGTAATGACAGATGTTAGCCAAAAACTAACAAAAAATCTGCAGTTTGCCAGTTACCATAGTGTCCACAAAAGAATTATCTCTCTCTTGTGGTGTCACGGGAACTATTAGCTGTAAAAAAAAATCAATATGGACCAGATTTTGGCTTGACTTTATCTGTGTGTGATAGATATGTTAGAAAATGACATCTGTATCGTTATCTTTTTTTCCTAACATTTTTGTCAGCAATCTCCAGCAGACGTTTGAACTCGGTATCTTTAAATGTAACTTTCGTTCCTATTCTCCTGCAGCATCTCACCTCGACCCGGTTCTGACTTTGAGTTGTTTCTTGAAGGTTCGTCTTCTGTTGCAGGTTATAAAGAAAGCCATCTTGAAACTTGAATCTCAGTACCAGCGTGATTCCACGGGTCCACGAGCTGCCTCATTATTGCGACTCCCCTTATTGAATGCTGTCCATGGTGAATTGCACTTCTCTCTGTGTGTCTTTGCAGGTTTGGCGGTTCACCAGATCATCACAATCACTGTGTCTCTCATCATGGTCATCGCAGCCTTGATCACGACTCTGGTCCTTAAGAACTGGTAGGACACGATCTGTTTCTGTCTCCCATGGTGACCACCTGTCCTACTTTCCACTGCGCAGACATCCAGGCCACGGTTCCCCCTCCACCCCACGCCCCCGTGTCCCACTTTGTCATTGTTAGCGAGGTTTATAAAAAGTACCACTTATATAAAGCATAAAAATGCACGACTCCTGGAAGGATTTTGTCTAGTTTGATTGAACTCAGAGTGTCTTCAGCAGGTGTAAAGGACCACATATCTGTCAATGAAACAATGAAATCCGATGTACTGGTCGGTTCTGGGTATGATTTCCCGTTTTGCTTGCTGTCTTTGGTACGTGTTTCTGTAGCTGTGCGCAGTCCGGAAACAGTCGACACAATAGCCATCAGCGGAAGATCCACCAGCAAGAGGAGAGCTGCCAGAACCTGACCGACTTCACCCCGGCCCGAGTCCCCAGTAAGGTGGACATCTTCACTGCCTACGACAGCCTGCAGTGCTCCCACGAGTGCCTGCGCGGGGGAGTGCCCATCTACACTGATGAGATGATTCAGCAGACGCCCGTCTACAAGAGCTCCTACAACGGCAACAGGTAGGTTTGATATTTACAACTGCTCGTAATGTTAGTAGACTTTACAGTCAGGTGACCAAGAAACATCCAAGGCTCAACAAATGTATTTGTAGTGTACGTTTCATACCCAAGAGTTTCACAGTTACAAAACATTATGTAAACCGTCCATAAACTATAGATTGACATTAAAGTAAGTAAAGAGTGCAGATACATACTTCATGCATCATATTCATATTCACAATGTGTTTAGGCGGGATTTGAACATTGTCAGAGCTGAGGCCTGTCTCACATCTTCTGGAATTCTGTTCCAGATTTTAGCGTAAAACTGAAAAGCAGCCTCGCTGTGGTTAGTCCAGGAGAGCAGCCTGGCCAGGTTACCTCACCTGCAAACTGAATTCTCGCGATATTTGTGTGTTTGCAAACTTGAACTGCTCGTGCCTTCAGTGTTCACGACTAAAACCAAAAATGGTTTGTGCCAAATAGATTCTAATTAACAACGTGACGATGATGAAAAAGAAAACACGAGGTGCTGCTACACATACCACAAACACACATAAACAACACAAAATGCCAATCCTTGATTGACATGTTTTTTAATAAATGTTTTTGGCACTGTAATATCAGTCCGGCTCTTGCCAGGTCACTGGTCAGCCAGCCTGCCCTGCTTTCGTTTCAAAAAGAAGGAGCGGCTGGGGTCTTCTCGCAGCCACATATGTTTCACATCGCTTCAAACACAGATGCAAATTTGTAAAGCGTCAATCAACTGAGGAAGAGAGTCTTCACTCACATGTAATAAAATAGTTTAGCAGTTCGCCTGTTGATTTGATTTTAATATATATTCTGGATATTCTTGTTGGACGAACCATGCATTTCTCTGATTGGTTAATCTGCCGGTCAATCACGCCCTTAAGAACTCAACGGAGATAACACCCGACCTTCAGACTAAGAAGTCTATAGAAATAATAGTAAAAGTGTGGCTGGCTTTCCAGGTTAGCCGGTTCTCACCATATTTAGTCCTGACTCTGGGACCAGCTAGAGACCACTCTCTGAGAGTGCCCACCTTTCTCCTGTGGGGTTTTCCTTGGGGTTCTTCACAACTGTGAAATTATGTAATTTCAGCAATTCATCATCACTATGTTCTTCGGTTTTGCATATAACTGCCAGTATTTTGATCACTATCTTACTCTTTGTCGGTTAGAAAATAGTCTATAGATCTAAACACAGCTCGCTTAGTCATTCTTCCTGATTCAATAACCACCTTAGTCCTGGGCCACACACGTTCCCCAATGCTAAACCCACTTCAAAAAATGTGATTGATTACAATATTGGTCACTTCCAATGCAATCGAGGCTGCAGTATGAAAGGTTCCCTCATGTAGATGTGTCTAATCATAATCTTAATACTATTAGACATTGTTCCAAAAAAGTCTTCCAGCGCCCCTCTATTGTGATGGCTCTGAGTTCTTCTCTCGTGTCGGGAGCGACGAGAGGCAGAAGTGATTTTGGAAAGGGCTTTGTGTGCGGGACGGAGGAGAGCAGACAGAGGACATGTTCTCACAGCCCATTGTTGTGGCGATGAGTCACTTCACACCTCGGCGCTGTCTCCCTCTCTGCGGCGCGAGATCGGTCAGGAGCAGCACTGACCACATCAAAACACGCAATTACAGGAGGTGATATCAGCAGAAACGCGCTCACGCACACGGGTGTATGGAGAGCAGGTGTGGACGACTCATCCTGGACAGGGCATATCGAAAACAGGACGAGGTCAGGGCTAAACCAGGACTAAAGGGTAAACCAGGAATAAACCAGGACTAAAGGGTAAACCAGGTCTAAACCAGGACTGAAGGGTAAACCAGGTCTAAACCAGGACTAAAGGGTAAACCAGGAATAAACCAGGACTAAAGGGTAAACCAGGAATAAACCAGGACTGAAGGGTAAACCAGGAATAAACCAGGACTGAAGGGTAAACCAGGAATAAACCAGGACTAAAGGGTAAACCAGGAATAAACCAGGACTGAAGGGTAAACCAGGTCTAAACCAGGACTAAAGGGTAAACCGGACTAAAGGGTAAACCAGGAATAAACCAGGACTAAAGGGTAAACCAGGAATAAACCAGGACTGAAGGGTAAACCAGGAATAAACCAGGACTGAAGGGTAAACCAGGAATAAACCAGGACTAAAGGGTAAACCAGGTCTAAACCAGGACTAAAGGGTAAACCAGGTCTAAACCAGGACTAAAGGGTAAACCAGGTCTAAACCAGGACTAAAGGGTAAACCAGGTCTAAACCAGGACTAAAGGGTAAACCAGGAATAAACCAGGACTAAAGGGTAAACCAGGTCTAAACCAGGACTGAAGGGTAAACCAGGTCTAAACCAGGACTAAAGGGTAAACCAGGAATAAACCAGGACTAAAGGGTAAACCAGGTCTAAACCAGGACTGAAGGGTAAACCAGGTCTAAACCAGGACTAAAGGGTAAACCAGGAATAAACCAGGACTAAAGGGTAAACCAGGAATAAACCAGGACTGAAGGGTAAACCAGGAATAAACCAGGACTGAAGGGTAAACCAGGAATAAACCAGGACTAAAGGGTAAACCAGGAATAAACCAGGACTGAAGGGTAAACCAGGAATAAACCAGGACTGAAGGGTAAACCAGGAATAAACCAGGACTAAAGGGTAAACCAGGTCTAAACCAGGACTAAAGGGTAAACCAGGTCTAAACCAGGACTAAAGGGTAAACCAGGTCTAAACCAGGACTAAAGGGTAAACCAGGTCTAAACCAGGACTAAAGGGTAAACCAGGAATAAACCAGGACTAAAGGGTAAACCAGGTCTAAACCAGGACTGAAGGGTAAACCAGGTCTAAACCAGGACTAAAGGGTAAACCAGGAATAAACCAGGACTAAAGGGTAAACCAGGAATAAACCAGGACTAAAGGGTAAACCAGGTCTAAACCAGGACTGAAGGGTAAACCAGGAATAAACCAGGACTGAAGGGTAAACCAGGAATAAACCAGGACTAAAGGGTAAACCAGGTCTAAACCAGGACTAAAGGGTAAACCGGACTAAAGGGTAAACCAGGAATAAACCAGGACTAAAGGGTAAACCAGGAATAAACCAGGACTAAAGGGTAAACCAGGAATAAACCAGGACTAAAGGGTAAACCAGGAATAAACCAGGACTGAAGGGTAAACCAGGAATAAACCAGGACTAAAGGGTAAACCAGGAATAAACCAGGACTAAAGGGTAAACCAGGAATAAACCAGGACTGAAGGGTAAACCAGGAATAAACCAGGACTGAAGGGTAAACCAGGAATAAACCAGGACTAAAGGGTAAACCAGGTCTAAACCAGGACTAAAGGGTAAACCAGGTCTAAACCAGGACTAAAGGGTAAACCAGGTCTAAACCAGGACTAAAGGGTAAACCAGGTCTAAACCAGGACTAAAGGGTAAACCAGGAATAAACCAGGACTAAAGGGTAAACCAGGAATAAACCAGGACTAAAGGGTAAACCAGGAATAAACCAGGACTGAAGGGTAAACCAGGTCTAAACCAGGACTAAAGGGTAAACCAGGTCTAAACCAGGACTAAAGGGTAAACCAGGAATAAACCAGGACTGAAGGGTAAACCAGGAATAAACCAGGACTAAAGGGTAAACCAGGTCTAAACCAGGACTAAAGGGTAAACCAGGAATAAACCAGGACTAAAGGGTAAACCAGGAATAAACCAGGACTAAAGGGTAAACCAGGTCTAAACCAGGACTGAAGGGTAAACCAGGTCTAAACCAGGACTAAAGGGTAAACCAGGAATAAACCAGGACTAAAGGGTAAACCAGGAATAAACCAGGACTAAAGGGTAAACCAGGAATAAACCAGGACTGAAGGGTAAACCAGGTCTAAACCAGGACTAAAGGGTAAACCAGGAATAAACCAGGACTAAAGGGTAAACCAGGAATAAACCAGGACTAAAGGGTAAACCGGACTAAAGGGTAAACCAGGACTAAAGGGTAAACCAGGTCTAAACCAGGACTAAAGGGTAAACCAGGAATAAACCAGGACTAAAGGGTAAACCAGGAATAAACCAGGACTGAAGGGTAAACCAGGAATAAACCAGGACTAAAGGGTAAACCAGGTCTAAACCAGTACTAAAGGGTAAACCAGGAATAAACCAGGACTAAAGGGTAAACCAGGTCTAAACCAGGACTAAAGGGTAAACCAGGACTAAAGGGTAAACCAGGTTTAAACCAGGACTAAAGGGTAAACCAGGAATAAACCAGGACTAAAGGGTAAACCAGGTCTAAAGGGTAAACCAGGTCTAAACCAGGACTAAAGGGTAAACCAGGTCTAAACCAGGACTAAAGGGTAAACCGGACTAAAGGGTAAACCAGGACTAAAGGGTAAACCAGGTCTAAACCAGGACTAAAGGGTAAACCAGGTCTAAACCAGGACTAAAGGGTAAACCAGGACTAAAGGGTAAACCAGGTCTAAACCAGGACTAAAGGGTAAACCAGGAATAAACCAGGACTAAAGGGTAAACCAGGAATAAACCAGGACTAAAGGGTAAACCAGGAATAAACCAGGACTAAAGGGTAAACCAGGAATAAACCAGGACTAAAGGGTAAACCAGGAATAAACCAGGACTAAAGGGTAAACCACGAATTAACCAGGACTAAAGGGTAAACCGGACTAAAGGGTAAACCAGGACTAAACCAGGACTAAAGGGTAAACCGGACTAAAGGGTAAACCAGGAATAAACCAGGACTAAAGGGTAAACCAGGAATAAACCAGGACTAAAGGGTAAACCAGGAATAAACCAGGACTAACGGGTAAACCAGGAATAAACCAGGACTAAAGGGTAAACCACGAATAAACCAGGACTAAAGGGTAAACCGGACTAAAGGGTAAACCAGGTCTAAACCAGGACTAAAGGGTAAACCAGGTCTAAACCAGGACTAAAGGGTAAACCGGACTAAAGGGTAAACCAGGACTAAAGGGTAAACCAGGTCTAAACCAGGACTAAAGGGTAAACCAGGTCTAAACCAGGACTAAAGGGTAAACCAGGACTAAAGGGTAAACCAGGTCTAAACCAGGACTAAAGGGTAAACCAGGACTAAAGGGTAAACCAGGAATAAACCAGGACTAAAGGGTAAACCACGAATAAACCAGGACTAAAGGGTAAACCACGAATAAACCAGGACTAAAGGGTAAACCGGACTAAAGGGTAAACCAGGACTAAAGGGTAAACCAGGTCTAAACCAGGACTAAAGGGTAAACCGGACTAAAGGGTAAACCAGGAATAAACCAGGACTAAAGGGTAAACCACGAATAAACCAGGACTAAAGGGTAAACCACGAATAAACCAGGACTAAAGGGTAAACCGGACTAAAGGGTAAACCAGGACTAAAGGGTAAACCAGGTCTAAACCAGGACTAAAGGGTAAACCAGGTCTAAACCAGGACTAAAGGGTAAACCAGGACTAAAGGGTAAACCAGGTCTAAACCAGGACTAAAGGGTAAACCGGACTAAAGGGTAAACCACGAATAAACCAGGACTAAAGGGTAAACCGGACTAAAGGGTAAACCAGGACTAAAGGGTAAACCAGGTCTAAACCAGGACTAAAGGGTAAACCAGGTCTAAACCAGGACTAAAGGGTAAACCAGGACTAAAGGGTAAACCAGGTCTAAACCAGGACTAAAGGGTAAACCGGACTAAAGGGTAAACCACGAATAAACCAGGACTAAAGGGTAAACCGGACTAAAGGGTAAACCGGACTAAAGGGTAAACCAGGACTAAAGGGTAAACCAGGTCTAAACCAGGACTAAAGGGTAAACCGGACTAAAGGGTAAACCAGGACTAAAGGGTAAACCAGGAATAAACCAGGACTAAAGGGTAAACCAGGAATAAACCAGGACTAAAGGGTAAACCAGGAATAAACCAGGACTAAAGGGTAAACCACGAATAAACCAGGACTAAAGGGTAAACCACGAATAAACCAGGACTAAAGGGTAAACCGGACTAAAGGGTAAACCAGGACTAAAGGGTAAACCAGGTCTAAACCAGGACTAAAGGGTAAACCGGACTAAAGGGTAAACCAGGAATAAACCAGGACTGAAGGGTAAACCAGGAATAAACCAGGACTGAAGGGTAAACCAGGAATAAACCAGGACTAAAGGGTAAACCAGGTCTAAACCAGGACTAAAGGGTAAACCAGGTCTAAACCAGGACTAAAGGGTAAACCAGGTCTAAACCAGGACTAAAGGGTAAACCAGGTCTAAACCAGGACTAAAGGGTAAACCAGGAATAAACCAGGACTAAAGGGTAAACCAGGAATAAACCAGGACTAAAGGGTAAACCAGGAATAAACCAGGACTGAAGGGTAAACCAGGTCTAAACCAGGACTAAAGGGTAAACCAGGAATAAACCAGGACTAAAGGGTAAACCGGACTAAAGGGTAAACCAGGAATAAACCAGGACTGAAGGGTAAACCAGGAATAAACCAGGACTAAAGGGTAAACCAGGTCTAAACCAGGACTAAAGGGTAAACCAGGAATAAACCAGGACTAAAGGGTAAACCAGGTCTAAACCAGGACTAAAGGGTAAACCAGGACTAAAGGGTAAACCAGGTTTAAACCAGGACTAAAGGGTAAACCAGGAATAAACCAGGACTAAAGGGTAAACCGGACTAAAGGGTAAACCAGGACTAAACCAGGACTAAAGGGTAAACCAGGTCTAAACCAGGACTAAAGGGTAAACCAGGACTAAAGGGTAAACCAGGTCTAAACCAGGACTAAAGGGTAAACCAGGTCTAAACCAGGACTAAAGGGTAAACCGGACTAAAGGGTAAACCAGGACTAAAGGGTAAACCAGGTCTAAACCAGGACTAAAGGGTAAACCAGGTCTAAACCAGGACTAAAGGGTAAACCAGGACTAAAGGGTAAACCAGGTCTAAACCAGGACTAAAGGGTAAACCAGGAATAAACCAGGACTAAAGGGTAAACCACGAATAAACCAGGACTAAAGGGTAAACCACGAATAAACCAGGACTAAAGGGTAAACCACGAATAAACCAGGACTAAAGGGTAAACCGGACTAAAGGGTAAACCAGGACTAAAGGGTAAACCAGGTCTAAACCAGGACTAAAGGGTAAACCGGACTAAAGGGTAAACCAGGAATAAACCAGGACTAAAGGGTAAACCAGGAATAAACCAGGACTAAAGGGTAAACCAGGAATAAACCAGGACTAAAGGGTAAACCACGAATAAACCAGGACTAAAGGGTAAACCAGGTCTAAACCAGGACTAAAGGGTAAACCGGACTAAAGGGTAAACCACGAATAAACCAGGACTAAAGGGTAAACCGGACTAAAGGGTAAACCAGGTCTAAACCAGGACTAAAGGGTAAACCAGGTCTAAACCAGGACTAAAGGGTAAACCGGACTAAAGGGTAAACCAGGACTAAAGGGTAAACCAGGTCTAAACCAGGACTAAAGGGTAAACCAGGACTAAAGGGTAAACCAGGAATAAACCAGGACTGAAGGGTAAACCAGGAATAAACCAGGACTGAAGGGTAAACCAGGAATAAACCAGGACTAAAGGGTAAACCAGGTCTAAACCAGGACTAAAGGGTAAACCAGGAATAAACCAGGACTGAAGGGTAAACCAGGAATAAACCAGGACTGAAGGGTAAACCAGGAATAAACCAGGACTAAAGGGTAAACCAGGTCTAAACCAGGACTAAAGGGTAAACCAGGTCTAAACCAGGACTAAAGGGTAAACCAGGTCTAAACCAGGACTAAAGGGTAAACCAGGTCTAAACCAGGACTAAAGGGTAAACCAGGAATAAACCAGGACTAAAGGGTAAACCAGGTCTAAACCAGGACTGAAGGGTAAACCAGGTCTAAACCAGGACTAAAGGGTAAACCAGGAATAAACCAGGACTAAAGGGTAAACCAGGAATAAACCAGGACTAAAGGGTAAACCAGGTCTAAACCAGGACTGAAGGGTAAACCAGGAATAAACCAGGACTGAAGGGTAAACCAGGAATAAACCAGGACTAAAGGGTAAACCAGGTCTAAACCAGGACTAAAGGGTAAACCGGACTAAAGGGTAAACCAGGAATAAACCAGGACTAAAGGGTAAACCAGGAATAAACCAGGACTAAAGGGTAAACCAGGAATAAACCAGGACTAAAGGGTAAACCAGGAATAAACCAGGACTGAAGGGTAAACCAGGAATAAACCAGGACTAAAGGGTAAACCAGGAATAAACCAGGACTAAAGGGTAAACCAGGAATAAACCAGGACTGAAGGGTAAACCAGGAATAAACCAGGACTGAAGGGTAAACCAGGAATAAACCAGGACTAAAGGGTAAACCAGGTCTAAACCAGGACTAAAGGGTAAACCAGGTCTAAACCAGGACTAAAGGGTAAACCAGGTCTAAACCAGGACTAAAGGGTAAACCAGGTCTAAACCAGGACTAAAGGGTAAACCAGGAATAAACCAGGACTAAAGGGTAAACCAGGAATAAACCAGGACTAAAGGGTAAACCAGGAATAAACCAGGACTGAAGGGTAAACCAGGTCTAAACCAGGACTAAAGGGTAAACCAGGTCTAAACCAGGACTAAAGGGTAAACCAGGAATAAACCAGGACTGAAGGGTAAACCAGGTCTAAACCAGGACTGAAGGGTAAACCAGGTCTAAACCAGGACTGAAGGGTAAACCAGGAATAAACCAGGACTAAAGGGTAAACCAGGTCTAAACCAGGACTAAAGGGTAAACCAGGAATAAACCAGGACTAAAGGGTAAACCAGGAATAAACCAGGACTAAAGGGTAAACCAGGTCTAAACCAGGACTGAAGGGTAAACCAGGTCTAAACCAGGACTAAAGGGTAAACCAGGAATAAACCAGGACTAAAGGGTAAACCAGGAATAAACCAGGACTAAAGGGTAAACCAGGAATAAACCAGGACTGAAGGGTAAACCAGGTCTAAACCAGGACTAAAGGGTAAACCAGGAATAAACCAGGACTAAAGGGTAAACCGGACTAAAGGGTAAACCAGGTCTAAACCAGGACTAAAGGGTAAACCAGGAATAAACCAGGACTAAAGGGTAAACCAGGAATAAACCAGGACTGAAGGGTAAACCAGGAATAAACCAGGACTAAAGGGTAAACCAGGTCTAAACCAGGACTAAAGGGTAAACCAGGAATAAACCAGGACTAAAGGGTAAACCAGGTCTAAACCAGGACTAAAGGGTAAACCAGGACTAAAGGGTAAACCAGGTTTAAACCAGGACTAAAGGGTAAACCAGGAATAAACCAGGACTAAAGGGTAAACCAGGTCTAAAGGGTAAACCAGGTCTAAACCAGGACTAAAGGGTAAACCAGGTCTAAACCAGGACTAAAGGGTAAACCGGACTAAAGGGTAAACCAGGACTAAAGGGTAAACCAGGTCTAAACCAGGACTAAAGGGTAAACCAGGTCTAAACCAGGACTAAAGGGTAAACCAGGACTAAAGTGTAAACCAGGTCTAAACCAGGACTAAAGGGTAAACCAGGAATAAACCAGGACTAAAGGGTAAACCAGGAATAAACCAGGACTAAAGGGTAAACCAGGAATAAACCAGGACTAAAGGGTAAACCAGGAATAAACCAGGACTAAAGGGTAAACCACGAATTAACCAGGACTAAAGGGTAAACCGGACTAAAGGGTAAACCAGGACTAAACCAGGACTAAAGGGTAAACCGGACTAAAGGGTAAACCAGGAATAAACCAGGACTAAAGGGTAAACCAGGAATAAACCAGGACTAAAGGGTAAACCAGGAATAAACCAGGACTAACGGGTAAACCAGGAATAAACCAGGACTAAAGGGTAAACCACGAATAAACCAGGACTAAAGGGTAAACCGGACTAAAGGGTAAACCAGGTCTAAACCAGGACTAAAGGGTAAACCAGGTCTAAACCAGGACTAAAGGGTAAACCGGACTAAAGGGTAAACCAGGACTAAAGGGTAAACCAGGTCTAAACCAGGACTAAAGGGTAAACCAGGACTAAAGGGTAAACCAGGTCTAAACCAGGACTAAAGGGTAAACCAGGACTAAAGGGTAAACCAGGAATAAACCAGGACTAAAGGGTAAACCACGAATAAACCAGGACTAAAGGGTAAACCACGAATAAACCAGGACTAAAGGGTAAACCGGACTAAAGGGTAAACCAGGACTAAAGGGTAAACCAGGTCTAAACCAGGACTAAAGGGTAAACCGGACTAAAGGGTAAACCAGGAATAAACCAGGACTAAAGGGTAAACCACGAATAAACCAGGACTAAAGGGTAAACCACGAATAAACCAGGACTAAAGGGTAAACCGGACTAAAGGGTAAACCAGGACTAAAGGGTAAACCAGGTCTAAACCAGGACTAAAGGGTAAACCAGGTCTAAACCAGGACTAAAGGGTAAACCAGGACTAAAGGGTAAACCGGACTAAAGGGTAAACCACGAATAAACCAGGACTAAAGGGTAAACCGGACTAAAGGGTAAACCGGACTAAAGGGTAAACCAGGACTAAAGGGTAAACCAGGTCTAAACCAGGACTAAAGGGTAAACCGGACTAAAGGGTAAACCAGGACTAAAGGGTAAACCAGGAATAAACCAGGACTAAAGGGTAAACCAGGAATAAACCAGGACTAAAGGGTAAACCAGGAATAAACCAGGACTAAAGGGTAAACCACGAATAAACCAGGACTAAAGGGTAAACCACGAATAAACCAGGACTAAAGGGTAAACCGGACTAAAGGTTAAACCAGGACTAAAGGGTAAACCAGGTCTAAACCAGGACTAAAGGGTAAACCGGACTAAAGGGTAAACCAGGAATAAACCAGGACTGAAGGGTAAACCAGGAATAAACCAGGACTAAAGGGTAAACCAGGTCTAAACCAGGACTAAAGGGTAAACCAGGTCTAAACCAGGACTAAAGGGTAAACCAGGAATAAACCAGGACTAAAGGGTAAACCAGGAATAAACCAGGACTAAAGGGTAAACCAGGAATAAACCAGGACTGAAGGGTAAACCAGGTCTAAACCAGGACTAAAGGGTAAACCAGGAATAAACCAGGACTAAAGGGTAAACCGGACTAAAGGGTAAACCAGGAATAAACCAGGACTGAAGGGTAAACCAGGAATAAACCAGGACTAAAGGGTAAACCAGGTCTAAACCAGGACTAAAGGGTAAACCAGGAATAAACCAGGACTAAAGGGTAAACCAGGTCTAAACCAGGACTAAAGGGTAAACCAGGTTTAAACCAGGACTAAAGGGTAAACCAGGAATAAACCAGGACTAAAGGGTAAACCGGACTAAAGGGTAAACCAGGACTAAAGGGTAAACCAGGTCTAAACCAGGACTAAAGGGTAAACCAGGTCTAAACCAGGACTAAAGGGTAAACCGGACTAAAGGGTAAACCAGGACTAAAGGGTAAACCAGGTCTAAACCAGGACTAAAGGGTAAACCAGGTCTAAACCAGGACTAAAGGGTAAACCAGGTCTAAACCAGGACTAAAGGGTAAACCAGGTTTAAACCAGGACTAAAGGGTAAACCAGGAATAAACCAGGACTAAAGGGTAAACCGGACTAAAGGGTAAACCAGGACTAAAGGGTAAACCAGGTCTAAACCAGGACTAAAGGGTAAACCAGGTCTAAACCAGGACTAAAGGGTAAACCGGACTAAAGGGTAAACCAGGACTAAAGGGTAAACCAGGTCTAAACCAGGACTAAAGGGTAAACCAGGTCTAAACCAGGACTAAAGGGTAAACCAGGACTAAAGGGTAAACCAGGTCTAAACCAGGACTAAAGGGTAAACCAGGAATAAACCAGGACTAAAGGGTAAACCAGGAATAAACCAGGACTAAAGGGTAAACCACGAATAAACCAGGACTAAAGGGTAAACCACGAATAAACCAGGACTAAAGGGTAAACCACGAATAAACCAGGACTAAAGGGTAAACCGGACTAAAGGGTAAACCAGGACTAAAGGGTAAACCAGGTCTAAACCAGGACTAAAGGGTAAACCGGACTAAAGGGTAAACCAGGAATAAACCAGGACTAAAGGGTAAACCAGGAATAAACCAGGAATAAACCAGGACTAAAGGGTAAACCAGGAATAAACCAGGACTAAAGGGTAAACCACGAATAAACCAGGACTAAAGGGTAAACCAGGTCTAAACCAGGACTAAAGGGTAAACCGGACTAAAGGGTAAACCACGAATAAACCAGGACTAAAGGGTAAACCGGACTAAAGGGTAAACCAGGACTAAAGGGTAAACCAGGTCTAAACCAGGACTAAAGGGTAAACCGGACTAAAGGGTAAACCAGGAATAAACCAGGACTAAAGGGTAAACCAGGAATAAACCAGGAATAAACCAGGACTAAAGGGTAAACCAGGAATAAACCAGGACTAAAGGGTAAACCACGAATAAACCAGGACTAAAGGGTAAACCAGGTCTAAACCAGGACTAAAGGGTAAACCGGACTAAAGGGTAAACCACGAATAAACCAGGACTAAAGGGTAAACCGGACTAAAGGGTAAACCAGGTCTAAACCAGGACTAAAGGGTAAACCAGGTCTAAACCAGGACTAAAGGGTAAACCGGACTAAAGGGTAAACCAGGACTAAAGGGTAAACCAGGTCTAAACCAGGACTAAAGGGTAAACCAGGACTAAAGGGTAAACCAGGTCTAAACCAGGACTAAATGGTAAACCGGACTAAAGGGTAAACCAGGAATAAACCAGGACTAAAGGGTAAACCAGGAATAAACCAGGACTAAAGGGTAAACCAGAAATAAACCAGGACTAAAGGGTAAACCAGGAATAAACCAGGACTAAAGGGTAAACCAGGAATAAACCAGGACTAAAGGGTAAACCAGGAATAAACCAGGACTAAAGGGTAAACCAGGTCTAAACCAGGACTAAAGGGTAAACCGGACTAAAGGGTAAACCAGGAATAAACCAGGACTAAAGGGTAAACCACGAATAAACCAGGACTAAAGGGTAAACCACGAATAAACCAGGACTAAAGGGTAAACCGGACTAAAGGGTAAACCGGACTAAAGGGTAAACCAGGACTAAAGGGTAAACCAGGTCTAAACCAGGACTAAAGGGTAAACCGGACTAAAGGGTAAACCAGGAATAAACCAGGACTAAAGGGTAAACCAGGAATAAACCAGGACTAAAGGGTAAACCAGGAATAAACCAGGACTAAAGGGTAAACCAGGAATAAACCAGGACTAAAGGGTAAACCAGGAATAAACCAGGACTAAAGGGTAAACCAGGACTAAAGGGTAAACCAGGAATAAACCAGGACTAAAGGGTAAACCGGACTAAAGGGTAAACCAGGACTAAAGGGTAAACCAGGTCTAAACCAGGACTAAAGGGTAAACCGGACTAAAGGGTAAACCAGGAATAAACCAGGACTAAAGGGTAAACCGGACTAAAGGGTAAACCAGGACTAAACCAGGACTAAAGGGTAAACCAGGTCTAAACCAGGACTAAAGGGTAAACCGGACTAAAGGGTAAACCAGGTCTAAACCAGGACTAAAGGGTAAACCGGACTAAAAGGTAAACCAGGTCTAAACCAGGACTAAAGGGTAAACCGGACTAAAGGGTAAACCAGGACTAAAGGGTAAACCAGGTCTAAACCAGGACTAAAGGGTAAACCAGGTCTAAACCAGGACTAAAGGGTAAACCAGGTCTAAACCAGGACTAAAGGGTAAACCAGGACTAAAGGGTAAACCAGGTCTAAACCAGGACTAAAGGGTAAACCGGACTAAAGGGTAAACCACGAATAAACCAGGACTAAAGGGTAAACCGGACTAAAGGGTAAACCGGACTAAAGGGTAAACCAGGACTAAAGGGTAAACCAGGTCTAAACCAGGACTAAAGGGTAAACCGGACTAAAGGGTAAACCAGGACTAAAGGGTAAACCAGGAATAAACCAGGACTAAAGGGTAAACCAGGAATAAACCAGGACTAAAGGGTAAACCACGAATAAACCAGGACTAAAGGGTAAACCACGAATAAACCAGGACTAAAGGGTAAACCGGACTAAAGGGTAAACCAGGACTAAAGGGTAAACCAGGTCTAAACCAGGACTAAAGGGTAAACCGGACTAAAGGGTAAACCAGGAATAAACCAGGACTGAAGGGTAAACCAGGAATAAACCAGGACTGAAGGGTAAACCAGGAATAAACCAGGACTAAAGGGTAAACCAGGTCTAAACCAGGACTAAAGGGTAAACCAGGTCTAAACCAGGACTAAAGGGTAAACAGGTCTAAACCAGGACTAAAGGGTAAACCAGGTCTAAACCAGGACTAAAGGGTAAACCAGGAATAAACCAGGACTAAAGGGTAAACCAGGAATAAACCAGGACTAAAGGGTAAACCAGGAATAAACCAGGACTGAAGGGTAAACCAGGTCTAAACCAGGACTAAAGGGTAAACCAGGAATAAACCAGGACTAAAGGGTAAACCGGACTAAAGGGTAAACCAGGAATAAACCAGGACTGAAGGGTAAACCAGGAATAAACCAGGACTAAAGGGTAAACCAGGTCTAAACCAGGACTAAAGGGTAAACCAGGAATAAACCAGGACTAAAGGGTAAACCAGGTCTAAACCAGGACTAAAGGGTAAACCAGGACTAAAGGGTAAACCAGGTTTAAACCAGGACTAAAGGGTAAACCAGGTCTAAACCAGGACTAAAGGGTAAACCAGGTCTAAACCAGGACTAAAGGGTAAACCGGACTAAAGGGTAAACCAGGACTAAAGGGTAAACCAGGTCTAAACCAGGACTAAAGGGTAAACCAGGTCTAAACCAGGACTAAAGGGTAAACCAGGACTAAAGGGTAAACCAGGTCTAAACCAGGACTAAAGGGTAAACCAGGAATAAACCAGGACTAAAGGGTAAACCAGGAATAAACCAGGACTAAAGGGTAAACCACGAATAAACCAGGACTAAAGGGTAAACCACGAATAAACCAGGACTAAAGGGTAAACCACGAATAAACCAGGACTAAAGGGTAAACCGGACTAAAGGGTAAACCAGGACTAAAGGGTAAACCAGGTCTAAACCAGGACTAAAGGGTAAACCGGACTAAAGGGTAAACCAGGAATAAACCAGGACTAAAGGGTAAACCAGGAATAAACCAGGACTAAAGGGTAAACCAGGAATAAACCAGGACTAAAGGGTAAACCACGAATAAACCAGGACTAAAGGGTAAACCAGGTCTAAACCAGGACTAAAGGGTAAACCGGACTAAAGGGTAAACCACGAATAAACCAGGACTAAAGGGTAAACCGGACTAAAGGGTAAACCAGGTCTAAACCAGGACTAAAGGGTAAACCGGACTAAAGGGTAAACCAGGACTAAAGGGTAAACCAGGTCTAAACCAGGACTAAAGGGTAAACCAGGACTAAAGGGTAAACCAGGTCTAAACCAGGACTAAATGGTAAACCGGACTAAAGGGTAAACCAGGAATAAACCAGGACTAAAGGGTAAACCAGGAATAAACCAGGACTAAAGGGTAAACCAGGAATAAACCAGGACTAAAGGGTAAACCAGGAATAAACCAGGACTAAAGGGTAAACCAGGAATAAACCAGGACTAAAGGGTAAACCAGGAATAAACCAGGACTAAAGGGTAAACCAGGTCTAAACCAGGACTAAAGGGTAAACCGGACTAAAGGGTAAACCAGGAATAAACCAGGACTAAAGGGTAAACCACGAATAAACCAGGACTAAAGGGTAAACCACGAATAAACCAGGACTAAAGGGTAAACCGGACTAAAGGGTAAACCGGACTAAAGGGTAAACCAGGACTAAAGGGTAAACCAGGTCTAAACCAGGACTAAAGGGTAAACCGGACTAAAGGGTAAACCAGGAATAAACCAGGACTAAAGGGTAAACCAGGAATAAACCAGGACTAAAGGGTAAACCAGGAATAAACCAGGACTAAAGGGTAAACCAGGACTAAAGGGTAAACCAGGAATAAACCAGGACTAAAGGGTAAACCGGACTAAAGGGTAAACCAGGACTAAAGGGTAAACCAGGTCTAAACCAGGACTAAAGGGTAAACCGGACTAAAGGGTAAACCAGGACTAAACCAGGACTAAAGGGTAAACCAGGTCTAAACCAGGACTAAAGGGTAAACCGGACTAAAGGGTAAACCAGGTCTAAACCAGGACTAAAGGGTAAACCACGAATAAACCAGGACTAAAGGGTAAACCGGACTAAAAGGTAAACCAGGTCTAAACCAGGACTAAAGGGTAAACCGGACTAAAGGGTAAACCAGGACTAAAGGGTAAACCAGGTCTAAACCAGGACTAAAGGGTAAACCAGGTCTAAACCAGGACTAAAGGGTAAACCAGGACTAAAGGGTAAACCAGGTCTAAACCAGGACTAAAGGGTAAACCAGGTCTAAACCAGGACTAAAGGGTAAACCGGACTAAAGGGTAAACCAGGACTAAAGGGTAAACCAGGTCTAAACCAGGACTAAAGGGTAAACCAGGACTAAAGGGTAAACCAGGTCTAAACCAGGACTAAAGGGTAAACCAGGACTAAAGGGTAAACCAGGAATAAACCAGGACTAAAGGGTAAACCAGGAATAAACCTGGACTAAAGGGTAAACCACGAATAAACCAGGACTACAGGGTAAACCACGAATAAACCAGGACTAAAGGGTAAACCGGACTAAAGGGTAAACCGGACTAAAGGGTAAACCAGGACTAAAGGGTAAACCAGGTCTAAACCAGGACTAAAGGGTAAACCGGACTAAAGGGTAAACCAGGAATAAACCAGGACTAAAGGATAAACCAGGAATAAACCAGGACTAAAGGGTAAACCAGGAATAAACCAGGACTAAAGGGTAAACCAGGTCTAAACCAGGACTAAAGGGTAAACCAGGAATAAACCAGGACTAAAGGGTAAACCAGGAATAAACCAGGACTGAAGGGTAAACCAGGTCTAAACCAGGACTAAAGGGTAAACCAGGTCTAAACCAGGACTAAAGGGTAAACCAGGACTAAAGGGTAAACCAGGTCTAAACCAGGACTAAAGGGTAAACCGGACTAAAGGGTAAACCAGGAATAAACCAGGACTAAAGGGTAAACCAGGAATAAACCAGGACTAAAGGGTAAACCACGAATAAACCAGGACTAAAGGGTAAACCACGAATAAACCAGGACTAAAGGGTAAACCGGACTAAAGGGTAAACCGGACTAAAGGGTAAACCAGGACTAAAGGGTAAACCAGGTCTAAACCAGGACTAAAGGGTAAACCGGACTAAAGGGTAAACCAGGAATAAACCAGGACTAAAGGGTAAACCGGACTAAAGGGTAAACCAGGACTAAACCAGGACTAAAGGGTAAACCAGGTCTAAACCAGGACTAAAGGGTAAACCGGACTAAAGGGTAAACCAGGTCTAAACCAGGACTAAAGGGTAAACCACGAATAAACCAGGACTAAAGGGTAAACCGGACTAAAAGGTAAACCAGGTCTAAACCAGGACTAAAGGGTAAACCGGACTAAAGGGTAAACCAGGACTAAAGGGTAAACCAGGTCTAAACCAGGACTAAAGGGTAAACCAGGTCTAAACCAGGACTAAAGGGTAAACCAGGAATAAACCAGGACTAAAGGGTAAACCAGGTCTAAACCAGGACTAAAGGGTAAACCGGACTAAAGGGTAAACCAGGACTAAAGGGTAAACCAGGTCTAAACCAGGACTAAAGGGTAAACCGGACTAAAGGGTAAACCAGGAATAAACCAGGACTAAAGGGTAAACCAGGAATAAACCTGGACTAAAGGGTAAACCACGAATAAACCAGGACTAAAGGGTAAACCACGAATAAACCCGGACTAAAGGGTAAACCGGACTAAAGGGTAAACCGGACTAAAGGGTAAACCAGGACTAAAGGGTAAACCAGGTCTAAACCAGGACTAAAGGGTAAACCGGACTAAAGGGTAAACCAGGAATAAACCAGGACTAAAGGGTAAACCAGGAATAAACCAGGACTAAAGGGTAAACCAGGAATAAACCAGGACTAAAGGGTAAACCAGGTCTAAACCAGGACTAAAGGGTAAACCAGGAATAAACCAGGACTAAAGGGTAAACCAGGAATAAACCAGGACTGAAGGGTAAACCAGGTCTAAACCAGGACTAAAGGGTAAACCAGGTCTAAACCAGGACTAAAGGGTAAACCAGGACTAAAGGGTAAACCAGGTCTAAACCAGGACTAAAGGGTAAACCGGACTAAAGGGTAAACCAGGAATAAACCAGGACTAAAGGGTAAACCAGGAATAAACCAGGACTAAAGGGTAAACCAGGAATAAACCAGGACTAAAGGGTAAACCAGGTCTAAACCAGGACTAAAGGGTAAACCAGGTCTAAACCAGGACCAAACCAGGACAAAACCAGGTCATTCATGACTCCGTAAACCAGGCGTATCTTGTTATTCTTTTAGTCTTTAAGGTTTCATAAACCAAGCCCACTCCTTGACCAGACCAGGATAAGTTCTCTCTTGAGCGCTTTAGAAAAACTGCACATTGAATGCATTTTTTACCACTCCAAAAAGGATGTATTTTGTCGCCTTACAATGTGGAGTTCAAATTCTTATTTATTGACGTTATGGATTATTCCATATTTAAAGGCATTTAACATTTTGGACTATACTATTTCCATCCGAACCAAACATGCTCCTAATGAGAAGCTCGACACAGAAAGGCAGTGGGTAGTAAAAGACTGGATTTGGATGAGAAAAACCTGTCTAAAGCTGACATTCTGCTGCCTTTAGTGGCATCTCTATGGAGACGAGCTGGAGACGTACCCATTCCTGGTAACGTTACTGTCATGTATGTGGAGAGCTGAGGCGCTCGCAGCAAAGGCTCATGTTTGTTTGTTCATTTATGAGATTTTCTCAATCATGAAAATACAGTGCAGTATTTCAATTTTATTTACTGGGTAAATATTTAATTCGCAACCACCCAGCCGCTGGGTGTATGCTGACCACGCATACACCCAGCATGTATGAATGGTCAGCATGGAGCTGTTACTTTCCATCACAGTGGTCTTCACAACGCTCCAGGAGCAATTGTTCTGTAGGGTTTCAGGTGAGAGGCTCCGTCTGCAGAGAAAACTTTCCAAACATTCCAAACTTTTCTCAATACTCCTTTTAATTATGTTTAGCAGGAAATCTGATTTATAAACGCCCTGAGCACTTAAAAGCCCTGTACCTGATTCTTTGTTTTTTCTATTAGTGGAACAAAATTAGTTTTGTCCTCCTTGAGTATATTACAAACAAAGATAATTGTGGAAATAATACTGAGCATCTTAGTACTGTATACTACTCATTTTGTCACGCTTCTAGACTGAACCCAAGAGCAGAACACAACAGGTGAGTAGTAATGATTTAGTTTTACAAGAAATGGTTCGACTGAAGGTATATTGGCGAGTGTCGCAGCATGGCAGAGGTGTAGGCAGGTTGGCTGAGTGCCAGGCAGAGGAGCAGACTGGCAGATGAGCGGGCAGGCAGGTGTATCTGGAAATGTAAAACAGGTTAAAGCACAAAAAATCCAAAACAGTTTAGAGCCAAGTGTTGTCACTAACAGTGAGTGTCGATAAACAAACTGGCGAGGAGTAGCTGGAGAGCAGCTCCTCTTGTATGGAGGTTGATTGAAGATTGCTGCCAGGTGAGCTCCGAAGATGCCACGCCCAGGTAGGAGGGAACAGACAGACACACAAGGGGAGGGGGAACACCAGGAGAGGCAGCCATGACACATTTCCTTCAGTTGCATGAGCTTGCAGATGAGTTTTGTGTCATTCCTGTGCCCTGAAAATGCAAGTGGTGAAAGATGCCTATAATATTATTCCTGCTAAGAATTTGGATGTTGAAAACTTATTAGGAAAGTTAGAAATCAATTTAGACCACAACTGACCATTGAATTTACTCACTCGCTCTTTCCGTGTTTGTTACCAAAATACCAGGTACCGGGCCTTTAAGTATCGGAGTCAGAATGCGTCTCATCAAAGTGTGCTTTGTGACAGTGAAACTTATAAAGTAGGTTTGGAACATATCACGATATGTCTGCCATGATATCGTATTGGAAACCGCGCATCGCAATACTTTGGTACACAACTCAGTTCTTGGAGGAAAACAATGATATAAATGTTTCTGACTTAAAGTAGTATTGGTAATCTGTGGGTCTGTTTGGTTTAAAGAGAAGAGTCATACTTTTAAAACGCCTCTGCCTTTCACTTGTCAAAAATCTTTCACTACATAGTCAACGTTATGTCTTCTTGTTTCAACAAGGTCTATAAGGTTCTTCTAGAAAGACACTATGGGTCAGATGTTCCGCCTGGCACAGTCCGTGCGCAACTCAAAACACAACCTGGTACACGCGTGATCGAGCATGTGGTTTTGCGCCATCTGGCGGCACCACTAGCGAGGGGGCGTTGCCCATTAGAGAAGAGGCCGACTGAGGCGTGGTTCAGGACAAGCAGAACTCGGAGCGCTGCTCTTTATGGCAGCCTTCACATTTCCTCTTTACATCCCGCTGCCTTGTATTCTTCCTTTAGACTTAAATAAAATAAAATAAGACATTATCTAAAAGTCTTTAATGCTTGAATGTAATGAAATAAAATCACTCTAAATGTCTTAATTTTCAAACATTTAATCTGATGCTTAAATTGAAATATACACTTTGAAAGCACAGGCTCCGGGCGTGATTATCTCATTGATTATGATTATGATGATTGAACTCACCTGCTTCAAATACGACCGCCGCTTCAACAATAATCCCGGGGTTGTCCTGGTCCAGCAGTCACCGTCTAACGCCAGTAACAAGAGAAATACAGTTGAAAATGAACGGACATCCACACATAAACCACACATCCACACATAAACCACACATCCACACATAAACCACACATAAACCACACATCCACACATAAACCACACATCCACACATAAACCACACATAAACCACACATCCACACATAAACCACACATCCACACATAAACCACACATCCACACATAAACCACACATAAACCACACATCCACACATAAACCACACATCCACACATAAACCACACATAAACCACACATCCACACATAAACCACACATCCACACATAAACCACACATCCACACATAAACCACACATAAACCACACATCCACACATAAACCACACATCCACACATAAACCACACATCCACACATAAACCACACATCCACACATAAACCACACATCCACACATAAACCACACATCCACACATAAACCACACATCCACACATAAACCACACATGAACCACACATAAACCACACATCCACACATAAACCACACATAAACCACACATCCACACATAAACCACACATCCACACATAAACCACACATCCACACATAAACCACACATCCACACATAAACCACACATCCACACATAAACCACACATGAACCACACATAAACCACACATCCACACATAAACCACACATAAACCACACATCCACACATAAACCACACATCCACACATAAACCACACATAAACCACACATAAACCACACATCCACACATAAACCACACATCCACACATAAACCACACATGAACCACACATAAACCACACATCCACACATAAACCACACATCCACACATAAACCACACATAAACCACACATCCACACATAAACCACACATCCACACATAAACCACACATCCACACATAAACCACACATAAACCACACATCCACACATAAACCACACATCCACACATAAACCACACATCCACACATAAACCACACATAAACCACACATCCACACATAAACCACACATCCACACATAAACCACACATAAACCACACATCCACACATAAACCACACATAAACCACACATCCACACATAAACCACACATCCACACATAAACCACACATCCACACATAATCCACACGTGCACACATAAACCACACATGCACACATAAACCACACATCCACACATAAACCACACATAAAGCACACATCCACACATAAACCACACATCCACACATAAACCACACGTGCACACATAAACCACACATAAACCACACATCCACACATAAACCGCACGTGCACACATAAACCACACATAAACCACACATCCACACATAAACCACACATCCACACATAAACCACACATAAACCACACATCCACACATAAATCACACATGCACACATAAACCACACGTGCACACATAAACCACACATCCACACATAAACCACACATAAACCACACATCCACACATAAACCACACATCCACACATAAACCACACATCCACACATAAACCACACATCCACACATAAACCACACATCCACACATAAACCACACATAAACCACACATCCACACATAAACCACACATCCACACATAAACCACACATCCACACATAAACCACACATAAACACATAAACCACACATCCACACATAAACCACACATAAACCACACATCCACACATAAACCACACATAAACCACACATCCACACATAAACCACACATCCACACATAAACCACACATCCACACATAATCCACACGTGCACACATAAACCACACATGCACACATAAACCACACATCCACACATAAACCACACATAAAGCACACATCCACACATAAACCACACATCCACACATAAACCACACATAAACCACACATCCACACATAAATCACACATGCACACATAAACCACACGTGCACACATAAACCACACATCCACACATAAACCACACATAAACCACACATCCACACATAAACCACACATCCACACATAAACCACACATCCACACATAAACCACACATGAACCACACATAAACCACACATCCACACATAAACCACACATCCACACATAAACCACACATCCACACATAAACCACACATAAACCACACATCCACACATAAACCACACATCCACACATAAACCACACGTGCACACATAAACCACACATGCACACATAAACCACACATCCACACATAAACCACACATAAACCACACATCCACACATAAACCACACATAAAGCACACATCCACACATAAACCACACATCCACACATAAACCACACATCCACACATAAACCACACGTGCACACATAAACCAGGCAAAACTGCAGCCACTGGAGGTCCTACACCTTGATGTTCAGGAGACTCCAGAGGCACCAGCAGCTTCAAATACCTGTTTGCTGTTTTGTAGCAGCTGTTCTATTAATCTGATGTGTTTCGTCCTCAGTGGGCCTTTATCTGCACAAACCCATGTACGATGATTACGCTTGATCTTTCATGAAATGTTGAAGGTTTTCATACCTAGTCCTAGGTATTCAACTATTTCACACTTTTCATCAGCAGAGAGATCCTTTTTCTTTCCCATATTGCTTGAAAAAAATCATGGCGATGGGTCCCCGGGCGCGGCACTGCCACCTCCATTGCTCCTTATGGGTTGCCCCAGTGGCATCGAAGGATGGGTCAAATTTTCCTACGAGGACAATAAAGTATACAAACAAACAAACAAACAAACAAACAAATGGTGATTTGCTTAATAATAATTTTTTTTAAATTTACCTTTATGAAACTGAAATACAATTTGCGACATAATTCTTAACGTAGTGTAAACCGGGTCTTGAGTAAAACCTGGTTCAATGTTTACCCCTACAATAGCACGTCTACCAGTGCTGCCACGTTAACATTAGCGAGCCAGCTCTTTGTTGTTGTGCTAAGTACTAACCTGGACTCCTCTCATCCCCAGGCCGTCCCCCACAGAGAGGCAGCTGATCCCCGTGGCCTTCGTCTCAGAGAAGTGGTTTGAGATCTCCTGCTGATGGGCTCCAGGCTGTGGGTTTCCCCCTGGGGGGCTGGCTGTGCCTGGTGAGTACACAGTTTGGACTCCACTTTTGGTGACGAGTCAGATGTTATTCAATGCAATGACAGACCAATACCATTGGCATATCAACCTTTCCTAAAAAAACAGAATTAGCATAAACAACAAACTGACCAAAATATCTAATGAAAGGTTGTTTATTATTCAAGTAACTAAGCAACAGCGCTGACTAAACAAAAGGTCAAATATTCTGAAACATGGTTAAACAAATAAATAAGTACAGTGATGAAGTTCTCCACAAATAGCGCCCACTCTTTATAAAAATCAATGCATTGGTTTAACCCTTAGCCTACACTTTTAACTGTTATCTAATCCAGTAAGGCAAGTCTCCAAGGCTTCTCACAGGAGTTGGCGTTTCATATAAAGATGGTAGAGAGTTACACAGGGGAGAGTGGTGCTTCGTTGTTTATTGCGTAAAAACGGTATATTATATTTACATACAAAATGTTACTATTTACATACATTTCAGGATGTTTTCTGGTTTGTTTGCATCTTCAAACATGTTTGGAATATGTGCTTTTAAAAATGTTGGTCTTTGGCTCTTTTTACCCCAGGGTGGGGTAAAGTCAAACCTGGTTTTGGGGTCAGAGGAACAGTGGCGTAGCAAGGGTACCAAGGGGCCCCAAGCAAGAATGTTGGTAGGGGCCCTCTGGCGGCCGCTCTGTACTCTCTCTGGGAGAGATGACGTCACAGGGGCAGGAGCTGGTCACCTGACAACTCCCATAAGAATAATAATGGCTTACACTTGTATTGCGCTTTACAAGCCTGTATTACCAAGTTTCTCAAAGCGCTACACTGTCGTCATTATTCATTCACTCCATACTCGGTGGTGGTAAGCTACTGTAGCCACAGCTGCCCTCGGGTAGACTGACGGAAGCGAGGCAACCAGTCTGTGCCGTCAGCCACTCACTCACTCACTCCATTCTCCCAGGCTTCCTGGTGTTCCCAAACAGGTGGTATGACCATAATGCAGTTCTCTGCATAAGTTTCCCTCAGAACATAAGGATAAGGTTCTTTAGGTCATGATGAGTGTTACAGAAACTGGTTTCACTATTAGAAATATAATCTGAGTCTGAATCATGAGTAAAAGGTCTGTCCACTGCTCATTTTAAGTTAACATTAGGGAACCATGACTCACTAAAGCATGCAAAGGGAGTGGGATAAACAGCGCCAGAGAGCATCAGTGGATAGATAGTGTAACTACAACACCAAAGTCATTGGAAAGCCAGTGAATATCATGCGTTTGCGGCCGGCCTATGAATAATAGGCTAGAATATAGGGCCCCCATGGCAAGCCACTCCTCTGCAGATGAACCATCAGATTTAAAGGTGAAAATGAACACTAAAAATCATAAAATCATTTTTTTTTTTTTACATACATTTTTTTTTCAATGAGCAGAAAAATGGTCAGAATGTGTATTTGTCTTTTTCTACGCACCAGCCGCAGAAATGTAAATTCATTGTTCCTTAAGGGCGTATCTCACCGGCCTGGAGACTAGCTGGAGACTCGAGTTGCTGCTGGTCACGGACATGTCTCCAACACGTCCCCTGGAGATAAGGCGAGTCTCCATGTAGCCCAGGTGAAAACAGGTTCAATATCAGCGGAGACTCCACGGAGACTTGGAAAAAGTCTCCATGTGGTCTCTGACAGGTCTACGTGGTCTCAAGCAATTGCATCGCGAATACAATTTGTTGTCCTTGATCTGTGAGACGTTTCTGTGACGTCCCTGCAATGTTTCCGAGACCTGTCAAATACCAAGGAGATCTCAAAATCATCTAAAGATTTCTTTCTATAAACAGAAATACAAATTAAAATATATTTATTTCCAAACTATAATGGGTGGTTCGACTCTCCCCTACTGCGAGGACTTCTGAACACAGGGTTTCGGTTGCAGCAATTGTAATGTAGAAATGTTGGGCAGAAAAGGTATTTCTATTTGAGTTTTGAAGCTGCGGACAGGAAGTGACAGACTTTTTTTTTTTTTTTTATTTGAACAGAGACAGTGTACAATATACATTAGCCTCAGAAAGGAGAGATGCATTGTACCAGGTTATAGCACTTGTGCTAATTTCCACCTGCAGTCCCTGGGCCTATTGTACATGTTTTTAGTGGTAGGGGAAACCGGAGTACCCGGAGGAAACCTACGCAGACACGGGGAGAACATGCAAACTCCACACAGAAAGGCCCCGTCCAGGTGGGAATCGAACCCGGGACCTTCTAGCTGTGAAGCACGAGCTCTAACCGCTGTGCTACCGTGAGGTAAAGTCCCAGAGCAGTTTGAAGCAGTTTGACGCATCTATGTCACTTCCTGTCCAATAAGGAAGTGAAACTAAAGAGAGCTTGGTACAATTTCTTAGCAAAATCTTAAATATAATTGTGTTGTAAAAAATGCCACGCTAACATTGCTTTAGAAATTAGCATAAAGGTCCTGTCTTGAGTTAGTTTAAGCTCAGTGATTGAACTCTTTGTTTTCAAATTTAGAATGGCGTGTTTCTGCAGCATAAGGCGACTGGAGTTAAGTCGCGGTGCCTTTTTAAAACCACCAAGAGCTCCACGCCCACATTAGCTTTGAAACGACACCGTGCGCAGCCGTGTCCGGTGTAGCCACAAGGTAGTGAAGGGGTTTTTATTCATTGTTTTTGAACTGATCGGAGCCGTTTGTCATATAGGGCAGCGCTTCCGTATGAGCCGACGCGGGCCTGGGGGAGATGTACCGCCTGAGTTTGACCCAGATATAAAGCCGGGTAGAGCTGCAGGTGGACTGGGAGGGAGTTGACTCGCTCTCGCACACCAGTAGTGACTGTGTATAACCCAAGATGAGAGCTGCACCGATCCAGCTTCTTTGCATCCGATACCAATACTGGGGGTTTGTAGCCTGGGAAACCCCCATGCTCAAATCATTTCGAACTTTACAGCGGCCTGGGGACCATGGCTGAAATCTTCGCCAACCACAGAACGAGGAGGGACGGCAAGACGATGACGCGCTATTCGACATACGGAAGCTTGTAGTTTGTTTACGGATAAAAACATTGAAAAAAATACTTACAGATGCAACATGACAGCCACAGACGCAATGCCATTTTTTAAATCAAGCTTCAGACCGTGTTCTAAATAGTTTAGCTCAAAAGTTTACAGCGGGTACGTCATACGTCATCTGATACGATTGGCAATGGCTACAATAAACGGATATGGACAATCGTAAACCACACCTCCCCTACGAGAAAATGAATTGGTGGTCCCCAGACTAAATATCACTTGTGATTTAGTCTGGGTATAGCCAGGCTAGGGGGTTTGAGTATCTGCGGATATCTGATATTATCCCATACCAGATCAATTGGTATAAGTCTTATCTTTTCCTTAGATGTTACATATCAATGATGAATTATATCTAGGCTATTAATAATGCCTTCAGGGAGGAGACTGCGGAATCTACGGGCCAGGTCCAGTGGACTTAAAAAACGTTTCATACACAAGGCCATCGGGAAGCTGAACTACCAAGAGACTTTCTTAAAAGTGGCTTTCTCTGAGTGAAACATTTTATCGACTTTTTTTCGACTCATATTTTATTGTCGTGATATCACACCGAGGTGGTTAGGAGGCTCCTCGGTGGCAAGGCCCCAGGGGTGGATGAGATTTGTCCCGAGTACCTTAAGTCTCTGGATGTTCACGAGTGAGGGACGGATGGAGCGTGAGATCGGTAGACGGATCGGTGCGGCGTCAGCAGTGATGCGGTCGCTGTATCGGACTGTTGTGGTGAAGAGGGAGCTGAGTCTGAGGCAAAGCTCTCGATTTACCGATCGATCTACGTTCCCACCCTCACCTATGGTCATCCCACCCTCACCTATGGTCACGAGATTTGGGTAATGACCGAAAGGACAAGATCGCGAATACAAGCGGCCGAAATGAGTTTCCTTCGCAGGGTGGCTGGGCGCACCCTTCGAGATCGGGTGAGGAGCTCAGTTACCCGGGAGGAGCTCGGAGTAGAGTCGCTGCTCCTTCACGTCGAAAGGAGCCAGCCGAGGTGGCTAGGGCATCTGTTCCGGATGCCTCCTGGTCGCCTCCCTCGGGAGGTGCTCCAGGCATGTCCCACTGGGAGGAGGCCTCGTGGAAGGCCCAGGACACGCTGGTGGGACTATGTCTCCGAGCTGGCCTGGTGTCGCCTCGGGGTCCCCCCAGAACAGCTGGAGGAGGTGTGCGTGGATCTAATTATATCTATGGATAAACTCTTGGATAAACATTTAACAAGGATGACTTTTCTACACTAAATATCCTTGTGTATATGACAGGCTTTAGGTTACATTAATATAAACAACTCGCATGAAGTGATTACAAATATGTGACATCAGTTATTTATTAAACTAAAATACAAACACTTGGCTTCAGCAGTGGCTATTTTAGGTATTTCTATCATAGTTTCTGACCCAGCCTTGATTCGTTTTCGTTAGCATTTGCATGCTCCTGCTAGCTTTAACATGCTATTGCTAACAGCGGAATTTGCACGACGATCAAAAATAAATTTGTGAACTAAAACTAATTCAGCAGTTGAATTCCCCAGGTTCTTAACTTTAAAACTATATACAGCATGCTCATATTCACTTAGATTTAGCTGGTAAAAGTTGTGTTTTTAAGGCACTGAGAGCCAAAGCTGGTATCGGTTCAGTATCTGATATTTGTAGCCGATACTCGATATATCGGATATCTGATATCTGTTACCTGTATCAGATCGGTCTATCCCTACTTTTTACAGATGTTTAATCTGACTCAGAGATTGAATTCTCCAGGTTCAGAGCTTCAGAACGAGGTACAGCATGTCTGTGTAGGCTCTGTTGTGCATATTCACAAAGTTTTAGTTGGTGAAAGTTTTGTTTTGTTGATAGCCAAAACAGAATTGATACCCAATATCGTATTTCCTTCCAGTATTGGATCGGTGCATCCCTAGAGAAGACTGTTTCCAATGCAACCTGACATTGTTTTGGGATAGGACTGGGCAATATGGCAGAATATTGCTGCTGAGTACTTTTTAGGCTATTTTGCATTTTGTGATCATTTATGACACACATACAATGTTTAACAACACTTTCATCATTGTTTCTATTCCAAAGCCAAAGGAATTGATTGGGGCCTTGCCTTAAGCAAACGTCACTCACCAAAACACAGCGTCAAGGCGAAAATGTCTCTCCCAAACCAATAAAAAGGAGATCGATTCCTGTTCCCCTCGCTTCATTGATCCAGGGTGTCTAATTCTGTATAAGTTAAACTGGCTGAAATCGAGAGCATTTGACCATGATTTGAGTTATTCTGACTTGCCAAGTCAAATGTCTTACCAATGGAATGTATTTCAAGCGGAAAAAGATGTATTCCTTTGGCAGGGAATTTCACTGACCTACTTTAGATTATTTGTGTTGCTGTGGAAATATGAGACTGGAGCCCTGCAGTACATTATTAAACTGAAAGGAACTGAGCGTCTGTAAAAGCATCCTTCCAAATCTGCTCATCACATTCATTGCCCGGTCTAAACCATTTTGTTTTGCAATTGCATTTTTTAACAGCCGCCCCGTTATTGGACTTTTGCCTCCGGTGGCGTCCGTGCGATCTAACCTCGCTGCTATATTCTCTCTGCAGGACCGTCCGGAATGTCCATCTGTACAGTCCGGAGCTGGGCGGATGTTTATTTTTCTACCTGGGACGAGGAGCCTCTTCTTGGGGGGGGAAGGACGACCGCTTTGTCACACGTAGGACCAGACTGCGGACGTCTCACCAAAAACATGAAAAGACTCTCTCTCTTTCTCTCTCCGTGGAAGCGTCCCCAGCTGCCTCTCCAGCGGCGGACCCACAAACTCTCTGAACTATGTGCCAATAATGCCACTATGTGCCACTCCCAGTCAGCTGACGGACTTCACAGAAAGCGCTATTTAATCTGTACCTACAACTCTTTTTTTTTTCTTTCTTAGAAATGTGAAAATATATATATATATATAAATATATATGTATTTGTTTCTGAATAGTTTTAAGAAATGTGTTCAGCAAAATCCTATTTATACAAATTACTATTCTATTAATGGAGCCAGGAAGTGAGGAAGGAAAAGAAAAAAAAAACGGTATATGCTTTATTGAATAGTTGATTTTCTGATTCTTTCTAATGGTCCCATTTTAGGACAGAGTAGTAAGTCTATTTTTTTACACGAAGTCTGCCGCACCCCGATCGAGAGGTTCGCACTGTTAATTGAGATTACCCCAGCGAGGCTCAACATGCTCCATTTAGCCGTCCTTAGTTTGAAGCCTGAGGGCCGAGACACCAAAAGGGGGCCAGAGTGACGTCTCAATCGAACGACGAGTGGGTGACATGGAAAAATGTTCATTTTTTAATGCGATTCATATAGAGCCCTTTCCAGCTGTAGGCAAAAGCGATTTCGCTGCGGGCGAACAGGTGGCTTTAACGTCACAGTTCTCTAGCTTTTCCACCCTCTATAGCCCCGTCTGAAAGCAATAATTATGGAAAGACATGGCAGGTGAAAAGATCAGTTTTTCAAGTAATGGTCAATTATGAGCAAATGCTCCCCCTAACATCTTAATTTGGATACGAAAGACATTTGCGACGACTCCCGCGCCGTCCCCATTCACAAAATTGCCTGCACCGTTGTGAGGCTCTCACGCTCCTGCGCAGCGCGGCGGAATCCAAATATGGTCCCAAATGTGAATTTCTGCTGGGTCGATCAGCCCAAACTTTAGAGCCTTTTTTTCTTAAATAAATAAATAAATAAATACATGTTTTACACTGTTTCAAACACATCTTCACTTTAATAGCACATTTAGACACCAAACCTTACAGTTTTGTTGTACTTAAGAAGATTTTTCAAAATCTATCATGATAGATAAAATAAAATAAAAATCCCTATATCTTTTTCTTAATTAGTTTATTTAAAGACAAAATATGGTATTGGGGATTTTATAAATATTTCAACTTGGCTCTATCCATTATTCAGATTTTTTTTCCAGAAAAATAACATAACATTTTTACTTGATTTTTATTTTTTTTACCTTTTATGTAAATAATCTACTGCAACAGTTTTTCAAAGTTACACCTCTAAATATAGCGATTTTTCCCGAATCCCCTGCTGTGTCTCGCCTGAAGTTACAGTTTTTCTGTAACAAAACTAATAAAGAACTGCCGTAAACTTCAAATTCAAACGTCTGTAACTTTTATAACGATTGCTTTATTCTTAGGCGGCGAATTCCGATTAGATTCAAATGTGAACAATCTTGACCTGTCGTCTGAAGTAACCAGAGCGTCACTCTGGTCATTTGGAGTCTCAGCTCTACCCGCCCCCTCGGGTGTACCCCAGCGCCACAGACTTGCCACTAACATGCCACACCTGCCGCCAAACTGCCCCTGACCTGCCCCTCGATCCGCCGCTTTCAGTCAGAGGTGATTCAGAAAGTAACTGTGCGCAACCGCTTGTTTAATCATACCTTTTGTGTGTGTTTAAGATGGTAATAACTTGCCTGGCTGGTCAAACTATTCTGGACTGAGCGTCAAAACAAATATCCACAAATCTCCATAGCTCAACGCTGACGCTCTTTTCTGTTGCCATGTGACTTCATCTGCAAACCCCGCTCTACGGGAAGCAATCGTCTGGCGTCACTGTTGAGGTTTGATAAACCAATTAGCAATCGATGTTTATGGCTAACGTCCTGTTGGCCTGGGTAGGATAATACTTCCTGTCCACATAATAATACAAAATAAAATAATTAAGATTACAACAACAGAAGAAAACTTAAATAAACATCAAGCAGACTGTGTTTCATAAAAAAAATTAAAAAGAGTTCAAATCGTGATTCTATTTGACCCATTAGCAACAAATTAGTGTTTAGCTTCAAGGCTAAAACATCTACATTTATATACACAGGAGTCTCCTCTGGTGAAGTATTTACAATCTGTGTCATTTTTTTTTTTATATGTAAGTGATTATAAAACAGCTGCTTATTTTCTGCCACGTAGTGTATGAAATGTACTTATTTCAACAGGACACAGCTAACGCTCCATAGGAATAAACAAAGGCAGGAAACAGTCGTTACCCTACAGGAAGTTAGCAGGACGTTTCCATGCACAGAGCCTATAGGCATACATAATTTATTCAGGCCAGACTTGATGTTTTACAGTAATACCGGGAATAATTAGGCCATAGGTCAGCACAAAAGCCGCCATGTGTGTTGTTTATATGGAATATGGCTATTTGTTTCTGAATGGTTACACATCAGTCGTCTTCCCTTTCCAAATTGAAATCAAGCGGCTGACACCTTTGTAGAGAATGTGAGCCATGCCAGGCTAAGTTTTGCCTTCAAAATATGGTATTGATTTAAAAAACAAATGATACACCATGAAACCACCAGGGGGCAGTAGGCTTCGCTCACTATTAGACCTCCATTGAACCTGCAGGGCGCCGCGACCTAATTTTCCTCAACCAAAAAAATGCGTTGGACTTTTTGAGCATATCACTCTTACGGAGCCAGGATGTGACGGACGCGCACAAATCCTCCTGTGTTTGTGTTGAGAGAAATGCATCTGTCCATCTGTAAAAGCAGCCATGTTGAAGTAGAGAACTACAAAGAGCCAGTCACCGCGCTCCACGGTCCAGATGAGGCCCGCCCGAGTACCCGACGCCGTTTCCGTGGTGATCTAGGGGCATTTCCATGGTGCTCCAGAGCAGTGGTTCTCAACTCGTATTGCGACCCAGATTTTTGACTTTACCATGTTACAGTGTGTTGGTCCCTCATCTGAAAATCTACTTGGAGTTGTCTTTTGAGACATTCAATTTGTGAATCTTCCATGCACGCCTGCACATACATTGCTCCTTCAATTTCCCGAGCTCCTACCAACTTTCTCACATTACTCCACTGCTGCTTTAACAAATGCTGAATTATGAATATATTTTTCTACTACATAAATATACAGACACAGAGAGGAACAAAGTGGTTCAACAGACCGTAAATACTTAAAAATCAGATAATGCTAACCAGGAAGTTAACATTAGCTTCATGCTACATATGTTAGCTACAACTACGACCCAATTTTGGCTTAACTTTGTGTATGATGAATATTTTTTTAGTTACACAGAGAATGGCTAAAAATAGTGGAAAAATGGTGATTCCCATGAGAGGTTTTCTTCCCCCTGGCTAGGCCACGTGAGGGACTACAGTGTGCCCGCCCATTGGGACCAATAACATGAAAGTTACGCAGAAGCAAATTACGCAATATAGCTGTAGTAAAGCCATATTGGATAGTGCAGGCTAGCTCCTGCCCAGCTTGTTAATTATTTTTCCCCCTGGATGGGAAAGGCCACATTTGCATTTTGACTCTCTGATCGGTCAGATTGGTGATCATGCCTGAAAGACACCTTTTGTAAACTCCACTATCCTTAGGGTTAAGGTAAGGTTAGTTTGGAAAACTTCACTATCCTGTAGGTCAGGTATACGGTTAGTTTGGATTAGTTTAAGCTCACGTTGGCTTGTGGAGGTGACATCATAGTTGGAGCTTCATCAGTCATTGCCTGCTAATGTCGGAGACTGGCCAATCAGGGAGAACTGGCCTCTAAAAATAAAACATTTTTACAGCAGCTTCCCCTTAGTTGTAGCTCAGCGCTCCTTCGCAGAGCAGCAAGTTCTCTAATTCCTACAAAAGCTTTGCTGTGATAAAACAACACAGTGGCTACATCCACAGAGAGGCGTCAGAGGTTTGTTTTCATGGGGAAGGAGGGGAGCAGGGTCTTAAATGCACGGAGGATGGGCTTCAAAAGGCATGCGTTTAGCTGAACCGGGCGCAACATGCTAGCGGTGTTTATTTCAAAGTCCAGAGAAAGTCCTGTAAAATGCGTAGTCAGACCTGCTTATGCCTGCTGCTGTGACTGGGAGCAGTGCAGCAGCATGCGCCACACTGATGTGTTGACAGGGCAGAGATCCTCTCTGCAGCGAGAGGATGGCCCACTCTACAGCTAGTGTTCCAAAATATCAGGTTTAATCTAATACCTGTGCACACTTTCGCTAGCAGAGGGCATATTTACCCAAGTGAAGCTGTTTTGGAGTAGTTGCTAGTTATTGGTAAGGCCTGCTTTGTAGTGCCTGCAATTTGTGCACAGAAATGTTCGAGCAAGAGTGTGTGGAGCTCTGGAGAAGGACACAGATCTATAATAAAACTCAAAGGAAACACAAACACACTAAATAACTCTTATTAGTTCCTGTGTTGAGTTGAAAAATGCACCAGTCAAACGATACCGTCCTTTACAGTTATTAAAGCTAACGACAAAACGACCCAAAAAGCACCCACTTTTGGGCCGCGATCCGCCCGATGAGAACCACTGATCTAGGCGCCTCGGGTGGAAAATGTGAAGCCTGCTACAAAGCACAAATCCAGAATCCAGGTACTTGTTGGCTAGAGACAGCAATACAATGTTGAAGGGGAAGTGCGTGTAGGGCGGTCACGGAGGGACAGACGGCCCGGGATGAACACTGTGGAGCACACGCTGGACTGGACATTTCCACACGAAGCCATCCCCACAGCGCTGTGACGGGAGCTAGCGCGGCGGCTCACGGGCTTGGAACCCTTCGCAACGTCCCCAAAAAAAAAAAAAATCAAAACAGCTGCTTGGTTTCTTTGGACGGAGACTTCTGTAGACTAAAACGATCTATAACCGTGTGCATGCTGCCGCCCATGGTTCAACTGTGAACTGCAATTTGGACTTTTTTTGAGAAGCCAATCTCAGCCAAACCGATGCCATGACCCCGTTGTGATTAGCGGCTCCGTAGAGCAGCTAGCGGCACTATCACGTGGTCCTCCGGGCACGGCCCACTTTGGCAGGTCTTTTTGGACTGCGCATGTGAGCGGAGTTACGTTCAAATTAGCAAAAAAAAAATTCACTTGGTTTCCCTAGTTTTAACATTTACATGTGTTGTTTATTGTTTATATTATTTCGTGCAACCATACTGTACCAATGGACCATGAGTGAACTTTCCGTCTTCCAGTCACTCACTGGACGGCATGGTAGCGGCTAGCGCTCGGGCGTCACAGCTAGAAGTTCCCAGGTTCGATTCTTTCTGTGTGGAGTTTGCATGTTCTCCCCAGTCTGTGTAGGTTTCTTCCGGGTATCACTAAAAAAAAACATGTGCAATAGGTGAATCCTCCAGCCAGGCGATTCGAACAGGTCCAATGCAGAGGGCACGTTTTGTTGTACAGTTGTTGTATAATGACAAGTAAGGCACCGTAATGTTCATACATTCATACCGAGTCAGCTCTTTCTGAATGTCTAAAACAATACCCAGACTTTTGTGTAACCTGAGTAAACGGTGCTTCAGACAGTGCAAGAGCATTTAACCTAAACCATCCTGTCCCAGACATTAAATTCCCCCTTTGGACTCCGAGCCCCTGAGCCGCAGCGGCCCCCGCGTACGGCAGCCTCACGCGTCGACCTACCGCCATGACTCCTTTCTTACTGAAGTGTAATCTAAAAAGCCAGAGGGTTCTTCTGATGTTACTGTAAAATACTGCGTGTGTACATGTATTTTCTATATATTCTATATTTGTGTACAGCGGCCATTTTCGGGTAGGAGGCGACTTCGAGGGGGAGGGGGGGTGGGGGGGAATAGTGTCTTTGTTTACATGTGTTACTCTTTCTTTCACAACACTAACCTTGTGCCAACTGCCTGCACTTTGAAGCAGCGTGTATCATATCTATCAAGTAACGACTCTTCGAACTCGGCACGCGCTATGGGAAGCCGGACGGTCATGTGACGCGGTGTTGCCGTCAAATGCACCTCCATTTTGTTCCAGATTTCTTTACGTCCCAGTGTGTACTCGCAGAAGCCATCGCACCAGCGCCAATAAGGCGGCACTTTTTTTTTTTTTAGACCCATGGAGTCCCCAGTCCATAACACAGTCGCCATTCATTGCTTTCTTCTTCTTTTGTTTGCGTGTGGGCTCTCAGTCATCCAGGAATTCGCCGTTGTAGTAGAGAATTTAAACATCGTCCAAATCAACCCGGTGCAGACGGCAAATATGTAAAATCTCTACTACCATGGTTTTTTACTTGTCTTGTTTCATTTGGTCAAACAAATCATTTTTAAGCTAACGCTCCAAACACTTGGTACTTCAAACTCTAAGATGCAGTACAGATACTTTAGATTTCCGTGTAGTAAAAGCTTTCATAATTTAGTAGAGTTGAAGCTGATAATCAACAGGCAATGAATGAAAACACGATCAGGAGAGGCACTGCAGGTGAACAGGAAAAAAGTTATTCAAAAGTTCCAAAGGGAAACCTTTGGAACTTTCTGTAGATAAATTGACGTTTTTTATTGTTTAACCACTTAACTGCCACCCTAGGGTTAGGGTTAGGGTTAAGGATTAGGGTTAGGGTTAACAATTATTTACATCCAAGTCTCAAAGCGTATTGACTGGAGAGCTTACAGTCTATATGCCAGTGTCATACCTAATTTGAAAGCCAAGACCTTCTAGTTTCTAAAAATATGTGTGAGATCTGTGTGAGTGAAACACAACACACACATTACATTTGCTGTTCTTAACCCTAATTATATCCCGATTAGGGTTAACTAACCCTAATCCTAGCCCCCTGATCAGGGGAGACGGCAGTTAAGGGGTTAATGAATTCATATGGTCAAAAGGCATTGTATCTGTAGAAATAGCCCACATTGCTTTTGATTTAAGGGTTATTTCAAAATAAAAGCTCAATAAATTACGAAAGGTAATAGATATCAACAAATCCTTCTGCAGAAACCTACGTTTTGTTAATTATAGGACTGAGAAAGAAGGTTATAATATGTAACCATGGTTCTCTGAGTGAAGAGACTATCTTCCCACCCAGTTCCATATGCCATATCTACAGGGAAGGAAGATCAAGCTGGGTGTAATTCAAACGAGTCGTTGCCACCACTAAGTGCAAACAAAAACACACCCAAGTGATAAAGTAAACTATATACACAAGCGACGCACGGTGCCAGGCGCATCCGGGGCGACGCAGCCCTGCGATACGTAAAGGCTGGTCGATTGTCCTCCGGAGAACTGGCAACAACTCTCGCCAGACGCATTAAAGCTGTTGCCAGACACATCAAGGGCAGGAAAAACTTCACTGATGTTGAGCAGCACAAAGCACCTTCCTCCCCAAAGGAAGTGCTCGTTGCCACGTTAAGCTGGTAGAAACGGGCAAACATAGAAGGGGCTGACCGATGTCTCATCCAATGAGGCGCCACGCTACAATGCCCGGGACGCTACCATGCCCCGTGTTGAATGAGCTCTGACATTCAGGGGAAACTGAGCCCCCGTCCCCAAATGCTTGACGGATCGCGTCCACGAGCCAAGTGTTACAATTTTCCCATTTAATCTATGGAGGAAACGTTATTCAGTGAAGTAATACAATCTTTGTTGTGCAGATTGGACTTTTCTTTGTTTCCAGGTGAAAATGCACATGTTTGGCCACAGATCGGTCCCTAAACTTGGAAAATTGCCTGCAGTGTCTCTCGCCTTAAACATAAGCTAATTTGATTAGTTCTAGTTTCGTCCATGGTCTCTCTCTGATTTCACCAAAGTTTAGGTCTGTACTTGGGAACGCCACATTCCTGAGCAGTGTCACATAGTCGCACAAAAGCTTTGAGAATCCCTTGATCTAACCCGTCCAAACAAAATGACTTTTTTTTGTTTGTTTTTTTGCCCTGGCTTGTGATATTTAAATGCTGTCAAATGGCTGCCAACTGCCCACACTAAATGTTAGCACTGATTCACCATTGTGGGGGCTGCAGGGGTGAGTTGGAGTAACATGAAGAAATGAACGCACGCAAGATGATAAAAATAAAAGATAAATCAGAATTTTCATAATAGTTTTAGCATCATTTTACATAACCAGCAACACACGAATATATAGCTTGCACATACAACAGAAAAGCCAAAATGCCATGCCACAGGAGGTGATACTCAGGGTCATCGTAGATATTAGACTTTAGATTTTAGAAACCGTAGATAACTGTATGTGGTCGTCATACATTTAAGGTAGGCATTTGTCCAGGTTGTCCAATTTAGGTCTATTTTAAACGCCTTTTTATTGGCATGCTGGGAAATCAGGGGTGTGTGACGTTTCCCGTTGACTTTTGGGTCACCAGATAAAATACCAGACCCTTACTGTCCTATAGGCATTAACTGGGCTGTCAAAGAATGACTGAGGTGTTGAAACCAGAAAGAACTTTAGTTTTTCTCTCTCTTTTTTCTGCAAGCCCTAAGCAGAAATGTTGGCACACATTTCTATAACTCTTCGTTCTCATTGAATACGGGGAGTTTTTTTCAAAATTTAAACTGCATTAATAAAACACCGTGCGATGCCATTCGACCACAATGGCCTCAACGTGGTGTCCCTCGGAGCCCTTGACACTCTTCACCCTGAGCGTACTGCGTTGAACACCCCTCTAAGTGAGTTCAAGTTGGTTGAGTTCAGTCGAGCGGCTTCACACAACAGAGAATTGTCCGCACAAGAAAATAAATGACATGGGAAATGGAGATGTGTCAGGCCCAGCTAAGGCGTGTGTGAAAAGACAGCGACTTTCGGAATGTGAAGAGAGCTGGCCTAAATGATAAAACTCCTGTGCCGGAATGAGGTCCCCGAAAAAAGCTTTGTTGGAAGGTGGAATATTTTATGAGGTGGCATGAAACAAAAGACTGCAGTTTCTTCCTGGCTTTGGGCCCAATGCACAATATTGTTTTGGGACCTCTAGAGAAATGGGCAACAAAACAAAGCAAATCAAAAGTCCACCTCGTCAGAAAGTCGTGCAAACCACGAATAACCTTAACATTTTGGATAACGGACACCATTAATAATGGAACAATTTACAGCTTGATTATGATCGCGCCAATGAGCCTTAAGGGATACAAAGTAATGAGTTCCACGCTATTTTGTTAACAATAGTCAGCCACTTCTAATTCCACAAGGACACAGCGGTACAGGATAAGGTACTATATGGCGCTCCAAAGTCAGTACTGTATGTGGTTGAGGACATCAGGGCATCAGCTGCACTAAACCGATGCCAAGATTTAACTGCGTGGACCTCTAAAAGGAAAGGGAGGACCTTTAAGAGACACAAGGACACTAAAACTTTAGAAATTAAATGATGAAACTCAGTGAGACTTTGCCTGGTCAAATATAAACAAAAATAAATGAACTGAAACATTTGAAACATTGCTTACCGGGCTACTATGCAGTCATACATGTATCCAATACATAATGTGATGAAATCTAGATAGCACTCAGGAAAACAATGCCAATATTTTTACCCCCCCCCCCCCCCTTTTTGATTTTTCTTTAAATGCATGTCCACCATAACCCCCGTCCTTACTGCAGTGTGGTGCTAACAAAAGTCACTGCCATTAACCAAAGCATTGTATGTATTACAGAATAGTGCAGATAGTAGAAAAGGCCATTCGCACTCACTGAAAGCTAATACTATTTTTATTAGATTTTCTAGCCATAGTTTTTCAGTCCAAGCGATTGTGTCAAACGAAAAGTCAGACAATCACAACTATGTATTCATGAGCTAAAATGATGTACCAAGAAAATGGCGTTTGATTGGGAAACTATCAACAATAAATAAATAGATGTACTCATACTTTTGAAGATTTCTGTTGCATTCAGATTGTGTTTCATCTTCATGTACTACACAATTGTCATGTTTCATTTTTGAGTGTTCGTCTGTGCTCGATCACAAAAATGACCGTGTTGTTGATTGGCAGGCATGTGCCACCTTGTTGAAAATAAAGACCTTGATGATAAATGTAATAATAGGCTGCGGCTCACATTTCCCACCTCACCTGTCACCTGGGGACACGATCATCACACGATCGCATGGTCACCATCACTGAAAGATGCGGGGACGTGCTGTGGAAAAGAAACACTTTGTATGGTTTGTGCAATCCAAACTTTTATATTTATGTTCAATATACCCAGGAGTACCTCTGTTCACTTTTGTACAAGACTCGAATATTCCACTGTCTTGCTTCTGAACTGTCTCCACCCCAATGCACCGACCCGACCCTTCCCAACCAATCTCTACCCTGTACCCATTCCTGTATCTCTCCGTAACATTTTGTACAAGGCTCAAGTATTCCACAGTCCTGCTTCCGAACTGTTCTGATTCCATGTCCCAAACGAATCCTCTGAACTCAGTCCCTTACTGTCCTAAAAACTCCCTGATTGGTCCAAACATGCTTTGTTTCCTGTATCTTTGTAATCTTTTGAACAAGACAGCAGCTTAACTGTTCCCACCCACGCACCAACTGAACCCTTCAACCCCAATCCCTGTCAAGTCCCCGCAATACCCCAACTGGTCCTAAACCCTCTCTATTTCCTACATCTATATAATCTTGTGTACACAACCTGACTTTACCACAGTCCTGCTTCTGACTGTTCCCACCCAGCGCCCCAACGGAACCCTTCAACCCCAATGCCCTAACCAAACCCCACCTACCCAGTCCCTACCCTTCCGCCTCAACTGTTCTCAAACCCCCTCTCTTTCTTGTATCTCTGTAATCTTTTGTACACGCCTCAAGTATTCCTACTTGAAACCGAACTCTTTCCACCTAATCCCCACCAAATCCCAAACCCACTTCTTTTCCTGTATTGCTGTAATCTTTTATAAAAGGCTCTAGTATCCCACAGTCCTGCCTCCGAACTGTTCCCACCCCATGTCCCGGACGAACCCTTCCCATTCCCAATCCCTACCCTGTTCCAATCCAACACCCGCCTGGTCCCAAATCAGGACTCCATTGCGTACGAGAGTTCACTTTTGTAAAACACTCAAGTGTTCCACGGTCACAGCTCCGAACTCCTCCCACTCCCAACGCCTTATGCCCGACCCCGCCCCTTTCCCCACGCCCCACGCCGAGACCACCCCAGACCCTCTGACCTTCTCCCCAAATAAGATCTCTGCCCTACACTTCTGTGAACTTTTGTACAAAACCAATCCTCCCTCTCAGCTGCTCCCACCCCCCAGTGCCCTACGTGTACCCCAAACTCTTCCCATCCGACCCATATCCCTCCTCAAACTCGGCATGTTCATAGTTTTCAGTTACACACTCATTTTGATCAGTTTGGGTATAGGCAATCCATTATAAGTCCGTGTGTTTTTTTTATGAGATTCTTCCAACACAAAGCCCTGACATAGCCCTTACATTACATGAGTATTGATTAATCAGTTCTTGGGAAAGTGCAGTAAAACTTGTAAATCCGTCCAGTGAGCTCGAGACACTCATTGCCATAAAATTTGCCCTCCACGTTAAAGTCAAACTGAAAACGATGAACAGCCGCCCCGATCCGTCTCTCCCTCTTCCTCGGGTGTACTCTAATCCTCTCCTCCCTTCTTTTTGTACTTTCTTTGTAAGCCGTTTGAATTTCCCAGTGACTTTTGATTTGATTTCTCTTGTACGAAGCTCTGTATTTGCAAGCTCACTGTAAAAAAAACACAAAAAAACAAAACAAGACAAAAAAAAAGCGATCCTCGTGGGAGCGTCCTCTGTACATTTAGTACTCTGTTGTTACTATGAATAAACTGTAACGTGACTGGGGCCGTGGGGCGAAACAGCACAAAATAAAAGATTGGAATATACATCCAAAGGCGTGTTTGACTGTTTATTTCCCCACATGGAGATACACTTTGTTGCCATCTGTAGTAAGAAAAATGGAATAAAATGTAGTAAAAGAAATTGTCAGTATGCAAGTTCCAAGAAGTAAAACTGTTTGATCGAACCCTTGTACTCGTACTCATTGGCGTCAACAGAGGGGCAAACTCATGTCCTATTAAACATGACATATATACTATGGTAACATGTCTATTTTTCTGTTTATTTATTTCCTTTATTTCATGAGGCAAAACATTAAGAACGCATTCTTATTCATAATGTTGGTCTGAAAGTGCTTAGTGTCCACACAATCATTCCCATAGCACAGTTTGCTGAGATGTATTATAGACAAAAGCTCCATGAGTCATATTTGAATAGAAGAAGGCACTGAAGATAATTTCCAGTCTTTGTGTATTAGTTTTTGTTTTTTTGTTCAACAATGCTACCCATGAGCATGGCATTTTGAATCTGCAAAGGAAAGTGTGGTCAGAGTCTCTGTCCAAGTGAAATGTCCTTGAAAAAAAAAGCAAAAAATACTGGCCCAGGAAATTTGAATTAACGGACATCCATTCATCCATCCATTTTCTTCCACTTGACCGTTGCCGGGTCGTGGGGGCAGCAGTTGGAGCTGCCCAGATCACATTGCACCAGTCCCCTATGGCTCCTCCTGCAGGTGGTGGGTCCACAGAAGGACAATTAACGGACATGTCTAAGACAAATGTAATAAGGTGCTTTCACTGCTCTTACACTTATCGCACAGTGGAGACACTGACTCATAAAAAGGATTCAACATGACTTTAGAATAGTGGTACCAACGAATAGCCTTGTAATGGACCGCCCCGCGTAGGCTTGTCCACAGAAAAGAAAGTGACGGATCGTTATAAATGTTGAATCATTTTGTAATTAGGGCAAATTCGCCTGGGTGCCCAGAGATTTGAGTGGGTGCTCAAGCCCCGCAGCACCCACCGGATCGGCGCCTGTGGGGTGCGAGCAGTGCTCCAGACTAACAGGGTAATACAAAACCAGTTTCCTTTTCCCAAGCTCCTATGGCTCTGTTCTGACCAGCGGCAGAGGCAGTGGAGGAGGATTAATGCGGAAGTGCTGGTGCATACGAGAACTCGGTCAGCACGTTCTTGACACTCAAAGTGGCGGTACGCTCAAAGGGATTTTTCTTTTAGAATTGCCAGCACTGTGGATTGAAGTCACTTAGGAATCAACTTAAATGATGTGGGTCTACTAACAATTAGAAATGTACCCTTGAAAACGTGGAACAACCAGTTTTGGTCTCTGCTTAATTTGCCTCATTTCCTTGCTTGTTTGAATAAATATGAGTTTGTGCCATAATTCCATCCTTTAATCAACATATTCACATGTGTTGCTGTTCAATGTCTTTGATTTTAAGAAATGTAACTCATCTCCTCCATAGAAAGCACCACCTCTCATTCGCGACCCGGTCTTTCTGGACACGAACCCCTGTGTTTGAAATTCTATAGTTCATTGTCATTTAAAAAATGGATTTCTGCTCGAATTCCTGAAATTGAATGACACACTCCTCGAACAGAATGACACGCCTCGTTTGCATTTTAATCAGGCTTTAATGAACTTATTCAATTTGCGACATTAACGTTCGCCAAGGCATTAGCGGCGCTGTGCCGGACCTCACACTGTTGTCCTCTGACCACGGGATCCTTTTCCCCCCAGTGCAGCTTTTGACAATTATAATTAAAGGCTTTTCATCAGAGGAAATGGGCAATACAGTAAAGCATGGAGAAAGTGAAAGACTCGGAAAAGGGTAACGCAAATACTGCACAAGAATAGTATGTGTATATTCTACATTTAGAATAGGTCATATTGGAATAGGCTCTCATATGAACATAATTCAATCAGCTACAGCCTAGGGTGTCAGGATTTATACTGTATATATGCTAATGAGGAATGGCTATTACAAGAGGTAATGGACTTGCTCCGGGGGCTTCTTTACAAAGACGTGTATCTGGGCTCAGGGGCGATTTCTTAACATTTCCATGGGGATGATTGACAAGCTTATTAACCAATCAGAGAAAAGCTGGATACGATGTAAGCGGCATGCGGCGTATTTTGTAGTCAGTGGTTTTACGAAGCGTAGGCCAGAAGAGCGAGAAGGGTCTGGGTGAAGTCGATGGACCATGAGATCAGTGGAGAAATGATGTCACCTCCGCATGACAACGCTAGCATAAACTAATCCAGACTAACCCACTGAGTACCCACTCTAGGTCAAAAAGGGCAAGATGGCGGCAGGCAGCTCGGGGGTGTTAGTTGCTCATCTATTTTACTCATTCTGAAGTACAAGGTGTCGGTAAACAACTCTAAACATCATGTACTGACAAAAGCCTAAAGAACTACTTCAACTGCGAAGCACACTTGCACAATCAACAGAGCAAGATCAATGGTGTTATCGGCTATGGTGAACACACACTGGTCATCGGTTTGACAGTTTCCTATCTGTTCGGTTCTTTATGATTCTCCCCACCGAACGGGGCGTCAGGAGAGGACACGTTGTTTTAACTCTTTGTGATTTTATTTTCTTTGTTTGATTTTCCTTATACAGTTGTTTTATTCCACAAATTGCAGGTTATAAACCTGCAGAAAAGAAAACCTAAAATGTAACATCAATATTGATAGCCACATACATTATCCTATAAATTCTAATTAATATAAACATACATATACAACCATAAAATACATTATAGTTTAGTGTTATAAAACCATGGTATAATATATTTACTGTTTTAAGCTGAATATACAACAAATGCAGCATATTAAGCATTGCACTTCTACACAAATATTGCACACACACAAGCCACATTTCAATTACTTAAATCAAACGTGCTTTAAATGTAAACAGTGTGTAGTTTAAAAATAGTAACGCTGAGTATAGCAAACCATTGCCGGTTTTAAACGTTATCGACTACATTACCCAGCCTGCACTGCAACAGGAAATGTACACGTGACTATGTCAATGAAAACAGTAGTGTAAACATTTACCGCGATATAGCCTTGGATACCATCAAACCTTTATCAAGCTTACAAACGTTACAGTTATCGAGTCCTGCCCGTACATATACAGCGTTAGCACACGTTAATGTGAACACACAAACAAACTTAAACCGCGGCTCGCTTAATGGACAGACAACAGCTGCTTACCGGTGGCGCATCTCTCCTGACGAGACAACGTGCAACCTAGTGCTAGCTCCCGCTTATATCCGTGCTTATTCACCACTTGATTCAAACTAACTGGGATTTAATGGTGCACGCTTCAGCTGGCCCACGCTTCAATCAAGGTAAGTGAATCTTCCACTTTCACCACACCTGTGTCTGCTGTGACGTTGTTCCACCCGTGACTTTGGGAACGTAACGTAGTGCGCTTAACACTATCGATACTATCAAAGAAGGAAACGCAAAGAAACACTCTGCCTACTTATGTCGGGTGACATTCACCAATGCCCTGGTCCAGTCGGCATGTCAACAGATGATGTCGTATCTCCACCCAAGCTGCCTACCTGTGGCTCATCTCTGAAGGTCCCCCCGGGCACAGCGCAGCGGTAGTTTCAGTATCAGTGGAACCCAGCATGGAGCGGCCATGGTCCTGGCAGAACTCCTGCGTGGAACATCTGCGTGGCTCGGCAATGGAGAGGCCATCTGTGTATACGAGGAGTCTGTTCACCGCCGCTGGTGATGTCTGCTCCGATGCCGTGACCAAGCTAGGTGCTAAAGATCGGCAGGGCATGGTTCCTGAAGGTCCAGTTGGTCTTCAAGGTTTTCCGGAGAACGGCATTGCCGGCATGTCTACTCCCGTGGACTCGGACGGCATGGCGGAGAATTTATTCTTCTCTTCCCAACTCGACAAAAATGCTGTACTGAGCACTGACACATGCAACGCTAGCAAACGCGTAATAAAGCGATACGGCTGAACAGGAAGTGGAAAATAGTGCACACTGTAAACAATGCACGGATAATCTGGTATCCGAAGGCCAAACCAAAAGGTTTACTAGGCAGACATTTAAATATTCGCAGTATAAAATCAAAAAGCGAACAAATAAATCACATGATATTAGAGTCGAACCTGGATTATTTTTGCTTATCCGAAACTTGGCTGAATAAAAACTCTCCTACTGTCGCGGTTTCAGGTCCGGTTTATATTACCTACCGAAAAAACAGAGCTGACACCAAGGGGGGCGGCGTGATGATGTATGTGAGAGACAATATACAATGCAATGAGATTCAATGGAAAAACTCAAATGACTTAGAATGCCTAGGGTTAAACATGACCCTCTCTCCTCAGATGTCCCTGACAATAATTGTTATAAACCGACCACCATCTGCTAGTGTTAATTTTTATGATAAGTTCAAGGATATTTTAAAGCAGTGTGATTTTAAAAAGGAGGTTACAAAACAAGAAAAAAATGTTGCAATTATGAATGGCTTCAACTTAGTCAAGATGGTGAAGGGACCAACACGGATCACAAACAATTCTAGCACTCAAATTGATTTGATCTTCTCCAATCACCCAGAAAGGAGTGTAAAAACATATAATATGCTAACTGGACTATCAGATTACAATATGGTGCTAATATCAAGGAAACTAACTAGACAACGTTTCTCAGTATATTCTGGAAAAAGGGAATTCATAGGTATCCCTAAGTATAAATAAGAAGAGTTAAACTCTGCAATAAGAAACATAAACTGGGGCACTTTGCTATCAGATAATAAACTTGAAATCTCCTGTGAGAAATTTACAGAGTGCTTATGGTAAAAAATAAATGAGTAAAAAGTAAGGTTAAACATAAAAGTAAAACGTCTTCTTTCCCATGAGTCAATGATTTTATAAAACAATTAATGAAAGCAAGAGACGATGCTCTTAAAGTAGCTAACAAGTCAACATTAATTTGTGACTTTTTCATAACCATTATTAATAATTGTCATGGTAACTCTAAAGCCATCTGGTCACAGAGCAATAAACTAACTGGTAAAGCAAACTCATCTCATAAAACAATACAGCTAAATAATAATGGTAGACTATTACAGAATCCATTGGATGTGGCTCAGATTCTCAATGACTACTTTGTTGGTGATGACAATAGCTAAAGGTTTTCCTTTACAAAGCCAAAACGTACCTCCCTGGTACAGTTGTATCAAATGAGCCTCCACTATACACAAGCTCTGTATCCAGATCTGAAGTGGCAAAAGCAATAGCGCTTTTAAAGACATCAAGAGCTAAGGATGCATATGGTCTGGACACGTATATGCTAAAACAAATAAGTCAATCAGTTATCACTCTGTTAACGCACATCATCAATATGTCAATCAGTGAAGGGATATTCCCTGAATCATGGAAACTTGCACATGTAATTCCAATACTTAAAAGTGGTAATGCCCAATTCACTCACAAGGACCACAACCTCAGATAGTATGCACAAGGAATACGTTTATAACGATTTTTACAAAAGTAGATAAGCCGTTCTGGGGATTCGATGAGGTAAGCTCCCGGGCTCGCGTCCCCAAAGAAGTTACAAGAGAATCGTGGAACACGCTTCCTGCAGATCCCGCAGATTGTGACCTGTATAGACTTTGAAGGTTGAGGAAGACCAACAACCCAAGATCTTGATGAGACGATCAGGCACACCTTGGCTGGATGCTAATGTAGCAGCCCCATCGCTGAAGGAGTGCCCAGAGAAAAATCCGGGCACTCTGCAATACGAACCTAAATAAAAGGAATAATCAAGGATCTAGTAATGGCCGACCATGTTCGGTGACAAAAGCAAATCCTGCGGGGATGCGCCGCTTTACTTCCAATACTAGACGTAGTTGATGAGGGGCTCAAAAGGACTTAGGTACGAATGCGGCTTGAAAAGATAAATGGGAAATGCCGCGCCTGTTGGTCTGCTTTGTTTGAGGTGGAAGGTCAAGCAACCTTCAGGAACTACCTGGATATTGGTCACGCGAGTTAAACTTGCCGAGCCCGAGGGAAGGCGGAGCGAACTCTGAGTAACAGAGGGAGCCGCAAAAAGATGGGATTGAGCGTGCGAGCGATGGGCACTATTCGCTCCAATGTTCTGCCCCTGCACGACGGAAATGGCACCTGACGGAACTTGGGTGTAAAGTGGGTAACAGATAAGCATGGTTATCAGGGAACAAGGGATCACTGGGCGGAAGGCGAGGATGACGGAGACCTGAAGCTTCAACTTTAAAGCAGCAACTTCCCGAGCTGACCGGGAGGCAAGCCCATTGACTGGCTGCACAAAATAGCAGGCACAGGAAGGCAACGAAGGTAAGAGGTTCTTGAGAGAAGCTGCAGCTGGGTGAAACTAGTATCCCTTGAGGTATACGGTGCACACACTCCGGACGCCTGACGATCTATACAACTGAGATACAATGCGGCACCGGCCCGGAGAGAGATGAATGGAGAGTGGTTAATCACATGCTGTGGCCGCTGCCTGATGAAGCCTGGTGACGAGGTATGGCAATGCTAGACCTGAACCCCCCCAAAAAACGGCTGAGAAGGAAGTAGCGTCTCAAGGCTAAAGAGGACATCTTGGAACCTGCGTCAAACCTAGATGGTGCATCTCCCTGCCTGAGAACCAATCTGGACGGGGCATCTCACACCTGCGAAGGAACCTAGACGGGGCATCTCGGTGCCGGCGAGGAAACCTGATTACGACCTCCTTGACCTGCAAAGGAACCTGGACAGGGCATCTCGGTGCCTGAGAAGGAACCCGGTGATGACATCTTGGGCCTGCGAAGGGACCTGGACGAGGAAACTCGGTGCCTGGGAAGAGATCCAGAGACGCCGGATAACGTGGGAGAACCGAGTACGTGGAGGGAGTCCTGGCGCCAAACGTAGGCTGGATGGTCGTGTGAAGGAGAGCGCGTGGTGCACGGCCGCGAGGGAGCTGGGTTAAGAAGGAGGTGGCACGCTACAGCCACACAAGCCCTTTACGCACGGGACCCTAACCGCATGGACTGGAGTATGCGGGGACAGCACGGCTTAGATGGATATAAGCCCACTGACAACCGGTGCGGGAGTACAGTAAAGCTCATCATTCCAATCATTCAACTGACACAGCAACTTGTTATTTTCTGGAAAAAGTCAAGTCCTCATTAGACAAAGGGGGAATAGTGGGGGCAGTTTTTCCTCGATCTGCGGAAAGCATTTGATACAGTCAACCATTCAATTCTATTACAGAAACTTCAGAATTTTAACTTTGCAACAAAATATATAAATCTTAAATTAAATCATACCTTTCAGCTCGCACACAAGTCGTACAAATCAACAATCATAATTCCCATCCATTACAATTATCCCCCGGAGTGCCACAAGGTTCAATAATTGGCCCAATTCTTTTTAGCATGTACATTAATGATTTACCATCAGTTTCCAAGATCTGTAACACCCTTATGTATGCAGACGATACAGTCATCTTTGCACATGGCAACACAGCTTCAAAGCTAACAGAGGCCATGGCGTCGGTCACATCCTGGCTCGAAAAATCCTGCCTTCAACTTTATTTATCCAAAACCGTGTGTATGTTCTTTTCAAAAAACACCAATAACACCATAAACATTACAGCAGATATTTTAATAGCAGGACAAAAAATACAAGCCGTTACAGAATTCAAATAACTAGGATTATACATTGATTCAAACCTCAGCTTCAAAGCACACATCCAAAATACTAGCAATAAGATCAAATTCTGTTTATCACACACTCTCACATATCACATACTGCATCATAAGTTGGTCAAACACACATGCAACAAAAACAATCAATCCCATGAACATTGGATAAAAAAGCCTACAGATATCACCGTTGTCAGATTTTACAGAAATATAAGTTACGAAGTTGGGACAATAAAATTCAAAAACATCTGTTTGATGTATAGAATTAAAACGGGCTCTGCTCTTCCTTCACTGAGAGAGTTTGTAAACTTCAGATTGAGTGCAGCCACAGTAACTCGAGGGGCAGTGAGGGAAGACTAAATCCTCCCCCTCAGAAAAACTGCATTTGGGCAGGCCGAGGGGGAGTGGGACAGGAGACACCATGTGAATAGTAATGAACAGACTACAGATAAAATAAATATTGGATCATAATAAGACAGGGTTTGCAGTAAGAAGACACACTCAGTGTACCGTACTTCCCACAGCAGTGTTTCTTCTAAGGCAGCTTTACTTCAGGCTGAGGGTTAGAGCTTTACTTCAGGCTGAGGGTTAGAGCTTTACTTCAGGCTGAGGGTTAGAGCTTTACTTCAGGCTGAGGGTTAGAGCTTTACTTCAGGCTGAGGGTTAGAGCTTTACTTCAGGCTGTGGGTTAGAGCTTTACTTCAGGCTGAGGGTTAGAGCTTTACTTCAGGCTGAGGGTTAGAGCTTTACTTCAGGCTGAGGGTTAGAGCTTTACTTCAGGCTGAGGGTTAGAGCTTTACTTCAGGCTGAGGGTTAGAGCTTTACTTCAGGCTGAGGGTTAGAGCTTTACTTCAGGCTGAGGGTTAGAGCTTTACTTCAGGCTGTGGGTTAGAGCTTTACTTCAGGCTGAGGGTTAGAGCTTTAAGGGTTAGAGCTTTACTTCAGGCTGAGGGTTAGAGCTTTACTTCAGGCTGAGGGTTAGAGCTTTACTTCAGGCTGCGGGTTAGAGCTTTACTTCAGGCTGAGGGTTAGAGCTTTACCTAACTGACCTGATCATAAGCTCATTCTCAGAGGTACGTTTTGAGCCTAGTCTTAAATGTAGGGACTGTTTCTGCTTCTTTAACGTGAGCTAGGAGTTTATTCCATAAAACCGGAGCTTGGAGCTAAAGGTTCTTCCTCCTACAGTGATTTTGGAGCTAAAGGCTCTTCCTCCTACAGTGATTTTGGAGACCCGAGGAATCACTAGTAGCCCTGAGTTTTGAGTGCTCTGGTTGGCCGATATGGAATGATAGCGTCTTGGAGATAGAGCGGAGCCAAACCCTTTATGGCTTTAAATGTGAGGAGCAGGATTTAACTCGGGCATATTTGCATTGTAAAATGTTGATTCATGTGCACTGTCCCTTTTCAAATAAATAAATAAATAAACCCTAAACCCGACCCTAATCCCAACCTTAAGGATAGTGAAGTTTATTAAAGGCGTCTCATTGAGATTGTTTGAAATAAATGCCGTGGAAATGGTAGAGGTATCGTCAATTCCTGGGGAACTCCACTGATCATGTGCCTGTCCGTCGGCTGCATTCAGACCCTCTCGAGAAGAGCAGAGACATATGAGAAGAACTTCAGGTACAAGGAGTCTTTAGTAACTGTTCAGATTTTAAACATAGGAGAAATCAACATGAATGAGTAACGGCTGTTTCAATCACTGTACGTTTGGAGCGTGACACAAATACTTTCGATAGACGGCAACAGGAACCAAGTCCCCTTATGGCGGGTGTGCCCTGTGTGATTTTGGCCGTCAGCGACGTACGTTCACTAGTCATGAGAAAAATCTTAGGTCGTAGCTGACAATCGCAGGTCTTAGGTCGTACAGTGAGACAGGGACACAGATTTAAAATAGAACCCTCGTACGACCAAAGACGTGCTCCGACCGACATCAGGCCGTGTGTGATATTCTGGAACACTAGTCGTAGAGTGAACCTCCTCTCGCTGCAGAGGGGATCTCTGTCAGTGTCCCGTCGACACATCAGCGCACACCGTACCTCGCCAGAATCAAAGCAACAGAGCGGGTCTGACTACTCATTTTACGGGACTTTCTCTGCACTTCTTGGAAAATAAACCCTGCTAGCATGCAGCACTTGTCTCAGCTAAACACACGCCTTCTGAAGCCTGAAACTGCAACGACAAAACTTTGATCATAGCTACGATTGTCTCTTTGAACCATCGCAGAGTGGAGACGAGTGCAGCTCACGGTTTTACAATCCCCACATTGTGCAATGTGACATCAAAAAATCACACAGTGTACACCAGCCATTAGAGAAGAAGAAGCATACACTTCTCAAATAATTGAATATTCCGTCTCTATGGGGTATTGTTATGCATTAAACCTGCAGCTGACCTCTTCATTTACAGTGGGAGGAAACAGTGAGGACACCGTTTGGAATTTCTCACCTGCCTCTCTGCCTAAACTGGTCATAAAATGTGGTCTGATCTTCATTAAAATCACAAGCATGATTAATCAGTGTCTGCTTGAACCAATACCACCCAAACATTTACATGTTATCATACTTTTATTGGCCATAACATGTAAACATTCACAGGACAGGGAGGAATAAGTAAGTACACCGCCTGAATCTCACTGAACTGCAGCAGTTTTGTAAAGAGGAATGGTCCAAGATTCATCCTGATTGTTGTGAGCATCTAATCTGCAACTACAGAAAAGCAGTGTTCCTCCCAAACTGTTCAACTTTGGATTAATCAGTCCACTAAATATTTTTGGGGCATCCAAGAGCTCTTTTGTAAAACCAACGTTGAATTTTTCGGGAGGAACACACAACGTCATGTGTGGAGGAAAAATGGAGCAGCATCAACATCAAAACCCTATCCCCACTGTGAAGGAGCATCATGGTGTGGGGCTGTTTTGTTGCCTCGGGGCCTGGGTGTTTGGGTGGTATTAGTTTAAGCAGACACTGTTTACTCATTCTTGTGATTTTAATAAAGATCAGACCACATTTGATGACCAATTTAGGCAGAAGTTTTAGAAATTCCAAACGGCGTACTCACTTTTCCCTCCCACTGTACACCTCTACAGGCTGAAATTAAATGCATGAACTCCTTGTTTTGGTACAGCAGTTCAATATCTCAGTCGTCCTTCAAGTGTTAATGATGCAGGTGTTGTGCTTTTGCAGATATCGGGTAAAAGATAAATAAATATATCTGGTGTGACCTCCATTTGCCTCACGCAGAGCAGCACATTGCCTTCATAGAGTTGATCATATGATATGGACAGAACTCAGGTGCATCTTATTGATGGTATTTTGAATGACCCCCATTGAGCATGTTTGGGATGCCCTGGATCGGCATATACCAGTTCCAGTTGATGCCGAGCGCCTATCGAAGAGTAACGGACTAACATTCACAGGCCACAATCAACCAGATCAGAGTGTCATTTTATTGTAGACAGCCTAAGGCACAGCTGTGTGGGGGGGGGGGGGGGGAGAAGTGGAAAAAGGAGAAGTGCTCACAAACACATAGACTGATTTGTGAACAATATTTGAGAGAAATGGGTCTATTGTGATTATAGAAAATGTTGTTTATGTCTTTGAGTTCACCCCATGAAAAATACGATCAAAAACGAAAGTGTTGCGTTTAAATTTTGTTCATGTAAATTGCAACTTGCCAATAAGATTGCCAACAAAAAGATGTTATTCCAAAAATAGTGCCGCCCCCTGTAGCATCTCGGAACTCTTGTGTCTACAGACGTTGCCAGTGAGGACCGGATAAAAAGCCCAATACATTTGAAAACAGCTTATTTGCAAAGTGATGTATCTGTCTGTCTTCACGGCGCTCCCTGACGTCAGGTGCATGAGCCGATGAGACAAGGGGAAGGGGGGGGGGGGGTGTCACGGGCTAAAATAGGTCTCATTAGCACCTCTGTAGCAGCAGAACCATTCATCATCCGCACCAGACTCGCCCTCCATTCCGAGCGGAACAAAGCAGTGGTCTGGGAGGAGACGCTTCAGTTTAAAATCGTGTCAGCCGGGTTTCCAGGTAAAATCCATTTCTGAACACAATCACTTACTTTGCATCCGGAGGAGTGCGAAATGCCAGAGTGTATCCCTCCGCAATATGTTTTGCAGCGGTTTCATGATTGCACCTGTATCCAGAGACAAATGATTTATCTGTTCTGAAATGTCTTTGCTAACGCATAATTCACTGTCCCGCACAAACAATGTCCCTGTGTAATGAACATAAACAGCTCTCACAGCATTATGCACTCCTTTAGAGCTGGAAGAACGTAAAACAACAATATTAGTATCTGAAATGCGTGAGTATAGAAGACAACTGAAAGAGCAAATAGCTTGGCTTGAGAACGTCGATATATGGGGCCGATATTTGGGTATGTTACAATATCGGCCGCTATAATGGCGATAAAAGATCAATAGTGATATAGAGAGAGCTCAGTCAGAGTCCTCACACAACTTACTAGGCTTCTGGAATACTGAGAAACATTGCGGTGAAAATGGGGTCACAGGTTTCTACACCTTGGAGGCTCGGATTGTAATTTATATTTTATGTTGCAGAATTTTGCTTATATTCCCGGATCCATAACAGATACTGTAGAGGCTCCATCCACACGAGGACAAAACGGGTAACGTTTCAAAAAACGCCCTCCACGAACACGGACCCAGCTCAGTAAATGTGCGCGCCCACATCGTCCACCAGGCCTGTGTGAGGCGCTGTGACGCTTCCACAGATAATAGAATAAGACTGTAGATAGATTTATGGAACGTAAACCGCAACAACGCAGTGAAAATGAAACCGCTCCATGGATTTATGATCTACAGGAGAGACGAGGAGGGGGATTTATTCCTCAGACTCACGGGACTAAAGCGGTAACGCCGTAACAATGGAGCCACAGAAACCACATTTTGGGACCTTTCCACTTTGGGACCTAGTTTGGACGATGTTTGTTTACAGACGCCCCAAAACGCCGGTATGATACGCTGGATTGATCAAATATTTTTTGCGTTTAGCCTGAGCCTGACTTCGTGTGACTTCTGCTGATGTCTTTTAAAGGAACCCACTAAACATGAATGTCCTGATAAAGCCCTAATAAAGCGCCCCCTGCTGTCACAGTTCAACACTGAAACATTTTACAGTTTAGAAGCGTCATACACAGGATTATAGATGAGACATTTGGAAAAATCGGCAAAAAACTATCGTCCGTGCATATCAGCATCGGCCTTAGAAAAACCCATATCGGTCGACCTGTAGTATTGGCAGTGAATTCTTTTTTTAAAGTGGTAAAAAATTGCCAAAATGTTTGCCTGGACAATAATACACAATTAACTGAAACAGTCGTGCTGAACTTGCACTGACATCTTGTTTTACACAAAGATGAAGCCTGGAGCTGTTTTTAGTCGTTGAAGCTGATGTACTTCAAAGGTTTTACCCCATCCCCAACATAAGAGCTGATATTTCTAATTAAAACCATCATTAGCCCTGCTTCTTTGAATCCACCAGAGAGGGGCTTTTGAACGAGTCCTTGAAATGAACGCCACAAAGATTCTACTCCCTTCAAACACTCCGGACTGCAGTGCGGCGCCGGGGGGGGAACCTTCTTCCGATCCCGGGATGCGTTCATGGTCAGGAGCTGGTTGATAAGTCCATTGTGTTATGTTGGGGGTGAAACCCCAACAGACACTCCAAGCGGAAAGACATGTTGAAATAACTGATCGTGGGACCTTTATACTGTGTGGCGAGGCTGCTTGGAGGTCCTGAGGCTAATCGAACGTATGGGTTTGATTCCGTCCACTGGGTACGGTCATCGGTCTCTTGGGCAACACATTTCACAAACCAGGCAGGCCTGTACTTTTACTTCCCTTGTACCTGCCGTTTAAATGCACAAGTTCAGTCATGTTGTCGGTGCATGGACTAAAAACAGATTTGAGTGTATTTCTTTAAGTCAAGTTCTCGAGCTTCATAACAAAGCCCAGCTTCCCCCGGGAAATGGCTTTAGACATGAAAGACATAAAACATGAAAGGAATCGCCCATATATGGTCATGTTAAAAGCAGCCAGAGGGCAAGCGAAGAGGAATAAAACCTGAAATTTCCACTATTTCTCCTCCATTATGAACAAATGCTAAATTATGAATATAGTTTTCTACTAAAGAAAGATACAGAGACAAGCTACGTTAGCTTCATGCTACATAAGCTAACGAGTGCCGTTTTTCGCCTACACTGAACAATCTGCAGTAAAAAAACAAAGAAAAAAGGCTTGCCAGGAATTGACTAAAGAGAATGAAGAATTGTGATTCCCATGAGAGAGTTTCTTCTCCCTCTCGGCTAGGCCATCCATCCATCCATCCATTTTCTTCCGCTTTATCCGGGGCCGGGTCGCGGGGGCAGCAGTCTCAGCAGAGATGCCCAGACTTCCCGATCCACGCACACCTCTTCCAGCTGTTCTGGGGGGACCCCGAGGCGACACCAGGCCAGCACGGAGACATAGTCCCACCAGCGTGTCCTGGGCCTTCCACGAGGCCTCCTCCCAATAGGACATGCCTGGAACACCTCCCGAGGGAGGCGACCAGGAGGCATCCGATACAGATGCCCTAGCCACCTCAGCTGGCTCCTTTCGACGTGGAGGAGTAGCGGCTCGAGTCCGAGCTCCTCCCGGGTAACTGAGCTCCTCACCCGATCTCGGAGGGTGCGCCCAGCCACCCTGCGAAGGAAACTCATTTCGGCCGCTTGTATTCGCGATCTTGTCCTTTCGGTCATTACCCAAATCTCATGACCATAGGTGAGGGTGGGAACGTAGATCGATCGGTAAATCGAGAGCTTTGCCTCAGACTCAGCTCCCTCTTCACCACAACAGTCCGATACAGCGACCGCATCACTGCTGACGCCGCACCGATCCGTCTATCGATCTCACGCTCCATCCGTCCCTCACTCGTGAACACGACCCCGAGATACTTGAACTCCTCCACTTGAGGCCACGCCCCTTAAAAAGACACGTGTAATGATGCGTTCCAGGCAACTGGTATTTTTCCCACTTGAAAATGACAGCTCCCCAAACGTAAAATAACAGCATTATATTGAAAGCTGCAGCGAGCGTGCAGTGCTTTTGTTAAAGCCACACCGCGTAGAATTGTACCCAATAAATACAATTGAAATACAAGCATTTATTTTATGACAGATATTTTCATCACTGAAATTTTTTTTCATAAATGAACGAATGAACACACCTGAGCCTCTGCTGTGAGCGGCTCCCCCCCCCCTAAGACATGACTGTACCGTATCCATCTTGTCTTCATGGTGATGTGACTAAAGTCAGCAGAATTTGAGGTTTAAATAGGTTAGGTTCTCAGCCAAGGCACTTTTCCTAGAAATGGACCAGTTATCAGTTGCCAAGTGTTCTCTCGATCGTCCCGGTTAAGTGATGATCGATGATTTTAAGTGATGAGGACTTGCTGTGTGACCTTCTTCATGCGAGGTCCTCACAATGTGGAAACGCTGTGGAGTGTTCTCACATTTTTAAATCTCCATTGCTTTAACATTACTCCGAGACTTTGGCGCGGTCTTGAGGACACAATTCCAATCTTCATCAGACAAAACGTGCCATGATTACCACCACTCAAACTCACTGTCTCCAAACCCAGCAGCCCGTCAGGAAGCAGCTACCAAAAAATCCGGACTCATTTCCCGGCGTTTATGAGCCCTGCCGCTCCCACTATTCCCCCCTCTCCTCCAGAGCTTAATCCCACATTTGCATGGCTAAACATAGATCAGCCTCGGCACACGGCTCCACTTGAGGAAGAGGAAAAGCCTTGTTTTGACTGAGCGCCCAAACTGTTGATAAAACATTCATGAGCTCGAGCCGGAGTCGGCGTCTCGGTGGAGGGCTTTCACGCCGCACCTGAGTCTGATAGCGCCTTAGCATTCGGCACCACCGCTGCGAGGGGGGGCCCGGCCCGGGACACTGAGGGGAGGTGAAGCTGCAGTTAGTGAGGAGTAGCTGAAAGCAGAAAGTGGGCCGAGGGAGTTATCGTAGTTCAAAAGACCGGCTCATTCTTATACTGATTTCTTTTAAAGGAGACATTTTTATGGCATTTTGAGATCATCTATTCCGCACATACAACGTTATTCCACACTTTAAACTTCGCCAGAGACAATATTGACCTACAGCAACTTGAAAATAGAAACAAGTCGTCCATTTCCGATCCAAAGCCCGCAGGATGGACTCAGCCCTGCCCAGAGGTGGGTAGTACTCAGTTACATTTACTCAAGTACATGTACTTGAGCCGCCCACACCTGCAGCACAGCCGAGGTGTCACAAGAGGCGCTACAGGAAACAAAAAAAGGGGCAATAAGGAGATATCCGGGCAAGACTCACAGCTAAGCCACACATGCCTTCTATCACTATTGTTCGGACTAATGTTTGTTAACCGAAGGACAAGCTGGTTCATATTTGTCTGCTCTGCTCTTCCCAGAAGATGGGTGATGATGTCATAGTCTCAGATGGAGGACAGGGACCAATACTACCCAATGAGAGATTCACTAAAGAACTGGCCAAAGAGATATTGTCCAAATGTCTTCCCTGATGTGGACGTGTTTGGATTCACGAACCTGCCACATTTGTCTTATGCTTGAAGGTCCTTTCATCTGAGGAACATCGAGCACATCATTTGAAATATTGCCTCCACTTTTGGACGCCTTCATGAGACAGTCATGTGACCTTAATCCATATGTGTATTGTTTCATGTGGATGGGTCCAGCCATCACAGAGATCCCATTAGACCAAACAACCTTCAGGAGGTGTATCAGGCTTAGACTAAGCTCGTGGCAGACCCAGTGAAAAGAGAGTTTGTCCCCAAGGGGATGCCATGTCGCTATGTTCAAAGGCTGCGACTTTATGGATGAACTAAACCGCAGACTAAAGCGGGACCGGCCCAGACCAGGCGCCAGTCGCTACTGACCCGAAGCTAGCTGATCCTTCCCTGATGGGACCAGGTCACATTCTCAAATTCTAATTTGTGTGATGTGTCCCGAAACATGTTGATTTAGTTTTAGTCTCCTGGCACAAATGTAAAGTAGGTTTAGTCAAAGATTCTTTTTAGTTTTAGTCTTGATTTCATGTGGTTTAAACGACTAAATCCATTTCATTTATGAGATTGATTTTCTAATTACAACCGTTCAAACTGCGATTCCCGATTCGACTTTGATTCCTCATTCCGTCCTCGTCCGTCCACCGCCGCTCTGAAGCCCTTCTGGTAACAGGTGACAGTGAACGCACCGCCGCGGCCCCTTATCTCTCCGTGTGCCCCTGAACGCATCGCGGCGCGGCACAGTCGATATGTGCGCCCCGACTGGAGAGGGCCTTATCAGTGACAGGCCTGCCGCCGCGGGGCAGGGGCGTCGTCGGGCGCTCAGATGGATTAAGATTTGAAGATGGAGCAGCGGAGCGTGTTCCTGCACGACCGAGCGCACCCCTCCCGACGCCAGCTGTGAAGAGAGGAAACAGTCGGGGCGTTATCGGAGGCTTCTCTCGACCTTTGAATTGTCCCATTATTCGCTTTGTGCCGGCTTGTTAAAACACTTACGAGCATTTCGCTTTGGATTTCGTGCTTGATCAACTAAAATAAAGTATGGAATTGCTCTCGACAAAATGAACTTTCGCCTTATTTTGCCGGATCGCTTCTTGCCTTGTTCCAATGGCCAATAGGTTGCGTTCACGTTTCAGAATGTGACGTCACGATCTCAAATGGAGGGCAGAGAGGGCAGAGCTTTTGAAAGAAATCTCCAGAAAGAAAATGGACAAATGTTGTACCTCATCAGTATTTGGTTGTGATTGGATCCACAAACCCGGTGTATTCTTTTTTTTACAGCAGAAAGCCTTTTCTACTGGCCAATATCGTGTTTTTGAATACGGTCTCCACTGGAAAATAATTGGACCTTAGTCTACTGACTGAGAGATGTAGATTAGAAAGATGTAAGACAGGGGTGTCAAACTCATTTTGGTCTTGGGGCCGTATACAACTTAATCGGATCTCAAGGGGGCCAGACCAGTAAACTCATTCCAAAATTACATAGAACTAACAATAAGTCCACTTTTTTTCTTTGTATTAGTGCAAAGAAGAAGTAAATTTTAAAAATCTTTATATGAAATGAATTGTCCCTTTTACTAAATAAATTATGAACAACCTAAGAGTTTTTAAGAAAAGTATGTGCAATTTCAACAACACTTTTACTCACTTTAACATTTATTCAAGTGCACTATGCATAAAAACCTTTATTTACAGTTTTTTGGAACTTAAACCCACTGTCCTGCAGTGGGTTGAAAAATCCGACACTCTGTGTCCACTTTTCTCTTTTTTGACAAAGACATTTCACTGAAGAGGGTGCCAGAGTCAACAGAAAAAGCAGGTAAAGCGATAGAACTGACTCAAACACAGCGCCCCTAGCGGACAATATAAGAACTGCAAATTTTAAAGAAAATCAAGTTTATTCTGCTTTAATAATGCATATTTATCCCGTGGGCCGGACTGAACCCACTGGCGGGCCGGTTCTGGCCCGCGGGCCGTACGTTTGACACCCCTGATGTAAGACAAAGATATTAGGCACAAGCGAAGACAAAAACATGTGCGGTTCCACAGTTACCCTATGGCATTTTCAGCTGCCCACCGCCTCAATTTGGAACTATTGTATATAGGCTTCATTGACGTAAATGCAACGCCCCCGTCAATTCTCATGTTTAGGTTTACGACTAAGGTTAGGGTTAGGGACAGGGATTTGGTTAGGGTTAGAACAATGTAGGAGGCGGGATCGTGGCCTAACTGGGTTGGAAGCATAGGTATAAGATAGAAGAGATAACCAGTGAACATGGCTGCTCATATCTCCTCCTACGAAGCCTGTTCCATAGCGTCTGTCAATCATAGATTTAGGCTTCCACTTGTTACTGCTGATGCACAAAACCAGCCTGGTTCAAAATATGCCACCCAGCCCAGCATTGTCACATGGGTCATAGGATTTTTTTAGAAAAAGAAAAACTCTTTGGAGCCAGGATTTTAAGCAGTGCAAACAATGTCAAAGTCAAAACAATTCCTTAGTTAATGGCAGAGAGTGGCATTGCTCTTATTAAACGCTGTCAACAATCTGTGCGAAAAGGAGACCATAAGCAGTTTTTGCTCCGTGTTGTACAAGTCGCCTACACAGAAATAAAGTATCCAAGAGAAGAAAGTCATAGATCAAATATTAGTGTTTTGAAATGTTTGGATGTTCTTACACATGTCGTATAATGATGTACAGGAGACTGGGAGAGATTATTCACGACTTAAATACAACAGTTACACAGTCTTAGGTATAGGCCCAGAGCAATGAAAATGTGCACCACCTTTTTACCGGCGTCCTACAGATGTTCAAAATGTCAATAGTCCACAGTATATTATTTGTCCAGAAGTGCTGCAGAGCTTCCAAGAGCTCTTTCACAAACCAAAGTTGAATAGTTTGGGAGGAACACACAACATCACGTGTGGAGGAAAAATGGAACAGCAAACCAACATCAAAACCCTCTCCCCACTGTGAAGTCTGGGTCAGGAATTTGAAACAGACATTCACAACAGCATGTGAATAAGTAAGTGAACCCCTGTATTAAATATCTGGCTGATCCTTATGCCTCCCTCTCCTGTGAATGTTTACATGTTATAGCCAATAAAAGTATGATAACATTTAAAATGTTTGGGTGGTATTGGTTCAAGCAGACACTGTTTAATCATGCTTGTGATTTTAATAAAGATCAGACCACATTTTATGACCAATTTAGGCAGAACTTTAAGAAATTCTACACGGTGTACTCACTTTTTCCACCAACTGTATATTTCTGCATGCTTGTCCTTCCCACCCACAAAGGTAAATCTGTGTGCACTACTGCTAAGCATAATGTATTCAAAAGTGGACAAATATATAGTCCTGCAGCGTGTGCCAATCAAAATCTCCCCAAGTGCCAACCATCGCACTCGTGCCAGGCTTTGCTGGCACTGTCCTAAAACATCTACAATCACCCTGTGCTGGCACACTGTGCAGTTTTGAAAAAGAGAAAAGCAATAACTGGTTTCTACAGATCCGACACCAAACATCGACATTATGAGCTCAGTGTGTGAGAGTTACTTAAGTCAAGACAACATTTATAATAAAAGAAAAGGCTGCTAGGTTTCTCTTGTTTGTAGTATCAGAGCAGTTGTGCATTTGATGATCAGATAAGTTCAAACACAAACAGAAAGGAAGATCCACTGCCACCGTAGACCCAGCAGGTTATTGATCCTGAAATGTTCAGCTCTGTTGTCTGTGCCTTCATGCTCTGCTGTTCATCCAGGTAACTCTCACCAACAACAGTGGACCGTGTGTCCTGATCTTATCCACTGAACACTCTCAGCTCTGTCCACTGTGGACGGACAATTGATTTCACTCTCGACGCTGACCATGGGCTTGTTTAGATCTTTCTCTTTGACTTCACAAGACTCAAATGCCATAAGTGAATCACAGCATCTTACTCTGAGATACAATGATGACATTTGCTGAGGAAATTCAATTAATACAAATGTTACTCAAGAGCAGGCTGAAGTGAAGCTCATCTGTCTACCTAAGGCGAGACACTGCAGCTGAATAGGGAAAAATATTGACATCAATTTGAAGCGTTTGCTGTTGATTACTGACATAAATGAGGGGGAAATGAATTGCAAATAGTCTATTATTTGAAGTTTTCAGTATGGAGCACATTGTCCCTTTACTTTCTGTTCAGATCTTTATTATGAACAAAGGTGAGTAAACTGTGTCAATGTCTCATCAAGGATGAATGAAGTATGTAACAATATGTTGCAATGATATATTTTATTATAAATTAAGTTGAGAGTTAATTATGAATCACTTTTAATTTTCCAAATCCCTCAATCTTTGTAAGGTTGAAGACTGAAAAAAAAAAAAAGAAAAATAAGAAAATGAACATATCATGTGGACATTGGAAGGCCATACTGTACATGTGAAAGTGAACCTTGATGGTAAAGTTAGTACTAAAGAAAATACCAAAATGTCAAAATAAGAATGAGTTTAACATCCAATAAACTGTCCATCATCACTTGTTTTGCTTTGCTGGAATGATACTTCAAAAAGCAGTTTCTCTTCTTGGAAACTCAGAGCCTTGGATTTCTTTGTGCAAAGGTTTTGCTCTTGCATCTTGTTCTGCCATTTATCCATATTAGCTCATTATTAATTCTACATAAAAAAAATAAAATAAAAATGTGTCAATTATATCTGATGTAGAGTCACGTGTGTCCCAGTTCCTCTGAGAACAGATGTGGACAGGACTGTGGTAGATCTACTTTTACTTTGGAGAAAAACCACTCAACTCAATTGCATTGCTTACAGTCAAGGAAACATTTTTTACAGTGTAATTCCAGTGAACAGTGCAATACAGTAGTCGAGATCGCTCGCTCCAAAACACTAAAAGACACGTTTCAGGCAAGATAAAAGCCGAAGTTTTAACCACCATCGACAATGACGCCAAGACTGGTGGCTGTGGGTCTTTATGAAATGCTGAAGAGAGCCCAAGTCAGAATGGGCAATATGCGCGCAAGCATCACGTGACTTCCGAGTGGATTCTAAGTAGTCGTTTGCGTATCCTGTCTCCATTATTTCCCTATGAGGTATTGTCTAAAAAAATAAATATCTGTGGACAGCTAGCATCATGTTAAAAACATCGCGTCAGGGGCAAAACATTCACTAGAGGAAACTTCCGTGCTCATCACAGTGAGTGTTTTTGTCTTGAAGCTAACGGCTAACACGAATTAAAAATGAAAATAGCTACACGATTTTAAACGAGCCTGCTCAAAATATAATCTGCCTGTCTTTATTATAAATACTTTTTAGACATTTATTTTTTTGTGGTGATGTTTTTTGATACTAGCCGTTAGCGCTGAGATAAAAAGTCCTACCTCAAAAAACACAGACGTTTCCTGCAAGAATTCAGGAATTGACATCCAACGTAATGTTTTTAACACGTAGCGAGTCACTTCGGATCAGTATCTCACTGTCAGTGATGTTTCCTTCAACTATACTTTGCTTTAGACGAGACCTCATAGGGAAATAACGGAGACAGGATACGGAAGCACCGACTTAGGATCCACTTGGAAGTCACGTGACATTTGCATAGAACCTATTAACAACAAAAGAAGAGTTAGGTTTAAAAACAACTATTTTTGTCTTGGACTCGTTCAAACTTAAAGTCATTTCCCAACCAAGCCTTGACATCATGGACGCAGTTAAGAAGGCTTAGCAATGATGTCAGAAAACATATTTTGTCTTTTCAATTTTTTGACACCTCCCCCATAGCTCTTTGATATAATCCAAAGAAACTGTAAGCCTGTGCAGTGTCTCAGATCGCCTCACCAGAAACCTCAGACTGTATTTTTCTATCCAAATATCTTCATGCGCCGCCAACAGCTTGTAGCTTAATATTAGTGACATTTACCCTCTCCCTTCCAGATGTTTCCGCGCTGATTATAATCACAGATGAGGTAGAGATTTTCATATTTGGCAGACAGCTCCCGCCACCGTGACCTTTCCTTGTTTTTGGGGCCCGAGTCGGTCGCGATCAATACGGCGGTGCAGCGGTCCGCGGGGTCCGGCCGCGTTGGAGCACTAACACGGGCCCCCGAGCCCCGCTACACAAAGCAGCGCACACTGGACTGTACAAGACCAGTGTGAGGAAATCAGACTTCCACGAGTCGCCAGATCAATAGACACCATCGCAGTTTGTTTTCTAAATACCAAACATGTTCACAGAGCTGCCCTTGGAGTGTTTCTCGTGAGTTAATGTGGGACCATTCTCTGCGCCCCGTTTTGGGGATGGAGCGTTTAGCAGAGCGAGGCTGCTCCCTCTGTTTTTTAAAGAACTACTGCACGAAGAATAACATCCCATACGTGGACAATTTCTTAACATTTTTTAACAGGCCTGGACTTTTCAAAAAGGACAGACTACACCCCAGCTTCACCGGATCCACCTGTTCTCACAGAACATTGCACTTCCAATAGAATCAGCAGCATGAAGGTCTCCCTCCACACCCACCATAACGGATATTCCTGTTTTTACCAGCAGAGGGCGCTCCAAAGGTAAGAATACTCGCACTGTTAATACTAATAACCTCAGATCTCTCACCAAAGCTCAGTCATCACATAGTTCCTTAAATACTCAGTCCCCGACCACAGTGAACATGGCTCTTTTAAATGTCCGCTCTCTGCTGAATAAGTCTTTTATTGTAAATGATTTGATTTTAGATAATAATCTTGATTGTTTGTTCCTAACTGAAACCTGGCTGGGTGTGGATGTGAATGCCGTTCTCGCTGAGGCCTCTCCTCCTAATTTTAACAGTGCCTTTTCAACCAGAAATGGAAAAAAGGGAGGTGGCACTGCCTCTATAAGCAGAAATACTCTTGCCACCAAACCTATTTTATTTGATCAATAGACGAGTTTCGAGCACCACGCAGTTATCTTTAGTAACCCCCCGATTCTATGTGTCACTATAGATTTAATTCTCAGACTTTCTATCTATTTTACACAGCTCCTTTGATATGATCATTTTACACATAGACAATGTTTTAGACCCATTTCTGCTGAGTTTTTAAATGTTCTTAATTATATGGATTTCACCCAACACGTCACGCAGCCAACTCATGAGAAAGGGCACAGTCTGGACCTGGTCATCACGTATGGCCTGTCCACTACTGTGTCCTCTGTGATCGACCTCTGTCCACTACTGTGTCCTCTGTTATCGACCTCTGACCTCTGACCATTACTGTGTGTTTTTTAATGTCACCGGTTTTATCCAGCGAGAATCCTCTGCAAAAACTGTGAGGAAACGTAATCTCACCCCTGAAGTGGCTGCAAAATGTACTGATACTTTACAACAAATTCCTCCTGTGATTTTAGCTGCTAACTGCGATTTTATTGTTGACAATTTTTTCAGTAAACTACTCATCGCCCTCGATGCAGTTGCACCATTCAAACTCACCAAGCACAAAAATAACCCAAAAGTCCTATTCTCAACAATAGAAAATGTTTTAAATTCTGATTTTAACAGACCTCCTTTAAACGTCCATACTATTCTTTTAACTCGTTTAAAACACATCGGCCTCTCTGGTGCTGTCCACAAATGGTTTACATCCTACCTCACAGACAAGACATTGATGGTGAGTGTGGATACCTGCTCCTCTAAGGTCCATAACATTACATGTGGTGTGCCCCAGGGTTCGATTTTAGGCCCAGTGCTTTTTAACCTGTATATGCTCCCTCTTGGTGATGTCATCAGGAGACATGGAGTCAACTTTCATAGTTACGCTGATGATACACAGTTGTACATCTCCATGTCTCCTGAGGACACCAGGCCAATGGATGCACTTTTTAACTGCATTTTAGATATCAAATCCTGGATGGCAGAAAACTTTCTCCAGCTTAACCAGGACAAAACTGAGGTTTTAGTCATCGGTCCTGAGGCCCAGAGAGAGAAACCTTTACCCAAACTACAGTCATTGTCTTTTAATCCTTCGTCACAGGTGAAGAACCTGGGTGTGATTTTTGACTCTGAGCTGACTTTAATTCCACACATTAAGAATATCACAAAGATAGGTTTTTACCATCTAAAGAACATAGCCAGAGTCCGCCCCATTCTCTCTCGGGTCAACACGGAGACGCTAATGCATGCTTTTATCACCAATCGTATTGACTACTGTAATGCCCTGCTTTCTGGTCTTCCCAAAAAGAGTATCTCAGGTTTACAACTTTTACAAAATTCAGCAGCTCGTGTCCTGACGAAGACCAGGAGGCGGGACCACATTACACCGGTTTTAGAGTCGCTGCATTGGCTCCCCGTGTGTTTCAGGATCCATTTTAAAGTTCTTTTAATGGTTTTTAAATGTCTTAATGGTCTTGGTCCTTCTTATCTTTCAGAACTGCTTTTACCTTATGAACCTTCACGGCCCCTTCGCTCCTCCAGCAGGGGTCTCCTAGTTATTCCTAAAGTCAACAGAAAGACTCACGGCGAGGCGTCTTTCCAATATTATGGCCCTCGCCTCTGGAACGACCTGCCAGAGGAGCTCAGGACCGCAGAGAACGTTCATGTTTTTAAGAGCAGGCTCAAGACCCACCTTTTTGTGGGTATGGGATATATATATATAATGATGCGGGGCGTATTGTTTTAAATGTTGTAATCTGTCTGTAAAGCACTTTGTGATACCTTTCGGTATGAAAAGCGCTTTATAAATACAATTTGATTGATTGATTGATTTGTCTGTCCTGTCTATCACTCCAATACCAGCGTTCAAACGGATGCCAATGTTGGTGCAGGCCAGTGGTGCTCAACTAGTAAGAACTCAAGACCCACCATCAGCCTCACCTTTCCAGCGGTCCACTAGCTGCTAGCAAAGTTCCAGGTGGTCCTGCTTTTGAGCAGATACAAAAAGCAGGACCACCTGGAACTTTCCTAGCAGCTAAATCAAATCTCCAAAGGTTTTACATCGATCCAATCACAGAGCACGTTGTCACAGCAGGAACTGTATTAACAACTAGTAAAATATTTTCTGAAATGTACTTGACAAGAATGTACCTGCTGCAGGATTTTCTTCCTGTAGCCGTCTATAGACTACAGTGTTTTTGTTCCCGTTCCAAACGTACATCTATTGAACACAACCTCGTTACACATTCGTGTTGACTTCTCCTACGTTGAAAATCTGAACAGTCACTTATATTGTTCATTTTTTTTTTTTTTTTTCAAGTCCTGAAATTAATTGAGCCAAAATTAAGACCTTCAATTCCGTTTGTTTTGGGGTGGGTGTAACATTAAGCCAACACAGCACTTAGACTCTTGTGGACCCTTCTGCTTAGTTTGACAATCACTGCTCCACATCCACTTGGCCCTTTACGGAGAACTGAAACAAATCAATGAAACCATATACCGCATTTCACTGTCAAAGAACCAGGGCTAACCCAGACAGAAAAGTCACTGTGTACGCTCTGTCTTGACATAGTCTGACCCCTGTCCTCTGCTGGAACCGTGCTTCTGCCTCTGCTGGGACACAGACACGTTTCCTCAGATTTGTCAAGTTTAGTCCTGGGTTCGCTCCAAAGCAGCGCATAATGAAACGGTCAGAGGTGTGCGCCGTGCCGGGACAGAGAGGGACGAGGCTTTGGATGATCAGCTGCTCTCCCGTGGCCCAAATAGCACCTTTGAACAAACCAGAATTGCTGAATTGGTCTCGAGACACTCCAGCACATGGTAATATTTACAGCAAGGTAAAACCATATTTGATCGACCACCAACTTTGTAAGTTGTCCCACTTAAAAAGGTCAGTAATATTTGTCATAGGTTCACTTCAACTGTGAGTAACAGAATCTGTAATATAATAATAAGCCATTTAAATAATCCTTTAAATGATTTATTTGTATTTTATTGCTGAAAATAAGTATATGATACAATAGGAGAATAGAACTGCACATTTGGTACAGAAGGAGGTGCTCATTGTTCTTCTTCCTCCGAACACAGCGAGACGAGTTTACACTGAAAAGTCCTATTTTTGTCTCATCTCACCACATGAGGATAATCCAGAGGAGGCAGGAGGGAAGGTCATGTGCTCCGTAACAAGGAGCAGATCAATGGGGCCTAGTCCGGTGAGATTTTGCACACAAAAAATCGTCCTTCTGAACCAACTTTTCTGTCCTGTTTTCCCATGGTATCAAATACTATTTTCAGCAATAAAATACAAATATTGCTGAAACAGATGATCTGTATATCATCTGTATCTATGATATACAGATATCATAGATACAGACGGCATCTTTGGAATGGCCACATTATGGTCATGTTCGAAGCAGCCAGATGAAAAACAAAGAAGAGAGAAAAAAAATGAACTTTCTCCTATTTCTCCATTACTTTAACAAGCGCTATATTGTTTTTCTACTAAATAAAGGTACAACGACATGGAGAGGAACAAGGTGGTCCAACAGCGGCAAATGCTAACCAGGAAGCTAACACTAGCATCATGCTACATATGTCAATGTTAGCTATGAGTGCCTATTAATTAACACACACATGGACCAAATTTTGGCTTGACTTTCCTGGTGTGTGATAAATATGTTATAGTCCACCAGAAGATGGCTATAAAGAGTGATTCCCATGAGAGGAAAGAGAGCCTTTACATGATCATTACTGTAACATTGTAAGCAGTGGTTAAAGTGGGCGGAACTGGTCAGTAACGGCGTTCCCGCACCTTCACATGGCAAAGAAATAATAAATCAAATAAATCTGACAGATCACCAACATCAAATAAACAATAAAAAAGAAGAGCGTATGGGGATTATTGTTAATTTGCTGAAGCTGCACTGGACAAAAGTCCACTCTTCAGAGAGAAACTGGAGAAATAATCCTAAAATCAGCAGCAGCTCAGTCCGCTCCCTGTGCACGGGTTTAATGCGCCTCAATCTAACAGCATTTATTATGAAATCATGTCCTATGGATCTTTAACTATATCCCCATGGTCTACGCCAGGATCTCCCCAGTATTTAAGCTTATATCCAGCCCATATGCTTGAATAGAGGGACATTATTTGTGCCGGTGGACAAAGGCTAGTCTAGGTTAGCCCGTTAGCTTGTTACAATCACCTACAGCTCATTGTTGATGAAAAGTCTGCAATAAACCACAAATGCGTCAAGCCCTACTCAGTGTGTGACCATCATAAAGGCTGCTTTATGTAGTTATTGGCTTTATTTACAGCCTATGGTCTCCCCGTCAGAAAGTCCAGCAGCCAGTGGAGCAGTGATGTGTTGATCCCCAGGTGGAGCAGTTTGTGTATTAGCTGCTGTGGGATTATAGTGTTGAATGCTGAGCTAAAGTCTAAAAACTGCATTCTAACGTAAGAGTCCTTTGTTTCAAGGTGAGTGAGGGCTGAATGAAGTGCAGTGGAGATGGCATCTTCAGTTGAGCGATTGGACCGGTAAGCAAACTGGTATGGGTCCAGGGTGGGAGGGAGAACTTCCATATCAAGTCTGATATGGAAATCAGACTTGATATGGAAGTCTGATATGTAATTGATAGTACACGATTATGTACTATCATGTCAAACATCTTTGACACGATAGTACATAATATAAAAATATATTCATAATTACTTTGCATAGTAACTGATTACTTTTACAGCATATAACTGAGTTACTAACTCAATTCCGTTTTGGGAGAGGTAATTTGTAACAGTAACTAATTACTTTTTTAAAGTAAAATACCCAACGTAAGTAAATCAAAGTAAATCAATAAAATAAGTAAAGTTTGCTTCCCCCTTGGCTAGGCTTTGTCGTCTGTGAGTTCCTGGATATATATATATATATATAAATATAAACACTGTATGCCTTCAGGGAGGAGACGGCGGAGTGTATGGGCCCGGTCCAGCAGACTGAAGAACAGCTTCATCCATCAAGCTGTAAGGAAGCTGAACTCTCTCCCCTAAGAATACCATTGGATCATATTGTCTTACATCACTTTGTTAATTTCTTCGCCTAAAATATTCTGTCATAATTTTAGTCTAAGTGACTAAAATGAGACAAAACCTAAATTAAAAGTTGTTCATGAGACTAAATATATGATTAAAATGTCCAGATATTTCCTTAGGCTAAAATAAAAGAATAGACTAAAATCATTCAAACGTCCAATGAGCCTCATATACAGTGGATAGGGAAAGTCTACACACCCCAACACTTTTGACCACATTATTATGTTACAGCCTCATTCCAAAGTGGATTCAATTGGTTTGTTTTTCCTCATCAATCTACACACAATACTCCATATTAACAAAGTGGGGGTTAGTCTACAGACGGTTCCTTTGACGTCACTGTCAGCTGTGGGACCTTATAGAGAGGTGTTTCCAAATCAAATCCAATCCGTCTAATTTAGCACAGGAGGACTGGTCAGTTTGTAGACACATCTGAAGAGTGATCAGTGGTAACCAGAGGCTCCTGAGCTCAGTTTTGAGTGTCAGAGTAAAGGGTGTGATTACTTATGTACGATATTTCAGAGTTTTATTAGAAATATGTACAACATTCTAAAAAAACGTTTTCCCGCCCAGGAGTGAGATCATTATGGGGTAGTGTGTGTAGATTGATGAGAAAAAAAACACATCTAATCAGTTTTGGAATGAGGCTGTAACATTAAAACATGTGGGAAAAGTGTAGGGGTGTGTAAAATGTCCCTATCCACTCTAATTTAAATTCTCTGCCAACGGTACAGGTCCATGTTGAAAACAAACATGAAGCAGAGGACCTTGCTTAAATATAATTATAATAAATATCATAAATGAAAAGTTGACTAAATGAATCGAGACTAAAATTAAAGATAATTATTTCACTAAATCTTGACTGAGGCCGATTCCGAAACCGTTAAATTGGTAAGAGGTCTAACGCCAAACCGGGTGTGCGTCACCGTCCGCCATGATAAGAAGCGTCTGAATTGGGCTGTCAGTTAGGATGGAGTTGGGGAAAGGAGCCTCAATGCTAACTATCATAGCCACTTTAGTATAGGGATCTCTGATGCTACCTCACTGGCGATTAGGGGCCATGTGCCATCCCATAAACCACTGTGCCACATGTTCGCCCCCACCCTCGAGTGATTCTTCATGCAACCACTGTTGATTGACAGGCCCACAATTAATTTGGATTCTTTTCTTCTTTTTTTCCCGCCTTAAATGTCTTTATTTGGACACTATGTTGTTGTTGGACAATATACAGTAGGTGGCGTATGCGCTTTTGTTTGGCCTGCACTGAACTTTAAAGAAGAAGAAGAACAGCTGTTGGTGATGTCACTTCCCCTTCCCCTGGGTAAGGACGGTGGAAGTGGGTAAATGCTGCTGAAGCTCTAGTTCACTAACTTTATAGAGATCTAGCAGTTGACCCCATGAACGGTCAAGGATTATTGCTAGTGTTAGTACTTAGAGGCTACAATTTAATGGTTTCGGATGCAGCCTGAAACTAATAACATTTTCACCAAAAGACTAAGGCTGAAGCTAAATTAAAGAATGTTGTCAGAATGACCAGTGCTGCATGAGGTCCAGAGCAGCTGATCTGTCTGTCAGACCGCCAAACCTTTAAAGCCCTTCACTCTTTGTAGCGTTGCAGCTGGCCGGGACGCTAATTGCCACTCGCTAGATTTTTGTTGCACTTTCCAGAGGTTAGGTCCGTCTCATCTCCTCCCGTCAGCCGACCGCCGCCTCTCGCTCCGATCCAATGTTGTTTAATCGCCAGCCAACTGAACAGGCTCAATGAACTATTAAATAACGTAATGATTTGGCTCTTTTCCTCAATTAGCTGGATTCACTGGACCGCTGCCTGGGCTGCATTATCCAAAACAGCCACCGGAGGAGATGGAGCAGCCCGGCAAACGCCTTGACTGAAAGTGTTTGTTTTGCATTGTATCTTTACATACACCTTTAGTAATTCTGCTTTTTCACCAAGGTGCTGGTTGCAGGCTGGTTCGGAGCCGGTGCCGGGTCAGTGTCGAAGTGACTTGGTTTTCCACCAGAATGAGAGCTTGCAAAGTGCTGCCTGCAAAGACCACATTGTTCGACAGTTGCTGAGTGAATCAGCTGATCGTGAAGTCAAAGAGCAAGATATAAACAAGTCCATGGTCAGCGTCGAGAGGGAAATCAATTGTCCGTCCACAGTGGACAGACCTGAGACTGTTCAGCCACAGTGGATAAGATGAGAAACCTAGCGGCTTTTTCTATAATTATAAATATTGTTTTATACACAGTGAGCTCATAATGTTGATCTCTGTGGTTCTTGTATGACCATTGTGCTATCTGAGCCTGTTCTTACAAATGTGCACATTTTTGTTAGCCGACAGCACCCAGACCTTTTAAGTCTGTGTTTAGTGGCCACTGGATGTGTAACCGACCCATACAAAGCACAAACTTAACTGAATTCGGGCGTTCTGCTCTCCATCCACTGAGCAGCACTATGATTAAAAAAATGACATCGTTTTTTTGCTTAGTGCACTTCCTGTTGATACTATTCTACGTTCAGACCGTGGCCGCATTTTGGAAGGAGCTCATGCCTGAAAAATAACTGCTGTTTTGGGGCTAAAAAGTCCTTTTTTGCTACTGCCATGTCCTATGGTAATTTCTAAGCCAGGATCTCCACAGTATTTAAGCCTATATCCAGCCCATACAGCTACAGGGCGGTTATTTGTGCCAGTGGACAATGGTTATTCCAAGTAACCCCCGTTAGCTTGTTACAATCGCCTACAGCTCATTGTTGATGAAAAGTCTGCAATAAACCACAACTGTGTCAAGCCAGGCTCAGTGTGCGATCATCTTAAAGGCTGCTGTATGAAGTTACCAGCTTTATTGACGTTATTAGTGTATAATACTTGTTTTCAAGTATGCTAAACTGCTAGTTAGCTCCGGGTGCTAACCGCTCTGCTTCGGTCAATTGTAGATCCAATGCAAACAATAAAGTGCAAAATTACCTTATCACTCAGTGTGTGATAATCTTAAAGGCTGCTTTATGTATTTAATGGCTATATTGACGTTATTAGTGCATAAAAGGCTACTTGTTTTCACAGTATTGATGCGAGCTAGAAGCTAGTTTAGTTAGCATCTTACCCCGGGTGCTAATTGTTCGGCTATGGACTTATTTATTGACAACACTGGATGTTCTCACGTTGAAAATACAGACAGATAAAGCTGTATTGGGCAGAGAGAGCTAATGAGAGGGCTGTCAGTGCTTATGAGTTGGGGCTGAGGGCTGCTTTATACTGTAGTCTCCTAGGACAAACACACACCGGGGGCAGCGGTTAGCCATCCCGGGCCGCCTTCGAGGCTCCGAGCCATGCGGGAGACTGTAGAGCGGGGCACTGTGTGGCTGAGTGTCCCCCAAAAGCAGCAGGGGAAGCGGGGAGACACGAGCGCCAAATGTAGGGAGTCGGAACAGTCAAAGTCTGCATCATAAATATAAGCTACACAACTTTTTTAGAAGATGACAGCGAACAGAGCGAACGAAAATGCGCCGGCAGACAAAGCCGAAGTTGTGATGGTGAAAATTACCCATAATGCATCGCAAAAATCAGTCGCTCCACTGCCCATCGGATAAGGTTTTGGGGACAGCAAAACGCCCAAATTTGAGTTAGCATTTAGCTCAGAGGACACTTAGACGCTAATTTGTAAGAAAAATGAAAATCTCAAAAGGTCTGTAGATTCATTCATGATTTCTAACGAGGTTTTGACCTAAATGTGGTCCATGGTTTGACAGCAGCTGAAAACATCTGGATTGTTCATAATTTGCAATGTTTGATGGCTTATTGTAACGGCTATAGGAAAAATACTTTGAGCAGGCTAACGGACTCTGCTAATGGTCCGCATATATACGTTACGATCGAAAACTGCTTCTCTTTTATATTTCTATGATTTAAAAGATCAAATGTTTGAGGGATTATTTCCAAACAGGCCTCGTTTTCCCCCTAAACTTTTTTTTACAGAATTTTGACCAATGAGAGTTCACAAAGTACAAGTGTATATATAACCTTCCCTCTGGAACCATGCAGCCCCTGGTCTAAAAGCTATACCCACATTGTCTGCCCTCAAAATGACCTGGCAAAGATAAAAAACATGTTGAACCCTGTTTTTGTACCTGCACGGATGCACTCCTGATTGCTCCAGACAGTTTGTCCAGTAGCTGTGGTTAAACAAAAGGATGGAGTACATTTGAAGGAGTTTGAGTCGGCATGATACACAGCTTGTCTCAGACCCTTTCCCCCGGTGCTCTGTTAAAGTTCAGTACAGGTGTCGGTGTTGTTGCTGACTGTGCCCGGGCTGTTAACATCCTGCTGCTGTGATATTCCCAGGATCAGCCTTCAGCCTCCTGTCTGAGCTCCGCTGTGTCAACACTTGTGTACACCGCCTCTGCCACTCTGCAGCTGCACTAAGAGCCTGAGTGAAGGAGTCAGGCAGCTCCGAGGAGGCCGCGGGAGACACGCGCCGCTAATCCTGCAGGTGACCCCGGCGCTACTTCCACTAGTTCCCTAACGCGCCGGGACGTGGATCCTTGAACAAGTGAAAGATTTTATTTGTTGTGGGATATGGTGGCGGTAAGTGTTTTGAAATCTCTACTCATAAACTGAAGTTCCTGGCAGCGGCGTGCCTTAATCAGGAGAGCACGGACATGTAGGGGTGGGCAGAAGAAATAGTATAGGCTACTGTTTTCTCTTTCACTCATTTCACATAAGGGACTTCGGATTGAGTTATAATCTGGTGCATGTCTCTTCGGAAGTTTGTGTAAACAGACGAGCACAATGTATTAAAACAAATAGCGTGAATTGATCTAAAATGAATAAAGTCTAAAATGGCTGTTGGCCCGTGTACCACCTGAAAAGCTCCAGTAAAATGGTTTATTGGGAAAATGCTATTGAGAACTTTTTTTTCCATAAAATAATAATAATGACCCCGACTGTAGCTTCTTAAAAAAGGCTTACACTTGTATTGCCCTTCACAAGCTTGTCATCATTATTCATTCACTCCACACTGCAACTGTGACAGCCGCCCTGGAGCAGACTGTCCATTTACCACGTGGCAATAATGTGTTGTTTATATCCTTTATCATGTCAGTGCCCCCTGCTGGACACATGTGGAATTCTTTCCTTTTTTTAATTTAGCAGCCTCCAAGTGGCTGGACTGAGCATTCTGGTTATTTCCTTAAAACATATATATATATCATAACTCGTAAGATACTTGTGCTTTACAAGTCGGAGACCTCTCGGGTTGTTCCTCATCAGCCCATAAGGAGCTAGGAGCAATCCCATAAGCCACTGCTGCCTCCTGAAGGTTTCCGAACTCGGCTGATCTCTGTGGAAATGATTGACAGTTACATTCAATAAAAATATGAGTTCTGACCTAAATATATGCAAATACAAGTCAAGTCATGCATGGTGGTAATAACATTACATTTGTTGCAGGATATGGAGTGTATATTGTAGTCCATTGTGTGGGGGTTGTAGTTTTTATGAATCAGCTGTTGGCGAAGTACCTTTCCCTCCACCCTGTTAGAAAGGTTCAGATTGTGCTGACTCCTGTTCCTAACTGCGAAGGTACCTCATGGCCGCAGCCATCTTTAAAGGATCCTTCTCGGGTTGGGTGAATCCTCTGAGATCAAGTGGAATGCAGCATATGTCCCTCAGCATGAAGCGGCTAACAATCGCCAGACCCATTAGCCTTTAACTCTTGGAAACACTGCAGACAACATTTAGCACTGATTAAATTTAAAACAGAAAGATTTAGTGAATGTAGTGTGTAATAAAGTCAGGTCTATGTGGAGGATTGTATTTGCATTCCCAGTCATGAAGCTAATTCGTGAGAGTCTGTTTTTGCCTCTCTTGGTTGAAGCCCTGCTTTACCTCATGTCCCCACACTCTTCAATCTTGGGTCAGCATGTTTCCCTCCGTCTCCGCAGTGACATTGTGGCGGCCAGCCGAGTGTGAAAGACGCACAGCCCAGCGGTTTACAGAGCTGCCTTTAAAGGGAGCCCAGAGTGGCTTTAGATTTGGAAGCGTCCCAGACCAGTGTCCCGTTCGTCCCCACGCCTACGGGGGGGAAGGAGCTCATCCATCTCCCCTCCCACCACTCGGCCCAAAACACCCATTCATCCTGAGGCTCCAGCCGCCCCCTCCTATCCATCTTCGAAACACCGCCACTGAAGTGTGTGTGAGGCCGGAATATGGAGCGTAAAGGAGGCACACGTGTGAGTGAGTGTCGGCACTTAAAAATATTAAGCAGTGGTGGTAGTTTTCCAAACATTGAAGTACAAGTGGAAAGAGGTGATTGTAGAGATTGATCTTTCGCAGATATATGATTAGCAGCGCTGCAGGGGTCGTTCTCTTACGAGTGACGTAGTACAGCAGATTCCCACCTGGATGGGGCCGGTCTTTTTTTTTTCCGTAAGTACTGTAAGTTTGTTGCTTTATTTGTCATTTTACAACAACAACTAAATTGTGTTCAGGTGTTAGTCCTGAGCCAATGCGAATGAGCCCCGCTGCCATGTCTTATGAGTTTGCAGGTTCTCCGTGTGTCTGCGTAGGTTTTTCCTCTGGGTACTCCGGTTTCCCCTACCAATAAAAACATGTACAATAGGTTCCCCTGTGGGGGCAGGACTCCCCTTAAAATTAGATTCCTAATGTCAGTGGGACTGTCCTGGTTAAATACAGGTCAAATCGCTCTTACTCAGGCTCACAATCACTTGTGACAAAAAGACACAATTATTGATCTTAATCGCCAACAAACCTAACCAGCAGTGATATTGTCAGTACATGTAGAAGAAGTTCCAGTAGAAGCAGTACTGATGGTGGTGGTAGTAGTAGTAGTAGTAGTATCCATCCATCTATCCATTTTCTTCCGCTTTATCCGGGGCCGGGTCGCGGGGGCAGCAGTCTCAGCAGAGATGCCCAGACTTCCCGATCCACGCACACCTCCTCCAGCTGTTCTGGGGGGACCCCGGGACGACACCAGGCCAGCTCGGAGACATAGCCCCACCAGCGTGTCCTGGGCCTTCCACGAGGCCTCCTCCCAATAGGACATGCCTGGAGCACCTCCCGAGGGAGGCGACCAGGAGGCATCCGGAACAGATGCCCTAGCCACCTAAGCTGGCTCCTTTCGACGTGAAGGAGCAGCGACTCTACTCCGAGCTCCTCACGGGTAACTGAGCTCCTCACCCGATCTCGGAGGGTGCGCCCAGCCACCCTGCGAAGGAAACTCATTTTGGCCGCTTGTATTCGCGATCTTGTCCTTTCGGACCCAAATCTCATGACCATAGGTGAGGGTGTGAACGTAGATCGATCGGTAAATCGAGAGCTTTGCCTCAGACTCAGCTCCCTCTTCACCACAACAGTCCGATACAGCGACCGCATCACTGCTGACGCCGCACCGATCCGTCTATCGATCTCACGCTCCATCCGTCCCTCACTCGTGAACATGACCCCAGTAGTAGTAGTAGTTTACAAAACAAATAAATGCAAACAAAACAAAAGCACTCTACCATGGTTAAATGATGACATAAAAAATTTTATGATGATGGCTCTAAAGCTATGGTCACAACCGGCCGGTCTACGCGCACAAAACGCAAGACGTGTGACCTGTTTATTTTGGAGCCGCAGACCCGCCACAGAGGTTCTTTGACTCTACGGGCGCTTACGGGTTTTTTTCAGGTTGCAAGAACGCCGTACGTCTGCGCGAGTCGTCTGTACGGCCAGCGTGTCTTTCATACGTTTTGTACGACACTTTTTCCGTATGCCGCACTTGTGGACTTCGTATTTGTGTCGTGTGCCTCACGTGCACCTTTAGTGCGACCAACGCGCGCTCAGATATCTCGTGTGTCCTCTGTACATGTTGCGTAGGTCGTTTTTGAATTGCCCGTTCGGCGAGAGTCCGTCTACCGCACGAAAACGCCGATGTTTAAAGCTTCAGAGCTGCCTCTGACCAGGGACAAAGTACAAAGGTTTTGCCTACGCCGAGAGGAAGAGGGAAGGCGAGGAGAGAACAGGAGTCAGAGAGGGAGGAGAGAACAGGAGTATAGAACAGGAGTCAGGGAGGGAGGAGAGAACAGGAGTATAGAACAGGAGTCAGGGAGGGAGGAGAGAACAGGAGTATAGAACAGGAGTCAGGGAGGGAGGAGAGAACAGGAGTATAGAACAGGAGTCAGGGAGGGAGGAGAGAACAGGAGTCAGAGAGGGAGGAGAGAACAGGAGTATAGAACAGGAGTCAGGGAGGGAGGAGAGAACAGGAGTATAGAACAGGAGTCAGGGAGGGAGGAGAGAACAGGAGTCAGAGAGGGAGGAGAGAACAGGAGTATAGAACAGGAGTCAGGGAGGGAGGAGAGAACAGGAGTATAGAACAGGAGTCAGGGAGGGAGGAGAGAACAGGAGTATAGAACAGGAGTCAGGGAGGGAGGAGAGAACAGGAGTATAGAACAGGAGTCAGGGAGGGAGGAGAGAACAGGAGTATAGAACAGGAGTCAGGGAGGGAGGAGAGAACAGGAGTATAGAACAGGAGTCAGGGAGGGAGGAGAGAACAGGAGTATAGAACAGCAGTCAGAGAGGGAGGAGAGAGGAAGGCTTTATGCTGGTGTGACGCGCAGCAGCTTCATCAAAGTTTTTTTTTTATCTATGTGAATATAAGACATGTCGTCACCGGGGCTTTCTCTCTCCAGCTCCTGGAAAGGTGTGTCATACTGCCCAAACATGCGCCTCCTCTGTGTCCAAGGGCCAAATATATAGACTATTGTTAATCAATGTTATTATAGCGCTCTTACTCCCTGTCTAAATGGAGGCTCTTATTTTGAAGACGCATACAGGATGTAGACGTGATGTCCTTCTGCTAACTTCCTCATGCGCTCATGGCCACGGCTGAGGTTCCCCGTGCTGCCAAGTTGTTCGTAATAAACATGCCCAACAAGAGGCTAAAGATACCAACGTGAGAGTAGGGCTGAACGATTAATTGCATTTGCAATTTTATCGCGATATTACACAACGCGATTTCGTAATCGCAGGGCACGCGATTTGGGAAGTAAATAGAGCAACGAGATATGGCAGCAAAGTCCGCTCCGCCGCGTGCTTTTGTTTACGTCTCAGTCTAGTTAAGGTGCGCGGTAGATTGTGGATGTACAGTGAAAATATCAGCTTTTATCATGCAGCCACCGCGAAGGAATATTGCTTTTCTCCGTTAGCATTGCGTTAGCCACAGCGCTAATCACGCCATTCCGTCGCCGCTACTACACGCTCTGATGACACAGAAACTCCCTCACCTCCGGATTCACACGCCTCTGCCTCCACAGACATATATAGGTTAGTCTGTGCTGATTGTAAAAAGTAAAGAGTCGTTTGTGGCTCAGTTTAGGGGGCTTATGTTTGGGAATGTTGTGGATAAAGAACTTATCTCAAAAGCATAATGACGTTTCATGACCATTAAGTATCCGCGGAGGCGAAGTGCCATGTGCCTTTATTTACCTTTGCGTCTACCGCATATCCGCTCCGTAGGTCGTACAGACGCTAGATATAAACACTAAACTGCAGTATGAAAAGGGTTGGTAACTAGGATCCGAGGCAGGAGTCCGTGTCATGTCTTATTTTGCTGAGGAAATGTGCTGTTTAAGCTGAAATGTCACTAAATGGCTGCGAGTCAAAGAGACGTGTCTGTGTCTGGCACCTCATGTCCCGTCTCCTTGTGTCAGTGTTCTTTTCTTTCTTCATATTGTCCAAAGTTACATCCCAAAACCAAAATGCTGCTCTTAATTCCACTGTGATTTGGCGTGTGCTCCATCTGGCCTCTCCGTGTCCATCAATAACGCGCATCTGAAGTACTACGAGTCGCAGCTCAGACTGGGATTTGATTGGCCGAAATAATAAAGTACTATTTAATAAATTAAATAGCTTATTTTGTATTAATTGGGAGTTTGATTTCCTAAAACGTTTCCAACTAGTTAAAGCAGACGTTTGTTCTTACTTTCCTGCACTTTAGTCTGGGTGATGTTACTGTCTGGATCAGTGAGTTATTTTTTTTAATATCTATATAATTTAGCATTTATTTATAGACTGTACTGTTAAGTTCAGGCAGTTTAAGAAGTGCAGTCCACACACATTTTGAATAGGTCAAGCAACAATTTTGTTGCAATTTTCACTTCAAATATTGTTTATTATGAAACAGGCTGATTTATTGCTTGTGTTAGGTGAAAAATACATGAGAAGAGGACCTTGCAACAATAATCGCATATTTAATCGCAATCGCAATATTGAAGAAAAAAAATCGCAATTAGATTATTTCTCAAAATCGTTCAGCCCTACGTGAGAGCATCGTTATTTTACACTGACCATCTCCTCGACCTACACGCCTCAACAACTATTCCCTCCAAAATTCCCAGTAATCTCTGGGTTGGTTCACGACGTACAGATCGTCTGCAGTTCTTACAAACTTCCTACGAAGCCGCATGAACCCACGGTCAGTGCGTTTATTGCAGGTTGGTCGTGCGTTTGGGAAACGCCAGAATCATTAAGCTCAAAGCTCACCACTGACCTCCTAGCTTATAACAGTCTAAAAAATAAAGTGGTCCACGATATTTACGAAAAGCAAAAGCAGCTAATTATACCCAGCTTATAGGAAACAATAACTCCCTCTGGAAATATTTGAACAACTTTGTGATAGGGTGATTCTGTTGCATGCATTTTGTTTTTGGTAAATGAACTTTCGTCCCACCTGTGAATATTTGCAGGCGGTCCAAGTATCTTCAGACTTACTGGAAGCGGAGAGGTAATAAAAGCCATTGTCCTTGAGGGGGAAGTAGGGGAAACATCCTGGTTAGAGGGGCAGTAAAAAGCTTTGATCTATGGTTTAACATATGGATGCTAGATGTTTATCAAGCTAACAAAGTCCCTTTTGTGCATAAGGGGGCTGGGCTTAACTTAGATGTAAGGACTGTCCTGCTGAAGAGACAAGAGACTCCTTTGAAATGCTCTACATGTAACCTGCATCTGACCATCTGTAAATAAAGAACCACTGGGACCTTTCTGATTTTTCCTCATTTTACAACGAGTGAATCCGGGAACCAGATCGCCGCCTTTAAGTTGTTTTACATTTTTATTTTTATTCATACACCCTTTTACTTGTTGCCATGACTGCAGGATCACATGTCTCAACCCTTCCAATCCCAACGCAGTGTAATCAGTGCACCTGGACAGTGGCGCGAAAATGAGACACAGTCAGGGAAGAAAAGGAGAAACACCGGAGGCACGGGGCGAGCACCGGCGGCCAGGAATGGCGCAGCGAATGGACGCGTGAGGGAAATGCACGGCACGAACGCGCTCGTCTGGGTGGCGCACGGGACGCACCAAGCGCACAGTGGAGAGGCACCGGCAACGCGGCCTGGAAGGGGAACACTGCGAGGTTGAACACCAGCAGCGGGACAGCGAGATGGGGAGCCTCGCTTGTCGGACCGAGACCAGGGACCATGGTGCGAAGGGGGCGAGTGAGAGAAACCTGCTGGTGTGGACGTTCGAGCCCTGGCCGTCCCGCACAGCCCCGTCGCAAGAGGAGAGGAGTCCTCGTGGATTACGGCCGCTTTGCCTTATTTTAGATTTGATTTAGTAGCGTTTCGATAAGCCCTTTTTTTTAAGTCTCTTTGCCTTCTTATTTTTTAACTGTTTTTTAGAATTTAGCTAATTAAAAGTACAAAAGACCTTTTATTCACCAGGTTACAATAATTGAAACCAATACATTTCTCGGCCTTGAGGTGAATCAGTGGCTCAATCAAAATCAGTTGGTGCTAGATTTAACAAAAACCTTTTCCATGTGTTTCGCTATTAGAAAACATAGACCAAAGCTTTGAAATATATTTGCAAAATAAAAATATACAATCTGTGACCGAATTGAAATACCTTGATAGGTTTGATACACACATCAAGAAAATCTCACAAACAATACGAATAAATCTAAATGCTTTTAAGTTAATTAGACATTATATTACAAATCAGGCCGTCCTCTTGTACATGCACACTATGATATTCTCACATATATCCTACTGCATGACAGCATGGCCCCTCAACCACTAAACGTATTGGATCATTATACAATCAAGCAATAAAAATCATGGACAAAAAGCCAATCCGCACCATCACTGCAATATCCTTGAGAAGCATAAACCATCCATACATTTTCTTCCACTTGTCCGTTGCCGGGTTGTGGGGGCAGCTGTTGGAGCTGCACCAGCCCCTATGGCTCCTCCTGCAGGTGGTGGGTCCACAGAAGGACGGCCTCATGGTTCTAACCGGGCCTGTTGGGCTCTCATAAGGGGCTTCTGAACCGCTCTTTGTCTGACCCGTCACCTAGGACCTGTTTGCCCTGGGAGACCCTACCAGGGGCACAAAGCCCCGGACAACAGAGCTCGAGGATCATTTGGGTGCTCAAACCCCTCCACCACGTTAAGGTGACGGTTCGAGGAGGGGAAAAATAGTGAAATCATAACATAATATTACTTTCAGGCCTAAAGGCTTTAACTGGGCCGCAGCAGGAGCCTGGGCTGCTCTTCAAGATATAAATGAAGTAACACAAGCTTAATTGATCGATCCTTCAACCTTTGGCTATCAGATGTGTTGCTTTGCACAATAGATGATTAACTCAAACAATGTGCAGTAATCTTTACAAACTTGTGACAATATACGTTTGATGTGGAATGTGGCTACAAGCTCTTCCCATGTCAAATGCTGCAAATTGTAAGGTCTTTGTTACTGATTGTAAAGTTGTAATAATGTATTTAAATATAATGTAATTTGTGAGATGCAGTTGTTATTAGTTGTGTTCCCAATGGGAAATGTGAAATGCACAAGGATTGAACATATGTGGTAGGCGCACGTTAAGCTTTCATTATCCTGTAATGATGTGGTTTCTGCTCAAATAATCTAAACTAAACTCCAAGTTTAGCCAAACCTCCTTGGGCATATGAGTTGGTAATTAAACTCCTGGGCTGAAATGAGGTCCCAGCATGCCCCTGCGGTAAGGGTGCTAATATAACCCTGCTGTGCATCTCGCCTAAGGCCCAAAGGTAATGGAGACTGTTTCAGGCCTTTTCTCATGAAAAAGTCTGTAAAATAACGCACAGTGACTCTGCTTTAATTTGACTCCGACATCAAACTCTTTACGAAGTAGAGCTCTGAGTTGGGGCAGCGGAAATGGAACAATGCTTTTGGGTGCGAGCCACGTCTTCAGTAATCTAGGACAGAGATGAAGTCGCCCCTCGGAGCTATAGTTTGTCTCGTCGGCAATGCACTAACAGTTTGGTGTCTGGCCGCGTGCCGAGTCTCCGGGCGAGAGGCGCCGAGGCTCACCTGAAAACACTTCATCACGAGCCCTGGCCATGGCAGCGCTCAGCAGGAGACACCCACTTTTACCGTGGCCGTCCCAGGACAATGAGCCTTCGCAGTGCTACCGCTGACCAGGAGCCAGCGCGCAGCTTTGAAGTTCGGTTTCAATCAGGAGTCTATAAATATACAAGAGGTGCTTTTTTTCTGAGCAGCTGGTGTCTTTCACACACAGAGAAGAGACGGGTGAGGGGAGTACGGTTTAGGTTCTAGTTTACGGTAAAGTTATATCTGGCACTGATTAAAAAGGTGAAATATGTGACTGAAGTTGGGCATAAAAGAAGTGTGTGAAGACGAGACCTGTGGGTGGTAGCTCCCAGCCGCGTTTTCTTCCCAATAATGATAACAACACTGCTGGCGTTGCGCCTGGAGTTAGTTGGATCGGTGGTGGACGCGCTGACTCACAATATGCAGAAACAATGCTCTGCCTCGCGCTGTCACGGGCCTCGGAAGAGGCTGGCACCTCCTACTCGCGCCAGTCTCCTGTTTAATCATTCCAACCGTTCAGGACCTGCTCCGCTCCACTCGTGGTGTGTCAGGTACAACTCCTGCCGGAACTACAGGACCCTGATTTTAGCGTGAGGGAGCGTCAAAGCCTTCTCCAGCACATCCCATCGACTCTCAATGCAGTCTGAACTCTTACACTCCTTGAACCACAAATTCACAATTTCAGCACGATGAATTGTCATCTAAGAAATTGCCCATGCCGTCAGGCAAAAATGTAATAAATTGATGTCATGGTTATTGGGTATTTTCAGATGTATCCAACTGACCTCTTTCTTTAGGCACATAATGTTGCTGAACTTAGACCCGACCAACAGCAGCTGCCCCACATCCAGTTGGCCACTTTCTTTAGGCGTGAAAAATGATGCCAGCACAGGACAAAAATAAATCTTGTGTGGGATTATTAAATATCTAATTCCTTCCTGATATATTGAGCTGTAAATGTGAGTTTTGTTTCACTCACACAGATCTCACACATAGTTTTACAAACTGGAAGGTCTTGGCTTTAAAATGAGGTACCACACTGGCATAATAGCTGTCCTGTCAATACGCTTTGACATTTGGATATGCAGATCTGCTAACCCTAAACTGGAACTTTACAGGTTAAATAGACTCAAAATGTATGTAACTACCTTTGTAATTAATAATTCAACAAAATAAAGCCATACATTTAAACCTGGTTCAATCCATTATTTACATTGTATTGCCTAAAATATAGCGCTCACTCATCCTGGCCTATTGTACATGTTTTTAGTGGAGGAAACCGTAGGAGCCGGAGGGAACCTACGCAGAACATGCAAGAACATGCAAACTTCACACAGAAAGGCTCCGTCCAAGTGGGAATCGAACCCGGAGCCTTCTTGCTATGAAGCACAAGTGCTGATAATAACGTCTCGAAACACTTTACACTACCCTTCATACATTGTACCTAACTACATTTAGCACAAGGTAATGTCCTCTGTAACAAGCTGTGATAACTTGTATTTAGATACACAATGGAATAATATGTATTTGTAGTTTGTAGGTACGTAACGTATAAAGACATAACTCTAACCCTAACCTTAAGCCCTAACCCTAAGGATCTTATGTCCTGTTACATAATGTACCTCCAAAGTACAATACATTATTCCATTGTGTATGTAGTGCGTAGGTTATTACAGCTTGTTACAGAGCACATTACATTGTACTAGATTTAGTTAGCTACTATGTATCAAGGTAGTGTAAAATAAAAAAAGTGTTACCTAATGTCTTAAAGAGGGGGTATTATGCTTTTTTCAATCACATAGCACCAGTCTATAGCACTACAATGATGACGTAACCTTCTGTTGGTCTGTATATGCAGTAAATTAAAATAACTGCCTTGAATAAAATTGCTCTCTCAAAATGGCTGCACTGAACGTCTTGAAATAGGCCTCTGTCTCTTTAAGAAGCTTTCCGACACGCCCCCTTCAGCACACTACTGTGGCCTTTAAACAACAACACTGTGCGGGGAGGGGGCTCTACTGAGCTGAGGAGCAGTGGTTGGGGGCTTGGCTGGTGACGAAAGGTCCAGAGGCGTCTCCAGGAGGTGGGGGCGTTCCTAGGAGGACTGAGGCATAGCTACACCTAAAATGGCCGTTTTGACTGATTACTCAAAAATATGTGAATGAGCCGAGGCAACACTCCAGGCATGTGTTTAATGAGGGAACGACATAATAACATGATATAAAGCTTGAAAAAGTCGATTTTACATAATACCCCCCCTTTAACTTTATAATGAAAACCTAGAATTACAGAAAACTTGCCATACATGTTTTCCTCATATTAATATCAGTAGAAGTTTCAAATTTATATCACTAAATTGTTCTCCCTATTCCCCTGCAGCACATGGCCTTGATGGATTTGCGACAGTGTACAAGTGTGCAGAGGGACCTGAAGCGATGATCAGAGGACGAGGAGAGCGGACACTGCCAGTGCCTATGATGGTGTAATCTGAACATTAAAACCAGTTTTGTTTTTGTCTGACTAAAACGTGACCCAAACGATCACATGTTTTAAAACTATAAGGACTGCCACAAAAAAAAACACTGATTCAATGACAGTTTGTTGTTAGGGACCTCGACAGTTTTTTTTTTAGACTGGGTGATGTCAGACCACCCTCCCGCGAAACTGTAACAATGACTGAAAGGTCTGTGTGGAAATGATGGAGGCGTGTATACCTGGACACAGAGGGGGGCACACACCAAAAGCTTTTGCGTGGAGCCACTGCGTGTTTTTTTTTTCTTAATGACCTCCCCGAGGAGCGGCTGCTGTCAGAGACACAGAGGAACAAAGGAAGTGCTTTCATGTGGTTTGGATGTGCACACGCCGACTGAAATGTTTACCGTACTGCGAGGATGAAGTTGTGCTCCCTTAAAGAGATTCCCTGGGACCTGTGATTTATTAAGATGGAGGGTAGATCAGAAATCTGTGATACAATCATTGAGTCAGTAAATTAACTGTGCCATTACATTTGATTCTAAAAGACATTGAAACTGAATTTCTGTTTTTTGTTTTGACTCCAGAACTTCATCACAAGTACACGTTTAATAGTTTAAAATACATTCATTCAAACATTTCAGTCAGTTTGACCGAAGTTTGCTCTCAAAGGTTTCTCGTTATGCCCAGTTTGACCAAATATCCACATTTCCCAACATTTGTTAAAGGGAATGGTTATGTGACATGCCGCGTAAAGTTTTAGGTTCAAACCGGCTTGATTTGGGAGACTTGGGAGCGCGCTGTGGGGGCGTGGCTTTGTCTGTGTGTATTTACATACTGGGTAAACACCGCGGCTTTGGTTTGCGTTGTTGACCCATGCTTTAGTAAACAAATGCCACGCAAAAAAGGCAGTTTTATACATACGCCTGTTGCCCATCAGTTTTTCAGGTTGAAAAAGTCTTGTTTTGTCGGAGAAATAGCGCACGCCGTGGGGGGGCGTGTCATTGTGTGTGTGTGGCTTCATTATTATGCAACGCTTCCCCTGTGTCTCACCGACGCCGCTAACGTTGGAATTAGGCCTGCCACGATAAGCGATAAACGATAATATTGAGTATAATGCAAATACTGTAGGCAATAAAAAGAAAACTGTAAGCAACTATTTTAATTGAAATGCATTGAACTTCTGACATTCAATATTAACACCTTATACCAAACAAAGTGCAAACTAGAAGGGTCGACATATTCTAGGACACTGTATCCACCTGTGCTTCTCAACCTTTAACATAACTTACACTCTCACCAGGTTCTGTGTTTGAACTAGACCTGTCACAACATTTACAACAAATAGTCAATATACAGAATCATCTTTAAAAATATCCCAATAACTATAATATTGATATTTCATCTGCATTATTCTGGTTAAATATTTCCTGACAAAAAACTCACTTCTGTGACTTCTTCTATATTAAATGTATGGATTCAGATAATACTGTATTACTGCTAAAGTAGAGTAGCCATATGTTGTGTTCTTTTTCCTTTTCTTTTAAAGTATAACCTCCTGTTCACACGGCCGTCGGAGTGAAGCAGCTTTTTTGGGAAACTTGTTGACTGTTTGTCAAAACGCTGCAGCATTTCTCTGTAACATAGTCCTAAGCCCTGAGTAACGTTCTCAGGACTATCGCGCTTGTATTTGGACAGTAACATAGTCCTAAGCCCTGAGTAACGTTCTCAGGACTATCGCGCTTGTATTTGGACAGTAACATAGTCCTAAGCCCTGAGTAACGTTCTCAGGACTATCGCGCTTGTATTTGGACAGTAACATAGTCCTAAGCCCTGAGTAATGTTCTCAGGACTATCGCGCTTGTATTTGGACAGTAACATAGTCCTAAGCCCTGAGTAATGTTCTCAGGACTATCGCGCTTGTATTTGGACAGTAACATAGTCCTAAGCCCTGAGTAATGTTCTCAGGACTATCGCGCTTGTATTTGGACAGTAACATAGTCCTAAGCCCTGAGTAATGTTCTCAGGACTATCGCGCTTGTATTTGGACAGTAACATAGTCCTAAGCCCTGAGTAATGTTCTCAGGACTATTGCGCTTATATTTGGACAGTAACATAGTCCTAAGCCCTGAGTAATGTTCTCAGGACTATCGCGCTTGTATTTGGACAGTAACATAGTCCTAAGCCCTGAGTAATGTTCTCAGGACTATCGCGCTTGTATTTGGACAGTAACATAGTCCTAAGCCCTGAGTAATGTTCTCAGGACTATCGCGCTTGTATTTGGACAGTAACATAGTCCTAAGCCCTGAGTAATGTTCTCAGGACTATCCTACTTGTATTTGGACAGTAACATAGTCCTAAGCACTGAGTAATGTTCTCAGGACTATCGCGCTTGTATTTGGACAGTAACATAGTCCTAAGCCCTGAGTAATGTTCTCAGGACTATCGCGCTTGTATTTGGACAGTGGCTAAAGCGCTCGGGTTCCTCTCGCTAACAGTAGCGCTGATTAGCTTTGATGCACTGACTGGGCGGTGGTTTCGTTTCGTTCTCACGTTGGACAAACCTGCAGTCACATTAATGTTGTTATTCTCTCCGTGATGAGTTCTTTTGGCTGGAACTCCAAATGTTTTCTCACATGCTCCGCGATAAAGTTCACAGAAAGTGTCGGGTTCAGCAGCTCCGTAGTAGCGGCACTTTGTTTACACCCCGCCTCTCTCCAAAAGCAGCTGATCTATAAATGATCTAGATACATGCGGGACACGGCTGATGTGCTCAATGCTGTCTTTAAGCACAGGGAGACGGGTTGGATGGACGTTCCACTCACTCAGTGTTGTGATAGCGTTCATGTTTCTGTATTTATTTTAAGCACACGCAGCACGTGCATTTATCGAGACTAAACATGTTATCGTCTGAACGATAACTCGATATAGTCATTATCGCGTCAGGCCTAGTTGGAACACGACTGCAGACGTTTGTTTTTCTGAATGAAACCAGTGTACTTTTCCAGGCTGACTTTCCCAGTGTGACTGATGATGCCCTGGCTGTAAGCATGCACAGCGCCCCCTGCTGACCATTACGTTTCCCGAGAGCCAACTCCTCGCCTTCAGAGCGTGATTTAAGACAGGAGGATGTAGCGCGGATTTGCCAAACTCTACATTGAACAGAACTGAGGATTTACCACGAGTTTGCTGAGCAGAAGCCACGCAGAGGTTACTACAGACGGGTGAGTGAAAGTGTTTTTTTCTTGTCGCTTGTTGACGCTGTTTGCTTTTTGATGAGGCCATTGTTGTGCTTTAAGCTAACGTGGTGTGTTAAATTGGATTCGTTTGCGTTTTTGGTCTTAATCAATCTCTACAAACTTAAACTACTCCATAAATGTAGTCAGCGCATCCCTAGTTTTCAGCCACTTCTTATTTGAGAGAGATCCGCTTCATATTTTTGGTTTCATGGTTGGATAAAGTTACACTGGGTGTGTGCAGTGATACGTAAACAATGTGACCACGCGCGGCGATACGTCCCAATGTCGGCCTTTTCCTCTCGTGTATGAGAGTGTATGAGCATTACTAAAGTAGACCAGGAGTCTTTTCTAAAGTTATAACTTCAGTTATGTCTGGAGTCTGTGACTCTCTCAGTGTGAGGCTCCGGCAGCTCACGGAGGCGGAGCCGACACTGGCATAGAGGGACTGGGGAGGAGCTATGGGAGAAGCACGCAGGATTTTGACTGTAAAGTAAATAAAAGAGTCGGCTACACTATGTCCATTATCTACATCACTATGGCCCAACATGCACATGACAGTGGGGAGCTTTACGGGGGTGTGGCTTATCTAAATGAGATGTAAATGAGCCCTATTGTTATTCTCAACAGCAGAGAGAGGTGAGAACTGCCCAAAACGTTTTTCAGCCCTTTGGCCTTTTTGGAATTGTCAACTTCAAATTGCCGCTACGCCTACAAATATGATCAGATTTCCATGTGTTACACATCGTTAAAGTGTAGTCTCCAAGCTTTCCAACAATCTGTGAAAAGCTCAAAATGCCCCAGAACCGACTTGGGTCCCTGACTCTAGTGACTGGTCACAAATAATGTGAACCCACTTTGTCACACATTAAATGTGTGACAATTTAATGTGTGACACATTAAATTGTCACACATTTAATGTGTGACAAAGTGGGTTCGTCCCATTATTTCACTTGGAGACTTTACTGTGTTTATTTGTTTAAATTGCAACATTCATCAGCTAACAATAATCCACCTGATTTGTTAATTTGTCTTGTTAATATGGAAGGCGTCCTGTAGGGATAGCCGTTTGGAAGCAGGCACTGTTCCAAAAGCACTGCTCCGAAACACGATTCAAAACATGCATGTCACATGACTCGGGCTGAAGCGTTTCATGAAACACTATTGTTTCAAAACCCTACACTGCTGTATGTGAGCGTGTCCATGCAGTCGCTAAAGCTGCTGCACTAAGCAGTGGGTACCAACCCCAGCTCTGAAATAGCGGAAAGTCTATCTCATTTACTCTGAACTACAGGCCTCTAAGCCTTATGTTTCAATAAGTGTTACTGCTAACATTTTTTTTAAAATAAAAATAGATTAGCAAAATGTAGTACATTGATGACAATTGCTTGATTTATTTCAATGGCAAATCAAACAGAATGTGGTTTTATTTCAATCACAGACGTATCAATAACATGGTTGAATCCTGAAACACTGTAAATACGGTTGTAATTACACTTTGCCACTGTGATTCGAGGCTCCGGCACAATCGCTCAGAATTTGGGACTAACACCTATTGTTTCACATAAAATGTAAATTTACCAGCTAAAATTATTTTTTATTGACCTCCCATTAGGAGCAGTAGAAAAGTTCCTTTTATAAAAAAGTAAAGGTTGGCTGTTAATAATCGAGTCCTACTGTTAGCTTAACAAATGCTAATCTGGTGCTTGTGTTTAGTCATGGTGTTGGACCCGCCAGTTAAGACCTCCAGTTAAGGACCTATCTCACGCTGTGGCAACTGTCGTGACTGGCAGTCTCCGCAACATGTCCACAACTCGAGGTGCCACTGGTAATGGATATGTCTCCGAGACATCCCCTGGCAATAAGGTGAGTCTCCGAGTAGTCTTGGTGAAAACGAACAGGTTTGGTTTCAGCAGAGTCTCTGCATGGTCTCGGAGAGGTCTACGTGGTCTCAAGCAGCTGTGGCAATGTCACGAATACTATTTGTTATCCTCAACCTGATGGATGTTGTTTGCCCAGCGGTCCTGTCAGTCGGAGTCATCTAAGATATTTACTTATTTGGACTCTTGATAACAGGTTGCCTGCTTATTGGATGGATTGCACTCGATTATCGGAAATTTGTAATGACAGCAGTTTGCAATCGGCCCACGCTGCTGTGAGTTAAAATTAACGAGCACTTTGGAGCAGGGAGTGACCAAGTGCTGGAATTACACCGGAAAGTAACGCACAACGATGGACTGTTATGTACGACCTGGCAGCTCGCTGTGGAGACGGACAATAGATGGACTATATTTTGGGAGGAAAAGGGTTGAACTATGAAGGGAACTACCTGCTCTGGAGAACTGAAAAGCCAATTAATTATACATTTATGAACTATTCTAGAATAATTGTCTTCCTCCTGAGAGAGGAGGTTTTAAGCAGCTGGACCTCTTATCTCTCCTACACTGTCAACACTTCCCTTCAAGGCCAAGCCACGGAGCTAAACCTGATAAGGACTGAGCTCTCTGTCATATTTTCCGACTGTAAACAACCGCACACACATACCAATAAAAAAGTTACAATAAAGCAGCTTAGCTTAGCTTTCAAGTGAGCTGTTGCACTGGCCTATAGGCTGTGAGCTCCAGTCGAGAAGCTTCTAGATTTGGGTAAAGCTGAACTGGAGAAAATGGACTCGGTAAGAGGTTTTAATGTTTTCCTTACCCATGGTCATTTCCCGTTGTCGCAGCACCCTTACTAATGTAAAGTGATATTTTACAAATATGATTCTCTTCCCCTTCCCTCACTTTTCCTCATATGGTTAACTGGGAGGAATACATTTCCATCTCAACACTTTGTTATGACAACTCCACCCGGATATCAGCTGTCTGCATTTTCGCTTTCACTCCCACAGTAGAGCGCATTGACGAATCTGCTGACATTACGGAACAGCAGCAGCGCCTAACGCCTGACATGACGTATAACAAGCCCGCTGACATGAGAGTAGGTCAAGCAAACCCGCCGCATTACGGGGCAGCAATGCAGCTTCTGTTTGGAGCTAAGCCAGAGCAGCGGGGGCGGGCAGAACGTTTAAATGGAACAGCTTTAATGCTGGTGGAGCACTTATCGTCCAAGACATCACTTCCGATGCAGTGCCCAAGGTGTTTGACCTTGTCTGTAGTAAAGGAGCTCGCAGAGATGTGACATTCTATAGTTGTGCTTATAGGATTTTTCTGGTAACTAAACGTCAACAAAAAAGTCAAATATCAACTCAAGTGAGTCCGAAAACCAGTTACTACAAATACCGTGGAATTACAATAGACTCAAACCTAACATTCGAAACTCAAGTTAACAGTTAGCAATAAAGTCAAATTATCTCCAACTTCCGGTTCATCAGGCCACAGCTCTCTCTGCCAGCAGCAAAAATGTTCATGCATTCCATGGTCCTATTGCACATAACCTACTGTTTAACAACTTGGTCTCAAGCAAACAAAACAACACTAAAACCCATTGAGTCGCTTTACCAACGGACAATACAGATTCTGGACTAAAAAACTATCTCATTAGGTATTCAAACCTCCGTCCATTCATCCATTTTCTTCCACTTTTCCGTTGCCGGGTCGTGGGGGCAGCTGTTGGAGCTGCCCAAATCACACTGCACCAGCCCCTATGGCGCCCCCTGCAGGTGGTGGGTCCACAGAAGGACGGCCTCATGGTTCCAACCGGGCCTGTTGGTCTCTCATAAGGGGCTTCTGAACCGCTCTTTGTCTGACCCGTCACCTAGGACCCGTTTGCCATGGGAGACCCTACCAGGGGCACGAAGCCCCCGACAACAGAGCTCCAGGACCATTCAGGCTCAAACCTCTGTCTCATACAATAATCCACAAGCAGTCATCTCCTCCGCTCAGTCATTTTGGCAGCCTCAGGAACCCCACATCTTCACAGTGGGTGACCAGAGGGGCAGCTCGAGGAGACTGCGTGGTCCCACTGAGAAAAAGTGCCTTTAGTCAGAACGCCTTGTCTGTAACTGCGGCCAAAGACTGGAACTCCATCCCAGCAAACATCAGAGTGCTTTCCACATACATACTGTTTAAAAAAAACATCTGAAGAACTGGTTCATTACACAACAGTCATTAACCCCTGCCTGTATATTTTTTATTGCACTGTTTTGTGTTTGTATTTACCTGTATTGTGTAGTGACTTTGTATTTTATTGCACTGACCTTGAATATTGTATTGTCTTAGGGACTACAGATGAAATATAATTCCGGTGCATTTACAGAAATGTTAATTAACGTACACTGGCCCCGTCACATAAATAGATATCTGACGGTATCTACCTCATGCAGGCACATCTCCAAGGGTGCCACCAGAAATGGCACCTATGGGGGACCTATGGAAACAAACATTTCTGGGCCCCCTACATCTTTTTACAGATAAGTTTTAAAGCAGTACTAAGTAACTCGTGCCCCTAGAGGCCATAGGCGCCACTGCAGCTGTCGTAGCATTTTGCGTTTTTTTTACTCATTAATTGTCCGTGAGAGTAAATACTACGCTGACAGAAAAGACAAAGGGACAGAGGGATATTGTACACCCAGTTACACAATGGAGATCTTTTTTTTTCACTCAAACTTGGCTGTAAATACGTTTAAAGTTCTTCGTGATTCCATTCGTGTGTATTGGTGGCCTTGACCCGCAGGCAGGAAAGTTGCAATTTTGGTTTTCTGGCCAGAGACACCAGGGGGAGATGAAAGACCCCCTAATCATCCCATTAACACTTGTATTACCCCCAGAGGGACTACGGAAAGGATTTATTAAGGTAAACTATTATTTAGTACTGCTTTAAATATGCACTATGCAAAATAAAAGTTTATATTAATACGTATTTGTTGCTTCAGTGATCCAGCGGATTCTTGGGTGGTTAGCATAGCGCCTTTACTTGCCATCCCAATGGCCTGTGGGAGGCTCCAGGATCAATTGTTTTTTGGGGGTTTTCGCTGCTGTTTGAACCGTATTCATGGTAACGTATACATTCCATTCTGAAAACCTACCGGGAACCTGGACTTGATCCTGGAGCATCATAGGAGCCCCCGGGATGGAAAGTAAAGGTGCTAAGCTAACCACCCAAAGCCGCTGGGTCACTGAAAGGTCAAATAAGTGCACCTTTTTTATAAACATATCCCAGTTTGTTAGTGAACACAGACACAATACAGGGTCTTCTCTTCTGTGCCCTTAGAATGGCCCTAACCTTCCATGCACATCTCCTTAATAGAGCTGATCTGGTTGTTTGATATGGACAGAACTGACCAATACAAAGTGTCCTTTTATTGTAGACAGCCTGATGCACACACAGATTTAGACAGATTTGTGAACACTATTCGAGAACAATGGGTCTATTGTGTTTATAGAAATGTTTTATGTCTTGGAGGTGAGCGCGTGAAGAATGGGAGCCCAAACAAAAGTGTTGCGTTCACATTATTGTCCAGTGAAATGTGGCCCTCACCGCCAATCCATCCCGCCAGGCCAAAAGTGTTTCCGTAATTTAAGATTTGCAAGTCAAGCACTGCCTTGGCCCCGTGAAGACGTAGAATGGGTTATTGACCAAACTGTCAGCCGCCTAAATCAAGAAATGCCCGGCTGTATCCAGTCCTTTGACTCTCTCTATTTATTGTTGATTAAAATCCGATTTGAGCACTGAGCCCCGCAGTTTGAACCAAGCTTGAGATGCGTGTCCACTAATGTACACATTTACAGACGTGGGACTCCACACTCTGGCCAAGGGAGTGTGCTTGAACCTTTCCTGTTTTGCACACACTGCTTCTTTCCGTTTGCAGACCTCGGCCGGTGCAGCTTGTTGACGGGTGACAGCTTCATCATCACCTAAAGCTCTTAAATAAAACGCCTCTTCACACCTGCTGTTGTTTTTTTTCTGCCGGTCCTCTCTTCTGGCTTCCTCCTCTCTGTCAATAATGAGCCGTCAGACACACGTGTTATTTTCTACTGGCAGCTTCCGTGAAAGCAGACGGACCAACGGCTTTGACGGAAAGGTTTAAGTGGACACAATGTTCTTGTGCCGTAACCCTCTAAGGTCCAAAACGGGGCCTCTACTCTCAACAGCCATACAATCACTATACTTTCATATTTTTTCATATTTTAAAAACGCAAACTCATAGACCTATGTCTGCTTGACACATACATACCAAATATCTGTCATCTTTTTATATTTTAACTCTTTGTGAGCCAAAATGCATTCTTAACTCCTCATTTTTGCTCTTGTATAAAGTAATACTTGTATAACCTTTATAAATGTGATCCAAATTGAATGTTTCATTTGTTCACTTATTTATTTATTAGTTTATTTGACAGGGACAGTACACATTAATGCACATTTCTGTAAATGTGTCAGTATTAGCTGCAACGTTAGTTTTAAACTGTTGTCCCTGGCCAAGGGGTATAATGCCAACAACAATTATAAAACATAAAACAATTTAAAAGTTGAGGCTACATACTTACATAACAAATGTTGATACAATTCATACATTAATAACATCTGAATGTTTGTTCTGTGACTTGCACAATAGAATGGAGATTTTGGTGCAAGGGCAGGTCACACAGTTCAAACAGACATTATAAGGATAAATATGTACAATTACTGCTCTTATATAGAGCCCAGAGCTGAAGTTTTCTTTTAGATCAGACCAGTGTGGTTTCTTTATCCCTGACAGTTTCCACAGCTCACTTTCTGAAATCTTCCTCAGAGTTGGTCACATGAAGTTTTGAGCCGACAAGGCAAGTCACAGTAACGTGACCAACTCTGCAGAAAGTGAGCAGTAGAAACTGTTGGGAATTTGAAAAAAAACACTGGTCTGATCTAAAAGAAAACTTTTGCAAGTTTGCAAAGACCAAATTAATTTTTTTGGATAGTGCCCAGTGCACCTGTGAAACACTGTGGGAAAACCAGAACACTACACGCTTTTAATTTCCATTTTCTTACTGTTGTTATTGCTGTTGTGTTTAGTTGTTTCTTCGAAGAGGAAAGGCTTTTGATTCCACACACCACACACCCCCAAATCCATATAAAAATGTGCCCACATTTGCAAACTGCTCCTGAGATAAAACCACAGAAGACAGAGTTTCTGTGGAACATTTGTACTGATTTACAATGGGATGACAGCATTGTGTTCATTTTAGTGTGGCTCTACAGAAACATTTAAAAACTGTTAAAAACAAGGTTACTACCATTGTATGACCAACCCTTAGGGCAAATGAACAAGTGAAGCTCATTCAATTTGGATCACATTTATAAAGGTTATACAAGTATTACTGACTCTGCAAGGGCAAAAATAAGGAGTTAAGAATGCATTTTGGCACATAAAGAGTTAAAAATATAAAAAAGATGACAGATATTTGGTATGTATGTGTCAAGCAGACATAGGTCTATGAGTCTGAGTTTTTAAAGTGTGGAAAAATATGAAAGTATAAAAATTGTATGGATGTTGAAAGTAGAGGCCCCGTTTTGGGCCTTAGGGTGTTAAGTGTGATTTTTTTTCTCAGCCCCAGCTCTGCGAAGCTAATGTAAAACAACTGAAATAGCAAAAATGAACTTCTCCAGAAATTATTATCCTGAGGCAAATTTGAGGAACATCCACTGAACACAGAAAAAATAACATAAAAATGAAAATGTCAAAGTACACAAAAAGTCTCTATGGAGCCCAGAGGGTTAAAGTGATTGTCTGTAAGGCCGTTTTCACACATGTTGGAGCGCCTTGTATAGGTCGGCCCGAGGCTGCCCTAGTTCCAATAGTTCCACCAGACCTGTCAATGTGCCGACACCCCCGGCGTTGCGTGGTGGTCCCTCCTCTCCTTCATGGTTAAATACAGAGAGGCTGATATACGCGAAGCGAGAAGAAATGTACTTGAATCCGCTCATGGAGAGGACAGTTTCACTGCAGCAGAGAGACGTACCATGATGATTTAAAGTTGATCCATTTTGCCTCATCAAAACAGTAATCCAAACGTCCTCATGCAGCGCCTATTCATTCTTTATTTGCGCAAAAAATAGGGGTCAAAGCGAGAGTAACTCTCCCCGAGGTCGTTCACATTCACACCACACCTTCTCCGACCCACAGAGCGGCTCATTCTCCGAGGCCATCTGTTTCAGCCGCACTCGGAGCGGCTGTTTAGACCGGCGTAAAGTGCTGTGGTTTGATTCACACTGACCTAAAAGTGCCTAACTAGAGCCTGTGTGAAAACGGCCTAAGATTTAAAAAGATAGTGTATAAGTGATCGCCTAGACTTGCAGTTTGTAGTATAAGTCATATTAAATAATTACATTTTTACTAAAGTCCCTCTCTTTGCTGATCTCAGTCAGCTAATCAGAATCCACAGTCCCCTTTGATCAATGAGACGAGCTTTTCCTGTGAACCGTCCATAGACTGTATATTGTGTTCCTCATTTGCATTGCTCCAATCGAGAGAGAATCCATGATGTCAGGACAAAAAGGCGGGAAACAAAAACCAGCGTGGTTAAAAATATGACACGAGCGACTGCAAAATGAGCTACATGAGGAAATAGTTCTCTCCAAGAAAAATACATTTGAAAGGGACGCTACGGACTATAAGCGTGGAAACATATACAGTATCAATGGAGAAACACCAGACCGTGGGAGACGCGGACCCCCAGCTACGCATACGGACCACGGAGGTAACTTCACACACAGACACAACACTGACTCAACTGAACTTGACTCGGAATCCAGCTCGCACTTCCAGAATGTGGGCCCTTTTTTGGACGAAAGACACAAACGAGCACGAGGAAGACGAGGACATGCAGGAGGGCGAAGGGGACACGCCACAAGGGAAGCATATGTGACCCGCCGTGGAATCCAAAGACACAAGTCGGCAGCTTGCGTTTGGAGAAAAACGTAAACAACGTTTTTATTTTGAAAATTGGTGATTTTCACTTTTTTCCAGAATCGTTTAGTTGAAGTCACGAAGAAGCCTCTCCATGTTTAAGCTACCAGTATTGGTATATTTAAAAGCGTAAACTTTTAGGTTCAAACCTGCTTGTTTTTGGGAGATTTGGGAGCCGCTGTAGGGGCGTGCCTTTGTCTGTGTGTATTTACATGCTGAGGAGGAGGAGGGGACACAGCCACACAGCTGCTTGGTTTGCGTAGTCCACACAGGCTTTAGCAAACAAATGCCACGCAAAAAAGTCAGTTTTATACATACGCCTATTGTCGATCAGTTTTCAGGTTGAAAAAGTCTGGTTTTGTCAGAGAAATAGCGCACCCCGTGGGGGCTGTAAGCCTCTCCTGTGTGGCTCTCAGAAGCTGCCACTACTACACTGGAAAATGGATTTACCACGAGTTTGCTGAGCAGAAGGCAAAGGTTCAGACGGGTGAGTGAAAGTTTGTTTGTTTTTATCGCTTGCGGGTGCTGTGCCAGTTTTGACGAGTCTATTGTGCTGTTATTAGCTAACGGCTAACGTCTAAGCTAACGGCTAGCGGCTAAGCTAACGTGCAGCTGAACCTGCTATTTACACTAAAACCAAGACCTCTCCCAACTTACACTACTCCATAAATGTAGTCAGCGCATCCCTAGCTTTCAGCCACTTCTTATTTGAGAGAGATCCGCTTCATATTTTCGGTTTTATGACCAAATAAAGTTACTCTGGATTACTGCAGTGAAATGTAAACAATGGGGAAGGCGCGCGGCGATAAAACGCAAATTCGGCCTTTTCCTCTCGTGTATGTGCATTACAAGTAGTACAGGAGGCTTCTAAAGTTATAAATGTACTTATAAACGCATCCATAGCTCTCTCTCAGTGTGAGGCGGAGCAGACGCAGACAGAGAAACACGCAGGATTGTGTCTGTAAATTAAAGAGCAGCTACACTATGTCCATTATCGACATCACTATGGCCTAGTAAACATCATCTTGTGTTCATTCTAAAAACACGTACGTTATCTCATGTTTAGTCCATGTTTAGACTTTCTCATACCTATTGTTATTAGCAAGCTCGGACACTCGTTATAAGGTAAAAGTATTCATCAATGTACAGGATTTTTCCTTTGACTCAAACCAGGGCCAACCACTAACTGAGGTCTAAACCAAGACTAAACCAGGAAGTACAGATACAGACTCTGAGATCTTTTTTTTTCTTCAGGCCGGGTCTAACAGCTCCAGCCCGACCAGATGCAGGAAGAAAATCTTTATGCCAAGTTTCCGCCAGAGACCAGAGGTATGTGTCTATTCTTTTATTCTTATTTTTCTGTTTTGTCCCCTCTCTTCCTGTCTCCATCCCTCTCCTCCTCCTCATGCCTCCATCCCTGTTTTATTTATATTTTATGTACATTAATGTTTTGATTTTGCTCAGCAGGTGATCTTTAACACACATTCACTTTACTTTATTAATTTATTAATGTCCCTTAAAGGGTGATTTATTCATGAGAATAAGCAGCCTGATAGTAGCGTGAAATAATGCAGAATAGCATCAATATAGTAATGTTTACCTTTGTTAGACAGTTATGAAAAGACACACATTTCATTTAATCTAATCCACGTTCCCTCTCTCCTACAGTTACACTTTCCCGCAAACCCTCTCCAGCCAGGACCAATGTACTTCCTGAAACAGAGGTGGATCTTCATTGTGACAACTGCAGTGGGCCGAACAAGAACAACTTCATGCCTGGCGTGTTGGATACAAGCTTCACGATAAAATTGAAATCAACTTCCTTATTGCTGCCACACTGTTTTCCCCTGACTGTGGCTTTGGACTGATCAAGCCTACATGAAGACAGGAGTCAACACTTTGGCAGAGATCGCTGAGGTACTTTCACTTTACCGACTTCAGTGTAGTTTTCTGATTTGCTTCAATGAAACATTTAACTGAAGATCTTTTTTTCTTCTTCTGCCCCGTATGGATGGTCTTCCTGTCCTGGCCCCACCACAGAGGAGCAGCTCTGCAATGTCACTTTATCAACCAACCACCTGAATTTAGTTTTAGAGACTTTGTGTTACATTCACCCACCACTACCCACACAGAAGAAGCAACGCCGATTCATCTCAGAACATCCTACTAGACCTTTATCAGGAAGAAAAACTGTTGTGCATTATTGTTGGATTTATTTATGTTTTGATTTTTGAGTAAATGCCAAAATATTTATGCTTTAAGAAGTGGACAATGACCACTCACAATGCTTGCCAAAACAGAAAACTTTTATTTCTTTTTTCATAAAGTGCAAATGACTGTGCATACTATGTGGTGCAGATTTAGAGGAAAACATTGTTTAAGAACAGATGGCGTTGAGTGTAAAAAAACAGTAAGGTTAAAGCATTGAATAATAAAAACTTGAAGGAATAAAAATCAACCTCCATGTGATGTGGTAAATATTAGGTATTGATCCGTTATTACTGAAATATGGATTCATATTCACTCAATTGGCAATTTTCTATGGCTTAAAGTAAAGTTGTAACTCACTTAAAGTATTTATATTATGCATTTTTCGGGGGGATGATGTGTAGAAACTGTGTGAGGTTTCATGAATCAGAGCATTGCAATAACATTAAAATACCCAAACACCAGATCTCTTCTGTTGTTTTTTAAATATATTGTAAACTTATCTTTCATCATTCTTGTATGAAAAGCGCTCTCTAAGCAATGTTTGAGTGATTTGCTTTATTAATTGATATATACTTTTATTTTCAATAGTATATTGCTTATTATTTATCATTAGCAAAAAGCAACAATGGCAATAAAAACGATTCATACTCATACTGTATATAATATATCACTGTTTTGGATCTGAACATTAACATTATTTTTAACATAAAAGTTACATGTGTTACACAACACGTTCTCAAGCCAGTGACAGTTTATCAATTGATATAAAAAAAATGTAAAAGAACAATAACAACCTTCTGCTGTGAGGTGAGATCAATAAATGAAACCAAAAATTAAACAGATACACATAATGAAACTGGTAAACAATGGTTTGTTGTGGAAGCAATAACCTTTGTGCTCCCTCTCTGTGCTTTAGTGCTTTGAGGGGGAGTTTGACAGGGGGTATGGCTTATCCAAATGAGATGTAAATGAGCCCTATTGTCCCTCCCAACAGCAGAGAGGTGAGAATGGCCCAAAACTTCAGAGGCCGTTTAATCCCCTTTGGTTTTTTGGGAATTGCCAACTTCAAATCACCGCTACACCTCCAAATATTATCAGATTTCCATGTGTTACACATCATTGGAAAGCTTGGAGACTACACTTTCGCAATCTGTTCTTATCTCATAATGCCCCAAAACGACTTGTGTCTTTGGGTTCTGTGACTGGTCACATATCCGACTCGACAGAGACAACACAGATACACAAAGTCATAAATCTGTCCAAAAGAACATTGTCTGATACCCTTGAGTAAAGGGCTGTCATTTGTACCAACTACTCGCTGCAAAGACTTTGAGGTCGCAATAGATTTTCACAAATTCTTCCATAACCTGAGATTGAAAGAATTCTATAGTGGGGCCCACGGAGCTAACCCGGTTATTTCTGTGACCCGAGGTACTGAGGCCGTGGGAGATACACTGACACCCGAGGCCTCTGAAGATCTGGGAACCAATCAACATTCTGCGAGCGGTACTAGGACACTATAAGTTGGCTGACAACTTAACCAAAGAACAGAGACTTGAGCTAGATGCGCTTAAGAAAGACAATTCCACAGTCATAAAAAGTGCTGATAAAGGGGGTGCCATTGTAATACTTGACCGAACTGTAAAGGAAGTACAAAGACAACTTGGTAATGCATTTTATAGGAAACTGAATTCTGCTGTGGGATAGTGGTCCAAACAGAACATTAGGAACAAACGTGATCCCCTCAGAGAAACAAATGAGATCAAGAAGTCTGACCACTCACAGACTGGCCGACCTATTGTATCAGCTATTGGCTCTCCTACAGATGCACACACAGCACCCAGACCATTATGGACCTGTTAGAGATAGTTCTCATGTCCAACCTTTTCATGTTCGATTCTGTATTCTTTCTACAGATCTCCGGTACCAGCATGGGCGCAAAGATGGCCGCCAGCTTTGCCTCACTCTACGTTGGCTTCTTGGAACAGGACTTCATTCACAATGTAGCCCGCAACCACTGGGAAAGATACATAGATGACATTTTTTTGTCATTTGGGAGGGCACAGAGACAGAACTACTAGAGTTTCAGAACATTGTGAATTCAAACAGTCATCCTAAATATACAATGGAGTGGGACACGGACAACATGCACTTTTTTGGACATATTGGCTTATAGAGAAGACAGCCGAGTCTGTTCCAGTCTTTACAGAAAAAGCACTGATCATAACAGCATGGTAAATCGTTCGACCCTATTCCTCTCAAGAGAAGCTTGCCTATCTCCCAGTTCAATCGCATTCATCGTATTTTGTAGTTCGGACTGGGATGTGCGTGTTTTTCCTTTTACCATCTTTGCAGATAGGGCACAGAGGCTCAGGTTTATTTATTTATTTAGTTTAACTGTTTATGTAGGACTGATGATAACGGGCAAAAAGTGCAATAAATGACGCTATATCAAAAGTATTTGTGCTAAAACTACAGCCTTTATTTTCCACACTTGATGATGTATCATAAAGTGATGGCTTACAAGCTACTGAACAAAACAAAAACCATGTGAGGAAAATGGCCTTTAAAAAGATTTAGGCTAACTGATTGTGGAGCTCATGTGTTTCTAAATGCAGGCTGCACTAGACATTTGTGCAGTTTCCGATCATTTATGTCATTAAATGGTGTGTTTTATGGTCAGTAGTTACCTGATAGCTTGTTAGTCATGCTTTTAAACTCTTAGAATTACTTCCTGAACCGAGAAAATGTGCGGGACGATTGAGCTCCATAGCCTATTACTGTAGATGCCAAAATAAATGGTTTGTTAGCCAGATAAAGCACTGGCACTTATTCCAGCAGGATAGACGGCTCTTTCTCTTCCGTGCTCCCTCAGGTCAGCAGATCCATCTTTGCGTGTGCCTTTTCTCTAGTCACAGACACTTTCCCAAACTAATCCACACACAATTAGGCCCTGTCCATACGAAGTCAAGCTGAGGACCAAACGCAAAGATATTTTAGCAATCTAGTGTATCGTCCATACGAGTCCGGCGTTTTGGGGGTCTGTAAACGAACATTTTCCAAACTAGGTCCCAGAGTGGAAAGATCTCAAAACGCCGTTTACGTGGCGCCGTTGTTACGACATCTCCGCAACTTTTACTAAAACGATGACATCACAGCACCAGAGTGGAGTCTGTTATCCATAATCTACTGACCTTATAATGAGTTTTACTCATGGATCTATGATGGTTTTACTCCGCTCCTCTTTGCTCCACTGTAATCCGCAAGCCACAGGTGACAAGTAGAAAAACAGTCTGTGTTTTTGGACTGACAGTCAAAGTCCGGTCACTGACAGGTTTTTCTGCTTTAGTCCCGTTACGTCTGAAGAATAAACTCGCCTCCTCGTCTCTTCTGTAAATCGTAAATCCTTGAATCCGTTTCATTTTCACTGTTTACATTCCACAGAAGTTTACTGCGCATGCGCCCTCTACATCTTGTTCTATTACCTTTGTGAGCGTCACAGCGCCACACACAGGCCTGGCAGGTGAATCACGCCGTTTTCACAGACATGAGTCGACCCATGTGGACGCACACATTTATTAAGCTGACTTCATGCTTACAAATAAAGTTTCTGAAAATATAAGCGTTTTGTCTTCGTGTGGATATAGCCTTAATCTGTCCCACTGGCGGCGCCTCAGTTAGCAGGTCAGATCAGATGAGTTTGCTAACCTACTTTGAGCTGTCGGATACGGGTTAGTGGAGTATGTCAAGTCCAGGCTCCAGACTCTGGGGGCCCTGTCCTGACACAGCACTGCGCCCGCCCTTCTGCCTGGGGGAACTTCAGAACACCCTCACCCACGGAGCTCCAAGTATATTTCAATTTAGTCAGAGTTCTCACCACCCTTTCTTCTTGTTGCATATGGAAATTTTACTTGGGACCCTGATAAGCTGTCACAAGCCCATTCCCCACCCGTACGGCCACATTGGCTTTATATGAAATGAATCCAAATGAAAATGCACTAAATTACAGCACTAAATATATGCTTGAAAGAGTAATAATGAAATGGGACTTAAAGTGGCTGTTAAAGCTCACGGCCCCACAGTCTGTCCTGTGAGCACACGCAATTATGACCATCATTAACACATATAACTGCCAACACGCAACGCCATCATTACCCCGGCCCAGCGCAGTGGAGTGTGGCACACGCTGACGCAGCGGTCCCGGGGCATGGCCGGTCTAACGAAGCCCTGCTGCCAACAACATTCAAAATGAAAACACTCCCAGGCGGGTAACAATGTGTTTATGTGTCCGATAGCACAGGACACAGGAGAAATATACAGAGTCGGTGGATGCTGGTTAGCCTATTAAAGCGGACATGTAATTATGGCTTTTTGGGCCACAGTATTGATATTTGACGTTTTATATACATTTAAGTACAGTCTGTTACGTGATTAGATACGAGACTTTGAGAGTCTTGCTTTTATAGATGAAAAAGCCAAATCTGTGCAAACATGTGGATTCAGTGTCATTTTCTGTCAGGTATTCAATCTGTCATAATGTCCTGATGAAAAGGCAAAAATAACCTTCTTGTTTTAGTCGTGGTTTGGCTGTTGAGCTGCATAAGCAGGGCATCGTCCCGCAGCGAGGTGGGATGCAGTAAGACGGTCGTTTTGAATTTCTTAAACGATCCTGACGGTTATGGAACAAAAAAGTCAAGGGGAAGACCCAAAAAAATAATGTCACCAGCACTGAGCCGGAGGATCTGATTTGCTGTCCGTCAAGACACTGGAGGATCCTTGAACCGAATGAAGTCCCCGACTGCAGCCCAATCACCGTCAGAGGCATGTGACTGGAGACTGAAGTGTGATTCTCTGATGATAAAAATGTGACCTTGATGGCCCTGATGGTTTCCAACATTACCGACATCAGAAGCAGATCCACCTGAGAGGTTTTCTACACACCACAGATAGGGGGCGCCATAATGACCTTCAGTGGAACAATGGAGCTTCAGGGGATGTGATCCTAAACCTTTGATGATCATCTGCAAAAACATCCTATTTCAGTTTAATTGTTTTCACTAAAATCTTTTTTTTGTCTCACTCCCATTTCTTCTGGTTGCATATTGATGTTCTACTTGGAACCTTGTTAAGATCCAACCATGCAAAATGTTCAACAGGCTTTAACTTTTAATCAGGACGGTATTATAGTACTGTAGACTGGGTACGCAAAATGGCCGTCCACTGATTTTATACACCTCTTCCTAATTGGTGCATGTTGGTGATTTTTCCTCTTCTACATTACTGCTTCCTCTCTCTGATACGACTGTGGAAACTGCTCAGCTACTTCAGGGCTGTGTGCTGGTGGATTAGAATTCATCCAGGTCTTCTATCATCTCTTACAAAGCGAAGCATGTTCATAAATCAATGGCTCTATTGCGCAACAAAATACGCAATACCCTCCCGACTTTCATCGGCTATGTGTGGCTTTAATACAAACCCTTACGCCCTCAGTGAAAGCATATCCACAGCGCTTCCTGCAGAGAAGGTCATAGGTCGCGTGCGCTCAGCTCAAACACTGGCCAACGCTTCACATTGAGTTCCCCGTGTCTGCAGCTCTCACTCCAATGGCCGCAGTGATGAAATGACGCTATTGTTCGGTGCACAATCGGAGACAGTCCCCCCCGGTTCAAATATCCCATTAACACCAGAGCAACACTTTTTCAGAAGGCGCCAAAACACCACAAGCGCCGTCTGGGAGAGGAACGGTTACAGTCGTCAATGGGCTTTTTTTGCTATGCTATTTGATATAATGCTCCTTTGAATCATTGTCCTCACCATCTTGTGAAATGTGGTACAAAATCTCCTGATTCTGGGACTAAGCACAAGGAATTACCAATAGTAGCTCGGGAGTAATCCACATTTCTACATTAGTTTAGTTTAGTGGTTTGTTTGGTAGGGACCGTGCATGTTAATGAACGAGCCACATTTGCTCGATGAGTCACATTTGAATCAGTTTCCCTTTTGCTCGGAGCATACTGAACAGAGATTGCAAACAGTTAGGTCGATACAGTAAAGAGTAAACAATAAACTCAAGTTATTTTCTTCAATTGTGTTGAAAAATCCTCTCGCATATTTACCCATCGAGGCGCGAGTAGCTCTTTGCCATTTTTGTTCGATAAAGGTCACTCACCAAGTGAAAAAGGTGTCTGTTGGTGCAAAAGTATTATGATCTCAAATAATCATTATTAAATCAGGTCTCAGACATGTGTTTGAGAGTTTTGAAGATTTAAAATCATGCCTGAAGGGGAGACAGGCATAATGTTCTGTGGAGAGGCAGTGCTTTGTCTGAATGTTCCACTGTGTAGGCTCCCAGCGCTAGTTTCTCATGTGAACTGCTTTTTAACTTTGTACGACATCATTTTACTAGACTTAAACCTAACCCTAATCCTAACCTTGAGGTGCTTTGATCATAAACAGTTTTCAATGGAAAATGCAGGTTTGAAAATGTATGACAGTAAATAAATACAACACCATTCAGCGCCATTTGTCAAGCCGCTTGTTTCGACAGCTTCATTTTTTAGGGCCTTCCCTTCCGCCTGGCGCAACAACAGCGTTGGTCCAGAAGAGGCTGGTATCTTGCGTGCACATACGTGACCCGTCACAAGAACTGGGGACACAAGTCGGCTGACCCACTTTCGCACAAATCGAGAAAGAAGGATTTTGCTTTGGTCTGCGTTGTTGACACATCCTTTAGCGAACAGATGCCACGCACAAAAGGCAGTTTTATACATACGCCTATTGTCGATCCGTTTATGTGTTTGAGTGAGTGAAGTCAAGGCCTGAGGTCTGAAACCCCACACACATGACATGACGGGGGAGCTTTACAGCGGTATGGCTTTTCTAAATGAGATGTAAATGAACCCTATTGTCACTCGGAACAGCAGAGACAGGGGAGGCCTTTTACTCAGCTTTGAGATATTTGGAGTTCCTACATTCAAATTGCCACATCTTCTCCAAATATTATCCATGTGTTACACATTGTTGGAGACTACACTTTCTGAATCTGCGAATAGCTCAAAATGCCCCAGAACCGACGTGCGTCCTCACGTTCCGTATCCGGTCACATACCTGCTGCCCCGAGAAAACAGAAGAGGCGTGTTTCTTTCTTTACAACGCGCTGCCGCCTCATGTACTTCATTCAGCATTTAGGCTACATCCTTTTTAAGCTCTCACAGGACAATCTACACACTTTACCTATCCCACTGTGAGTTAAGCACTGGCTGTGCCCGGAGGCAAAGAGAATATATACTGACGGTCCCGTGCTGGCGCTGGTATCAAAGAGCGGAAAGTCTGGCCCATTAACCTCTACCTGGAAAACAAAGACAACAAAAGCCTGACGTTCCCAATAAACTGTAAATGTTGCACAGGTTCAACGTTTTTCCGTGGAGTCATATGGGAAATTGTAACATTAAAGTCCATTTCCTCCAAACATCGTGCTGCCTACATCTTCACTCAAGCTAAAACATCAAAAACACTTGGATGGACTATGGATTTTTCCGGGATGTAATTCATTGCCTGATTTATTGCGTTTTAAACCATTTTGAACCGTAAAACATTCCCATCAGCTGTTGGCCCCTCTCCATCGAACCGAAGACCTGCCCCCGACTTGTATTTCTCGCACAAACTGCACAGCTGAAACGGCGGGCCAACGGAAAGGAGATAAACACGCCGATGGATTGCTCATAAAAGTGGGATTAATTGTTCGCCGAGCCGACTTAGCCTCATTAAAATCTGTCATTAAAGTGTAATTAGTTCAGCCTGAAGGACCGGAGTAGCGGCTTATTTCAATCATACATATTTATTAGGCCCGACGCTTATCAAACGCCACAGCCGCTCTCCAGAACAACAGTCGAGTTAATCTCTCCATCTCGCTCCGCCGCGTGGCTCAGCGGTACGGTGTGTTGCACACATGCGGGACTGATGATGGACGCGATCGTGAAAGGGGAAAACGAAAGGCTGTAGCCCGGGTTCACAGCGAACGCGAAATCCCGAGCTAGCCGCGATTATAAAGCAATATCAGGAGGTGAACGGCGGTCGAGAGACGGCGCGCGTTTCCCGCGTCATACGGTTGCCCCGCTCCCTCCACTGTCCCGCTGCGTCGTCCAGAAGCCCTACGCCAGTGACGCTCGTGGAGAGGTTTGATTTTCTAATCCCCTAAGGCACTCTGTAATGAGAAGTGTTCGTTTTCACTCTCAACACAACGCTAATATCCCATTATTAAACATGAAAGTATCTACTCTTGTGTACACAAGGCTGCCAGCAATTAGACAGAAAGTCTGTTCAGCTACGTGTTTCACAGCTAATGCTGATATAAGTATAGTTTCATCACTGATAGAAATATTTGAAATGAAAACACTGGTATAATATGCGTAAAATGTGAATCGATGTAAAAAATAAAAGAATCGATTTTAAAGCCACCCTCAGCTACTCCATTTTGCGCGACCGAAACAGACCGGAACATAGCTCGTTGTTTCTAACAACGTTAACTTTTTCTCAAGACAAGCTCCACACCTCCCCCGCCTCACCCCCAACACACGCCACACCATGTAAACACATACACGTGTAGGCATCGAAGCAACAGACGCAGCTAACGTTAGCGGCTACGAGATTAGCGTTAGCGGCTAACACAGAGTTTAGCATTTTGACAGAAGTTTACCAAAGATCGTAAACTGACAAACATCTGACCAACCTGCTCTGATTCTGCTGAAATCCTCATCAAATGTCCGTTTGTCAAATAATCCAACACCTACAGGAGCCGTCATGTCTTTGTCCTCCTTTTGTTTACAAAGGCTGCACCGGAGGCAGTGAGGCTTCAAGGGTGAACAAACTGCACTGTAAAATTAGTTCTAAATGGTAGTATTAAATGGTAGTACTGCAAAAAAAAAAAAAAAAAAAAAAAAGAGAAAGGTTTGGTAAAATAAATATAATCTCAAAATGTTTGCTTTGCTACATAGTTTATTTATGCTGAAAACATGTAAATTTACAAGCACTCTGTCAAAATGATTATAGTTCATTTTCATGTTTTTGTAATGTAAAGTTCTCTTACTGAGACAGTTGCAATTCGTTACAAGGACAAAAATACAGATGTTAAAACAAAAGAAACATTGGTATGAAGGAGTCATTCTTTTCCAAAAAAATCGGGAAAAATCGAAATAGGGAACTTCAAATCGGAAATCGAATCGAATCGGGGCTTGGGTGAATGGTTACATCCCTAATAATCACTATTATTCAAACGCCCCTCCTTGAATCAACACCTTAACGTGGCCCCCGAATGATCCTGGAGCTCTGTTGTCGGGGGCTTCGTGCCCCTGGTAGGGTCTATCAGGGCAAACAGGTCCTAGGTGACGAGTCAGACAAAGAGCGGTTCAGAAGCCCCTTATGAGAGACCAACAAGTGGAAGAAGATGGATGGATGGTTATTTGTTGGCTTATTCATTTTTTTCATTATTCTCTCCTGGCGGTAGGACATAATGTGAGTTTCCTTTGAGCCGTTGGTGAAAACGTCTGCACTTGTCCATCTTCAGTAGAAGGCGAGCTTGGGCCAGTGGTGTTATCTTAAGAGTGACTTATAAAGATCTATATATAAAAAAGTATGCCATGCCGCTAGTTGTGCAAACAAGTGCTACACTCTGTGATGGACGACTGTGAGAGCATCCTTACGAATTGTTTTATCCAGATGATGCTCTTTTTGTAACCGTGTAATGTGGAAATCGTGATTGAATTTCGATTCATTGCACAGCCCTAGCCTAAAGTTCATAAGGAAGCAGTGCAGATTATAATAGAGTTAGAGTTTACCAAGTTAACCAATTCCAAACTGGTCCGTTTGTTTGGTTCTGTTGAAAAGCTACTGCCCCAAAACCTACAACCTCTAACAGTGAAATTCTTGTAATTTTCCACATGGGATCCATTTTTAAGCCTGATAGAGTTCATCTGTAATTCGTATTTGTTTCAAATGTACTTGTGCGCATCTTACATATATATTGTTGTATGTTTTTAATTTCAAGCATACATTTATAAAATGAGGTCACTATTAGGCCTTCTGATGGTTTTGTAACACACATCACATGTTCTTAACAGCATATATATGTATTTGTTTACTATATGAAAGTAAGTGCCTCATACTCACTACCTCATATACCCTGTGAGGTAGCGTTTGGAGTGGCCAGTGAACGTCCCCCCTTGAGCTCCCGCTCTAGTCAAACTGAGGGGATCCAGTCAAGACGAGATGACTTTTATAGTGAGTTATTTTAAAAAAGTCTATTAACTGTGTGATTGAGACTTGCTGACAACTGCAAGTTTTAGGTCAAATAAACTCACAGTGGGACTGTTTTTGAAATGCTTGTGTGAATATACAACCTGTATACAACACTGTCTACAACTTCCATGCCAAATAGAGTTTCTACAGGTAGACTGAAGCCTAATTGAATGCCATTGTAATGAAGCTTCTGCACAAATTCAACCTGGAAGACCTAGCTGCAGCTCTCATCCATTGCCTCATTGCCGGCAGGCCTTCACCAATCATCCAATCACAGCCCCATCTCAAGCCGCACCTTTGCAACAGCCAATTACCGCCGCTGCTCATTCCTGCTTCAGCCATTCATCGCCCAGGATCCCCCGATTAAGCTTCCTCGTCCATCACTTGCCCTCTCCTCGGCTCTGCCCCGGGTCTCATCTACTACCACCACCAGTGTCCCGACTTCGGGGGAATAATGGACAAATGATTTCTTCTTTGTAAAAGTGTAAGGCCAGTATGCCTTGTATGGGGCTTCATCACTGAAGGCAAATCTCCAGCGCCGTTACACCTCGAAACAAATGCGTTTGGATACAATGAGTGCTCTGGGTCGGAGTTTGGGTGCCCAGCAAGTAGCTTTCACAAGACTGACCCGAACTTGGAAAACCAGCTTTGAGTAGCATCATCATCACTGCCAGCTGACATCAGACGCCTCAACAAAGATAAACAACTCCAGCCATTGCTTTAGGTGAGTCTGACATAGAAATGATTATCCTCCATACTATCAGTCCTACCTCAATGTTGTATGACCGCTAGAATGTATGTCGCTAAATTGTAAGGCCCTTGGAGAACTTTATAAATATTGATTTGAGCGATGCTGCCTGCTCCATTCAGTCGCGCCTGTGTGAAGTGGCCCGACAGTCAAAGATCTGTCTCTGACTCATTCACGTCCAACAGTCTTTCGATCCTGTGGAGCGCGTCGCATCGCCGTCGACTTTTTCATTACACCTCAATGAATGGCCCTGAGCCTCGCAGCCGTTTCCCCAGCGTTGATCCGCACATTTCTGTGACACGACCACGAATGCAGCCGACTTTTATGATTACGGCGCTGTTCGGCGCGTTATCGAGCGTCCGACGAGTCCCACAATCACGAGTTAATGGCGTCGGCGGGCGAGGGGGGCGCGGGGCAGGTCTGGTGGAGGGACCGAGGGGGGGGGGGGGGGGGGGGGGGGGGCTGATTGTTCCAGCCGCAGTCCGGTACGGGGAACGCCGGGTTTATTGACCGCGGGCCGCAGACGAACGATATCGACCCGCCGGCGCCCACTACACCGTTCATTGATCGGCAGCGCCTTCCACAAAAGCCGCAAAGAAATGGACTCTGGTCTTCAAAAACCCACTTCTCCGAGTGGTTTTTGAAGACGTCGTTACACTTTCTGCTTTACGCACCGTAATATGGCGTCCAATTTTTCCTTCCAGCAACAGTAGGATAGTGGGGGCGAGGATAAAAACGTGAGGCAATATTTAACCAGTTCAAATGGCGAAGATGTGGCAGTAGTAAAAACATCAACTCTTCCAACTGTGGTCAATGCAGAGATTTGTAGCCGTTTTTATCCCTTAACGTCTTGGTAAAAAAAGTCAAACAAAAAGATGAAAACGTCCCTGTACAATGCTTATTTTATGACATTTGGTCCGCTAGCGAGCCGGAGATTTCCCACACGGCTTCATTCACACACATCGACTCATTTAATACACGAAAGGCTGTGACCGAGATGATGCTGGTACGGCCCGTTTACTCCTAAAGAGGTTTTTCATTCCACTGTTTTTTTTTTCCATTTTTATCTATTTCCTAGCCTAATTCATTGAACAAGGCAAAACGTTCAATATTTTCAAAAAGGATTTTACTTAAATGTTGTGACTAATATTAAAACATGCATTTAAACCTGGTTCCGCCCATTTTTATGCATCAAACCTTTTACCTGAAAACACAGAATGACAAAAAACTTGCAATACATTCCCCCCCCCCTCAGTTGTCGACGGCAAAAGTTTCCATTTTTATAGGTCTAAAATATTCCGGGAGTAGTATTGCGTCGGACAAGGCTCAGAGTCTGAGTCATACGTTTGTGACGCCAAAAGATGAGTTTAAGAATAGTTTTTCTAAAGTAAGATATTCTACAGTGTGAACATGAAGTCAGAAATCTTGCAGGATATGTCAGCTTTAAGTAGATTCTCGGCAGGTTTTGGTTGATTTTCACTTTTCTTTTTTTTCCCTTATAACTTTGTCTGCTTGCCCTGCTCTCTTAAGGTTTGAGAAAGAGTTATGTCTACTTACTTTTATACATTTTGGCAAAGCAAGGCAACTTTATTTATACTGCACATTTCGTACACGAGGCAACTCAATGGGGGTCGGCCCATTAGTCCAACAACCCAATTGTCCGACGTCTCATTCTTCTGAAAATGTCCCATTGAGTAGTGGTGCCATTAGTCCGACATCTCTTTAGTCAGAAACACAGAGTTTCTGCAAGGGAAGTTTATTTGTATGGCACATTTCATGTACATGACAACTCAATGTGCCTCACAGCAACACCAGACACAATAAAAACAAACATTTAAAAACACAATCAAAAATCAACAGATCAATTGATAAAATTACATAATATATAAATATATACATACATACATACACACACACACATATCCATACACATATATACATACATATATACATACACATGCATGTACACGTACTAAAATTTGTTAAAAAAACAACAACAAAAACAATCAATCACCATAGGCAACAGTAAAAAGGTGTCCTTTCAGCCTGGACTTAAAAATATTCAGGCCTGTCCACACTGAGGCTGTTCCAGACTTTTGCTGCATGAAATTGAAACGCAGCCTCACCGTGTTTGGTGGTGACTCTGGGAACCACCAGGAGACCCCTCCCTGAGGATCTCCGGGCCCGAGGTGGTTCATACGGCTCTAACATGTCAGAGATGGACTTTGGTGCCCGACCATGAAGAGACTTATACACAAGCAGGGCTGTTTTAAACTCTATTCTCTGAGTGACAGGAAGCCAGTGCAGAGACCGGAGCACTGGACTAATGTGGTCGTATTTCCTGGTTCTGGTCAGGACTCGAGCAGCAGCATTTTGGATATACTGCAGCTCTAACAGCTCGTTTAGAAAGGCCAGTGAGCAGGCCATTGCAATAGTCTAACCTGGAGACAAATGCATGAATCAGTTTTTCCAAGTCTGGTTTGGACACTATGTTTTTTATTTTAGCGATGTTTTTTAAGTGATAATAGGCCGCTGATGTAATGGACCTAATATGACTGTGAAAATTCAGGTCTGAGTCCATGATTACCCCTAGATTTCTAACTTGACTTTTGGGTCCCAGTGAAAGAGCTTTGAGATGACCAATGACAATCTCTCTGTGTTTTTGTGGGCCAAAAACGATGACCTCAGTTTTATCTGTATTTAACTGGAGGAAGTTGTTTTGCATCCACACACTTATCTGTTTGATACAATGCCTGCTCCAAGTCCGCTGAAGAGAAGAGGGTAGCTTTTTCACATGACATTTATTTAACACTAGAACCGCCAAAGCTCGTTTGATTGTCTGTAATGCTAATTTATATTAGGGTTAGGGTTGGGATGTTTATGGTCGGACCAACAGGACTTTTTTTCTGACTAAAGAGATGTTGGACTAATGGCACCTCTGCTCAATGGTACATTTTTGGAATAACGAGACGTCGGACTAATGGGTTGTCGGACCAATGGCATGGGACCACTCAATGCACCTTCATTCTGATCAAACCTATTTCATGTTTTGTGTGAAAATAACATTTTGCAAACCAAATAACAAAGTGCATCTATAATTTAAAGCCATGGAGAGTTGTGCTATTTACCTCGTACAACATCTTTGTCCTGTTCAGTGTTGGGCAACTTACTTTAACATTATAATATATTCTATATTTGTAGTTACAGATTAAAAAGGAGAATACCTTCTACTCATCCAGAGGGTTACTAAGTGAATGTACTGTACTATATGAGCAAACGACTGTCAGGGGTTGGGATACTGCGGACATGGCCAATAGCTGTGCTCATTCAGTGATCCACACCACATTCCACTAAAGGCACACGAACTGGACTTGGAGGAGAGTGGAAATGCCTGGTCTTTCATTGAGTTATCTCCTCAGAGTGGCTTTTGAACACACAGTCATACAGTTTCCTCTCTCTGCACGCGACTGTGGCCATTGACCCACCACCAACATGTTAGCCATTCACCCGCCGACACCACTACACCTCATCGATCCGCATCACGTTCCACAAAAGGCAGGAGAAATGGACTCTGGGCGGAGTGAAAAACGCCCGGTCTCGGTCAGTGTGGACGATTATTTTTTCTTGGAGTGGTTTTGAAGACCGGTTCCGCTCCCTGCACATGAATATGACTTCCACTTCCTCCCCTCCTTCGAACAACAATAATGCCATTTCCACCGGCTCCACGGAAGTCATGTTAGTGTTTGGCTTGACGGTCTCGGAAAATAAGTAGGCATAGGCAATGCTAAGGGTTTTGGTTTTCGATCCGATACCGAGTAATAAAAGAGCTACGATCACAGCAATCTGCAACGGCCATCATTTCGCACGCTGGTTTCCACCACTGTGTATTAAAGCAGTAGTAGGGAAGTTCGTAACCTGTAAATAAATCATTTATTTCATCCTGGGTGCGTTTTGTTGATTGAACATATTCAACACAACGCGTGACTTGTATCTCTCTGCAGACTGCATTTGTAACTTTAGAACTTAACGTCCCGCTCAGCCCGGGCACTTATGCGGAGCAAACACTACATGATTTTTTTTTTAGCCGATTTTGGTATCATTTTCAGTCGCGGTGAGTTTTCCCAAATTGTGGCGAGCTGGAGGCAGTTGCAGAGCGTCGTGTCTCACAAAAACATTGTAGCTCCTCCCTTTACAATTCTCTTACATAACAGCTCCACTAACATCTAACTGATATCCACAGCCCACGCCAAACACATTATTTCTCCAAAAGTTCACTTGAACCACCTTTCCCTGCGACATTTCAACCACAAACAGAGTTTAGCGGAACTTACTGAGTTGGAAGTCAGACTATCCTGCTAGGCTATTAGCTTCTTCCCGCTGTCGCCTCCATCACAGGGCCAAGTCCAGCTCATTTTCCTATTAAATCCACTGGAAATATGTCATGCTTCTTTGTGTCACCGACTTTTAAAGTCCATTTGTAAGTACATAAGTTCAGGAAGACCCGACCGTGTGCTCGGACATGCAGCTGCAGGTTCAGGGCGGTGACAGATAGCGGCAAAGTCCAGCTCAGAGCACGGCTGCATGCAGGTCTACAGCGAGCACAGCAGCCAGGCATTGGAACAATATACGTATGGAAATGAAACACAAAACTCTCACGTGTCACTCAATATGACACAAACGTAGCAACTTTCTAAATAGTGTACAAGTGCAATGAAAAAAAAAATTCCTGGTTGGTGATATAATGTCAAACTACACGTACAATGCAAATTTCATGAGACAATCTTGTTTTCTGTTAGATATTTCCTTTTATGTGACCAACGGAGCTAAAAATGTGGCTTAAATAAATTCAATACAACTTGAAGTAACATAAAAACATAGCTGCCAGGCCTTGACATTCAGAACCACAAAAGTGATGTCTTGGCCCTTTTGCCGACTTCAATGGCGGATTCACACCAAAATCATTGAAAGCGTCAAAAGCGTCAGGTTTACATGAGGGGCGCACCTTGGGGAGCGTCGAGAGATCGTGCAGTCGGTCCCGCGCCTCCCGTGCAGCGCGTTTTGAAGTGCGTCCGGCGCCTCCAATGTGGCCAACGCTAGAGTTGGAATTGTTGAACGTAGATCATATGTAGATGTACGGTTGTAAATAAGTCATGGAGGAGCTTCATCGTGTGGTGAACCGGAGCTACAGGAGCTCTAGGACTTTTACAAAGACATACATCACTGTTTCTTTTACCTAAACACCCAGGATTAAAAGCGGCGACAAGAAAACTTATTTCAGTGGCTGGATCTGCGCTGGGAATGTGTTTGGGCCTTGATGAAGCACACTAGCTCCGTAGAAAGCTAATGCTACAAGCTAAAGCTCTGATCATGTGAAAACGAGAAATATAGTATGCACAAATTAAGTCACTTAAGCCACCATCAACACAAAGCAACCGTTTAACAATGATCACACACTTGTTGATTTTGAAAGTTATTGCTCACATTTCATCTACAATGGGTCATAGCCGATCGGTTTTCTCACATCGTAAACAAGTATTATGCATTAATAATGGCAATAACAACAACATAAAGCAGCCTTTAAGATGATCACACACTGGGCGTGACGCCTGTATGGTTTATTGCAGACTTTTCAGCAACAATGACAATGGCTAAATCAAATCAAATCAAACTTTATTTATAAAGCGCTTTTCATACAAAAAGTAACACAAAGTGCTTTACAGTGCTTAAAAATCTTTAAAATCGTCCCCACCAGTAAATATACATAAATAACTACAACCCCACCACCCACCACCCCACCCGCACACACAGACACACAGACACATATACGTACAGACAGCCAGCAGTTAAAAGTCTTAAATAAAAATGGACATAGAGTTGAGTATGTAAGGCTGAGTACAGATGGACCGAAAGAGGAAACACCATCCAAGGAGCCGTCTGCACCAGGAGCAGCCCATTGGCCACAGCCACAGAGCGCCAACTCAGGGGGCCCAGAGTAGGTGTAGGAGAGACGTCCTATCTCCATCCAGGCACCCCCAGGAGAGCGCCCGCATAGCCGCAGCCAACCAGCACTCCTGGGGCAGAGGGCTCCCTCAGAGGAACCACTAGGAGAACATAAAAAATAAATAAATAAAATAACTAAAAAATAGATAAATAAATACAATAAAAATGATATATATATATATATACACATAAAAAATAAATTAATATTTAATAAGAGATACATTAAAAACCGCTAAAACTGTGCGTGAAATAGCACAGGATAAAAAGAGGGAAACTAAAGAAATAATAGAACTAAAATCGGTAAATAAGGTTAATATAAGTAAATATGAGTTAAAAGCTAAGCTAAAAAGGTGGGTCTTGAGCCTGCTCTTAAATACATGAACGTTCTCTGTGGTCCTGAGCTCCTCCTCAGGTCGTTCCAGAGGCGAGGGCCATAATATTGGAAAGACGCCTCGCCGTGAGTCTTTCTGTTGACTTTAGGAATAACTAGGAGACCCCTGCCAGAGGAGCGAAGGGGCCGTGAAGGTTCATAAGGTAAAAGCAGTTCTGAAAGATAAGAAGGACCAAGACCATTAAGACATTTAAAAACCATTAAAGAACTTTAAAATGGATCCTGAAACACACGGGGAGCCAATGCAGCGACTCTAAAACCGGTGTAATGTGGTCCCGCCTCCTGGTCTTCGTCAGGACACGAGCTGCTGAATTTTGTAAAAGTTGTAAACCTGAGATCCTCTTTTTGGGAAGACCAGAAAGCAGGGCATTACAGTAGTCGATACGACTGGTGATAAAAGCATGCATGAGCGTCTCCGTGTTGGCCCGAGAGAGAATGGGACGGACTCTGGCTATGTTCTTTAGATGGTAAAAACCTATCTTTGTGATATTCTTAATGTGTGGAATTAAAGTCAGCTCAGAGTCAAAAATCACACCCAGGTTCTTCACCTGTGAGGAAGGATTAAAAGACAATGACTGTAGTTTGGGTAAAAGTTTCTCTCTCTGGGCCTTAGGACCGATGACTAAAACTTCAGTTTTGTCCTGGTTAAGCTGGAGAAAGTTTTCTGCCATCCAGGATTTAATATCTAAAATGCAGTTAAAAAGTGCATCCATTGGCCTGGTGTCATCAGGAGACATGGAGATGTACAACTGTGTATCATCAGCGTAACTATGAAAGTTGACTCCATGTCTCCTGATGACATCACCAAGAGGGAGCATATACAGGTTAAAAAGCACTGGGCCTAAAATCGAACCCTGGGGCACACCACATGTAATATTATGGACCTTGGAGGAGCAGGTATCCACACTCACCATGAATGTCCTGTCTGTGAGGTAGGATGTAAACCATTTGTGGACAGCACCAGAGAGGCCGATGTGTTTTAAACGAGTTAAAAGAATAGTGGCTAGCTAACCGGGCTAACCCAGCCTAGCCACTTGACCCTGGCACAAATAATGTCCCTCTGTGTATGGGCTGGATACAGGCTTACATACTGGGGAGATCCTGGCGTAGATCCATAAGGCATGGCACTAGCAAAGAGGGAGACTAGTTAGCCCCCAAACAGCAGTTATTTTTCCAGCAAGAGCTCCTTTAATATGTGGCTACGCTCCAGAACACACTCTGAGCAGACGCGCGTCTTGATGCTTGTTGACAAGCATCTGTCTTCAATAAGTACAAGCACCCAACTAGGGGCTTTGGGCGCAATCTTGAAGCCTGAGAAGCGTGCGGTCTGAACACGGCATAATAGTAATAATGGCTTACACACAACCGATGCAAATTAGCCCATAGCTACACTCCGAAGTGGTGTGTTCATTAACATGCACTGTCCCCACAAAATAAACCAATAAACTAATAAATACACTTGTATTGTGCTTTACAAGCCTGTATTACCACGTTTCTCAAAGCGATAAACTGTAGTCATTATTCAGTCACTCTGTACTCGTGGTAGTAAGCTACTGTTGTAGCTACAGCTGCACTTGGGGTAGATTAAAGGAAGCGAGGCAAACAGTCTGTGCCATCGGCCCCTCCGACCAGTCACTCACACATTACATTAATTCTGCCCATGTGTACATGTATTTAGTGGTCGGGGAAACCGGAGTATCCAGAGGAAATGTACAGACACGGAGAGAACATGCAAACTCCACACAGAAAGGCCCCCTCCGGCTGGGGATCGAACCCGGACCTTCTAGCTGTGATGCACTAGGCAAGGCAAGGCAACTTTATTTATACCGCGCATTTCGTACACAAGGCAACTCAATGCGCCTTGGTCCCCACTAGACAACAGAACTATATTCATAAAATCATTAGTGCTTATCCAAATTATTACTCTGACTCAAAAGGACTGAAAGGGTTTATTGGTATTATCTGCCTGTCATTTCCATCCATCCATCCATCCATCCATTTTCTCCCACTTGTCCGTGGCCGGGTCGTGGGGGCAGCTGTTGGAGCTGCCCAAGTCACATAGCACCAGTCCCCTATGGCTCCTCCTGCAGGTGGTGGGTCCACGGAAGGACGGCCTCATGGTTCCAAACGGGCCTGTTAGTCTCTCATAGGGGGCCCATTCACTCTCTCATTCATACGCCTGTCATTTCCCCCAAAAAAAATATTATGAATCACTGACATGACTGATCTTGTGCGGATTACCTTAAAAACTGCCGACGTCCTGGAGTCATTTCAATTCTGCCAAGGTCTCAAGGTCATTCTGAGTTAATCAGGGAGCTATGAGCCATGTCCAAATGCATGTAGGTCTATAAGCCACACGTTATGTATATGTCCACTGTAATCAAACATGTTTGCTCCAACAGTACAGTTTCCATTGATCCTTATCACGTTCCGAAAGAAATGGACTTGGGGCGGAGAGGTAGGGTCCTACACTTTCCTTTTACTCCGTAAGGCTTTTGAAGATGCCATCACACACTCCGCTCACTGTACTTTGAAGATCTGAAGCCCCCGGTGTAATGTATTCTTAAATAATAGGTTTGTTCGGCTGGAGGTTCTCTACCTTTCTCCAAAGCTTTCTCTCTGCGACTTCAATGACTCTCATTATGAGCTCAGCCGGTGCGATTTCACCTCCCTCCGCTGTGAGTTGTTACATGCTCTGTTTCTCATATAATAGAAGGTTAGAGGAACCCAAAGTGGCACAATCACATGGAACAAATTGCATTCCTCTGCACATACCGGCTTCACTTTCATAGAATTGCTCTTTATATAATGGAAAGGCATGGGATTTCTTTCATGTTAGTGTTATTATGGAAGAAGAGCCAAGACCAGGCAGAGGCAGTGGGTGAAGTGAAAGGACACCAGCCTCTCTACTTTCTTCCTCTTCAGAGTAACCGCCCCCTTCGTGAAGTTAAATGTAAAACTAAAAAGATGTACAATAGGCCCAGGGACTGCAGGTGGAAATGAGCACAAGTGCTATAACCTGGTACAATGCATCTCTCCTTTCTGAGGCTAATGTATATTGTACACTGTCCCAGTTCAAATAAATAAATACAATAAATTATAACATTTACTTAAAGGGACTAGACGGAATTTAAAAATGTTAAAATGATGTATAGCTCCACTGTCATGCACAAGCATAACATACACTGCAGTCACGAGTAAAAAAAATGACAACTTCCATCTAGTCCTTTTTAAGAACATGATATTGGTACTTGTACTTTTCCTGGCTCCTCCTCAGCCCAACTGAACCTGATGTTCTCCACCTCCAGTGCTCGTACTTGCAGATAGTACAATAGTCACTATTGTACTCCAAAGGCTCAGTCAATGATCAGCTCCAGGATGATCAAAGACAGTCTGAAGTTTCCTGTGAGGACTGGGACAGTTAGAAGACGTCTGTGTGAAGCGAATCTACGTGCAAGAAGCCCCCGCAAAGTCCCACTGTTACAAAAAAGACAGGTGCTGAAGAGGATACCATTTTCAAAAGAACACATCCACTGGCCTAACGAGAAATGGAGCAACATTTTGTGGACTGATGAAAGTAAGATTGTTCTTTATGGGTCCAATGGCTGCAGACAGACGACCCCCAAACTCTGAATTCAAGCCACAGTCCACTCTGAAGACAGTGAAGAAGTTTCTCTAACTATGGTGTGGGGCCTATTTATCCAATACCAGGGATCATGGGTCAGTTTGGATTATATCAAAATACTTGAAGAGGTCATGTTGCCATATGCTGAAGAGGAAATGCCCTTGAAATGGGTGTTTCAACAAGACAATGACCCCAAACACACCAGTAAGCTAAATCTTTGTTCCAGACCAAGACAATTAATTTTATGGAGTGGCCTGCCCAATTCCCGGACCTTAACCCCATAGAAAACGTGTGGGGTGACATCAAAAATGCAGTTTCTGATACAAAACCAAGGAATTGTGGAATGTTGTCAGAGCATGTTGGGCTGGTGTTGACAGGGGCCAGAAGTTGGTTGACTGTACGCAACACTGATGTGAAGCAGTTCTAATAAACTGTGGTCATACAACTCAATATTAGTGTATTGATTTACTGGAAAGCTAAATCCTACGGGGAATATTTATTTATGTTGTACATATTAAGCTTGTAAAGACAAATGCAGACACTGCTATTTTTCTGAACTGCCCAATGGTCATTTTTTGTAATTTCCTGTAAAGTACTTGAATAAATCATACATTTCTCTTCATGTTTTCTTGTTCATTCTATTATGAATTTATTAATTCATAATAGATTAATAAATAAAATCTATTATGAAAATGTTGTGAATATCGGGGCGACGGTGGCGCAGATGGTAGAGCGGGTCGTCTCATGATCGGAAGGTCGGGGGTTCGAATCCCGCCTCCTGAAGGTGCACATTGTCGTTGTGTCCTTGGGCAAGACACTTCACCCTCCTTGCCACCAGTGTCTGCGTACAATGGTGTATGAATGAGAGTGTGAATGGGCCCCTAATGAGAGACCAACAGGCCCGTTTGGAATCATGAGGAGCCATAGGGGACTGGTGCTATGTGATTTGGGCAGCTCCAACAGCTGCCCCCACGACCCGGCAACGGACAAGTGGAAGAAAATGGATGGATGAAAATGTTGTGCTTAACTAACGTTTTTGAACACACTGCTATTATTTTGACCACAACTGTATCTTTACCAGGGTTGCCAGATTCTCAAAACCAATATATCGTACCAAGCTTCCAAAACTATCGTGTTTCAGCACAAACTATCGTACACTATAAATATGTCAATAGCGCTGTAGCACCTGCGCAAAATGTGGCTCATATCAACATCACCCCAAACTACAACACTGTCCCATTTATTACATTACGCAGACGCATGGCATGACAACACTCACCCAAGAAATGAACTCCACCTCCGCGTCGGAGTCATTCACTTCTGATGCAGACGTTCTTGTACAGGTTTGCTAAAGCTATTGAGCGCAACAACATTACTTTTGTAGGTTTGAAATCAGGACATCCCCCTCCATTCTTCAGACACTGATCAGTCGATTGCTGGATTTGGTTTTATCAGATTGGAGAACACACACACACTCACATGAGGCGTTAGAATGAGGAAAAATAATGAGCTAAACCGTAATAAAGAAGCGGGCAAATTACCAACTTGCAGCCAAGGCAGGAGGATAATGCCATAGTGGAAATCTGACTCCAGATCAGAGCAAAAGCAAAGCGCTGCTGAGGTGCATTTAACCAGACTTTATCTGGCGCTCTGAAATGATCGTACATTTAGGGCTTTTTTAAATTATGTTTGTTGACTGGAGAAAAAACTGGATTATATTCGTCTGCTACGCTATTCAGAAGGTGGTGAAAGACCATGAGGGAGCTGCGCAGGAGGAAGAGGGAGGAGCTGACCAGTGCAGGACACCACGCTCTGAAACAGGGACAAACCCAGGAGGCTCTGCAATGTTTCAGAGGAGCACTAAAGGCAGTACTCCGGTTTCTCCGACCTCCAACACCTGAACTATGCAATTTCATTTTACAATTGCACAATAACAAATAAATAACTTACCGTAAATTTCAGCCAATTAAGCACACCTTACTAAAAGCCGCTAAATTATACAAGCCGCTGGTTTCCATAGCGCCGCATCCGCTCAGAGCGGCCCATGGCGCAGATGAGGAGGAAGAAACGCCTCATCCCAGAGAAAGGTGTAGTTGCAGAGGGAGGGCGGCAGGGACGTCAGTGAGGGAGGGTGGCAGGGATGGCAGTGAGGGAGGGTGGCAGGGACGACAGTGAGGGAGGGCGGCAGGGACGGCAGTGAGGGAGGGTGGCAGGGACGACAGTGAGGGACGGCAGTGAGGGACAGCAGTGAGGGAGGGCGGCAGGGACAGCAGTGAGGGAGGGCGTCAGGGACGACAGTGAGGGACGGCAGTGAGGGACAGCAGTGAGGGAGGGCTGCAGGGACAGCAGTGAGGGAGGGCGGCAGGGACAGCAGTGAGGGACGGCAGTGAGGGACAGCAGTGAGGGAGGGCGTCAGGGACGACAGTGAGGGACAGCAGTGAGGGAGGGCGGCAGGGACGGCAGTGAGGGAGGGCGGCAGGGACGGCAGTGAGGGAGGACGGCAGGGACGGCAGTGAGGGAGGGCGGCAGGGACGGCAGTGAGGGAGGGCGGCAGGGACGGCAGTGAGGGAGGACGGCAGGGACGGCAGTGAGGGAGGGCGGCAGGGACGGCAGTGAGGGAGGACGGCAGGGACGGCAGTGAGGGAGGGCGGCAGGGACGGCAGTGAGGGAGGACGGCAGGGACGGCAGTGAGGGAGGGCGGCAGGGACGGCAGTGAGGGAGGGGGGCAGGGATAAAGGTGTAAAAAAGGCAGAAATGTCCAGTGTGGCCGACCTCAGTGTGGACGTGTAGAGGCCAACGCTCACCAGAACACAGCGCGCCGCGTCACGGCACTTCAGAGGCTTTACTCAAACCGTGCGGGGCTTTACACACGTGATTTATACATGTGTCATGAATAAAAGACACGTATGTGCGTGTTGGAAGAGAGAGAGCTCTTTCCTTTAGGTTAATAGCGAGTCATGAGTCTAACATGTTTCCCCTGATGCCTGAGCCCTGACGATGGTTTCTCCGTCTCCGCGGCTCCTCGTCCAAACAAAGTTCACGGCGCCCCCTGTCTGTCATGGCCAGACCCGCCTCTGTGCCTCTGCAGGAGGTTAAAGGCCTGTGTTTTCTCGGTGTGCTTTCTCTCATAGAAAATAAAGGAGGAGGCTCTTTTACGTCAAGGCGTTTCGGTGCGTTGGGCGAGCAAAGCCCTTCCACATTTAGGCTAAAGTGATCCTTCATCATTTTAAAGGTTCCTCAGCCAAAAGCAACGTTGATTAGAAGTCCCGTCTCACGTTTGCGTTTACTGCAAGAGAAACGCCTCTAGTGCCTGTTGGCGGCTCTATATTAACCGCACCGTCATGTTGGCCGCAGGGTTCAAAGCGTGGGGAAAAAGTAGCAGTGTATAGGCAGGAATTACTTTTTAAAACCGGAAAGAACAAGCTAACTTCTTTACTTAGTTTTTTTAATGGAATGTTGTCCTCTTTTTATCAATAAACAAACCTTGCCTGGCTCTGCCATACTATTCCCTGTCCACTCCATGCAGGGAAGTCAGTCTGGTCACGGAGCAATGGAAGCAGTTTGAACGGGCAGCCAATCAGCAACTTGTTTACCGTGTATGGCCAGAAAAGAAGTGGGTGTGGTTTATCGGGCTAGAACAAACCTGTGTGACCTTACGAAGAGTGAATGTGGACGTCTGTTCACTAGGGATGGGACGATACACTTAAACTCACGATACGATGCACCTCGATATGTCAGAGTCACGAAACGATACGATATCAAAAAAGACAAAAATATTACTGTATAATAACAACTTGTTTATTTTTGTTTCAGTTGAACACAGGGAAACACAACAAGAACACTCCCTTAGTGCTGCTCTAACCCGAGGTTACTGTATCTCAGGACTGGTTCTTCTTCAAAAAAACTAACATATCATTCCTGTGACGTGACGACGCACTGCACCATTCCCCGGATATATATATATATATTTTTTACATTTAATAATAATAATAATACATCGAACTTGTATAGCGCTTTTTGGACACTCAAAGACGCTTTACATGAAAAATAAATAAATAATATAAAATTTAAAAAAGTTAAAATAAAATGGCGATCCATTTTTTTTTAACTCGATGCGTTTCGTCATGTTGTGTATCGAGATATTTCGCCAAACGATATTTCGTCCCATCCCTGCTGTTCACGCTATGCATTTTCAAAGCCAAAGAAGACAGAATATAAAATAAATCAAATCAAAATATGGCCTGGCAGTAACGACGTGGTTTCTTCCATCTGTCAGGGGATGTTCCTCAGGTGAAGACCTGCCTGGACCTCCTGCCGTCACGAGGGCCTCACCCCCCCCCCTCCCACGCACACCCGCCCGCGGCTGCCATGTTCCGGCGTTGGGTGAAAGCCTTTCCCTGTACCTCCCTGGCGGTGTGGCGTCTTCAGCTCTGGCATTAGAAGAGGCATAAACGCTGACAGGAGTCTGACGTGCAGCTAAAGGGCGTGCATGAGTTATGGGCCCGCTGCGAGGGAGAGTGGCAGCTCCATCTGGGAGAGGCTCTTAATTGCCACTTCTTTGCGCGTTTGGCGGTCGTTCCGCTAAATGAAGAGTTGATTTTAATTGCGTTTGCGTGTTTTATCCCGTTTTAAAAAGGTCTCCCAGAAGGGCTTAACCCTTTCTGCTGCCGCTGAGCCTCGGGACGAGTGGCTCACATCTGCTCAGAGTGAAGAGCGTCGCCATTTAGACTTGGCACAGGTCAGTCGTGTTTGCTCACACTTTGGATCGGAGCAGTCTCACTGGATTTCAATGCTTTTACCTGGTTTTAAGGCAGGTGGCTCAGACACGCGGCCCGGGGGCCAAATGCGGCCCATGAGGTAATGTTTGGCGGCCCGCGAGATGATTTCTTATTTATATTATATTTGGCCTGTCGGTACATTGCATTAAACATGTTAGAACTACATTTCCCAAGAGGCACAGTGCAGTAGTGCCAATGCCTCTGTTCACTAGACCAGCATAGCGGACAAGAGAATGACAACATCAGACACTTTATTTATTTGGTTATTTATTTCATTCAAAAGCGACGTCATACAATCACAACAAAAACGCCAAGCCAATACAGTATGAATATAACGGAGCAGAGGAGAAGAACAAGTCTTATAATATCTGCCCCTTTTGTTACTTCACACTTTACATTTCATACTGTTGTCTTTATAAATATATATATATCTATATATATATATATATATATATATATATACACACATACATATATTTACAGTGTTGACAGTTGTTTTTGTATTCTATTTTCAGTTATTTACAATATATAACATACAGAAACCATCGCATTCAAGTTTACAAACCAACCACCGTTTGTTCAAATATCCTACATTATTCATGTCCAAGTACTTCATACTTCTTTAACATTGTCGCTTTTATGTGTTATTTTAACTCTAGGAGAGATTCTGACTCTTTCACTTCTTTCTGAAGTTTATTCAATAAACTAATTCCTGTCACTGTAACAGTTCGTTCCATTGCTTTAGAACCATGAGGCCGTCCTTCTGTGGACCCACCACCTGCAGGAGGAGCCATAGGGGCTGGTGCAGCTCCAACATCTGCCCCCACGATTTCAAAGTGAAATGTATAACATGTGCTGACTTCCTAACATAAGGGCCACCTGATTCAAACCTGTTTTTCCACAGAGTGATTGACCTCACCAGTTGGTACTCCCCACTGCTATTATTTTGAACACACCCCTTTCAATTGAATATTCATCTACAGAAGTAATAGCATGCAGACCATGAACGCTGGGTCTGTCTGTGTTTCTAAGAATCTACTGCACCTACTGGTAAAGTGTTGTCCATGTAGTTCTAGGATTTATACCAAAAACTGTGAATAATCTGGTTAGTCATGTTGGGCTGCTATTATTTTGAACACTGTAAATATGAGAACATATATTAATGTTTTATAGGAATCATTGAATGCATAAAATATGGCCAAAATTGTCGATATTTTTAGTGACAACATATAAACAATGGATAGACCCAGATTAAAATGAGTTTGACAGAAAGAGTTGTCCATGACGTGGTAAAAGTAAAGCCTCGTGATAGTCTCTGCTCCTCGTCTCCTGAATTCAAAGGTTCCTCAATGGCTAAGTATCAAAACAAAACAACAAGCGCCATGTGGTCACATGACGCGCTCCCGTTTTGAGGTACAGGCAGCACGAAGAGCGGCTCATGCAGATGATTTTTAATGTGTGGGGGGTCGGGTCGGCAAATTGAGACAAATTTTTTTCGGGCGAGTCGGGTTTGATTTTCATCGGGTTGGGTTGGGGCGGGTCAGAAAAAAAAAAAATCATCTTTCTCCATGAACCAGTGCATGGGAGGATCAGCCAAGGTGGTCAAGAACTATTTCCAATTCACACCCAGTGAAATCTAGAAAAACATATAGAAATAAAATATTTCACATCATTTACAATAATTACACATTTACATTTAGGTAGTTTGACTTGCTGTTTGATGTCTCTAAAGTGTCTTCCTCTTTTATGGACCACCAGGGGTCGCTCTTTGAAAAGATCACATAATGAAGTGACGGACCGTAATGTGTGCCAGTGTTTTGTGATGATTTTGAATATACAGTAGAAAATATCACACAATAAAGTGACTTTTTTTTTTTTTACTGGTCCTGGCTGCAGGAGGTCAGCTCATGAGTTTGATTTGTCGTGGTTACTTCCTGGATCTCCGGCTCGTAAGCGACAACATGCCATTAAAAAACAAAAGGGTACGTTTTGTCTGTTTTTATACTCTGACATTGAAAGTAAAATGTCATGGGAGAAAACTAGCTAAAAATCTCCACATTGACCCCAGCGTGATCAGGCAATGTTTTCACCTGCTGTGTCTCGCCTTAGTCCATTTCTCCAAATAGAAAGATAAAGCATACGTTGTGTAATACAGATAAGTCCAATTAGTCAATGTTCTCGACTTTTCACCTCTAACAGTGTAGCTTCTTCAAAAGGCTGTGTCCCACAAGAATTCACAGCGGGTCGGCGGAGTTGTTTGAAATGTCCACAGTCACAAGGTCATGAGAGGCATATGGATGAACTGGCTCTGGTGGCACTGACTCCTGGGTTTTGGCACAGCACCAGCAGGAGGTGAAATTTCTGGTCCGTGACTTTGCTTAACAGTAGATAAGCCAATCCCCCCTCAGAAATATTTGATCTTTTAACAGTGCCAAAGATTATGTAACTCTTGGGTACACTCCATTGATAGATTAAGGTGTACTTTATTGTCCTTGAAGGGAAGTCTGTCCTCTGCATTTTACCCGGGCCAACCGTCAGGAGTAATAGGAGACTGCCGTGCAAGCGTCTTGGGACACACATTTGACTTCATGGTGTACATAAGAAGCAACCTCCCTCTCTCTTGGTACAGCTGTTTGTTTCACTGTTAAATGTGCCATAGTTCTGTCTTAATTGAACAGACAAAGTTCTAATCTCTACTCAGAGTCTGTTGACACAACTGCAGTCAAACACTGGCCTTTTCTCATGTATTTCTGTCTCTCCCTCACCTGGCTGTGGTGTCAGAGCAGCAGCAGTCCACAGTCCAGTAACTGTAGCGAGACCTAAAGCACCGCTGTGGCCAGACACGGCCCGACCCTGTTGTCCAGGCAATCTCCTGATGGCCGCCTCTGCGACTGATTTACATCACTGTGCAATGCATGGGTTTCCATCGGAGTTTGTCTGGACAAAATCACCGCCGACATCGACCACACTTCTTGGGCGTAAGAAACGGCTCCATGTGAAAAATGGATCTGGGTTATATTGCAGAACTCATCTACTGCCCATGTTTGTGGGAATCACCGCGCCGCCAATTGGAAACGTTCTCGGCATTGCTATTGAGGAGACTTGTGCCCAAGAGTGACGCTGCTCATGCACACACGTGATGTACTTTTTTTTCCCAGTGCATGTTCAGCACCGAGCAGCTCCTCCTCCAGCTCCGCTCTCAGAGTGGAAGCGCAGTCAGTGCCGTGTATCACAAAACTTTCTTACTCGAGCTAAATAGCTTCACCAAAACCCTGGATAAAGTTCTAAATCCATTGTTGAAATGTAAGAGACAACTACTCACGTCTTTCCAATATTACGGCCCTCGCCTCTGGGACGACCTGAGGAGGAGCTCAGGACCACAGAGAACGTTCATGTTTTTAAGAGCAGGCTCAAGACCCACCTTTTTAGCTTAGCTTTTAACTGATATTTACTAATGATATATTTTGTGTGTGTGTGTGTGTGTGTGTGTGTGCATGCAGCTGTTTGTCTGTTTGTTATCTGTAAAGCACTTTGTGATACCTTTCGGTATGAACTTTATAAATAAAGTTTGATTTGATTTGATTTGATGAACTACTGCTGCCAGGGCATGTTGATAGGAGCAGGCGTGTTGATAGAAACGGCAGAATATGCGAGTGTGGCTAACGTTAGCTTAGAGGTGTGATATATTAGTTTGTCTGCTTGCTAATAATAAAAACCTATGAAATGTTCTATGGACTACGTGCACCACGCGAGGTCTTTGAGGTCGTGTGCTGTACAATACATCCAAATAAGGGTCTTTTTGCTGGGGATGAGCACGGCCTTGCACGTTCGGTGTTCTAGGACCATTTTTGGAGTTGAAGTAAACAGCCTGGTCCACAGGTGTATCTTATCATCCATGGACGAAGACAACTGTTTACGTACACTGGGATGGGCTTAGCTGATGGTATAAAGTATCTGAGGTTCTGTACCACTTTGGACTTCTCCTGGGACTACTGCTGGACTGCTTCTGTACCACTTTGGACTTCTCCTGGGACTACTGCTGGACTGCTTCAGTACCACTTTGGACTTCTCCTGGGACTACTGCTGGACTGCTTCTGTACCACTTGCTGAAAGCCTGAATAAAGAACTCCTGCGAATGCCATCACTCTCTCTGCGCTGTTTTTTTAAGCAAGAAGGTCCTGGACAGAAGATTTCTTACATTTAAATACTGACAGAGGCCCATTCCTTCCTATGGCGTAGCTTAGCCTAGCCGCCTCCATTTATTTACATACACGTATCAGTTAGCATTGGATATTAAACCGTTTTTCTCTTAAAATTCTCAACAAAATAATACCTTACCCTGATGAAGACACCACTGAGTTGAAACGGGTCAGTCATAATCAAGATTATCTGCAAATTCAGAGTGCCTCAACTCCACTTCTTCTAAGAATGTTTGGCCCAACGGTTTGAAGAGCACCTGATCATTTGTAAGTGTTTGCTACTTTCCTTCCTACTACGGTGATCCAGCGAGCACTCTCTCCTCTATTATGAATTTATTTGTTTTATTTTCCAGTTCTGAGTTTGAAATGTTAGTATTGTGACGACACTCCTGCACATACACAAATCCGATTGCATGCCACAAATGAGCACGGGGGGGGGGGAGGGCCCAGACTGTATTAAACATACAGAGGGTTATCATTCTGGACCCGCCTGCTTCAATCAGAGCAGAATGTTGAGAATAAAAGTGAACTCAATCAGCACATTAATAAACCAAAGGAATTAAAGGGGGATCTGAAAACGTTCTCGGGCCACTGTATCCAGCTCTCTGCGAGACAGTGTGACACTCGCGATCTCAAATATGCTTTCTGTGATTGTGGAAGGCGCCTCATCACGTCCTCCGCGTGTTTGTTATGCGGCGCTCATTAAGACGCCTGATGAACTTCCCAATCAATATGCAGATGTAGACCTCATCAGAGAGTGCCTGTGGCTGCGCCGGCCCCTCCCAGCTCTCGAGAGGAGAGGTCTTACAACAACTCTCACAAAATGAGGTTTTAAGTTTCATGGGAACTCGAGCTTTTGAACATGGTTTGCTCTTCAAATGCAAACTGGAAGAAGTTGTTATATTATGCATATAAACTAAACTAAAACCAAACCAGTTCTCTTCACTATCGGAAACCCTCTGCTCAAAGACATTTAAATCACACGTGTGACCTCTTGACCCCCGCCTGACCCGAGCACATTGTCTCCGGTTCGGCATTACACAAATGTAAAAGCTTGAACAAAGCGTCAAAATAGCGACAAAAACGAGGCGGAAAAAGCAACAATAACGCAATCAAAAAGCGACAAAAACACAACTGAAGAGTGATGAAAAAGCAGCAAAAAGGCCACAATTGAGTGACAAAAATGCGAAGAAAAAGCAACAAAATAATGCCCCCAAAAAACTACGAAAACGTGATAAAGCGATAACAAAGGGATAACAAGGCGACAACGTGACATGACATTTGCAGTTCTTAGCTTTCAAATAATCAAGAAGCTTTTAGATTTGGTTAAAGCCAAACCAGAGAAAATGCGCTCTGTTAAATCGTTTTTGACATGTATAAAGTCCCCATTGGAATCCATACTATGGCTTTTTCCAAGCGGCGATAATGACGACGTGACCAAAAACACATCGAAGGCGAGTTTTGTGATTTATAAATCTGTTTATATTAGTGTTCGCTGAGTGGTTCAGCTGCTTGCCTTATTGCTCCACCACACAAATGTAGTCGACGCCGGTCAATCCGTGCCATGAGGGACAAGAAGCAGTGCGACCCTCACCAAGACTATTATTAGTAGACTGTCACTCCTCGCTCCTCCCCGCTTACATGACTCCAGTCTGGAGAGACTCTAAGATGGCAGGTCAGTCTCCTCCGACAAAGCACGTTTCTAAAAGGGGCATGAAGGCGGGAAACCTTGCCCCCACATGGTAGGCAGCGGAGCAAGAAGCTTCCACCCGTCTCTACGGCCTGTCAATCAAGGCTCTGAGCAGTGGGGTTAAAAATATGACACGAACCCCAGGGCTGGACTGGCCAACAGGAGCACCGGGGGTTTTGATGTATTGTTGATGAGTGAACAGGCCTGTACTGCACCACACCGGCCCACGATGGAAACTGTAATGTTATACTGATGTTCAATCAATCAATCAATCAATCAATCAAACAAGGCAACGCAAGTTTATTTGTAGAGCACAATTCATACACAAGGCAATTCAAAGTGCTTTCACAGTTGCATAAAGTTACAAGAAAACAGATCAAATCAATCATTAAAATTAATCAATTACAGTAAAAGGCAAGAGTGCAGATAAAATACTTTCAGTTTTCATCTGCTCGGGTAAAAAGAGCTGTTTTCAGCCTGGATTTGAACATTGTCAGAGTTGAGGCCTGTCTCACATCCTCATGAAGACTGTTCCAGATTTTAGCTGCATGAAACTGAAACGCAGCCTCAGCGTGTTTAGTCCTGACTCTGGGAACCACCAGGAGACCCCTCCCTGAAGTTCTCAGGGCCCGAGATGGTTCATACGGCTCTAACATGTCAGAGATGGACTTTGGTGCTAAACCATGAAAAGACACAAGCAGAGCTGTTTTAAATTCTATTCTCTGAGTGACAGGAAGCCAGTGCAAGGACCGGAGCACTGGACTAATATGGTCGTATTTCCTGGTTCTTGTCAGGACTCGAGCAGCAGCATTCTGGATGTTCTGCAGCTCTAACAGCTCGTTTAGAAAGGCCAGTGAGCAGCCGTTACAGTAGTCTAACCTGCTGGAGACAAATGCATGGATGAGTGTCTCCAAGTCTGGTTTTGACACTATTCCTCTGATCTTAATGTTTTTCAGATGATAAAAAGCTGATGATGTTATTGCTTTGATGTGGCTGTTTAAGTTCAGGTCTGAGTCCATGATTACTCCTAGATTTCTAACCTGATGTTTTGGTTTTAGAGAGAGAGACTCAAGGTGACTGATAACACTTTGTCGTTGTGTCTGTGGGCCGAAAACAATGATCTCAGTTTAGTTGGAGAAAGTTGTTTTTGCATCCACAAACTGATCTGTTCGATGCAGTGACAGAGAGTATCTACAGGCCCATGTTCACCTGCCGTCAGTGACACGTAGATCTGAGTATATACAGGTTAAAAAGCACTGGGCCTAAAATCGAACCCTGGGGCACACCACATGTAATGTTATGGACCTTGGAGGAGCAGGTATCCACACTCACCATGAATGTCCTGTCTGTGAGGTAGGACGTAAACCATTTGTGGACAGCACCAGAGAGGCCGATGTGTTTTAAACCAGTTAAAAGAATAGTATGGTCGACTGTATCAAAGGCAGCGCTCAGATCCAGTAGAACCAACACTGTCAACCTTTTGGAATCATAATTTAATCTAAAATCGTTTAAAATCTTTAAAAGGGCTGTCTCAGACTGGAATTTCTCAAGGACGTTATGTGCAATTATAAAGTCGCTAAGTTGGGTAAAAACAAGTTTTTCTAAGATTTTGCTTAAAAATGGTAAGTTGGATACCGGTCTAAAGTTTTTAAAATCATTACGGTCCAAATTGCTCTTCTTCAGCAGGGGCTTCACCACCGCCCCTTTAAAGACCCCCGTCTGAAGAGAGCAATTCATCATGTGTAAAAGCTCATCTCTAAGAGATCCATAGAAAGTTTTAAAAAACGGGGTTGGGACGGGGTCTAAAAGACATGTGGTGGGTCTCACTGAGGAGAGAACTTTATCATCTCAGCATTAACCTGGACAAAACTGTGCAGTGTTTCCTCTGGAACAAGTAGACAACCAGATGTATTTAAAACCGTGTTATTTTGAGTAGATAAAATATTACATCTGATAGTGTCTATCTTTCCCCTGAAGTGGTCTGCAAACGCCTCGCAAAGGGAGTCACTTGGAGTAAAATTGGTCTTGTTAAAATCAGGATTGATTAGATGTTCTATTGTAGAGAAGAGTACCTTGGGATTGTTTTTATTATAGTTGATCATTTTTGAGAAGTAGTTGTTTCTTGTGTTTCTTACTGCGTTATTGTAAGTTGTTTGTTGTTCACGGAATATTTGGTAGTTTATGGTAATTTTGTTTTTTCTCCATCTTCTCTCTGCCACCCCGCATTGTCTTTTGAGTTGTTTAATTTCCCCATTCCTCCATGGAGTAATTGGTTTTGTAGGGAGTTTCTTGGATTTTAAAGGAGCGATAGAATCAAGCGCTGACTTGAGTTTGCTGTTAAAATTTTCAAAAATAAAATCACAGGGGGCAGGTAGAACAATAGGAGAATATTTCTCTAAAACATCAATAAAATTTGCAGCCACTTCAGGGGTGAGATGACGTTTCCTCACAGCTCTTACCGAGGTCTCCCGCTGGGTAAAACTGGTGATATTAAAAAACACACGGTAATGGTCAGAGACGGCCAAGTCAATGACAGAAGACACAGCTGTGGACAGGCCATACGTGAGGACCAGGTCCAGACTGTGTCCTCTGTCGTGAGTTGGCTGTGTGACGTGTTGGGTAAAATCCATATAATTAAGAACATTTAAAAAATCCCTAGCAACAGGGTCTAAAAGATTATCTATGTGTAGATTAAAATCACCAGTTAAAAGAATCATATTAAAAGAGCTATGTAAAAGTGATAAAAAATTGTGACCCGCCGTGGAATCCAAAGACACAAGTCGGCAGCTTGCGTTTGAAAAAAAACGTAAACAAAGTTTTTATTTTGAAAATTGGTGATTTTCACTTTTTTCCAGAATCGTTTAGTTGAAGTCACGAAGAAGCCTCTCCATGTTTAAGCTACCAGTATTGGTATATTTAAAAGCGTAAACTTTTAGGTTCAAACCTGCTTGTTTTTGGGAGATTTGGGAGCCGCTGTAGGGGCGTGCCTTTGTCTGTGTGTATTTACATGCTGAGGAGGAGGCGTCAGCACAGCCACACAGCTGCTTGGTTTGCGTAGTCCACACAGGCTTTAGCAAACAAATGCCACGCAAAAAAGTCAGTTTTATACATACGCCTATTGTCGATCAGTTTTCAGGTTGAAAAAGTCTGGTTTTGTCAAAGAAATAGCGCACGCCGTGGGGGCGTGTGCGGCTTCATGGCTGTAAGCCAATCAATCAATCAATCAATGGTTTTGTATAGCCCAATATCACAACAGGAGTTGCCTCATAGGGCTGTAACAAACATTAAGGCAATAAAACAGAACAGTAAATAAGACAATGTAAAGTTCCGGTGAATCAAATATCCAGGCAAACATAATGTCCAAATAAGCGTCAGCAGTGGGTGGCGACGAGCAGTGGGTGGCGACGAGCAGCTCGGGTGTCCCCTGTCCTTAGACTCTCCAGCCCGGCAAGGAAAAACTCAAAAACCCAGTGGGAGAAACGAGAAACCTTGAGGAGAACCACAGAAGGAGAGATCCACTCCCATGGACGGACAGGCTATAGAGACCCAGGGCCGAAGGAGTCCCTCAGTAGACGGGCCAAGATCACAGACCGTCCAGTCCTTGTTGTCAGTAGGCAGGGTTCCTCCGTTCAGCCGGGTCCCTCCGTTCAGCCGGGTCCCTCCGTTCAGCCGGGTCCCTCCGTTCGATCTAGACAGGCACTCCCAAGGGGGAGTGGGACAGGAGACACCATGTGAATAGTAATGAACAGACTACAGATGAAATAAATATTGTATCATAGTAAGACAAAGGTTGCAGTAAGAAGAAGAAGAGGATAGCGCTCAGTGTACCGTACTTCCCACAGCAGAGTTTCTCCTAAAGCAGCTTTACTTCAGGCTGTGGGTTAGAGCTTTACCTAACTGACCTGATCATAAGCTAATTCGAAGAGGTACGTTTTGAGCCTAGTCTTAAATGTAGGGACTGTGTCTGCTTCTTTAACGTGAGCTGGGAGTTTATTCCATAAAACCGGAGCTTGGTAGCTAAAGGCTCTTCCTCCTACAGTGATTTTGGAGACCCGAGGAATCACTAGTAGCCCTGAGTTTTGAGAGCGGAGTGCTCTGGTTGGCCGATATGGAACGATAACGTCTTGGAGATAAAGCGGAGCCAAACCCTTTATGGCTTTAAATGTGAGGAGCAGGATTTTAAATTTGATTCTAAACTCAACAGGAAGCCAATGGAGAGACTTTAGCACAGGTGTAATGTGTTCTCTTCTCTTTGTACGCGTTAACAATCTTGCAGCTGCATTTTGAACTAGTTGAAAACTTTTTAGGGAACTTTTAGGACACGCTGCTAGCAGGCAGTTGCAGTAGTCCAGCCTTGAGGAAACAAATGCATGAATAAGTTTTTCTGCATCACTCTTAGGTAGAATGTTTCGTATTTTAGCAATGTTGCGCAGGTGAAAGAACGCAATTTTACAAGCCTGGTTTATATGCGTTTTAAAAGAGAGGTCCTGGTCAAACAGAACTCCAAGGTTTTTTACTTTAGAGCTCGTTGATACGCTAACATTATCCAGGGAGATGATCTGCTGAGATAAAGACTCTCTCAGTTTTTGAGGACCTAAAATAATAACCTCGGTTTTATCAGGGTTAAGGAGAAGGTAATTTACAGTCATCCAGGTCTTGATGGCTTTTACGCAGGAACTAAGCACATCTAATTTATCTGTCTGACCTGGTTTTATTGATAAGTACAGCTGTGTGTCATCCGCGTAACAGTGAAAATTTATATTATGATTTCGGATTATGTTACCTAATGGGAGCATGTACAATATAAATAAAATTGGCCCGAGCACTGAACCCTGTGGCACCCCATAGCACACTTTAGAACACAGTGAAGACTTTAGGTTTACATTAACAAATTGGTGCCTATCAGATAAGTAAGATTTAAACCAAGAGAGGGCTGTTCCCCTGAGGCCTACGTCAGTTTCTAACCTCTGCAGGAGAATATTGTGGTCGATTGTGTCAAAGGCTGCACTGAGGTCTAACAGAACCAGGACTGAAGCTAGTCCGGCGTCAGCTGCTAATAACAGGTCGTTGGTAACTTTGACTAAGGCGGTCTCTGTGCTATGATAAGTTCTGTACCCTGACTGAAATTTTTCAAATAAACTATTGTCCTGTAGGTGGCGGCAAAGCTGCTTAGCCACTACTTTTTCAAGGACTTTTGAAATGAAAGGCAGATTAGATATGGGCCTATAGTTTGCTAGAATATCAGGATCGAGATTGGGTTTTTTCAAAAGTGGTTTGATAACAGCATATTTAAAGGACTTTGGTACATACCCATTTTCTAAAGATGAGTTAATTATTTTCAATATGGTATCTGAGATTTCTGGGGTAATTTCTTTGAGGAGTTTAATTGGAATTGGATCTAGAAGACAAGTTGATGGTTTTGAAGACATAATGATTGATAATACCTCAGCCTCATCTACAGTTATGAACTTGTCTAAGGCTTTGAAAGGAGGCAATGATTCTACAGCTGGATTTAGATCAGAAGACAAGGGAAGCTTATCATTTATTTTATCTCTAATGGTTGTGATTTTGTCATTAAAGAATTTAAGGAAGTCATCGCAGCTAAGGGTATCAGGAATGGAAGGCTCTACTGCGCTGTGACTGTTTGTTAGCCGGGCCACCGTATTAAAAAGAAACCTAGGGTTATTTTTATTTACTTCAATTAATGAAGAGTAGTAATCTGTTTTTGCTTTCCTCATGGCTTGCTTATAGGCGAGTAGGCAATTTTTCCAAGATCTAAGAGATTGCTCAGTGCTAGAATTGCGCCATAACCGTTCTAATTTGCGAGTCTTTCGTTTAAGCGTTCGTGTTTCCGCGTTGAACCAGGGAGCAACGCACCTTGGCCAAACCACTTTCTGTTTCAGTGGAGCCGCAACATCAAGGGCTGTTTTTAGTGTGAGCATAACGCTGTCGACAAACTCATCACTTTTATTTAAATCAGTAAGCGAGCTATTCTCTGTAGACATAGTATTAAAGACTGGCTGGATCATTTCTTTAAACTTTAACACAGCTTTTTCAGATAGTGGCCGTTTTAATTGAATTTTATCCTGTGGATTAGTATAATCTTCGATTAGGAACCTAAATGTAATTAAAAAATGGTCAGAAAGCACGGGATTCTGAGGGAGAACGTTTAGGTCGCTAATTTCAATCCCATACGTTAAAACCAGATCAAGAGTGTGTTTATGGCAGTGAGTAGGTTTATTCACATTTTGTGTAAAGCCAACCCCATCCAGTAGGGCACTAAATGCCTTACTCAGACAATCACTATTATTATCGACATGAATGTTAAAATCACCTACTATTATAATTTTATTCCAATTCAACACTATACTGGCTAAAAACTCAGAGAACTCTGCTAAGAAGTCTGAATAGGGGCCAGGAGGCCGATAAATAATAGCAAGTAGTAAAGCTTTTTGATTTTTCCATTTGGGACAGGTAAGAGATAATGTTAGACTTTCAAATGAATTAAACTTTAGGTTATTTTTGGGATTTAGAACAAGATTAGAGTGTGATATCACTGCAACCCCACCACCTCGGCCTGTGGTTCTGGCAGCCTGAAAATTAACGTAACTAGGAGGGGTAGATTCATTAAGCCTAACATAGTCATCCTGCTGAAGCCATGTTTCAGTTAGGGCGAGAAAGTCAATGTTGTTATCGCAAATTAAATCATTTACTAAAATGGACTTTGATGAGATTGATCTAATATTCAACAACCCACACGTTATGTGCTTAGCACTTTGTTTATTGTTTCGTTTAATGTTAAGTTTACTCTTGGGTATCTGTGTTAGGTTATTTGGTCGCATGCCAGCATTTGGTTTGTGAGCTTTTGATGTTTTAGTGCTTGGTATACGGGGGACTGACACGGTCTTTATTTGTTCTGGTATTTGAATTAAGTTATTTGGTCGGACGCCAGCGTTTGTTTTCTTAGCATTTGATGTTTTAGTCTTTGGTTTACGGGGGACAGACACAGTCTTTATTTGAGAATCTACACACTTGATGATTTGTGACAATCCGGGAGCAGGGTCGGTGGTTACAGAGGAGTGTTCTACACTACTGCTCTGCGCCCGGGGCTCATATCTGGACCGTCAATTTGGGCCGCGACTAAGGCTATCGGCCACATTCGTAGATAAAAGGGATGCACCAGCCAAATTTGGATGTATGCCATCCCTGCGCATGAGCTTGGGCTTTCCCCAAAAGGCGCTCCAATTATTGACATATCCAACATCATTTTGCTCGCACCATCTAGACAACCAGCAGTTAAATGATAAATGTCTGCTATACATTTCATCATTGACCAAATTGGGCAGAGGGCCAGAGTATATTACGGTATCTGACATCGATTTAGCCAATTCACACACCGCGCCTACTTGCAATTTGAGAATCTCTGACTGTCTCCGCCGAATATCGTTACCACCCGCGTGGATCACGATCTGACGGAACCGCCTCCCTCCCTGCTTTAAGCACCTAAGGTTACCTTCGATGTCACCAACTCTGGCCCCCGGATAACACCTAACCAAAGCTGCTGGGATCTTCACGTCCCTAACTATGGAGCTTCCAATCACCAGAGTATCAGGTTCAGCCGGTGAGGCGCTGAGGGGAGAAAACCTGTTCTGGACGTGAAGCGTTTGGTGCGCTACGGGTGTGCGCTTAGCACTTCCCCCTCCCCGGACAGTCACAAATCCGTCCTGGTCTTGTCCCGGCTGCACGGGACCCGCTGCGGGGCTAGTCTCAGCCTGGCTAGCCTCTCTAGCACTGTTGGAGCGGACTGCGGTCCCTGCCACTATCTGACTGTAGCTAACACTAGCCTTCGCTAAAACTCCGGACAGCCGCGCCTCTAACTCGGACACCCTGGCCTCCAAAGCTACCACTACACTACACTTAACGCAACTACTATCATCTGTGAAGGAGGCAGGGTTCTGACTCGACATACGGCAAACTGAGCAGGACAGCGCGAAAGAGGAGGACGTAGACGGGGTAGCCATGGCTAGGCTAGCGGGCTAAACCAGCAAGCGAGCTACCGCGCTACGGGGGGAGAGAGCCCCCCCTGTGTGGCTCTCAGAAGCTGCCACTACTACACTGGAAAATGGATTTACCACGAGTTTGCTGAGCAGAAGGCAAAGGTTCAGACGGGTGAGTGAAAGTTTGTTTGTTTTTATCGCTTGCGGGTGCTGTGCCAGTTTTGACGAGTCTATTGTGCTGTTGTTAGCTAACGGCTAACGTCTAAGCTAACGGCTAGCGGCTAAGCTAACGTGCAGCTGAACCTGCTATTTACACTAAAACCAAGACCTCTCCCAACTTAAACTACTCCATAAATGTAGTCAGCGCATCCCTAGCTTTCAGCCACTTCTTATTTGAGAGAGATCCGCTTCATATTTTCGGTCTTATGACCAGATAAAGTTACGCTGAATTACTGCAGTGAAATGTAAACAATGGGGAACGCGCGCGGCGATAAAACGCAAATTCGGCCTTTTCCTCTCGTGTATGTGCATTACAGTAGTACAGGAGGCTTCTAAAGTTATAAATGTACTTATAAACGCATCCATAGCTCTCTCTCAGTGTGAGGCGGAGCAGACACAGGCAGAGAAACACGCAGGATTGTGTCTGTAAATTAAAGAGCAGCTACACTATGTCCATTATCTACATCACTATGGCCTAGTAAACATCATCTTGTGTTCATTCTAAAAACACGTACGTTATCTCATGTTTAGTCCATGTTTAGACTTTCTCATACCTATTGTTATTAGCAAGCTCGGACACTCGTTATAAGGTAAAAGTATTCATCAATGTACAGGATTTTTCCTTTGACTCAAACCAGGGCCAACCACTAACTGAGGTCTAAACCAAGACTAAACCAGGAAGTACAGATACAGACTCTGAGATCTTTTTTTTTCTTCAGGCCGGGTCTAACAGCTCCAGCCCGACCAGATGCAGGAAGAAAATCTTTATGCCAAGTTTCCGCCAGAGACCAGAGGTATGTGTCTATTCTTTTATTCTTATTTTTCTGTTATGTCCCCTCTCTTCCTGTCTCCATCCCTCTCCTCCTCCTCATGCCTCCATCCCTGTTTTATTTATATTTTATGTACATTAATGTTTTGATTTTGCTCAGCAGGTGATCTTTAACACACATTCACTTTACTTTATTAATTTATTAATGTCCCTTAAAGGGTGATTTATTCATGAGAATAAGCAGCCTGATAGTAGCGTGAAATAATGCAGAATAGCATCAATATAGTAATGTTTACCTTTGTTAGACAGTTATGAAAAGGCACACATTTCATTTAATCTAATCCAAGTTCCCTCTCTCCTACAGTTACACTTTCCCGCAAACCCTCTCCAGCCAGGACCAATGTACTTCCTGAAACAACGGTGGATCTTCATTGTGACAACTGCAGTGGGCCGAACAAGAACAACTTCATGCCTGGCGTGTTGGACACAAGCTTCACGATAAAATTGAAATCAACTTCCTTATTGCTGCCACACTGTTTTCCCCTGACTGTGGCTTTGGACTGATCAAGCCTACATGAAGACAGGAGTCAACACTTTGGCAGAGATCGCTGAGGTACTTTCACTTTACCGACTTCAGTGTAGTTTTCTGATTTGCTTCAATGAAACATTTAACTGAAGATCTTTTTTTCTTCTTCTGCCCCGTATGGATGGTCTTCCTGTCCTGGCCCCACCTGGACTAAACATCAGGCCATTCTAAAAGTGGTCAGGACTTTGTGGAGGAGGAGAGTTCACCCACTGCACGGGACTGCAGAGGAGCAGCTCTGCAATGTCACTTTATCAACCAACCACCTGAATTTAGTTTTAGAGACTTTGTGTTACATTCACCCACCACTACCCACACAGAAGAAGCAATGCAGATTCATCTCAGAACATCCTACTAGACCTTTATCAGGAAGAAAAACTGTTGTGCATTATTTTTGGATTTATTTATGTTTTGATTTTTGAGTAAATGCCAAAATATTTATGCTTTAAGAAATCGACAATGACCACTCACAATGCTTGCCAAAACAGAAAACTTTTATTTCTTTTTTCATAAAGTGCAAATGACTGTGCATACTATGTGGTGCAGATTTAGAGGAAAACATTGTTTAAGAACAGATGGCGTTGAGTGTAAAAAAAACAGTAAGGTTAAAGCATTGAATAATAAAAACTTGAAGGAATAAAAATCAACCTCCATGTGATGTGGTAAATATTAGGTATTGATCCGTTATTACTGAAATATGGATTCATATTCACTCAATTGGCAATTTTCTATGGCTTAAAGTAAAGTTGTAACTCACTTAAAGTATTTATATTATGAATTTTTTGGGGGGATGATGTGTAGAAACTGTGTGAGGTTTCATGAATCAGAGCATTGCAATAACATTAAAATACCCAAACACCAGATCTCTTCTGTTGTTTTTTTAAATATATTGTAAACTTATCTTTCATCATTCTTGTATGAAAAGCGCTCTCTAAGCAATGTTTGAGTGATTTGCTTTATTAATTGATATATACTTTTATTTTCAATAGTATATTGCTTATTATTTATCATTAGCAAAAAACAACAATGGCAATAATAACGATTCATACTCATACTGTATATAATATATCACTGTTTTTGATTTGAACATTAACATTATTTTTAACATAAAAGTTACATGTGTTACACAACACGTTCTCAAGCCAGTGACAGTTTATCAATTGATATAAAAAAATGTAAGAGAACAATAACAACCTTCTGCTGTGAGGTGAGATCAATAAATGAAACCAAAAATAAAACAGATACACATAATGAAACTGGTAAACAATGGTTTGTTGTGGAAGCAATAACCTTTGTGCTCCCTCTCTGTGCTTTACTGCTTTGAGGGGGAGTTTGACAGGGGGTGTGGCTTATCCAAATGAGATGTAAATGAGCCCTATTGTCCCAACAGCAGAGAGGTGAGAATGGCCCAAAACTTCAGAGGCCGTTTAATCCCCTTTGGTTTTTTGGGAATTGCCAACTTCAAATCACCGCTACACCTCCAAATATTATCAGATTTCCATGTGTTACACATCATTGGAAAGCTTGGAGACTACACTTTAACAATCTGTTCTTATCTCATAATGCCCCAAAACGACTTGTGTCTTTGGGTTCTGTGACTGGTCACAATTCCTTAAAGGACCTGTATCATGCTATTTTAGCCATTCCAAAGTAAAGTATAGGCATTTATATGATATATTGTACCTCTACCACTACGGAGCACTAATTTTTGTGATAAATATAAGTATTTTCTGGAGGTATTTTTCCAACCCGGAAGACAAAACGCTTGGATTCAGTTAACTCCGCCCCCTCTCGCCGCTCATACAACTTTAGCAGTAGTAGAAATATATATATCACAGCAAAAAGTGAAGTTACTTCATGATGCTGTTATAAGGAGTTAACATGTGCAACACAGCTTCATGGCTAAATGGCTAGCACACACGCTAACACACACGCTAACATGCATTTTGAGCGACTCACCACTCTGATGTTTCCATTATAGGACTTGCGCTGGTTATAAAAGTTAATCCACTTTGATTCTGGCCGAGGTTCATTAGCATCCATCAGCGACAGGCACAGACAAACACTATTGTGGCTGATAGTCGCTGAATCCCGGAGGGAAATTCCAACTTCTATGGCCTCTTCTTTGGGAAGGTTGAATAAAGTCCTGTCCTCGCAGCCAAACGTGGTTTTCTCCGTGATATTATCGTGAGGTAAGAAAAAAGAACAGGTGTCCAGACTCCAGAGTAGGTTAGAAAAAGCTCCCTCTTCACAACTTTCGATGCAACATGACATGACATCTGTTCAGACCGTTCGGACGTTCAGGGGGAGCGTTTGTTTTCGGTACAGGGGCAGCGCAGCGTCAGGCACTTCCTCTTTTTTTTATTTATTTTTTTCATTTTTTTTTTTTACAACAGAAATAATGAAAAAAGCAGTTTTACAAATGAAAATCATGCCGTAAGGCATTAGATTACAGACGTCGAGCACTTCCGTTCCGCTGTGACGACACAACTGAACATGCCAGTCGTTTACCAGGAGAGGGCGGAACAGCTGCTCAGAGAGCAGGATTCAGGAGGATTACTGAGAACTGCGTGAATGAAGCCAAAAACCGCTCTGGGGGTGTTTTTGATAAGGAAATAGCATAACAACATGGTTAAAAGCTCCAAAAAGTCGATTTTGCATGATATAGGACCTTTAACAAAAAGAGGGCATTTTTGGGGGGGTCTGTAAATAGAGACACATAAAATGGGGGGGTTACTAAAAACAACTGCATGTTGTTCAAAAGTGGGGAATGGATCAAATAAAATAGGTTTGGTGGCAAGAGTGTTTGTACATATGGAAGCAGTGCCACCTCCCCTTTTTCCATTCCTTATTGAAAACGTGCTGCTAAACTTAGGTGGGGGGGCCTCAGCAAAAACCGCGGTCACATCTGTACCCAGACAGTTAGGAACAAACAATCAAGATTATTATCTAAAATCAGGTCATTCATAATAAAAGACTTGTTCTGCAGAGAGCGGACATTTAAAAGAGCCATGTTTAGTGTGGTTTGAGATGGATTAACTGTGGACTGTGGGGGGGCTTTGGGGATGGGTTTTAAGAAGTTAATATGGACAGGATAATTGCATGCACGCTCTCTGCTAGTGATGACAGGAATGGTTTGTGAGGGGGGGCGTGGAAACGATGGGAGGGGGTGTGTGGGCGGAAGCCGCACCTGCGTGTGATCGACGGAAGGCAAACCGTCGATCACGCGCAGGTGAGGAGTGGACTGCCAGGGTCATGTTCTTTGTGAGCAGACGGCTGCCCCTCAAGTTCTGATGAAGGGCAACAAGGACACAGTTTCCATAAACTGTGTCCTTGTTGTATCATTTATGTGTCTTCTTTGAATAACTCCAGGCCCAGCCTCTGGTTTGGGTGTAACAGACAGGTCAAAGAAGACACAAAAATGATCAGACAAAGCAACATCAACAACATTCACATTTGATATATTAACACCTTTTGTAATAACTAGATCTAGAGTGTGGCCTTTGTTGTGAGTCGCTTCACTCACATGCTGAGTTAAACCAAACATTTCAAGAACAGCTCTAAATTCTCTTGCATGCCTGTCATTGGTCACATCCACATGCACATTAAAATCACCTGAAATGACTAAACAATCAAAATCAGTCAATATAAATGAAAGTAATTCAATAAAATCTTCAATAAAACAATTCTGTGGTGGTTTGTAAATAGTCATATAAAGTATGGAATCTGTCTGTGTAAGTTCTCAGTCATACAGGAGTTGTCCATCTTCAATGAAGGTACTTGATTCATCTTTTCAACTACTGAGTACAGAAAATGAATCAAGTACCTTCATTGAAGATAAAGTATGGAAGATTGTTTTATCTCCATTTTGAAAGACACATACTCAAATGATTGAAAAACCCCAAATGACAATTTGTGGGTGACTATATTGTCCCTGAATATGGCACAGACACCCCCGCCCCTTTGGTTTTGGCGTGTTTCAGACACAAAATTGAAATTTGATGGACTACACTCAATCAAAACTGCGTTTCCAGTGTTTTTGTCAAGCCATGTTTCAGTTAAAAACATAAAGTCTAGATTATAAGAGGAAATAAAACTATTTATTAGTGATGTGTCGAGCGTGTCGAGGCTTCGAAGCGTGTGCCGAGTAATCTAGGGGCGTGTCTAGTGAAGCGTGTATCGATGCGTGTGTTGACGACGTATGTGGTGACGTTCGAAGCCTCGGGAAGTGGCCGTACCACGTGACTGATTCAGGAAATGATTCGCGGGTGTGGAGCGCGATTCAAAATAAAAGCGTCCGTGAAACGCAATGGATTCCCCCTCACACTTTGTGTCTTTGGGTTAATGCGCTTCTTTTCGTTTTCTATTTGAGCTTCATTGTTTTGCGATGGAACCAGCTAGAAAGAAGAGATTTCCCCCAGTGTGGGAGCATTTTGATCTGATCTCACCTAATAAGGTAAGGCATAGCAATAATTATGTAATAATAGATATGACAACACAGCATTTTTATTGTTCACACTTTTCTGAATGCTTCTGAATACTTTATTTATTTATGCACTCCTGCATCTTCTGTGCCCTGTGAAAGAGGCGAAATCCTTTGCAAAAAAAGAAACCGCCTGAGTCCAAATACTTTAGAAAAAATATTATTTCTAAATATCTTTATTAAACACATTTACTTGTTGCATAAGCACAGACATAAGCAAAGTAACACAAGCACATTTTACATCACAACTCTCTTTCAGCCCCCAACATTTATTGTAAACACTCAGCATGTTATACATTTTTTTGTCCACATGATGGCGTAGTGGAGCAAATAAAGCACCTTGATGCTTCGAACCGTGTGTGACACAGTTGGCTGCGACGCTTCAGCGCTTCATGGGGCTTCATTTTCCCATCACTACTATTTATTAACAAGGACTTGTTTCAACCCCGTGAACTGCTACCTTAACGTGGTGGGGTTGTTTGAGTGCCCGAATGATCCGAGGAGCTATGTTGTCTGGGGCTTTATGCCCCTGGTAGGGTCTCCCATGGCAAACAGGTCTTAGGTGACGGGTCAGACGAAGAGCAGTTCAAAGACTTCTATGGACAGTATACTAACAAGGACCGTGACGTCGCCCGGTATGGCGCAGCCGGGGCCCCACCCTGGAGCCAGGCCTGGGGTTGGGGCTCGAATGCGAGCGTCTGGTGGTCGGGCCTCTGCCCACGGGGCTCGGCCGGGCTCAGCCCGAACGGACGACGTGGGCCCGCCCTCCTGTGGACCCACCACCCGCAGAGGGATCCGTAGGGGTCGGGTGCAGAGAGGACTGGGTGGCAGTCGAAGGCAGGGGCCTCGACGACCTGGTCCGCGTGCGCAGCTTCTGGCGTTCGGGACATGGAACGTCACTTCGCTGGGGGGGAAGGAGCCTGAGCTTGTGCGGGAGGTAGAGAGATACCGGCTAGATATAGTCGGGCTCACCTCCACGCACAGCCTGGGTTCCGGATCCCAACTCCTGGAGAGGGGCTGGACGCTCCATTTTTCTGGAGTTGCCCGCGGGGAGAGGCGGCGGGCTGGGGTGGGTTTGCTCATAGCCCCCCAGCTCAGCCGTCACGTGTTGGAGTTCACCCCGGTGAACGAGAGGGTCGCGTCCCTACGCCTTCGGGTCGGGGACAGGTCTCTCACCGTTGTCTCGGCCTACGGGCCCAACATCGGTGCAGAGTACCCGGCCTTCTTGGAGTCCCTGGGGGGGGTACTAGATAGTGCTCCGGCTGGGGACTCCATTGTTCTACTGGGGGACTTCAACGCCCACGTGGGTAACGACAGTGAGACCTGGGTGGGGGTGATGGGGAAGAACGGCCTCCCCGATCGGAACCCGAGTGGTGTTCTGTTATTGGACTTCTGTGCTAGTTACGGTTTGTCCATAACGAACACCATGTTCGAGCACAAGGATGTCCATAAGTGCACGTGGCACCAGGACACCCTAGGCAGGAGGTCGATGATCGACTTTGTAGTTGTGTCATCTGATCTCCGGCCGCGTGTCTCGGACACTCGGGTGAAGAGAGGGGCTGAGCTGTCAACCGATCACCACCTGGTGGTGAGCTGGATCCACTGGCAGGGGAAGAAGCCGGTCAGACCTGGCAGGCCCAAACGTGTTGTGAGGGTCTGTTGGGAACGTCTGGTGGATCCCTCTGTCAGTAGGGTCTTTAACTCCCACCTCCGGAAGAGCTTCACCCAGATTCCGAGGGAGGTAGGGGACATGGAGTCCGAGTGGACCATGTTCTCCTCCTCCATTGTCGATGCGGCTGCTCGTAGTTGTGGCCGTAAGGTCTCTGGTGCCTGTCGCGGCGGCAACCCCCGAACCCGGTGGTGGCGCCCGGAAGTAAGGGATGCCGTCAAGCTGAAGAAGGAGTCCTATCTGGCCTTGTTGGCTTGTGGGACTCCGGAGGCAGCTGAGAGGTACCGGCAGGCCAAGCGTGCTGCAGCTCGTGCAGTCGCAGAGGCAAAAACTCGGGTCTGGGAGGAGTTTGGAGAAGCCATGGAGGAGGACTATCGGTCGGCCTCGAAGAGATTCTGGCAAACCATTCGGCGCCTCAGGAGGGGGAAGCAGTGCTTCACCAACACTGTTTACAGTGCGGGTGGGGGGCTGCTGACCTCGACTGGGGAGGTGGTCGGGCGGTGGAAGGAGTACTTCGAGGATCTCCTCAATCCCACCGTCACGTCTCCCGATGAGGAGGCAGAGGCTGGGGACCCGGAGGGGGGCTCGTCCATCACCCAGGCTGAAGTCACCGAGGTGGTTAGAAAGCTCCTCGGTGGCAAGGCCCCGGGGGTGGATGAGATTCGTCCCGGGTACCTTAAGTCTCTGGATGTTGTAGGGCTGTCTTGGCTGACACGTCTCTGCAACATCGCGTGGCGGTTGGGGACAGTGCCTCTGGATTGGCAGACCGGGGTGGTGGTCCCCCTCTTCAAGAAGGGGGATCGGAGAGTGTGCTCCAATTACAGAGGGATCACACTTCTCAGCCTCCCTGGTAAGGTCTATTCCAGGGTGCTGGAGAGGAGGATCCGGCCAATAGTCGAACCTCGGATTCAGGAGGAACAATGCGGTTTTCGTCCTGGTCGTGGAACACTGGACCAGCTCTATACCCTTCATCGGGTGCTCGAGGGTTTGTGGGAGTTCGCCCAACCAGTCCACATGTGCTTTGTGGACCTGGAGAAAGCGTTCGACCGTGTCCCTCGTGGTGCCCTGTGGGGGGTGCTCCAGGAGTATGGGGTACGGGGCCCTCTACTAAGGGCTGTCCGTTCCCTGTATGACCGTAGCAGGAGCTTGGTTCGCATTGCCGGCAGTAAGTCAGACCTGTTCCCGGTGCGTGTTGGGCTCCGCCAGGGCTGCCCTTTGTCACCGGTTCTGTTCATTACTTTTATGGACAGAATTTCTAGGCGCAGCCAGGGGCCGGAGGGTGTCCGGTTTGGGAACCTCAGAATCTCATCTCTGCTGTTTGCAGATGATGTTGTTCTGTTGGCTTCCTCAAATCAGGACCTCCAGCGCGCACTGGGGCGGTTTGCAGCCGAGTGTGAAGCGGCCGGGATGAGGATCAGCACCTCCAAATCTGAGGCCATGGTTCTCCACCGGAAAAAGGTGGCTTCCCCGCTTCAGGTCGGTGGGGTGTCCTTGCCTCAAGTGGAGGAGTTCAAGTATCTCGGGGTCGTGTTCACGAGTGAGGGACGGATGGAGCGTGAGATCGGTAGACGGATCGGTGTGGCGTCAGCAGTGATGCGGTCGCTGTATCGGACCGTTGTGGTGAAGAGGGAGCTGAGTCAGGGGGCAAAGCTCTCGATTTACCGATCGATCTACGTTCCCACCCTCACCTATGGTCATGAGATTTGGGTAATGACCGAAAGGACAAGATCGCGAATACAAGCGGCCGAAATGAGTTTCCTTCGCAGGGTGGCTGGGCGCACCCTTCGAGATCGGGTGAGGAGCTCAGTTACCCGGGAGGAGCTCGGACTCGAGCCGCTACTCCTCCACGTCGAAAGGAGCCAGCTGAGGTGGCTAGGGCATCTGTATCGGATGCCTCCTGGTCGCCTCCCTCGGGAGGTGTTCCAGGCATGTCCTATTGGGAGGAGGCCTCGTGGAAGGCCCAGGACACGCTGGTGGGACTATGTCTCCGAGCTGGCCTGGTGTCGTCTCGGGGTCCCCCCAGAACAGCTGGAGGAGGTGTGCGTGGATCGGGAAGTCTGGGCATCTCTGCTGAGACTGCTGCCCCCGCGACCCGGCCCCGGATAAAGCGGAAGAAAATGGATGGATGGATGGACTTGTTTTTTAATGATCTGACTGTCATGGTCCTGTGTTGCCACTCCTCCCCTCCCTCCTGTTTTGTGTTTGTCTGTCTCCTCACCTGGGCGGAGCCATCGGATCTGCCACCTGTTACTCACACACCTGCATCCAATCCACAGCTCGTTACCTGGACTTGAAGACCACCAGTTTCTCCACCGCCCGTTTGCCAGTTCGTTTGTTTCTCACTGCTACAGTCAGTAGACGCTTTTGGTTCTGTCTTGTTACCGGTTGGATTCGTGAGTCTGTTAGTTTTTTTCCTGCCTGTCCAGTTTTTTCTGTTAATAAATACTTGTAACAATTTTCCGTCTGTGTTCTGCTTTTGGGTCCTACTTCAACCCGTGACACTGACATTGAGTACAGCATGTTTGAGATTTATCTGTGTTTGAGTGGATGGAATCTTTTTGCAAGGGATATGGATTAGAGTTCTTTGATGGGACGGTCTGACTGTCCCTCTCTTATCTAATCTAAGTTGTTTGACAGTACTAATAGTTTCAGAAGAACACACTCCCTCTATGGACCTCTGGTTGGTTTTGAGTTGGCTATGCATGGTAGCAACGCAGAGGCCCCTAATGTCCTAGACAGCAGCAGTGAAGCTGCTGGAGATAACAGCTGTGGGCACCGGTGGTGGGGGCCAAGCTGGGGATGCTTCTTTGGGGATGAAAGCCTTAGTCTTGACATGACTGAATTTGAATCCCTTGTTTTATTAAGGTTTCAAAATGGATGGGAAATCCCATCGGTGAGTTTGGGGATGGGAATGATTCAGAAAAATCTCTGGAGGGTGTAGATGCAGCAGTTGGGCTCAAGGCCTGTGGTGGAGCTGATGAAAGTGCTCCTTCGGCTGAAACATTTACTATAGATGCAGGTGGTACTGAAGCTGAGCTTCACTCCACCTCTGCTCAAATGTGAGCCATTTCCTTTAAACAGATCGTCGCGTTTCCAGAAAAGATTAAAGTTCTCTATGAAATACAGTCCTCTTGACTCACAGACATTGGACAGCCATGTGTTCAACTGAAACAGCCGGGAGAATGTGTTTATTCTCCCATCGATGTTTGGGATAGGTCCACTGATTAAAATTTGTATTGCATCTTTATCCAGAGAATCAAGTCTCTCAAAAAGTTTAATAAACTTTTCTTTCAGGACTTCAGACTCTCTGTTTTTTATGTCAACAGCACCAACATGTATAACAAGTGTATTTATCCCAGGGTTATCTGTAATCTTCTTGTTTAGAACATCAGTGGTGTCAGAAACTGTGCCACTCAGATAGGTGCTGGTGGTCATCAGCTCATTGTTTATGTTAGATATGGCACAGTTTTTCTCTGTTTCTCTGTGACTTTCTCTGTTGGTTATACTCATCCTCTGAGAGAAGTGTAAGTCTGTTTAACTTTATTCCAGGTGCATATTTACCAGCATGTTGTCTTTGCTTTGGCTTAGCACCAGGTTGTCTCTTAAGTTTTGGGAATGTTATGGTATCGTTTAGCTTTAGGTTGCAAGTATCAGTTTTTCCAGTCTTCTTACCGGGTTCCACAGGGAGCGTGTCATTAAGTCCTTTTTCCGTCTCTAAGGCAAAAATCTTGTCCCGTAGTAGGTGAATTTCTTGTTGATACATCCGACAGCTTTCACAAGGAGACGTTTGCGTTACTCCCTCAGTCATGTTGACAAGATTGACGTCGTTGGTTCGTCAAATGAGTTGTAAAAAAGGAAAAATGATTAAAAAGCCTTGGTTCACTTAGAAGAAAAGAATAAAATCATATCCAAGACATGTGCCCAAAAATAGAATGATTAAAAAGCAAATAAAGAGGCAAGCAGCGGCAGCAAGCAGAGATACGTCTGCAGGAAATATGAATGTTTGGCATTTTTTAACAGGTCTTAAACTTTGGATGGGGGGGGGGGTATGTGGAACCAGACCACTCCTCTGTTATAGAATCCATACAGCTCCAGCCAAAGCACACCTCCAGATGCTTTATGAAACAACTAATTAACATCTAATTTGCTTTGGGCCACAAACCAAACGACCACCAGCCGTTAGACAGCAGTTTTCTCTCACTCCAGAGTGCACATCGGGCCACTTCGCTCGGAGCCAAATCCTGACTGACACTTTGGCGCCCCGAGCCCTAAAGAACCCCCCTCCCAGAACCCGCTCCTCCCCCCCCCCCCCCCCGTTGGCACAGTGTGAAGTGTGCGGTGAGCTCAGCAGAAGAAGCGTCTCCCGGACCCCCGTGAGCTCGGTCGGACAGTAAACACGCGCCGCAACTCTTTTCAGTAAGCAGAATGTTTGCATAAAGGCTGAGTGTGCAGAAAGTCCGGCGACGTGTGCGGGCGGAATATTCCATTAGCAAAAAAAAAAAAATAATAAATAAAACTCATCCGCGGAAGCTGCTTGACAACGGAAGAATTAAAGCTTTTACCAAAAAAAAGGAGAGCGAGAGAGAGAGAGAGAGAGAGATGGAAGCGCACTCAGCTGGCACAAACTGCATTTACTCAAGTAATGTTTCAATGATGTCACTGTCACACTGGATTCTTTTTTCTCTGTGAAGACCGACCATTACTGGGGTTCTCTGGACAAGGCATTTTCCCTAATCGCTCAGAACCGCAGAATTAACTTGTTATCTGCCAGTTTAGGGCTAGGTTTAAGGTCGGCCATTCTGCATATCCAAATCTCAAGGCCTTTTGACTGGAGAGCTTATAGCCTATATGCCAGAGTGACGCCTCATTTGAAAGCCAAGACCCTCTAGTTTCTAAAACTGGAGCAGTATGAACGCACGGGCCTAACGCACAGCCGCCAATCAGTCACTTGTTTACTGTGTATGTCCAGAACCCAACTCCTTTCCCAAGGTACTCCTTCCAAATCATAATCCTCTATTGACACTCTCTAAAAAGCCCTTATTGTTCTGAGCTGATATACAGTATATTACATGTTTTTTGTAATATTTGCTCTTCCTAACCCTAACCCCTGATCCGGGTGGACGGCAAGTAACAGGTGACAAGTTTTTGTTTTTATATCGGTGCCTGACAATGTTGTGTTACTTTTAAAAGTCATTATAATACTATGTTGTTGCTCTCATTTTGCCTGCGCTGAACTCAAAGAAATGAACGTTTTCTCCAAACACAATAGACCCATTTCTCTCAAATATTGTTCACAAATCTGTGTGTCTAAAACAGGTGTGGCATATTATGAAAATGCCGATTAGATGCAGGAATATTGCCCAGGTGCCTTTGGCTGTCTACAATAAAAGGACACTCTGAACTGTTGCTATATTGCAGGGAATATATATATTGCAGGACCATCCCCGGTCCTTGGAAAATATTCAAGTCTGGTACGGTCTGCAGGAGGAAAAAGCCTGGCAAAGGACCGCTACTGTACACAGCATCGCCATTCGTCATGGGTGTCGGTCCAGCCCTCTTACTGCGTCAGGTCTGGAGTTGAAGGTTCCACAGAGCGCCCCCCGTCAGTCTACAGGCTGCATTTAGAAACACAAGATTGGGCCCCCTGAGTGTCCATGGTTTTGTGATCAAACCCTGCGTAAGAAAAAGTAAACCCGACTAAGCACCGTCAGCAAATCTGGGTTCAAGGCGACAAATGATGCAAAGTAAAGACACATTTTAAAGTGCAGTAGGTGGATGAATTATGCTTATTATATACATGAACCCATGTGCCCTGTATTTAATAAGTTTACTCTCAGAAGAGATTCCCAGGGTGGCATTTTGAAGCTTAAGTTACTGTAACTATTTAAACCCTTAGATTACCTCGTGGCAAATGTTTTTCATTCCTGAAGTCCAGCAGCCCGCTATTGATCCGAAACTCCTCTACCTGTACAGCCCCCCCCCAAAAAATAAAATAAAAACTTCACACGACTTATGAGAATAAGCTAGGAAACTACATACAGAGGGAAACAGACTGAGGCAAAGTAATTAATTTTAAACGTAAGTGCTTTTTATATTTTTATATGTCTGTATTGGTAGGACCTTGCTATAATTCTTTGAATGAAGCAGTTTCCAAGGAAGAAGCCGAAATCGCAAGGGGATGTACAAAGATCGAGTATCCTAATTTTGTCCTATTTTAGTTTGGTTTTGGTCCTGATTTTGTTTTTCCAACACAATTTGATGTTTAAAAATCCAATATAATATACCTGAAAGCCTGGATATACAAGAGGAGAGGTACTAGGCAAGTTCACCGAGTGGCGGGCCCATGTTTTTCTTTGCTTCTCCACGGCGACCACATTACAAACACTTTTGTATCATATTTCACCTAAAGGGAGGGTCTTGGGGTTCTTTAAAGCAGTGGTTCCCAAAGTGGGGTCCGGGACCCCCTGAGGGAGTCGCAAGATGATTTTGAGACATTAATTAATTTTACATTTCTGACATTCAATTTGATGGGTTTTTGATTAAAAACAGCATATTGTAGGTAAAGGGACTAGATGCAAGTTGGTGATTTTCATACTCACTACTGCCACCTCAGGTCTAAGGTGTAACTGCAGTCTCTATATTAAGCTGGTGCATGACGGCACTTCAGACCCAAAGGAACAACTGTTTGAGTGACAGTGCAGGATTTTAGAGGCAGTTGTGGTGAACAGGTCTGGGCTCATTCTACACGTTAGGACATGGCTGGAACATGTAGGGGGAGGAAAATACTTACATTTAAAAATGTTCAACCCAAGATCATTAGAAATGCTAATAACATTTTACAGAAGGGGGTCCCAAGTTTTTTATTGAGTGATTTTGGGAGTTGCAGTCTGAAAACTTTGGGAACCCCTTTAAAGCACTGATTCTTGTCTGGCTCATCTTAAACACGCTTATTAATTTCAACTTTTTCTTAAAATATGTTATGGTTAGGCCATTAGTTTGTGTATTTGATAGCAAAATGCAGTATTTCTTTGTAGAGGTCAGTCCATTTTGGCAATGATCATAAATCTTTCTCTCAAAAAAGATCCCAGCGACTTTGGGGTCCCTACCCACCAGTGGAGAACCACTGCTTTAACCACTTAACTGCCACCCTAGGGTTAGGGTTAAGGATTAGTTCTAATTATATCCTGATTAGTGTTAACTAACCCTAACCCTAGCCCCCTGATCAGGGGAGATGGCAGTTAAGGGGTTAAAAGATTTTCGAAATTGACAGAAAGACCTGATGTAACACCACACTCTTTTTTCTTTTTTTCGGTAAAGATTTGTGTCAGACCCCAAAGTGAGGGCTGAGCCGGGGGCAAGCTGGACCCATGGAGCTGCAGCTGTAACTGTTGCCTCTCATCCCCAGCTCTGCCCCATCGGCTCTGCCCTGGGCCAGCCCCGGTGACCAAGACCTGGGTTGGGACGAGCTAAATTTGCTACTTCTACAAAAAAAACACCAGGGCTGAAAAGTCAAAAGGAGCCAGACTAAAGTCTGATATAGGTGCTTGAAAATAAAAATGTTTGCTAAACACTATTAAAACATATTAGGAAGTAATAAATGGGAACTCCTTTTCTAAATAAATCCTTCATCCTAAGTGAATGCCTTGTATTTGTGCATCAGTTCATGTTATTGAGACAAATGCTTCTCAACCGAAGCGTGTCGCGAGCAGGGAAAACCGACAGAGTCTCGTTAAGGCGCGTCTGATCAAAGCAGACATTTTGTACACACACTCTAATCACCGGCGTCCGCTTGCACTTTATTAAAATTAATTGCATTCCTCTTGCTAATTTCAGGCCTATTAAGTTCTCTACCTTAATGCCGTTAGCCCCGATGTAACGGCCGTGTCCCAGCGGGGCGGTTCTGACTCCTCTTAAAGGAGTTTAGGCGAGTTACGGGAGACGGCCCAGCACACGTGATGAACGTAATCCCATGTGCAGATGTCCCACTGCGTTTGTGACGTCATGTGAGTAACAGAAATGAAGTCAGAGGTCGGCCATGTGTTTTGTTCTATTTGAAGGCCTATGGATGCTGTCAATGCCACTGTCAGGTGTTTTCTGGCTACACGGGGTCCACACTAGAAAGGACCTCTACCCCGAAGACTCACTGGACTTCACTCAAATAAACGGGCCGGAAATGGTCTTTGTCCCATTCATTTCAGCCTCAGTCAGTCAGGTGAAAAAACTGAATTTTTTTCCTATTGTTTTGGGGAGAGTTGATCCGTGCGTGATTCTTGGGTGTATAGTCTGTTTGTAGCGGCTCCTCCACACTTTACCACGTCTGCTCCACTCTCTGTGCCAGAGGTGTTGCCGCTCTGTTCCTTGTGTGGGGGAGGGGCGATGTGCAGTTTGCCGCAACACCTCCCACTCGACCTTTCTGCAGGTTCTGTGGAGGGGTCGCACAGTTCCGAGGCAACCTGCTACTTTTTTGCGATGCCCTGGCCCCTTCTTCCTTGAGATGGAGCTTGACGCAGTGCCCTTGGAGGATCAGAGGATGGTACCACAAGATCCCTGGATCTCTCCTTGATGGTGCAGGATGAAGACCCCTCCCACTGTGGTTCGACCACAGCTTGGACCTGCTTTGGACTGGATGTGGTAAGTTGCAACTTGCAGGAACCAAATGTAACGTGTAGTGGTTGTACTGCGGATGACTGCATTGACTGCGCAAAGTGAGTCTTTGAAGTGTGTTTACTTACAGAATCCAACAGTTTTCCCAAGTGGGCCATCCCAGAGAACCAAATACCCAACAGATCGGACTTTCTGAGGTACCAACTGCCCTTCTTTATGGCTTATCAGGAGCTGGATATCCTTTGGCCTTGCCAGCTCGCACCTTGGGATGTCTGGAAAGAACTTTTGAAGGCCCTCAGCGGACACATCTTGGTGAACATCAGCGATGTGATCTAGTCCGTAACACACCAGTTGGTAGGACTTGAGGGTACCTTTAGGGTTACTGACTTGAATGCTGAGCAAGTAACGCTTGGTTTGAACTGTGGTTTTCATGCCGCCGACTCCATTGACGATCAACGTAACCTCTTCACTTCTTAGTTTCAGCTCTTTGGCAGCACTGTGAGTGATGTAGTTGGTGTCAGAAGCTGAATCAATTAAAGTTCCTATTTTTTGGCCAGCCTTAGCAGTAACTCCCAGCAGCATCATGAGGACCGGATACTCTTTAAGGCCATTTTGAGCCAGTAGATCACCCTCCGTTGCTGCACTTTGGAAAGTCCTAGACGCCGAGTTGGAGAAAGCGTTGCGACACTCCTGGGCCACACTTGGTGACATCCTGCCAAGAACCTCCTCCTGCTCCTCGGTGAGCCTTCTGCCTCCGCCTCCCACTGAAGCAGATTTTGGTCTTGCCGGGGGCAGAGATAGTAATGGTGGTCAGGAGTCTGCTCACAGTTTTCATTTTTGCAAAGGAAAGCAGTCTTGCAGAACTCACCACCCTCGTGAACTTCCAGCCTTTGTGCTCCATCTCTCCTCTCTGCTGGTTTAGTGTCCACGTGTACTGTGTTGGCCCATCTATATATTGTGTATGTGTGTATTGTAATGCTTTGCTTTAGCTTCACTGTAACTTCGAAGAAAAAAGTGGTGCGCACTAAGTTTGCAACGCCTAATTTTGTTGTACACTTTTATTGTATAATGACAATCTATAACAACCTATCCATCTAAAAGGTATTCACACTGTCACAATGTCCTTGTTTTGCAGGATGTTTTCGAGAGTCCTTGCTGGCCATGAAGGAAACAGCGTTTTTAAAAGTAAACAAACAGCTTACAATAGGTAGCTAGCTAGATATCCACTATCCACAGATTTCTTCTTCTGAAACACTGAAGGCTGCGCAGGAGGAAGGGGAAGGAGGAGCTGACTAGTGCAGGACACCAAGCTCTGAAACAGGGACAAACCCAGGAGGCGCTGTCATGTTTCAGAGGAGCACTGACTGAAGGCAGTTTCCCCGACCTCCAAAAACATGCGGCTCAGGTTGGTCCACTGTGGCTCAGTTGCAGCGGCTCAGGACTAACCCAAAACATGATCCACGCAATATCAATAAAGCACTTACTTTCTCCTGGTGGCAAAGGCAAAAACATGTGCTGGTTTTAAATGTGTTCAGGTTGTTGAGCTGCATAAGCAGGGCCTCGCACATCGCTGCTGACGCTGAGTAAGACAGCCATTTTGAATTTCCCAATTCTTATTTTTTTTGTATGAAACAAAAGACTCAAGCGGAAGACCCCCCCAAAAAAACAACTCACAATTGCTGAGCCAAAGGATTTGATGGGCTTTCTGTTTTGAGTTTCTGTTGTTTTTCTTTAGGTGTGGTCCTAAACTTTTGAGTAGGCTGCAGAGTCTTACTTCTGGTCTGGTATGATGCTTCCATAACTGTGAGTATTCCACAGCAGCTGTCTATATAATCAAGGCGTTTGCTCAGCGTGCACTTTGGGGTCCGCGGAGTCAGCCTCTTCGCTCTGGGATCAATTAGGTTCTTAATGACTTAATGAGTCCCCTGCTCCTGTACATTATGCTCCGCATTGGAAATGTCAGATGAGGTTTTTTTCTCATGGAAGCTTAAGACGGATAGATTCAATTTGAGTTTTACAGTTATCCATGCTTCAAAACGAAATACTATCTTCATACAAGTAGTCAATGTCTAGTTACATGAGCGTATCAAACTGAACTACATAAATAAGTATCCTGCAAGGCATCACACATTGCACTCATTCTGGTCTTCTTCATATCGTTTTTGAGAATTTCCGTTTCAAGAAAATGAGCCAAAGCGATTGAGAAAAACTGCCCTACTTTCTAGTTTTGACAGTCAGTTGAAACAATCGATTCCTCTGATGCTCCTAAAAGATGTTCAAGTTATGCACAGTGATGCCCATGGTGTTCCTGACATATCTTTGACAATAGAACAAAATGTAGTGCTTTGCGTTGACTTTCAAACAGTGGAATGGTTTTGACATGTTTTGGAGGTTTACAACATTGCCTGAGAAGTGACGGTGAGATCAGTGTTCTGTATGACTAAAATGCAACCACCAGGCGCCACTATCCACTGATCTTTTCTTTCTTTTGACGTCAATACCAAGCCTGGAAACATGTTGGCAGGTCAGGAAGGGCATCTTTTCAGAATCATGGCCAGGGCTAATGTCAGACAGGAAACAACAGTGACTCCATGTGAACATGTACGTAAGAACAAAGTATTTTCAGAGAGTTGTCCGGCAGGTAGGAGGAAGGTTTATGGATGTGGTGGAAGAGGTGCAGAAGATCGTAGAAAATGCAGGGAGCCTTTGTCTTAATAAATGTATGACTTTACAAAGTCGACATGTTTTTCGAAGTGCCACGCTTAAAGTCTTTATTCATTCAAATCACGCTCCGCGGTGGCAAGCTCCAATGGACTGACGGACAGGTATGTTCACAGCTCTGCTCATCATAAAAGATTGCACTGTCTACACAGCATGTCAATATAACAGGCAGCTAAAGGAACAGGCCACCCATTTTCCATACTGAGATATGTTCTTACCTGAGCTTAGACGACTTGATGTGTAACTGTCTGGTCTTTGTGCGTGCGCTCAGTCACGCAAAAACATCGAGCATTTAGCCTCACCTCCTCTATGGGGCCAAACGGAGGTGAAGTTTGAAGCGACCAAGCTCTTTTCCCCATTTAGATACGGTGAGTAGTTACACAATCCAAGTATAGTTACACAAAATTAAACATGGCGATTTTCCAAGTGGATAAAAAGGGGAACTATATTGTAAGGCGTAATAACACCTTAGGAGCACTTCGACGTCCGCGCAGTAAAGTCGTAATAACTTTACGCTCCTAAGGTATCATTACCCCTCAGTATAGTAAGGTGGCGCATTCCTTTAGCTGCCTCCTTCATTGTGTTTTGTGAATATAATTTGTTTGTAACAGTTTTTAAATTGTTTCATGTTTGGACATCGCTTTAAGTCTGTGGCGAAGTTTGTTTTACTCCATTCATTGTAATAATTTCATATACATTTCAATAAAGAATAACAAAGAACTTTGGATTAAGCTTAGCCAGAGATCAAGATGTAAGGAAACTTTGCCTGCGTGTGCGGGACATCAGGAGGAGCTTTTTGGGGGCTGCCATCATGATGAATAGCCACTGGAGAAGATCCAAAGATTACAGAAAGGCTCAGGTCTGTTTTTGACAACTTCATAACAAAAAACTCTAAAAATTAGATTTTGTATCACGCCCCGCCTTTAAGCCCACATTTGTATCGTACATTAAGTCCACTTCAAGGATGTCTCATACCATTTCTCTGCGTGGTTTTGACGGTACTTCACACCCTGACACCCGGGCTGCGGTGTCCATCACGCCCCTCCCCCCGTTACTGCGCCGTCTAATAAGGCGATGGAGTCTTTGGCAGCGGACGTACATCAGGAAACGTTGATGAATGGATGCGATGGAGGGCAGGAACCCAATGAAAGAGGGACATGAATGAATGAGGGTGGCTGAGAGGGGGGCCTGCTTTTACCCCACTGCTCAGAGCCCAGAGGTGGAACTGCGCCAAGAACGGCCGGGTGAAGCACAAATGGACGACCAGCGGAGATCCAAGAGAATTCAGAACAGACAGATGGTAAATGGGTGCCGCAGTGTTACAATAGCACATTTTGTGAAGTAATACACTGGGACGCTTTTAGGGCAGACACTGTGAGCAAACCTGAGCTCTCCGAGGACATTTTGATTTATTGCTTTTACACATCGAGTAATGCACACCTTTGTACTAGGTGCAAGTTGTATTCTCATTATGTTAATGCTCTTGGGTGATATGACTGAAACAAATATTCATACAGCAGTGTTGCGTTTGTGGCGCTTTGTAAACAAAGACGCTTCACAAAACCAGATGTATTAAAGAATCAGTGAAAACAAAAGAAAAAAAGCAAACAGGAGGAGGAGTAAACCAGCCGTTGATGCGGTGTTATTAGCGGTTTTGCGTTAATATTCTGAATCTCAGAACTCACCGACTGTCCATGTGTTTTTGGTCATTTACCGCCGATTGGAGACATGCTCTTTCTCTCTCGTGCACCGTTCGTAGTTTGTCCCGTGAGTGATGCTGCTCGTGAACAACACGTGACGTGAATAAACAAATCTGATTACACGGGCTCGTTTGAGTTTTCTGATGCCGCCCTTGGAGGGTGTAGGTCCCAGACTAATATCCCTCTGTATAAAAACCTGTACAGGGGAATCATTCTGGTCTCACCAGGCTAGGAAAAATATACACGTAACAAGATGTTATATGTTTTATTAATTATATCTATTACCATGGCCATGCCTTCGTTACTCTGCCTGAGCCCGTCAGATCTCAGGGCCAAGCAGGAAGTATAGAGTATGGAGTGACTGAATAATGCCTACAGTGTAGCGCTTTGAGAAACTGCACTACAGGCTTGTAAGGCGCAATACAATTGTAAGCCATCATTATTATTATTATTAATAATTAATGAACTGTCCCCTCCTGGAACCACCACCTTAACGTGGTGGAGGGTTTGAGCATCCGAATGATCCTGGGAGCTCTGTTGTCGGGGGCTTCGTGCCCCTGGTAGGGTCTCCCAGGGCAAACAGGTCCTAGGTGACGGGTCGGACAAAGAGCGGTTCAGAAGCCCCTCATGAGAGACCAACAGGCCCGGTTAGAACCATGAGGCCGTCCTTCTGTGGACCCACCACCTGCAGGGGGCGCTATAGGGGCTGGTGCTGCTCCAACAGCTGCACCCACGACCCGGCAACGGACAAGTGGAAGAAGATGGATAGATGGATTAATGAACTGTCATGGAAAAACTTTAACCAAGGATCACTGGACTTTCCTACGCAGAATGTCCTTGGGTATTAGGTTGCATGAACACATAAACCACTCACATAAAGTGATCTGATCATTACAACGTGTGCATTAATTAGCCTTTGTTACAGTATATCAGTGACTCTTTAACAGCATTTCACAAAATACAAACACTCGGCCACTTCAGCCGTGGATTTTATCTTATGAGGCTACTTTAGGTGATCCTCCATATTCAACACAGATCAGGAAAGAGGAGACATTTAAAAAGAAATTAAAAAAGGCCATACTTGTGCAGGACATTATTGTAAAAAAAGAAAGTTTAAAGCACTTGCCAAAGTCATGCTTGTTTCTGTTTTAAATTGTATTTGTGTGTATTTTAGACACTGAACAATTTTAATTTCTATGATGTGGAAAATCTACTTCTTGTCAACCTAACCTGCTTTGTTTACATATGGACTAGTGTGTTATTGTACATGTTTGTGTCGTGTGGACCTCAGGAAGAATAGTTATTGCTGCGGTAATAACTAATGGGGATCTGTAATAAAGATAAAGATAAGATCCAATCATTGTTTCTGCCTTGATTAGTTGCTGTTAGCATTAGCATTTTGTGAGGCGATCAAATCAACTCACCGACTCAGATTCTCCAGGCTCAGAACTTCAAAATGAGGTACAACATGCCCATATTCACTGAGATATATTTGCTGAAAGTTGTGTTTTAAAAAGGTATTGGTTCAGAATCGGGTATTTGTATCCGATATCATATTTTTCCCAGTATTGGCTGTGATATCCAATACCAGTGTTGGATCGGTGCATCCCTACCTGGGACTAATTTACAGTATAGTAAAAAAGTACACAGCATTCATACATATACAACCTTACATTGGTTCTAAGCATTTAATTATGTTGTTACATTGCTGCCTCTCGTGAAGTGCTTTGTGACAACAGTGAAGGCCCTTCCCGGCCGCGGAGTCGATCTGGTTGGAAAGTGTGTCTCTAACCCCACACACTTCCCACTTAAATGTGCTAACTCTGGAGTGGCACGATCACAAAGTGTGGCCATACTAAGCACAACATGTTACATGTTACTCGACACGCAAGATCGGGCCCTATATGTCAGAAAAGCTCTGCAAATAAACCGTTCTGGCTTTAGGGGAATGATTGTCCAAAGAGCGATGTCTCCACAGCGGAGCTTTTGTAAAACTGTGAGGAAATCAAAGGAGGTCCGTTTACTGTCAGTACATTATTTAACATTAACCACTAAGAACAGCCAATCAAGCTAAGCGCTGTTAACAAACACTTTCAATAATTAGCTTCTGTTTTGTTTTGGATTTTCCCCAACAGTCGATGAGTATTGATATGGATCCTGAGGTCTATCGTTAAATCACTACTGGACTGAGATGGACTCAAACAGAGGGCGAAGAATCCAATACCACATCGACGAAAGCAGAGAGCCAGAGCAGATAGGTCTCTGCGATCTACGGATCCTGCTCTCCATGGGACTACACTGCACTGACCAATGAATGGAGTTACTCCCACACAAAGTCTGACAGCAGATATTATTTTGCCTTTAATGTTGTGTCCAGGAATATTCCACAGCTTGTCAATTGTCAAAGACCCTCTACATTATTTATAATATATATATATATATATATATATATATATATAAGCGTGTTTCACTACTCTCCTAGTCACATTTAGGTTCAGTGTTAGTGTTAGTTGTAGCTCAATAAAAATATTTGGATTCCAGCTCATTTGCTGTGGAGTTTTTCCTTCTGCAATGTCCAAAGATCCAGTGTGTGCAAGTTTTATAATTTTTATTATGCACACACTCAAAGACCCTCAGTAGGGTCAGGGCTCCCTGAACCACTCTTGAGCCCCATGAATCCGGGCTCACATTGCGGATTCCAAGATATTCCATCTTGGAATATGCGCATGCCATCAGGGAAGACGATATAACGTCATTCATTCCACGTCATTCAGGATGTTCAGGTCGTCTGCTGATTTCATTTTTGGTCCAGGGTCAGCCAGGTACACGTTTTGTACCCGAGCTCAACCCTGGGCCAAAGCTCTGAACTGAAACTAACGTGACGTGAACAGACGCTGGGCTCTGACAGACCTGAGGACAGAGGACAGCCCTCCGTAAAAAAAAAAAGACTATCTAATAATTCACAACATCACAAAGTTGTTGAAAAAGGTGATTTTGCCGATCATAGCATTTAGCCACTGTTAGCACAACTTTAGCTGGTGTTAGCATAACATCTGCACGTAGTTGTTAAAGAGGGGGTATTATGTAAAATCGACTTTTTCAAGCTTTATATCATGTTATTATGTCATTCCCTCATTAAACACATGCCTGGAGTGTTGCCTCGGCTCGTTCACATATTTTTGAGTAATCAGTAAAAACTTAGACGGCGGCCATTTTAGGTGTAGCTATGCCTCAGTCCTCATAGGAACGCCCCCACCTCCTGGAGACGCCTCTGGACCTTTCGTCACCAGCCAAGCCCCCAACCACTTAGCCTGGAAAAATCCAGACTCACCGCTGTACCAGCCGGTGAGTCTGGTCACCGTTGCGTCGAATCCATTTCCCACAGCGGTTCATACGCAAGCAAACAGGAAGCGGAGTAAACCAATCAGCGAAGGGCGGGCGTCTGCCGTTGATGTGGTGTTATTAGCGGTTTTGCGTTAATATTTGCGCAGGATTATGAATAACGAAACTCACCTACTGTCGATGTGTTTTTTGGTCATTTACCGCCGACTGGAGACACGCTTTCTCTCTCTCGTGCATCGTTCGTAGATTGTTATTGAGGGACTTCCGCGTCCCGTGAGTGACGTTGCTCGCTAACAACACGTCACGGCAAATAAACGATTCAGATTGGACGTGAACGGATTAATTTTGCGGAAGGCGCGAGCGTTGACTGGGTGACCAGACTGATCCCCCGCTGGATAAAAAAATACAGAGGGGAATCATTCTGGTCTCACCAGCCAAGCCCCCAACCACTGCTCTTCAGCTCAGCAGAGCCCCCTCCCCGCACAGTGTTGTTGTTTCAATGCCACAGTAGTGTGCTGAAGGGGGCGTGTCGGAAAGCTTCTTAAAGAGACAGAGGCCTATTTCAAGACGTTCAGTACGGCCATTTTGAGAGAGCAATTTTATTCAAGGCAGTTATTTTAATTTACTGCATATACAGACCAACAGAAGGTTACGTCATCATTGTAGTGTGCTATAGACTGGTGCTATGTGATTGAAAAAAGAATAATACCCCCTCTTTAACCTTCATACCCCGTCTTTAGCTGCTTCTTTCCTCAATTTTTTTCCTTGGCACATTTGAATCTATCTAGGTCTATCCACCTTATTCCTGGGGCGGCTCATGTAGAAACGCGGATGGGGGGAATTTCCGGTGAGATGCTGAAGTCGCTCTGAGCCGTTGGTTTCCGTTGGTTTCCAGGGCGAGTTTTCGTTTCACATACCGGTTTATTTTCACATTTTAAGATGATTGTCCAAACGATCAGCCTCCGTAACGTTTGAAAAGACGTCCTCGCGCAGCTCTGGAACACGTTACGCTGTTCGTGGTTTATTTAAAAAAACAGAGAAAGTGACACGTGTGGCTCTGGAACATGCCGTGTTTGGGACATGCTAAAACTGGCCTTAAACTGACATGTTTGAGGCGATGTTGAACACGCTACATGCTACTGACTCACATACATGTATGAAGAAAGCCTTAGCCCACGGAGGTAAACAAACACTGTTAACCCACGCCTGACTGACCTCACACTGTACGAGTGAGATGACCCGAGCCCCGTGAGGCCACACGAGCTGAACTGGGTCTGAATACATGGCATTTAAACACTTGGATATGCAAAGAGCATAGAGTCGTTTTAGTGCAAAACCTCTGACCTAATGAAACTACAGTCATGGCCTTCTTCCACGTGGAGCGGCGTATTCGTAAACAGACTTTCACTCAGTTTAATCTGAACATGTGAAGATCTCCACGGATATTTGACCAAACAACAAGAAACAAAAAGCCTGTTTTTATGCTGACAATCCATTCTCTGAGCCTAAAGTTCCACATCTGAGTAAAGTCTTTGTGAAAGATCGCAGAATTAGAAGATCCACAGAGGTTAACTGGAGACAACTTGGCCAACACGTCCACGGGTCAGAAAACTCTTGGACGGAGTGATTTTCAGTCATAAGTTTATTGTGAGCAGTTAATGACGGCTCGTAGCTTCGTCTCAGCGGTGACAGCTCGTGTTTCCACATAATCTGCGCCTCTAAAGCTCATACAAAGTGGATTCAAGCGAACGGTCTCCATGCAAACAAACAGCGGCCCCGGTCTGACCGGAAATCGCCCACATCTTTCAGGCAAAGGCTCATGGGGCGCAGGAATAAGGTGGATAAACCAGAAGAAATGAAACACACACGCAGACTGGCAGATAGATGCTCAGCTCACTCAGGGCAGCGTTGATTCTTCTGTTTTTAAGAACACGCAGCACGTATCGAGTCCAACAATGTTATCATCGACATGTGTGCCACCTCTAAATGTGCAGCTATTGACTCCATGGCTGTGTCCGAATGTCCACACTATTCCCTATATAGTGACTATACAGTGGTCACGCCATTTTGTAGGGGTGTCCGAATGTCCAGAGAAACAAAAGTTGTGCACTCAAAATTTCCCACAATGCATTCTGAAAAGTAGTGAGCAGCAGCGGTCACTATAGACCACAATGCATTGCGAGAGTCGGAGAATAACGGACAACAGCCACAGGTCTTTGAACTAAACAACACGACTGAATGAAATCAGCTGTTTCAATCGTGTGTTGCGCATTTATCATGAATAAATGACTTAAATATATAAACGGTTATGGTTAAACAATGCTAGCGTTAGCTGCTAACCTTTAGCTCGAGCTGTTAAATGACCGATAGCTTCCTCTCAAATAATCCAAGCCATTCATGTAAAATCCATGTTAAATATAACGTATCTGACTCGTATTTATCCATTAATAGTCCACTGTTTCATGAGTTTGGTTGGTCTTTATCGCAGAAATACATTATTCCCGGAGTTTAGTGAACTTTTAGCAGATGTAGTCACTCATTCTGCTGGCGCTTCGGACACAGGGCTGACCTACTTTCTGCACGTCTTTGAGCTAACGCTGGAGTGATTTTTTTCATTTTAATTTAAATATCAAATAAAACGCCTGTGAAAATGCCCAAATTGTCGTTCTGTTTCATAAAACGAATGTTTGTAACAATAAATAAATTCAGAAAAAAAAAAGAAGAAAAAACAATCTGCACACGTGACGTCACGCAGCTCGGAGAGAGTAGTGGCTTCTGTCCGAATAGCCAACAGAATCAGTGGACTATATAGTCTACTATATAGTGAGGGCCTATGTAGTGAATGAGGGGTTAGGGACTAGGGTAGACCACCATGTAACATCATGAAGAGTTGTGCTCCACTGTCCTCTTCAAACGAATGTCCATGAGACGCACAAGATGGCGTCTTGGTTAACGGCTGAGGCCAGACTACAGGCAGGTCTCCTCGTGTGACGCACAAACTCTTATTCAGTAGGTTTTGTCACAGTTACGTGACTCGCCAAGTGACAACAAATGATTTGGTTGTTCCCAGACCTAATAGTAACTCAATGAAAAGAACCGTTCTGCACAGAGGGGCAAATGCCTGGAACTCGCTTCCTTTTAATATTAGAAACAAACTACATTTCAAGCTGAAAGTAAAAGGACGATTAGCTCAGTACATGTGAGCAAAAGTATCATGTTCAATGCTTCCTCTGAATGTATCATTTATGAATTATGACTAATATGACTAATTATGAAAGACTAGCACTAGACTAGACTGCTTATGATACCAAAAAAATTTGTTTTTGTTAATTTTGTGAAGCGCCCCAATCTACATCAGCACACTCATATGGTTCTCCCGCTGACATAGATAATCCCAAACTCTAAGTGCTGGTGTTTTTCTCCGAGCCGTGCTGCGTGCGGTTTTTGAAAACGCTTCCTCATCTCTCTCTGGATATTCATGAAGGCCCTTAACGGTTACACTCCGCCAGCTTCAGCTTCTTCATTTCCGATGCCGTTTTAAGCGAAGGAGGCTTTGGACGGGCAATTTGTGAAATATTAATGTGGCGCTGCATTTGCGCTCTGCAGCCATGATGGAAATGTGTTTTCAGAAGCCCCCCTCGGAGATCCGCCCCCGCGCGCTCATTCAACACCTTAATGGGAAAAGCAAGTAAGCGCCAAACAAACAAACAAACAAACAAGCCGAGGAGAGCTACTTCTTGTTTTGTGAAAGTGTGAGAGTGAAAGTGCACAGGGCTGTCAGGGAAGGATGGAGGAAACGTTTTATAAAGCCATAGCTACGCAGCATTTACAAAAGTTCATTAGGAGCTAATAATGCACAAACAAGGAATTCATTAGGAATAATTGTTAGCTGGCGAACGAGTTAATGATATAGACTTTGAGGCGAGACACTGCAGGTTAATAGGGGGAAAAAATGTCTGTGTAAGCTCTCAGTCGTACAGGTGCTGTCCATCTTCAATGAAGGTACTTGAGTCAGTACCTTCATTGAAGAAAAAAATATATATAAATTTGCACTAGATTACAGACATAAATATGAGGGAGACAATGTGTTCCAGGTTGCTTATTGGTGACTCAAAAAAAAACATGAAATTGAAATTTTGCTTTGTTTTTTTGAGTTCAAAACTTGATTAATCGATATGGAAAACATCCCTAAAAACACACAAAAACATAAAAAATATTGCTCAAGACTGGAAAAGCTACCTAAAGTGGATATTTTATTGCAAGAGAGGAATAAAAACCCAAGTTTGAGAAAACTGGCCCTGAAGTTTGTAAAGTACTGTGTGTATTTAGGGACAACACGTACAAAATAATATATACCCTCAAACTCTATTGGTGAAATAATGTGAACTTTAAAGGTCCTATATCATGAACATCGACTTTTTGGGAGATTCTAACCATGTTGTAATGTTATTTACTGTCTGAGTAATGCTCATGCATCCTGCTCTGAGCAGCTGCTCCGCCCTCTCTTGGTAAAGGACTGGCCCCCGGTCCTCCAGGCACCAGCCCCAAAGTGTCAAATGTTTTGATGAGCACACAGAAATGTGTTGTTACGATGGTAGGCCACGGACGGAAGGCAAGTCACAAGCATGCACATCAGAAGCACGCACACGCATGTGTGTTATATTGGAGCTCATGGTACTGGAGAGTAGTTTACGTGTGTGTCAATTTAAATTTGCCATTATCAGACTCAGCACAGGAGACCCAACTGCGTTGCTCAGTTACTTTTATTTGTGGTCAAAAATCAGGATCGATAACAAAGAATTCCCACAGAATCTGCACATGGACAAAGAACAAAAGAAAGCCAGTCAAAACTGAAAAACATACAAGAACAAACTGATATGATTACCTGCACATGGACAAAGACAATCTGACAGAGACAATGGGGGAGATGCAGGCTTATATACACAGAGGGGAGGGCAAGGACACAGGTGTCACACATTAGGGGCGAGGCAGGTAATCACATAGGCGGGGAAACAGGGAAGAGCAGGAAGGAAGTCTAACGAGAAACAAATTTCAAAACAAAACAGCTTACATCACAGAACACAACTTAACCAGACATGACAGCCATATTAACTTTTATAACACAATAAAACACCTGATGGAGAAGCCAGAGCAGTAAGTAACTCAAAACACTTGTTAAATGGTAATGATAATGTGTGTTAGCCATTTCTGAAGCTGTGTTGCATATGTCATCTCCTTATAACTGCAGTGTGAAGTAACTTCACTTATTGCTGCAATAATTATATTTCTACTACTGCTAATGTTGCGTCTCAGAACAATAGCCTACTTCATTTTGAATTAAAAAAAGCACAAGCGCTAACCACTGCATCACCGTGCTGCTTTATAATGCAGCCTGGATTTAATTTGACTAGAACATACTGTATTGCAATGGTTTACTATAATATACCAATAATATTCATATCAAAATATTCAAACATTTAGATCATGATTTTCATTTAGATCTGGATCTCATTTTAATCACGAGGCTGAGGGCCTTTTAGAGGGTACTTCCTCTGAAAGTCAGTGGTGAATTACACCATGAAAGTCACAGCTGGTTGAGTAAAATCTCTCCGCTGTTGCCTAAGCTTGTTTCTAGCTCTCACAGACTCATTCACATCCCGATTGTGTGGATAATGTGTTATGTTTACAATGAAGATCTATGGTCCCAGCAGACGTTTACTCCACTACCAGAAAATGAATTGATTTGCCACGGCCTTAAACTCTTCCATCACTCGCTCAGAGCTTGCCGAGCCCGGCCAGCAGTGTGAGTATTTCAACATAAAGGAGCATTAGACATAAAAAAAACACCGCTTATTATTGTATCGTCAGCACATGGGCGACTATTTACTCCCCACTGACGCCTCTCATTTCTCAGACAGCCATGAGGAAAGGCCAGTCCCGTAGTCGTGGATGAGAGTCTGCTTTGGTCAATCATCACATCGTTGGCATGCAGCAGAGAAAACCTTTCAGGAGAGCAGTGCCGAAACTCCGAAAATGAGTTTGAGAACGGTCCAACACATGATTAAAACTGGAGGGTTAGTGGGGAACCATCGCCAGCTCTCCGTCATCAGTGCAAGGTCCCGGTGAAAAATGTATGCAACAGTGGAGGGAAATAAATCTTCCATCGCAGCAGGAGCTTATCGAAACCACGGCGGACGCCAGGAAAAATATTAGCATGACCTTTTGTTATTGGTGGTGACTGCTCTTTGGCCGGGCGGCGTATTCCTTTCTTTTGTTCCAAAGTTGCAACGGTGCCATAAAAACAGTTTAACAGAATAATCGTCTGTACAGCCCTGGACGCAATTCCCTCTCGATGGACAAACCGCCGCCGGTCGTAAAAGAGCAGCGCACCTTTGTAGTAATTAGCGGGATTTATGGACTCAAACTTTAATGACCTTCTCTGCGTTTCGCCCGTCCATATGCGAGCGCCGATTCCCCCGGCCGACTCGCCGTTCAGTGGGGCTCCCGGGCCTCAGATAAAACAATGAATTTGGCTCTGATTACTCATGTGCCTATTAGTTCTCTCCATAATGGCCGCCCCGAGGATTAGCCGACAGAGTGTCAGCCCGTATTTAACTGTAATAACCTCTCATTTGGCTGCCTTCTGCTCCCGTCCCGCCTTTATCTGCCCTCGCTCTCATCGACAACACACCCGCTGACCACGCGGAGCTTCACGAACTCCAGGGAGGGTCATTCAGAAATCTGACTTTTGTTTCTCCAAATGGACTTTTCTGAGCGTTTCCCCATTACACTGGTGTTCTTTCTTTAAGAAACACACTGTTGTGTTTTGTTCGAGCATGCGGAACGTTATATACAGTGCCTTTCGAAAGTACTAATACACCTGGAACCTTTGCACATTTTGTCAACCCTAAACATAAGGATTTTATTTTCAATTTTTTACTGAAAGTAAATTTCCCTATGGGGACAATAACGTTTTTTTTTTTATTTATAAATTTGACATTACAGATGAATAGGAAAACTTTTTTCAATTTGAAACCTTTGCTGTAGATTACTGGCATACATTGACAGAAAAGTTTTCCGTCAATTTAGCTTTAGCAATTTAGCTTTGTGTTTTGTTAGTCAAGTAATAGAATTAAAGGCGCTATATCTGTTTTTGTGTTTTTCTCGTAGTGGAATGACATTTGTTTTGTCCTCCTTTAGTGTAAACTCAGACATTTGTGGGAAAACGCTGATTATACACCGAGTTCCAAATTATCATGCAATTATTAAGGGCTGACCAACTCTCTCCCCATGATTCCAGGCCAAAACATGACTCCGCCCCCTCCTTGCTGACGTCACAGCCTTGTTGGGACATGGTGGCCATTCACCAACCATCCACTACTCCATCCATCTGACCATCCAGTGTTACACGGCCTCATCAGTGAACAAGACTGTTTGAAAATGAGTCTTCATGTATTTCTGCTCGTCAGCTTCAATCAACAGTTTAGGGGGAGCAGCAGCTCTGCTAAACCCGGAAGTAGCGACTTTAGTAAATATTACTTTTTTAGCTGTAGGGGCATTTTTGGTTAATGAGTCTGAGAAATAAGTATGTTCAGTTACTCTCCGTTGAGTTTCAGACCTATTCATTGTGGTTTTTAAGAGTTTTTTCTCGCATAATATGCGGGAGGCTAGGATCCGGTAGTGGAAGTTGTGACGTCACACATTTCTGTGAAATGTTTTTTTAGTCGTGTTGTTTAGGCGTGTTAGCTTTGTTTTCTCCATTCATTCCCAGGGTTCAGTGTTGGCACTCACTGTATCACTACCCCATGTTCAATAAATATTGGTCATGCTGTGTTAAAAAGTACAGAAATACGTTTTTAATATAGGAAAAAAAATATATATATAAAACCCATGAACAAATGGAGCTAAAGTCTGTGCCTCCTATAAAACTGAAAAACTGCAACAACTATGAAATAACTCAAAATGGAACAAACCGTATCAAGGAATTAAGTGGTGTTTCCATTTGATTTACATTGCACTGGGATAGAAGCCCCTTATGAGAGACCAACAGGCCCGGTTAGAACCATGAGGCCGTCCTTCTGTGGACCCACCATCTGCAGGAGGAGCCATAGGGGCTGGTGCAATGTGATTTGGGCAGCTCCAACAGCTGCCCCCACGACCTGGCAACGGACAAGCGGAAGAAAATGGATGGATGGATGGATGGATATATTGCACTGGGATAGATCGATCCCGAGAACATATTTAATTTACAATTGTATAATGACAAATAAAGCACTCTGCCGTTCCCTTTAATAACACTGCCTAAGGAGTCAAATAAGTTTAGTGCATTACTCTGTGTAATGCACAACAATGAAGCTTGGCACCCTGCCTTTGACGCAGTGCCTATTTTGTCTGGCCACGCTAACTAGCACAAACAGTTGATAGTAATTAGAATGGTTTTCACATTTGAGTTCACAGCTCAAAGCCAGAAGCTGGGGATCAGCCAACTCCAGTCCGTCTGCGCTCGAGGCTCCCATCCAAGGCCTTTTATTAGGCCGTCACTGACTCGCCCATGTGTGCTTTGGAGAAGGCCGTCCAGGGAGAGTAAATAGTCTCTGTAACTGTTTGACAGAATCAGTTACAACAGTCTTGGAGGAGGCTGCCAACGGCGCTCAGTCAGCTCCTGGCACAGAGAACATCCACACAACATCAAGTCCAATGGGGATGAATGATGGGACTTATGGCACCTAGCAGAGCTGTCATTACATCCTAGGGCAAGGTACTTTATCCACCTCTCCTATGTACAGATGCGGGGAGTACTAGTTACATTTCTGAAAATGCATGTACAAGCAATAATTTCACTGATAACCTGTTAGTGTCAAAAGCGAAGGTTTGAGGTCCAGCTGAATGCAGACTCGATCAAATACAACACGCCTAAAAAATAATACACCTTGGTCATATGAACCCACACGCTTACCTGTTTGGGTAATCGTCATGCTACGCTAAATGCAATGGGCGAGGAAAGCCCGTCTCTTTGGTCCTCATGGCCAGGAGCTGTGCCTGCTGCAATACCACCCCCTGGTGGCCAGGGGCGACTCCAAAAGACACTTTGTAAAACAGATTCGTATGGCATTTTAAGGCCTCCCAAACACTGCTCTGTAGTAGGAGACTAGGCAGCCATCATGGATTCTCTCTAATGCAGGGGGTCCCAAACTTTTCAGGCAGTGACCTGGTGCAATGTGATTTGGGTTGCTCCAACGGCTGCCCTCATGATCCAGCAACGGACAAGTGTAAAAAAATGGATGGATGGATGGATGGATGGATAATCTAAGGTGCCAAATATTTAAAATCTGGTTTAGTGATGTTAGTTTGGAATCGGTATATTTGGCTTCATGTGCTAAAATATGCTGTTTTCAATCAAAAAAAAATAAAAAAAATTGAATGCCAGAAATGTTAAAAATATTGTCTCAAAATCATCCTGCAACCCCCACTTCAGAGTACCCTGCTCTAGTGGATTCATTCATGTAAATGGAGAGAAGTGAGCAATGACAGTCTATTAACATTGAGTCTATGGCCAAATGTTGAGTAAAACAAAGCTAGCTTATTAGTAACAGCCGTTTCCAGTTTGGCACATTTCTGTTTGGAAAGCATGCTAATATTTTCTATAAAAGTAGCAGGGGTGAAGGCTGTAGACCCCTGTGTCACGTGTATTCAACCTACTGTTATACTCCTCCATGGCTTCAGTAAGCGGCGTCCGTCCTGCCTGTCAGTGGGGAGTGTCGTAAAGCTCGAGCACACGTTCACTGGCCTCAGTGGAGTAAGTGACCTGCGCCCCCCGCGGAGCCCTTCAGCAGCTGTTCCAATTATTGACCCAAATAATGCTCTGGCGCCGCTCTGTGCAGAGGAGCACTGATTAATGTGAGGGCAGCGCTGTAATAACAACACTGGTGACCCCGCTACCCCCACACTTTCTCCAAACAACTACAGCTCAGGAGAGGGTGCTTTACTGTTAACGTGCTATTGATATGACCTGTTTGTGTCTCTACAGTATGAGTCATTCACAACTAGTGATGGGATTCGTGTCTCTTCGATCGGCTCTCAAATGGGTTTCCTACCTATACGATTTTAGACAAATTTAGCAGAGCTTTTGATTTGTGACTTGCTAAATGAACTATTACACTGCTTCCTTCACAAAACTATAATCAAGCTTAGCTGTTTTCAGTATTTCCAGTTTCTCTGAAAGCCTATGGCGCATGTTCCATTGAGCTAATCAATCTAAGCCTGGTTCACACGGCAGGATCATCAGGCCGATTTTAGCCCCAATTCTCCCCTTCCGACAATCTTAAGGACCCTCCGATTATCGTAAGAAGGTGTGTTGAGACTGCTCTCCTCTGCTCAGAAGGACGTTTAGACCGCTACGATCTCAAATCGGGGATAATCAACATGTTGGATTGTTTTGGCCCGATTCCTCATCGTGTGTGGTGTACCCTTGATGCACCAGAAAGTCCGGTGGACGTCGGAGATGGAGAACCAACTCGTCGACCTGTGGCTACATCATGAATCACGTAAAGAATGTCATAACCAAAATGACAAGGAGAGGAGTAGGACTTTGGAAAAGCCACTATCAAGCAAACAAAGATGGCTCATGAAGACGTTCATGTTTCTGAGGAAGCATGTCACCCAACGGGCCACTGAAAGCAGCGTATGTGGCCTGATTGTTGACTGTTCATCAATATAAGAACTCTTATAATCTAAAAGTCCCTTCATATATTTGAATATAGCTGCCTCAATCAATTAACCTCTTCCACTCTACATTGGCCTATTTCCAAAAATAGCATATCCATACTATTTCATAATTGGAAATTTTGTACAAGGTTTAAAATACTCATTTTACTCACATTTGTGCTATTGGGGCTTGGGGATGTTGTGGATGTGAAGATTTGGAAGAAAAATAATTGTGGGCTAGACTAAATGTGGTCTATTTTCAACTAATTTGATTTCTGCCTAAAAAAACCCAGAAGAAATACGTCTTATTTTTACTGTAAAGTAAAGTAAATCCTGTCATCAACATTTTGAGCAATTTTGGTGCCTGTTGAACAAAGAATTGAAGGGTTTTACAGGTTTAGAATATAAAAAAGTCCAGGCGGAGACCAACTGTGCCATTTTGGCACAATTTGGCACAAAATTTGAAATATGGAATATCTCAATGAAAATGAAAATTGGCATGCAGGTATTTGGCGTTTCTTCAGGGGTCTCCTCAGCATCTTCTGCAAATTGGACCATTTCCACCAGCAGTTTCTGCCAGAATGTCTTTTGTGTGAATGGTTTTGTCCCATCAGCCTTGAGTTCCACCAGGTCCCTTGTGTATTATATGGGCATTTACCACTGCGATGTCCAGGAAGTGGTTAAGAAAAGTTTTATACCACTTCATTGTTTTGTGGAGAACAGAATAGTAGCCAATGAGGGCATCAGATAAATCGACACCGCCCATCGACTGGTTGTAATCCACCACAGCATCGGGACATGGCACTTGTGCAGTCTTCCATTGGCCTTGTTCCTTGACCTTTCGTTTGACAGATTTCCCACTGTATGCGCCATGAACAGAGGTGCACATCGTGACCTCCCGTTTGTCCATCCGCTTCACAAATAGCAGTTGGCCCTCTCTGATCCATCTTATCTCACCCCTCGCTGCTTTCTTTGGGAGGTCGTTCACTGTAGTTTTGGGGAAACCAGAACGAGTTGTTTTTATTGTGCCACAGGCATCCGTTTTCTTCTTTGACAAGTCTTTGAACAGGGCTGGACTAGTATAAAAATTGTCCACAAAAACGGTGTTGCCTGAGCCAAGAATGGAGAGTTGCATCAAATCCATGACCGAGGTGTAACTTAGTCCATGTTCTGAAACAGTGTCGCTTTTGCCGGTGTATACAAAAAAGTTCCAAGTGTAACCATTTGTTACATTTGTCTGCCAGCACGTACAATTTATAACCCCATTTTGTTTGTCCTTCTGAAACTGTTTCAATCCAATTGGAGCTTTGGATGCTCATCTATTGAAATACACTTGTACGGATGATAAAATGACCGAATAGCAGTTACGTATAGTGGCTTCGTTTTGGAAAGCCTATCGTACTGTGGTGTGCCTTTCTTGCGCTCACTGTCCTCGTCTTTCAGGGGGTTACTGAGGTGCAGTGACCACATGATAACTAGAAAACGGTCCCGGGTCATTTTTGTTCTTGGGAATGGGAGATCATATGGGAAATCTGTCCATTTGTACTTTCTTCCAGCCTGCTTTTGCCTTTCAGCATTAGTGTTTGTGTTAACAATATTAGTTTTCACAGTGGCACTGCTAAAAAAAAAAACAGCTGGAATAACTGCAGGACTGTCCATGAAGCGTCTTTGTCCAAAACAGGTCCTGTGTCTCCTGCTGGCACAAAACGGCGTGGATTGGGGGCAGTGTCCTCCTCATCACAATTTTTCCACCGATCACTAGGAGCAGGTAATGTGGCAGCAGGACCCGCTCTCTTCCTTCCCGTCTTGCTCTTGAAGAGTGCTTTTCGCGGCCTGACAGTGGCTTCCTTGGAGGGGGGGGGGGGGGGGGGGCAGACACACTTTGTGTATTTGAAGGAGCACTGAAAAACAAAAAGGCAGACAGTCACTAATTAGCATCTGTTTGCAATCAGTTGCAGAAAGCTAATCAAATGCTTACCTCTGCTCTGTGGAAGACTGCCTTTTTGACTTTCTTGACACTAGACCAGAGGGTGGCTGGTACTAATCATCTTCATCGTCCTCTTCTTCTTCTTCTTCCTCCTGCTCCTCTTCCTTCTCCTGCTCCTCCTCCTCACCATCACCACCACCACCGCTGTGAGAGGAACTCACACCTTGCCCAGTTGAAGGTGAGAATGTGTCTGGTGCTAGAGCACTGCAGCAGGAAGACAGACGGTCACTGATTTGCAAACAGTACATTGTTTTGTATCGCCTACATTTCGATCATCACCTCAGCCTTTTGGACAATACACGTCTGACGTTTCAGGAGTCAACGAGCACAGAAGTGCGCACAAGTAAACAGATTGAGAAACGGCCCTTCTCTCACCGCTGCTGGCTGATCACCTCTCACCTGCAAGCCATCTACAATCCAACAGTCTTCATATACTCCGGTTCTTCTTCCACTCCTCGCTAGTCTGTCATACTACGATAGACTACGGCTCCAGAGACTATTTGCAGTCAGTTTGGCTTTTTTTCCATTGTCCTGTTTTTGACAGTTAACTTCGTTTTTCAGAAGTTTTCAGCCAAGACTCCAGCTCAGCCAGACACCTCTGCTCCAGCGGCCCCCAACCCTTACTTACATGCTCCCCCCGGGACCTCCGGCCTGATTACCTACCTGCTCCCCCCCCCGGGACCTCCGGCCTGACACCTACCTGCTCCCCCGGGACCTCCGGCCTGATACCTATCTTCTTGCTGTTTAAAATAAATATTCTTAAACCTTTCGGCTTGGTTCTGCTCTTGAGTTCTACCCGGGTTTCGTAACAAAAGGAGGCTTACTGCTAAATATTATGGTACATGAGGTCTATTATGTTTTAATCTTTGAGGATTCACTGGATTTTAAACGGTAGGGATGGGCCGAGATAAAATTGCCACGAAAAAGACATAGATTTGAGCCATGTGGTGCTTCCTTGATTTGTAATCCGACATCCTTACACGTAAATGTCATGTTTAACCTCGGAAAATAGTCCATGTGGGGTTCATATGAATTATATATTGCTTGAGGACAACTGTATGCAGTAGATGGTAAAATCCTTTCATACAGGTTTACGTCTATGTACATCCATCCATTTTCTTCCGCTTTATCCGGGGCCGGGTCGCGGGGGCAGCAGTCTCAGCAGAGATGCCCAGACTTCCCGTCAGTTTTAAATACCGTAGCGTATGAACGCAGAAAGCATGTTGAGGTAGGCTACGTATGTGCAGACAGCGCTGTTGATAAAAAAGAACTCTCTAAGTGGTGATCAGATCGAGGAGAGCGGGCGCTTTTGGGAAAAGTCCTGTTCACAATGACACTTCTACTAGTGCCTATTGTGGTGTAATCTGTTTGTCAAAAGCTATAAAGCCAATAGATAACTATTATTTATCCCAATTTCCAATACTTCTCCAAATTAATTATAACTTGTTATAATGAAACTGACGAAAACTGGACTAAAACCTTTGAAATGTTTGTGACTAAAACGTGACTAAAACTATCACATTTAGAAAGGACTAAAACTAAAAGCTTTTTTGTCCAAAAGACTACGACTAAAACTAAAAGGGCTGCCAAAAACAACACTGGCCAGGAGGCATCCGGAACAGATGCCCTAGCCACCTCAGCTGGCTCCTTTCCACGTGGAGGAGTAGCGACTCGAGTCCGAGCTCCTCCAGGGTAACTGAGCTCCTCACCCGATCTCGAAGGGTGCGTCCAGCCACCCTGCGAAGGAAACTCATTTCAGCCGCTTGTATACGCGATCTCGTCCTTTCGGTTCTATGTACATAAAATGACAATAGTGTCGATTTTCCATTTACTTTAATAACAACATTTTAACAAATACATTTCCACCCACGTACACATACACCCATTAAGGCAAAGAGTCAAAAAATTCAAGTAGCTCACAAAGGACCATAACACCATGCTGCCTTCTGGGCCCACTGAGGGGATCAAACCGAGCTTGAATCTGTGCCATTACACCGTCTAAATCAAACTGAACATCTAGCATATGTACTCAGTCCTGCCAATCCAACATTGGAGCTAAATCCTCCCTTTCCTCATTGTCCTCCTGTTTGTGGACTTCAGCTCTGCCTTCAACACCATCCTCCCTGGACTGCTACGAGACAAGCTCTACCAGCTCAGCGTGCCCGACTCCCTCTGCAGGTGGATCACTGACTTCCTGACGGACCGGAGACAGCACGTGCGGCTGGGGAAGATCGTCTCGGACACTCGGACTACAAACACTGGAACTCCTCAGGGCTGTGTACTTTCCCCCTGGCTCTTCTCCCTGTACACAAACTGCTGCACCTCCAGTCACCAGTCCGTTAAACTGATCAAGTTTGCGGATGACACCACCCTCACCGGGCTCATCTCGGACGGTGATGAGTCCGCCTACAGGAGAGAGGTGGAACGGCTGGCGTCCTGGTGCAGCCACAACAACCTGGAGCTGAACGCCCAGAAGACAGTGGAGATGATCGTGGACTTTAGGAAAGACACAGCCCCACCGTCCCCCCTCCTCCTGACAGACTCTCCCACCCCCATTTCCATTGTGGACTCCTTCCGTTTCCTGGGCACCACCATTACCCAGGACCTCAGATGGGGGCCGACCATTTGCTCCCTAATCAAGAAGGCCCAGCAGAGGATGAAACTTCAGCTGCCAACCAAGATGCTGGTGCAGTTCTACACGGCCATCATCGAGTCTATCCTCACCTCCTCCATCACCGTGTGGTCCATCCTCACCTCCTCCATCACCATGTGGTCCATCCTCACCTCCTCCATCACCGTGTGGTTCCCCGGCGCTACAGAAGGTGATTGGCTGTGAGCTCCCATCTCTCCAGGACCTGTTCACCTCCCGGACCCGGAGGCGTGTGGGTCGGATCACAGCTGACCCTTCTCACCCTGGACACGGACTATTCACCCCTCTCCCCTCAGGCAGGAGGCTACGGTCTATCCAGACCCATACCTCCAGCCACTTGAACAGTTTTTCCCCTCCGCCATCAGACTCATGAACAAAAACAAGTCTCTGTAGCTCAGTCACAGACTCATGGATGTTTCTGCTCTGTTGCTCTGTGTGATGTGTCCACACTCAGATCTGCTGCTATCACTTTACTTTATACTCATACACATATGTAAATATGATCCCAGTGTTGTTCTAAGTCAATTGTTGTCGTTTTACCATATTTTACTTTTTACTTTTTATTTTGTATCTTATTTATTAATATTCCTTATGCATGCCCCCTAAAGCCTTTATAGTTTAAAGTTTTACAGCTTATTTGATCTAAATTCTGTGTTACAGTGAGGAAAATAAGTATTTGCTGCTATTTTGCAAGTTCTCCCACTTAGAAATCATGGAGGGGTCTGAAATTGTCATCGTAGGTGCATGTCCACTGTGAGAGACATAATCTAAAAAAAATATCCAGAAATCACAATGTATGATTTTGTAACTATTTATTTGTATAATACAGCTGCAAATAAGTATTTGAACACCTGAGAAAATCAATGTTAATATTTGGTACAGTAGCCTTTGTTTGCAATTACAGAGGTCAAACGTTTCCTGTAGTTCTTCACCAGGTTTGCACACACTCCAGGAGGGATTTTGGCCCACTCCTCCACACAGATCTTCTCTAGATCAGTCAGGTTTCTGGGCTGTCGCTGAGAAACACGGAGTTTGAGCTCCCTCCAAAGATTCTCTATTGGGTTTAGGTCTGGAGACTGGGTAGGCCACGCCAGAACCTTGATATGCACGTTTAGTGGAATTATGACCAAAACGTTCCATTTTGGTCTCATCTGACCACATGACTTTCTCCCATGACTCCTCTGGATCATCCAAATGGTCATTGGCAAACTTAAGACGGGCCTTGATATGTGCTGGTTTAAGCAAGGGAACCTTCCGTGCCATGCATGATTTCAAACCATGACGTCTCAGTGTATTACCAACAGTAACCTTGGAAACGGTGGTCCCAGCTCTTTTCAGGTCATTGACCAGCTCCCCCCGTGTAGTTCTGGGCTGATTTCTCACCTTTCTTAGGATCATTGAGACCCCACGAGGTGAGATCTTGCATGGAGCCCCAGTCCGAGGGAGATTGACAGTCATGTTTAGCTTCTTCCATTTTCTAATGATTGCTCCAACAGTGGACCTTTTTTCACCAAGCTGCTTGGCAATTTCCCCGTAGCCCTTTCCAACCTTGTGGAGGTGTACAATTTTGTCTCTAGTGTCTTTGGACAGCTCTTTGGTCTTGGCCATGTTAGTAGTTGGATTCTTACTGATTGTATGGGGTGGACAGGTGTCTTTATGCAGCGAACCACCTCAAACAGGTGCATCTAAATTTAGGATAATAAATGGAGTGGAGGTGGACATTTTAAAGGCAGACTAACAGGTCTTTGAGGGTCAGAATTCTAGCTGATAGACAGGTGTTCAAATACTTATTTGCAGCTGTATCATACAAATAAATAGTTACAAAATCATACATTGTGATTTCTGGATTTTTTTTTTCAGATTATGTCTCTCACAGTGGACATGCACCTACGATGACAATTTCAGACCCCTCCAAGGAAGACCACAAGCCGGCTAAATCCATCAATGCCTCCATGGATGACAATCCTCCACCTACAAAAGAAAAGTCAAAATCAATTACATTTCAACTTTAGTGAGACCCCTGAACCAATAATATGAGATATTACTAAGGTGCGTTATCTGCAATGATAGCATCATATAACAACATGAAGACAAGAGGGTTAATCAGGACCTAGGGAGTTAGGGGAAACCTACACAGTGTGCAAACGCCACACAGAAAGGTCCTGTCCAGTCCAGGTTCAAATTCCAGGACCTGAGGCAAAAGCAATAATAACTCACATTTATTTGAAATCATATGTACAGTAAACATCTATGACAGTACTATTCTGCCATTTGTTTCTGTTTATGATCATATCGGTTAAAAGGTGTTCCATTTTTGGCTTGATATTTTTTTTAGTATAAGGGCTTGGTATGTTCAGTAGACTTCTTATTAGGGCCGAGGAACGGACACGCAGTGTCCCGCGAGGGACTAATTACAATCAATAACGGAGACGGAAAGTGCAAGAATTCACATAGCAAACGTGAACCGATATGCAAGAAATTTCAAGAAATTTCTCAAGGACATTATGTGTAATTATAAAGTTGCTAAGTTGGGTAAAAACACGTTTTTCTAAGATTTTATGGTTAGTTGGATATCGGTCTAAAATTGTTAAAATCATTACGGTCCAAATTGCTCTTCTTCAACAGGGGCCTCACCACCGCCCCCTTAAAGGCAGCAGCGAAGACCCCCGTCTGAAGAGAGCAATTCATCATGTGTAAAAGCTCACCTCTAAAAGATCCATAAAATGGATGTGGTGGGCCTCACTGAGGAGAAAACTTTATCAAGCACCTCAGCATTAACCTGGACAAAACTGTGCAGTGTTTCCTCTTGAACAAGTAGACAACCAGATGCATTCCCAGATAGCAAGCCGATGTGGCCCACATCCGGCAAAGATGTGGCACATGTGGCATTGGTGTGGCCCGTAGAAGCAGATGTGAACCAGAAGTGGGCCATATAAAAAATAACCACCAATGGCCCACTTATTGCAAAACACGCATGGGCCACTTATGGCATGGTTGTTCTCATAACAACCAGAAGATTACCAAATGTGGCCCACATACAAAATATAAAATATGTCCCACACATAGCAAAACATTTCATGGGCCACTAGTGGCAAAGATATGGCACTTCCGGCATTGATATCTCCAGATAAACCAGAAGTCAACCAGATGTGGCCCATTTATAAATGATCAGCTATGGCCCATTTGTGGCAAAACCTATATGGGCCACTTATGGCAAAGGTATGGCACTTCCTGCATGGTTAGACCTAGACTAACCAGAGGTGAACCAAATGGGGCCCACATACAAAATATCAAATATGGCCCAAACGTGGCAAAACATGATACGGGCCACTAGTGGCAAAGATATGTTACTTCCGGCATTGATATCTCCAGATAAACCAGAAGTCAACCAGATGTGGCCCATTTATAAATGATCAGCTATGGCCCATTTATGGCAAAACATACATGGGCCACTTATGGCAAAGGTATGGCACTTCCGGTAATAATATCTGCAGATAAACCAGAAGTCAACCAGATGTGGCCCATTTATAAATGATCAGCTATGGCCTATTTGTGGCAAAACCTATATGGGCCACTTGTGGCAAAGGTATGGCACTTCCTGCATGGTTAGACCTAGACTAACCAGAGGTAAACCAAATGGGGCCCACATACAAAATATCAAATATGGCCCAAACGTGGCAAAACAGGATACGGGCCACTAGTGGCAAAGATATGTTACTTCCGGCATTGATATCTCCAGATAAACCAGAAGTCAACCAGATGTGGCCCATTTATAAATGATCAGCTATGGCACATTTATGGCAAAACATACATGGGCCACTTATGGCAAAGGTATGGCACTTCCGGTAATAATATCTGCAGATAAACCAGAAGTCAACCAGATGTGGCCCATTTATAAATGATCAGCTATGGCCCATTTGTGCCAAAACCTATATGGGCCACTTGTGGCAAAGGTATGGTACTTCCTGCATGGTTAGACCTAGACTAACCAGAGGTGAACCAAATGGGGCCCACATACAAAATATCAAATATGGCCCAAACGTGGCAAAACATGATACGGGCCACTAGTGGCAAAGATATGTTACTTCCGGCATTGATATCTCCCGATAAACCAGAAGTCAACCAGATGTGGCCCATTTATAAATGATCAGCTATGGCCCATTTATGGCCAAACATACATGGGCCACTTATGGCAAAGGTATGGCACTTCCGGTAATAATATCTCCAGATAAACCAGAAGTCAACCAGATGTGGCCCATTTATAAATGATCAGCTATGGCCCATTTGTGGCAAAACCTATATGGGCCACTTATGGCAAAGGTATGGTACTTCCTGCATGGTTAGACCTAGAATAACCAGAGGTGAACCAAATGGGGCCCACATACAAAATATCAAATATGGCCCAAACGTGGCAAAACATGATACGGGCCACTAGTGGCAAAGATATGTTACTTCCGGCATTGATATCTCCCGATAAACCAGAAGTCAACCAGATGTGGCCCATTTATAAATGATCAGCTATGGCCCATTTATGGCCAAACATACATGGGCCACTTATGGCAAAGGTATGGCACTTCCGGTAATAATATCTCCAGATAAACCAGAAGTCAACCAGATGTGGCCCATTTATAAATGATCAGCTATGGCCCTTTTGTGCCAAAACCTATATGGGCCACTTATGGCAAAGGTATGGCACTTCCTGCATGGTTAGACCTAGAATAACCAGAGGTGAACCAAATGGGGCCCACATACAAAATATCAACTATGGCCCAAACATGGCAAAACATGATATGGGCCACTAGTGGCAAAGATATGTCAATTCCGGCATTGATATCTCCAGATAAACCAGAAGTCAACCAGATGTGGCCCATTTATAAATGATCAGCTATGGCCCATTTGTGGCAAAACCTATATGGGCCACTTATGGCAAAGGTATGGCACTTCCTGCATGGGTAGACCTAGACCAGGCATCTCCAACCGGTAGCTCGCGAGCTACCGGTAGCTCGCGGCGCACTTTTGAGTAGCTCGCGTAAAGATTTCTGAACCTGATCTAAATTTAACAGTTAAGTGTGATTTCATGCTGGCAAATGCACTGCTACATACCTCATGCATCTATCCAATGAAAAAACCTTGCTATCTCGTTAATCCCGCCCCTTTTGTATGTACAAACTTCCAATTAGCCAATTCACCGTCAATCAACGTGCTCCTGCAGTCAAGCTTGATGTGTCACTGAACTACCGCTGTTGCTCCGCTGCCATCATGAGCGCCGCTAAGAAGCGAAAATCGTACAACTTTCACCAAGAATGGGAGACAGAATTTTGCTTCACAAATGTCAACGACAAGTGCGTGTGTCTGATCTGTGGTGCCAGCGTGTCAGTCGGCAAGCGAAGCAATGTGGAGCGCCATTTTACCACAATCCACGGAAACTTTTCGCGCGACTTTCCCACGGGCACAAACTTACGAAAGGAGAAGATAAAGGAGCTAAAATCTGCCCTCCAGAGACAACAATGTTTGTTCACCAAACCTACGAAGAAGGCAAATGCAGCCACGGAGGCATCTTTTAAAGTAGCGCACATACTAGCTAAGCACAAAAAGCCCTTTACCGACGGTGCCGTTGTGAAGGAGGCTATGACCGCGGCGGCCGAGACACTGTTCGTGGATCATAAAAGTAAGACAGAGATTATGTCTGCTATCGGTGATGTGCAACTGGGAGCAAACACTGTGGCCAGGAGAGTAACTGCGCTGTCTGAGGACGCTGTGGGACAGCTGGATTCGGACATTCAGAGGTGTAAATGGTTCTCAATTCAATGTGATGAGTCGGTGGATGCTAGCGATACAGCCCAGCTAGCTGTTTTCGTTCGTATGGTCTTCGAGGACTTTTCAACCAAAGAAGAGTTTTTGACTCTGCTTCCACTAAAAACTACCACCAGAGGAGTTGATATTTACAATGTAGTGAAGGGCTATTTTGTGGACAAAAAGGTGCCCATTGAAAAGCTGGTGTCCATAACAACAGACGGCGCGCCTGCTATGACGGGCCGTCATTCTGGATTTATTGCTCACTGTAAAAAGGACCCGGACTTTCCCAAGATTCTTAACTATCACTGCATCATACATCAACAAGCTATTTGCGCCAAAGTTCTGGATTTTAATCATATCATGGGACCGGTTGTCAAGATAATCAACTCCATCCGGGCAAAGGCAAAGCAGCACAGGTGCTTCAAGGTGTTTCTCGAGGAATGCGCAGCGGAGTATGGGGATCTCCTCCTTCACACGGACATCAGGTGGCTGAGTCGCGGTAAGATACTGCAGCGCTTTCTCTCCTTGCTTGGTGAAATTAAGACTTTTATGGAAAGTAGGGGAGAGGACATCTCCCTTTTAAATGATGCTGAGTGGCTTCTTGATCTTGCTTTTCTGACTGACGTGACTGAAAAAATCAACCAGCTAAACCAGCAGTTGCAGGGCAAGGATAAACGTGTGTCTGATATGATCAGTGCTGTCAGGGCGTTCAATGCAAAGCTCTCATTTTACATTAAGCAAGTGAGAAACCAAAGGTTGCAGCATTTCCCCTCTGTAACAAAGATGTGTGAGAGTAACGCAGATGCAGCCAGTGTTTTGAATGTTATCAAGTACTGTGATCTACTGGCAAGGCTTGGACAGGAGTTTTCTGACCGGTTTGGTGATTTTGACAAACTTGAGCCTTGTGTGACATTTATGGCAAACCCATTTATGGATGTGGACATAAGTGAGATATCAGGTCAGATGGGTGAACTTTTCTGTGTTGATCCAATGGAAACTGAAATGGAAATCATTAACATTCAAAATAATGTGCAGCTCAAGTCTCAACAACAGTCCTCCCATTTCTGGAGTCTTGTAGGGCCAGATAACTATAAGAATCTTAACCAGGTAGCTCTAAAAATGTATGCATTGTTTGGGTCTACTTACCTTTGTGAGTCAGCCTTTTCTGACATGAATGTTATTAAGTCAAAGTTCAGGACGAGACTTTCTGATGAACATTTAACTGCTTGTATCCGTGTCAACTTAAGTGGCTACACTCCACATTACACTTCGCTTGTTTCTTCAATGCAGTGTCAGGCATCTCACTGAATATGTGTACTGTGTCAATGAGTGTGTGTGTGTGTGTGTGTATAGTTAACAAAATAAAAATGTCATAGAATGGCATTTAAAAATATATTTTTTGTTCAAACTTGCTCTTTTATGATGCAAAATGTAATAAAATGTTCAGGTAATATACATTTATATTTTCATTTTGGATGAATAAGCTTTGAAATAAATGTTGCGAAACATGAGTAGCTCTCTGCTGTTTTGCTCTTCTAAAAGTAGCTCACTGTAGGAAAAAGGTTGGAGACCCCTGACCTAGACTAACCAGAGGTGAACCAAATGGGGCCCACATACAAAATATCAACTATGGCCCATTTATGACAAAACACACATGGGCCACTTATGGCAAAGACATGCCACTTTCAGTATATTTGTGCCCAGAATAACCAACAGTGAACTAAATGTAGCCCACATATAAAATAATGTAAACTAAGATAATTTTAGGTAAAATAAAAGTGATGCAACTAATCATTTGTGTGTGTGTGTGTGTAATTTAAATAATGTAATTAATTTACATTATTTTTTTATTTTTTTTATGAAATGAATTATAGTGAACTTGCTTGTATATAGCCTATATATTTTTACACAGCCTATATTAAGTTTGGGCTATTTTTTTATTTATGTTTTGCTTGCATTTTGTAGGTTTATCATATCTATATAACAAATTAATTTCTGAACAATTATAGGCTTACTATTTCTGTCATTGCAATTTGCTCTCCAAACGTGACGAGAGCGGTGCAAGTAGCCTATATTTGAGTAGTTTTCTTAGCATAATTTATAAATCTACAGTTTCCTTTTGCCTCCCTTCGCCTGAACTATTCTCAAACATCCTTCTGTATCTACGGTGGCGGATGGACCCGTGCGTCATGACGTCATCGCGCTCCGAGTATGCTAGGTTAGCTTAGCGGTGATTGTATCTAATGGGCACGGAGGACGGCTGTCTACCCCGGGCTTCTAAGTGAGAGATTTTCAAAACTATGCAGCGGAACGTTTTGGCGGATCTAAACCTTTAGTCAGAAACAGTGTTTGTGTCTCAAAATGCATCGTTTCGCTCCGTTTCGGTGCGGCGGGGTCCTCCCGCTCTTATTTTGAATTACGCAGGTGACGTACGTTGACGGATACTGTCCGTACTTCGGTATTAAATCTGGACAGTGTGAGTGATTTAGTTTGTTTTTACCTGGGCTTGTGGGGTTGCAAATTTTATATACTTTAGTGCCTTCTGCTATTTTTGATTCTACATCGTAGGATGAGGAGGAGAAACGTGAGGACAGAATCATCAACGTATCAAACAAGGTACAATTAAGTTCATGATTTAACTAACTCTTTATATTTACAAAGCTAGTGCCAAAACATTTCGTTCTGTCACTTTTTGACCTGTATTTAATCCCATAACATGACAAATATTACTCTGCACTTTTGACATGTTTATGTCAAGCAAGCATATTTGAATATCTGATGATGGTTTTCTGCTTTACAGATTTGTGTTTTTTAATGTTAGTGTTTAGTGTGTTTTAAATGTTTCTTGACAGTTTAGTAATTATATGTTAATTATTTTAGCACAGGAGGCATATGCTACTGGTAAATCCCCTTTCTTTACTGTATGTGGTCAAGGAAATCTGACTAAATTTACTTTTATTTCTTCTAAAATGTGCGTATATAGTCATCATTCCATGATTTATTTCCAACCTCCATCTATTGCTATTTAATTTTTTTCTTAAACTGATTTTTATCATATTTTTCTGAATGAGAGCTGAGTGAAGAATCATGGACTTGTGAATCTGCCAGAGACATGAACTGTCCACTGTTGGTACCAAAACAGAACAAGGCAAGTTTAAAAATGTCTCTTAGTCTTACATAACCTTTTGGTCATGTGTTGAACTTGACACGCTCTTAATAAGTTTCTTGGTAAATCACACTTTCATATATGATTATCTCTCATAGCTTGCAGAACATCGTAGTCTGGGCTCTCCAACTCCTGCCTACTATGCATCGGGTCCTGGGAGGTCTGGTCCTCCTTATCCTTGAGAAATACAACATTTTACTGTAAGTATTGACTATCTACATCTCAATAAAAACAAATAATATGTAAGGCTTAAACAACTGGGAACTGTGCTTTACATCGTTTTAAGATAAGCTTTTATTGCTCTTGTAATGGAGAAATTCACTTGTTACATCAATCTCTCAGTGACGTGGACTTTAGCTGCGCGGCAGAGGGTGATACTACGAGAAAACTGTAGGGCACGGCTATGAGTTGTTTCATTTGCTCATACCATGGTCCATGACTATTTTATGTAGGTCTTTAGCCGGTCGTACACTGTCTGATATGAAACACTAGTTGCAGAGTGAGCCTCTTCTCCCTACAACGATGATCTCTGTCTAGGCGCAAAAAACAAAATACTGTACAGTCAGCACACGCCGCTTCGCCAGAATCACAAGCAAGAGAGCCCAGACATGGACATTGACTATTGCGTTACAATTCTCACTGAGCATATGGTATAAAAGGACAAGTCTTAATACTATTACTTTTCTACTGTCACAGAGAGGCGGCCGGAACAGGGTACCACACAAAATGCAGCGACATCGTACAGTATTCAGTCCTGGTTCTGTTAGACCTCAGTGCAGCCTTTGACACAATCGACCACAATATTCTCCTGCAGAGGTTAGAAACTGACGTAGGCCTCAGGGGAACAGCCCTCTCTTGGTTTAAATCTTACTTATCTGATAGGCACCAATTTGTTAATGTAAACCTAAAGTCTTCACCGTGTTCTAAAGTGTGCTATGGGGTGCCACAGGGTTCAGTGCTCGGGCCAATTTTATTTATATTGTACATGCTCCCATTAGGTAACATAATCCGAAATCATAATATAAATTTTCACTGTTACGCGGATGACACACAGCTGTACTTATCAATAAAACCAGGTCAGACAGATAAATTAGATGTGCTTAGTTCCTGCGTAAAAGCCATCAAGACCTGGATGACTGTAAATTACCTTCTCCTTAACCCTGATAAAACCGAGGTTATTATTTTAGGTCCTCAAAAACTGAGAGAGTCTTTATCTCAGCAGATCATCTCCCTGGATAATGTTAGCGTATCAACGAGCTCTAAAGTAAAAAACCTTGGAGTTCTGTTTGACCAGGACCTCTCTTTTAAAACGCATATAAACCAGGCTTGTAAAATTGCGTTCTTTCACCTGCGCAACATTGCTAAAATACGAAACATTCTACCTAAGAGTGATGCAGAAAAACTTATTCATGCATTTGTTTCCTCAAGGCTGGACTACTGCAACTGCCTGCTAGCAGCGTGTCCTAAAAGTTCCCTAAAAAGTTTTCAACTAGTTCAAAATGCAGCTGCAAGATTGTTAACGCGTACAAAGAGAAGAGAACACATTACACCTGTGCTAAAGTCTCTCCATTGGCTTCCTGTTGAGTTTAGAATCAAATTTAAAATCCTGCTCCTCACATTTAAAGCCATAAAGGGTTTGGCTCCGCTTTATCTCCAAGACGTTATCGTTCCATATCGGCCAACCAGAGCACTCCGCTCTCAAAACTCAGGGCTACTAGTGATTCCTCGGGTCTCCAAAATCACTGTAGGAGGAAGAGCCTTTAGCTACCAAGCTCCGGTTTTATGGAATAAACTCCCCGCTCACGTTAAAGAAGCAGACACAGTCCCTACATTTAAGACTAGGCTCAAAACGTACCTCTTCGAATGAGCTTATGATCAGGTCAGTTAGGTAAAGCTCTAACCCACAGCCTGAAGTAAAGCTGCTTTAGGAGAAACTCTGCTGTGGGAAGTACGGTACACTGAGCGCTATCCTCTTCTTCTTCTTACTGCAACCTTTGTCTTACTATGATACAATATTTATTTCATCTGTAGTCTGTTCATTACTATTCACATGGTGTCTCCTGTCCCACTCCCCCTTGGGAGTGCCTGTCTAGATCGAACGGAGGGACCCGGCTGAACGGAGGGACCCGGCTGAACGGAGGGACCCGGCTGAACGGAGGAACCCTGCCTACTGACAACTAGGACTGGACGGTCTGTGATCTTGGCCCGTCTACTGAGGGACTCCTTCGGCCCTGGGTCTCTATAGCCTGTCCGTCCATGGGAGTGGATCTCTCCTTCTGTGGTTCTCCTCAAGGTTTCTCGTTTCTCCCACTGGGTTTTTGAGTTTTTCCTTGCCGGGCTGGAGAGTCTAAGGACAGGGGACACCCGAGCTGCTCGTCGCCACCCACTGCTCGTCGCCACCCACTGCTGACGCTTATTTGGACATTATGTTTGCCTGGATATTTGATTCACCGGAACTTTACATTGTCTTATTTACTGTTCTGTTTTATTGCCTTAATGTTTGTTACAGCCCTATGAGGCAACTCCTGTTGTGATATTGGGCTATACAAAACCATTGATTGATTGATTGATTGATTGAAGAGGAAGACCTTAAAAAGGAAGAAGACATAAAACGAGAGGAAGACATAAAAGAAGAAGAAGACCTAAAAGAAGAGGAAGACCTAAAAGAAGAGGAAGACCTAAAAGAAGAGGAAGACCTAAAAGAGGAGGAAGACATAAAAGAAGAGGAAGACCTAAAAGAGGAGGAAGACCTAAAAGAGGAGGAAGACCTAAAACAAGAGGAAGACATAAAAGAAGAGGAAGACCTAAAACGAGAGGAAGACCTAAAAGAAGAGGAAGACCTAAAAGAGGAGGAAGACCTAAAAGAAGAGGAAGACATAAAAGAGGAGGAAGACATAAAAGAAGAGGAAGACCTAAAAGAAGAGGAAGACATAAAAGAGGAGGAAGACCTAAAACAGGAGGAAGACCTAAAAGAGGAGGAAGACATAAAAGAAGAGGAAGACCTAAAACGAGAGGAAGACATAAAAGAGGAGGAAGACCTAAAAGAGGAGGAAGACCTAAAAGAAGAGGAAGACCTAAAAGAGGAGGAAGACCTAAAAGAGGAGGAAGACATAAAAGAGGAGGAAGACCTAAAAGAGGAGGAAGACATAAAAGAGGAGGAAGACCTAAAACAGGAGGAAGACCTAAAAGAGGAGGAAGACATAAAAGAAGAGGAAGACCTAAAACAAGAGGAAGACGTAAAAGAAGAGGAACACCTTAAAAAGGAAGAAGACATAAAAGAAGAAGAAGACATAAAAGAAGAGGAAGACCTAAAAGAAGAGGAAGACCTAAAAGAAGAGGAAGACCTAAAAGAAGAGGAAGACCTAAAAGAGGAGGAAGACCTAAAAGAGGAGGAAGACCTAAAAGAAGAGGAAGACTTAAAAGAGGAGGAAGACCTAAAAGAGGAGGAAGACATAAAAGAGGAGGAAGACATAAAAGAAGAGGAAGACCTAAAAGAAGAGGAAGACATAAAAGAGGAGGAAGACCTAAAACAGGAGGAAGACCTAAAAGAGGAGGAAGACATAAAAGAAGAGGAAGACCTAAAAGAAGAGGAAGACATAAAAGAGGAGGAAGACCTAAAACAGGAGGAAGACCTAAAAGAGGAGGAAGACATAAAAGAAGAGGAAGACCTAAAACGAGAGGAAGACATAAAAGAGGAGGAAGACCTAAAAGAGGAGGAAGACCTAAAAGAGGAGGAAGACATAAAAGAAGAGGAGGACCTAAAAGAAGAGGAAGACCTAAAAGAAGAGGAAGACATAAAAGAAGAAGAAGACATAAAAGAAGAGGAAGACCTAAAAGAGGAGGAAGACCTAAAAGAGGAGGAAGACATAAAAGAAGAGGAAGACCTAAAACGAGAGGAAGACATAAAAGAGGAGGAAGACCTAAAAGAGGAGGAAGACCTAAAATAGGAGGAAGACATAAAAGAAGAGGAGGACCTAAAAGAAGAGGAAGACCTAAAAGAAGAGGAAGACATAAAAGAAGAAGAAGACATAAAAGAAGAGGAAGACCTAAAAGAGGAGGAAGACCTAAAAGAGGAGGAAGACATAAAAGAGGAGGAAGACCTAAAACAGGAGGAAGACCTAAAAGAGGAGGAAGACATAAAAGAAGAGGAAGACATAAAATAGGAGGAAGACCTAAAAGAAGAGGAAGACCTAAAACAAGAGGAAGACGTAAAAGAAGAGGAACACCTTAAAAAGGAAGAAGACATAAAACGAGAGGAAGACATAAAAGAAGAAGAAGACATAAAAGAAGAGGAAGACCTAAAAGAAGAGGAAGACCTAAAAGAAGAGGAAGACCTAAAAGAAGAGGAAGACATAAAATAGGAGGAAGACCTAAAAGAAGAGGAAGACCTAAAACAAGAGGAAGACGTAAAAGAAGAGGAACACCTTAAAAAGGAAGAAGACATAAAACGAGAGGAAGACATAAAAGAAGAAGAAGACATAAAATAGGAGGAAGACCTAAAAGAAGAGGAAGACCTAAAACAAGAGGAAGACGTAAAAGAAGAGGAACACCTTAAAAAGGAAGAAGACATAAAACGAGAGGAAGACATAAAAGAAGAAGAAGACATAAAAGAAGAGGAAGACATAAAAGAAGAGGAAGACCTAAAAGAAGAGGAAGACCTAAAAGAGGAGGAAGACCTAAAAGAGGAGGAAGACATAAAAGAAGAGGAAGACCTAAAAGAGGAGGAAGACCTAAAAGAGGAGGAAGACCTAAAACAAGAGGAAGACATAAAAGAAGAGGAAGACCTAAAACGAGAGGAAGACCTAAAAGAAGAGGAAGACCTAAAAGAGGAGGAAGACCTAAAAGAAGAGGAAGACATAAAAGAAGAGGAAGACCTAAAACAAGAGGAAGACGTAAAAGAAGAGGAAGACCTAAAAAAGGAAGAAGACATAAAACGAGAGGAAGACCTAAAACAAGAGGAAGACATAAAAGAAGAGGAAGACCTTAAAAAGGAAGAAGACATAAAACGAGAGGAAGACATAAAAGAAGAAGAAGACATAAAAGAAGAGGAAGACCTAAAAGAAGAGGAAGACCTAAAAGAAGAGGAAGACCTAAAAGAGGAGGAAGACATAAAAGAAGAGGAAGACCTAAAACGAGAGGAAGACATAAAAGAAGAGGAAGACCTAAAAGGGGAGGAAGACATAAAAGAAGAGGAAGACCTAAAAGAGGAGGAAGACATAAAAGAAGAGGAAGACCTAAAAGAGGAGGAAGACCTAAAAGAGGAGGAAGACCTAAAACGAGAGGAAGACCTAAAAGAAGAGGAAGACCTAAAAGAGGAGGAAGACCTAAAAGAAGAGGAAGACCTAAAAGAGGAGGAAGACCTAAAAGAGGAGGAAGACATAAAAGAGGAGGAAGACCTAAAAGAGGAGGAGGACATAAAAGAAGAGGAAGACCTAAAAGAAGAGGAAGACCTAAAAGAGGAGGAAGACCTAAAAGAGGAGGAAGACCTAAAAGAGGAGGAAGACATAAAAGAGGAGGAAGACCTAAAACAGGAGGAAGACCTAAAAGAGGAGGAAGACCTAAAACAAGAGGAAGACGTAAAAGAAGAGGAAGACCTAAAAGAAGAGGAAGACATAAAAGAGGAGGAAGACCTATGAAAAGAATGATTGTTTCTAATCAATGATGTCTTGCTTAGAGAGCAATTTAGCAATAGAAGTGTTGTTTTTACATTGTGAAGCCTCTCAGTTTTCTGTTACAGTGGAGTGGAAAAACACAGAGCCGATGTGCAGACGGGCTCCGAAAACAGACCCCATGCACACGTAAACAAAGAGATAACATGGGCCCAACCAAGGCCGGCTGGCAGACATGGGCCGATAAGTGGAAAGTGCCAGACTCGTACGATGGGAAACTGATGCGCTTAGTATAGGCTCATGAATATTATAATTTGAGGTGTGGTGTGAAGAAGTCTGTGTCCCCAGAGAGTTCAGTCTTCTCCGTGTGGGGTGCTGACAGATTGAGTGTTAGGGACCTGGGGAACAGACGCGTCTGTGTGAGGTGACCTGTGAATAAATCCTCGTGTCTTTAAGTTCCTGGTTTCATAGTCATCTTTATCCTGGTTTGTTTATTAGGCTGATAGTGCAGTGTTGACGACTAACTTTCTAATCCCCCTTCCAGTGTGAATGCGCATTGTCCAACGGTGGTAATGGTAAATATGGAAAAGTAGAGACGACGTGTTAATCATATTTTATTGTGTACAAGGTGACCACCGCAAGGACAAAGAAAAGAGGTTTTCTTCATTGGTGACCCCGACAGTGCTGAAGGGGGGGTTGGAGTCGTCAACTACGGACGTCGGCGGAGGTCCGGTCCCATAAATCATCGCGCTAGACATGCCAGGTGTCTTATCTTCCAAAAACCACTCAACCACGGCTTCATGGACGCGTCCACTCTAGAATAAGGTAAGACTGCTTTTGACTACTATTTTTAACGAGTGTCAAAGTACGTCTATTGGCTATTTTTTGTCTAAATTTTAGTTAGGAGTATAGTCAACGAAGCTAAGTGTTGGATGGTTTAAATCTGCATTGATGGTTGGAAGTAAGAAGGGAAAACACGTCATAACTAAGATACCGAACCAAATACCGAACCAAAATAGAAGTTAAGAAACTGGGAGTATAACTACAGAAGCGAGAGTTTATCTACAGGACTACGCGTTGGGGATATCCCGGTAAAAGCTGATAAGCACGTAGTACGTCCGACCAGCACCGCGGACGCGCGGGCTGGAGATAAGAGTTGTGACACGGCCGTTGACAGTCCGAGGGGCTGTCTGAAATAGGATCGAGGATCCTAAAGTAAATGGGTTTGAGTCCCTGGATCGAGGATCCTAAAGTCTGCGAAAACGGGGGAATTAGGGGTGAAAACATTGAAAATTAGGCATTGATGTTCGGTTATGTTGTTGGAGTCATAGTCGGGTACCCAAACTGTGTGTGGCTGTTGTTTCGTGTTGTCTTTGATTTGGACTGTGTGCTGAATGTTGAATGGGCCATGTGGTTTGTTGTTGAAATACAGCTGCGGATTTTGTCTGAATAGCATTGAGAGAAATCGGTTGTTGTGGAGATTAGCGGATTTTGTAGTGAGAGAGTGAGCAGGCATAATCTTTCTCACCCGTGACACTGTTGTTGTATGGAGGTTGTCGGGTTCGCTTCTAATCTAACTGTGAAAACTCCAGAATCAGCTACTGAACTTTGAGATACATATCACATCACGCTTTGAACTAATAGAGTTGGCTTTGGTTTTGGATGCAACAAGAAGATCGTTATTTCCATTCTGTGTTTGCTTTGCTTGGTGTATAACTTGTGGGACAGAATGCTGGAAATGATGGATTGCAGAGGATGGGTGACGGCGGTAAGAAGGGAGTCGCCTCTCGTGAAAACGACGACGCGAAAAGAGACGGATAAGGCGGTCGAGGCATGTGCACAAGGTTTCAGAGAACAGAAGACGGACCCCACGGCCCCACACACACTGGAATTCTTCTGCAGTGTTTTGACTGCCGCCATGGAGCTATGCGCGAGGGAACAGCAGGATGAGGGAATGTCAAAGAAGGGGGGGGGACTCTCGCAGAGTGAGAGGAAACTCCGGGAGCTCACGATCGGTAAGTATCAAAGAATGAGGAAACACATTGGACCAGTCCTGGCTCTGGCCACAGCACAGTGGATACAAAACCAGAAGATTTTTTCCCCCACTTCAGGGGGCGGGATTCAGAGGCCCCTCCCGAGAGGAGGAGGAGCTCCCGCCTTGGCCCCGACGGCCCCTCCTCCATATGCCCCAGCCCCCTTGGGGACATATCCACAGCTAACAGTGCAAGGTGTTGTGGATGTGGACATTAAAGGCTCACATCCCTTATCAGACAAGGAATCAAAAGCAGTAATGGACATACTGAAAAAGAAGTTCGAACCGGAAGGACCAACATTGAGGGATTTCGGAGGTAATGTATGGGGACAACAGATCCTCGACGTTACTAGGGAACAGGCCACAACGGTTCGAGACGCAGTGGCGGAGGTAAGAAAACAAACAACGACAGCTGTGCAACGAAGCCAAGCGGAGGCGGCCCAGGTAAGAGCAGAAGTGCTAGGGAAGCTGCAGGAACATGCCGATGAAAGAGGCGCAGCAATGGCCGAATTGACCGCCAAATTCGAGGAGCTGACTACCAAAATGGCGGAACAACCTGCGCCAGCACCCCCATTACCAGGGGCGAAGCCAAAACCTACACCAGCGAACCCCAGCTCACTTAAATGGACATATGACAGTGACGAAGATGAGGAGACACTGGATACTGCCGAAGCATACAGAGTCCAGGATGAACTCCTGGGGCTATACAAACAGAAACATGTTATGACACAGGCACTGACCAAAATAAATAAAAAGGAGGAGGAGTCAGTGGAAGAGTGGGAGGCCAGACGTAAGGTGGCCGAAGGGGCGTTACGAGCAGTGACAGAGGCGGCGAAACAAAAAGCAGAGGAGGCACGAAAGCTCCCCGTGGGACAGAGGGGAGGGGCCGCAAACTACCCACTGATACCTACGGGGCCTCCTCTGGTAGATGGGGGGCTCGCCCCAACGACATACAAACCCCTGACTAGTGTTGAGTTACAACATTTAAAAGACATTTTACCCCCCTTACAGAATGGGGGAAAGAACTGGTTCCGCACCTTGCAACTGCAGTGCGCGAACGCACAACTGGCGGTGGGGGATATAAGAGGCCTGGTTTCGGCCTGTGCCCCCCCACACTCAGTGACTCATATCCTGAGGTCTACGGGCTTGCATGTGGCCCCAATGTATGAACCGTTTGATCAGTATTCGGAAGCGTTTATCAATCAAGTGAACCTAATGTACCCACCCCCTTGCCCACAACCTCCTTCGTTTCCAACGTTTATGGCAGGTACTTGCCCCTCCCAATTTATGGATAAATGTATCCAACTGTACATCTCCTCTATGCATGTGCACCCATATAGGGAGCCTCAGACTTCCTGCTTGTTCTTGCAGAACGTGCTGGACGTTCTGCCCGAACCGGTCAAAACAAATTTGAAAAATGTGCCGGGATTAACCGCAGACTCCACGTTGTTCCGGACACATTTCAAACACCACGCTGACATCTTTAACAAGCAGTGTCAAGACAAACTGCAAAACATTGAAACCATGCAGGAGGAACTCCTGAAAACTCAACTGACTCAGGCGCGGCAACGAATGACCGTAGCCAAGAAAGACAGGAAGACTCAGATGGTGGCAACCACTCCCATATTTACACCTACACGATCGCCCGACTCACCAGCAAGCGTCTTATACGCGTCCCATCAACAGCCGTCCGGCCCGACCTCTCAAATGCACATACATGTCCATGGGATGGGGGGACAACCAACAGGGAGAAGGGGTGGTTTCAAGGGACGTAAGGGAAGGGGATCTGGAGGAGCGGGTTTTGGGGGACGGGGAGCCGCAGCTCAAGCACCGACGGGATGTTTTTCCTGTGGGTCACCGGACCACTACATACGGGATTGCCCTGACGCAGGCTGTTTCAACTGTGGAGACCAGGGTCACTGGTTACGGGATTGTCCAGAGCCCCCAACACAAGCCCTCGCGCCAAGGGGTCGCGGGGGCCGGGGTGCTCTGCAGCCGGGGTCTATCCGCGGAGGGGGCTTCCTACCAGGACAACAAGCGCCACCGCCTTGGCGCGGGGGCGGAGCAAGAGGTTGGGGAGGCAACTACCCGGTGTACGACACACACGGGGGCCTGCCCGACGGATACACGGATGAACACTAGGGTTGCCCGGTGAGTCCTGGCCCCACCCCGGAACCATTTGTCACGGTAGAGGTGGGTGGGGAGAAGTTGATGATGTTGGTGGACACAGGGGCGACGCACTCCACGACTAGGAGAGCTACGCCTGGAATGTAAAGCACAAGGAGCATCTGTCTCTCGGGACTCACGAGACAAGCGACCCCTCTACGCATGACAAAAGAATTGACTTTGAAACTTGCCGGACAGACATTTAAATCCTCCCTGATATATTCACCACAGACACCAGTGAACTTATTGGGGCGAGACATCTTGCAGGCCACAGGGGCAGTGATCAACTGCTCACCGGACGCTATGTATATCACCTGGCCGAATGGACATTGTGTGGCCTGTACACCTACCAGGACATATGGACAGTATGTATTTCGAGAAGAAGACGTGATGAATGGTGTTTCTATCTATTGGCTACGACTGGAACCTGGTACTCTGGAGTTGGAAGGACTATATGCGAAGATGCTTGAATGGAAACCATGGTTCAGCCTGCTCCACCCCTATGCCCCTCCAAAGGATCCCCTACACTGCACCCTATTTGACGATCGCAACTCGGACGCTCAATACCAATTGGCATTCGATTGTGAGGTTAGAGGTAACACCTATTCACACACTTCCTCACACCTCTATGTACATGAATCAGGTGTGGTTGCCCCAGTGACTCTCCCAGAGGAAATCATGCCATTTTATAAACGTGACACCTTAACGGCCCCACATGTCTCATTGTTCCTGGGACCAGGACATGAGGCTCGAGAATTGGGACCCTTAACACATGTGCTGAACAAAGCGTTGGATTGGGAATGTACTGCCATGGGTGATGTACAGTAAAGCCCGAGCACCCAGGCCTATAAAATTGATATAGGGTGCTCATCAGATACCTCAGTAGCAGAAGAAGAGATTGTTTCTCGCTCTCATGGCCGTGAATTGACGGATCATGAAGGAGCAGCGGCCATGCTGGCCCAATTCCCGGAGGACTTGTGGTCAAGGGGTCCGGCGGACATTGGTTACTGTACTAAAATCGATCCTGTCAAACTGGATGTAATCCCAGGATCTTGTGTGTATGTTCCTCAACGTCACTTCAGGACAGAAAAGCAACGGGAGGGTATCGAGACGGCCTTAACAGATTTATGGGAGGCAGGGGTTTTGGAACTATCAGACTCTCCTTGGAACACTCCGCTAAACCCGGTTCCCAAACCCGATGGCACCTTCCGACCGGCACACGATTTGCGTAAAGTGAATGAGGTAACCACCACACCACTTTTGCCAGTCCCAGACCCACACAAATGTCTGTCAGTGCTTTCTCCAGACATGGGTTATTTCTGGGTAATTGACTTAAAGCATGCCTTCTTCACCATTCCACTGGCTCCTGAGAGTAGGTATCAATTTGCCTTCACCCATGGAGGCGTAAAACTGCAATATAAAGTAATTCCCCAGGGACACAGGAACTCACCGGGAATCTTCAACCAGGTACTGAAGAATTGTTTGGCACCCACCACAGTGTTACCTGGTTCCGTTGTCCTACAATACGTGGACGATATTTGTATCGGAGGAGTTACGGCTCGCGATTGTTTGGACATGACTGCAGCAGTGCTGAGTCGCTTACACCTGTGGGGTTTTAAGGTCTCAAAATCTAAACTTCAGTGCTGTCGCCCGCAGGTTTCTTTCTTAGGGAAAGTGATTGGCGCAGACAGTCTTGCCCCAAGCGCCTCCCAGAAACAATCGATCTTAAGTGCGGATCGGCCAGAGATGGTCCGCTCGCTGCTCTCCTTCCTGGGGTTGGCCAATTACTCACGCCACCATGTTCCTGATTATACGGGCCTGACAGCACCCCTGAGGGACGTCATCAAGGCCGCGGGTGTCCGAGACTTGCAGGCCAGTTTGGTCTGGACGGAAGAGGCGGATAGGGCCTTCACTGATTTGAAAAAGGCTTTGGCCTCCTGTGCTGACTTGGCGATACCTAACTATCACATACCTTTTCACCTTGACACGACCATCACCTCATGCTCTGGACATGCAGTGTTATGGCAGAAGGGCTCCACGGGGAGACGCAATGTGATTCTTTATGCTTCTACCTTGCTGGATCCCGTGGCGAAAAAATCGACGGATTGCGCTTTATATGCTGACACTTTGGCTTCCCTGTTGAGGAAAGTGGCGCATGTGGTCATGGGTCATCCGTTGGTGGTTTATACCACCCATTCAGTGGTGGCCTATGTCCAGTCCAAGACCTTTGCCCTGACTCCGCAAAGACAGCTTAAGCTGGCGAATGAATTAACGGCCCCAAACCTGACTTTCGCAGCTGACGATGCACCAACGGTTTCCACAGGCATGGGGCTGCCTGGACTACCTCATTGTTGCCAAAACTTTTCTCAGAGGCAATCGGAAATCCGGGCTGGATTGTCCGACAAACCTCTCCCACACTCCAGGTCATTGTTCACGGATGGACATTGTCACAGACTTCCTGATGGCTCTTTGTCCGCGGGGGCGGCGGTAGTGGAGCTTCTCCCTCCCGATCGCACCCACGTGGTGGCGCAGTGGGGCCCGGAAGGGGGTTCCTCGGCGCAGTATGCAGAACTTATGGCTCTGAAATTGGCCCTGGAAATATCACAGGATCAGGAGGTTACCATCTACACGGACTCAGCCTATGTTTGTGGTGTAGTCCTTAGAGACTTAGCAGGGTGGGTGAAGACTGGCTTCTTGACTGCTAAGGGCACTCCGGTAGCCCATAAAGAACTTTGTGAGGAAGTCGCACATTTGTTGCTACTGCCACGCACTTTGGCCGTAGTTAAGGTGCCGGGCCACTCGAAGGCGGGCTCCATGACGGCCATTGGAAATAGAGCCGCAGATTTGGCGGCCAAAACAGCGGGTAGGTATCCCTTAGAGAACAATGTCCCACAGGAACGTGCTTGGGCCATGATACAACAAATACAGCTCCCTATTCTAGACTCGGTCACTCATATATCGGATGTGGGGGTTACGGTGGCGAGTGTGGGTGGACGGCTTGTTGCCCACGCTGGAAACGGTCAGTTAGGGATGCCACTAGACGTGTGGGATCGTGTGTCGCTCCTGGCCTCGTCTTTGCCCCCAGGGCGACGACATGAGTTGGAATTACATCTGGACACCTATTGGAAACCCGTGTACGGGGACACTTCCTCCTTCCAGGGTCTGCTGAGTGTAGTAGACTGTCAGACAGCACATAGTAAGTATGACTCTGACTTCTGGACACGGCACCCGAAGGCCCAACCCCATGGGGACGGGGTCTATCGGGGGCCCACGGGGTTGACTTTCTTGACCTCTTGTATGGAGGAACAAGTTCTGACGGAGATACATGGAGTTCATCACCAGGGTCCGCGGGCCATGACCCGTTTGTTGGAACAGTATTACTATCATCGTACTCCTTTTTTGTTGTGTAAAACCTTTGTACAGGCTTGTGTTGGCTGTGGCAGGTTTAACCCGCACCCGCATCACAGGAGTGGGGCGGGTCTTGTCAAAACTGGACGTTTCCCCGGTGATGTGATTCAGATTGACTTTACCGACATGCTTGTACCCGTGAAGGGCAAGCGCTTCCTTTTGGGAATTGTGGATACGTTCTCTGGATGGCCGGCTTTCTACCCTTGCAAAAGAGAAAGTTCGGCTGAGGTTATGGCAGTGCTTTTGAAGGAATGGATCCCACTTTTTGGTGTCCCTTCTGAACTACATAGTGACTCTGGCACTCATTTCACGGCAACGGACGTGAAAAATCTGTGTTCCCTGCTGGGAATAAACAAATCATTCTCGTGTGTGTACTATCCCCAGGGGAATGGTAAAGTGGAGCGCATGAACCGCACCCTCAAGACGGTGTTGGCAAAAATGTTACAGGACACCCCCAAAAGCACTTGGTTGTCGGCTCTCCCGGCTGCTCTGTTCCACCTGCGCTCCTCGGTGAATACTAACACGGGTTTCACCCCGTTCGAATTGATGTTTGGCAGGGCTATGCCCGGGGCGTTGCCGGGGGCTAACTCCGCCCCATTACCGGAGGTTGCGACCATCTTCCAGTTCAGGCCGTACTTTGAGGCTCTACAGTCAGTACTCAGGGAACTGACCCCAATTGTACATAACGATGTTGTTGTTTCTGATCATACAGCGCACCTGCCTGAGCAGGTATACGTCAGGAACCACGCTCGTACGGCCTGGCACAAACCACGGTATCTTGGACCTTTCACGGTGACTCAAAGGACTGCCACAGCTGTGAAAGTTGACGGTCGGGATAACTGGTACCACTGGACTCATCTTAAACCCTGCTCAAACTCCACGGGGCTAGTGTGGACCGACCCTGAACGTATTGGGAATGTTAGTGGGACCAATGGCCCCACTGAAGGGGGAGGGGGACAACTCCCACCCCCACCCAGGAGATCACAAAGACTCCGCAATCAGAAAGAGAATGCGGCAACTTAAAGATGAAATGTGGCGTACGGGCCCCTTACGGTGTCCATACTGGGTGTGGGGACTGATACTGGCCTTAAGTATGACAATGATACCAATTATGATAAGGGTGGATGACCAAAACAGTTGTGAGGGGCTAGTAAGGGGACATCCCTTTCCCCAGCTAAAGGCGGAATACCTGAGAGTGTGTCGTCAAAGAGGCACAAAACCAGGCGGAAACTTGGTAATCTATTGTAGTCAAAAAGGAACATTGGCGGTAAAAATGAGAGGTCCAGTGTCAGACCAACACACCCGGGAATGGATTACTCGATGTACAGAAAGGGCAAAGAAAACATGGGAGAACCGAAAGAATGAGAAAGTTTTGTGGAAGCCAAGGTTTTTTGATGTATCTAACATGTCTGTTCCCACAGAAGGCGATGGATCTAGGAAGCGACGGTCTCTGAATGTAGAAGGCCTGGGTCCCGACGAGAATCAATGGGTAAAACTAGCTAAGCACACGCCCGACGAGAATAAATGGGTAAAACTAGCTAAGCACACGGCCAGGGTTACCAACTCAACCCCGCCCTGTTGGGTGTGCTCTTTCAGGCCCCATCATGCTGCAGACGTGCCGTCCACGGTCCCAGTCCCGATTTCGAGTAGGGCCTCGGTTTGTCTATTGTGGCTCCTCCACCATTGGGGTAAAGGGAAGGGGGTCCTACCGGGGTGCGAGCCATACGAGGAGTATGCTAGTCCCTCACAGTGGGTGAGGCCAGGGAGGTGGACGACCGAAACCAATAACACCGTAAGGGAGGGGATACGGTTTGCGGGCGTGGCACATTTTAGGAAGGAGCTAGTGGCGCCTCTTGGGTTTAAGCGGGAATGCATGCAGGGGGACCGGCACTTGGGTAAAACATCGTGCTTAGATTACCTGGGGGATGGGTTTTCTGTAAAAAACCAAACTTGGGCCGAGAGGGTAGAAAAATTCCACAGTGACCTCGTAAACAAAACCGAGATAGAATGTAGTGATCGTTCATTTTTCGGGCAAGCATGGCAGTTAAACCAAACCACGTGGGCTAGGGTGGTGGGAGTGACTCCCCTCGGCTACTCCGCGTTAATACCAGTCCCAACGAGATGGGGATTTCCCACCCCGGTCGGACACGTCTGGCTATGTGGCGGTAATAGTTATTTGTCCCTGCCGAGTGGTTGGTGTGGGACCTGCACCCTGGCTCGTTTGAAGCCCTCATCCATTGTGGTGTCAGATACACTAATGCAAGAAGCCGTACAAGAATATAGACACCATAACCTACATAAGCACGCCATGAGAAAACGGGCCGCCCTAAAGGTGGGAGGCCGGACCCTTGGCCAAGCGTACGTCCCGTTCTCAAATAACAATGGCCGAACGCCCTTGTACGGGGATGCGCGGGGGATGTTGGGTACTCTTATTCCTATGATTGGTACCGCGGCCACCCAGAAGCGGTTAAACGAGGTTTGGTGGGCTCTGGAGGATATCACTGAGGTCATTGGCGAGGTCGTGGACCAAATGGAGAGGAGCCCAGAGCTAAAGGCCGTGGCGGCGGTGGCCATGCAAAACAGGGTAGCCTTAGATGCCTTATATGCAGAACGAGGGGGTATGTGTGCGGCAGTGGGCATTGACCACTGTTGTACATACATCCCCGATGACTCTGGGAATTGGACAGCAATAAGGGATAAGGTAAGGGAGTTAAGGGGTTTCCTAAAGTCCCAAGAAAACCAAGGTCCACAATGGACTTGGCTCAATTGGCTAAATTCCGGTTCCTGGATCCATGTCCTTCAAAAGGTGGGTATATTAATTGGTGTAATACTGTTGATGTGTTGTGTGTTGTTCTGTTGTGTTCTCCCTCTCGTCCGCAGCATGGTCTCCAGGGCTCTGGGGACTTCGGGGGGATTGTACGCAGCTGTGACCCTGCCCCCGGAGGACCCAGAGGCCGGGGACAGGTCCCTGCCTGAAGGGGGTGAGCCGAGCCTGTATCAACTCAGGGCATTTAAGGCTCTGGGATATGAATGGGAGGACACACGTGGCTCAGAATAACTTTAAGAACCATATGATGAGTGTTATGTTGTGATTTGCTTCGCTGTGCTTATATTTTGCAGGAATGTTTATTTTCCTATTAATTCGAGATGGAGCCTATGGAACTGAGGAAGTGAAATGTATCATTGAACCCAGTCCTGGGAGATACCGGTTCCGGATGGAACGATTCGTGAGTGGTGATTATACATGGGAGGACAGTGATGATTTCACAGGGCTGGAGGATGTGGTCGAGTATGCCCAGGCCAAACTCGACACCTGGTGGTGGCACTATACATTGGGCGGGGGACAACTATGTTTTGACGACGGCTGTACCTTCATTAATTAGAAACAAGGAAATGGCCTCTTCGAGGCCAGAAGGGGGTATGAAAAGAATGATTGTTTCTAATCAATGATGTCTTGCTTAGAGAGCAATTTAGCAATAGAAGTGTTGTTTTTACATTGTGAAGCCTCTCAGTTTTCTGTTACAGTGGAGTGGAAAAACACAGAGCCGATGTGCAGACGGGCTCCGAAAACAGACCCCATGCACACGTAAACAAAGAGATAACATGGGCCCAACCAAGGCCGGCTGGCAGACATGGGCCGATAAGTGGAAAGTGCCAGACTCGTACGATGGGAAACTGATGCGCTTAGTATAGGCTCATGAATATTATAATTTGAGGTGTGGTGTGAAGAAGTCTGTGTCCCCAGAGAGTTCAGTCTTCTCCGTGTGGGGTGCTGACAGATTGAGTGTTAGGGACCTGGGGAACAGACGCGTCTGTGTGAGGTGACCTGTGAATAAATCCTCGTGTCTTTAAGTTCCTGGTTTCATAGTCATCTTTATCCTGGTTTGTTTATTAGGCTGATAGTGCAGTGTTGACGACTAACTTTCTAATCCCCCTTCCAGTGTGAATGCGCATTGTCCAACGGTGGTAATGGTAAATATGGAAAAGTAGAGACGACGTGTTAATCATATTTTATTGTGTACAAGGTGACCACCGCAAGGACAAAGAAAAGAGGTTTTCTTCATTGGTGACCCCGACAGTGCTGAAGGGGGGGTTGGAGTCGTCAACTACGGACGTCGGCGGAGGTCCGGTCCCATAAATCATCGCGCTAGACATGCCAGGTGTCTTATCTTCCAAAAACCACTCAACCACGGCTTCATGGACGCGTCCACTCTAGAATAAGGTAAGACTGCTTTTGACTACTATTTTTAACGAGTGTCAAAGTACGTCTATTGGCTATTTTTTGTCTAAATTTTAGTTAGGAGTATAGTCAACGAAGCTAAGTGTTGGATGGTTTAAATCTGCATTGATGGTTGGAAGTAAGAAGGGAAAACACGTCATAACTAAGATACCGAACCAAATACCGAACCAAAATAGAAGTTAAGAAACTGGGAGTATAACTACAGAAGCGAGAGTTTATCTACAGGACTACGCGTTGGGGATATCCCGGTAAAAGCTGATAAGCACGTAGTACGTCCGACCAGCACCGCGGACGCGCGGGCTGGAGATAAGAGTTGTGACACGGCCGTTGACAGTCCGAGGGGCTGTCTGAAATAGGATCGAGGATCCTAAAGTAAATGGGTTTGAGTCCCTGGATCGAGGATCCTAAAGTCTGCGAAAACGGGGGAATTAGGGGTGAAAACATTGAAAATTAGGCATTGATGTTCGGTTATGTTGTTGGAGTCATAGTCGGGTACCCAAACTGTGTGTGGCTGTTGTTTCGTGTTGTCTTTGATTTGGACTGTGTGCTGAATGTTGAATGGGCCATGTGGTTTGTTGTTGAAATACAGCTGCGGATTTTGTCTGAATAGCATTGAGAGAAATCGGTTGTTGTGGAGATTAGCGGATTTTGTAGTGAGAGAGTGAGCAGGCATAATCTTTCTCACCCGTGACACTGTTGTTGTATGGAGGTTGTCGGGTTCGCTTCTAATCTAACTGTGAAAACTCCAGAATCAGCTACTGAACTTTGAGATACATATCACATCACGCTTTGAACTAATAGAGTTGGCTTTGGTTTTGGATGCAACAAGAAGATCGTTATTTCCATTCTGTGTTTGCTTTGCTTGGTGTATAACTTGTGGGACAGAATGCTGGAAATGATGGATTGCAGAGGATGGGTGACGGCGGTAAGAAGGGAGTCGCCTCTCGTGAAAACGACGACGCGAAAAGAGACGGATAAGGCGGTCGAGGCATGTGCACAAGGTTTCAGAGAACAGAAGACGGACCCCACGGCCCCACACACACTGGAATTCTTCTGCAGTGTTTTGACTGCCGCCATGGAGCTATGCGCGAGGGAACAGCAGGATGAGGGAATGTCAAAGAAGGGGGGGGGACTCTCGCAGAGTGAGAGGAAACTCCGGGAGCTCACGATCGGTAAGTATCAAAGAATGAGGAAACACATTGGACCAGTCCTGGCTCTGGCCACAGCACAGTGGATACAAAACCAGAAGATTTTTTCCCCCACTTCAGGGGGCGGGATTCAGAGGCCCCTCCCGAGAGGAGGAGGAGCTCCCGCCTTGGCCCCGACGGCCCCTCCTCCATATGCCCCAGCCCCCTTGGGGACATATCCACAGCTAACAGTGCAAGGTGTTGTGGATGTGGACATTAAAGGCTCACATCCCTTATCAGACAAGGAATCAAAAGCAGTAATGGACATACTGAAAAAGAAGTTCGAACCGGAAGGACCAACATTGAGGGATTTCGGAGGTAATGTATGGGGACAACAGATCCTCGACGTTACTAGGGAACAGGCCACAACGGTTCGAGACGCAGTGGCGGAGGTAAGAAAACAAACAACGACAGCTGTGCAACGAAGCCAAGCGGAGGCGGCCCAGGTAAGAGCAGAAGTGCTAGGGAAGCTGCAGGAACATGCCGATGAAAGAGGCGCAGCAATGGCCGAATTGACCGCCAAATTCGAGGAGCTGACTACCAAAATGGCGGAACAACCTGCGCCAGCACCCCCATTACCAGGGGCGAAGCCAAAACCTACACCAGCGAACCCCAGCTCACTTAAATGGACATATGACAGTGACGAAGATGAGGAGACACTGGATACTGCCGAAGCATACAGAGTCCAGGATGAACTCCTGGGGCTATACAAACAGAAACATGTTATGACACAGGCACTGACCAAAATAAATAAAAAGGAGGAGGAGTCAGTGGAAGAGTGGGAGGCCAGACGTAAGGTGGCCGAAGGGGCGTTACGAGCAGTGACAGAGGCGGCGAAACAAAAAGCAGAGGAGGCACGAAAGCTCCCCGTGGGACAGAGGGGAGGGGCCGCAAACTACCCACTGATACCTACGGGGCCTCCTCTGGTAGATGGGGGGCTCGCCCCAACGACATACAAACCCCTGACTAGTGTTGAGTTACAACATTTAAAAGACATTTTACCCCCCTTACAGAATGGGGGAAAGAACTGGTTCCGCACCTTGCAACTGCAGTGCGCGAACGCACAACTGGCGGTGGGGGATATAAGAGGCCTGGTTTCGGCCTGTGCCCCCCCACACTCAGTGACTCATATCCTGAGGTCTACGGGCTTGCATGTGGCCCCAATGTATGAACCGTTTGATCAGTATTCGGAAGCGTTTATCAATCAAGTGAACCTAATGTACCCACCCCCTTGCCCACAACCTCCTTCGTTTCCAACGTTTATGGCAGGTACTTGCCCCTCCCAATTTATGGATAAATGTATCCAACTGTACATCTCCTCTATGCATGTGCACCCATATAGGGAGCCTCAGACTTCCTGCTTGTTCTTGCAGAACGTGCTGGACGTTCTGCCCGAACCGGTCAAAACAAATTTGAAAAATGTGCCGGGATTAACCGCAGACTCCACGTTGTTCCGGACACATTTCAAACACCACGCTGACATCTTTAACAAGCAGTGTCAAGACAAACTGCAAAACATTGAAACCATGCAGGAGGAACTCCTGAAAACTCAACTGACTCAGGCGCGGCAACGAATGACCGTAGCCAAGAAAGACAGGAAGACTCAGATGGTGGCAACCACTCCCATATTTACACCTACACGATCGCCCGACTCACCAGCAAGCGTCTTATACGCGTCCCATCAACAGCCGTCCGGCCCGACCTCTCAAATGCACATACATGTCCATGGGATGGGGGGACAACCAACAGGGAGAAGGGGTGGTTTCAAGGGACGTAAGGGAAGGGGATCTGGAGGAGCGGGTTTTGGGGGACGGGGAGCCGCAGCTCAAGCACCGACGGGATGTTTTTCCTGTGGGTCACCGGACCACTACATACGGGATTGCCCTGACGCAGGCTGTTTCAACTGTGGAGACCAGGGTCACTGGTTACGGGATTGTCCAGAGCCCCCAACACAAGCCCTCGCGCCAAGGGGTCGCGGGGGCCGGGGTGCTCTGCAGCCGGGGTCTATCCGCGGAGGGGGCTTCCTACCAGGACAACAAGCGCCACCGCCTTGGCGCGGGGGCGGAGCAAGAGGTTGGGGAGGCAACTACCCGGTGTACGACACACACGGGGGCCTGCCCGACGGATACACGGATGAACACTAGGGTTGCCCGGTGAATCCTGGCCCCACCCCGGAACCATTTGTCACGGTAGAGGTGGGTGGGGAGAAGTTGATGATGTTGGTGGACACAGGGGCGACGCACTCCACGACTAGGAGAGCTACGCCTGGAATGTAAAGCACAAGGAGCATCTGTCTCTCGGGACTCACGGGACAAGCGACCCCTCTACGCTTGACAAAAGAATTGACTTTGAAACTTGCCGGACAGACATTTAAATCCTCCCTGATATATTCACCACAGACACCAGTGAACTTATTGGGGCGAGACATCTTGCAGGCCACAGGGGCAGTGATCAACTGCTCACCGGACGCTATGTATATCACCTGGCCGAATGGACATTGTGTGGCCTGTACACCTACCAGGACATATGGACAGTATGTATTTCGAGAAGAAGACGTGATGAATGGTGTTTCTATCTATTGGCTACGACTGGAACCTGGTACTCTGGAGTTGGAAGGACTATATGCGAAGATGCTTGAATGGAAACCATGGTTCAGCCTGCTCCACCCCTATGCCCCTCCAAAGGATCCCCTACACTGCACCCTATTTGACGATCGCAACTCGGACGCTCAATACCAATTGGCATTCGATTGTGAGGTTAGAGGTAACACCTATTCACACACTTCCTCACACCTCTATGTACATGAATCAGGTGTGGTTGCCCCAGTGACTCTCCCAGAGGAAATCATGCCATTTTATAAACGTGACACCTTAACGGCCCCACATGTCTCATTGTTCCTGGGACCAGGACATGAGGCTCGAGAATTGGGACCCTTAACACATGTGCTGAACAAAGCGTTGGATTGGGAATGTACTGCCATGGGTGATGTACAGTAAAGCCCGAGCACCCAGGCCTATAAAATTGATATAGGGTGCTCATCAGATACCTCAGTAGCAGAAGAAGAGATTGTTTCTCGCTCTCATGGCCGTGAATTGACGGATCATGAAGGAGCAGCGGCCATGCTGGCCCAATTCCCGGAGGACTTGTGGTCAAGGGGTCCGGCGGACATTGGTTACTGTACTAAAATCGATCCTGTCAAACTGGATGTAATCCCAGGATCTTGTGTGTATGTTCCTCAACGTCACTTCAGGACAGAAAAGCAACGGGAGGGTATCGAGACGGCCTTAACAGATTTATGGGAGGCAGGGGTTTTGGAACTATCAGACTCTCCTTGGAACACTCCGCTAAACCCGGTTCCCAAACCCGATGGCACCTTCCGACCGGCACACGATTTGCGTAAAGTGAATGAGGTAACCACCACACCACTTTTGCCAGTCCCAGACCCACACAAATGTCTGTCAGTGCTTTCTCCAGACATGGGTTATTTCTGGGTAATTGACTTAAAGCATGCCTTCTTCACCATTCCACTGGCTCCTGAGAGTAGGTATCAATTTGCCTTCACCCATGGAGGCGTAAAACTGCAATATAAAGTAATTCCCCAGGGACACAGGAACTCACCGGGAATCTTCAACCAGGTACTGAAGAATTGTTTGGCACCCACCACAGTGTTACCTGGTTCCGTTGTCCTACAATACGTGGACGATATTTGTATCGGAGGAGTTACGGCTCGCGATTGTTTGGACATGACTGCAGCAGTGCTGAGTCGCTTACACCTGTGGGGTTTTAAGGTCTCAAAATCTAAACTTCAGTGCTGTCGCCCGCAGGTTTCTTTCTTAGGGAAAGTGATTGGCGCAGACAGTCTTGCCCCAAGCGCCTCCCAGAAACAATCGATCTTAAGTGCGGATCGGCCAGAGATGGTCCGCTCGCTGCTCTCCTTCCTGGGGTTGGCCAATTACTCACGCCACCATGTTCCTGATTATACGGGCCTGACAGCACCCCTGAGGGACGTCATCAAGGCCGCGGGTGTCCGAGACTTGCAGGCCAGTTTGGTCTGGACGGAAGAGGCGGATAGGGCCTTCACTGATTTGAAAAAGGCTTTGGCCTCCTGTGCTGACTTGGCGATACCTAACTATCACATACCTTTTCACCTTGACACGACCATCACCTCATGCTCTGGACATGCAGTGTTATGGCAGAAGGGCTCCACGGGGAGACGCAATGTGATTCTTTATGCTTCTACCTTGCTGGATCCCGTGGCGAAAAAATCGACGGATTGCGCTTTATATGCTGACACTTTGGCTTCCCTGTTGAGGAAAGTGGCGCATGTGGTCATGGGTCATCCGTTGGTGGTTTATACCACCCATTCAGTGGTGGCCTATGTCCAGTCCAAGACCTTTGCCCTGACTCCGCAAAGACAGCTTAAGCTGGCGAATGAATTAACGGCCCCAAACCTGACTTTCGCAGCTGACGATGCACCAACGGTTTCCACAGGCATGGGGCTGCCTGGACTACCTCATTGTTGCCAAAACTTTTCTCAGAGGCAATCGGAAATCCGGGCTGGATTGTCCGACAAACCTCTCCCACACTCCAGGTCATTGTTCACGGATGGACATTGTCACAGACTTCCTGATGGCTCTTTGTCCGCGGGGGCGGCGGTAGTGGAGCTTCTCCCTCCCGATCGCACCCACGTGGTGGCGCAGTGGGGCCCGGAAGGGGGTTCCTCGGCGCAGTATGCAGAACTTATGGCTCTGAAATTGGCCCTGGAAATATCACAGGATCAGGAGGTTACCATCTACACGGACTCAGCCTATGTTTGTGGTTTAGTCCTTAGAGACTTAGCAGGGTGGGTGAAGACTGGCTTCTTGACTGCTAAGGGCACTCCGGTAGCCCATAAAGAACTTTGTGAGGAAGTCGCACATTTGTTGCTACTGCCACGCACTTTGGCCGTAGTTAAGGTGCCGGGCCACTCGAAGGCGGGCTCCATGACGGCCATTGGAAATAGAGCCGCAGATTTGGCGGCCAAAACAGCGGGTAGGTATCCCTTAGAGAACAATGTCCCACAGGAACGTGCTTGGGCCATGATACAACAAATACAGCTCCCTATTCTAGACTCGGTCACTCATATATCGGATGTGGGGGTTACGGTGGCGAGTGTGGGTGGACGGCTTGTTGCCCACGCTGGAAACGGTCAGTTAGGGATGCCACTAGACGTGTGGGATCGTGTGTCGCTCCTGGCCTCGTCTTTGCCCCCAGGGCGACGACATGAGTTGGAATTACATCTGGACACCTATTGGAAACCCGTGTACGGGGACACTTCCTCCTTCCAGGGTCTGCTGAGTGTAGTAGACTGTCAGACAGCACATAGTAAGTATGACTCTGACTTCTGGACACGGCACCCGAAGGCCCAACCCCATGGGGACGGGGTCTATCGGGGGCCCACGGGGTTGACTTTCTTGACCTCTTGTATGGAGGAACAAGTTCTGACGGAGATACATGGAGTTCATCACCAGGGTCCGCGGGCCATGACCCGTTTGTTGGAACAGTATTACTATCATCGTACTCCTTTTTTGTTGTGTAAAACCTTTGTACAGGCTTGTGTTGGCTGTGGCAGGTTTAACCCGCACCCGCATCACAGGAGTGGGGCGGGTCTTGTCAAAACTGGACGTTTCCCCGGTGATGTGATTCAGATTGACTTTACCGACATGCTTGTACCCGTGAAGGGCAAGCGCTTCCTTTTGGGAATTGTGGATACGTTCTCTGGATGGCCGGCTTTCTACCCTTGCAAAAGAGAAAGTTCGGCTGAGGTTATGGCAGTGCTTTTGAAGGAATGGATCCCACTTTTTGGTGTCCCTTCTGAACTACATAGTGACTCTGGCACTCATTTCACGGCAACGGACGTGAAAAATCTGTGTTCCCTGCTGGGAATAAACAAATCATTCTCGTGTGTGTACTATCCCCAGGGGAATGGTAAAGTGGAGCGCATGAACCGCACCCTCAAGACGGTGTTGGCAAAAATGTTACAGGACACCCCCAAAAGCACTTGGTTGTCGGCTCTCCCGGCTGCTCTGTTCCACCTGCGCTCCTCGGTGAATACTAACACGGGTTTCACCCCGTTCGAATTGATGTTTGGCAGGGCTATGCCCGGGGCGTTGCCGGGGGCTAACTCCGCCCCATTACCGGAGGTTGCGACCATCTTCCAGTTCAGGCCGTACTTTGAGGCTCTACAGTCAGTACTCAGGGAACTGACCCCAATTGTACATAACGATGTTGTTGTTTCTGATCATACAGCGCACCTGCCTGAGCAGGTATACGTCAGGAACCACGCTCGTACGGCCTGGCACAAACCACGGTATCTTGGACCTTTCACGGTGACTCAAAGGACTGCCACAGCTATGAAAGTTGACGGTCGGGATAACTGGTACCACTGGACTCATCTTAAACCCTGCTCAAACTCCACGGGGCTAGTGTGGACCGACCCTGAACGTATTGGGAATGTTAGTGGGACCAATGGCCCCACTGAAGGGGGAGGGGGACAACTCCCACCCCCACCCAGGAGATCACAAAGACTCCGCAATCAGAAAGAGAATGCGGCAACTTAAAGATGAAATGTGGCGTACGGGCCCCTTACGGTGTCCATACTGGGTGTGGGGACTGATACTGGCCTTAAGTATGACAATGATACCAATTATGATAAGGGTGGATGACCAAAACAGTTGTGAGGGGCTAGTAAGGGGACATCCCTTTCCCCAGCTAAAGGCGGAATACCTGAGAGTGTGTCGTCAAAGAGGCACAAAACCAGGCGGAAACTTGGTAATCTATTGTAGTCAAAAAGGAACATTGGCGGTAAAAATGAGAGGTCCAGTGTCAGACCAACACACCCGGGAATGGATTACTCGATGTACAGAAAGGGCAAAGAAAACATGGGAGAACCGAAAGAATGAGAAAGTTTTGTGGAAGCCAAGGTTTTTTGATGTATCTAACATGTCTGTTCCCACAGAAGGCGATGGATCTAGGAAGCGACGGTCTCTGAATGTAGAAGGCCTGGGTCCCGACGAGAATCAATGGGTAAAACTAGCTAAGCACACGCCCGACGAGAATAAATGGGTAAAACTAGCTAAGCACACGGCCAGGGTTACCAACTCAACCCCGCCCTGTTGGGTGTGCTCTTTCATGCTGCAGACGTGCCGTCCACGGTCCCAGTCCCGATTTCGAGTAGGGCCTCGGTTTGTCTATTGTGGCTCCTCCACCATTGGGGTAAAGGGAAGGGGGTCCTACCGGGGTGCGAGCCATACGAGGAGTATGCTAGTCCCTCACAGTGGGTGAGGCCAGGGAGGTGGACGACCGAAACCAATAACACCGTAAGGGAGGGGATACGGTTTGCGGGCGTGGCACATTTTAGGAAGGAGCTAGTGGCGCCTCTTGGGTTTAAGCGGGAATGCATGCAGGGGGACCGGCACTTGGGTAAAACATCGTGCTTAGATTACCTGGGGGATGGGTTTTCTGTAAAAAACCAAACTTGGGCCGAGAGGGTAGAAAAATTCCACAGTGACCTCGTAAACAAAACCGAGATAGAATGTAGTGATCGTTCATTTTTCGGGCAAGCATGGCAGTTAAACCAAACCACGTGGGCTAGGGTGGTGGGAGTGACTCCCCTCGGCTACTCCGCGTTAATACCAGTCCCAACGAGATGGGGATTTCCCACCCCGGTCGGACACGTCTGGCTATGTGGCGGTAATAGTTATTTGTCCCTGCCGAGTGGTTGGTGTGGGACCTGCACCCTGGCTCGTTTGAAGCCCTCATCCATTGTGGTGTCAGATACACTAATGCAAGAAGCCGTACAAGAATATAGACACCATAACCTACATAAGCACGCCATGAGAAAACGGGCCGCCCTAAAGGTGGGAGGCCGGACCCTTGGCCAAGCGTACGTCCCGTTCTCAAATAACAATGGCCGAACGCCCTTGTACGGGGATGCGCGGGGGATGTTGGGTACTCTTATTCCTATGATTGGTACCGCGGCCACCCAGAAGCGGTTAAACGAGGTTTGGTGGGCTCTGGAGGATATCACTGAGGTCATTGGCGAGGTCGTGGACCAAATGGAGAGGAGCCCAGAGCTAAAGGCCGTGGCGGCGGTGGCCATGCAAAACAGGGTAGCCTTAGATGCCTTATATGCAGAACGAGGGGGTATGTGTGCGGCAGTGGGCATTGACCACTGTTGTACATACATCCCCGATGACTCTGGGAATTGGACAGCAATAAGGGATAAGGTAAGGGAGTTAAGGGGTTTCCTAAAGTCCCAAGAAAACCAAGGTCCACAATGGACTTGGCTCAATTGGCTAAATTCCGGTTCCTGGATCCATGTCCTTCAAAAGGTGGGTATATTAATTGGTGTAATACTGTTGATGTGTTGTGTGTTGTTCTGTTGTGTTCTCCCTCTCGTCCGCAGCATGGTCTCCAGGGCTCTGGGGACTTCGGGGGGATTGTACGCAGCTGTGACCCTGCCCCCGGAGGACCCAGAGGCCGGGGACAGGTCCCTGCCTGAAGGGGGTGAGCCGAGCCTGTATCAACTCAGGGCATTTAAGGCTCTGGGATATGAATGGGAGGACACACGTGGCTCAGAATAACTTTAAGAACCATATGATGAGTGTTATGTTGTGATTTGCTTCGCTGTGCTTATATTTTGCAGGAATGTTTATTTTCCTATTAATTCGAGATGGAGCCTATGGAACTGAGGAAGTGAAATGTATCATTGAACCCAGTCCTGGGAGATACCGGTTCCGGATGGAACGATTCGTGAGTGGTGATTATACATGGGAGGACAGTGATGATTTCACAGGGCTGGAGGATGTGGTCGAGTATGCCCAGGCCAAACTCGACACCTGGTGGTGGCACTATACATTGGGCGGGGGACAACTATGTTTTGACGACGGCTGTACCTTCATTAATTAGAAACAAGGAAATGGCCTCTTCGAGGCCAGAAGGGGGTATGAAAAGAATGATTGTTTCTAATCAATGATGTCTTGCTTAGAGAGCAATTTAGCAATAGAAGTGTTGTTTTTACATTGTGAAGCCTCTCAGTTTTCTGTTACAGTGGAGTGGAAAAACACAGAGCCGATGTGCAGACGGGCTCCGAAAACAGACCCCATGCACACGTAAACAAAGAGATAACATGGGCCCAACCAAGGCCGGCTGGCAGACATGGGCCGATAAGTGGAAAGTGCCAGACTCGTACGATGGGAAACTGATGCGCTTAGTATAGGCTCATGAATATTATAATTTGAGGTGTGGTGTGAAGAAGTCTGTGTCCCCAGAGAGTTCAGTCTTCTCCGTGTGGGGTGCTGACAGATTGAGTGTTAGGGACCTGGGGAACAGACGCGTCTGTGTGAGGTGACCTGTGAATAAATCCTCGTGTCTTTAAGTTCCTGGTTTCATAGTCATCTTTATCCTGGTTTGTTTATTAGGCTGATAGTGCAGTGTTGACGACTAACTTTCTAATCCCCCTTCCAGTGTGAATGCGCATTGTCCAACGGTGGTAATGGTAAATATGGAAAAGTAGAGACGACGTGTTAATCATATTTTATTGTGTACAAGGTGACCACCGCAAGGACAAAGAAAAGAGGTTTTCTTCACCTAAAAAAGGAAGAAGACATAAAACGAGAGGAAGACCTAAAACAAGAGGAAGACATAAAAGAAGAAGAAGACATAAAAGAAGAGGAAGACCTAAAAGAAGAGGAAGACCTAAAAGAAGAGGAAGACCTAAAAGAAGAGGAAGACCTAAAAGAGGAGGAAGACCTAAAAGAGGAGGAAGACATAAAAGAAGAGGAAGACCTAAAAGAGGAGGAAGACCTAAAAGAGGAGGAAGACCTAAAACAAGAGGAAGACATAAAAGAAGAGGAAGACCTAAAACGAGAGGAAGACCTAAAAGAAGAGGAAGACCTAAAAGAGGAGGAAGACCTAAAAGAAGAGGAAGACATAAAAGAAGAGGAAGACCTAAAACAAGAGGAAGACGTAAAAGAAGAGGAAGACCTAAAAAAGGAAGAAGACATAAAACGAGAGGAAGACCTAAAACAAGAGGAAGACATAAAAGAAGAGGAAGACCTTAAAAAGGAAGAAGACATAAAACGAGAGGAAGACATAAAAGAAGAAGAAGACATAAAAGAAGAGGAAGACCTAAAAGAAGAGGAAGACCTAAAAGAAGAGGAAGACCTAAAAGAGGAGGAAGACATAAAAGAAGAGGAAGACCTAAAACGAGAGGAAGACATAAAAGAAGAGGAAGACCTAAAAGGGGAGGAAGACATAAAAGAAGAGGAAGACCTAAAAGAGGAGGAAGACATAAAAGAAGAGGAAGACCTAAAAGAGGAGGAAGACCTAAAAGAGGAGGAAGACCTAAAACGAGAGGAAGACATAAATGAAGAGGAAGACCTAAAACGAGAGGAAGACCTAAAAGAAGAGGAAGACCTAAAAGAGGAGGAAGACCTAAAAGAGGAGGAAGACATAAAAGAGGAGGAAGACATAAAAGAAGAGGAAGACCTAAAAGAAGAGGAAGACATAAAAGAGGAGGAAGACCTAAAACAGGAGGAAGACCTAAAAGAGGAGGAAGACCTAAAAGAGGAGGAAGACATAAAAGAAGAGGAGGACCTAAAAGAAGAGGAAGACCTAAAAGAAGAGGAAGACATAAAAGAAGAAGAAGACATAAAAGAAGAGGAAGACCTAAAAGAGGAGGAAGACCTAAAAGAGGAGGAAGACATAAAAGAGGAGGAAGACCTAAAACAGGAGGAAGACCTAAAAGAGGAGGAAGACATAAAAGAAGAGGAAGACATAAAATAGGAGGAAGACCTAAAAGAAGAGGAAGACCTAAAACAAGAGGAAGACGTAAAAGAAGAGGAACACCTTAAAAAGGAAGAAGACATAAAACGAGAGGAAGACATAAAAGAAGAAGAAGACATAAAAGAAGAGGAAGACCTAAAAGAAGAGGAAGACCTAAAAGAAGAGGAAGACCTAAAAGAAGAGGAAGACATAAAATAGGAGGAAGACCTAAAAGAAGAGGAAGACCTAAAACAAGAGGAAGACGTAAAAGAAGAGGAACACCTTAAAAAGGAAGAAGACATAAAACGAGAGGAAGACATAAAAGAAGAGGAAGACCTAAAAGAAGAGGAAGACCTAAAAGAAGAGGAAGACCTAAAAGAAGAGGAAGACCTAAAAGAGGAGGAAGACCTAAAAGAGGAGGAAGACATAAAAGAAGAGGAAGACCTAAAAGAAGAGGAAGACATAAAAGAGGAGGAAGACCTAAAACAGGAGGAAGACCTAAAAGAGGAGGAAGACATAAAAGAAGAGGAAGACCTAAAACGAGAGGAAGACATAAAAGAGGAGGAAGACCTAAAAGAGGAGGAAGACCTAAAAGAGGAGGAAGACATAAAAGAGGAGGAAGACCTAAAAGAGGAGGAAGACATAAAAGAGGAGGAAGACCTAAAACAGGAGGAAGACCTAAAAGAGGAGGAAGACCTAAAAGAAGAGGAAGACCTAAAACAAGAGGAAGACGTAAAAGAAGAGGAACACCTTAAAAAGGAAGAAGACATAAAACGAGAGGAAGACATAAAAGAAGAAGAAGACATAAAAGAAGAGGAAGACCTAAAAGAAGAGGAAGACCTAAAAGAAGAGGAAGACCTAAAAGAAGAGGAAGACCTAAAAGAGGAGGAAGACCTAAAAGAGGAGGAAGACCTAAAAGAAGAGGAAGACTTAAAAGAGGAGGAAGACCTAAAAGAGGAGGAAGACATAAAAGAGGAGGAAGACATAAAAGAAGAGGAAGACCTAAAAGAAGAGGAAGACATAAAAGAGGAGGAAGACCTAAAACAGGAGGAAGACCTAAAAGAGGAGGAAGACATAAAAGAAGAGGAAGACCTAAAACGAGAGGAAGACATAAAAGAGGAGGAAGACCTAAAAGAGGAGGAAGACCTAAAAGAGGAGGAAGACATAAAAGAAGAGGAGGACCTAAAAGAAGAGGAAGACCTAAAAGAAGAGGAAGACATAAAAGAAGAAGAAGACATAAAAGAAGAGGAAGACCTAAAAGAGGAGGAAGACCTAAAAGAGGAGGAAGACATAAAAGAAGAGGAAGACCTAAAACAGGAGGAAGACCTAAAAGAGGAGGAAGACATAAAAGAAGAGGAAGACCTAAAACGAGAGGAAGACATAAAAGAGGAGGAAGACCTAAAAGAGGAGGAAGACCTAAAAGAGGAGGAAGACATAAAAGAAGAGGAGGACCTAAAAGAAGAGGAAGACCTAAAAGAAGAGGAAGACATAAAAGAAGAAGAAGACATAAAAGAAGAGGAAGACCTAAAAGAGGAGGAAGACCTAAAAGAGGAGGAAGACATAAAAGAGGAGGAAGACCTAAAACAGGAGGAAGACCTAAAAGAGGAGGAAGACATAAAAGAAGAGGAAGACATAAAATAGGAGGAAGACCTAAAAGAGGAGGAAGACCTAAAAGAAGAGGAAGACATAAAAGAAGAGGAAGACCTAAAACAAGAGGAAGACGTAAAAGAAGAGGAAGACCTAAAAAAGGAAGAAGACATAAAACGAGAGGAAGACCTAAAACAAGAGGAAGACATAAAAGAAGAGGAAGACCTTAAAAAGGAAGAAGACATAAAACGAGAGGAAGACATAAAAGAAGAAGAAGACATAAAAGAAGAGGAAGACCTAAAAGAAGAGGAAGACCTAAAAGAAGAGGAAGACCTAAAAGAGGAGGAAGACATAAAAGAAGAGGAAGACCTAAAACGAGAGGAAGACATAAAAGAAGAGGAAGACCTAAAAGAGGAGGAAGACATAAAAGAAGAGGAAGACCTAAAAGAGGAGGAAGACCTAAAAGAGGAGGAAGACCTAAAACGAGAGGAAGACCTAAAAGAAGAGGAAGACCTAAAAGAGGAGGAAGACCTAAAAGAAGAGGAAGACCTAAAAGAAGAGGAAGACCTAAAAGAAGAGGAAGACCTAAAAGAGGAGGAAGACCTAAAAGAGGAGGAAGACCTAAAAGAAGAGGAAGACTTAAAAGAGGAGGAAGACATAAAAGAGGAGGAAGACATAAAAGAAGAGGAAGACCTAAAAGAAGAGGAAGACATAAAAGAGGAGGAAGACCTAAAACAGGAGGAAGACCTAAAAGAGGAGGAAGACATAAAAGAAGAGGAAGACCTAAAACGAGAGGAAGACATAAAAGAGGAGGAAGACCTAAAAGAGGAGGAAGACCTAAAAGAGGAGGAAGACATAAAAGAAGAGGAAGACCTAAAAGAGGAGGAAGACCTAAAAGAGGAGGAAGACATAAAAGAAGAGGAAGACCTAAAAGAGGAGGAAGACCTAAAAGAGGAGGAAGACATAAAAGAAGAGGAGGACCTAAAAGAAGAGGAAGACCTAAAAGAAGAGGAAGACATAAAAGAAGAAGAAGACATAAAAGAAGAGGAAGACCTAAAAGAGGAGGAAGACATAAAAGAAGAGGAAGACCTAAAAGAGGAGGAAGACATAAAAGAAGAGGAAGACCTAAAAGAGGAGGAAGACCTAAAAGAGGAGGAAGACATAAAAGAGGAGGAAGACATAAAAGAGGAGGAAGACCTAAAACGAGAGGAAGACATAAATGAAGAGGAAGACCTAAAACGAGAGGAAGACCTAAAAGAAGAGGAAGACCTAAAAGAGGAGGAAGACCTAAAAGAAGAGGAGGACCTAAAAGAGGAGGAAGACATAAAAGAGGAGGAAGACCTAAAAGAGGAGGAAGACATAAAAGAAGAGGAAGACCTAAAAGAGGAGGAAGACCTAAAACAGGAGGAAGACCTAAAAGAGGAGGAAGACCTAAAAGAAGAGGAAGACCTAAAAGAGGAGGAAGACCTAAAAGAGGAGGAAGACATAAAAGAGGAGGAAGACCTAAAAGAGGAGGAAGACATAAAAGAGGAGGAAGACCTAAAACAGGAGGAAGACCTAAAAGAGGAGGAAGACATAAAAGAAGAGGAAGACATAAAATAGGAGGAAGACCTAAAAGAAGAGGAAGACCTAAAACAAGAGGAAGACGTAAAAGAAGAGGAAGACCTAAAAGAAGAGGAAGACCTAAAAGAAGAGGAAGACCTAAAAGAAGAGGAAGACCTAAAAGAGGAGGAAGACCTAAAAGAAGAGGAAGACTTAAAAGAGGAGGAAGACCTAAAAGAGGAGGAAGACATAAAAGAGGAGGAAGACATAAAAGAAGAGGAAGACCTAAACGAAGAGGAAGACATAAATGAGGAGGAAGACCTAAAAGAGGAGGAAGACATAAAAGAAGAGGAAGACCTAAAACGAGAGGAAGACATAAAAGAGGAGGAAGACATAAAAGAGGAGGAAGACCTAAAAGAGGAGGAAGACATAAAAGAAGAGGAGGACCTAAAAGAAGAGGAAGACCTAAAAGAAGAGGAAGACATAAAAGAAGAAGAAGACATAAAAGAAGAGGAAGACCTAAAAGAGGAGGAAGACCTAAAAGAGGAGGAAGACATAAAAGAAGAGGAAGACCTAAAAGAGGAGGAATATCTAAAAGAGGAGGAAGACCTAAAAGAGGAGGAAGACCTAAAAGAGGAGGAAGACATAAAAGAGGAGGAAGACATAAAAGAAGAGGAAGACCTAAAACGAGAGGAAGACCTAAAAGAAGAGGAAGACCTAAAACGAGAGGAAGACATAAAAGAAGAGGAAGACCTAAAAGAGGAGGAAGACCTAAAAGTAGAGGAAGACCTAAAAGAGGAGGAAGACCTAAAAGAGGAGGAAGACATAAAAGAAGAGGAAGACCTAAAAGAGGAGGAAGACATAAAAGAAGAGGAAGACATAAAAGAGGAGGAAGGCCTAAAAGAAGAGGAAGACCTAAAAGAGGAGGAAGACCTAAAACAGGAGGAAGACCTAAAAGAGGAGGAAGACCTAAAACAGGAGGAAGACCTAAAAGAGGAGGAAGACATAAAAGAAGAGGAAGACCTAAAAGAAGAGGAAGACATAAAAGAGGAGGAAGACCTAAAAGAGGAGGAAGACATAAAAGAAGAGGAAGACCTAAAACGAGAGGAAGACATAAAAGAGGAGGAAGACCTAAAAGAGGAGGAAGACCTAAAAGAGGAGGAAGACATAAAAGAAGAGGAGGACCTAAAAGAAGAGGAAGACCTAAAACAAGAGGAAGACGTAAAAGAAGAGGAAGACATAAAAGAAGAGGAAGACCTAAAAAAGGAAGAAGACATAAAACGAGAGGAAGACATAAAAGAAGAAGAAGACATAAAAGAAGAGGAAGACCTAAAAGAAGAGGAAGACCTAAAACGAGAGGAAGACATAAAAGAAGAGGAAGACCTAAAACGAGAGAAAGAAATAAAAGAAGAGGAAGACCTAAAAGAAGAGGAAGACCTAAAAGAAGAGGAAGACATAAAAGAAGAAGAAGACATAAAAGAAGAGGAAGACCTAAAAGAGGAGGAAGACCTAAAAGAGGAGGAAGACCTAAAAGAGGAGGAAGACATAAAAGAAGAGGAAGACCTAAAAGAGGAGGAATATCTAAAAGAGGAGGAAGACCTAAAACGAGAGGAAGACCTAAAAGAAGAGGAAGACCTAAAAGAGGAGGAAGACCTAAAAGAAGAGGAAGACCTAAAAGAGGAGGAAGACCTAAAAGAGGAGGAAGACATAAAAGAGGAGGAAGACATAAAAGAAGAGGAAGACCTAAAACGAGAGGAAGACCTAAAAGAAGAGGAAGACCTAAAACGAGAGGAAGACATAAAAGAAGAGGAAGACCTAAAATAGGAGGAAGACCTAAAAGAAGAGGAAGACCTAAAAGAGGAGGAAGACCTAAAAGAGGAGGAAGACCTAAAAGAGGAGGAAGACCTAAAAGAGGAGGAAGACCTAAAACGAGAGGAAGACATAAATGAAGAGGAAGACCTAAAACGAGAGGAAGACCTAAAAGAAGAGGAAGACCTAAAAGAGGAGGAAGACCTAAAAGAAGAGGAAGACCTAAAAGAGGAGGAAGACATAAAAGAGGAGGAAGACCTAAAAGAGGAGGAAGACATAAAAGAAGAGGAAGACCTAAAAGAGGAGGAAGACCTAAAAGAGGAGGAAGACCTAAAACGAGAGGAAGACATAAATGAAGAGGAAGACCTAAAAGAGGAGGAAGACCTAAAACGAGAGGAAGACCTAAAAGAAGAGGAAGACCTAAAAGAGGAGGAAGACCTAAAAGAAGAGGAAGACCTAAAAGAGGAGGAAGACCTAAAAGAGGAGGAAGACATAAAAGAGGAGGAAGACATAAAAGAGGAGGAAGACATAAAATAGGAGGAAGACCTAAAAGAAGAGGAAGACCTAAAACAAGAGGAAGACGTAAAAGAAGAGGAAGACCTAAAAGAGGAGGAAGACCTAAAAGAGGAGGAAGACATAAAAGAAGAGGAAGACCTAAAAGAGGAGGAAGACCTAAAAGAGGAGGAAGACCTAAAACAAGAGGAAGACATAAAAGAAGAGGAAGACCTAAAACGAGAGGAAGACATAAAAGAGGAGGAAGACCTAAAAGAGGAGGAAGACCTAAAAGAGGAGGAAGACATAAAAGAAGAGGAGGACCTAAAAGAAGAGGAAGACCTAAAAGAAGAGGAAGACATAAAAGAAGAAGACCTAAAAGAAGAGGAAGACCTAAAAGAGGAGGAAGACATAAAAGAAGAGGAAGACCTAAAAGAGGAGGAAGACATAAAAGAAGAGGAAGACCTAAAAGAGGAGGAAGACCTAAAAGAGGAGGAAGACCTAAAACGAGAGGAAGACCTAAAAGAAGAGGAAGACCTAAAAGAGGAGGAAGACCTAAAAGAAGAGGAAGACCTAAAAGAGGAGGAAGACCTAAAAGAGGAGGAAGACATAAAAGAGGAGGAAGACATAAAAGAGGAGGAAGACCTAAAACGAGAGGAAGACCTAAAAGAAGAGGAAGACCTAAAAGAGGAGGAAGACCTAAAAGAAGAGGAGGACCTAAAAGAGGAGGAAGACATAAAAGAGGAGGAAGACCTAAAAGAGGAGGAAGACATAAAAGAAGAGGAAGACCTAAAAGAGGAGGAAGACCTAAAAGAGGAGGAAGACCTAAAACGAGAGGAAGACATAAATGAAGAGGAAGACCTAAAACGAGAGGAAGACCTAAAAGAAGAGGAAGACCTAAAAGAGGAGGAAGACCTAAAAGAAGAGGAAGACCTAAAAGAGGAGGAAGACCTAAAAGAGGAGGAAGACATAAAAGAGGAGGAAGACCTAAAAGAGGAGGAAGACATAAAAGAGGAGGAAGACCTAAAACAGGAGGAAGACCTAAAAGAGGAGGAAGACATAAAAGAAGAGGAAGACATAAAATAGGAGGAAGACCTAAAAGAAGAGGAAGACCTAAAACAAGAGGAAGACGTAAAAGAAGAGGAAGACCTAAAAGAAGAGGAAGACCTAAAAGAAGAGGAAGACCTAAAAGAAGAGGAAGACCTAAAAGAGGAGGAAGACCTAAAAGAAGAGGAAGACTTAAAAGAGGAGGAAGACCTAAAAGAGGAGGAAGACATAAAAGAGGAGGAAGACATAAAAGAAGAGGAAGACCTAAACGAAGAGGAAGACATAAATGAGGAGGAAGACCTAAAACAGGAGGAAGACCTAAAAGAAGAGGAAGACCTAAAACAGGAGGAAGACCTAAAAGAAGAGGAAGACATAAAAGAGGAGGAAGACCTAAAAGAGGAGGAAGACATAAAAGAAGAGGAAGACCTAAAACGAGAGGAAGACATAAAAGAGGAGGAAGACCTAAAAGAGGAGGAAGACCTAAAAGAGGAGGAAGACATAAAAGAAGAGGAGGACCTAAAAGAAGAGGAAGACCTAAAAGAAGAGGAAGACATAAAAGAAGAAGAAGACATAAAAGAAGAGGAAGACCTAAAAGAGGAGGAAGACCTAAAAGAGGAGGAAGACATAAAAGAAGAGGAAGACCTAAAAGAGGAGGAATATCTAAAAGAGGAGGAAGACCTAAAAGAGGAGGAAGACCTAAAAGAGGAGGAAGACATAAAAGAGGAGGAAGACATAAAAGAAGAGGAAGACCTAAAACGAGAGGAAGACCTAAAAGAAGAGGAAGACCTAAAACGAGAGGAAGACATAAAAGAAGAGGAAGACCTAAAAGAGGAGGAAGACCTAAAAGTAGAGGAAGACCTAAAAGAGGAGGAAGACCTAAAAGAGGAGGAAGACATAAAAGAAGAGGAAGACCTAAAAGAGGAGGAAGACATAAAAGAAGAGGAAGACATAAAAGAGGAGGAAGGCCTAAAAGAAGAGGAAGACCTAAAAGAGGAGGAAGACCTAAAACAGGAGGAAGACCTAAAAGAGGAGGAAGACCTAAAACAGGAGGAAGACATAAAAGAAGAAGAAGACCTAAAAGAAGAGGAAGACATAAAAGAGGAGGAAGACCTAAAAGAGGAGGAAGACATAAAAGAAGAGGAAGACCTAAAACGAGAGGAAGACATAAAAGAGGAGGAAGACCTAAAAGAGGAGGAAGACCTAAAAGAGGAGGAAGACATAAAAGAAGAGGAGGACCTAAAAGAAGAGGAAGACCTAAAACAAGAGGAAGACGTAAAAGAAGAGGAAGACATAAAAGAAGAGGAAGACCTAAAAAAGGAAGAAGACATAAAACGAGAGGAAGACATAAAAGAAGAAGAAGACATAAAAGAAGAGGAAGACCTAAAAGAAGAGGAAGACCTAAAACGAGAGGAAGACATAAAAGAAGAGGAAGACCTAAAACGAGAGAAAGAAATAAAAGAAGAGGAAGACCTAAAAGAAGAGGAAGACCTAAAAGAAGAGGAAGACATAAAAGAAGAAGAAGACATAAAAGAAGAGGAAGACCTAAAAGAGGAGGAAGACCTAAAAGAGGAGGAAGACCTAAAAGAGGAGGAAGACATAAAAGAAGAGGAAGACCTAAAAGAGGAGGAATATCTAAAAGAGGAGGAAGACCTAAAACGAGAGGAAGACCTAAAAGAAGAGGAAGACCTAAAAGAGGAGGAAGACCTAAAAGAAGAGGAAGACCTAAAAGAGGAGGAAGACCTAAAAGAGGAGGAAGACCTAAAAGAAGAGGAAGACCTAAAACGAGAGGAAGACATAAAAGAGGAGGAAGCCCTAAAAGAAGAGGAAGACATAAAAGAGGAGGAAGACCTAAAAGAGGAGGAAGACCTAAAAGAAGAGGAAGACCTAAAACGAGAGGAAGACATAAAAGAGGAGGAAGACATAAAAGAAGAGGAAGACCTAAAACGAGAGGAAGACATAAAAGAAGAGGAAGACCTAAAATAGGAGGAAGACCTAAAAGTAGAGGAAGACCTAAAAGAGGAGGAAGACCTAAAAGAGGAGGAAGACCTAAAAGAGGAGGAAGACCTAAAAGAGGAGGAAGACCTAAAACGAGAGGAAGACATAAATGAAGAGGAAGACCTAAAACGAGAGGAAGACCTAAAAGAAGAGGAAGACCTAAAAGAGGAGGAAGACCTAAAAGAAGAGGAAGACCTAAAAGAGGAGGAAGACATAAAAGAGGAGGAAGACCTAAAAGAGGAGGAAGACATAAAAGAAGAGGAAGACCTAAAAGAGGAGGAAGACCTAAAAGAGGAGGAAGACCTAAAACGAGAGGAAGACATAAATGAAGAGGAAGACCTAAAACGAGAGGAAGACCTAAAAGAAGAGGAAGACCTAAAAGAGGAGGAAGACCTAAAAGAAGAGGAAGACCTAAAAGAGGAGGAAGACCTAAAAGAGGAGGAAGACATAAAAGAGGAGGAAGACATAAAAGAGGAGGAAGACATAAAATAGGAGGAAGACCTAAAAGAAGAGGAAGACCTAAAACAAGAGGAAGACGTAAAAGAAGAGGATGACCTAAAAAAGGAAGAAGACATAAAACGAGAGGAAGACATAAAACGAGAGGAAGACATAAAAGTAGAGGAAGACCTAAAAGAGGAGGAAGACCTAAAAGAGGAGGAAGACCTAAAAGAGGAGGAAGACCTAAAAGAGGAGGAAGACCTAAAACGAGAGGAAGACATAAATGAAGAGGAAGACCTAAAACGAGAGGAAGACCTAAAAGAAGAGGAAGACCTAAAAGAGGAGGAAGACCTAAAAGAAGAGGAAGACCTAAAAGAGGAGGAAGACCTAAAAGAGGAGGAAGACATAAAAGAGGAGGAAGACATAAAAGAAGAGGAAGACCTAAAACGAGAGGAAGACCTAAAAGAAGAGGAAGACCTAAAAGAAGAGGAAGACCTTAAAAAGGAAGAAGACATAAAACGAGAGGAAGACATAAAAGAAGAAGAAGACATAAAAGAAGAGGAAGACCTAAAAGAAGAGGAAGACCTAAAAGAAGAGGAAGACCTAAAAGAAGAGGAAGACCTAAAAGAGGAGGAAGACCTAAAAGAGGAGGAAGACATAAAAGAAGAGGAAGACCTAAAAGAGGAGGAAGACCTAAAAGAGGAGGAAGACCTAAAACAAGAGGAAGACATAAAAGAAGAGGAAGACCTAAAACGAGAGGAAGACCTAAAAGAAGAGGAAGACCTAAAAGAGGAGGAAGACCTAAAAGAAGAGGAAGACATAAAAGAGGAGGAAGACCTAAAAGAGGAGGAAGACCTAAAACGAGAGGAAGACATAAATGAAGAGGAAGACCTAAAACGAGAGGAAGACCTAAAAGAAGAGGAAGACCTAAAAGAGGAGGAAGACCTAAAAGAAGAGGAAGACCTAAAAGAGGAGGAAGACCTAAAAGAGGAGGAAGACATAAAAGAGGAGGAAGACATAAAAGAAGAGGAAGACCTAAAACGAGAGGAAGACCTAAAAGAAGAGGAAGACCTAAAAGAAGAGGAAGACCTTAAAAAGGAAGAAGACATAAAACGAGAGGAAGACATAAAAGAAGAAGAAGACATAAAAGAAGAGGAAGACCTAAAAGAAGAGGAAGACCTAAAAGAAGAGGAAGACCTAAAAGAAGAGGAAGACCTAAAAGAGGAGGAAGACCTAAAAGAGGAGGAAGACATAAAAGAAGAGGAAGACCTAAAAGAGGAGGAAGACCTAAAAGAGGAGGAAGACCTAAAACAAGAGGAAGACATAAAAGAAGAGGAAGACCTAAAACGAGAGGAAGACCTAAAAGAAGAGGAAGACCTAAAAGAGGAGGAAGACCTAAAAGAAGAGGAAGACATAAAAGAAGAGGAAGACCTAAAACAAGAGGAAGACGTAAAAGAAGAGGAAGACCTAAAAAAGGAAGAAGACATAAAACGAGAGGAAGACCTAAAACAAGAGGAAGACATAAAAGAAGAGGAAGACCTTAAAAAGGAAGAAGACATAAAACGAGAGGAAGACATAAAAGAAGAAGAAGACATAAAAGAAGAGGAAGACCTAAAAGAAGAGGAAGACCTAAAAGAAGAGGAAGACCTAAAAGAGGAGGAAGACATAAAAGAAGAGGAAGACCTAAAACGAGAGGAAGACATAAAAGAAGAGGAAGACCTAAAAGGGGAGGAAGACATAAAAGAAGAGGAAGACCTAAAAGAGGAGGAAGACATAAAAGAAGAGGAAGACCTAAAAGAGGAGGAAGACCTAAAAGAGGAGGAAGACCTAAAACGTGAGGAAGACCTAAAAGAAGAGGAAGACCTAAAAGAGGAGGAAGACCTAAAAGAAGAGGAAGACCTAAAAGAGGAGGAAGACCTAAAAGAGGAGGAAGACATAAAAGAGGAGGAAGACCTAAAAGAGGAGGAGGACATAAAAGAAGAGGAAGACCTAAAAGAAGAGGAAGACCTAAAAGAGGAGGAAGACCTAAAAGAGGAGGAAGACCTAAAAGAGGAGGAAGACATAAAAGAGGAGGAAGACCTAAAACAGGAGGAAGACCTAAAAGAGGAGGAAGACATAAAAGAAGAGGAAGACATAAAATAGGAGGAAGACCTAAAAGAAGAGGAAGACCTAAAACAAGAGGAAGACGTAAAAGAAGAGGATGACCTAAAAAAGGAAGAAGACATAAAACGAGAGGAAGACCTAAAACAAGAGGAAGACATAAAAGAAGAAGAAGACATAAAAGAAGAGGAAGACCTAAAAGAAGAGGAAGACCTAAAAGAAGAGGAAGACCTAAAAGAAGAGGAAGACCTAAAAGAGGAGGAAGACCTAAAAGAGGAGGAAGACATAAAAGAAGAGGAAGACCTAAAAGAGGAGGAAGACCTAAAAGAGGAGGAAGACCTAAAACAAGAGGAAGACATAAAAGAAGAGGAAGACCTAAAACGAGAGGAAGACCTAAAAGAAGAGGAAGACCTAAAAGAGGAGGAAGACCTAAAAGAAGAGGAAGACATAAAAGAAGAGGAAGACCTAAAACAAGAGGAAGACATAAAAGAGGAGGAAGACCTAAAACAGGAGGAAGACCTAAAAGAGGAGGAAGACCTAAAAGAGGAGGAAGACATAAAAGAAGAGGAGGACCTAAAAGAAGAGGAAGACCTAAAAGAAGAGGAAGACATAAAAGAAGAAGAAGACATAAAAGAAGAGGAAGACCTAAAAGAGGAGGAAGACCTAAAAGAGGAGGAAGACATAAAAGAGGAGGAAGACCTAAAACAGGAGGAAGACCTAAAAGAGGAGGAAGACATAAAAGAAGAGGAAGACATAAAATAGGAGGAAGACCTAAAAGAAGAGGAAGACCTAAAACAAGAGGAAGACGTAAAAGAAGAGGAACACCTTAAAAAGGAAGAAGACATAAAACGAGAGGAAGACATAAAAGAAGAAGAAGACATAAAAGAAGAGGAAGACCTAAAAGAAGAGGAAGACCTAAAAGAAGAGGAAGACCTAAAAGAAGAGGAAGACATAAAATAGGAGGAAGACCTAAAAGAAGAGGAAGACCTAAAACAAGAGGAAGACGTAAAAGAAGAGGAACACCTTAAAAAGGAAGAAGACATAAAACGAGAGGAAGACATAAAAGAAGAGGAAGACCTAAAAGAAGAGGAAGACCTAAAAGAAGAGGAAGACCTAAAAGAAGAGGAAGACCTAAAAGAGGAGGAAGACCTAAAAGAGGAGGAAGACATAAAAGAAGAGGAAGACCTAAAAGAAGAGGAAGACATAAAAGAGGAGGAAGACCTAAAACAGGAGGAAGACCTAAAAGAGGAGGAAGACATAAAAGAAGAGGAAGACCTAAAACGAGAGGAAGACATAAAAGAGGAGGAAGACCTAAAAGAGGAGGAAGACCTAAAAGAGGAGGAAGACATAAAAGAGGAGGAAGACCTAAAAGAGGAGGAAGACATAAAAGAGGAGGAAGACCTAAAACAGGAGGAAGACCTAAAAGAGGAGGAAGACCTAAAAGAAGAGGAAGACCTAAAACAAGAGGAAGACGTAAAAGAAGAGGAACACCTTAAAAAGGAAGAAGACATAAAACGAGAGGAAGACATAAAAGAAGAAGAAGACATAAAAGAAGAGGAAGACCTAAAAGAAGAGGAAGACCTAAAAGAAGAGGAAGACCTAAAAGAAGAGGAAGACCTAAAAGAGGAGGAAGACCTAAAAGAGGAGGAAGACCTAAAAGAAGAGGAAGACTTAAAAGAGGAGGAAGACCTAAAAGAGGAGGAAGACATAAAAGAGGAGGAAGACATAAAAGAAGAGGAAGACCTAAAAGAAGAGGAAGACATAAAAGAGGAGGAAGACCTAAAACAGGAGGAAGACCTAAAAGAGGAGGAAGACATAAAAGAAGAGGAAGACCTAAAACGAGAGGAAGACATAAAAGAGGAGGAAGACCTAAAAGAGGAGGAAGACCTAAAAGAGGAGGAAGACATAAAAGAAGAGGAAGACATAAAAGAAGAAGAAGACATAAAAGAAGAGGAAGACCTAAAAGAGGAGGAAGACCTAAAAGAGGAGGAAGACATAAAAGAAGAGGAAGACCTAAAACAGGAGGAAGACCTAAAAGAGGAGGAAGACATAAAAGAAGAGGAAGACCTAAAACGAGAGGAAGACATAAAAGAGGAGGAAGACCTAAAAGAGGAGGAAGACCTAAAAGAGGAGGAAGACATAAAAGAAGAGGAGGACCTAAAAGAAGAGGAAGACCTAAAAGAAGAGGAAGACATAAAAGAAGAAGAAGACATAAAAGAAGAGGAAGACCTAAAAGAGGAGGAAGACCTAAAAGAGGAGGAAGACATAAAAGAGGAGGAAGACCTAAAACAGGAGGAAGACCTAAAAGAGGAGGAAGACATAAAAGAAGAGGAAGACATAAAATAGGAGGAAGACCTAAAAGAGGAGGAAGACCTAAAAGAAGAGGAAGACATAAAAGAAGAGGAAGACCTAAAACAAGAGGAAGACGTAAAAGAAGAGGAAGACCTAAAAAAGGAAGAAGACATAAAACGAGAGGAAGACCTAAAACAAGAGGAAGACATAAAAGAAGAGGAAGACCTTAAAAAGGAAGAAGACATAAAACGAGAGGAAGACATAAAAGAAGAAGAAGACATAAAAGAAGAGGAAGACCTAAAAGAAGAGGAAGACCTAAAAGAAGAGGAAGACCTAAAAGAAGAGGAAGACCTAAAAGAGGAGGAAGACATAAAAGAAGAGGAAGACCTAAAACGAGAGGAAGACATAAAAGAAGAGGAAGACCTAAAAGAGGAGGAAGACATAAAAGAAGAGGAAGACCTAAAAGAGGAGGAAGACCTAAAAGAGGAGGAAGACCTAAAACGAGAGGAAGACCTAAAAGAAGAGGAAGACCTAAAAGAGGAGGAAGACCTAAAAGAAGAGGAAGACCTAAAAGAAGAGGAAGACCTAAAAGAAGAGGAAGACCTAAAAGAGGAGGAAGACCTAAAAGAGGAGGAAGACCTAAAAGAAGAGGAAGACTTAAAAGAGGAGGAAGACATAAAAGAGGAGGAAGACATAAAAGAAGAGGAAGACCTAAAAGAAGAGGAAGACATAAAAGAGGAGGAAGACCTAAAACAGGAGGAAGACCTAAAAGAGGAGGAAGACATAAAAGAAGAGGAAGACCTAAAACGAGAGGAAGACATAAAAGAGGAGGAAGACCTAAAAGAGGAGGAAGACCTAAAAGAGGAGGAAGACATAAAAGAAGAGGAAGACCTAAAAGAGGAGGAAGACCTAAAAGAGGAGGAAGACATAAAAGAAGAGGAAGACCTAAAAGAGGAGGAAGACCTAAAAGAGGAGGAAGACATAAAAGAAGAGGAGGACCTAAAAGAAGAGGAAGACCTAAAAGAAGAGGAAGACATAAAAGAAGAAGAAGACATAAAAGAAGAGGAAGACCTAAAAGAGGAGGAAGACATAAAAGAAGAGGAAGACCTAAAAGAGGAGGAAGACATAAAAGAAGAGGAAGACCTAAAAGAGGAGGAAGACCTAAAAGAGGAGGAAGACCTAAAACGAGAGGAAGACCTAAAAGAAGAGGAAGACCTAAAAGAGGAGGAAGACCTAAAAGAAGAGGAAGAACTAAAAGAGGAGGAAGACCTAAAAGAGGAGGAAGACATAAAAGAGGAGGAAGACATAAAAGAGGAGGAAGACCTAAAACGAGAGGAAGACATAAATGAAGAGGAAGACCTAAAACGAGAGGAAGACCTAAAAGAAGAGGAAGACCTAAAAGAGGAGGAAGACCTAAAAGAAGAGGAGGACCTAAAAGAGGAGGAAGACATAAAAGAGGAGGAAGACCTAAAAGAGGAGGAAGACATAAAAGAAGAGGAAGACCTAAAAGAGGAGGAAGACCTAAAACAGGAGGAAGACCTAAAAGAGGAGGAAGACCTAAAAGAAGAGGAAGACCTAAAAGAGGAGGAAGACCTAAAAGAGGAGGAAGACATAAAAGAGGAGGAAGACCTAAAAGAGGAGGAAGACATAAAAGAGGAGGAAGACCTAAAACAGGAGGAAGACCTAAAAGAGGAGGAAGACATAAAAGAAGAGGAAGACATAAAATAGGAGGAAGACCTAAAAGAAGAGGAAGACCTAAAACAAGAGGAAGACGTAAAAGAAGAGGAAGACCTAAAAGAAGAGGAAGACCTAAAAGAAGAGGAAGACCTAAAAGAAGAGGAAGACCTAAAAGAGGAGGAAGACCTAAAAGAAGAGGAAGACTTAAAAGAGGAGGAAGACCTAAAAGAGGAGGAAGACATAAAAGAGGAGGAAGACATAAAAGAAGAGGAAGACCTAAACGAAGAGGAAGACATAAATGAGGAGGAAGACCTAAAAGAGGAGGAAGACATAAAAGAAGAGGAAGACCTAAAACGAGAGGAAGACATAAAAGAGGAGGAAGACATAAAAGAGGAGGAAGACCTAAAAGAGGAGGAAGACATAAAAGAAGAGGAGGACCTAAAAGAAGAGGAAGACCTAAAAGAAGAGGAAGACATAAAAGAAGAAGAAGACATAAAAGAAGAGGAAGACCTAAAAGAGGAGGAAGACCTAAAAGAGGAGGAAGACATAAAAGAAGAGGAAGACCTAAAAGAGGAGGAATATCTAAAAGAGGAGGAAGACCTAAAAGAGGAGGAAGACCTAAAAGAGGAGGAAGACATAAAAGAGGAGGAAGACATAAAAGAAGAGGAAGACCTAAAACGAGAGGAAGACCTAAAAGAAGAGGAAGACCTAAAACGAGAGGAAGACATAAAAGAAGAGGAAGACCTAAAAGAGGAGGAAGACCTAAAAGTAGAGGAAGACCTAAAAGAGGAGGAAGACCTAAAAGAGGAGGAAGACATAAAAGAAGAGGAAGACCTAAAAGAGGAGGAAGACATAAAAGAAGAGGAAGACATAAAAGAGGAGGAAGGCCTAAAAGAAGAGGAAGACCTAAAAGAGGAGGAAGACCTAAAACAGGAGGAAGACCTAAAAGAGGAGGAAGACCTAAAACAGGAGGAAGACCTAAAAGAGGAGGAAGACATAAAAGAAGAGGAAGACCTAAAAGAAGAGGAAGACATAAAAGAGGAGGAAGACCTAAAAGAGGAGGAAGACATAAAAGAAGAGGAAGACCTAAAACGAGAGGAAGACATAAAAGAGGAGGAAGACCTAAAAGAGGAGGAAGACCTAAAAGAGGAGGAAGACATAAAAGAAGAGGAGGACCTAAAAGAAGAGGAAGACCTAAAACAAGAGGAAGACGTAAAAGAAGAGGAAGACATAAAAGAAGAGGAAGACCTAAAAAAGGAAGAAGACATAAAACGAGAGGAAGACATAAAAGAAGAAGAAGACATAAAAGAAGAGGAAGACCTAAAAGAAGAGGAAGACCTAAAACGAGAGGAAGACATAAAAGAAGAGGAAGACCTAAAACGAGAGAAAGAAATAAAAGAAGAGGAAGACCTAAAAGAAGAGGAAGACCTAAAAGAAGAGGAAGACATAAAAGAAGAAGAAGACATAAAAGAAGAGGAAGACCTAAAAGAGGAGGAAGACCTAAAAGAGGAGGAAGACCTAAAAGAGGAGGAAGACATAAAAGAAGAGGAAGACCTAAAAGAGGAGGAATATCTAAAAGAGGAGGAAGACCTAAAACGAGAGGAAGACCTAAAAGAAGAGGAAGACCTAAAAGAGGAGGAAGACCTAAAAGAAGAGGAAGACCTAAAAGAGGAGGAAGACCTAAAAGAGGAGGAAGACATAAAAGAGGAGGAAGACATAAAAGAAGAGGAAGACCTAAAACGAGAGGAAGACCTAAAAGAAGAGGAAGACCTAAAACGAGAGGAAGACATAAAAGAAGAGGAAGACCTAAAATAGGAGGAAGACCTAAAAGAAGAGGAAGACCTAAAAGAGGAGGAAGACCTAAAAGAGGAGGAAGACCTAAAAGAGGAGGAAGACCTAAAAGAGGAGGAAGACCTAAAACGAGAGGAAGACATAAATGAAGAGGAAGACCTAAAACGAGAGGAAGACCTAAAAGAAGAGGAAGACCTAAAAGAGGAGGAAGACCTAAAAGAAGAGGAAGACCTAAAAGAGGAGGAAGACATAAAAGAGGAGGAAGACCTAAAAGAGGAGGAAGACATAAAAGAAGAGGAAGACCTAAAAGAGGAGGAAGACCTAAAAGAGGAGGAAGACCTAAAACGAGAGGAAGACATAAATGAAGAGGAAGACCTAAAAGAGGAGGAAGACCTAAAACGAGAGGAAGACCTAAAAGAAGAGGAAGACCTAAAAGAGGAGGAAGACCTAAAAGAAGAGGAAGACCTAAAAGAGGAGGAAGACCTAAAAGAGGAGGAAGACATAAAAGAGGAGGAAGACATAAAAGAGGAGGAAGACATAAAATAGGAGGAAGACCTAAAAGAAGAGGAAGACCTAAAACAAGAGGAAGACGTAAAAGAAGAGGAAGACCTAAAAGAGGAGGAAGACCTAAAAGAGGAGGAAGACATAAAAGAAGAGGAAGACCTAAAAGAGGAGGAAGACCTAAAAGAGGAGGAAGACCTAAAACAAGAGGAAGACATAAAAGAAGAGGAAGACCTAAAACGAGAGGAAGACATAAAAGAGGAGGAAGACCTAAAAGAGGAGGAAGACCTAAAAGAGGAGGAAGACATAAAAGAAGAGGAGGACCTAAAAGAAGAGGAAGACCTAAAAGAAGAGGAAGACATAAAAGAAGAAGACATAAAAGAAGAGGAAGACCTAAAAGAGGAGGAAGACATAAAAGAAGAGGAAGACCTAAAAGAGGAGGAAGACATAAAAGAAGAGGAAGACCTAAAAGAGGAGGAAGACCTAAAAGAGGAGGAAGACCTAAAACGAGAGGAAGACCTAAAAGAAGAGGAAGACCTAAAAGAGGAGGAAGACCTAAAAGAAGAGGAAGACCTAAAAGAGGAGGAAGACCTAAAAGAGGAGGAAGACATAAAAGAGGAGGAAGACATAAAAGAGGAGGAAGACCTAAAACGAGAGGAAGACCTAAAAGAAGAGGAAGACCTAAAAGAGGAGGAAGACCTAAAAGAAGAGGAGGACCTAAAAGAGGAGGAAGACATAAAAGAGGAGGAAGACCTAAAAGAGGAGGAAGACATAAAAGAAGAGGAAGACCTAAAAGAGGAGGAAGACCTAAAAGAGGAGGAAGACCTAAAACGAGAGGAAGACATAAATGAAGAGGAAGACCTAAAACGAGAGGAAGACCTAAAAGAAGAGGAAGACCTAAAAGAGGAGGAAGACCTAAAAGAAGAGGAAGACCTAAAAGAGGAGGAAGACCTAAAAGAGGAGGAAGACATAAAAGAGGAGGAAGACCTAAAAGAGGAGGAAGACATAAAAGAGGAGGAAGACCTAAAACAGGAGGAAGACCTAAAAGAGGAGGAAGACATAAAAGAAGAGGAAGACATAAAATAGGAGGAAGACCTAAAAGAAGAGGAAGACCTAAAACAAGAGGAAGACGTAAAAGAAGAGGAAGACGTAAAAGAAGAGGAAGACCTAAAAGAAGAGGAAGACCTAAAAGAAGAGGAAGACCTAAAAGAGGAGGAAGACCTAAAAGAAGAGGAAGACTTAAAAGAGGAGGAAGACCTAAAAGAGGAGGAAGACATAAAAGAGGAGGAAGACATAAAAGAAGAGGAAGACCTAAACGAAGAGGAAGACATAAATGAGGAGGAAGACCTAAAACAGGAGGAAGACCTAAAAGAAGAGGAAGACCTAAAACAGGAGGAAGACCTAAAAGAAGAGGAAGACATAAAAGAGGAGGAAGACCTAAAAGAGGAGGAAGACATAAAAGAAGAGGAAGACCTAAAACGAGAGGAAGACATAAAAGAGGAGGAAGACCTAAAAGAGGAGGAAGACCTAAAAGAGGAGGAAGACATAAAAGAAGAGGAGGACCTAAAAGAAGAGGAAGACCTAAAAGAAGAGGAAGACATAAAAGAAGAAGAAGACATAAAAGAAGAGGAAGACCTAAAAGAGGAGGAAGACCTAAAAGAGGAGGAAGACATAAAAGAAGAGGAAGACCTAAAAGAGGAGGAATATCTAAAAGAGGAGGAAGACCTAAAAGAGGAGGAAGACCTAAAAGAGGAGGAAGACATAAAAGAGGAGGAAGACATAAAAGAAGAGGAAGACCTAAAACGAGAGGAAGACCTAAAAGAAGAGGAAGACCTAAAACGAGAGGAAGACATAAAAGAAGAGGAAGACCTAAAAGAGGAGGAAGACCTAAAAGTAGAGGAAGACCTAAAAGAGGAGGAAGACCTAAAAGAGGAGGAAGACATAAAAGAAGAGGAAGACCTAAAAGAGGAGGAAGACATAAAAGAAGAGGAAGACATAAAAGAGGAGGAAGGCCTAAAAGAAGAGGAAGACCTAAAAGAGGAGGAAGACCTAAAACAGGAGGAAGACCTAAAAGAGGAGGAAGACCTAAAACAGGAGGAAGACATAAAAGAAGAAGAAGACCTAAAAGAAGAGGAAGACATAAAAGAGGAGGAAGACCTAAAAGAGGAGGAAGACATAAAAGAAGAGGAAGACCTAAAACGAGAGGAAGACATAAAAGAGGAGGAAGACCTAAAAGAGGAGGAAGACCTAAAAGAGGAGGAAGACATAAAAGAAGAGGAGGACCTAAAAGAAGAGGAAGACCTAAAACAAGAGGAAGACGTAAAAGAAGAGGAAGACATAAAAGAAGAGGAAGACCTAAAAAAGGAAGAAGACATAAAACGAGAGGAAGACATAAAAGAAGAAGAAGACATAAAAGAAGAGGAAGACCTAAAAGAAGAGGAAGACCTAAAACGAGAGGAAGACATAAAAGAAGAGGAAGACCTAAAACGAGAGAAAGAAATAAAAGAAGAGGAAGACCTAAAAGAAGAGGAAGACCTAAAAGAAGAGGAAGACATAAAAGAAGAAGAAGACATAAAAGAAGAGGAAGACCTAAAAGAGGAGGAAGACCTAAAAGAGGAGGAAGACCTAAAAGAGGAGGAAGACATAAAAGAAGAGGAAGACCTAAAAGAGGAGGAATATCTAAAAGAGGAGGAAGACCTAAAACGAGAGGAAGACCTAAAAGAAGAGGAAGACCTAAAAGAGGAGGAAGACCTAAAAGAAGAGGAAGACCTAAAAGAGGAGGAAGACCTAAAAGAGGAGGAAGACATAAAAGAGGAGGAAGACATAAAAGAAGAGGAAGACCTAAAACGAGAGGAAGACATAAAAGAAGAGGAAGACCTAAAATAGGAGGAAGACCTAAAAGTAGAGGAAGACCTAAAAGAGGAGGAAGACCTAAAAGAGGAGGAAGACCTAAAAGAGGAGGAAGACCTAAAAGAGGAGGAAGACCTAAAACGAGAGGAAGACATAAATGAAGAGGAAGACCTAAAACGAGAGGAAGACCTAAAAGAAGAGGAAGACCTAAAAGAGGAGGAAGACCTAAAAGAAGAGGAAGACCTAAAAGAGGAGGAAGACATAAAAGAGGAGGAAGACCTAAAAGAGGAGGAAGACATAAAAGAAGAGGAAGACCTAAAAGAGGAGGAAGACCTAAAAGAGGAGGAAGACCTAAAACGAGAGGAAGACATAAATGAAGAGGAAGACCTAAAACGAGAGGAAGACCTAAAAGAAGAGGAAGACCTAAAAGAGGAGGAAGACCTAAAAGAAGAGGAAGACCTAAAAGAGGAGGAAGACCTAAAAGAGGAGGAAGACATAAAAGAGGAGGAAGACATAAAAGAGGAGGAAGACATAAAATAGGAGGAAGACCTAAAAGAAGAGGAAGACCTAAAACAAGAGGAAGACGTAAAAGAAGAGGATGACCTAAAAAAGGAAGAAGACATAAAACGAGAGGAAGACATAAAACGAGAGGAAGACATAAAAGTAGAGGAAGACCTAAAAGAGGAGGAAGACCTAAAAGAGGAGGAAGACCTAAAAGAGGAGGAAGACCTAAAAGAGGAGGAAGACCTAAAACGAGAGGAAGACATAAATGAAGAGGAAGACCTAAAACGAGAGGAAGACCTAAAAGAAGAGGAAGACCTAAAAGAGGAGGAAGACCTAAAAGAAGAGGAAGACCTAAAAGAGGAGGAAGACCTAAAAGAGGAGGAAGACATAAAAGAGGAGGAAGACATAAAAGAAGAGGAAGACCTAAAACGAGAGGAAGACCTAAAAGAAGAGGAAGACCTAAAAGAAGAGGAAGACCTTAAAAAGGAAGAAGACATAAAACGAGAGGAAGACATAAAAGAAGAAGAAGACATAAAAGAAGAGGAAGACCTAAAAGAAGAGGAAGACCTAAAAGAAGAGGAAGACCTAAAAGAAGAGGAAGACCTAAAAGAGGAGGAAGACCTAAAAGAGGAGGAAGACATAAAAGAAGAGGAAGACCTAAAAGAGGAGGAAGACCTAAAAGAGGAGGAAGACCTAAAACAAGAGGAAGACATAAAAGAAGAGGAAGACCTAAAACGAGAGGAAGACCTAAAAGAAGAGGAAGACCTAAAAGAGGAGGAAGACCTAAAAGAAGAGGAAGACATAAAAGAGGAGGAAGACCTAAAAGAGGAGGAAGACCTAAAACGAGAGGAAGACATAAATGAAGAGGAAGACCTAAAACGAGAGGAAGACCTAAAAGAAGAGGAAGACCTAAAAGAGGAGGAAGACCTAAAAGAAGAGGAAGACCTAAAAGAGGAGGAAGACCTAAAAGAGGAGGAAGACATAAAAGAGGAGGAAGACATAAAAGAAGAGGAAGACCTAAAACGAGAGGAAGACCTAAAAGAAGAGGAAGACCTAAAAGAAGAGGAAGACCTTAAAAAGGAAGAAGACATAAAACGAGAGGAAGACATAAAAGAAGAAGAAGACATAAAAGAAGAGGAAGACCTAAAAGAAGAGGAAGACCTAAAAGAAGAGGAAGACCTAAAAGAAGAGGAAGACCTAAAAGAGGAGGAAGACCTAAAAGAGGAGGAAGACATAAAAGAAGAGGAAGACCTAAAAGAGGAGGAAGACCTAAAAGAGGAGGAAGACCTAAAACAAGAGGAAGACATAAAAGAAGAGGAAGACCTAAAACGAGAGGAAGACCTAAAAGAAGAGGAAGACCTAAAAGAGGAGGAAGACCTAAAAGAAGAGGAAGACATAAAAGAAGAGGAAGACCTAAAACAAGAGGAAGACGTAAAAGAAGAGGAAGACCTAAAAAAGGAAGAAGACATAAAACGAGAGGAAGACCTAAAACAAGAGGAAGACATAAAAGAAGAGGAAGACCTTAAAAAGGAAGAAGACATAAAACGAGAGGAAGACATAAAAGAAGAAGAAGACATAAAAGAAGAGGAAGACCTAAAAGAAGAGGAAGACCTAAAAGAAGAGGAAGACCTAAAAGAGGAGGAAGACATAAAAGAAGAGGAAGACCTAAAACGAGAGGAAGACATAAAAGAAGAGGAAGACCTAAAAGGGGAGGAAGACATAAAAGAAGAGGAAGACCTAAAAGAGGAGGAAGACATAAAAGAAGAGGAAGACCTAAAAGAGGAGGAAGACCTAAAAGAGGAGGAAGACCTAAAACGTGAGGAAGACCTAAAAGAAGAGGAAGACCTAAAAGAGGAGGAAGACCTAAAAGAAGAGGAAGACCTAAAAGAGGAGGAAGACCTAAAAGAGGAGGAAGACATAAAAGAGGAGGAAGACCTAAAAGAGGAGGAGGACATAAAAGAAGAGGAAGACCTAAAAGAAGAGGAAGACCTAAAAGAGGAGGAAGACCTAAAAGAGGAGGAAGACCTAAAAGAGGAGGAAGACATAAAAGAGGAGGAAGACCTAAAACAGGAGGAAGACCTAAAAGAGGAGGAAGACATAAAAGAAGAGGAAGACATAAAATAGGAGGAAGACCTAAAAGAAGAGGAAGACCTAAAACAAGAGGAAGACGTAAAAGAAGAGGATGACCTAAAAAAGGAAGAAGACATAAAACGAGAGGAAGACCTAAAACAAGAGGAAGACATAAAAGAAGAAGAAGACATAAAAGAAGAGGAAGACCTAAAAGAAGAGGAAGACCTAAAAGAAGAGGAAGACCTAAAAGAAGAGGAAGACCTAAAAGAGGAGGAAGACCTAAAAGAGGAGGAAGACATAAAAGAAGAGGAAGACCTAAAAGAGGAGGAAGACCTAAAAGAGGAGGAAGACCTAAAACAAGAGGAAGACATAAAAGAAGAGGAAGACCTAAAACGAGAGGAAGACCTAAAAGAAGAGGAAGACCTAAAAGAGGAGGAAGACCTAAAAGAAGAGGAAGACATAAAAGAAGAGGAAGACCTAAAACAAGAGGAAGACGTAAAAGAAGAGGAAGACCTAAAAAAGGAAGAAGACATAAAACGAGAGGAAGACCTAAAACAAGAGGAAGACATAAAAGAAGAGGAAGACCTTAAAAAGGAAGAAGACATAAAACGAGAGGAAGACATAAAAGAAGAAGAAGACATAAAAGAAGAGGAAGACCTAAAAGAAGAGGAAGACCTAAAAGAAGAGGAAGACCTAAAAGAGGAGGAAGACATAAAAGAAGAGGAAGACCTAAAAGAGGAGGAAGACCTAAAAGAGGAGGAAGACCTAAAAGAGGAGGAAGACCTAAAAGAGGAGGAAGACATAAAAGAAGAGGAAGACATAAAAGAGGAGGGAGACCTAAAAGAAGAGGAAGACCTAAAAGAAGAGGAAGACATAAAAGAAGAAGAAGAAGACATAAAAGAAGAGGAAGACCTAAAAGAAGAGGAAGACCTAAAAGAGGAGGAAGACATAAAAGAAGAGGAAGGCCTAAAAGAGGAGGAAGACCTAAAACGAGAGGAAGACATAAAAGAAGAGGAAGACCTAAAACGAGAGGAAGACATAAAAGAAGAGGAAGACCTAAAAGAAGAGGAAGACATAAAAGAAGAAGAAGACATAAAAGAAGAGGAAGACCTAAAAGAAGAGGAAGACCTAAAAGAGGAGGAAGACCTAAAACGAGAGGAAGACATAAAAGAAGAGGAAGACCTAAAACGAGAGGAAGACCTAAAAGAAGAGGAAGACCTAAAAGAGGAGGAAGACCTAAAAGAAGAGGAAGACCTAAAAGAGGAGGAAGAACTAAAAGAGGAGGAAGACATAAAAGAGGAGGAAGACATAAAAGAAGAGGAAGACCTAAAAGAAGAGGAAGACATAAAAGAGGAGGAAGACCTAAAACAGGAGGAAGACCTAAAAGAGGAGGAAGACATAAAAGAAGAGGAAGACCTAAAAGAGGAGGAAGACCTAAAACGAGAGGAAGACATAAAAGAAGAGGAAGACCTAAAACGAGAGGAAGACCTAAAAGAAGAGGAAGACCTAAAAGAGGAGGAAGAACTAAAAGAGGAGGAAGACATAAAAGAAGAGGAAGACCTAAAAGAAGAGGAAGACATAAAAGAGGAGGAAGACCTAAAACAGGAGGAAGACATAAAAGAGGAGGAAGACATAAAAGAAGAGGAAGACCTAAAACGAGAGGAAGACATAAAAGAGGAGGAAGACCTAAAACAGGAGGAAGACCTAAAAGAGGAGGAAGACATAAAAGAAGAGGAAGACATAAAAGAGGAGGAAGACCTAAAAGAGGAGGAAGACGTAAAAGAAGAGGATGACCTAAAAAAGGAAGAAGACATAAAACGAGAGGAAGACATAAAAGAAGAGGAAGACCTTAAAAAGGAAGAAGACATAAAAGAAGAAGAAGACATAAAAGAAGAGGAAGACCTAAAAGAAGAGGAAGACCTAAAAGAAGAGGAAGACCTAAAAGAAGAGGAAGACCTAAAAGAGGAGGAAGACATAAAAGAAGAGGAAGACCTAAAAGAGGAGGAAGACCTAAAAGAGGAGGAAGACCTAAAACAAGAGGAAGACATAAAAGAAGAGGAAGACCTTAAAAAGGAAGAAGACATAAAACGAGAGGAAGACATAAAAGAAGAAGAAGACATAAAAGAAGAGGAAGACCTAAAAGAAGAGGAAGACCTAAAAGAAGAGGAAGACCTAAAAGAGGAGGAAGACATAAAAGAAGAGGAAGACCTAAAACGAGAGGAAGACATAAAAGAAGAGGAAGACCTAAAAGGGGAGGAAGACATAAAAGAAGAGGAAGACCTAAAAGAGGAGGAAGACATAAAAGAGGAGGAAGACATAAAAGAGGAGGAAGACCTAAAAGAGGAGGAAGAACTAAAACGAGAGGAAGACATAAATGAAGAGGAAGACCTAAAACGAGAGGAAGACCTAAAAGAAGAGGAAGACCTAAAAGAGGAGGAAGACCTAAAAGAAGAGGAAGACCTAAAAGAGGAGGAAGACCTAAAAGAGGAGGAAGACATAAAAGAGGAGGAAGACCTAAAAGAGGAGGAGGACATAAAAGAAGAGGAAGACCTAAAAGAAGAGGAAGACCTAAAAGAGGAGGAAGACCTAAAAGAGGAGGAAGACCTAAAAGAGGAGGAAGACATAAAAGAAGAGGAAGACCTAAAAGAGGAGGGAGACCTAAAAGAAGAGGAAGACCTAAAAGAAGAGGAAGACATAAAAGAAGAAGAAGAAGACATAAAAGAAGAGGAAGACCTAAAAGAAGAGGAAGACCTAAAAGAGGAGGAAGACCTAAAAGAGGAGGAAGACATAAAAGAAGAGGAAGGCCTAAAAGAGGAGGAAGACCTAAAAGAGGAGGAAGACCTAAAACGAGAGGAAGACATAAAAGAAGAGGAAGACCTAAAACGAGAGGAAGACATAAAAGAAGAGGAAGACATAAAAGAAGAAGAAGACATAAAAGAGGAGGAAGACCTAAAAGAAGAGGAAGACCTAAAAGAGGAGGAAGACATAAAAGAGGAGGAAGACCTAAAACGAGAGGAAGACATAAAAGAGGAGGAAGACCTAAAAGAGGAGGAAGACATAAAACGAGAGGAAGACCTAAAAGAAGAGGAAGACCTAAAAGAAGAGGAAGACCTAAAAGAGGAGGAAGACATAAAAGAAGAGGAAGACCTAAAAGAGGAGGAAGACCTAAAACGAGAGGAAGACATAAAAGAAGAGGAAGACCTAAAACGAGAGGAAGACCTAAAAGAAGAGGAAGAACTAAAAGAGGAGGAAGACATAAAAGAGGAGGAAGACATAAAAGAAGAGGAAGACCTAAAAGAAGAGGAAGAACTAAAAGAGGAGGAAGACATAAAAGAGGAGGAAGACATAAAAGAAGAGGAAGACATAAAAGAAGAGAGAGGCCTAAAAGAAGAGGAAGACCTAAAAGAGGAGGAAGACATAAAAGAAGAGGAAGACCTAAAACGAGAGGAAGACATAAAAGAGGAGGAAGACCTAAAAGAGGAGGAAGACATAAAAGAGGAGGAAGACCTAAAACAGGAGGAAGACCTAAAAGAGGAGGAAGACATAAAAGAAGAGGAAGACATAAAAGAGGAGGAAGACCTAAAAGAGGAGGAAGACATAAAAGAAGAGGAAGACCTAAAACGAGAGGAAGACATAAAAGAGGAGGAAGACATAAAAGAAGAGGAAGACCTAAAAGAGGAGGAAGACATAAAAGAGGAGGAAGACCTAAAACAGGAGGAAGACCTAAAAGAGGAGGAAGACATAAAAGAGGAGGAAGACATAAAAGAGGAGGAAGACCTAAAACAGGAGGAAGACCTAAAAGAGGAGGAAGACATAAAAGAAGAGGAAGACATAAAAGAGGAGGAAGACCTAAAAGAGGAGGAAGACGTAAAAGAAGAGGATGACCTAAAAAAGGAAGAAGACATAAAACGAGAGGAAGACATAAAACGAAAGGAAGACCTAAAACAAGAGGAAGACATAAAAGAAGAGGAAGACCTTAAAAAGGAAGAAGACATAAAAGAAGAAGAAGACATAAAAGAAGAGGAAGACCTAAAAGAAGAGGAAGACCTAAAAGAAGAGGAAGACCTAAAAGAAGAGGAAGACCTAAAAGAGGAGGAAGACATAAAAGAAGAGGAAGACCTAAAAGAGGAGGAAGACCTAAAAGAGGAGGAAGACCTAAAACAAGAGGAAGACATAAAAGAAGAGGAAGACCTTAAAAAGGAAGAAGACATAAAACGAGAGGAAGACATAAAAGAAGAAGAAGACATAAAAGAAGAGGAAGACCTAAAAGAAGAGGAAGACCTAAAAGAAGAGGAAGACCTAAAAGAGGAGGAAGACATAAAAGAAGAGGAAGACCTAAAACGAGAGGAAGACATAAAAGAAGAGGAAGACCTAAAAGGGGAGGAAGACATAAAAGAAGAGGAAGACCTAAAAGAGGAGGAAGACATAAAAGAGGAGGAAGACATAAAAGAGGAGGAAGACCTAAAAGAGGAGGAAGAACTAAAACGAGAGGAAGACATAAATGAAGAGGAAGACCTAAAACGAGAGGAAGACCTAAAAGAAGAGGAAGACCTAAAAGAGGAGGAAGACCTAAAAGAAGAGGAAGACCTAAAAGAGGAGGAAGACCTAAAAGAGGAGGAAGACATAAAAGAGGAGGAAGACCTAAAAGAGGAGGAGGACATAAAAGAAGAGGAAGACCTAAAAGAAGAGGAAGACCTAAAAGAAGAGGAAGACATAAAAGAAGAGGAAGACATAAAAGAAGAAGAAGAAGACATAAAAGAAGAGGAAGACCTAAAAGAAGAGGAAGACCTAAAAGAGGAGGAAGACCTAAAAGAGGAGGAAGACATAAAAGAAGAGGAAGGCCTAAAAGAGGAGGAAGACCTAAAAGAGGAGGAAGACCTAAAACGAGAGGAAGACATAAAAGAAGAGGAAGACCTAAAACGAGAGGAAGACATAAAAGAAGAGGAAGACATAAAAGAAGAAGAAGACATAAAAGAGGAGGAAGACCTAAAAGAAGAGGAAGACCTAAAAGAGGAGGAAGACATAAAAGAGGAGGAAGACCTAAAACGAGAGGAAGACATAAAAGAGGAGGAAGACCTAAAAGAGGAGGAAGACATAAAACGAGAGGAAGACCTAAAAGAAGAGGAAGACCTAAAAGAAGAGGAAGACCTAAAAGAGGAGGAAGACATAAAAGAAGAGGAAGACCTAAAAGAGGAGGAAGACCTAAAACGAGAGGAAGACATAAAAGAAGAGGAAGACCTAAAACGAGAGGAAGACCTAAAAGAAGAGGAAGAACTAAAAGAGGAGGAAGACATAAAAGAGGAGGAAGACATAAAAGAAGAGGAAGACCTAAAAGAAGAGGAAGAACTAAAAGAGGAGGAAGACATAAAAGAGGAGGAAGACATAAAAGAAGAGGAAGACATAAAAGAAGAGAGAGGCCTAAAAGAAGAGGAAGACCTAAAAGAGGAGGAAGACATAAAAGAAGAGGAAGACCTAAAACGAGAGGAAGACATAAAAGAGGAGGAAGACCTAAAAGAGGAGGAAGACATAAAAGAGGAGGAAGACCTAAAACAGGAGGAAGACCTAAAAGAGGAGGAAGACATAAAAGAAGAGGAAGACATAAAAGAGGAGGAAGACCTAAAAGAAGAGGAAGACCTAAAACAAGAGGAAGACGTAAAAGAAGAGGATGACCTAAAAAAGGAAGAAGACATAAAACGAGAGGAAGACATAAAACGAAAGGAAGACCTAAAACAAGAGGAAGACATAAAAGAAGAGGAAGACCTTAAAAAGGAAGAAGACATAAAACGAGAGGAAGACATAAAAGAAGAAGAAGACATAAAAGAAGAGGAAGACCTAAAAGAAGAGGAAGACCTAAAAGAAGAGGAAGACCTAAAAGAAGAGGAAGACCTAAAAGAGGAGGAAGACATAAAAGAAGAAGAAGACATAAAAGAAGAGGAAGACCTAAAAGAGGAGGAAGACATAAAAGAAGAGGAAGACCTAAAAGAAGAGGAAGACCTAAAAGAGGAGGAAGACATAAAAGAAGAGGAAGACCTAAAAGAGGAGGAAGACCTAAAACGAGAGGAAGACATAAAAGAAGAGGAAGACCTAAAACGAGAGGAAGACCTAAAAGAAGAGGAAGAACTAAAAGAGGAGGAAGACATAAAAGAGGAGGAAGACATAAAAGAAGAGGAAGACCTAAAAGAAGAGGAAGAACTAAAAGAGGAGGAAGACATAAAAGAGGAGGAAGACATAAAAGAAGAGGAAGACATAAAAGAAGAGAGAGGCCTAAAAGAAGAGGAAGACCTAAAAGAGGAGGAAGACATAAAAGAAGAGGAAGACCTAAAACGAGAGGAAGACATAAAAGAGGAGGAAGACCTAAAAGAGGAGGAAGACATAAAAGAGGAGGAAGACCTAAAACAGGAGGAAGACCTAAAAGAGGAGGAAGACATAAAAGAAGAGGAAGACATAAAAGAGGAGGAAGACCTAAAAGAAGAGGAAGACCTAAAACAAGAGGAAGACGTAAAAGAAGAGGATGACCTAAAAAAGGAAGAAGACATAAAACGAGAGGAAGACATAAAACGAAAGGAAGACATAAAAGAAGAGGAAGACCTAAAAGAAGAGGAAGACCTAAAAGAAGAGGAAGACCTAAAAGAAGAGGAAGACCTAAAAGAGGAGGAAGACATAAAAGAAGAGGAAGACCTAAAAGAGGAGGAAGACCTAAAAGAGGAGGAAGACCTAAAACAAGAGGAAGACATAAAAGAAGAGGAAGACCTAAAACGAGAGGAAGACCTAAAAGAAGAGGAAGACCTAAAAGAGGAGGAAGACCTAAAAGAAGAGGAAGACTTAAAAGAGGAGGAAGACCTAAAAGAGGAGGAAGACATAAAAGAGGAGGAAAACATAAAAGAGGAGGAAGACCTAAAACAGGAGGAAGACCTAAAAGAGGAGGAAGACCTAAAAGAAGAGGAAGACATAAAAGAGGAGGAAGACCTAAAAGAAGAGGAAGACATAAAAGAGGAGGAAGACCTAAAAGAGGAGGAAGACATAAAAGAAGAGGAAGACCTAAAACGAGAGGAAGACATAAAAGAGGAGGAAGACCTAAAAGAGGAGGAAGACATAAAAGAGGAGGAAGACCTAAAACAGGAGGAAGACATAAAAGAAGAGGAAGACATAAAAGAGGAGGAAGACCTAAAAGAAGAGGAAGACCTAAAACAAGAGGAAGACGTAAAAGAAGAGGATGACCTAAAAAAGGAAGAAGACATAAAACGAGAGGAAGACATAAAACGAAAGGAAGACCTAAAACGAGAGGAAGACCTAAAAGAAGAGGAAGACCTAAAAGAGGAGGAAGACCTAAAAGAAGAGGAAGACATAAAAGAGGAGGAAGACCTAAAAGAGGAGGAAGACATAAAAGAAGAGGAAGACCTAAAAGAGGAGGAAGACCTAAAAGAGGAGGAAGACCTAAAACAAGAGGAAGACATAAAAGAAGAGGAAGACCTTAAAAAGGAAGAAGACATAAAACGAGAGGAAGACATAAAAGAAGAAGAAGACATAAAAGAAGAGGAAGACCTAAAAGAAGAGGAAGACCTAAAAGAAGAGGAAGACCTAAAAGAGGAGGAAGACATAAAAGAAGAGGAAGACCTAAAACGAGAGGAAGACATAAAAGAAGAGGAAGACCTAAAAGGGGAGGAAGACATAAAAGAAGAGGAAGACCTAAAAGAGGAGGAAGACATAAAAGAGGAGGAAGACATAAAAGAGGAGGAAGACATAAAAGAAGAAGAAGACATAAAAGAGGAGGAAGACCTAAAAGAAGAGGAAGACCTAAAAGAGGAGGAAGACCTAAAAGAGGAGGAAGACATAAAAGAGGAGGAAGACCTAAAACGAGAGGAAGACATAAAAGAGGAGGAAGACCTAAAAGAGGAGGAAGACATAAAACGAGAGGAAGACCTAAAAGAAGAGGAAGACCTAAAAGAAGAGGAAGACCTAAAAGAGGAGGAAGACATAAAAGAAGAGGAAGACCTAAAAGAGGAGGAAGACCTAAAACGAGAGGAAGACATAAAAGAAGAGGAAGACCTAAAACGAGAGGAAGACCTAAAAGAAGAGGAAGAACTAAAAGAGGAGGAAGACATAAAAGAGGAGGAAGACATAAAAGAAGAGGAAGACCTAAAAGAAGAGGAAGAACTAAAAGAGGAGGAAGACATAAAAGAGGAGGAAGACATAAAAGAAGAGGAAGACATAAAAGAAGAGAGAGGCCTAAAAGAAGAGGAAGACCTAAAAGAGGAGGAAGACATAAAAGAAGAGGAAGACCTAAAACGAGAGGAAGACCTAAAAGAGGAGGAAGACATAAAAGAAGAGGAAGACATAAAAGAGGAGGAAGACCTAAAAGAAGAGGAAGACCTAAAACAAGAGGAAGACGTAAAAGAAGAGGATGACCTAAAAAAGGAAGAAGACATAAAAGAGGAGGAAAACATAAAAGAGGAGGAAGACCTAAAACAGGAGGAAGACATAAAAGAGGAGGAAGACATAAAAGAAGAGGAAGACATAAAAGAAGAGGAAGACCTAAAAGAAGAGGAAGACATAAAAGAGGAGGAAGACCTAAAAGAGGAGGAAGACATAAAAGAAGAGGAAGACCTAAAACGAGAGGAAGACATAAAAGAGGAGGAAGACCTAAAAGAAGAGGAAGACCTAAAACAAGAGGAAGACGTAAAAGAAGAGGATGACCTAAAAAAGGAAGAAGACATAAAACGAGAGGAAGACATAAAACGAAAGGAAGACCTAAAACAAGAGGAAGACATAAAAGAAGAGGAAGACCTTAAAAAGGAAGAAGACATAAAACGAGAGGAAGACATAAAAGAAGAAGAAGACATAAAAGAAGAGGAAGACCTAAAAGAAGAGGAAGACCTAAAAGAAGAGGAAGACCTAAAAGAAGAGGAAGACCTAAAAGAGGAGGAAGACATAAAAGAAGAGGAAGACCTAAAAGAGGAGGAAGACCTAAAAGAGGAGGAAGACCTAAAACAAGAGGAAGACATAAAAGAAGAGGAAGACCTAAAACGAGAGGAAGACCTAAAAGAAGAGGAAGACCTAAAAGAGGAGGAAGACCTAAAAGAAGAGGAAGACTTAAAAGAGGAGGAAGACCTAAAAGAGGAGGAAGACATAAAAGAGGAGGAAGACATAAAAGAAGAGGAAGACCTAAAAGAAGAGGAAAACATAAAAGAGGAGGAAGACCTAAAACAGGAGGAAGACCTAAAAGAGGAGGAAGACATAAAAGAAGAGGAAGACCTAAAACGAGAGGAAGACATAAAAGAGGAGGAAGACCTAAAAGAGGAGGAAGACCTAAAAGAGGAGGAAGACATAAAAGAAGAGGAGGACCTAAAAGAAGAGGAAGACCTAAAAGAAGAGGAAGACATAAAAGAAGAAGAAGACATAAAAGAAGAGGAAGACCTAAAAGAGGAGGAAGACCTAAAAGAGGAGGAAGACCTAAAAGAGGAGGAAGACATAAAAGAAGAGGAAGACCTAAAAGAGGAGGAATATCTAAAAGAGGAGGAAGACCTAAAACGAGAGGAAGACCTAAAAGAAGAGGAAGACCTAAAAGAGGAGGAAGACCTAAAAGAGGAGGAAGACATAAAAGAAGAGGAAGACCTAAAAGAGGAGGAAGACCTAAAAGAGGAGGAAGACCTAAAAGAAGAGGAAGACCTAAAAGAGGAGGAAGACCTAAAAGAGGAGGAAGACATAAAAGAGGAGGAAGACATAAAAGAAGAGGAAGACCTAAAACGAGAGGAAGACCTAAAAGAAGAGGAAGACCTAAAACGAGAGGAAGACATAAAAGAAGAGGAAGACCTAAAAGAGGAGGAAGACCTAAAAGTAGAGGAAGACCTAAAAGAGGAGGAAGACCTAAAAGAGGAGGAAGACCTAAAACAGGAGGAAGACCTAAAAGAGGAGGAAGACATAAAAGAAGAGGAAGACCTAAAAGAAGAGGAAGGCCTAAAAGAGGAGGAAGACATAAAAGAAGAGGAAGACCTAAAAGAAGAGGAAGACATAAAAGAGGAGGAAGACCTAAAAGAGGAGGAAGACATAAAAGAAGAGGAAGACCTAAAACGAGAGGAAGACATAAAAGAGGAGGAAGACCTAAAAGAGGAGGAAGACCTAAAAGAGGAGGAAGACATAAAAGAAGAGGAAGACCTAAAACAAGAGGAAGACGTAAAAGAAGAGGAAGACATAAAAGAAGAGGAAGACCTAAAAAAGGAAGAAGACATAAAACGAGAGGAAGACCTAAAAGAAGAAGAAGACATAAAAGAAGAGGAAGACATAAAAGAAGAAGAGGACCTAAAAGAAGAGGAAGACCTAAAACGAGAGGAAGACCTAAAAGAAGAGGAAGACCTAAAAGAGGAGGAAGTCCTAAAAGAAGAGGAAGACCTAAAAGAAGAGGAAGACCTAAAACGAGAGGAAGACATAAAAGAAGAGGAAGACCTAAAACGAGAGAAAGACATAAAAGAAGAGGAACACCTAAAAGAAGAGGAAGACCTAAAAGAAGAGGAAGACATAAAAGAGGAGGAAGACCTAAAAGAGGAGGAAGACCTAAAAGAGGAGGAAGACATAAAAGAAGAGGAAGACCTAAAAGAGGAGGAAGACCTAAAAGAGGAGGAAGACCTAAAAGAGGAGGAAGACATAAAAGAAGAGGAAGACCTAAAAGAGGAGGAATATCTAAAAGAGGAGGAAGACCTAAAAGAAGAGGAAGACCTAAAAGAGGAGGAAGACCTAAAAGAAGAGGAAGACCTAAAAGAGGAGGAAGACCTAAAAGAGGAGGAAGACATAAAAGAGGAGGAAGACATAAAAGAAGAGGAAGACCTAAAACGAGAGGAAGACATAAAAGAAGAGGAAGACCTAAAACGAGAGGAAGACATAAAAGAAGAGGAAGACCTAAAAGTAGAGGAAGACCTAAAAGAGGAGGAAGACCTAAAAGAGGAGGAAGACATAAAAGAAGAGGAAGACATAAAAGAGGAGGAAGGCCTAAAAGAAGAGGAAGACCTAAAAGAGGAGGAAGACCTAAAAGAAAAGGAAGACCTAAAAGAGGAGGAAGACCTAAAACAGGAGGAAGACCTAAAAGAGGAGGAAGACCTAAAACAGGAGGAAGACCTAAAAGAAGAGGAAGACCTAAAAGAAGAGGAAGACCTAAAAGAGGAGGAAGACATAAAAGAAGAGGAAGACCTAAAATGAGAGGAAGACATAAAAGAAGAGGAGGACCTAAAAGAAGAGGAAGGCCTAAAAGAGGAGGAAGACATAAAAGAAGAGGAAGACCTAAAAGAAGAGGAAGACATAAAAGAGGAGGAAGACCTAAAAGAGGAGGAAGACATAAAAGAGGAGGAAGACATAAAAGAAGAGGAAGACCTAAAAGAGGAGGAAGACATAAAAGAAGAGGAAGACATAAAAGAGGAGGAAGGCCTAAAAGAAGAGGAAGACCTAAAAGAGGAGGAAGACCTAAAACAGGAGGAAGACCTAAAAGAGGAGGAAGACATAAAAGAAGAGGAAGACATAAAAGAGGAGGAAGGCCTAAAAGAAGAGGAAGACCTAAAAGAGGAGGAAGACCTAAAACAGGAGGAAGACCTAAAAGAGGAAGAAGACCTAAAACAGGAGGAAGACCTAAAAGAGGAGGAAGACATAAAAGAAGAGGAAGACCTAAAACGAGAGGAAGACATAAAAGAAGAGGAAGACCTAAAAGTAAAAAGTAGAGGAAGACCTAAAAGAGGAGGAAGACCTAAAAGAGGAGGAAGACATAAAAGAAGAGGAAGACCTAAAAGAGGAGGAAGGCCTAAAAGAAGAGGAAGACCTAAAAGAGGAGGAAGACCTAAAACAGGAGGAAGACCTAAAAGAGGAGGAAGACCTAAAACAGGAGGAAGACATAAAAGAAGAGGAAGACATAAAAGAAGAGGAAGACCTAAAAGAAGAGGAAGACATAAAAGAGGAGGAAGACCTAAAAGAGGAGGAAGACCTAAAACAGGAGGAAGACCTAAAAGAGGAGGAAGACATAAAAGAAGAGGAAGACCTAAAACGAGAGGAAGACATAAAAGAAGAGGAAGACCTAAAAGTAGAGGAAGACCTAAAAGAGGAGGAAGACCTAAAAGAAGAGGAAGACATAAAAGAGGAGGAAGGCCTAAAAGAAGAGGAAGACCTAAAAGAGGAGGAAGACCTAAAACAGGAGGAAGACCTAAAAGAAGAGGAAGACCTAAAAGAGGAGGAAGACCTAAAAGAAGAGGAAGACCTAAAAGAAGAGGAAGACCTAAAAGAGGAGGAAGACATAAAAGAAGAGGAAGACCTAAAATGAGAGGAAGACATAAAAGAAGAGGAGGACCTAAAAGAAGAGGAAGGCCTAAAAGAGGAGGAAGACATAAAAGAAGAGGAAGACCTAAAAGAAGAGGAAGACATAAAAGAGGAGGAAGACCTAAAAGAGGAGGAAGACCTAAAAGAAGAGGAAGACATAAAAGAGGAGGAAGACCTAAAAGAGGAGGAAGACATAAAAGAAGAGGAAGACCTAAAAGAGGAGGAAGACATAAAAGAAGAGGAAGACATAAAAGAGGAGGAAGGCCTAAAAGAAGAGGAAGACCTAAAAGAGGAGGAAGACCTAAAACAGGAGGAAGACCTAAAAGAGGAGGAAGACCTAAAACAGGAGGAAGACCTAAAAGAGGAGGAAGACATAAAAGAAGAGGAAGACCTAAAACGAGAGGAAGACATAAAAGAAGAGGAAGACCTAAAAGTAGAGGAAGACCTAAAAGAGGAGGAAGACCTAAAAGAGGAGGAAGACATAAAAGAAGAGGAAGACCTAAAAGAGGAGGAAGGCCTAAAAGAAGAGGAAGACCTAAAAGAGGAGGAAGACCTAAAACAGGAGGAAGACCTAAAAGAGGAGGAAGACCTAAAACAGGAGGAAGACCTAAAAGAGGAGGAAGACATAAAAGAAGAGGAAGACCTAAAACGAGAGGAAGACATAAAAGAAGAGGAAGACCTAAAAGTAGAGGAAGACCTAAAAGAGGAGGAAGACCTAAAAGAAGAGGAAGACATAAAAGAGGAGGAAGGCCTAAAAGAAGAGGAAGACCTAAAAGAGGAGGAAGACCTAAAACAGGAGGAAGACCTAAAAGAAGAGGAAGACCTAAAAGAGGAGGAAGACCTAAAAGAAGAGGAAGACCTAAAAGAAGAGGAAGACCTAAAAGAGGAGGAAGACATAAAAGAAGAGGAAGACCTAAAATGAGAGGAAGACATAAAAGAAGAGGAGGACCTAAAAGAAGAGGAAGGCCTAAAAGAGGAGGAAGACATAAAAGAAGAGGAAGACCTAAAAGAAGAGGAAGACATAAAAGAGGAGGAAGACCTAAAAGAGGAGGAAGACATAAAAGAAGAGGAAGGCCTAAAAGAGGAGGAAGACCTAAAAGAGGAGGAAGACCTAAAAGAGGAGGAAGACATAAAAGAAGAGGAAGACCTAAAAGAGGAGGAAGACATAAAAGAAGAGGAAGGCCTAAAAGAGGAGGAAGACCTAAAAGAAGAGGAAGACATAAAAGAGGAGGAAGACCTAAAAGAGGAGGAAGACATAAAAGAAGAGGAAGGCCTAAAAGAGGAGGAAGACCTAAAAGAGGAGGAAGACATACAAGAGGAGTTTAGTTTAGTTTAGTTTATTTGTTTATTTGAGCAATACACATTGTGCTCAAAAGGAGTGGGCTGAAGCAAAAAGCTTATGAGCCCCCACCCCCAAGTGCAATAAAATGCAATAAAATAAAAAAGAACATTTCAAAACACTACAAAACATTACAAGCAGCTACATTCGTACAGACCAACTTACAAACTTACAAACTTACAATCTTACAAAAAATATATAATAATAATAATAAAATATATGAACTGTTTATATAATTAATTGTATAAAGTACAAAGGTACATTAATAGATAAAGGTAGATTGTATAAAGGTACATTAATAGATATTATAATCTGAGATCTTGATGCTTTCCAGTTGTCATTACCATTCTCAGTATAATTTTAATTTGGGTTTAATTATCATTATCATTATTATATATTTATTTAATTGAGTTAAATGTGAAGTATGATGAAAGCCCTGTACAGTGTGGTGCATTAAAAGGCCAGAGAGTGAGCCAGTTGAAGAGGGCAGTAACTCCCCTTCAACAAACCCCCACACGGCTGCCCTAACAGCTGATTTGTAGATGATGTTCCTATGCTGAGTGGTGCATTAAAAGACAAGGTTTAGAGCCCGTTGGGAGGATTCCTCTCAACAGATCCATAACCTGCCAACCCTAATTCTCCGTTTGTGAATTTGAGCAATAGAATGACAACCGTTCCAAGCAGCAACACTCTTCCTTGAATATAGAGGAAAAATACACATAATTGATTCTACTGCTCCCCCTAGTGGCAACACATTTCTTCTTGTCTGTATATTTCAAGAGTCTTTTGTTTGTATTTATATTTGAACAGGTTAATGTTTGGACATCGTTTCAAATCCATCTCCAGTTTATTCCACAATTGTACACCATTAACTGTTGGACTAAAACTTTTCAAAGTTGTGCTATGTTTCTGAATCCTAAAGTTTAATTCATCACGTAAATCATAACAACCAGTACGTTCTTGGAACCTTCTTTGTATTTGGTTTGGTAACAATTTATACCTTGCTTTGAATAACATTTGAACAGTTTGGAACTCAACAATGTCACAAAACTTCATGATCTTTGATTTTAAAAATAATGAGTTTGTGTGGTCCAAAAACCCAACTTTATGAATTACTCGGATAGCTCTTTTTTGCAACAATATTATTGGTTTAACTGTGTTTTTATAAGTACTACCCCAAACCACAGTACAATAATATAAGTAGGGCAAAATCAGAGAACAGTATAAGGTATGTAGAGCTTTGATGTTTAAAATGTGCTTTGCTTTTGCAATTACTGAAATGCTTCTAGAAATTTTCGTAGATATATATTTAATATGAGATTTCCAAGTAATTCTGTCATCAATAATCACACCAAGGAATTTGATTTCATGCACTTGCTCGATAACAACACCCTCTATCTGAATTGCTTCCTGAGCATTGGAGTTACAGTTGCCAAATATCATCATTTTGCTTTTACTCAGATTTAAAGATAATTTATTTTGTTTGAACCACTTGTTGACACTTTTGAGTTCCAAGTTAACAATCCGACACAGCTGCTGTAAGAGGAAGACCTAAAACGAGAGGAAGACATAAAAGAGGAGGAAGACCTAAAAGAGGAGGAAGACCTAAAACGAGAGGAAGACGTAAAAGAAGAGGAAGACATAAAAGAAGAGGAAGACCTAAAAAAGGAAGAAGACATAAAACGAGAGGAAGACATAAAAGAAGAAGAAGACATAAAAGAAGAGGAAGACCTAAAAGAGGAGGAAGACATAAAAGAAGAGGAGGACCTAAAAGAAGAGGAAGACCTAAAACAAGAGGAAGACGTAAAAGAAGAGGAAGACATAAAAGAAGAGGAAGACCTAAAAAAGGAAGAAGACATAAAACGAGAGGAAGACATAAAAGAAGAAGAAGACATAAAAGAAGAGGAAGACCTAAAAGAAGAGGAAGACCTAAAACGAGAGGAAGACCTAAAAGAAGAGGAAGACCTAAAAGAGGAGGAAGTCCTAAAAGAAGAGGAAGACCTAAAAGAAGAGGAAGACCTAAAACGAGAGGAAGACATAAAAGAAGAGGAAGACCTAAAACGAGAGAAAGACATAAAAGAAGAGGAAGACCTAAAACGAGAGGAAGACATAAAAGAAGAGGAAGACCTAAAAGAGGAGGAAGACCTAAAAGAAGAGGAAGACCTAAAAGAGGAGGAAGACCTAAAAGAGGAGGAAGACCTAAAAGAGGAGGAAGACATAAAAGAAGAGGAAGACCTAAAAGAAGAGGAAGACATAAAAGAGGAGGAAGACCTAAAAGAGGAGGAAGACATAAAAGAAGAGGAAGACATAAAAGAAGAGAGAGGCCTAAAAGAAGAGGAAGACATAAAAGAAGAGAGAGGCCTAAAAGAAGAGGAAGACCTAAAAGAGGAGGAAGACCTAAAAGAAGAGGAAGACCTAAAAGAGGAGGAAGACATAAAAGAGGAGGAAGACCTAAAAGAGGAGGAAGACATAAAAGAAGAGGAAGACCTAAAACGAGAGGAAGACCTAAAAGAGGAGGAAGACCTAAAACGAGAGGAAGACCTAAAAGAAGAGGAAGACCTAAAAGAGGAGGAAGACCTAAAAGAAGAGGAAGACCTAAAAGAGGAGGAAGACCTAAAAGAGGAGGAAGACATAAAAGAGGAGGAAGACATAAAAGAAGAGGAAGACCTAAAAGAAGAGGAAGACATAAAAGAGGAGGAAGACCTAAAACAGGAGGAAGACCTAAAAGAGGAGGAAGACATAAAAGAAGAGGAAGACCTAAAACGAGAGGAAGACATAAAAGAGGAGGAAGACCTAAAAGAGGAGGAAGACATAAAAGAGGAGGAAGACCTAAAACAGGAGGAAGACCTAAAAGAGGAGGAAGACATAAAAGAAGAGGAAGACATAAAAGAGGAGGAAGACCTAAAAGAAGAGGAAAACCTAAAAGAAGAGGATGACCTAAAAAAGGAAGAAGACATAAAACGAGAGGAAGACATAAAACGAGAGGAAGACCTAAAACAAGAGGAAGACATAAAAGAAGAGGAAGACCTTAAAAAGGAAGAAGACATAAAACGAGAGGAAGACATAAAAGAAGAGGGAGACATAAAAGAAGAGGGAGACCTAAAAGAGGAGGAAGACATAAAAGAAGAGGGAGACCTAAAAGAGGAGGAAGACCTGAAACGAGAGGAAGACATAAAAGAAGAGGAAGACCTAAAACAAGAGGAAGACCTAAAAGAAGAGGAAGACCTAAAACGAGAGGAAGACCTAAAAGAAGAGGAAGACCTAAAAGAGGAGGAAGTCCTAAAAGAAGAGGAAGACCTAAAAGAGGAGGAAGACATAAAAGAAGAGGAAGACCTAAAAGAAGAGGAAGACCTAAAAGAGGAGGAAGACCTAAAAGAAGAGGAAGACCTAAAAGAGGAGGAAGACATAAAACGAGAGGAAGACCTAAAAGAAGAGGAAGACATAAAAGAAGAGGAAGACCTAAAACGAGAGGAAGACACAAAAGAAGAGGAAGACCTAAAACAAGAGGAAGACGTAAAAGAAGAGGAAGACCTTAAAAAAGAAGAAGACATAAAACGAGAGGAAGACATACAAGAAGAAGAAGACATAAAAGAAGAGGAAGACATAAAAGAAGAGGAAGACCTAAAAGAAGAGGAAGACCTAAAAGAGGAGGAAGACCTAAAAGAGGAGGAAGACATAAAAGTAGAGGAAGACCTAAAAGAGGAGGAAGACCTAAAAGAGGAGGAAGACATAAAAGAAGAGGAAGACATAAAAGAGGAGGAAGACATAAAAGAAGAGGAAGACATAAAAGAGGAGGAAGGCCTAAAAGAAGAGGAAGACCTAAAAGAGGAGGAAGACCTAAAACAGGAGGAAGACCTAAAAGAGGAAGAAGACATAAAACGAGAGGAAGACATAAAAGAAGAAGAAGACATAAAAGAAGAGGAAGACCTAAAAGAAGAGGAAGACCTAAAACGAGAGGAAGACCTAAAAGAAGAGGAAGACCTAAAAGAGGAGGAAGACATAAAAGAAGAGGAAGACCTAAAAGAAGAGGAAGACCTAAAAGAGGAGGAAGACCTAAAAGAGGAGGAAGACATAAAACGAGAGGAAGACCTAAAAGAAGAGGAAGACATAAAAGAAGAGGAAGACCTAAAACGAGAGGAAGACACAAAAGAAGAGGAAGACCTAAAACAAGAGGAAGACGTAAAAGAAGAGGAAGACCTTAAAAAAGAAGAAGACATAAAACGAGAGGAAGACATAAAAGAAGAAGAAGACATAAAAGAAGAGGAAGACATAAAAGAAGAGGAAGACCTAAAAGAAGAGGAAGACCTAAAAGAGGAGGAAGACCAAAAAGAGGAGGAAGACATAAAAGTAGAGGAAGACCTAAAAGAGGAGGAAGACCTAAAAGAGGAGGAAGACCTAAAAGAGGAGGAAGACATAAAAGAAGAGGAAGACATAAAAGAGGAGGAAGACATAAAAGAAGAGGAAGACATAAAAGAGGAGGAAGGCCTAAAAGAAGAGGAAGACCTAAAAGAGGAGGAAGACCTAAAACAGGAGGAAGACCTAAAAGAGGAGGAAGACCTAAAACAGGAGGAAGACATAAAAGAAGAGGAGGACCTAAAAGAAGAGGAAGGCCTAAAAGAGGAGGAAGACATAAAAGAAGAGGAAGACCTAAAAGAAGAGGAAGACATAAAAGAGGAGGAAGACCTAAAAGAGGAGGAAGACATAAAAGAAGAGGAAGACCTAAAACGAGAGGAAGACATAAAAGAGGAGGAAGACCTAAAAGAGGAGGAAGACCTAAAAGAGGAGGAAGACCTAAAAGAAGAGGAGGACCTAAAAGAAGAGGAAGACCTAAAAGAAGAGGAAGACGTAAAAGAAGAGGAAGACATAAAAGAAGAGGAAGACCTAAAAAAGGAAGAAGACATAAAACGAGAGGAAGACATAAAAGAAGAAGAAGACATAAAAGAAGAGGAAGACCTAAAAGAAGAGGAAGACCTAAAACGAGAGGAAGACCTAAAAGAAGAGGAAGACCTAAAAGAGGAGGAAGCCTAAAAGAAGAGGAAGACCTAAAAGAGGAGGAAGACATAAAAGAAGAGGAAGACCTAAAACGAGAGAAAGACATAAAAGAAGAGGAAGACCTAAAACGAGAGGAAGACATAAAAGAAGAGGAAGACCTAAAAGAGGAGGAAGACCTAAAAGAAGAGGAAGACCTAAAAGAGGAGGAAGACCTAAAAGAGGAGGAAGACCTAAAAGAGGAGGAAGACATAAAAGAAGAGGAAGACATAAAAGAAGAGAGAGGCCTAAAAGAAGAGGAAGACCTAAAAGAGGAGGAAGACATAAAAGAAGAGGAAGACCTAAAAGAGGAGGAAGACATAAAAGAAGAGGAAGACCTAAAAGAGGAGGACCTAAAACGAGAGGAAGACCTAAAAGAGGAGGAAGACCTAAAACGAGAGGAAGACATAAAAGAAGAGGAAGACCTAAAACAAGAGGAAGACGTAAAAGAAGAGGAAGACCTAAAAGAAGAGGGAGACCTAAAAGAGGAGGAAGACATAAAAGAAGAGGGAGACCTAAAAGAGGAGGAAGACCTGAAACGAGAGGAAGACATAAAAGAAGAGGAAGACCTAAAAAAGGAAGAAGACATAAAACGAGAGGAAGACATAAAAGAAGAAGAAGACATAAAAGAAGAGGAAGACCTAAAAGAAGAGGAAGACCTAAAACGAGAGGAAGACCTAAAAGAAGAGGAAGACCTAAAAGAGGAGGAAGTCCTAAAAGAAGAGGAAGACCTAAAAGAGGAGGAAGACATAAAAGAAGAGGAAGACCTAAAAGAAGAGGAAGACCTAAAAAAGGAGGAAGACCTAAAAGAAGAGGAAGACCTAAAAGAGGAGGAAGACATAAAACGAGAGGAAGACCTAAAAGAAGAGGAAGACATAAAAGAAGAGGAAGACCTAAAAGAGGAGGAAGACATAAAAGAAGAGGGAGACCTAAAAGAGGAGGAAGACCTGAAACGAGAGGAAGACATAAAAGAAGAGGAAGACCTAAAACAAGAGGAAGACGTAAAAGAAGAGGAAGACCTAAAAGAAGAGGAAGACCTAAAACGAGAGGAAGACCTAAAAGAAGAGGAAGACCTAAAAGAAGAGGAAGACTTAAAAGAGGAGGAAGACCTAAAACAGGAGGAAGACCTAAAAGAGGAGGAAGACATAAAAGAAGAGGAAGACATAAAAGAAGAGGAAGACCTAAAAGAAGAGGAAGACATAAAAGAGGAGGAAGACCTAAAAGAGGAGGAAGACATAAAAGAAGAGGAAGACCTAAAACGAGAGGAAGACATAAAAGAGGAGGAAGACCTAAAAGAGGAGGAAGACATAAAAGAGGAGGAAGACCTAAAACAGGAGGAAGACCTAAAAGAGGAGGAAGACATAAAAGAAGAGGAAGACATAAAAGAGGAGGAAGACCTAAAAGAAGAGGAAGACCTAAAACAAGAGGAAGACGTAAAAGAAGAGGATGACCTAAAAAAGGAAGAAGACATAAAACGAGAGGAAGACATAAAACGAAAGGAAGACCTAAAACGAGAGGAAGACCTAAAAGAAGAGGAAGACCTAAAAGAGGAGGAAGACCTAAAAGAAGAGGAAGACATAAAAGAGGAGGAAGACCTAAAAGAGGAGGAAGACATAAAAGAGGAGGAAGACCTAAAAGAGGAGGAGGACATAAAAGAAGAGGAAGACCTAAAAGAAGAGGAAGACCTAAAAGAGGAGGAAGACCTAAAAGAGGAGGAAGACCTAAAAGAGGAGGAAGACATAAAAGAAGAGGAAGACCTAAAAGAGGAGGGAGACCTAAAAGAAGAGGAAGACCTAAAAGAAGAGGAAGACATAAAAGAAGAAGAAGAAGACATAAAAGAAGAGGAAGACCTAAAAGAAGAGGAAGACCTAAAAGAGGAGGAAGACCTAAAAGAGGAGGAAGACATAAAAGAAGAGGAAGGCCTAAAAGAGGAGGAAGACCTAAAAGAGGAGGAAGACCTAAAACGAGAGGAAGACATAAAAGAAGAGGAAGACCTAAAACGAGAGGAAGACATAAAAGAAGAGGAAGACATAAAAGAAGAAGAAGACATAAAAGAGGAGGAAGACCTAAAAGAAGAGGAAGACCTAAAAGAGGAGGAAGACCTAAAAGAGGAGGAAGACATAAAAGAGGAGGAAGACCTAAAACGAGAGGAAGACATAAAAGAGGAGGAAGACCTAAAAGAGGAGGAAGACATAAAACGAGAGGAAGACCTAAAAGAAGAGGAAGACCTAAAAGAAGAGGAAGACCTAAAAGAGGAGGAAGACATAAAAGAAGAGGAAGACCTAAAAGAGGAGGAAGACCTAAAACGAGAGGAAGACATAAAAGAAGAGGAAGACCTAAAACGAGAGGAAGACCTAAAAGAAGAGGAAGAACTAAAAGAGGAGGAAGACATAAAAGAGGAGGAAGACATAAAAGAAGAGGAAGACCTAAAAGAAGAGGAAGAACTAAAAGAGGAGGAAGACATAAAAGAGGAGGAAGACATAAAAGAAGAGGAAGACATAAAAGAAGAGAGAGGCCTAAAAGAAGAGGAAGACCTAAAAGAGGAGGAAGACATAAAAGAAGAGGAAGACCTAAAACGAGAGGAAGACATAAAAGAGGAGGAAGACATAAAAGAAGAGGAAGACATAAAAGAGGAGGAAGACCTAAAAGAAGAGGAAGACCTAAAACAAGAGGAAGACGTAAAAGAAGAGGATGACCTAAAAAAGGAAGAAGACATAAAACGAGAGGAAGACATAAAACGAAAGGAAGACCTAAAACAAGAGGAAGACATAAAAGAAGAGGAAGACCTTAAAAAGGAAGAAGACATAAAACGAGAGGAAGACATAAAAGAAGAAGAAGACATAAAAGAAGAGGAAGACCTAAAAGAAGAGGAAGACCTAAAAGAAGAGGAAGACCTAAAAGAAGAGGAAGACCTAAAAGAGGAGGAAGACATAAAAGAAGAGGAAGACCTAAAAGAGGAGGAAGACCTAAAAGAGGAGGAAGACCTAAAACAAGAGGAAGACATAAAAGAAGAGGAAGACCTAAAACGAGAGGAAGACCTAAAAGAAGAGGAAGACCTAAAAGAGGAGGAAGACCTAAAAGAAGAGGAAGACTTAAAAGAGGAGGAAGACCTAAAAGAGGAGGAAGACATAAAAGAGGAGGAAAACATAAAAGAGGAGGAAGACCTAAAACAGGAGGAAGACATAAAAGAGGAGGAAGACATAAAAGAAGAGGAAGACATAAAAGAAGAGGAAGACCTAAAAGAAGAGGAAGACATAAAAGAGGAGGAAGACCTAAAAGAGGAGGAAGACATAAAAGAAGAGGAAGACCTAAAACGAGAGGAAGACATAAAAGAGGAGGAAGACCTAAAAGAGGAGGAAGACATAAAAGAGGAGGAAGACCTAAAACAGGAGGAAGACCTAAAAGAGGAGGAAGACATAAAAGAAGAGGAAGACATAAAAGAGGAGGAAGACCTAAAAGAAGAGGAAGACCTAAAACAAGAGGAAGACGTAAAAGAAGAGGATGACCTAAAAAAGGAAGAAGACATAAAACGAGAGGAAGACATAAAACGAAAGGAAGACCTAAAACAAGAGGAAGACATAAAAGAAGAGGAAGACCTTAAAAAGGAAGAAGACATAAAACGAGAGGAAGACATAAAAGAAGAAGAAGACATAAAAGAAGAGGAAGACCTAAAAGAAGAGGAAGACCTAAAAGAAGAGGAAGACCTAAAAGAAGAGGAAGACCTAAAAGAGGAGGAAGACATAAAAGAAGAGGAAGACCTAAAAGAGGAGGAAGACCTAAAAGAGGAGGAAGACCTAAAACAAGAGGAAGACATAAAAGAAGAGGAAGACCTAAAACGAGAGGAAGACCTAAAAGAAGAGGAAGACCTAAAAGAGGAGGAAGACCTAAAAGAAGAGGAAGACTTAAAAGAGGAGGAAGACCTAAAAGAGGAGGAAGACATAAAAGAGGAGGAAGACATAAAAGAAGAGGAAGACCTAAAAGAAGAGGAAAACATAAAAGAGGAGGAAGACCTAAAACAGGAGGAAGACGTAAAAGAGGAGGAAGACATAAAAGAAGAGGAAGACCTAAAACGAGAGGAAGACATAAAAGAGGAGGAAGACCTAAAAGAGGAGGAAGACCTAAAAGAGGAGGAAGACCTAAAACGAGAGGAAGACATAAAAGAAGAGGAGGACCTAAAAGAAGAGGAAGACCTAAAAGAAGAGGAAGACATAAAAGAAGAAGAAGACATAAAAGAAGAGGAAGACCTAAAAGAGGAGGAAGACCTAAAAGAGGAGGAAGACCTAAAAGAGGAGGAAGACATAAAAGAAGAGGAAGACCTAAAAGAGGAGGAATATCTAAAAGAGGAGGAAGACCTAAAACGAGAGGAAGACCTAAAAGAAGAGGAAGACCTAAAAGAGGAGGAAGACCTAAAAGAGGAGGAAGACATAAAAGAAGAGGAAGACCTAAAAGAGGAGGAAGACCTAAAAGAGGAGGAAGACCTAAAAGAAGAGGAAGACCTAAAAGAGGAGGAAGACCTAAAAGAGGAGGAAGACATAAAAGAGGAGGAAGACATAAAAGAAGAGGAAGACCTAAAACGAGAGGAAGACCTAAAAGAAGAGGAAGACCTAAAACGAGAGGAAGACATAAAAGAAGAGGAAGACCTAAAAGAGGAGGAAGACCTAAAAGTAGAGGAAGACCTAAAAGAGGAGGAAGACCTAAAAGAGGAGGAAGACCTAAAAGAGGAGGAAGACCTAAAACAGGAGGAAGACCTAAAAGAGGAGGAAGACATAAAAGAAGAGGAAGACCTAAAATGAGAGGAAGACATAAAAGAAGAGGAGGACCTAAAAGAAGAGGAAGGCCTAAAAGAGGAGGAAGACATAAAAGAAGAGGAAGACCTAAAAGAAGAGGAAGACATAAAAGAGGAGGAAGACCTAAAAGAGGAGGAAGACATAAAAGAAGAGGAAGACCTAAAACGAGAGGAAGACATAAAAGAGGAGGAAGACCTAAAAGAGGAGGAAGACCTAAAAGAGGAGGAAGACATAAAAGAAGAGGAAGACCTAAAACAAGAGGAAGACGTAAAAGAAGAGGAAGACATAAAAGAAGAGGAAGACCTAAAAAAGGAAGAAGACATAAAACGAGAGGAAGACCTAAAAGAAGAAGAAGACATAAAAGAAGAGGAAGACATAAAAGAAGAAGAGGACCTAAAAGAAGAGGAAGACCTAAAAGAGGAGGAAGTCCTAAAAGAAGAGGAAGACCTAAAAGAAGAGGAAGACCTAAAACGAGAGGAAGACATAAAAGAAGAGGAAGACCTAAAACGAGAGAAAGACATAAAAGAAGAGGAAGACCTAAAAGAAGAGGAAGACCTAAAAGAAGAGGAAGACATAAAAGAAGAGGAAGACATAAAAGAGGAGGAAGACCTAAAAGAGGAGGAAGACCTAAAAGAGGAGGAAGACATAAAAGAAGAGGAAGACCTAAAAGAGGAGGAAGACCTAAAAGAGGAGGAAGACCTAAAAGAGGAGGAAGACATAAAAGAAGAGGAAGACCTAAAAGAGGAGGAATATCTAAAAGAGGAGGAAGACCTAAAAGAAGAGGAAGACCTAAAAGAGGAGGAAGACCTAAAAGAAGAGGAAGACCTAAAAGAGGAGGAAGACCTAAAAGAGGAGGAAGACATAAAAGAGGAGGAAGACATAAAAGAAGAGGAAGACCTAAAACGAGAGGAAGACATAAAAGAAGAGGAAGACCTAAAACGAGAGGAAGACATAAAAGAAGAGGAAGACCTAAAAGTAGAGGAAGACCTAAAAGAGGAGGAAGACCTAAAAGAGGAGGAAGACATAAAAGAAGAGGAAGACATAAAAGAGGAGGAAGGCCTAAAAGAAGAGGAAGACCTAAAAGAGGAGGAAGACCTAAAAGAAGAGGAAGACCTAAAAGAGGAGGAAGACCTAAAACAGGAGGAAGACCTAAAAGAGGAGGAAGACCTAAAACAGGAGGAAGACCTAAAAGAAGAGGAAGACCTAAAAGAAGAGGAAGACCTAAAAGAGGAGGAAGACATAAAAGAAGAGGAAGACCTAAAATGAGAGGAAGACATAAAAGAAGAGGAGGACCTAAAAGAAGAGGAAGGCCTAAAAGAGGAGGAAGACATAAAAGAAGAGGAAGACCTAAAAGAAGAGGAAGACATAAAAGAGGAGGAAGACCTAAAAGAGGAGGAAGACATAAAAGAGGAGGAAGACATAAAAGAAGAGGAAGACCTAAAAGAGGAGGAAGACATAAAAGAGGAGGAAGACATAAAAGAAGAGGAAGACCTAAAAGAGGAGGAAGGCCTAAAAGAAGAGGAAGACCTAAAAGAGGAGGAAGACCTAAAACAGGAGGAAGACCTAAAAGAGGAGGAAGACCTAAAACAGGAGGAAGACATAAAAGAAGAGGAAGACATAAAAGAAGAGGAAGACCTAAAAGAAGAGGAAGACATAAAAGAGGAGGAAGACCTAAAAGAGGAGGAAGACCTAAAACAGGAGGAAGACCTAAAAGAGGAGGAAGACATAAAAGAAGAGGAAGACCTAAAACGAGAGGAAGACATAAAAGAAGAGGAAGACCTAAAAGTAGAGGAAGACCTAAAAGAGGAGGAAGACCTAAAAGAAGAGGAAGACATAAAAGAGGAGGAAGGCCTAAAAGAAGAGGAAGACCTAAAAGAGGAGGAAGACCTAAAACAGGAGGAAGACCTAAAAGAAGAGGAAGACCTAAAAGAGGAGGAAGACCTAAAAGAAGAGGAAGACCTAAAAGAAGAGGAAGACCTAAAAGAGGAGGAAGACATAAAAGAAGAGGAAGACCTAAAATGAGAGGAAGACATAAAAGAAGAGGAGGACCTAAAAGAAGAGGAAGGCCTAAAAGAGGAGGAAGACATAAAAGAAGAGGAAGACCTAAAAGAAGAGGAAGACATAAAAGAGGAGGAAGACCTAAAAGAGGAGGAAGACCTAAAAGAAGAGGAAGACATAAAAGAGGAGGAAGACCTAAAAGAGGAGGAAGACATAAAAGAGGAGGAAGACATAAAAGAAGAGGAAGACCTAAAAGAGGAGGAAGACATAAAAGAAGAGGAAGACATAAAAGAGGAGGAAGGCCTAAAAGAAGAGGAAGACCTAAAAGAGGAGGAAGACCTAAAACAGGAGGAAGACCTAAAAGAGGAGGAAGACCTAAAACAGGAGGAAGACCTAAAAGAGGAGGAAGACATAAAAGAAGAGGAAGACCTAAAACGAGAGGAAGACATAAAAGAAGAGGAAGACCTAAAAGTAGAGGAAGACCTAAAAGAGGAGGAAGACCTAAAAGAGGAGGAAGACATAAAAGAAGAGGAAGACCTAAAAGAGGAGGAAGGCCTAAAAGAAGAGGAAGACCTAAAAGAAGAGGAAGACCTAAAAGAGGAGGAAGACCTAAAAGAGGAGGAAGACATAAAAGAAGAGGAAGACCTAAAAGAGGAGGAAGGCCTAAAAGAAGAGGAAGACCTAAAAGAAGAGGAAGACCTAAAACAGGAGGAAGACCTAAAAGAGGAGGAAGACCTAAAACAGGAGGAAGACCTAAAAGAGGAGGAAGACATAAAAGAAGAGGAAGACCTAAAACGAGAGGAAGACATAAAAGAAGAGGAAGACCTAAAAGTAGAGGAAGACCTAAAAGAGGAGGAAGACCTAAAAGAAGAGGAAGACATAAAAGAGGAGGAAGGCCTAAAAGAAGAGGAAGACCTAAAAGAGGAGGAAGACCTAAAACAGGAGGAAGACCTAAAAGAAGAGGAAGACCTAAAAGAGGAGGAAGACCTAAAAGAAGAGGAAGACCTAAAAGAAGAGGAAGACCTAAAAGAGGAGGAAGACATAAAAGAAGAGGAAGACCTAAAATGAGAGGAAGACATAAAAGAAGAGGAGGACCTAAAAGAAGAGGAAGGCCTAAAAGAGGAGGAAGACATAAAAGAAGAGGAAGACCTAAAAGAAGAGGAAGACATAAAAGAGGAGGAAGACCTAAAAGAGGAGGAAGACATAAAAGAAGAGGAAGGCCTAAAAGAGGAGGAAGACCTAAAAGAAGAGGAAGACATAAAAGAGGAGGAAGACCTAAAAGAGGAGGAAGACCTAAAAGAAGAGGAAGACATAAAAGAGGAGGAAGACCTAAAAGAGGAGGAAGACATAAAAGAAGAGGAAGGCCTAAAAGAGGAGGAAGACCTAAAAGAAGAGGAAGACATACAAGAGGAGTTTAGTTTAGTTTAGTTTATTTGTTTATTTGAGCAATACACATTGTGCTCAAAAGGAGTGGGCTGAAGCAAAAAGCTTATGAGCCCCCACCCCCAAGTGCAATAAAATGCAATAAAATAAAAAAGAACATTTCAAAACACTACAAAACATTACAAGCAGCTACATTCGTACAGACCAACTTACAAACTTACAAACTTACAATCTTACAAAAAATATATAATAATAATAATAAAATATATGAACTGTTTATATAATTAATTGTATAAAGTACAAAGGTACATTAATAGATAAAGGTAGATTGTATAAAGGTACATTAATAGATATTATAATCTGAGATCTTGATGCTTTCCAGTTGTCATTACCATTCTCAGTATAATTTTAATTTGGGTTTAATTATCATTATCATTATTATATATTTATTTAATTGAGTTAAATGTGAAGTATGATGTTCCTGCATAGTGTGGTGCATTAAAAGGCCAGAGAGTGAGCCAGTTGAAGAGGGCAGTAACTCCCCTTCAACAAACCCCCACACGGCTGCCCTAACAGCTGATTTGTAGATGATGTTCCTATGCTGAGTGGTGCATTAAAAGACAAGGTTTAGAGCCCGTTGGGAGGATCCCTCTCAACAGATCCATAACCTGCCAACCCTAATTCTCCGTTTGTGAATTTGAGCAATAGAATGACAACCGTTCCAAGCAGCAACACTCTTCCTTGAATATAGAGGAAAAATACACATAATTGATCCCACTGCTCCCCCTAGTGGCAACACATTTCTTCTTGTCTGTATATTTCAAGAGTCTTTTGTTTGTATTTATATTTGAACAGGTTAATGTTTGGACATCGTTTCAAATCCATCTCCAGTTTATTCCACAATTGTACACCATTAACTGTTGGACTAAAACTTTTCAAAGTTGTGCTATGTTTCTGAATCCTAAAGTTTAATTCATCACGTAAATCATAACAACCAGTACGTTCTTGGAACCTTCTTTGTATTTGGTTTGGTAACAATTTATACCTTGCTTTGAATAACATTTGAACAGTTTGGAACTCAACAATGTCACAAAACTTCATGATCTTTGATTTTAAAAATAATGAGTTTGTGTGGTCCAAAAACCCAACTTTATGAATTACTCGGATAGCTCTTTTTTGCAACAATATTATTGGTTTAACTGTGTTTTTATAAGTACTACCCCAAACCACAGTACAATAATATAAGTAGGGCAAAATCAGAGAACAGTATAAGGTATGTAGAGCTTTGATGTTTAAAATGTGCTTTGCTTTTGCTATTACTGAAATGCTTCTAGAAATTTTCGTAGATATATATTTAATATGAGATTTCCAAGTAATTCTGTCATCAATAATCACACCAAGGAATTTGATTTCATGCACTCGCTCGATAACAACACCCTCTATCTGAATCGCTTCCTGAGCATTGGAGTTACAGTTGCCAAATATCATCATTTTGCTTTTACTCAGATTTAAAGATAATTTATTTTGTTTGAACCACTTGTTGACACTTTTGAGTTCCAAGTTAACAATCCGACACAGCTGCTGTAAGAGGAAGACCTAAAACGAGAGGAAGACATAAAAGAGGAGGAAGACCTAAAAGAGGAGGAAGACCTAAAACGAGAGGAAGACGTAAAAGAAGAGGAAGACATAAAAGAAGAGGAAGACCTAAAAAAGGAAGAAGACATAAAACGAGAGGAAGACATAAAAGAAGAAGAAGACATAAAAGAAGAGGAAGACCTAAAAGAGGAGGAAGACATAAAAGAAGAGGAGGACCTAAAAGAAGAGGAAGACCTAAAACAAGAGGAAGACGTAAAAGAAGAGGAAGACATAAAAGAAGAGGAAGACCTAAAAAAGGAAGAAGACATAAAACGAGAGGAAGACATAAAAGAAGAAGAAGACATAAAAGAAGAGGAAGACCTAAAAGAAGAGGAAGACCTAAAACGAGAGGAAGACCTAAAAGAAGAGGAAGACCTAAAAGAGGAGGAAGTCCTAAAAGAAGAGGAAGACCTAAAAGAAGAGGAAGACCTAAAACGAGAGGAAGACATAAAAGAAGAGGAAGACCTAAAACGAGAGAAAGACATAAAAGAAGAGGAAGACCTAAAACGAGAGGAAGACATAAAAGAAGAGGAAGACCTAAAAGAGGAGGAAGACCTAAAAGAGGAGGAAGACCTAAAAGAGGAGGAAGACATAAAAGAAGAGGAAGACCTAAAAGAAGAGGAAGACATAAAAGAGGAGGAAGACCTAAAAGAGGAGGAAGACATAAAAGAAGAGGAAGACATAAAAGAAGAGAGAGGCCTAAAAGAAGAGGAAGACATAAAAGAAGAGAGAGGCCTAAAAGAAGAGGAAGACCTAAAAGAGGAGGAAGACCTAAAAGAAGAGGAAGACCTAAAAGAGGAGGAAGACATAAAAGAGGAGGAAGACCTAAAAGAGGAGGAAGACATAAAAGAAGAGGAAGACCTAAAACGAGAGGAAGACCTAAAAGAGGAGGAAGACCTAAAACGAGAGGAAGACCTAAAAGAAGAGGAAGACCTAAAAGAGGAGGAAGACCTAAAAGAAGAGGAAGACCTAAAAGAGGAGGAAGACCTAAAAGAGGAGGAAGACATAAAAGAGGAGGAAGACATAAAAGAAGAGGAAGACCTAAAAGAAGAGGAAGACATAAAAGAGGAGGAAGACCTAAAACAGGAGGAAGACCTAAAAGAGGAGGAAGACATAAAAGAAGAGGAAGACCTAAAACGAGAGGAAGACATAAAAGAGGAGGAAGACCTAAAAGAGGAGGAAGACATAAAAGAGGAGGAAGACCTAAAACAGGAGGAAGACCTAAAAGAGGAGGAAGACATAAAAGAAGAGGAAGACATAAAAGAGGAGGAAGACCTAAAAGAAGAGGAAGACCTAAAAGAAGAGGATGACCTAAAAAAGGAAGAAGACATAAAACGAGAGGAAGACATAAAACGAGAGGAAGACCTAAAACAAGAGGAAGACATAAAAGAAGAGGAAGACCTTAAAAAGGAAGAAGACATAAAACGAGAGGAAGACATAAAAGAAGAGGGAGACATAAAAGAAGAGGGAGACCTAAAAGAGGAGGAAGACATAAAAGAAGAGGGAGACCTAAAAGAGGAGGAAGACCTGAAACGAGAGGAAGACATAAAAGAAGAGGAAGACCTAAAACAAGAGGAAGACCTAAAAGAAGAGGAAGACCTAAAACGAGAGGAAGACCTAAAAGAAGAGGAAGACCTAAAAGAGGAGGAAGTCCTAAAAGAAGAGGAAGACCTAAAAGAGGAGGAAGACATAAAAGAAGAGGAAGACCTAAAAGAAGAGGAAGACCTAAAAGAGGAGGAAGACCTAAAAGAAGAGGAAGACCTAAAAGAGGAGGAAGACATAAAACGAGAGGAAGACCTAAAAGAAGAGGAAGACATAAAAGAAGAGGAAGACCTAAAACGAGAGGAAGACACAAAAGAAGAGGAAGACCTAAAACAAGAGGAAGACGTAAAAGAAGAGGAAGACCTTAAAAAAGAAGAAGACATAAAACGAGAGGAAGACATAAAAGAAGAAGAAGACATAAAAGAAGAGGAAGACATAAAAGAAGAGGAAGACCTAAAAGAAGAGGAAGACCTAAAAGAGGAGGAAGACCTAAAAGAGGAGGAAGACATAAAAGTAGAGGAAGACCTAAAAGAGGAGGAAGACCTAAAAGAGGAGGAAGACCTAAAAGAGGAGGAAGACATAAAAGAAGAGGAAGACATAAAAGAGGAGGAAGACATAAAAGAAGAGGAAGACATAAAAGAGGAGGAAGGCCTAAAAGAAGAGGAAGACCTAAAAGAGGAGGAAGACCTAAAACAGGAGGAAGACCTAAAAGAGGAAGAAGACATAAAACGAGAGGAAGACATAAAAGAAGAAGAAGACATAAAAGAAGAGGAAGACCTAAAAGAAGAGGAAGACCTAAAACGAGAGGAAGACCTAAAAGAAGAGGAAGACCTAAAAGAGGAGGAAGACATAAAAGAAGAGGAAGACCTAAAAGAAGAGGAAGACCTAAAAGAGGAGGAAGACCTAAAAGAGGAGGAAGACATAAAACGAGAGGAAGACCTAAAAGAAGAGGAAGACATAAAAGAAGAGGAAGACCTAAAACGAGAGGAAGACACAAAAGAAGAGGAAGACCTAAAACAAGAGGAAGACGTAAAAGAAGAGGAAGACCTTAAAAAAGAAGAAGACATAAAACGAGAGGAAGACATAAAAGAAGAAGAAGACATAAAAGAAGAGGAAGACATAAAAGAAGAGGAAGACCTAAAAGAAGAGGAAGACCTAAAAGAGGAGGAAGACCTAAAAGAGGAGGAAGACATAAAAGTAGAGGAAGACCTAAAAGAGGAGGAAGACCTAAAAGAGGAGGAAGACCTAAAAGAGGAGGAAGACATAAAAGAAGAGGAAGACATAAAAGAGGAGGAAGACATAAAAGAAGAGGAAGACATAAAAGAGGAGGAAGGCCTAAAAGAAGAGGAAGACCTAAAAGAGGAGGAAGACCTAAAACAGGAGGAAGACCTAAAAGAGGAGGAAGACCTAAAACAGGAGGAAGACATAAAAGAAGAGGAGGACCTAAAAGAAGAGGAAGGCCTAAAAGAGGAGGAAGACATAAAAGAAGAGGAAGACCTAAAAGAAGAGGAAGACATAAAAGAGGAGGAAGACCTAAAAGAGGAGGAAGACATAAAAGAAGAGGAAGACCTAAAACGAGAGGAAGACATAAAAGAGGAGGAAGACCTAAAAGAGGAGGAAGACCTAAAAGAGGAGGAAGACCTAAAAGAAGAGGAGGACCTAAAAGAAGAGGAAGACCTAAAAGAAGAGGAAGACGTAAAAGAAGAGGAAGACATAAAAGAAGAGGAAGACCTAAAAAAGGAAGAAGACATAAAACGAGAGGAAGACATAAAAGAAGAAGAAGACATAAAAGAAGAGGAAGACCTAAAAGAAGAGGAAGACCTAAAACGAGAGGAAGACCTAAAAGAAGAGGAAGACCTAAAAGAGGAGGAAGTCCTAAAAGAAGAGGAAGACCTAAAAGAGGAGGAAGACATAAAAGAAGAGGAAGACCTAAAACGAGAGAAAGACATAAAAGAAGAGGAAGACCTAAAAGAGGAGGAAGACCTAAAAGAAGAGGAAGACCTAAAAGAGGAGGAAGACCTAAAAGAGGAGGAAGACCTAAAAGAGGAGGAAGACATAAAAGAAGAGGAAGACATAAAAGAAGAGAGAGGCCTAAAAGAAGAGGAAGACCTAAAAGAGGAGGAAGACATAAAAGAAGAGGAAGACCTAAAAGAGGAGGAAGACATAAAAGAAGAGGAAGACCTAAAAGAGGAGGACCTAAAACGAGAGGAAGACCTAAAAGAGGAGGAAGACCTAAAACGAGAGGAAGACATAAAAGAAGAGGAAGACCTAAAACAAGAGGAAGACGTAAAAGAAGAGGAAGACCTAAAAGAAGAGGGAGACCTAAAAGAGGAGGAAGACATAAAAGAAGAGGGAGACCTAAAAGAGGAGGAAGACCTGAAACGAGAGGAAGACATAAAAGAAGAGGAAGACCTAAAAAAGGAAGAAGACATAAAACGAGAGGAAGACATAAAAGAAGAAGAAGACATAAAAGAAGAGGAAGACCTAAAAGAAGAGGAAGACCTAAAACGAGAGGAAGACCTAAAAGAAGAGGAAGACCTAAAAGAGGAGGAAGTCCTAAAAGAAGAGGAAGACCTAAAAGAGGAGGAAGACATAAAAGAAGAGGAAGACCTAAAAGAAGAGGAAGACCTAAAAAAGGAGGAAGACCTAAAAGAAGAGGAAGACCTAAAAGAGGAGGAAGACATAAAACGAGAGGAAGACCTAAAAGAAGAGGAAGACATAAAAGAAGAGGAAGACCTAAAAGAGGAGGAAGACATAAAAGAAGAGGGAGACCTAAAAGAGGAGGAAGACCTGAAACGAGAGGAAGACATAAAAGAAGAGGAAGACCTAAAACAAGAGGAAGACGTAAAAGAAGAGGAAGACATAAAAGAAGAGGAAGACCTAAAAAAGGAAGAAGACATAAAACGAGAGGAAGACATAAAAGAAGAAGAAGACATAAAAGAAGAGGAAGACCTAAAAGAAGAGGAAGACCTAAAACGAGAGGAAGACCTAAAAGAAGAGGAAGACCTAAAAGAGGAGGAAGTCCTAAAAGAAGAGGAAGACCTAAAAGAGGAGGAAGACATAAAAGAAGAGGAAGACCTAAAAGAAGAGGAAGACCTAAAAGAGGAGGAAGACCTAAAAGAAGAGGAAGACCTAAAAGAGGAGGAAGACATAAAACGAGAGGAAGACCTAAAAGAAGAGGAAGACATAAAAGAAGAGGAAGACCTAAAACGAGAGGAAGACACAAAAGAAGAGGAAGACCTAAAACAAGAGGAAGACGTAAAAGAAGAGGAAGACCTTAAAAAAGAAGAAGACATAAAACGAGAGGAAGACATAAAAGAAGAAGAAGACATACAAGAAGAGGAAGACATAAAAGAAGAGGAAGACCTAAAAGAAGAGGAAGACCTAAAAGAGGAGGAAGACCTAAAAGAGGAGGAAGACATAAAAGAGGAGGAAGACATAAAAGAAGAGGAAGACCTAAAACGAGAGGAAGACCTAAAAGAAGAGGAAGACCTAAAACGAGAGGAAGACATAAAAGAAGAGGAAGACCTAAAAGAGGAGGAAGACCTAAAAGTAGAGGAAGACCTAAAAGAGGAGGAAGACCTAAAAGAGGAGGAAGACCTAAAAGAGGAGGAAGACATAAAAGAAGAGGAAGACATAAAAGAGGAGGAAGACATAAAAGAAGAGGAAGACATAAAAGAGGAGGAAGGCCTAAAAGAAGAGGAAGACCTAAAAGAGGAGGAAGACCTAAAACAGGAGGAAGACCTAAAAGAGGAGGAAGACCTAAAACAGGAGGAAGACCTAAAAGAGGAGGAAGACCTAAAAGAAGAGGAGGACCTAAAAGAAGAGGAAGACCTAAAACAAGAGGAAGACGTAAAAGAAGAGGAAGACATAAAAGAAGAGGAAGACCTAAAAAAGGAAGAAGACATAAAACGAGAGGAAGACATAAAAGAAGAAGAAGACATAAAAGAAGAGGAAGACCTAAAAGAAGAGGAAGACCTAAAACGAGAGGAAGACCTAAAAGAAGAGGAAGACCTAAAAGAGGAGGAAGTCCTAAAAGAAGAGGAAGACCTAAAAGAGGAGGAAGACATAAAAGAAGAGGAAGACCTAAAAGAGGAGGAAGACCTAAAACGAGAGGAAGACATAAAAGAAGAGGAAGACCTAAAAGAGGAGGAAGACCTAAAACGAGAGGAAGACCTAAAAGAAGAGGAAGAACTAAAAGAGGAGGAAGACATAAAAGAGGAGGAAGACATAAAAGAAGAGGAAGACCTAAAAGAAGAGGAAGAACTAAAAGAGGAGGAAGACATAAAAGAGGAGGAAGACATAAAAGAAGAGGAAGACCTAAAAGAAGAGGAAGACATAAAAGAGGAGGAAGACCTAAAAGAGGAGGAAGACATAAAAGAAGAGGAAGACCTAAAACGAGAGGAAGACATAAAAGAGGAGGAAGACCTAAAAGAGGAGGAAGACATAAAAGAGGAGGAAGACCTAAAACAGGAGGAAGACCTAAAAGAGGAGGAAGACATAAAAGAAGAGGAAGACATAAAAGAGGAGGAAGACCTAAAAGAAGAGGAAGACCTAAAACAAGAGGAAGACGTAAAAGAAGAGGATGACCTAAAAAGGAAGAAGACATAAAACGAGAGGAAGACATAAAACGAAAGGAAGACCTAAAACAAGAGGAAGACATAAAAGAAGAGGAAGACCTTAAAAAGGAAGAAGACATAAAACGAGAGGAAGACATAAAAGAAGAAGAAGACATAAAAGAAGAGGAAGACCTAAAAGAAGAGGAAGACCTAAAAGAAGAGGAAGACCTAAAAGAAGAGGAAGACCTAAAAGAGGAGGAAGACATAAAAGAAGAGGAAGACCTAAAAGAGGAGGAAGACCTAAAAGAGGAGGAAGACCTAAAACAAGAGGAAGACATAAAAGAAGAGGAAGACCTAAAACGAGAGGAAGACCTAAAAGAAGAGGAAGACCTAAAAGAGGAGGAAGACCTAAAAGAAGAGGAAGACTTAAAAGAGGAGGAAGACCTAAAAGAGGAGGAAGACATAAAAGAGGAGGAAGACATAAAAGAGGAGGAAGACATAAAAGAAGAGGAAGACCTAAAACGAGAGGAAGACATAAAAGAGGAGGAAGACCTAAAAGAGGAGGAAGACCTAAAAGAGGAGGAAGACATAAAAGAAGAGGAGGACCTAAAAGAAGAGGAAGACCTAAAAGAAGAGGAAGGCCTAAAAGAGGAGGAAGACATAAAAGAAGAGGAAGACCTAAAAGAAGAGGAAGACATAAAAGAGGAGGAAGACCTAAAAGAGGAGGAAGACATAAAAGAAGAGGAAGACCTAAAACGAGAGGAAGACATAAAAGAGGAGGAAGACCTAAAACGAGAGGAAGACCTAAAAGAAGAGGAAGACCTAAAACGAGAGGAAGACCTAAAAGAGGAGGAAGACCTAAAAGAAGAGGAAGACTTAAAAGAGGAGGAAGACCTAAAAGAGGAGGAAGACATAAAAGAGGAGGAAGACATAAAAGAGGAGGAAGACATAAAAGAAGAGGAAGACCTAAAACGAGAGGAAGACATAAAAGAGGAGGAAGACCTAAAAGAGGAGGAAGACCTAAAAGAGGAGGAAGACATAAAAGAAGAGGAGGACCTAAAAGAAGAGGAAGACCTAAAAGAAGAGGAAGGCCTAAAAGAGGAGGAAGACATAAAAGAAGAGGAAGACCTAAAAGAAGAGGAAGACATAAAAGAGGAGGAAGACCTAAAAGAGGAGGAAGACATAAAAGAAGAGGAAGACCTAAAACGAGAGGAAGACATAAAAGAGGAGGAAGACCTAAAAGAGGAGGAAGACCTAAAAGAGGAGGAAGACCTAAAAGAAGAGGAGGACCTAAAAGAAGAGGAAGACCTAAAACAAGAGGAAGACGTAAAAGAAGAGGAAGACATAAAAGAAGAGGAAGACCTAAAAAAGGAAGAAGACATAAAACGAGAGGAAGACATAAAAGAAGAAGAAGACATAAAAGAAGAGGAAGACCTAAAAGAAGAGGAAGACCTAAAACGAGAGGAAGACCTAAAAGAAGAGGAAGACCTAAAAGAGGAGGAAGTCCTAAAAGAAGAGGAAGACCTAAAAGAGGAGGAAGACATAAAAGAAGAGGAAGACCTAAAAGAGGAGGAAGACCTAAAACGAGAGGAAGACATAAAAGAAGAGGAAGACCTAAAACGAGAGGAAGACCTAAAAGAAGAGGAAGAACTAAAAGAGGAGGAAGACATAAAAGAGGAGGAAGACATAAAAGAAGAGGAAGACCTAAAAGAAGAGGAAGAACTAAAAGAGGAGGAAGACATAAAAGAGGAGGAAGACATAAAAGAAGAGGAAGACCTAAAAGAAGAGGAAGACATAAAAGAGGAGGAAGACCTAAAAGAGGAGGAAGACCTAAAACAGGAGGAAGACCTAAAAGAGGAGGAAGACATAAAAGAAGAGGAAGACATAAAAGAGGAGGAAGACCTAAAAGAAGAGGAAGACCTAAAACAAGAGGAAGACGTAAAAGAAGAGGATGACCTAAAAAAGGAAGAAGACATAAAACGAGAGGAAGACATAAAACGAAAGGAAGACCTAAAACAAGAGGAAGACATAAAAGAAGAGGAAGACCTTAAAAAGGAAGAAGACATAAAACGAGAGGAAGACATAAAAGAAGAAGAAGACATAAAAGAAGAGGAAGACCTAAAAGAAGAGGAAGACCTAAAAGAAGAGGAAGACCTAAAAGAAGAGGAAGACCTAAAAGAGGAGGAAGACCTAAAAGAGGAGGAAGACCTAAAAGAAGAGGAAGACTTAAAAGAGGAGGAAGACCTAAAAGAGGAGGAAGACATAAAAGAGGAGGAAGACATAAAAGAAGAGGAAGACCTAAAAGAAGAGGAAGACATAAATGAGGAGGAAGACCTAAAACAGGAGGAAGACCTAAAAGAAGAGGAAGACATAAAAGAGGAGGAAGACCTAAAACAGGAGGAAGACATAAAAGAAGAGGAGGACCTAAAAGAAGAGGAAGACCTAAAAGAAGAGGAAGACATAAAAGAAGAAGAAGACCTAAAAGAGGAGGAAGACCTAAAAGAGGAGGAAGACCTAAAAGAGGAGGAAGACATAAAAGAAGAGGAAGACCTAAAAGAGGAGGAATATCTAAAAGAGGAGGAAGACCTAAAACGAGAGGAAGACCTAAAAGAAGAGGAAGACCTAAAAGAGGAGGAAGACCTAAAAGAGGAGGAAGACATAAAAGAAGAGGAAGACCTAAAAGAGGAGGAAGACCTAAAAGAGGAGGAAGACCTAAAAGAAGAGGAAGACCTAAAAGAGGAGGAAGACCTAAAAGAGGAGGAAGACATAAAAGAGGAGGAAGACATAAAAGAAGAGGAAGACCTAAAACGAGAGGAAGACCTAAAAGAAGAGGAAGACCTAAAACGAGAGGAAGACATAAAAGAAGAGGAAGACCTAAAAGAGGAGGAAGACCTAAAAGTAGAGGAAGACCTAAAAGTAGAGGAAGACCTAAAAGAGGAGGAAGACATAAAAGAAGAGGAGGACCTAAAAGAAGAGGAAGACCTAAAAGAAGAGGAAGGCCTAAAAGAGGAGGAAGACATAAAAGAAGAGGAAGACCTAAAAGAAGAGGAAGACATAAAAGAGGAGGAAGACCTAAAAGAGGAGGAAGACATAAAAGAAGAGGAAGACCTAAAACGAGAGGAAGACATAAAAGAGGAGGAAGACCTAAAACGAGAGGAAGACCTAAAAGAAGAGGAAGACCTAAAAGAGGAGGAAGACCTAAAAGAAGAGGAAGACTTAAAAGAGGAGGAAGACCTAAAAGAGGAGGAAGACATAAAAGAGGAGGAAGACATAAAAGAGGAGGAAGACATAAAAGAAGAGGAAGACCTAAAACGAGAGGAAGACATAAAAGAGGAGGAAGACCTAAAAGAGGAGGAAGACCTAAAAGAGGAGGAAGACATAAAAGAAGAGGAGGACCTAAAAGAAGAGGAAGACCTAAAAGAAGAGGAAGGCCTAAAAGAGGAGGAAGACATAAAAGAAGAGGAAGACCTAAAAGAAGAGGAAGACATAAAAGAGGAGGAAGACCTAAAAGAGGAGGAAGACATAAAAGAAGAGGAAGACCTAAAACGAGAGGAAGACATAAAAGAGGAGGAAGACCTAAAAGAGGAGGAAGACCTAAAAGAGGAGGAAGACCTAAAAGAAGAGGAGGACCTAAAAGAAGAGGAAGACCTAAAACAAGAGGAAGACGTAAAAGAAGAGGAAGACATAAAAGAAGAGGAAGACCTAAAAAAGGAAGAAGACATAAAACGAGAGGAAGACATAAAAGAAGAAGAAGACATAAAAGAAGAGGAAGACCTAAAAGAAGAGGAAGACCTAAAACGAGAGGAAGACCTAAAAGAAGAGGAAGACCTAAAAGAGGAGGAAGACATAAAAGAAGAGGAAGACCTAAAAGAGGAGGAAGACCTAAAACGAGAGGAAGACATAAAAGAAGAGGAAGACCTAAAAGAGGAGGAAGACATAAAAGAAGAGGAAGACCTAAAAGAGGAGGAATATCTAAAAGAGGAGGAAGACCTAAAACGAGAGGAAGACCTAAAAGAAGAGGAAGACCTAAAAGAGGAGGAAGACCTAAAAGAGGAGGAAGACATAAAAGAAGAGGAAGACCTAAAAGAGGAGGAAGACCTAAAAGAGGAGGAAGACCTAAAAGAAGAGGAAGACCTAAAAGAGGAGGAAGACCTAAAAGAGGAGGAAGACATAAAAGAGGAGGAAGACATAAAAGAAGAGGAAGACCTAAAACGAGAGGAAGACCTAAAAGAAGAGGAAGACCTAAAACGAGAGGAAGACATAAAAGAAGAGGAAGACCTAAAAGAGGAGGAAGACCTAAAAGTAGAGGAAGACCTAAAAGAGGAGGAAGACCTAAAAGAGGAGGAAGACCTAAAAGAGGAGGAAGACATAAATGAAGAGGAAGACCTAAAAGAGGAGGAAGACATACAAGAAGAGGAAGACCTAAAAGAGGAGGAAGACCTAAAACAGGAGGAAGACCTAAAAGAGGAGGAAGACCTAAAACAGGAGGAAGACCTAAAATGAGAGGAAGACATAAAAGAAGAGGAGGACCTAAAAGAAGAGGAAGGCCTAAAAGAGGAGGAAGACATAAAAGAAGAGGAAGACCTAAAAGAGGAGGAAGACATAAAAGAAGAGGAAGACCTAAAAGAGGAGGAAGACATAAAAGAAGAGGAAGACCTAAAACGAGAGGAAGACATAAAAGAGGAGGAAGACCTAAAAGAGGAGGAAGACCTAAAAGAGGAGGAAGACATAAAAGAAGAGGAAGACCTAAAACAAGAGGAAGACGTAAAAGAAGAGGAAGACATAAAAGAAGAGGAAGACCTAAAAAAGGAAGAAGACATAAAACGAGAGGAAGACCTAAAAGAAGAAGAAGACATAAAAGAAGAGGAAGACCTAAAAGAAGAGGAAGACCTAAAACGAGAGGAAGACCTAAAAGAAGAGGAAGACCTAAAAGAGGAGGAAGACCTAAAAGAGGAGGAAGACCTAAAAGAGGAGGAAGACATAAAAGAAGAGGAAGACATAAAAGAGGAGGAAGACCTAAAAGAGGAGGAAGACCTAAAAGAGGAGGAAGACATAAAAGAAGAGGAAGACCTAAAAGAGGAGGAAGACCTAAAAGAGGAGGAAGACCTAAAAGAGGAGGAAGACATAAAAGAAGAGGAAGACCTAAAAGAGGAGGAATATCTAAAAGAGGAGGAAGACCTAAAACGAGAGGAAGACCTAAAAGAAGAGGAAGACCTAAAAGAGGAGGAAGACCTAAAAGAAGAGGAAGACCTAAAAGAGGAGGAAGACCTAAAAGAGGAGGAAGACATAAAAGAGGAGGAAGACATAAAAGAAGAGGAAGACCTAAAACGAGAGGAAGACCTAAAAGAAGAGGAAGACCTAAAACGAGAGGAAGACATAAAAGAAGAGGAAGACCTAAAAGTAGAGGAAGACCTAAAAGAGGAGGAAGACCTAAAAGAGGAGGAAGACCTAAAAGAGGAGGAAGACATAAAAGAAGAGGAAGACATAAAAGAGGAGGAAGGCCTAAAAGAAGAGGAAGACCTAAAAGAGGAGGAAGACCTAAAAGAAGAGGAAGACCTAAAAGAGGAGGAAGACCTAAAACAGGAGGAAGACCTAAAAGAGGAGGAAGACATAAAAGAAGAGGAAGACCTAAAATGAGAGGAAGACATAAAAGAAGAGGAGGACCTAAAAGAAGAGGAAGGCCTAAAAGAGGAGGAAGACATAAAAGAAGAGGAAGACCTAAAAGAAGAGGAAGACATAAAAGAGGAGGAAGACCTAAAAGAGGAGGAAGACCTAAAAGAGGAGGAAGACCTAAAAGAGGAGGAAGACATAAAAGAAGAGGAAGACATAAAAGAAGAGAGAGGCCTAAAAGAAGAGGAAGACCTAAAAGAGGAGGAAGACATAAAAGAAGAGAGAGGCCTAAAAGAAGAGGAAGACCTAAAAGAGGAGGAAGACCTAAAAGAGGAGGAAGACATAAAAGAAGAGGAAGACCTAAAAGAGGAGGACCTAAAACGAGAGGAAGACCTAAAAGAAGAGGAAGACCTAAAAGAAGAGGGAGACCTAAAAGAGGAGGAAGACATAAAAGAAGAGGGAGACCTAAAAGAGGAGGAAGACCTGAAACGAGAGGAAGACATAAAAGAAGAGGAAGACCTAAAAAAGGAAGAAGACATAAAACGAGAGGAAGACATAAAAGAAGAAGAAGACATAAAAGAAGAGGAAGACCTAAAAGAAGAGGAAGACCTACAACGAGAGGAAGACCTAAAAGAAGAGGAAGACCTAAAAGAGGAGGAAGTCCTAAAAGAAGAGGAAGACCTAAAAGAGGAGGAAGACATAAAAGAAGAGGAAGACCTAAAAGAAGAGGAAGACCTAAAAGAGGAGGAAGACCTAAAAGAAGAGGAAGACCTAAAAGAGGAGGAAGACATAAAACGAGAGGAAGACCTAAAAGAAGAGGAAGACATAAAAGAAGAGGAAGACCTAAAACGAGAGGAAGACACAAAAGAAGAGGAAGACCAAAAACAAGAGGAAGACGTAAAAGAAGAGGAAGACCTTAAAAAAGAAGAAGACATAAAACGAGAGGAAGACATAAAAGAAGAAGAAGACATAAAAGAAGAGGAAGACATAAAAGAAGAGGAAGACCTAAAACGAGAGAAAGACATAAAAGAAGAGGAAGACCTAAAAGAAGAGGAAGACCTAAAAGAAGAGGAAGACATAAAAGAAGAAGAAGACATAAAAGAAGAGGAAGACCTAAAAGAGGAGGAAGACCTAAAAGAGGAGGAAGACCTAAAAGAGGAGGAAGACATAAAAGAAGAGGAAGACCTAAAAGAGGAGGAATATCTAAAAGAGGAGGAAGACCTAAAACGAGAGGAAGACCTAAAAGAAGAGGAAGACCTAAAAGAGGAGGAAGACCTAAAAGAAGAGGAAGACCTAAAAGAAGAGGAGGACCTAAAAGAGGAGGACGACCTAAAAGAGGAGGAAGACATAAAAGAGGAGGAAGACATAAAAGAAGAGGAAGACCTAAAACGAGAGGAAGACCTAAAAGAAGAGGAAGACCTAAAACGAGAGGAAGACATAAAAGAAGAGGAAGACCTAAAAGAGGAGGAAGACCTAAAAGTAGAGGAAGACCTAAAAGAGGAGGAAGACCTAAAAGAGGAGGAAGACCTAAAAGAGGAGGAAGACATAAAAGAAGAGGAAGACATAAAAGAGGAGGAAGGCCTAAAAGAAGAGGAAGACCTAAAAGAGGAGGAAGACCTAAAACAGGAGGAAGACCTAAAAGAGGAGGAAGACCTAAAACAGGAGGAAGACCTAAAAGAGGAGGAAGACCTAAAACAGGAGGAAGACCTAAAAGAGGAGGAAGACATAAAAGAAGAGGAAGACCTAAAATGAGAGGAAGACATAAAAGAAGAGGAGGACCTAAAAGAAGAGGAAGGCCTAAAAGAGGAGGAAGACATAAAAGAAGAGGAAGACCTAAAAGAAGAGGAAGACATAAAAGAGGAGGAAGACCTAAAAGAGGAGGAAGACATAAAAGAAGAGGAAGACCTAAAACGAGAGGAAGACATAAAAGAGGAGGAAGACCTAAAAGAGGAGGAAGACCTAAAAGAGGAGGAAGACATAAAAGAAGAGGAGGACCTAAAAGAAGAGGAAGACCTAAAACAAGAGGAAGACGTAAAAGAAGAGGAAGACATAAAAGAAGAGGAAGACCTAAAAAAGGAAGAAGACATAAAACGAGAGGAAGACCTAAAAGAAGAAGAAGACATAAAAGAAGAGGAAGACCTAAAAGAAGAGGAAGACCTAAAACGAGAGGAAGACCTAAAAGAAGAGGAAGACCTAAAAGAGGAGGAAGTCCTAAAAGAAGAGGAAGACCTAAAAGAAGAGGAAGACCTAAAACGAGAGGAAGACATAAAAGAAGAGGAAGACCTAAAACGAGAGAAAGACATAAAAGAAGAGGAAGACCTAAAAGAAGAGGAAGACCTAAAAGAAGAGGAAGACATAAAAGAAGAGGAAGACATAAAAGAGGAGGAAGACCTAAAAGAGGAGGAAGACCTAAAAGAGGAGGAAGACATAAAAGAAGAGGAAGACCTAAAAGAGGAGGAAGACCTAAAAGAGGAGGAAGACCTAAAAGAGGAGGAAGACATAAAAGAAGAGGAAGACCTAAAACGAGAGGAAGACATAAAAGAAGAGGAAGACCTAAAAGTAGAGGAAGACCTAAAAGAGGAGGAAGACCTAAAAGAGGAGGAAGACCTAAAAGAGGAGGAAGACATAAAAGAAGAGGAAGACATAAAAGAGGAGGAAGGCCTAAAAGAAGAGGAAGACCTAAAAGAGGAGGAAGACCTAAAAGAAGAGGAAGACCTAAAAGAGGAGGAAGACCTAAAACAGGAGGAAGACCTAAAAGAGGAGGAAGACCTAAAACAGGAGGAAGACCTAAAAGAGGAGGAAGACATAAAAGAAGAGGAAGACCTAAAATGAGAGGAAGACATAAAAGAAGAGGAAGACATAAAAGAGGAGGAAGACATAAAAGAAGAGGAAGACCTAAAAGAAGAGGAAGACATAAAAGAGGAGGAAGACCTAAAAGAGGAGGAAGACCTAAAAGAGGAGGAAGACCTAAAAGAGGAGGAAGACATAAAAGAAGAGGAAGACATAAAAGAAGAGAGAGGCCTAAAAGAAGAGGAAGACCTAAAAGAGGAGGAAGACATAAAAGAAGAGAGAGGCCTAAAAGAAGAGGAAGACCTAAAAGAGGAGGAAGACCTAAAAGAAGAGGAAGACCTAAAAGAGGAGGAAGACATAAAAGAAGAGGAAGACCTAAAAGAGGAGGACCTAAAACGAGAGGAAGACATAAAAGAAGAGGAAGACCTAAAACAAGAGGAAGACGTAAAAGAAGAGGAAGACCTAAAAGAAGAGGGAGACCTAAAAGAGGAGGAAGACATAAAAGAAGAGGGAGACCTAAAAGAGGAGGAAGACCTGAAACGAGAGGAAGACATAAAAGAAGAGGAAGACCTAAAAAAGGAAGAAGACATAAAACGAGAGGAAGACATAAAAGAAGAAGAAGACATAAAAGAAGAGGAAGACCTAAAAGAAGAGGAAGACCTAAAAGAGGAGGAAGTCCTAAAAGAAGAGGAAGACCTAAAAGAGGAGGAAGACATAAAAGAAGAGGAAGACCTAAAAGAAGAGGAAGACCTAAAAGAGGAGGAAGACCTAAAAGAAGAGGAAGACCTAAAAGAGGAGGAAGACATAAAACGAGAGGAAGACCTAAAAGAAGAGGAAGACCTAAAAGAGGAGGAAGACCTAAAAGAGGAGGAAGACCTAAAAGAGGAGGAAGACATAAAAGAGGAGGAAGACATAAAAGAAGAGGAAGACCTAAAACGAGAGGAAGACCTAAAAGAAGAGGAAGACCTAAAACGAGAGGAAGACATAAAAGAAGAGGAAGACCTAAAAGTAGAGGAAGACCTAAAAGAGGAGGAAGACCTAAAAGAGGAGGAAGACCTAAAAGAGGAGGAAGACATAAAAGAAGAGGAAGACATAAAAAAGGAGGAAGGCCTAAAAGAAGAGGAAGACCTAAAAGAGGAGGAAGACCTAAAAGAAGAGGAAGACCTAAAAGAGGAGGAAGACCTAAAACAGGAGGAAGACCTAAAAGAGGAGGAAGACCTAAAACAGGAGGAAGACCTAAAAGAGGAGGAAGACATAAAAGAAGAGGAAGACCTAAAATGAGAGAAAGACATAAAAGAAGAGGAGGACCTAAAAGAAGATGGAGGCCTAAAAGAGGAGGAAGACATAAAAGAAGAGGAAGACCTAAAAGAAGAGGAAGACATAAAAGAGGAGGAAGACCTAAAAGAGGAGGAAGACCTAAAAGAGGAGGAAGACATAAAAGAAGAGGAAGACATAAAAGAAGAGAGAGGCCTAAAAGAAGAGGAAGACCTAAAAGAGGAGGAACACATAAAAGAAGAGAGAGGCCTAAAAGAAGAGGAAGACCTAAAAGAGGAGGAAGACCTAAAAGAAGAGGAAGACCTAAAAGAGGAGGAAGACATAAAAGAAGAGGAAGACCTAAAAGAGGAGGAAGACCTAAAACGAGAGGAAGACATAAAAGAAGAGGAAGACCTAAAACAAGAGGAAGACGTAAAAGAAGAGGAAGACCTAAAAGAAGAGGGAGACCTAAAAGAGGAGGAAGACATAAAAGAAGAGGGAGACCTAAAAGAGGAGGAAGACCTGAAACGAGAGGAAGACATAAAAGAAGAGGAAGACCTAAAAAAGGAAGAAGACATAAAACGAGAGGAAGACATAAAAGAAGAAGAAGACATAAAAGAAGAGGAAGACCTAAAAGAAGAGGAAGACCTAAAAGAGGAGGAAGTCCTAAAAGAAGAGGAAGACCTAAAAGAGGAGGAAGACATAAAAGAAGAGGAAGACCTAAAAGAGGAGGAAGACATAAAACGAGAGGAAGACCTAAAAGAAGAGGAAGACACAAAAGAAGAGGAAGACCAAAAACAAGAGGAAGACGTAAAAGAAGAGGAAGACCTTAAAAAAGAAGAAGACATAAAACGAGAGGAAGACATAAAAGAAGAAGAAGACATAAAAGAAGAGGAAGACATAAAAGAAGAGGAAGACCTAAAACGAGAGAAAGACATAAAAGAAGAGGAAGACCTAAAAGAAGAGGAAGACCTAAAAGAAGAGGAAGACATAAAAGAAGAAGAAGACATAAAAGAAGAGGAAGACCTAAAAGAGGAGGAAGACCTAAAAGAGGAGGAAGACCTAAAAGAAGAGGAAGACCTAAAAGAGGAGGAAGACATAAAACGAGAGGAAGACCTAAAAGAAGAGGAAGACATAAAAGAAGAGGAAGACCTAAAAGAGGAGGAAGACCTAAAAGAGGAGGAAGACCTAAAAGAGGAGGAAGACATAAAAGAAGAGGAAGACCTAAAAGAGGAGGAATATCTAAAAGAGGAGGAAGACCTAAAACGAGAGGAAGACCTAAAAGAAGAGGAAGACCTAAAAGAGGAGGAAGACCTAAAAGAAGAGGAAGACCTAAAAGAAGAGGAGGACCTAAAAGAGGAGGACGACCTAAAAGAGGAGGAAGACATAAAAGAGGAGGAAGACATAAAAGAAGAGGAAGACCTAAAACGAGAGGAAGACCTAAAAGAAGAGGAAGACCTAAAACGAGAGGAAGACATAAAAGAAGAGGAAGACCTAAAAGAGGAGGAAGACCTAAAAGTAGAGGAAGACCTAAAAGAGGAGGAAGACCTAAAAGAGGAGGAAGACCTAAAAGAGGAGGAAGACATAAAAGAAGAGGAAGACATAAAAGAGGAGGAAGGCCTAAAAGAAGAGGAAGACCTAAAAGAGGAGGAAGACCTAAAACAGGAGGAAGACCTAAAAGAGGAGGAAGACCTAAAACAGGAGGAAGACCTAAAAGAGGAGGAAGACCTAAAAGAGGAGGAAGACATAAAAGAAGAGGAAGACCTAAAATGAGAGGAAGACATAAAAGAAGAGGAGGACCTAAAAGAAGAGGAAGGCCTAAAAGAGGAGGAAGACATAAAAGAAGAGGAAGACCTAAAAGAAGAGGAAGACATAAAAGAGGAGGAAGACCTAAAAGAGGAGGAAGACATAAAAGAAGAGGAAGACCTAAAACGAGAGGAAGACATAAAAGAGGAGGAAGACCTAAAAGAGGAGGAAGACCTAAAAGAGGAGGAAGACATAAAAGAAGAGGAGGACCTAAAAGAAGAGGAAGACCTAAAACAAGAGGAAGACGTAAAAGAAGAGGAAGACATAAAAGAAGAGGAAGACCTAAAAAAGGAAGAAGACATAAAACGAGAGGAAGACCTAAAAGAAGAAGAAGACATAAAAGAAGAGGAAGACCTAAAAGAAGAGGAAGACCTAAAACGAGAGGAAGACCTAAAAGAAGAGGAAGACCTAAAAGAGGAGGAAGTCCTAAAAGAAGAGGAAGACCTAAAAGAAGAGGAAGACCTAAAACGAGAGGAAGACATAAAAGAAGAGGAAGACCTAAAACGAGAGAAAGACATAAAAGAAGAGGAAGACCTAAAAGAAGAGTAAGACCTAAAAGAAGAGGAAGACATAAAAGAAGAGGAAGACATAAAAGAGGAGGAAGACCTAAAAGAGGAGGAAGACCTAAAAGAGGAGGAAGACATAAAAGAAGAGGAAGACCTAAAAGAGGAGGAAGACCTAAAAGAGGAGGAAGACCTAAAAGAGGAGGAAGACATAAAAGAAGAGGAAGACCTAAAAGAGGAGGAATATCTAAAAGAGGAGGAAGACCTAAAACGAGAGGAAGACCTAAAAGAAGAGGAAGACCTAAAAGAGGAGGAAGACCTAAAAGAAGAGGAAGACCTAAAAGAGGAGGAAGACCTAAAAGAGGAGGAAGACATAAAAGAGGAGGAAGACATAAAAGAAGAGGAAGACCTAAAACGAGAGGAAGACCTAAAAGAAGAGGAAGACCTAAAAGAGGAGGAAGACCTAAAAGAGGAGGAAGACCTAAAAGAGGAGGAAGACCTAAAAGAGGAGGAAGACATAAAAGAAGAGGAAGACATAAAAGAGGAGGAAGGCCTAAAAGAAGAGGAAGACCTAAAAGAGGAGGAAGACCTAAAAGAAGAGGAAGACCTAAAAGAGGAGGAAGACCTAAAACAGGAGGAAGACCTAAAAGAGGAGGAAGACCTAAAACAGGAGGAAGACCTAAAAGAGGAGGAAGACATAAAAGAAGAGGAAGACCTAAAATGAGAGGAAGACATAAAAGAAGAGGAGGACCTAAAAGAAGAGGAAGGCCTAAAAGAGGAGGAAGACATAAAAGAAGAGGAAGACCTAAAAGAAGAGGAAGACATAAAAGAGGAGGAAGACCTAAAAGAGGAGGAAGACCTAAAAGAGGAGGAAGACCTAAAAGAGGAGGAAGACATAAAAGAAGAGGAAGACATAAAAGAAGAGAGAGGCCTAAAAGAAGAGGAAGACCTAAAAGAGGAGGAAGACATAAAAGAAGAGAGAGGCCTAAAAGAAGAGGAAGACCTAAAAGAGGAGGAAGACCTAAAAGAAGAGGAAGACCTAAAAGAGGAGGAAGACATAAAAGAAGAGGAAGACCTAAAAGAGGAGGACCTAAAACGAGAGGAAGACCTAAAAGAGGAGGAAGACCTAAAACGAGAGGAAGACATAAAAGAAGAGGAAGACCTAAAACAAGAGGAAGACGTAAAAGAAGAGGAAGACCTAAAAGAAGAGGGAGACCTAAAAGAGGAGGAAGACATAAAAGAAGAGGGAGACCTAAAAGAGGAGGAAGACCTGAAACGAGAGGAAGACATAAAAGAAGAGGAAGACCTAAAAAAGGAAGAAGACATAAAACGAGAGGAAGACATAAAAGAAGAAGAAGACATAAAAGAAGAGGAAGACCTAAAAGAAGAGGAAGACCTAAAAGAGGAGGAAGTCCTAAAAGAAGAGGAAGACCTAAAAGAGGAGGAAGACATAAAAGAAGAGGAAGACCTAAAAGAAGAGGAAGACCTAAAAGAGGAGGAAGACCTAAAAGAAGAGGAAGACCTAAAAGAGGAGGAAGACATAAAACGAGAGGAAGACCTAAAAGAAGAGGAAGACCTAAAAGAGGAGGAAGACCTAAAAGAGGAGGAAGACCTAAAAGAGGAGGAAGACATAAAAGAGGAGGAAGACATAAAAGAAGAGGAAGACCTAAAACGAGAGGAAGACCTAAAAGAAGAGGAAGACCTAAAACGAGAGGAAGACATAAAAGAAGAGGAAGACCTAAAAGTAGAGGAAGACCTAAAAGAGGAGGAAGACCTAAAAGAGGAGGAAGACCTAAAAGAGGAGGAAGACATAAAAGAAGAGGAAGACATAAAAGAGGAGGAAGGCCTAAAAGAAGAGGAAGACCTAAAAGAGGAGGAAGACCTAAAAGAAGAGGAAGACCTAAAAGAGGAGGAAGACCTAAAACAGGAGGAAGACCTAAAAGAGGAGGAAGACCTAAAACAGGAGGAAGACCTAAAAGAGGAGGAAGACATAAAAGAAGAGGAAGACCTAAAATGAGAGAAAGACATAAAAGAAGAGGAGGACCTAAAAGAAGATGGAGGCCTAAAAGAGGAGGAAGACATAAAAGAAGAGGAAGACCTAAAAGAAGAGGAAGACATAAAAGAGGAGGAAGACCTAAAAGAGGAGGAAGACCTAAAAGAGGAGGAAGACCTAAAAGAGGAGGAAGACATAAAAGAAGAGGAAGACATAAAAGAAGAGAGAGGCCTAAAAGAAGAGGAAGACCTAAAAGAGGAGGAAGACATAAAAGAAGAGAGAGGCCTAAAAGAAGAGGAAGACCTAAAAGAGGAGGAAGACCTAAAAGAAGAGGAAGACCTAAAAGAGGAGGAAGACATAAAAGAAGAGGAAGACCTAAAAGAGGAGGAAGACCTGAAACGAGAGGAAGACATAAAAGAAGAGGAAGACCTAAAAAAGGAAGAAGACATAAAACGAGAGGAAGACATAAAAGAAGAAGAAGACATAAAAGAAGAGGAAGACCTAAAAGAAGAGGAAGACCTAAAAGAGGAGGAAGTCCTAAAAGAAGAGGAAGACCTAAAAGAGGAGGAAGACATAAAAGAAGAGGAAGACCTAAAAGAAGAGGAAGACCTAAAAGAGGAGGAAGACCTAAAAGAAGAGGAAGACCTAAAAGTGGAGGAAGACATAAAACGAGAGGAAGACCTAAAAGAAGAGGAAGACACAAAAGAAGAGGAAGACCAAAAACAAGAGGAAGACGTAAAAGAAGAGGAAGACCTTAAAAAAGAAGAAGACATAAAACGAGAGGAAGACATAAAAGAAGAAGAAGACATAAAAGAAGAGGAAGACATAAAAGAAGAGGAAGACCTAAAACGAGAGAAAGACATAAAAGAAGAGGAAGACCTAAAAGAAGAGGAAGACCTAAAAGAAGAGGAAGACATAAAAGAAGAAGAAGACATAAAAGAAGAGGAAGACCTAAAAGAGGAGGAAGACCTAAAAGAGGAGGAAGACCTAAAAGAGGAGGAAGACATAAAAGAAGAGGAAGACCTAAAAGAGGAGGAATATCTAAAAGAGGAGGAAGACCTAAAACGAGAGGAAGACCTAAAAGAAGAGGAAGACCTAAAAGAGGAGGAAGACCTAAAAGAAGAGGAAGACCTAAAAGAAGAGGAGGACCTAAAAGAGGAGGAAGACCTAAAAGAGGAGGAAGACATAAAAGAGGAGGAAGACATAAAAGAAGAGGAAGACCTAAAACGAGAGGAAGACCTAAAAGAAGAGGAAGACCTAAAACGAGAGGAAGACATAAAAGAAGAGGAAGACCTAAAAGAGGAGGAAGACCTAAAAGTAGAGGAAGACCTAAAAGAGGAGGAAGACCTAAAAGAGGAGGAAGACCTAAAAGAGGAGGAAGACATAAAAGAAGAGGAAGACATAAAAGAGGAGGAAGGCCTAAAAGAAGAGGAAGACCTAAAAGAGGAGGAAGACCTAAAACAGGAGGAAGACCTAAAAGAGGAGGAAGACCTAAAACAGGAGGAAGACCTAAAAGAGGAGGAAGACCTAAAACAGGAGGAAGACCTAAAAGAGGAGGAAGACATAAAAGAAGAGGAAGACCTAAAATGAGAGGAAGACATAAAAGAAGAGGAGGACCTAAAAGAAGAGGAAGACATAAAAGAGGAGGAAGACCTAAAAGAGGAGGAAGACATAAAAGAAGAGGAAGACCTAAAACGAGAGGAAGACATAAAAGAGGAGGAAGACCTAAAAGAGGAGGAAGACCTAAAAGAGGAGGAAGACATAAAAGAAGAGGAGGACCTAAAAGAAGAGGAAGACCTAAAACAAGAGGAAGACGTAAAAGAAAAGGAAGACATAAAAGAAGAGGAAGACCTAAAAAAGGAAGAAGACATAAAACGAGAGGAAGACATAAAAGAAGAAGAAGACATAAAAGAAGAGGAAGACCTAAAAGAAGAGGAAGACCTAAAACGAGAGGAATACCTAAAAGAAGAGGAAGACCTAAAAGAGGAGGAAGTCCTAAAAGAAGAGGAAGACCTAAAAGAAGAGGAAGACCTAAAACGAGAGAAAGACATAAAAGAAGAGGAAGACCTAAAACGAGAGGAAGACCTAAAAGAGGAGGAAGACCTAAAAGAGGAGGAAGACCTAAAAGAGGAGGAAGACATAAAAGAAGAGGAAGACCTAAAAGAAGAGGAAGACATAAAAGAGGAGGAAGACCTAAAAGAGGAGGAAGACATAAAAGAAGAGGAAGACATAAAAGAAGAGAGAGGCCTAAAAGAAGAGGAAGACATAAAAGAAGAGAGAGGCCTAAAAGAAGAGGAAGACCTAAAAGAGGAGGAAGACCTAAAAGAAGAGTAAGACCTAAAAGAGGAGGAAGACCTAAAACGAGAGGAAGACATAAAAGAAGAGGAAGACCTAAAACGAGAGGAAGACCTAAAAGAAGAGGAAGACCTAAAAGAGGAGGAAGACCTAAAAGAAGAGGAAGACCTAAAAGAGGAGGAAGACCTAAAAGAGGAGGAAGACATAAAAGAGGAGGAAGACATAAAAGAAGAGGAAGACCTAAAAGAAGAGGAAGACATAAAAGAGGAGGAAGACCTAAAACAGGAGGAAGACCTAAAAGAGGAGGAAGACATAAAAGAAGAGGAAGACCTAAAACGAGAGGAAGACATAAAAGAGGAGGAAGACCTAAAAGAGGAGGAAGACATAAAAGAGGAGGAAGACCTAAAACAGGAGGAAGACCTAAAAGAGGAGGAAGACATAAAAGAAGAGGAAGACATAAAAGAGGAGGAAGACCTAAAAGAAGAGGAAGACCTAAAACAAGAGGAAGACGTAAAAGAAGAGGATGACCTAAAAAAGGAAGAAGACATAAAACGAGAGGAAGACATAAAACGAGAGGAAGACCTAAAACAAGAGGAAGACATAAAAGAAGAGGATGACCTAAAAAAGGAAGAAGACATAAAACGAGAGGAAGACATAAAAGAAGAGGGAGACATAAAAGAAGAGGGAGACCTAAAAGAGGAGGAAGACATAAAAGAAGAGGGAGACCTAAAAGAGGAGGAAGACCTGAAACGAGAGGAAGACATAAAAGAAGAGGAAGACCTAAAACAAGAGGAAGACGTAAAAGAAGAGGAAGACATAAAAGAAGAGGAAGACCTAAAAAAGGAAGAAGACATAAAACGAGAGGAAGACATAAAAGAAGAAGAAGACATAAAAGAAGAGGAAGACCTAAAAGAAGAGGAAGACCTAAAACGAGAGGAAGACCTAAAAGAAGAGGAAGACCTAAAACGAGAGGAAGACCTAAAAGAAGAGGAAGACCTAAAAGAGGAGGAAGTCCTAAAAGAAGAGGAAGACCTAAAAGAGGAGGAAGACATAAAAGAAGAGGAAGACCTAAAAGAAGAGGAAGACCTAAAAGAGGAGGAAGACCTAAAAGAAGAGGAAGACCTAAAAGAGGAGGAAGACATAAAACGAGAGGAAGACCTAAAAGAAGAGGAAGACATAAAAGAAGAGGAAGACCTAAAACGAGAGGAAGACACAAAAGAAGAGGAAGACCTAAAACAAGAGGAAGACCTAAAAGAGGAGGAAGACCTAAAAGAGGAGGAAGACATAAAAGAGGAGGAAGACATAAAAGAAGAGGAAGACCTAAAACGAGAGGAAGACCTAAAAGAAGAGGAAGACCTAAAATGAGAGGAAGACATAAAAGAAGAGGAAGACCTAAAAGAGGAGGAAGACCTAAAAGTAGAGGAAGACCTAAAAGAGGAGGAAGACCTAAAAGAGGAGGAAGACCTAAAAGAGGAGGAAGACATAAAAGAAGAGGAAGACCTAAAAGAGGAGGAAGACATAAAAGAAGAGGAAGACATAAAAGAGGAGGAAGGCCTAAAAGAAGAGGAAGACCTAAAAGAGGAGGAAGACCTAAAACAGGAGGAAGACCTAAAAGAGGAGGAAGACCTAAAACAGGAGGAAGACATAAAAGAAGAGGAGGACCTAAAAGAAGAGGAAGGCCTAAAAGAGGAGGAAGACATAAAAGAAGAGGAAGACCTAAAAGAAGAGGAAGACATAAAAGAGGAGGAAGACCTAAAAGAGGAGGAAGACATAAAAGAAGAGGAAGACCTAAAACGAGAGGAAGACATAAAAGAGGAGGAAGACCTAAAAGAGGAGGAAGACCTAAAAGAGGAGGAAGACATAAAAGAAGAGGAGGACCTAAAAGAAGAGGAAGACCTAAAACAAGAGGAAGACGTAAAAGAAGAGGAAGACATTAAAGAAGAGGAAGACCTAAAAAAGGAAGAAGACATAAAACGAGAGGAAGACATAAAAGAAGAAGAAGACATAAAAGAAGAGGAAGACCTAAAAGAAGAGGAAGACCTAAAACGAGAGGAAGACCTAAAACAAGAGGAAGACGTAAAAGAAGAGGAAGACCTAAAAAAGGAAGAAGACATAAAACGAGAGGAAGACATACAACGAGAGGAAGACATAAAAGAGGAGGAAGACCTAAAAGAGGAGGACGACATAAAAGAGGAGGAAGACATAAAAGAGGAGGAAGACCTAAAAGAGGAGGAAGACATAAAAGAAGAGGAAGACCTAAAACGAGAGGAAGACCTAAAAGAAGAGGAAGACCTAAAACGAGAGGAAGACATAAAAGAAGAGGAAGACCTAAAAGAGGAGGAAGACCTAAAAGTAGAGGAAGACCTAAAAGAGGAGGAAGACCTAAAAGAGGAGGAAGACCTAAAAGAGGAGGAAGACATAAAAGAAGAGGAAGACCTAAAAGAGGAGGAAGACATAAAAGAAGAGGAAGACATAAAAGAGGAGGAAGGCCTAAAAGAAGAGGAAGACCTAAAAGAGGAGGAAGACCTAAAACAGGAGGAAGACCTAAAAGAGGAGGAAGACCTAAAACAGGAGGAAGACATAAAAGAAGAGGAGGACCTAAAAGAAGAGGAAGGCCTAAAAGAGGAGGAAGACATAAAAGAAGAGGAAGACCTAAAAGAAGAGGAAGACATAAAAGAGGAGGAAGACCTAAAAGAGGAGGAAGACATAAAAGAAGAGGAAGACCTAAAACGAGAGGAAGACATAAAAGAGGAGGAAGACCTAAAAGAGGAGGAAGACCTAAAAGAGGAGGAAGACATAAAAGAAGAGGAGGACCTAAAAGAAGAGGAAGACCTAAAACAAGAGGAAGACGTAAAAGAAGAGGAAGACATTAAAGAAGAGGAAGACCTAAAAAAGGAAGAAGACATAAAACGAGAGGAAGACATAAAAGAAGAAGAAGACATAAAAGAAGAGGAAGACCTAAAAGAAGAGGAAGACCTAAAACGAGAGGAAGACCTAAAACAAGAGGAAGACGTAAAAGAAGAGGAAGACCTAAAAAAGGAAGAAGACATAAAACGAGAGGAAGACATAAAACGAGAGGAAGACATAAAAGAGGAGGAAGACCTAAAAGAGGAGGACGACATAAAAGAGGAGGAAGACATAAAAGAGGAGGAAGACCTAAAAGAGGAGGAAGACATAAAAGAAGAGGAAGACCTAAAACGAGAGGAAGACATAAAAGAGGAGGAAGACCTAAAAGAGGAGGAAGACATAAAACGAGAGGAAGACCTAAAAGAAGAGGAAGACATAAAAGAAGAGGAAGACCTAAAACGAGAGGAAGACATAAAAGAAGAGGAAGACCTAAAACAAGAGGAAGACGTAAAAGAAGAGGAAGACCTAAAAAAGGAAGAAGACATAAAACGAGAGGAAGACATAAAACGAGAGGAAGACCTAAAACGAGAGGAAGACATAAAAGAGGAGGAAGACCTAAAAGAGGAGGAAGACATAAAAGAGGAGGAAGACCTAAAACAGGAGGAAGACCTAAAAGAGGAGGAAGACATAAAAGAAGAGGAAGACCTAAAAGAGGAGGAAGACATAAAAGAAGAGGAAGACCTAAAAGAAGAGGAAGACCTAAAAGAGGAGGAAGACCTAAAAGAGGAGGAAGACCTAAAAGAAGAGGAAGACCTAAAAGAGGAGGAAGACATAAAAGAGGAGGAAGACATAAAAGAGGAGGAAGACATAAAAGAGGAGGAAGACCTAAAAGAAGAGGAAGACATAAAAGAAGAGGAAGACCTAAAACGAGAGGAAGACATAAAAGAAGAGGAAGACCTAAAACAAGAGGAAGACGTAAAAGAAGAGGAAGACCTAAAAAAGGAAGAAGACATAAAACGAGAGGAAGACATAAAACGAGAGGAAGACCTAAAACAAGAGGAAGACATAAAAGAAGAGGAAGACCTTAAAAAGGAAGAAGACATAAAACGAGAGGAAGACATAAAAGGGGAGGAAGACATAAAAGAAGAGGAAGACATAAAAGAAGAGGAAGACCTAAAAGAGGAGAAAGACCTAAAAGAGGAGGAAGACATAAAAGAAGAGGAAGACCTAAAAGAGGAGGAAGACCTAAAAGAGGAGGAAGACCTAAAACGAGAGGAAGACATAAATGAAGAGGAAGACCTAAAACGAGAGGAAGACCTAAAAGAAGAGGAAGACATAAAAGAAGAGGAAGACCTAAAAGAGGAGAAAGACCTAAAAGAGGAGGAAGACCTAAAACAGGAGGAAGACCTAAAAGAGGAGGAAGACCTAAAACAGGAGGAAGACATAAAAGAAGAGGAGGACCTAAAAGAAGAGGAAGGCCTAAAAGAGGAGGAAGACATAAAAGAAGAGGAAGACCTAAAAGAAGAGGAAGACATAAAAGAGGAGGAAGACCTAAAAGAGGAGGAAGACATAAAAGAAGAGGAAGACCTAAAACGAGAGGAAGACATAAAAGAGGAGGAAGACCTAAAAGAGGAGGAAGACCTAAAAGAGGAGGAAGACATAAAAGAAGAGGAGGACCTAAAAGAAGAGGAAGACCTAAAACAAGAGGAAGACGTAAAAGAAGAGGAAGACATTAAAGAAGAGGAAGACCTAAAAAAGGAAGAAGACATAAAACGAGAGGAAGACATAAAAGAAGAAGAAGACATAAAAGAAGAGGAAGACCTAAAAGAAGAGGAAGACCTAAAACGAGAGGAAGACCTAAAACAAGAGGAAGACGTAAAAGAAGAGGAAGACCTAAAAAAGGAAGAAGACATAAAACGAGAGGAAGACATAAAACGAGAGGAAGACATAAAAGAGGAGGAAGACCTAAAAGAGGAGGACGACATAAAAGAGGAGGAAGACATAAAAGAGGAGGAAGACCTAAAAGAGGAGGAAGACATAAAAGAAGAGGAAGACCTAAAACGAGAGGAAGACATAAAAGAGGAGGAAGACCTAAAAGAGGAGGAAGACATAAAACGAGAGGAAGACCTAAAAGAAGAGGAAGACATAAAAGAAGAGGAAGACCTAAAACGAGAGGAAGACATAAAAGAAGAGGAAGACCTAAAACAAGAGGAAGACGTAAAAGAAGAGGAAGACCTAAAAAAGGAAGAAGACATAAAACGAGAGGAAGACATAAAACGAGAGGAAGACCTAAAACGAGAGGAAGACATAAAAGAGGAGGAAGACCTAAAAGAGGAGGAAGACATAAAAGAGGAGGAAGACCTAAAACAGGAGGAAGACCTAAAAGAGGAGGAAGACATAAAAGAAGAGGAAGACCTAAAAGAGGAGGAAGACATAAAAGAAGAGGAAGACCTAAAAGAAGAGGAAGACCTAAAAGAGGAGGAAGACCTAAAAGAGGAGGAAGACCTAAAAGAAGAGGAAGACCTAAAAGAGGAGGAAGACATAAAAGAGGAGGAAGACATAAAAGAGGAGGAAGACATAAAAGAGGAGGAAGACCTAAAAGAGGAGGAAGACATAAAAGAAGAGGAAGACCTAAAACGAGAGGAAGACATAAAAGAGGAGGAAGACCTAAAAGAGGAGGAAGACATAAAACGAGAGGAAGACCTAAAAGAAGAGGAAGACATAAAAGAAGAGGAAGACCTAAAACGAGAGGAAGACATAAAAGAAGAGGAAGACCTAAAACAAGAGGAAGACGTAAAAGAAGAGGAAGACCTAAAAAAGGAAGAAGACATAAAACGAGAGGAAGACATAAAAGAAGAGGAAGACATAAAAGAGGAGGAAGGCCTAAAAGAAGAGGAAGACCTAAAAGAGGAGGAAGACCTAAAACAGGAGGAAGACCTAAAAGAGGAGGAAGACCTAAAACAGGAGGAAGACATAAAAGAAGAGGAGGACCTAAAAGAAGAGGAAGGCCTAAAAGAGGAGGAAGACATAAAAGAAGAGGAAGACCTAAAAGAAGAGGAAGACATAAAAGAGGAGGAAGACCTAAAAGAGGAGGAAGACATAAAAGAAGAGGAAGACCTTAAAAAGGAAGAAGACATAAAACGAGAGGAAGACATAAAAGGGGAGGAAGACATAAAAGAAGAGGAAGACATAAAAGAAGAGGAAGACCTAAAAGAGGAGAAAGACCTAAAAGAGGAGGAAGACATAAAAGAAGAGGAAGACCTAAAAGAGGAGGAAGACCTAAAACGAGAGGAAGACATAAATGAAGAGGAAGACCTAAAACGAGAGGAAGACCTAAAAGAAGAGGAAGACATAAAAGAAGAGGAAGACCTAAAAGAGGAGAAAGACCTAAAAGAGGAGGAAGACATAAAAGAAGAGGAAGACCTAAAACGAGAGGAAGACATAAAAGAAGAGGAAGACCTAAAACGAGAGGAAGACCTAAAAGAAGAGGAAGACCTAAAAGAGGAGGAAGACCTAAAAGAAGAGGAAGACCTAAAAGAGGAGGAAGACATAAAAGAGGAGGAAGACATAAAAGAAGAGGAACACCTAAAAAAGAGGAAGACATAAAAGAGGAGGAAGACCTAAAACAGGAGGAAGACATAAAAGAAGAGGAAGACCTAAAATGAGAGGAAGACATAAAAGAGGAGGAAGACCTAAAAGAGGAGGAAGACATAAAAGAAGAGGAAGACATAAAAGAGGAGGAAGACCTAAAAGAGGAGGAAGACCTAAAAGAGGAGGAAGACCTAAAAGAAGAGGAAGACCTAAAAGAGGAGGAAGACCTAAAAGAAGAGGAAGACCTAAAAGAGGAGGAAGACCTAAAAGAAGAGGAAGACCTAAAAGAGGAGGAAGACCTAAAACGAGAGGAAGACCTAAAAGAAGAGGAAGACCTAAAAGAGGAGGAAGACCTAAAACAAGAGGAAGACGTAAAAGAAGAGGATGACCTAAAAAAGGAAGAAGACATAAAACGAGAGGAAGACATAAAACGAGAGGAAGACCTAAAACAAGAGGAAGACATAAAAGAAGAGGAAGACCTTAAAAAGGAAGAAGACATAAAACAAGAGGAAGACATAAAAGAAGAAGAAGACATAAAAGAAGAGGAAGACCTAAAAGAAGAGGAAGACATAAAACGAGAGGAAGACCTAAAAGAAGAGGATGACCTAAAAAAGGAAGAAGACATAAAACGAGAGGAAGACCTAAAACAAGAGGAAGACATAAAAGAAGAGGAAGACCTTAAAAAGGAAGAAGACATAAAACGAGAGGAAGACATAAAAGAAGAAGAAGACCTAAAAGAAGAGGAAGACCTAAAAGAAGAGGAAGACCTAAAAGAAGAGGAAGACCTAAAAGAGGAGGAAGACATAAAAGAAGAGGAAGACCTAAAAGAGGAGGAAGACCTAAAACAAGAGGAAGACATAAAAGAAGAGGAAGACCTAAAACGAGAGGAAGACCTAAAAGAAGAGGAAGACCTAAAAGAGGAGGAAGACCTAAAAGAAGAGGAAGACATAAAAGAAGAGGAAGACCTAAAACAAGAGGAAGACGTAAAAGAAGAGGAAGACCTAAAAAAGGAAGAAGACATAAAACGAGAGGAAGACATAAAACGAGAGGAAGACCTAAAACAAGAGGAAGACATAAAAGAAGAGGAAGACCTTAAAAAGGAAGAAGACATAAAACGAGAGGAAGACATAAAAGAAGAAGAAGACATAAAAGAAGAGGAAGACCTAAAAGAAGAGGAAGACCTAAAAGAAGAGGAAGACCTAAAAGAGGAGGAAGACCTAAAAGAGGAGGAAGACATAAAAGAAGAGGAAGACCTAAAAGAGGAGGAAGACCTAAAAGAGGAGGAAGACCTAAAACGAGAGGAAGACATAAATGAAGAGGAAGACCTAAAACGAGAGGAAGACCTAAAAGAAGAGGAAGACCTAAAAGAGGAGGAAGACCTAAAAGAAGAGGAAGACCCTAAAAGAGGAGGAAGACATAAAAGAGGAGGAAGACCTAAAAGAGGAGGAAGACATAAAAGAAGAGGAAGACCTAAAAGAGGAGGAAGACCTAAAAGAGGAGGAAGACCTAAAACGAGAGGAAGACATAAATGAAGAGGAAGACCTAAAACGAGAGGAAGACCTAAAAGAAGAGGAAGACCTAAAAGAGGAGGAAGACCTAAAAGAAGAGGAAGACCTAAAAGAGGAGGAAGACATAAAAGAGGAGGAAGACCTAAAAGAAGAGGAAGACCTAAAAGAGGAGGAAGACCTAAAAGAGGAGGAAGACCTAAAACAAGAGGAAGACATAAAAGAGGAGGAAGACCTAAAACGAGAGGAAGACCTAAAAGAAGAGGAAGACCTAAAAGAGGAGGAAGACCTAAAACAAGAGGAAGACATAAAAGAAGAGGAAGACCTAAAACAAGAGGAAGACGTAAAAGAAGAGGAAGACCTAAAAAAGGAAGAAGACATAAAACGAGAGGAAGACATAAAACGAGAGGAAGACCTAAAACAAGTGGAAGACATAAAAGAAGAGGAAGACCTTAAAAAGGAAGAAGACATAAAACGAGAGGAAGACATAAAAGAAGAAGAAGACATAAAAGAAGAGGAAGACCTAAAAGAAGAGGAAGACCTAAAAGAAGAGGAAGACCTAAAAGAGGAGGAAGACCTAAAAGAGGAGGAAGACATAAAAGAAGAGGAAGACCTAAAACGAGAGGAAGACATAAAAGAAGAGGAAGACCTAAAAGGGGAGGAAGACATAAAAGAAGAGGAAGACCTAAAAGAGGAGAAAGACCTAAAAGAGGAGGAAGACATAAAAGAAGAGGAAGACCTAAAAGGGGAGGAAGACATAAAAGAAGAGGAAGACCTAAAAGAGGAGAAAGACCTAAAAGAGGAAGAAGACCTAAAACGAGAGGAAGACCTAAAACGAGAGGAAGACCTAAAAGAAGAGGAAGACCTAAAAGAGGAGGAAGACCTAAAAGAAGAGGAAGACCTAAAAGAGGAGGAAGACCTAAAAGAGGAGGAAGACATAAAAGAGGAGGAAGACATAAAAGAGGAGGAAGACCTAAAAGAGGAGGAAGACATAAAAGAAGAGGAAGACCTAAAACGAGAGGAAGACATAAAAGAAGAGGAAGACCTAAAAGGGGAGGAAGACATAAAAGAAGAGGAAGACCTAAAAGAAGAGGAAGACCTAAAAGAGGAGAAAGACCTAAAAGAGGAGGAAGACATAAAAGAAGAGGAAGACCTAAAAGAGGAGGAAGACCTAAAAGAGGAGGAAGACCTAAAACGAGAGGAAGACATAAATGAAGAGGAAGACCTAAAACGAGAGGAAGACCTAAAAGAAGAGGAAGACCTAAAAGAGGAGGAAGACCTAAAAGAAGAGGAAGACCTAAAAGAGGAGGAAGACCTAAAAGAGGAGGAAGACCTAAAAGAGGAGGAAGACATAAAAGAAGAGGAAGACCTAAAACAAGAGGAAGACGTAAAAGAAGAGGAAGACCTAAAAAAGGAAGAAGACATAAAACGAGAGGAAGACATAAAACGAGAGGAAGACATAAAAGAAGAAGAAGACATAAAAGAAGAGGAAGACCTAAAAGAGGAAGAAGACCTAAAACGAGAGGAAGACATAAATGAAGAGGAAGACCTAAAACGAGAGGAAGACCTAAAAGAAGAGGAAGACCTAAAAGAGGAGGAAGACCTAAAAGGGGAGGAAGACATAAAAGAAGAGGAAGACCTAAAAGAAGAGGAAGACCTAAAAGAGGAGAAAGACCTAAAAGAGGAGGAAGACCTAAAACGAGAGGAAGACATAAATGAAGAGGAAGACCTAAAACGAGAGGAAGACCTAAAAGAAGAGGAAGACCTAAAAGAGGAGGAAGACCTAAAAGAAGAGGAAGACCTAAAACGAGAGGAAGACCTAAAAGAGGAGGAAGACCTAAAAGGGGAGGAAGACATAAAAGAAGAGGAAGACCTAAAACGAGAGGAAGACCTAAAAGAGGAGGAAGACCTAAAAGGGGAGGAAGACATAAAAGAAGAGGAAGACCTAAAAGAAGAGGAAGACCTAAAAGACCTAAAACGAGAGGAAGACCTAAAAGAGGAGGAAGACATAAAAGAGGAGGAAGACATAAAAGAAGAGGAAGACCTAAAACGAGAGGAAGACATAAAAGAGGAGGAAGACCTAAAAGAGGAGGAAGACATAAAACGAGAGGAAGACATAAAAGAAGAGGAAGACATAAAAGAAGAGGAAGACCTAAAACGAGAGGAAGACATAAAAGAAGAGGAAGACCTAAAACAAGAGGAAGACGTAAAAGAAGAGGAAGACCTAAAAAAGGAAGAAGACATAAAACGAGAGGAAGACATAAAACGAGAGGAAGACATAAAAGAAGAGGAAGACCTTAAAAAGGAAGAAGACATAAAACGAGAGGAAGACATAAAAGGGGAGGAAGACATAAAAGAAGAGGAAGACCTAAAAGAAGAGGAAGACCTAAAAGAGGAGGAAGACCTAAAAGAGGAGGAAGACCTAAAACGAGAGGAAGACATAAATGAAGAGGAAGACCTAAAACGAGAGGAAGACCTAAAAGAAGAGGAAGACATAAAAGAAGAGGAAGACCTAAAAGAAGAGGAAGACCTAAAAGAGGAGAAAGACCTAAAAGAGGAGGAAGACCTAAAAGAGGAGAAAGACCTAAAAGAGGAGGAAGACATAAAAGAAGAGGAAGACCTAAAAGAGGAGGAAGACCTAAAACGAGAGGAAGACATAAAAGAAGAGGAAGACCTAAAACGAGAGGAAGACCTAAAAGAAGAGGAAGACCTAAAAGAGGAGGAAGACATAAAAGAAGAGGAAGACCTAAAAGAGGAGGAAGACCTAAAAGAGGAGGAAGACATAAAAGAGGAGGAAGACATAAAAGAAGAGGAAGACCTAAAAGAAGAGGAAGACATAAAAGAGGAGGAAGACCTAAAAGAAGAGGAAGACCTAAAAGAGGAGGAAGACCTAAAAGAAGAGGAAGACCTAAAACAAGAGGAAGACGTAAAAGAAGAGGATGACCTAAAAAAGGAAGAAGACATAAAACGAGAGGAAGACATAAAAGAAGAAGACATAAAAGAAGAGGAAGACCTAAAAGAGGAGGAAGACCTAAAACAAGAGGAAGACATAAAAGAAGAGGAAGACCTAAAACGAGAGGAAGACCTAAAAGAAGAGGAAGACCTAAAAGAGGAGGAAGACCTAAAAGAAGAGGAAGACATAAAAGAAGAGGAAGACCTAAAACAAGAGGAAGACGTAAAAGAAGAGGAAGACCTAAAAAAGGAAGAAGACATAAAACGAGAGGAAGACATAAAACGAGAGGAAGACCTAAAACAAGAGGAAGACATAAAAGAAGAGGAAGACCCTAAAAAGGAAGAAGACATAAAACGAGAGGAAGACATAAAAGAAGAAGAAGACATAAAAGAAGAGGAAGACCTAAAAGAAGAGGAAGACCTAAAAGAAGAGGAAGACCTAAAAGAGGAGGAAGACCTAAAAGAGGAGGAAGACATAAAAGAAGAGGAAGACCTAAAACGAGAGGAAGACATAAAAGAAGAGGAAGACCTAAAAGAGGAGGAAGACCTAAAAGAGGAGGAAGACATAAAAGAAGAGGAAGACCTAAAAGAGGAGGAAGACCTAAAAGAGGAGGAAGACATAAAAGAAGAGGAAGACATAAAAGAGGAGGAAGACATAAAAGAGGAGGAAGACCTAAAAGAGGAGGAAGACATAAAAGAAGAGGAAGACCTAAAACGAGAGGAAGACATAAAAGAGGAGGAAGACCTAAAAGAGGAGGAAGACATAAAACGAGAGGAAGACCTAAAACGAGAGGAAGACATAAAAGAAGAGGAAGACCTAAAACAAGAGGAAGACGTAAAAGAAGAGGAAGACCTAAAAAAGGAAGAAGACATAAAACGAGAGGAAGACATAAAACGAGAGGAAGACCTAAAACAAGAGGAAGACATAAAAGAAGAGGAAGACCTTAAAAAGGAAGAAGACATAAAACGAGAGGAAGACATAAAAGGGGAGGAAGACATAAAAGAAGAGGAAGACATAAAAGAAGAGGAAGACCTAAAAGAGGAGAAAGACCTAAAAGAGGAGGAAGACATAAAAGAAGAGGAAGACCTAAAAGAGGAGGAAGACCTAAAAGAGGAGGAAGACCTAAAACGAGAGGAAGACATAAATGAAGAGGAAGACCTAAAACGAGAGGAAGACCTAAAAGAAGAGGAAGACATAAAAGAAGAGGAAGACCTAAAAGAGGAGAAAGACCTAAAAGAGGAGGAAGACATAAAAGAAGAGGAAGACCTAAAACGAGAGGAAGACATAAAAGAAGAGGAAGACCTAAAACGAGAGGAAGACCTAAAAGAAGAGGAAGACCTAAAAGAGGAGGAAGACCTAAAAGAAGAGGAAGACCTAAAAGAGGAGGAAGACATAAAAGAGGAGGAAGACATAAAAGAAGAGGAAGACCTAAAAAAGAGGAAGACATAAAAGAGGAGGAAGACCTAAAACAGGAGGAAGACATAAAAGAAGAGGAAGACCTAAAACGAGAGGAAGACATAAAAGAGGAGGAAGACCTAAAAGAGGAGGAAGACATAAAAGAAGAGGAAGACATAAAAGAGGAGGAAGACCTAAAAGAAGAGGAAGACCTAAAACAAGAGGAAGACGTAAAAGAAGAGGATGACCTAAAAAAGGAAGAAGACATAAAACGAGAGGAAGACATAAAACGAGAGGAAGACCTAAAACAAGAGGAAGACATAAAAGAAGAGGAAGACCTTAAAAAGGAAGAAGACATAAAACAAGAGGAAGACATAAAAGAAGAAGAAGACATAAAAGAAGAGGAAGACCTAAAAGAAGAGGAAGACATAAAACGAGAGGAAGACCTAAAAGAAGAGGATGACCTAAAAAAGGAAGAAGACATAAAACGAGAGGAAGACCTAAAACAAGAGGAAGACATAAAAGAAGAGGAAGACCTTAAAAAGGAAGAAGACATAAAACGAGAGGAAGACATAAAAGAAGAAGAAGACCTAAAAGAAGAGGAAGACCTAAAAGAAGAGGAAGACCTAAAAGAAGAGGAAGACCTAAAAGAGGAGGAAGACATAAAAGAAGAGGAAGACCTAAAAGAGGAGGAAGACCTAAAACAAGAGGAAGACATAAAAGAAGAGGAAGACCTAAAACGAGAGGAAGACCTAAAAGAAGAGGAAGACCTAAAAGAGGAGGAAGACCTAAAAGAAGAGGAAGACATAAAAGAAGAGGAAGACCTAAAACAAGAGGAAGACGTAAAAGAAGAGGAAGACCTAAAAAAGGAAGAAGACATAAAACGAGAGGAAGACATAAAACGAGAGGAAGACCTAAAACAAGAGGAAGACATAAAAGAAGAGGAAGACCTTAAAAAGGAAGAAGACATAAAACGAGAGGAAGACATAAAAGAAGAAGAAGACATAAAAGAAGAGGAAGACCTAAAAGAAGAGGAAGACCTAAAAGAAGAGGAAGACCTAAAAGAGGAGGAAGACCTAAAAGAGGAGGAAGACATAAAAGAAGAGGAAGACCTAAAAGAGGAGGAAGACCTAAAAGAGGAGGAAGACCTAAAACGAGAGGAAGACATAAATGAAGAGGAAGACCTAAAACGAGAGGAAGACCTAAAAGAGGAGGAAGACCTAAAACAAGAGGAAGACCTAAAAGAGGAGGAAGACCTAAAACGAGAGGAAGACATAAATGAAGAGGAAGACCTAAAACGAGAGGAAGACCTAAAAGAAGAGGAAGACCTAAAAGAGGAGGAAGACCTAAAAGAGGAGGAAGACCTAAAACGAGAGGAAGACATAAATGAAGAGGAAGACCTAAAACGAGAGGAAGACCTAAAAGAAGAGGAAGACCTAAAAGAGGAGGAAGACCTAAAAGAAGAGGAAGACCTAAAAGAGGAGGAAGACATAAAAGAGGAGGAAGACCTAAAAGAAGAGGAAGACCTAAAAGAGGAGGAAGACCTAAAAGAGGAGGAAGACATAAAAGAAGAGGAAGACCTAAAAGAGGAGGAAGACCTAAAAGAGGAGGAAGACCTAAAACAAGAGGAAGACATAAAAGAAGAGGAAGACCTAAAACGAGAGGAAGACCTAAAAGAAGAGGAAGACCTAAAAGAGGAGGAAGACCTAAAACAAGAGGAAGACATAAAAGAAGAGGAAGACCTAAAACAAGAGGAAGACGTAAAAGAAGAGGAAGACCTAAAAAAGGAAGAAGACATAAAACGAGAGGAAGACATAAAACGAGAGGAAGACCTAAAACAAGTGGAAGACATAAAAGAAGAGGAAGACCTTAAAAAGGAAGAAGACATAAAACGAGAGGAAGACATAAAAGAAGAAGAAGACATAAAAGAAGAGGAAGACCTAAAAGAAGAGGAAGACCTAAAAGAAGAGGAAGACCTAAAAGAGGAGGAAGACCTAAAAGAGGAGGAAGACATAAAAGAAGAGGAAGACCTAAAACGAGAGGAAGACATAAAAGAAGAGGAAGACCTAAAAGGGGAGGAAGACATAAAAGAAGAGGAAGACCTAAAAGAGGAGAAAGACCTAAAAGAGGAGGAAGACATAAAAGAAGAGGAAGACCTAAAAGGGGAGGAAGACATAAAAGAAGAGGAAGACCTAAAAGAGGAGAAAGACCTAAAAGAGGAAGAAGACCTAAAACGAGAGGAAGACCTAAAACGAGAGGAAGACCTAAAAGAAGAGGAAGACCTAAAAGAGGAGGAAGACCTAAAAGAAGAGGAAGACCTAAAAGAGGAGGAAGACCTAAAAGAGGAGGAAGACATAAAAGAGGAGGAAGACATAAAAGAGGAGGAAGACCTAAAAGAGGAGGAAGACATAAAAGAAGAGGAAGACCTAAAACGAGAGGAAGACATAAAAGAAGAGGAAGACCTAAAAGGGGAGGAAGACATAAAAGAAGAGGAAGACCTAAAAGAAGAGGAAGACCTAAAAGAGGAGAAAGACCTAAAAGAGGAGGAAGACATAAAAGAAGAGGAAGACCTAAAAGAGGAGGAAGACCTAAAAGAGGAGGAAGACCTAAAACGAGAGGAAGACATAAATGAAGAGGAAGACCTAAAACGAGAGGAAGACCTAAAAGAAGAGGAAGACCTAAAAGAGGAGGAAGACCTAAAAGAAGAGGAAGACCTAAAAGAGGAGGAAGACCTAAAAGAGGAGGAAGACCTAAAAGAGGAGGAAGACATAAAAGAAGAGGAAGACCTAAAACAAGAGGAAGACGTAAAAGAAGAGGAAGACCTAAAAAAGGAAGAAGACATAAAACGAGAGGAAGACATAAAACGAGAGGAAGACCTAAAACAAGAGGAAGACATAAAAGAAGAGGAAGACCTTAAAAAGGAAGAAGACATAAAACGAGAGGAAGACATAAAAGAAGAAGAAGACATAAAAGAAGAGGAAGACCTAAAAGAAGAGGAAGACCTAAAAGAAGAGGAAGACCTAAAAGAGGAGGAAGACCTAAAAGAGGAGGAAGACATAAAAGAAGAGGAAGACCTAAAAGAGGAGGAAGACCTAAAAGAGGAGGAAGACCTAAAACGAGAGGAAGACATAAATGAAGAGGAAGACCTAAAACGAGAGGAAGACCTAAAAGAAGAGGAAGACCTAAAAGAGGAGGAAGACCTAAAAGAAGAGGAAGACCTAAAAGAGGAGGAAGACCTAAAAGAGGAGGAAGACCTAAAAGAGGAGGAAGACATAAAAGAAGAGGAAGACCTAAAACAAGAGGAAGACGTAAAAGAAGAGGAAGACCTAAAAAAGGAAGAAGACATAAAACGAGAGGAAGACATAAAACGAGAGGAAGACATAAAAGAAGAAGAAGACATAAAAGAAGAGGAAGACCTAAAAGAGGAAGAAGACCTAAAACGAGAGGAAGACATAAATGAAGAGGAAGACCTAAAACGAGAGGAAGACCTAAAAGAAGAGGAAGACCTAAAAGAGGAGGAAGACCTAAAAGGGGAGGAAGACATAAAAGAAGAGGAAGACCTAAAAGAAGAGGAAGACCTAAAAGAGGAGAAAGACCTAAAAGAGGAGGAAGACCTAAAACGAGAGGAAGACATAAATGAAGAGGAAGACCTAAAACGAGAGGAAGACCTAAAAGAAGAGGAAGACCTAAAAGAGGAGGAAGACCTAAAAGAAGAGGAAGACCTAAAACGAGAGGAAGACCTAAAAGAGGAGGAAGACCTAAAAGGGGAGGAAGACATAAAAGAAGAGGAAGACCTAAAACGAGAGGAAGACCTAAAAGAGGAGGAAGACCTAAAAGGGGAGGAAGACATAAAAGAAGAGGAAGACCTAAAAGAAGAGGAAGACCTAAAAGACCTAAAACGAGAGGAAGACCTAAAAGAGGAGGAAGACATAAAAGAGGAGGAAGACATAAAAGAAGAGGAAGACCTAAAACGAGAGGAAGACATAAAAGAGGAGGAAGACCTAAAAGAGGAGGAAGACATAAAACGAGAGGAAGACATAAAAGAAGAGGAAGACATAAAAGAAGAGGAAGACCTAAAACGAGAGGAAGACATAAAAGAAGAGGAAGACCTAAAACAAGAGGAAGACGTAAAAGAAGAGGAAGACCTAAAAAAGGAAGAAGACATAAAACGAGAGGAAGACATAAAACGAGAGGAAGACATAAAAGAAGAGGAAGACCTTAAAAAGGAAGAAGACATAAAACGAGAGGAAGACATAAAAGGGGAGGAAGACATAAAAGAAGAGGAAGACCTAAAAGAAGAGGAAGACCTAAAAGAGGAGGAAGACCTAAAAGAGGAGGAAGACCTAAAACGAGAGGAAGACATAAATGAAGAGGAAGACCTAAAACGAGAGGAAGACCTAAAAGAAGAGGAAGACATAAAAGAAGAGGAAGACCTAAAAGAAGAGGAAGACCTAAAAGAGGAGAAAGACCTAAAAGAGGAGGAAGACCTAAAAGAGGAGAAAGACCTAAAAGAGGAGGAAGACATAAAAGAAGAGGAAGACCTAAAAGAGGAGGAAGACCTAAAACGAGAGGAAGACATAAAAGAAGAGGAAGACCTAAAACGAGAGGAAGACCTAAAAGAAGAGGAAGACCTAAAAGAGGAGGAAGACATAAAAGAAGAGGAAGACCTAAAAGAGGAGGAAGACCTAAAAGAGGAGGAAGACATAAAAGAGGAGGAAGACATAAAAGAAGAGGAAGACCTAAAAGAAGAGGAAGACATAAAAGAGGAGGAAGACCTAAAAGAAGAGGAAGACCTAAAAGAGGAGGAAGACCTAAAAGAAGAGGAAGACCTAAAACAAGAGGAAGACGTAAAAGAAGAGGATGACCTAAAAAAGGAAGAAGACATAAAACGAGAGGAAGACATAAAAGAAGAAGACATAAAAGAAGAGGAAGACCTAAAAGAGGAGGAAGACCTAAAACAAGAGGAAGACATAAAAGAAGAGGAAGACCTAAAACGAGAGGAAGACCTAAAAGAAGAGGAAGACCTAAAAGAGGAGGAAGACCTAAAAGAAGAGGAAGACATAAAAGAAGAGGAAGACCTAAAACAAGAGGAAGACGTAAAAGAAGAGGAAGACCTAAAAAAGGAAGAAGACATAAAACGAGAGGAAGACATAAAACGAGAGGAAGACCTAAAACAAGAGGAAGACATAAAAGAAGAGGAAGACCCTAAAAAGGAAGAAGACATAAAACGAGAGGAAGACATAAAAGAAGAAGAAGACATAAAAGAAGAGGAAGACCTAAAAGAAGAGGAAGACCTAAAAGAAGAGGAAGACCTAAAAGAGGAGGAAGACCTAAAAGAGGAGGAAGACATAAAAGAAGAGGAAGACCTAAAACGAGAGGAAGACATAAAAGAAGAGGAAGACCTAAAAGAGGAGGAAGACCTAAAAGAGGAGGAAGACATAAAAGAAGAGGAAGACCTAAAAGAGGAGGAAGACCTAAAAGAGGAGGAAGACATAAAAGAAGAGGAAGACATAAAAGAGGAGGAAGACATAAAAGAGGAGGAAGACCTAAAAGAGGAGGAAGACCTAAAACGAGAGGAAGACCTAAAACGAGAGGAAGACATAAAAGAAGAGGAAGACCTAAAACGAGAGGAAGACATAAAAGAGGAGGAAGACCTAAAAGAGGAGGAAGACATAAAACGAGAGGAAGACCTAAAACGAGAGGAAGACATAAAAGAAGAGGAAGACCTAAAACAAGAGGAAGACGTAAAAGAAGAGGAAGACCTAAAAAAGGAAGAAGACATAAAACGAGAGGAAGACATAAAACGAGAGGAAGACCTAAAACAAGAGGAAGACATAAAAGAAGAGGAAGACCTTAAAAAGGAAGAAGACATAAAACGAGAGGAAGACATAAAAGGGGAGGAAGACATAAAAGAAGAGGAAGACATAAAAGAAGAGGAAGACCTAAAAGAGGAGAAAGACCTAAAAGAGGAGGAAGACATAAAAGAAGAGGAAGACCTAAAAGAGGAGGAAGACCTAAAAGAGGAGGAAGACCTAAAACGAGAGGAAGACATAAATGAAGAGGAAGACCTAAAACGAGAGGAAGACCTAAAAGAAGAGGAAGACATAAAAGAAGAGGAAGACCTAAAAGAGGAGAAAGACCTAAAAGAGGAGGAAGACATAAAAGAAGAGGAAGACCTAAAACGAGAGGAAGACATAAAAGAAGAGGAAGACCTAAAACGAGAGGAAGACCTAAAAGAAGAGGAAGACCTAAAAGAGGAGGAAGACCTAAAAGAAGAGGAAGACCTAAAAGAGGAGGAAGACATAAAAGAGGAGGAAGACATAAAAGAAGAGGAAGACCTAAAAAAGAGGAAGACATAAAAGAGGAGGAAGACCTAAAACAGGAGGAAGACATAAAAGAAGAGGAAGACCTAAAAGAGGAGGAAGACCTAAAAGAAGAGGAAGACCTAAAAGAGGAGGAAGACCTAAAAGAGGAGGAAGACATAAAAGAGGAGGAAGACCTAAAAGAGGAGGAAGACATAAAAGAAGAGGAAGACCTAAAACGAGAGGAAGACATAAAAGAGGAGGAAGACCTAAAAGAGGAGGAAGACATAAAAGAGGAGGAAGACCTAAAACAGGAGGAAGACCTAAAAGAGGAGGAAGACATAAAAGAAGAGGAAGACCTAAAAGAGGAGGAAGACCTAAAAGAAGAGGAAGACCTAAAAGAAGAGGAAGACCTAAAAGAAGAGGAAGACCTAAAAGAGGAGGAAGACATAAAAGAGGAGGAAGACATAAAAGAGGGGGAAGACCTAAAAGAGGAGGAAGACATAAAAGAAGAGGAAGACCTAAAACGAGAGGAAGACATAAAAGAGGAGGAAGACCTAAAAGAGGAGGAAGACATAAAACGAGAGGAAGACATAAAAGAAGAGGAAGACATAAAAGAAGAGGAAGACCTAAAACGAGAGGAAGACATAAAAGAAGAGGAAGACCTAAAACAAGAGGAAGACGTAAAAGAAGAGGAAGACCTAAAAAAGGAAGAAGACATAAAACGAGAGGAAGACATAAAACGAGAGGAAGACATAAAAGAAGAGGAAGACCTTAAAAAGGAAGAAGACATAAAACGAGAGGAAGACATAAAAGAAGAGGAAGACCTAAAAGAAGAGGAAGACCTAAAAGAGGAGAAAGACCTAAAAGAGGAGGAAGACATAAAAGAAGAGGAAGACCTAAAAGAGGAGGAAGACCTAAAAGAGGAGGAAGACCTAAAACGAGAGGAAGACATAAATGAAGAGGAAGACCTAAAACGAGAGGAAGACCTAAAAGAAGAGGAAGACATAAAAGAAGAGGAAGACCTAAAAGAAGAGGAAGACCTAAAAGAGGAGAAAGACCTAAAAGAGGAGGAAGACCTAAAAGAGGAGAAAGACCTAAAAGAGGAGGAAGACATAAAAGAAGAGGAAGACCTAAAAGAGGAGGAAGACCTAAAACGAGAGGAAGACATAAAAGAAGAGGAAGACCTAAAACGAGAGGAAGACCTAAAAGAAGAGGAAGACCTAAAAGAGGAGGAAGACATAAAAGAAGAGGAAGACCTAAAAGAGGAGGAAGACCTAAAAGAGGAGGAAGACATAAAAGAGGAGGAAGACATAAAAGAAGAGGAAGACCTAAAAGAAGAGGAAGACATAAAAGAGGAGGAAGACCTAAAAGAAGAGGAAGACCTAAAACAAGAGGAAGACGTAAAAGAAGAGGATGACCTAAAAAAGGAAGAAGACATAAAACGAGAGGAAGACATAAAACGAGAGGAAGACCTAAAACAAGAGGAAGACATAAAAGAAGAGGAAGACCTTAAAAAGGAAGAAGACATAAAACGAGAGGAAGACATAAAAGAAGAAGACATAAAAGAAGAGGAAGACCTAAAAGAAGAGGAAGACCTAAAAGAAGAGGAAGACCTAAAAGAAGAGGAAGACCTAAAAGAGGAGGAAGACATAAAAGAAGAGGAAGACCTAAAAGAGGAGGAAGACCTAAAACAAGAGGAAGACATAAAAGAAGAGGAAGACCTAAAACGAGAAGAAGACCTAAAAGAAGAGGAAGACCTAAAAGAGGAGGAAGACCTAAAAGAAGAGGAAGACATAAAAGAAGAGGAAGACCTAAAACAAGAGGAAGACGTAAAAGAAGAGGAAGACCTAAAAAAGGAAGAAGACATAAAACGAGAGGAAGACATAAAACGAGAGGAAGACCTAAAACAAGAGGAAGACATAAAAGAAGAGGAAGACCCTAAAAAGGAAGAAGACATAAAACGAGAGGAAGACATAAAAGAAGAGGAAGACCTAAAAGAAGAGGAAGACCTAAAAGAAGAGGAAGACCTAAAAGAGGAGGAAGACCTAAAAGAGGAGGAAGACATAAAAGAAGAGGAAGACCTAAAACGAGAGGAAGACATAAAAGAAGAGGAATACCTAAAAGAGGAGGAAGACCTAAAAGAGGAGGAAGACATAAAAGAAGAGGAAGACCTAAAAGAGGAGGAAGACCTAAAAGAGGAGGAAGACCTAAAACGAGAGGAAGACATAAATGAAGAGGAAGACCTAAAACGAGAGGAAGACCTAAAAGAAGAGGAAGACATAAAAGAAGAGGAAGACCTAAAAGAAGAGGAAGACCTAAAAGAGGAGAAAGACCTAAAAGAGGAGGAAGACATAAAAGAAGAGGAAGACCTAAAAGAGGAGGAAGACCTAAAAGAGGAGGAAGACCTAAAACGAGAGGAAGACCTAAAAGAAGAGGAAGACCTAAAAGAGGAGGAAGACCTAAAAGAAGAGGAAGACCCAAAAGAGGAGGAAGACCTAAAAGAGGAGGAAGACATAAAAGAGGAGGAAGACATAAAAGAGGGGGAAGACCTAAAAGAGGAGGAAGACATAAAAGAAGAGGAAGACCTAAAACGAGAGGAAGACATAAAAGAGGAGGAAGACCTAAAAGAGGAGGAAGACATAAAACGAGAGGAAGACATAAAAGAAGAGGAAGACCTAAAAGAGGAGGAAGACCTAAAAGAAGAGGAAGACCCAAAAGAGGAGAAAGACCTAAAAGAGGAGGAAGACATAAAAGAGGAGGAAGACATAAAAGAGGGGGAAGACCTAAAAGAGGAGGAAGACATAAAAGAAGAGGAAGACCTAAAACGAGAGGAAGACATAAAAGAGGAGGAAGACCTAAAAGAGGAGGAAGACATAAAACGAGAGGAAGACATAAAAGAAGAGGAAGACATAAAAGAAGAGGAAGACCTAAAACGAGAGGAAGACATAAAAGAAGAGGAAGACCTAAAACAAGAGGAAGACGTAAAAGAAGAGGAAGACCTAAAAAAGGAAGAAGACATAAAACGAGAGGAAGACATAAAACGAGAGGAAGACATAAAAGAAGAGGAAGACCTTAAAAAGGAAGAAGACATAAAACGAGAGGAAGACATAAAAGGGGAGGAAGACATAAAAGAAGAGGAAGACCTAAAAGAAGAGGAAGACCTAAAAGAGGAGAAAGCCCTAAAAGAGGAGGAAGACATAAAAGAAGAGGAAGACCTAAAAGAGGAGGAAGACCTAAAAGAGGAGGAAGACCTAAAACGAGAGGAAGACATAAATGAAGAGGAAGACCTAAAACGAGAGGAAGACCTAAAAGAAGAGGAAGACATAAAAGAAGAGGAAGACCTAAAAGAAGAGGAAGACCTAAAAGAGGAGAAAGACCTAAAAGAGGAGGAAGACCTAAAAGAGGAGAAAGACCTAAAAGAGGAGGAAGACATAAAAGAAGAGGAAGACCTAAAAGAGGAGGAAGACCTAAAACGAGAGGAAGACATAAAAGAAGAGGAAGACCTAAAACGAGAGGAAGACCTAAAAGAAGAGGAAGACCTAAAAGAGGAGGAAGACATAAAAGAAGAGGAAGACCTAAAAGAGGAGGAAGACCTAAAAGAGGAGGAAGACATAAAAGAGGAGGAAGACATAAAAGAAGAGGAAGACCTAAAAGAAGAGGAAGACATAAAAGAGGAGGAAGACCTAAAAGAAGAGGAAGACCTAAAACAAGAGGAAGACGTAAAAGAAGAGGATGACCTAAAAAAGGAAGAAGACATAAAACGAGAGGAAGACATAAAACGAGAGGAAGACCTAAAACAAGAGGAAGACATAAAAGAAGAGGAAGACCTTAAAAAGGAAGAAGACATAAAACGAGAGGAAGACATAAAAGAAGAAGACATAAAAGAAGAGGAAGACCTAAAAGAAGAGGAAGACCTAAAAGAAGAGGAAGACCTAAAAGAAGAGGAAGACCTAAAAGAGGAGGAAGACATAAAAGAAGAGGAAGACCTAAAAGAGGAGGAAGACCTAAAACAAGAGGAAGACATAAAAGAAGAGGAAGACCTAAAACGAGAAGAAGACCTAAAAGAAGAGGAAGACCTAAAAGAGGAGGAAGACCTAAAAGAAGAGGAAGACATAAAAGAAGAGGAAGACCTAAAACAAGAGGAAGACGTAAAAGAAGAGGAAGACCTAAAAAAGGAAGAAGACATAAAACGAGAGGAAGACATAAAACGAGAGGAAGACCTAAAACAAGAGGAAGACATAAAAGAAGAGGAAGACCCTAAAAAGGAAGAAGACATAAAAGAAGAAGAAGACATAAAAGAAGAGGAAGACCTAAAAGAAGAGGAAGACCTAAAAGAAGAGGAAGACCTAAAAGAAGAGGAAGACCTAAAAGAGGAGGAAGACCTAAAAGAGGAGGAAGACATAAAAGAAGAGGAAGACCTAAAACGAGAGGAAGACATAAAAGAAGAGGAATACCTAAAAGAGGAGGAAGACCTAAAAGAGGAGGAAGACATAAAAGAAGAGGAAGACCTAAAAGAGGAGGAAGACCTAAAAGAGGAGGAAGACCTAAAACGAGAGGAAGACATAAATGAAGAGGAAGACCTAAAACGAGAGGAAGACCTAAAAGAAGAGGAAGACATAAAAGAAGAGGAAGACCTAAAAGAAGAGGAAGACCTAAAAGAGGAGAAAGACCTAAAAGAGGAGGAAGACATAAAAGAAGAGGAAGACCTAAAAGAGGAGGAAGACCTAAAAGAGGAGGAAGACCTAAAACGAGAGGAAGACCTAAAAGAAGAGGAAGACCTAAAAGAGGAGGAAGACCTAAAAGAAGAGGAAGACCCAAAAGAGGAGGAAGACCTAAAAGAGGAGGAAGACATAAAAGAGGAGGAAGACATAAAAGAAGAGGAAGACATAAAAGAGGAGGAAGACCTAAAACAGGAGGAAGACCTAAAAGAGGAGGAAGACATAAAAGAAGAGGAAGACCTAAAACGAGAGGAAGACATAAAAGAGGAGGAAGACCTAAAAGAGGAGGAAGACATAAAAGAAGAGGAAGACATAAAAGAAGAGGAAGACCTAAAAGAAGAGGAAGACCTAAAAGAAGAGGAAGACCTAAAAGAAGAGGAAGACCTAAAAGAGGAGGAAGACCTAAAAGAGGAGGAAGACATAAAAGAAGAGGAAGACCTAAAACGAGAGGAAGACATAAAAGAAGAGGAAGACCTAAAAGGGGAGGAAGACATAAAAGAAGAGGAAGACCTAAAAGAAGAGGAAGACCTAAAAGAGGAGGAAGACCTAAAAGAGGAGGAAGACATAAAAGAAGAGGAAGACCTAAAACGAGAGGAAGACCTAAAAGGGGAGGAAGACATAAAATAAGAGGAAGACCTAAAAGAAGAGGAAGACCTAAAAGAGGAGAAAGACCTAAAAGAGGAGGAAGACATAAAAGAAGAGGAAGACCTAAAAGAGGAGGAAGACCTAAAAGAGGAGGAAGACCTAAAACGAGAGGAAGACATAAATGAAGAGGAAGACCTAAAACGAGAGGAAGACCTAAAAGAAGAGGAAGACCTAACAGAGGAGGAAGACCTAAAAGAAGAGGAAGACCTAAAAGAGGAGGAAGACCTAAAAGAGGAGGAAGACATAAAAGAGGAGGAAGACCTAAAAGAGGAGGAAGACATAAAAGAAGAGGAAGACCTAAAACGAGAGGAAGACATAAAAGAAGAGGAAGACCTAAAACAAGAGGAAGACATAAAAGAAGAGGAAGACCTTAAAAAGGAAGAAGACATAAAACGAGAGGAAGACATAAAAGAAGAAGAAGACATAAAAGAAGAGGAAGACCTAAAAGAAGAGGAAGACCTAAAAGAAGAGGAAGACCTAAAAGAAGAGGAAGACCTAAAAGAGGAGGAAGACCTAAAAGAGGAGGAAGACATAAAAGAAGAGGAAGACCTAAAACGAGAGGAAGACATAAAAGAAGAGGAAGACCTAAAAGGGGAGGAAGACATAAAAGAAGAGGAAGACCTAAAAGAAGAGGAAGACCTAAAAGAGGAGAAAGACCTAAAAGAGGAGGAAGACCTAAAAGAAGAGGAAGACCTAAAAGAAGAGGAAGACATAAAAGAAGAGGAAGACATAAAAGAAGAAGAAGACCTAAAAGAAGAGGAAGACCAAAAAGAGGAGGAAGACCTAAAAGAAGAGGAAGACCTAAAAGAGGAGGAAGACATAAAAGAAGAGGAAGACATAAAAGAGGAGGAAGACCTAAAAGAGGAGGAAGACCTAAAAGTAGAGGAAGACCTAAAAGAGGAGGAAGACCTAAAAGAGGAGGAAGACCTAAAAGAGGAGGAAGACATAAAAGAAGAGGAAGACATAAAAGAGGAGGAAGGCCTAAAAGAAGAGGAAGACCTAAAAGAGGAGGAAGACCTAAAACAGGAGGAAGACCTAAAAGAGGAGGAAGACATAAAAGAAGAGGAAGACCTAAAACGAGAGGAAGACATAAAAGAGGAGGAAGACCTAAAAGAGGAGGAAGACCTAAAAGAGGAGGAAGACATAAAAGAAGAGGAGGACCTAAAAGAAGAGGAAGACCTAAAACGAGAGGAAGACATAAAAGAGGAGGAAGACCTAAAAGAGGAGGAAGACATAAAAGAAGAGGAAGACATAAAAGAGGAGGAAGACCTAAAACGAGAGGAAGACATAAATGAAGAGGAAGACCTAAAACGAGAGGAAGACCTAAAAGAAGAGGAAGACATAAAAGAAGAGGAAGACCTAAAAGAAGAGGAAGACCTAAAAGAGAAGAAAGACCTAAAAGAGGAGGAAGACATAAAAGAAGAGGAAGACCTAAAACGAGAGGAAGACCTAAAAGAAGAGGAAGACATAAAAGAGGAGGAAGACCTAAAAGAAGAGGAAGACCTAAAAGAGGAGAAAGACCTAAAAGAGGAGGAAGACATAAAAGAAGAGGAAGACCTAAAAGAGGAGGAAGACCTAAAAGAGGAGGAAGACCTAAAACGAGAGGAAGACATAAAAGAAGAGGAAGACCTAAAACGAGAGGAAGACCTAAAAGAAGAGGAAGACCTAAAAGAGGAGGAAGACCTAAAAGAAGAGGAAGACCTAAAAAAAGGAGGAAGACCTAAAAGAGGAGGAAGACATAAAAGAGGAGGAAGACATAAAAGAAGAGGAAGACCTAAAAGAAGAGGAAGACATAAAAGAGGAGGAAGACCTAAAAGAGGAGGAAGACATAAAAGAAGAGGAAGACCTAAAACGAGAGGAAGACATAAAAGAGGAGGAAGACCTAAAAGAGGAGGAAGACATAAAAGAGGAGGAAGACCTAAAACAGGAGGAAGACCTAAAAGAGGAGGAAGACATAAAAGAAGAGGAAGACATAAAAGAGGAGGAAGACCTAAAACAAGAGGAAGACGTAAAAGAAAAGGATGACCTAAAAAAGGAAGAAGACATAAAACGAGAGGAAGACATAAAACGAGAGGAAGACCTAAAACAAGAGGAAGACATAAAAGAAGAGGAAGACATAAAAGAAGAGGAAGACATAAAAGAAGAGGAAGACCTAAAACAAGAGGAAGACGTAAAAGAAAAGGATGACCTAAAAAAGGAAGAAGACATAAAACGAGAGGAAGACATAAAACGAGAGGAAGACCTAAAACAAGAGGAAGACATAAAAGAAGAGGAAGACATAAAAGAAGAGGAAGACCTAAAAGAAGAGGAAGACCTAAAAGAAGAGGAAGACCTAAAAGAGGAGGAAGACATAAAAGAAGAGGAAGACCTAAAAGAGGAGGAAGACCTAAAAGAGGAGGAAGACATAAAAGAAGAGGAAGACCTAAAAGAAGAGGAAGACCTAAAAGAGGAGGAAGACCTAAAAGAAGAGGAAGACATAAAAGAAGAGGAAGACCTAAAACAAGAGGAAGACGTAAAAGAAGAGGAAGACCTAAAAAAGGAAGAAGACATAAAACGAGAGGAAGACATAAAACGAGAGGAAGACCTAAAACAAGAGGAAGACATAAAAGAAGAGGAAGACCTTAAAAAGGAAGAAGACATAAAACGAGAGGAAGACCTAAAAGAAGAGGAAGACCTAAAACGAGAGGAAGACATAAAAGAAGAGGAAGACCTAAAAGAAGAGGAAGACCTAAAAGAAGAGGAAGACCTAAAAGAGGAGGAAGACCTAAAAGAGGAGGAAGACATAAAAGAAGAGGAAGACCTAAAACGAGAGGAAGACATAAAAGAAGAGGAAGACCTAAAAGGGGAGGAAGACATAAAAGAAGAGGAAGACCTAAAAGAAGAGGAAGACCTAAAAGAGGAGAAAGACCTAAAAGAGGAGGACGACATAAAAGAAGAGGAAGACCTAAAAGAGGAGGAAGACATAAAACGAGAGGAAGACATAAATGAAGAGGAAGACCTAAAACGAGAGGAAGACCTAAAAGAAGAGGAAGACCTAACAGAGGAGGAAGACCTAAAAGAAGAGGAAGACCTAAAAGAGGAGGAAGACCTAAAAGAGGAGGAAGACATAAAAGAGGAGGAAGACCTAAAAGAGGAGGAAGACATAAAAGAAGAGGAAGACCTAAAACGAGAGGAAGACATAAAAGAAGAGGAAGACCTAAAACGAGAGGAAGACATAAAAGAAGAGGAAGACCTAAAACGAGAGGAAGACATAAAAGAGGAGGAAGACCTAAAAGAGGAGGAAGACATAAAAGAGGAGGAAGACCTAAAACGAGAGGAAGACCTAAAAGAGGAGGAAGACATAAAAGAAGAGGAAGACATAAAAGAGGAGAAAGACCTAAAAGAAGAGGAAGACCTAAAACAAGAGGAAGACGTAAAAGAAGAGGATGACCTAAAAAAGGAAGAAGACATAAAACGAGAGGAAGACATAAAAGAAGAGGAAGACCTTAAAAAGGAAGAAGACATAAAACGAGAGGAAGACATAAAAGAAGAAGAAGACATAAAAGAAGAGGAAGACCTAAAAGAAGAGGAAGACCTAAAAGAAGAGGAAGACATAAAAGAAGAGGAAGACCTAAAAGAGGAGGAAGACATAAAACAAGAGGAAGACATAAAAGAAGAGGAAGACCTAAAAGAGGAGGAAGACCTAAAACAAGAGGAAGACATAAAAGAAGAGGAAGACCTAAAACGAGAGGAAGACCTAAAAGAAGAGGAAGACCTAAAAGAGGAGGAAGACCTAAAACAAGAGGAAGACATAAAAGAAGAGGAAGACCTAAAACGAGAGGAAGACCTAAAAGAAGAGGAAAACCTAAAAGAGGAGGAAGACCTAAAAGAAGAGGAAGACATAAAAGAAGAGGAAGACCTAAAACAAGAGGAAGACGTAAAAGAAGAGGAAGACCTAAAAAAGGAAGAAGACATAAAACGAGAGGAAGACATAAAACGAGAGGAAGACCTAAAACAAGAGGAAGACATAAAAGAAGAGTAAGACCTTAAAAAGGAAGAAGACATAAAACGAGAGGAAGACATAAAAGAAGAAGAAGACATAAAAGAAGAGGAAGACCTAAAAGAAGAGGAAGACCTAAAAGAAGAGGAAGTCCTAAAAGAAGAGGAAGACATAAAAGAGGAGGAAGACATAAAAGAAGAGGAAGACCTAAAACGAGAGGAAGACATAAAAGAAGAGGAAGACCTAAAAGGGGAGGAAGACATAAAAGAAGAGGAAGACCTAAAAGAAGAGGAAGACCTAAAAGAGGAGAAAGACCTAAAAGAGGAGGAAGACATAAAAGAAGAGGAAGACCTAAAAGAGGAGGAAGACCTAAAAGAGGAGGAAGACCTAAAACGAGAGGAAGACATAAATGAAGAGGAAGACCTAAAACGAGAGGAAGACCTAAAAGAAGAGGAAGACCTAAAAGAGGAGGAAGACATAAAAGAAGAGGAAGACCTAAAAGAGGAGGAAGACCTAAAAGAGGAGGAAGACATAAAAGAGGAGGAAGACCTAAAAGAGGAGGAAGACATAAAAGAAGAGGAAGACCTAAAACGAGAGGAAGACATAAAAGAAGAGGAAGACCTAAAAGGGGAGGAAGACATAAAAGAAGAGGAAGACCTAAAAGAAGAGGAAGACCTAAAAGAGGAGAAAGACCTAAAAGAGGAGGAAGACATAAAAGAAGAGGAAGACCTAAAAGAGGAGGAAGACCTAAAACGAGAGGAAGACATAAAAGACGAGGAAGACCTAAAAGAGGAGGAAGACCTAAAAGAAGAGGAAGACCTAAAAGAGGAGGAAGACCTAAAAGAGGAGGAAGACATAAAAGAAGAGGAAGACCTAAAACAAGAGGAAGACGTAAAAGAAGATGAAGACCTAAAAAAGGAAGAAGACATAAAACGAGAGGAAGACATAAAACGAGAGGAAGACCTAAAACAAGAGGAAGACATAAAAGAAGAGGAAGACCTTAAAAAGGAAGAAGACATAAAACGAGAGGAAGACATAAAAGAAGAAGAAGACATAAAAGAAGAGGAAGACCTAAAAGAAGAGGAAGACATAAAAGAGGAGGAAGACCTAAAACAGGAGGAAGACCTAAAAGAGGAGGAAGACATAAAAGAAGAGGAAGACCTAAAACGAGAGGAAGACATACAAGAGGAGGAAGACCTAAAAGAGGAGGAAGACATAAAAGAGGAGGAAGACCTAAAACAGGAGGAAGACCTAAAAGAGGAGGAAGACATAAAAGAAGAGGAAGACATAAAAGAGGAGGAAGACCTAAAAGAAGAGGAAGACCTAAAAGAAGAGGAAGACCTAAAAGAAGAGGAAGACCTAAAAGAGGAGGAAGACATAAAAGAAGAGGAAGACCTAAAAGAGGAGGAAGACATAAAAGAAGAGGAAGACCTAAAAGAGGAGGAAGACCTAAAAGAGGAGGAAGACCTAAAACAAGAGGAAGACATAAAAGAAGAGGAAGACCTTAAAAAGGAAGAAGACATAAAACGAGAGGAAGACATAAAAGAAGAAGAAGACATAAAAGAAGAGGAAGACCTTAAAGAAGAGGAAGACCTAAAAGAAGAGGAAGACCTAAAAGAAGAGGAAGACCTAAAAGAGGAGGAAGACATAAAAGAAGAGGAAGACCTAAAAGAGGAGGAAGACCTAAAAGAGGAGGAAGACCTAAAACAAGAGGAAGACATAAAAGAAGAGGAAGACCTAAAACGAGAGGAAGACCTAAAAGAAGAGGAAGACCTAAAAGAGGAGGAAGACCTAAAAGAAGAGGAAGACTTAAAAGAGGAGGAAGACCTAAAAGAGGAGGAAGACATAAAAGAGGAGGAAGACATAAAAGAAGAGGAAGACCTAAAAGAAGAGGAAGACATAAAAGAGGAGGAAGACCTAAAACAGGAGGAAGACCTAAAAGAGGAGGAAGACATAAAAGAAGAGGAAGACCTAAAACGAGAGGAAGACATAAAAGAGGAGGAAGACCTAAAAGAGGAGGAAGACCTAAAAGAGGAGGAAGACATAAAAGAAGAGGAGGACCTAAAAGAAGAGGAAGACCTAAAAGAAGAGGAAGACATAAAAGAAGAAGAAGACATAAAAGAAGAGGAAGACCTAAAAGAGGAGGAAGACCTAAAAGAGGAGGAAGACATAAAAGAAGAGGAAGACCTAAAAGAGGAGGAAGACCTAAAAGAAGAGGAAGACCTAAAAGAGGAGGAAGACCTAAAAGAGGAGGAAGACATAAAAGAGGAGGAAGACCTAAAAGAAGAGGAAGACCTAAAACGAGAGGAAGACATAAAAGAAGAGGAAGACCTAAAAGAGGAGGAAGACCTAAAAGTAGAGGAAGACCTAAAAGAGGAGGAAGACCTAAAAGAGGAGGAAGACCTAAAAGAGGAGGAAGACATAAAAGAAGAGGAAGACCTAAAAGAGGAGGAAGACATAAAAGAAGAGGAAGACATAAAAGAGGAGGAAGGCCTAAAAGAAGAGGAAGACCTAAAAGAGGAGGAAGACCTAAAACAGGAGGAAGACCTAAAAGAGGAGGAAGACCTAAAACAGGAGGAAGACCTAAAAGAGGAGGAAGACATAAAAGAAGAGGAAGACCTAAAAGAAGAGGAAGACATAAAAGAGGAGGAAGACCTAAAAGAGGAGGAAGACATAAAAGAAGAGGAAGACCTAAAACGAGAGGAAGACATAAAAGAGGAGGAAGACCTAAAAGAGGAGGAAGACCTAAAAGAGGAGGAAGACCTAAAAGAAGAGGAAGACCTAAAACAAGAGGAAGACGTAAAAGAAGAGGAAGACATAAAAGAAGAGGAAGACCTAAAAAAGGAAGAAGACATAAAACGAGAGGAAGACATAAAAGAAGAAGAAGACATAAAAGAAGAGGAAGACCTAAAAGAAGAGGAAGACCTAAAACGAGAGGAAGACCTAAAAGAAGAGGAAGACCTAAAAGAGGAGGAAGTCCTAAAAGAAGAGGAAGACCTAAAAGAAGAGGAAGACCTAAAACGAGAGGAAGACATAAAAGAAGAGGAAGACCTAAAAGAAGAGGAAGACCTAAAAGAAGAGGAAGACATAAAAGAAGAAGAAGACATAAAAGAAGAGGAAGACCTAAAAGAGGAGGAAGACCTAAAAGAGGAGGAAGACCTAAAAGAGGAGGAAGACATAAAAGAAGAGGAAGACCTAAAAGAGGAGGAAGACCTAAAACGAGAGGAAGACCTAAAAGAAGAGGAAGACCTAAAAGAGGAGGAAGACCTAAAACGAGAGGAAGACATAAAAGAAGAGGAAGACCTAAAAGAAGAGGAAGACCTAAAAGAAGAGGAAGACATAAAAGAAGAAGAAGACATAAAAGAAGAGGAAGACCTAAAAGAGGAGGAAGACCTAAAAGAGGAGGAAGACCTAAAAGAGGAGGAAGACCTAAAAGAAGAGGAAGACCTAAAAGAGGAGGAAGACCTAAAAGAAGAGGAAGACCTAAAAGAGGAGGAAGACCTAAAAGAGGAGGAAGACATAAAAGAGGAGGAAGACATAAAAGAAGAGGAAGACCTAAAACGAGAGGAAGACCTAAAAGAAGAGGAAGACCTAAAACGAGAGGAAGACATAAAAGAAGAGGAAGACCTAAAAGAGGAGGAAGACCTAAAAGTAGAGGAAGACCTAAAAGAGGAGGAAGACCTAAAAGAGGAGGAAGACCTAAAAGAGGAGGAAGACCTAAAAGAGGAGGAAGACCTAAAACGAGAGGAAGACATAAATGATGAGGAAGACCTAAAACGAGAGGAAGACCTAAAAGAAGAGGAAGACCTAAAAGAGGAGGAAGACCTAAAAGAAGAGGAAGACCTAAAAGAGGAGGAAGACATAAAAGAGGAGGAAGACCTAAAAGAGGAGGAAGACATAAAAAAAGGGGAAGACCTAAAAGAGGAGGAAGACCTAAAACGAGAGGAAGACCTAAAAGAAGAGGAAGACCTAAAAGAGGAGGAAGACATAAAAGAGGAGGAAGACATAAAAGAAGAGGAAGACCTAAAAGAAGAGGAAGACATAAAAGAGGAGGAAGACCTAAAACAGGAGGAAGACCTAAAAGAGGAGGAAGACATAAAAGAAGAGGAAGACCTAAAACGAGAGGAAGACATAAAAGAGGAGGAAGACCTAAAAGAGGAGGAAGACCTAAAAGAGGAGGACCTAAAAGAAGAGGAAGACCTAAAAGAAGAGGAAGACATAAAAGAAGAAGAAGACATAAAAGAAGAGGAAGACCTAAAAGAGGAGGAAGACCTAAAAGGGGAGGAAGACATAAAAGAAGAGGAAGACCTAAAAGAGGAGGAAGACCTAAAAGAAGAGGAAGACCTAAAAGAGGAGGAAGACCTAAAACAAGGGGAAGACATAAAAGAAGAAGAAGACATAAAAGAGGAGGAAGACATAAAAGAAGAGGAAGACCTAAAACGAGAGGAAGACCTAAAAGAAGAGGAAGACCTAAAAGAGGAGGAAGACATAAAAGAAGAGGAAGACCTAAAAGAGGAGGAAGACCTAAAAGAGGAGGAAGACCTAAAACGAGAGGAAGACATAAATGAAGAGGAAGACCTAAAACGAGAGGAAGACCTAAAAGAAGAGGAAGACCTAAAAGAGGAGGAAGACCTAAAAGAAGAGGAAGACCTAAAAGAGGAGGAAGACCTAAAAGAGGAGGAAGACATAAAAGAGGAGGAAGACCTAAAAGAGGAGGAGGACATAAAAGAAGAGGAAGACCTAAAAGAAGAGGAAGACCTAAAAGAGGAGGAAGACCTAAAAGAGGAGGAAGACCTAAAAGAGGAGGAAGACATAAAAGAAGAGGAAGACCTAAAAGAAGAGGAAGACCTAAAAGAAGAGGAAGACCTAAAAGAGGAGGAAGACATAAAAGAAGAGGAAGACATAAAAGAAGAAGAAGACCTAAAAGAAGAGGAAGACATAAAAGAAGAAGACATAAAAGAGGAGGAAGACATAAAAGAAGAGGAAGACCTAAAAGAAGAGGAAGACATAAAAGAAGAGGAAGACATAAAAGAAGAAGAAGAAGACATAAAAGAAGAGGAAGGCCTAAAAGAGGAGGAAGACCTAAAAGAGGAGGAAGACCTAAAACGAGAGGAAGACATAAAAGAGGAGGAAGACCTAAAAGAGGAGGAAGACATAAAACGAGAGGAAGACCTAAAAGAAGAGGAAGACCTAAAAGAGGAGGAAGACATAAAAGAAGAGGAAGACCTAAAAGAGGAGGAAGACCTAAAAGAGGAGGAAGACCTAAAACGAGAGGAAGACATAAAAGAAGAGGAAGACCTAAAACGAGAGGAAGACCTAAAAGAAGAGGAAGACCTAAAAGAGGAGGAAGACCTAAAAGAAGAGGAAGACCTAAAAGAGGAGGAAGAACTAAAAGAGGAGGAAGACATAAAAGAGGAGGAAGACATAAAAGAAGAGGAAGACCTAAAAGAAGAGGAAGACATAAAAGAGGAGGAAGACCGAAAACAGGAGGAAGACCTAAAAGAGGAGGAAGACATAAAAGAAGAGGAAGACCTAAAACGAGAGGAAGACATAAAAGAGGAGGAAGACCTAAAACGAGAGGAAGACATAAATGAAGAGGATGACCTAAAAGAGGAGGAAGACATAAAAGAAGAGGAAGACCTAAAACGAGAGGAAGACATAAAAGAGGAGGAAGACCTAAAACGAGAGGAAGACATAAAAGAAGAGGAAGACCTAAAAGAGGAGGAAGACATAAAAGAGGAGGAAGACCTAAAACAGGAGGAAGACCTAAAAGAGGAGGAAGACATAAAAGAAGAGGAAGACATAAAAGAGGAGGAAGACCTAAAAGAAGAGGAAGACCTAAAACAAGAGGAAGACGTAAAAGAAGAGGATGACCTAAAAAAGGAAGAAGACATAAAACGAGAGGAAGACATAAAACGAAAGGAAGACCTAAAACAAGAGGAAGACATAAAAGAAGAGGAAGACCTTAAAAAGGAAGAAGACATAAAACGAGAGGAAGACATAAAAGAAGAAGAAGACATAAAAGAAGAGGAAGACCTAAAAGAAGAGGAAGACCTAAAAGAAGAGGAAGACCTAAAAGAAGAGGAAGACCTAAAAGAGGAGGAAGACATAAAAGAAGAGGAAGACCTAAAAGAGGAGGAAGACCTAAAAGAGGAGGAAGACCTAAAACAAGAGGAAGACATAAAAGAAGAGGAAGACCTAAAACGAGAGGAAGACCTAAAAGAAGAGGAAGACCTAAAAGAGGAGGAAGACCTAAAAGAAGAGGAAGACTTAAAAGAGGAGGAAGACCTAAAAGAGGAGGAAGACATAAAAGAGGAGGAAGACATAAAAGAAGAGGAAGACCTAAAAGAAGAGGAAAACATAAAAGAGGAGGAAGACCTAAAACAGGAGGAAGACCTAAAAGAGGAGGAAGACATAAAAGAAGAGGAAGACCTAAAACGAGAGGAAGACATAAAAGAGGAGGAAGACCTAAAAGAGGAGGAAGACCTAAAAGAGGAGGAAGACATAAAAGAAGAGGAGGACCTAAAAGAAGAGGAAGACCTAAAAGAAGAGGAAGACATAAAAGAAGAAGAAGACATAAAAGAAGAGGAAGACCTAAAAGAGGAGGAAGACCTAAAAGAGGAGGAAGACCTAAAAGAGGAGGAAGACATAAAAGAAGAGGAAGACCTAAAAGAGGAGGAATATCTAAAAGAGGAGGAAGACCTAAAACGAGAGGAAGACCTAAAAGAGGAGGAAGACCTAAAAGAGGAGGAAGACCTAAAAGAAGAGGAAGACCTAAAAGAGGAGGAAGACCTAAAAGAAGAGGAAGACCTAAAAGAGGAGGAAGACCTAAAAGAGGAGGAAGACATAAAAGAAGAGGAAGACCTAAAACGAGAGGAAGACCTAAAAGAAGAGGAAGACCTAAAACGAGAGGAAGACATAAAAGAAGAGGAAGACCTAAAAGAGGAGGAAGACCTAAAAGTAGAGGAAGACCTAAAAGAGGAGGAAGACCTAAAAGAGGAGGAAGACCTAAAAGAGGAGGAAGACATAAAAGAAGAGGAAGACCTAAAAGAGGAGGAAGACATAAAAGAAGAGGAAGACATAAAAGAGGAGGAAGGCCTAAAAGAAGAGGAAGACCTAAAAGAGGAGGAAGACCTAAAACAGGAGGAAGACCTAAAAGAGGAGGAAGACCTAAAACAGGAGGAAGACCTAAAAGAGGAGGAAGACATAAAAGAAGAGGAAGACCTAAAATGAGAGGAAGACATAAAAGAAGAGGAGGACCTAAAAGAAGAGGAAGGCCTAAAAGAGGAGGAAGACATAAAAGAAGAGGAAGACCTAAAAGAAGAGGAAGACATAAAAGAGGAGGAAGACCTAAAAGAGGAGGAAGACATAAAAGAAGAGGAAGACCTAAAACGAGAGGAAGACATAAAAGAGGAGGAAGACCTAAAAGAGGAGGAAGACCTAAAAGAGGAGGAAGACATAAAAGAAGAGGAAGACCTAAAACAAGAGGAAGACGTAAAAGAAGAGGAAGACATAAAAGAAGAGGAAGACCTAAAAAAGGAAGAAGACATAAAACGAGAGGAAGACATAAAAGAAGAAGAAGACATAAAAGAAGAGGAAGACCTAAAAGAAGAGGAAGACCTAAAACGAGAGGAAGACCTAAAAGAAGAGGAAGACCTAAAAGAGGAGGAAGTCCTAAAAGAAGAGGAAGACCTAAAAGAAGAGGAAGACCTAAAACGAGAGGAAGACATAAAAGAAGAGGAAGACCTAAAACGAGAGAAAGACATAAAAGAAGAGGAAGACCTAAAAGAAGAGGAAGACCTAAAAGAAGAGGAAGACCTAAAACAGGAGGAAGACCTAAAAGAGGAGAAAGACATAAAAGAAGAGGAAGACCTAAAACGAGAGGAAGACATAAAAGAGGAGGAAGACCTAAAAGAGGAGGAAGACATAAAAGAAGAGGAAGACCTAAAACGAGAGGAAGACATAAAAGAGGAGGAAGACCTAAAAGAGGAGGAAGACATAAAAGAGGAGGAAGACCTAAAACAGGAGGAAGACCTAAAAGAGGAGGAAGACATAAAAGAAGAGGAAGACATAAAAGAGGAGGAAGACCTAAAAGAAGAGGAAGACCTAAAACAAGAGGAAGACGTAAAAGAAAAGGATGACCTAAAAAAGGAAGAAGACATAAAAGAAGAGGAAGACCTAAAAGAGGAGGAAGACCTAAAAGAGGAGGAAGACATAAAAGAAGAGGAAGACCTAAAAGAAGAGGAAGACCTAAAAGAGGAGGAAGACCTAAAAGAAGAGGAAGACATAAAAGAAGAGGAAGACCTAAAACAAGAGGAAGACGTAAAAGAAGAGGAAGACCTAAAAAAGGAAGAAGACATAAAACGAGAGGAAGACATAAAACGAGAGGAAGACCTAAAACAAGAGGAAGACATAAAAGAAGAGGAAGACCTTAAAAAGGAAGAAGACATAAAACGAGAGGAAGACCTAAAAGAAGAGGAAGACCTAAAACGAGAGGAAGACATAAAAGAAGAGGAAGACCTAAAAGAAGAGGAAGACCTAAAAGAAGAGGAAGACCTAAAAGAGGAGGAAGACCTAAAAGAGGAGGAAGACATAAAAGAAGAGGAAGACCTAAAACGAGAGGAAGACATAAAAGAAGAGGAAGACCTAAAAGGGGAGGAAGACATAAAAGAAGAGGAAGACCTAAAAGAAGAGGAAGACCTAAAAGAGGAGAAAGACCTAAAAGAGGAGGAAGACATAAAAGAAGAGGAAGACCTAAAAGAGGAGGAAGACATAAAACGAGAGGAAGACATAAATGAAGAGGAAGACCTAAAACGAGAGGAAGACCTAAAAGAAGAGGAAGACCTAACAGAGGAGGAAGACCTAAAAGAAGAGGAAGACCTAAAAGAGGAGGAAGACCTAAAAGAGGAGGAAGACATAAAAGAGGAGGAAGACCTAAAAGAGGAGGAAGACATAAAAGAAGAGGAAGACCTAAAACGAGAGGAAGACATAAAAGAAGAGGAAGACCTAAAACGAGAGGAAGACATAAAAGAAGAGGAAGACCTAAAACGAGAGGAAGACATAAAAGAGGAGGAAGACCTAAAAGAGGAGGAAGACATAAAAGAGGAGGAAGACCTAAAACGAGAGGAAGACCTAAAAGAGGAGGAAGACATAAAAGAAGAGGAAGACCTAAAACAAGAGGAAGACGTAAAAGAAGAGGATGACCTAAAAAAGGAAGAAGACATAAAACGAGAGGAAGACATAAAACGAGAGGAAGACCTAAAACAAGAGGAAGACATAAAAGAAGAGGAAGACCTTAAAAAGGAAGAAGACATAAAACGAGAGGAAGACATAAAAGAAGAAGAAGACATAAAAGAAGAGGAAGACCTAAAAGAAGAGGAAGACCTAAAAGAAGAGGAAGACCTAAAAGAGGAGGAAGACCTAAAAGAGGAGGAAGACATAAAAGAAGAGGAAGACCTAAAAGAGGAGGAAGACATAAAACAAGAGGAAGACATAAAAGAAGAGGAAGACCTAAAAGAGGAGGAAGACCTAAAACAAGAGGAAGACATAAAAGAAGAGGAAGACCTAAAACGAGAGGAAGACCTAAAAGAAGAGGAAGACCTAAAAGAGGAGGAAGACCTAAAACAAGAGGAAGACATAAAAGAAGAGGAAGACCTAAAACGAGAGGAAGACCTAAAAGAAGAGGAAGACCTAAAAGAGGAGGAAGACCTAAAAGAAGAGGAAGACATAAAAGAAGAGGAAGACCTAAAACAAGAGGAAGACGTAAAAGAAGAGGAAGACCTAAAAAAGGAAGAAGACATAAAACGAGAGGAAGACATAAAACGAGAGGAAGACCTAAAACAAGAGGAAGACATAAAAGAAGAGTAAGACCTTAAAAAGGAAGAAGACATAAAACGAGAGGAAGACATAAAAGAAGAAGAAGACATAAAAGAAGAGGAAGACCTAAAAGAAGAGGAAGACCTAAAAGAAGAGGAAGTCCTAAAAGAAGAGGAAGACATAAAAGAGGAGGAAGACATAAAAGAAGAGGAAGACCTAAAACGAGAGGAAGACATAAAAGAAGAGGAAGACCTAAAAGAGGAGAAAGACCTAAAAGAGGAGGAAGACATAAAAGAAGAGGAAGACCTAAAAGAGGAGGAAGACCTAAAAGAGGAGGAAGACCTAAAACGAGAGGAAGACATAAATGAAGAGGAAGACCTAAAACGAGAGGAAGACCTAAAAGAAGAGGAAGACCTAAAAGAGGAGGAAGACCTAAAAGAAGAGGAAGACCTAAAAGAGGAGGAAGACCTAAAAGAGGAGGAAGACATAAAAGAGGAGGAAGACCTAAAAGAGGAGGAAGACATAAAAGAAGAGGAAGACCTAAAACGAGAGGAAGACATAAAAGAAGAGGAAGACCTAAAAGGGGAGGAAGACATAAAAGAAGAGGAAGACCTAAAAGAAGAGGAAGACCTAAAAGAGGAGAAAGACCTAAAAGAGGAGGAAGACATAAAAGAAGAGGAAGACCTAAAAGAGGAGGAAGACCTAAAACGAGAGGAAGACATAAAAGAAGAGGAAGACCTAAAAGAGGAGGAAGACCTAAAAGAAGAGGAAGACCTAAAAGAGGAGGAAGACCTAAAAGAGGAGGAAGACATAAAAGAAGAGGAAGACCTAAAACAAGAGGAAGACGTAAAAGAAGATGAAGACCTAAAAAAGGAAGAAGACATAAAACGAGAGGAAGACATAAAACGAGAGGAAGACCTAAAACAAGCGGAAGACATAAAACGAGAGGAAGACATAAAAGAAGAAGAAGACATAAAAGAAGAGGAAGACCTAAAAGAAGAGGAAGACATAAAAGAGGAGGAAGACATAAAAGAGGAGGAAGACATAAAAGAAGAGGAAGACCTAAAACGAGAGGAAGACATAAAAGAGGAGGAAGACCTAAAAGAGGAGGAAGACATAAAAGAGGAGGAAGACCTAAAACAGGAGGAAGACCTAAAAGAGGAGGAAGACATAAAAGAAGAGGAAGACATAAAAGAGGAGGAAGACCTAAAAGAAGAGGAAGACCTAAAACAAGAGGAAGACGTAAAAGAAGAGGATGACCTAAAAAAGGAAGAAGACATAAAACGAGAGGAAGACATAAAACGAAAGGAAGACCTAAAACAAGAGGAAGACATAAAAGAAGAGGAAGACCTTAAAAAGGAAGAAGACATAAAACGAGAGGAAGACATAAAAGAAGAAGAAGACATAAAAGAAGAGGAAGACCTAAAAGAAGAGGAAGACCTAAAAGAAGAGGAAGACCTAAAAGAAGAGGAAGACCTAAAAGAGGAGGAAGACATAAAAGAAGAGGAAGACCTAAAAGAGGAGGAAGACCTAAAAGAGGAGGAAGACCTAAAACAAGAGGAAGACATAAAAGAAGAGGAAGACCTAAAACGAGAGGAAGACCTAAAAGAAGAGGAAGACCTAAAAGAAGAGGAAGACTTAAAAGAGGAGGAAGACCTAAAAGAGGAGGAAGACATAAAAGAGGAGGAAGACATAAAAGAAGAGGAAGACCTAAAAGAAGAGGAAGACATAAAAGAGGAGGAAGACCTAAAACAGGAGGAAGACCTAAAAGAGGAGGAAGACATAAAAGAAGAGGAAGACCTAAAACGAGAGGAAGACATAAAAGAGGAGGAAGACCTAAAAGAGGAGGAAGACCTAAAAGAGGAGGAAGACATAAAAGAAGAGGAGGACCTAAAAGAAGAGGAAGACCTAAAAGAAGAGGAAGACATAAAAGAAGAAGAAGACATAAAAGAAGAGGAAGACCTAAAAGAGGAGGAAGACCTAAAAGAGGAGGAAGACATAAAAGAAGAGGAAGACCTAAAAGAGGAGGAAGACCTAAAAGAAGAGGAAGACCTAAAAGAGGAGGAAGACCTAAAAGAGGAGGAAGACATAAAAGAGGAGGAAGACCTAAAAGAAGAGGAAGACCTAAAACGAGAGGAAGACATAGAAGAAGAGGAAGACCTAAAAGAGGAGGAAGACCTAAAAGTAGAGGAAGACCTAAAAGAGGAGGAAGACCTAAAAGAGGAGGAAGACCTAAAAGAGGAGGAAGACATAAAAGAAGAGGAAGACCTAAAAGAGGAGGAAGACATAAAAGAAGAGGAAGACATAAAAGAGGAGGAAGGCCTAAAAGAAGAGGAAGACCTAAAAGAGGAGGAAGACCTAAAACAGGAGGAAGACCTAAAAGAGGAGGAAGACCTAAAACAGGAGGAAGACCTAAAAGAGGAGGAAGACATAAAAGAAGAGGAAGACCTAAAAGAAGAGGAAGACATAAAAGAGGAGGAAGACCTAAAAGAGGAGGAAGACATAAAAGAAGAGGAAGACCTAAAACGAGAGGAAGACATAAAAGAGGAGGAAGACCTAAAAGAGGAGGAAGACCTAAAAGAGGAGGAAGACCTAAAAGAAGAGGAAGACCTAAAACAAGAGGAAGACGTAAAAGAAGAGGAAGACATAAAAGAAGAGGAAGACCTAAAAAAGGAAGAAGACATAAAACGAGAGGAAGACATAAAAGAAGAAGAAGACATAAAAGAAGAGGAAGACCTAAAAGAAGAGGAAGACCTAAAACGAGAGGAAGACCTAAAAGAAGAGGAAGACCTAAAAGAGGAGGAAGTCCTAAAAGAAGAGGAAGACCTAAAAGAAGAGGAAGACCTAAAACGAGAGGAAGACATAAAAGAAGAGGAAGACCTAAAAGAAGAGGAAGACCTAAAAGAAGAGGAAGACATAAAAGAAGAAGAAGACATAAAAGAAGAGGAAGACCTAAAAGAGGAGGAAGACCTAAAAGAGGAGGAAGACCTAAAAGAGGAGGAAGACATAAAAGAAGAGGAAGACCTAAAAGAGGAGGAAGACCTAAAACGAGAGGAAGACCTAAAAGAAGAGGAAGACCTAAAAGAGGAGGAAGACCTAAAAGAAGAGGAAGACCTAAAAGAGGAGGAAGACCTAAAAGAGGAGGAAGACATAAAAGAGGAGGAAGACATAAAAGAAGAGGAAGACCTAAAACGAGAGGAAGACCTAAAAGAAGAGGAAGACCTAAAACGAGAGGAAGACATAAAAGAAGAGGAAGACCTAAAAGAGGAGGAAGACCTAAAAGTAGAGGAAGACCTAAAAGAGGAGGAAGACCTAAAAGAGGAGGAAGACCTAAAAGAGGAGGAAGACCTAAAACGAGAGGAAGACATAAATGATGAGGAAGACCTAAAACGAGAGGAAGACCTAAAAGAAGAGGAAGACCTAAAAGAGGAGGAAGACCTAAAAGAAGAGGAAGACCTAAAAGAGGAGGAAGACATAAAAGAGGAGGAAGACCTAAAAGAGGAGGAAGACATAAAAAAAGGGGAAGACCTAAAAGAGGAGGAAGACCTAAAAGAGGAGGAAGACCTAAAACGAGAGGAAGACCTAAAAGAAGAGGAAGACCTAAAAGAGGAGGAAGACCTAAAAGAAGAGGAAGACTTAAAAGAGGAGGAAGACCTAAAAGAGGAGGAAGACATAAAAGAGGAGGAAGACATAAAAGAAGAGGAAGACCTAAAAGAAGAGGAAGACATAAAAGAGGAGGAAGACCTAAAACAGGAGGAAGACCTAAAAGAGGAGGAAGACATAAAAGAAGAGGAAGACCTAAAACGAGAGGAAGACATAAAAGAGGAGGAAGACCTAAAAGAGGAGGAAGACCTAAAAGAGGAGGAAGACATAAAAGAAGAGGAGGACCTAAAAGAAGAGGAAGACCTAAAAGAAGAGGAAGACATAAAAGAAGAAGAAGACATAAAAGAAGAGGAAGACCTAAAAGAGGAGGAAGACCTAAAAGAGGAGGAAGACATAAAAGAAGAGGAAGACCTAAAAGAGGAGGAAGACCTAAAAGAAGAGGAAGACCTAAAAGAGGAGGAAGACCTAAAAGAGGAGGAAGACATAAAAGAGGAGGAAGACCTAAAAGAAGAGGAAGACATAAAAGAGGAGGAAGACCTAAAAGTAGAGGAAGACCTAAAAGAGGAGGAAGACCTAAAAGAGGAGGAAGACCTAAAAGAGGAGGAAGACATAAAAGAAGAGGAAGACCTAAAAGAGGAGGAAGACATAAAAGAAGAGGAAGACATAAAAGAGGAGGAAGGCCTAAAAGAAGAGGAAGACCTAAAAGAGGAGGAAGACCTAAAACAGGAGGAAGACCTAAAAGAGGAGGAAGACCTAAAACAGGAGGAAGACCTAAAAGAGGAGGAAGACATAAAAGAAGAGGAAGACCTAAAAGAAGAGGAAGACATAAAAGAGGAGGAAGACCTAAAAGAGGAGGAAGACATAAAAGAAGAGGAAGACCTAAAACGAGAGGAAGACATAAAAGAGGAGGAAGACCTAAAAGAGGAGGAAGACCTAAAAGAGGAGGAAGACATAAAAGAAGAGGAGGACCTAAAAGAAGAGGAAGACCTAAAACAAGAGGAAGACGTAAAAGAAGAGGAAGACATAAAAGAAGAGGAAGACCTAAAAAAGGAAGAAGACATAAAACGAGAGGAAGACATAAAAGAAGAAGAAGACATAAAAGAAGAGGAAGACCTAAAAGAAGAGGAAGACCTAAAACGAGAGGAAGACCTAAAAGAAGAGGAAGACCTAAAAGAGGAGGAAGTCCTAAAAGAAGAGGAAGACCTAAAAGAAGAGGAAGACCTAAAACGAGAGGAAGACATAAAAGAAGAGGAAGACCTAAAAGAAGAGGAAGACCTAAAAGAAGAGGAAGACATAAAAGAAGAAGAAGACATAAAAGAAGAGGAAGACCTAAAAGAGGAGGAAGACCTAAAAGAGGAGGAAGACCTAAAAGAGGAGGAAGACATAAAAGAAGAGGAAGACCTAAAAGAGGAGGAAGACCTAAAACGAGAGGAAGACCTAAAAGAAGAGGAAGACCTAAAAGAGGAGGAAGACCTAAAAGAAGAGGAAGACCTAAAAGAGGAGGAAGACCTAAAAGTAGAGGAAGACCTAAAAGAGGAGGAAGACCTAAAAGAGGAGGAAGACCTAAAAGAGGAGGAAGACATAAAAGAAGAGGAAGACCTAAAAGAGGAGGAAGACATAAAAGAAGAGGAAGACATAAAAGAGGAGGAAGGCCTAAAAGAAGAGGAAGACCTAAAAGAGGAGGAAGACCTAAAACAGGAGGAAGACCTAAAAGAGGAGGAAGACCTAAAACAGGAGGAAGACCTAAAAGAGGAGGAAGACATAAAAGAAGAGGAAGACCTAAAAGAAGAGGAAGACATAAAAGAGGAGGAAGACCTAAAAGAGGAGGAAGACATAAAAGAAGAGGAAGACCTAAAAGAGGAGGAAGACCTAAAAGAGGAGGAAGACATAAAAGAAGAGGAGGACCTAAAAGAAGAGGAAGACCTAAAACAAGAGGAAGACGTAAAAGAAGAGGAAGACATAAAAGAAGAGGAAGACCTAAAAAAGGAAGAAGACATAAAACGAGAGGAAGACCTAAAAGAAGAGGAAGACCTAAAACGAGAGGAAGACCTAAAAGAAGAGGAAGACCTAAAAGAGGAGGAAGTCCTAAAAGAAGAGGAAGACCTAAAAGAAGAGGAAGACCTAAAACGAGAGGAAGACATAAAAGAAGAGGAAGACCTAAAAGAAGAGGAAGACCTAAAAGAAGAGGAAGACATAAAAGAAGAAGAAGACATAAAAGAAGAGGAAGACCTAAAAGAGGAGGAAGACCTAAAAGAGGAGGAAGACCTAAAAGAGGAGGAAGACATAAAAGAAGAGGAAGACCTAAAAGAGGAGGAAGACCTAAAACGAGAGGAAGACCTAAAAGAAGAGGAAGACCTAAAAGAGGAGGAAGACCTAAAAGAAGAGGAAGACCTAAAAGAGGAGGAAGACCTAAAAGAGGAGGAAGACATAAAAGAGGAGGAAGACCTAAAAGAAGAGGAAGCCCTAAAACGAGAGGAAGACCTAAAAGAAGAGGAAGACCTAAAACGAGAGGAAGACATAAAAGAAGAGGAAGACCTAAAAGAGGAGGAAGACCTAAAAGAGGAGGAAGACCTAAAAGAGGAGGAAGACCTAAAAGAGGAGGAAGACCTAAAACGAGAGGAAGACATAAATGATGAGGAAGACCTAAAACGAGAGGAAGACCTAAAAGAAGAGGAAGACCTAAAAGAGGAGGAAGACCTAAAAGAAGAGGAAGACCTAAAAGAGGAGGAAGACATAAAAGAGGAGGAAGACCTAAAAGAGGAGGAAGACATAAAAAAGGGGAAGACCTAAAAGAGGAGGAAGACCTAAAAGAGGAGGAAGACCTAAAACGAGAGGAAGACCTAAAAGAAGAGGAAGACCTAAAAGAGGAGGAAGACCTAAAAGAAGAGGAAGACTTAAAAGAGGAGGAAGACCTAAAAGAGGAGGAAGACATAAAAGAGGAGGAAGACATAAAAGAAGAGGAAGACCTAAAAGAAGAGGAAGACATAAAAGAGGAGGAAGACCTAAAACAGGAGGAAGACCTAAAAGAGGAGGAAGACATAAAAGAAGAGGAAGACCTAAAACGAGAGGAAGACATAAAAGAGGAGGAAGACCTAAAAGAGGAGGAAGACCTAAAAGAGGAGGAAGACATAAAAGAGGAGGAAGACATAAAAGAAGAGGAAGACCTAAAAGAAGAGGAAGACATAAAAGAGGAGGAAGACCTAAAACAGGAGGAAGACCTAAAAGAGGAGGAAGACATAAAAGAAGAGGAAGACCTAAAACGAGAGGAAGACATAAAAGAGGAGGAAGACCTAAAAGAGGAGGAAGACCTAAAAGAGGAGGAAGACCTAAAAGAGGAGGAAGACATAAAAGAAGAGGAGGACCTAAAAGAAGAGGAAGACCTAAAAGAAGAGGAAGACATAAAAGAAGAAGAAGACATAAAAGAAGAGGAAGACCTAAAAGAGGAGGAAGACCTAAAAGAGGAGGAAGACATAAAAGAAGAGGAAGACCTAAAAGAGGAGGAAGACCTAAAAGAAGAGGAAGACCTAAAAGAGGAGGAAGACCTAAAAGAGGAGGAAGACATAAAAGAGGAGGAAGACCTAAAAGAAGAGGAAGACCTAAAACGAGAGGAAGACATAAAAGAAGAGGAAGACCTAAAAGAGGAGGAAGACCTAAAAGTAGAGGAAGACCTAAAAGAGGAGGAAGACCTAAAAGAGGAGGAAGACCTAAAAGAGGAGGAAGACATAAAAGAAGAGGAAGACCTAAAAGAGGAGGAAGACATAAAAGAAGAGGAAGACATAAAAGAGGAGGAAGGCCTAAAAGAAGAGGAAGACCTAAAAGAGGAGGAAGACCTAAAACAGGAGGAAGACCTAAAAGAGGAGGAAGACCTAAAACAGGGGGAAGACCTAAAAGAGGAGGAAGACATAAAAGAAGAGGAAGACCTAAAAGAAGAGGAAGACATAAAAGAGGAGGAAGACCTAAAAGAGGAGGAAGACATAAAAGAAGAGGAAGACCTAAAACGAGAGGAAGACATAAAAGAGGAGGAAGACCTAAAAGAGGAGGAAGACCTAAAAGAGGAGGAAGACATAAAACAAGAGGAAGACGTAAAAGAAGAGGAAGACATAAAAGAAGAGGAAGACCTAAAAAAGGAAGAAGACATAAAACGAGAGGAAGACATAAAAGAAGAAGAAGACATAAAAGAAGAGGAAGACCTAAAAGAAGAGGAAGACCTAAAACGAGAGGAAGACCTAAAAGAAGAGGAAGACCTAAAAGAGGAGGAAGTCCTAAAAGAAGAGGAAGACCTAAAAGAAGAGGAAGACCTAAAACGAGAGGAAGACATAAAAGAAGAGGAAGACCTAAAAGAAGAGGAAGACCTAAAAGAAGAGGAAGACATAAAAGAAGAAGAAGACATAAAAGAAGAGGAAGACCTAAAAGAGGAGGAAGACCTAAAAGAGGAGGAAGACCTAAAAGAGGAGGAAGACATAAAAGAAGAGGAAGACCTAAAAGAGGAGGAAGACCTAAAACGAGAGGAAGACCTAAAAGAAGAGGAAGACCTAAAAGAGGAGGAAGACCTAAAAGAAGAGGAAGACCTAAAAGAGGAGGAAGACCTAAAAGAGGAGGAAGACATAAAAGAGGAGGAAGACATAAAAGAAGAGGAAGACCTAAAACGAGAGGAAGACATAAAAGAAGAGGAAGACCTAAAAGAGGAGGAAGACCTAAAAGTAGAGGAAGACCTAAAAGAGGAGGAAGACCTAAAAGAGGAGGAAGACCTAAAACGAGAGGAAGACATAAATGATGAGGAAGACCTAAAACGAGAGGAAGACCTAAAAGAAGAGGAAGACCTAAAAGAGGAGGAAGACCTAAAAGAAGAGGAAGACCTAAAAGAGGAGGAAGACCTAAAAGAGGAGGAAGACATAAAAGAGGAGGAAGACCTAAAAGAGGAGGAAGACATAAAAGAGGAGGAAGACCTAAAACAGGAGGAAGACCTAAAAGAGGAGGAAGACATAAAAGAAGAGGAAGACATAAAATAGGAGGAAGACCTAAAAGAAGAGGAAGACCTAAAACAAGAGGAAGACGTAAAAGAAGAGGATGACCTAAAAAAGGAAGAAGACATAAAACGAGAGGAAGACATAAAAGAAGAAGAAGACATAAAAGAAGAGGAAGACCTAAAAGAAGAGGAAGACCTAAAAGAAGAGGAAGACCTAAAAGAAGAGGAAGACCTAAAAGAGGAGGAAGACCTAAAAGAGGAGGAAGACATAAAAGAAGAGGAAGACCTAAAAGAGGAGGAAGACCTAAAAGAGGAGGAAGACCTAAAACAAGAGGAAGACATAAAAGAAGAGGAAGACCTTAAAAAGGAAGAAGACATAAAACGAGAGGAAGACATAAAAGAAGAAGAAGACATAAAAGAAGAGGAAGACCTAAAAGAAGAGGAAGACCTAAAAGAAGAGGAAGACCTAAAAGAAGAGGAAGACCTAAAAGAGGAGGAAGACCTAAAAGAGGAGGAAGACATAAAAGAAGAGGAAGACCTAAAAGAGGAGGAAGACCTAAAAGAGGAGGAAGACCTAAAACAAGAGGAAGACATAAAAGAAGAGGAAGACCTAAAACGAGAGGAAGACCTAAAAGAAGAGGAAGACCTAAAAGAGGAGGAAGACCTAAAAGAAGAGGAAGACATAAAAGAAGAGGAAGACCTAAAACAAGAGGAAGACGTAAAAGAAGAGGAAGACCTAAAAAAGGAAGAAGACATAAAACGAGAGGAAGACCTAAAACAAGAGGAAGACCTAAAAGAGGAGGAAGACCTAAAAGAAGAGGAAGACCTTAAAAAGGAAGAAGACATAAAACGAGAGGAAGACATAAAAGAAGAAGAAGACATAAAAGAAGAGGAAGACCTAAAAGAAGAGGAAGACATAAAAGAAGAGGAAGGCCTAAAAGAGGAGGAAGACATAAAAGAAGAGGAAGACCTAAAACGAGAGGAAGACATAAAAGAAGAGGAAGACCTAAAAGGGGAGGAAGACATAAAAGAAGAGGAAGACCTAAAAGAGGAGGAAGACATAAAAGAAGAGGAAGGCCTAAAAGAGGAGGAAGACCTAAAAGAGGAGGAAGACCTAAAAGAGGAGGAAGACATAAAAGAAGAGGAAGGCCTAAAAGAGGAGGAAGACCTAAAAGAGGAGGAAGACCTAAAAGAAGAGGAAGACCTAAAAGAGGAGGAAGACCTAAAAGAGGAGGAAGACCTAAAACGAGAGGAAGACATAAATGAAGAGGAAGACCTAAAACGAGAGGAAGACCTAAAAGAAGAGGAAGACCTAAAAGAGGAGGAAGACCTAAAAGAAGAGGAAGACCTAAAAGAGGAGGAAGACCTAAAAGAGGAGGAAGACATAAAAGAGGAGGAAGACCTAAAAGAGGAGGAGGACATAAAAGAAGAGGAAGACCTAAAAGAAGAGGAAGACCTAAAAGAGGAGGAAGACCTAAAAGAGGAGGAAGACCTAAAAGAGGAGGAAGACATAAAAGAAGAGGAAGACCTAAAAGAAGAGGAAGACCTAAAAGAAGAGGAAGACCTAAAAGAGGAGGAAGACATAAAAGAAGAGGAAGACATAAAAGAAGAAGAAGACCTAAAAGAAGAGGAAGACATAAAAGAAGAAGAAGACATAAAAGAGGAGGAAGACATAAAAGAAGAGGAAGACCTAAAAGAAGAGGAAGACATAAAAGAAGAGGAAGACATAAAAGAAGAAGAAGAAGACATAAAAGAAGAGGAAGACCTAAAAGAAGAGGAAGACCTAAAAGAGGAGGAAGACCTAAAAGAGGAGGAAGACATAAAAGAAGAGGAAGGCCTAAAAGAGGAGGAAGACCTAAAAGAGGAGGAAGACCTAAAAGAGGAGGAGGACATAAAACGAGAGGAAGACCTAAAAGAAGAGGAAGACCTAAAAGAAGAGGAAGACCTAAAAGAGGAGGAAGACATAAAAGAAGAGGAAGACCTAAAAGAGGAGGAAGACCTAAAAGAGGAGGAAGACCTAAAACGAGAGGAAGACATAAAAGAAGAGGAAGACCTAAAACGAGAGGAAGACCTAAAAGAAGAGGAAGACCTAAAAGAGGAGGAAGACCTAAAAGAAGAGGAAGACCTAAAAGAGGAGGAAGAACTAAAAGAGGAGGAAGACATAAAAGAGGAGGAAGACATAAAAGAAGAGGAAGACCTAAAAGAAGAGGAAGACATAAAAGAGGAGGAAGACCTAAAACAGGAGGAAGACCTAAAAGAGGAGGAAGACATAAAAGAAGAGGAAGACCTAAAACGAGAGGAAGACATAAAAGAGGAGGAAGACCTAAAACGAGAGGAAGACATAAAAGAAGAGGAAGACATAAAAGAGGAGGAAGACCTAAAACAGGAGGAAGACCTAAAAGAGGAGGAAGACATAAAAGAAGAGGAAGACATAAAAGAGGAGGAAGACCTAAAAGAAGAGGAAGACCTAAAACAAGAGGAAGACGTAAAAGAAGAGGATGACCTAAAAAAGGAAGAAGACATAAAACGAGAGGAAGACATAAAACGAGAGGAAGACATAAAAGAAGAAGAAGACATAAAAGAAGAGGAAGACCTAAAAGAAGAGGAAGACCTAAAAGAAGAGGAAGACCTAAAAGAAGAGGAAGACCTAAAAGAGGAGGAAGACATAAAAGAAGAGGAAGACCTAAAAGAGGAGGAAGACCTAAAAGAGGAGGAAGACCTAAAACAAGAGGAAGACATAAAAGAAGAGGAAGACCTAAAACGAGAGGAAGACCTAAAAGAAGAGGAAGACCTAAAAGAGGAGGAAGACCTAAAAGAAGAGGAAGACTTAAAAGAGGAGGAAGACCTAAAAGAGGAGGAAGACATAAAAGAGGAGGAAGACATAAAAGAAGAGGAAGACCTAAAAGAAGAGGAAAACATAAAAGAGGAGGAAGACCTAAAACAGGAGGAAGACCTAAAAGAAGAGGAAGACATAAAAGAAGAAGAAGACATAAAAGAAGAGGAAGACCTAAAAGAGGAGGAAGACCTAAAAGAGGAGGAAGACCTAAAAGAGGAGGAAGACATAAAAGAAGAGGAAGACCTAAAAGAGGAGGAATATCTAAAAGAGGAGGAAGACCTAAAAGAGGAGGAAGACCTAAAAGAGGAGGAAGACATAAAAGAAGAGGAAGACCTAAAACGAGAGGAAGACCTAAAAGAAGAGGAAGACCTAAAACGAGAGGAAGACATAAAAGAAGAGGAAGACCTAAAAGAGGAGGAAGACCTAAAAGTAGAGGAAGACCTAAAAGAGGAGGAAGACCTAAAAGAGGAGGAAGACCTAAAAGAGGAGGAAGACATAAAAGAAGAGGAAGACCTAAAAGAGGAGAAAGACATAAAAGAAGAGGAAGACATAAAAGAGGAGGAAGGCCTAAAAGAAGAGGAAGACCTAAAAGAGGAGGAAGACCTAAAACAGGAGGAAGACCTAAAAGAGGAGGAAGACATAAAAGAAGAGGAAGACCTAAAATGAGAGGAAGACATAAAAGAAGAGGAGGACCTAAAAGAAGAGGAAGGCCTAAAAGAGGAGGAAGACATAAAAGAAGACGAAGACCTAAAAGAAGAGGAAGACATAAAAGAGGAGGAAGACCTAAAAGAAGAGGAAGACATAAAAGAGGAGGAAGACCTAAAAAAGGAAGAAGACATAAAACGAGAGGAAGACATAAAAGAAGAAGAAGACATAAAAGAAGAGGAAGACCTAAAAGAGGAGGAAGACCTAAAAGAGGAGGAAGACATAAAAGAAGAGGAAGACCTAAAAGAGGAGGAATATCTAAAAGAGGAGGAAGACCTAAAACGAGAGGAAGACATAAAACGAGAGGAAGACCTAAAACAAGAGGAAGACATAAAAGAAGAGGAAGACCTTAAAAAGGAAGAAGACATAAAACGAGAGGAAGACATAAAAGAAGAAGACATAAAAGAAGAGGAAGACCTAAAAGAAGAGGAAGACCTAAAAGAAGAGGAAGACCTAAAAGAAGAGGAAGACCTAAAAGAGGAGGAAGACCTAAAAGAGGAGGAAGACATAAAAGAAGAGGAAGACCTAAAAGAGGAGGAAGACCTAAAAGAGGAGGAAGACCTAAAACAAGAGGAAGACATAAAAGAAGAGGAAGACCTAAAACGAGAGGAAGACCTAAAAGAAGAGGAAGACCTAAAAGAGGAGGAAGACCTAAAAGAAGAGGAAGACATAAAAGAAGAGGAAGACCTAAAACAAGAGGAAGACGTAAAAGAAGAGGAAGACCTAAAAAAGGAAGAAGACATAAAACGAGAGGAAGACCTAAAACAAGAGGAAGACATAAAAGAAGAGGAAGACCTTAAAAAGGAAGAAGACATAAAACGAGAGGAAGACATAAAAGAAGAAGAAGACATAAAAGAAGAGGAAGACCTAAAAGAAGAGGAAGACCTAAAAGAAGAGGAAGGCCTAAAAGAGGAGGAAGACATAAAAGAAGAGGAAGACCTAAAACGAGAGGAAGACATAAAAGAAGAGGAAGACCTAAAAGGGGAGGAGGACATAAAAGAAGAGGAAGACCTAAAAGAGGAGGAAGACATAAAAGAAGAGGAAGACCTAAAAGAGGAGGAAGACCTAAAAGAGGAGGAAGACCTAAAACGAGAGGAAGACATAAATGAAGAGGAAGACCTAAAACGAGAGGAAGACCTAAAAGAAGAGGAAGACCTAAAAGAGGAGGAAGACCTAAAAGAAGAGGAAGACCTAAAAGAGGAGGAAGACATAAAAGAGGAGGAAGACCTAAAAGAGGAGGAGGACATAAAAGAAGAGGAAGACCTAAAAGAAGAGGAAGACCTAAAAGAGGAGGAAGACCTAAAAGAGGAGGAAGACCTAAAAGAGGAGGAAGACATAAAAGAAGAGGAAGACCTAAAAGAAGAGGAAGACCTAAAAGAAGAGGAAGACATAAAAGAAGAGGAAGACATAAAAGAAGAAGAAGAAGAAGACATAAAAGAAGAGGAAGACCTAAAAGAAGAGGAAGACCTAAAAGAGGAGGAAGACCTAAAAGAGGAGGAAGACATAAAAGAAGAGGAAGGCCTAAAAGAGGAGGAAGGCCTAAAAGAGGAGGAAGACATAAAAGAAGAGGAAGACCTAAAAGAAGAGGAAGACATAAAAGAGGAGGAAGACCTAAAACAGGAGGAAGACCTAAAAGAGGAGGAAGACATAAAAGAAGAGGAAGACCTAAAACGAGAGGAAGACATAAAAGAGGAGGAAGACCTAAAAGAGGAGGAAGACATAAAAGAGGAGGAAGACCTAAAACAGGAGGAAGACCTAAAAGAGGAGGAAGACATAAAAGAAGAGGAAGACATAAAAGAGGAGGAAGACCTAAAAGAAGAGGAAGACCTAAAACAAGAGGAAGACGTAAAAGAAGAGGATGACCTAAAAAAGGAAGAAGACATAAAACGAGAGGAAGACATAAAACGAAAGGAAGACCTAAAACAAGAGGAAGACGTAAAAGAAGAGGAAGACCTTAAAAAGGAAGAAGACATAAAACGAGAGGAAGACATAAAAGAAGAAGAAGACATAAAAGAAGAGGAAGACCTAAAAGAAGAGGAAGACCTAAAAGAAGAGGAAGACCTAAAAGAAGAGGAAGACATAAAAGAAGAGGAAGACCTAAAAGAGGAGGAAGACCTAAAAGAGGAGGAAGACCTAAAACAAGAGGAAGACATAAAAGAAGAGGAAGACCTAAAACGAGAGGAAGACCTAAAAGAAGAGGAAGACCTAAAAGAGGAGGAAGACCTAAAAGAAGAGGAAGACCTAAAAGAAGAGGAAAACATAAAAGAGGAGGAAGACCTAAAACAGGAGGAAGACCTAAAAGAGGAGGAAGACATAAACGAAGAGGAAGACCTAAAACGAGAGGAAGACATGAAAGAGGAGGAAGACCTAAAAGAGGAGGAAGACCTAAAAGAGGAGGAAGACATAAAAGAAGAGGAGGACCTAAAAGAAGAGGAAGACCTAAAAGAAGAGGAAGACATAAAAGAAGAAGAAGACATAAAAGAAGAGGAAGACCTAAAAGAGGAGGAAGACCTAAAAGAGGAGGAAGACCTAAAAGAGGAGGAAGACATAAAAGAAGAGGAAGACCTAAAAGAGGAGGAATATCTAAAAGAGGAGGAAGACCTAAAACGAGAGGAAGACCTAAAAGAAGAGGAAGACCTAAAAGAGGAGGAAGACCTAAAAGAAGAGGAAGACCTAAAAGAGGAGGAAGACCTAAAAGAGGAGGAAGACATAAAAGAGGAGGAAGACATAAAAGAAGAGGAAGACCTAAAACGAGAGGAAGACCTAAAAGAAGAGGAAGACCTAAAACGAGAGGAAGACATAAAAGAAGAGGAAGACCTAAAAGAGGAGGAAGACCTAAAAGTAGAGGAAGACCTAAAAGAGGAGGAAGACCTAAAAGAGGAGGAAGACCTAAAAGAGGATGAAGACATAAAAGAAGAGGAAGACCTAAAAGAGGAGGAAGACATAAAAGAAGAGGAAGACATAAAAGAGGAGGAAGGCCTAAAAGAAGAGGAAGACCTAAAAGAGGAGGAAGACCTAAAACAGGAGGAAGACCTAAAAGAGGAGGAAGACCTAAAACAGGAGGAAGACCTAAAAGAGGAGGAAGACATAAAAGAAGAGGAAGACCTAAAATGAGAGGAAGACATAAAAGAAGAGGAGGACCTAAAAGAAGAGGAAGGCCTAAAAGAGGAGGAAGACATAAAAGAAGAGGAAGACCTAAAAGAAGAGGAAGACATAAAAGAGGAGGAAGACCTAAAAGAGGAGGAAGACATAAAAGAAGAGGAAGACCTAAAAAAGGAAGAAGACATAAAACGAGAGGAAGACATAAAAAAAGAAGAAGACATAAAAGAAGAGGAAGACCTAAAAGAAGAGGAAGACCTAAAACGAGAGGAAGACCTAAAAGAAGAGGAAGACCTAAAAGAGGAGGAAGTCCTAAAAGAAGAGGAAGACCTAAAAGAAGAGGAAGACCTAAAACGAGAGGAAGACATAAAAGAAGAGGAAGACCTAAAACGAGAGATAGACATAAAAGAAGAGGAAGACCTAAAAGAAGAGGAAGACCTAAAAGAAGAGGAAGACATAAAAGAAGAAGAAGACATAAAAGAAGAGGAAGACCTAAAAGAGGAGGAAGACCTAAAAGAGGAGGAAGACCTAAAAGAGGAGGAAGACATAAAAGAAGAGGAAGACCTAAAAGAGGAGGAATATCTAAAAGAGGAGGAAGACCTAAAACGAGAGGAAGACCTAAAAGAAGAGGAAGACCTAAAAGAGGAGGAAGACCTAAAAGAAGAGGAAGACCTAAAAGAGGAGGAAGACCTAAAAGAGGAGGAAGACATAAAAGAGGAGGAAGACATAAAAGAAGAGGAAGACCTAAAACGAGAGGAAGACCTAAAAGAAGAGGAAGACCTAAAACGAGAGGAAGACATAAAAGAAGAGGAAGACCTAAAAGAGGAGGAAGACCTAAAAGTAGAGGAAGACCTAAAAGAGGAGGAAGACCTAAAAGAGGAGGAAGACCTAAAAGAGGAGGAAGACATAAAAGAAGAGGAAGACATAAAAGAGGAGGAAGGCCTAAAAGAAGAGGAAGACCTAAAAGAGGAGGAAGACCTAAAACAGGAGGAAGACCTAAAAGAGGAGGAAGACATAAAAGAAGAGGAAGACCTAAAACGAGAGGAAGACATAAAAGAGGAGGAAGACCTAAAAGAGGAGGAAGACATAAAAGAGGAGGAAGACCTAAAAGAGGAGGAAGACATAAAAGAAGAGGAAGACCTAAAAGAAGAGGAAGACATAAAAGAGGAGGAAGACCTAAAAGAGGAGGAAGACATAAAAGAAGAGAGAGGCCTAAAAGAAGAGGAAGACCTAAAAGAGGAGGAAGACCTAAAAGAAGAGGAAGACCTAAAAGAGGAGGAAGACATAAAAGAGGAGGAAGACTTAAAAGAGGAGGAAGACATAAAAGAAGAGGAAGACCTAAAACGAGAGGAAGACATAAAAGAAGAGGAAGACCTAAAACGAGAGGAAGACCTAAAAGAAGAGGAAGACCTAAAAGAGGAGGAAGACCTAAAAGAAGAGGAAGACCTAAAAGAGGAGGAAGACCTAAAAGAGGAGGAAGACATAAAAGAGGAGGAAGACATAAAAGAAGAGGAAGACCTAAAAGAAGAGGAAGACATAAAAGAGGAGGAAGACCTAAAACAGGAGGAAGACATAAAAGAGGAGGAAGACCTAAAACAGGAGGAAGACCTAAAAGAGGAGGAAGACATAAAAGAAGAGGAAGACATAAAAGAGGAGGAAGACCTAAAAGAAGAGGAAGACCTAAAACAAGAGGAAGACGTAAAAGAAGAGGATGACCTAAAAAAGGAAGAAGACATAAAACGAGAGGAAGACATAAAACGAGAGGAAGACCTAAAACAAGAGGAAGACCTTAAAATGGAAGAAGACATAAAACGAGAGGAAGACATAAAAGAAGAGGGAGACATAAAAGAAGAGGGAGACCTAAAAGAGGAGGAAGACCTGAAACGAGAGGAAGACATAAAAGAAGAGGAAGACCTAAAACAAGAGGAAGACGTAAAAGAAGAGGAAGACATAAAAGAAGAGGAAGACCTAAAAAGGAAGAAGACATAAAACGAGAGGAAGACATAAAAGAAGAAGAAGACATAAAAGAAGAGGAAGACCTAAAACGAGAGGAAGACCTAAAAGAAGAGGAAGACCTAAAAGAGGAGGAAGTCCTAAAAGAAGAGGAAGACCTAAAAGAGGAGGAAGACATAAAAGAAGAGGAAGACCTAAAAGAAGAGGAAGACATAAAAGAGGAGGAAGACCTAAAAGAAGAGGAAGACCTAAAAGAGGAGGAAGACATAAAACGAGAGGAAGACCTAAAAGAAGAGGAAGACATAAAAGAAGAGGAAGACCTAAAACGAGAGGAAGACACAAAAGAAGAGGAAGACCTAAAACAAGAGGAAGACGTAAAAGAAGAGGAAGACCTTAAAAAAGAAGAAGACATAAAACGAGAGGAAGACATAAAAGAAGAAGAAGACATAAAAGAAGAGGAAGACATAAAAGAAGAGGAAGACCTAAAAGAAGAGGAAGACCTAAAAGAAGAGGAAGACCTAAAAGAGGAGGAAGACCTAAAAGAGGAGGAAGACATAAAAGAGGAGGAAGACATAAAAGAAGAGGAAGACCTAAAACGAGAGGAAGACCTAAAAGAAGAGGAAGACCTAAAACGAGAGGAAGACATAAAAGAAGAGGAAGACCTAAAAGAGGAGGAAGACTTAAAAGTAGAGGAAGACCTAAAAGAGGAGGAAGACCTAAAAGAGGAGGAAGACCTAAAAGAGGAGGAAGACATAAAAGAAGAGGAAGACATAAAAGAGGAGGAAGACATAAAAGAAGAGGAAGACATAAAAGAGGAGGAAGGCCTAAAAGAAGAGGAAGACCTAAAAGAGGAGGAAGACCTAAAACAGGAGGAAGACCTAAAAGAGGAGGAAGACCTAAAACAGGAGGAAGACATAAAAGAAGAGGAGGACCTAAAAGAAGAGGAAGGCCTAAAAGAGGAGGAAGACATAAAAGAAGAGGAAGACCTAAAAGAAGAGGAAGACATAAAAGAGGAGGAAGACCTAAAAGAGGAGGAAGACATAAAAGAAGAGGAAGACCTAAAACGAGAGGAAGACATAAAAGAGGAGGAAGACCTAAAAGAGGAGGAAGACCTAAAAGAGGAGGAAGACATAAAAGAAGAGGAGGACCTAAAAGAAGAGGAAGACCTAAAAGAAGAGGAAGACATAAAAGAAGAAGAAGACATAAAAGAAGAGGAAGACCTAAAAGAGGAGGAAGACCTAAAAGAGGAGGAAGACCTAAAAGAGGAGGAAGACATAAAAGAAGAGGAAGACCTAAAAGAGGAGGAATATCTAAAAGAGGAGGAAGACCTAAAACGAGAGGAAGACCTAAAAGAAGAGGAAGACCTAAAAGAGGAGGAAGACCTAAAAGACGAGGAAGACCTAAAAGAGGAGGAAGACCTAAAAGAGGAGGAAGACATAAAAGAGGAGGAAGACATAAAAGAAGAGGAAGACCTAAAACGAGAGGAAGACCTAAAAGAAGAGGAAGACCTAAAAGAGGAGGAAGACCTAAAAGAGGAGGAAGACCTAAAAGAGGAGGAAGACCTAAAAGAGGAGGAAGACCTAAAAGTAGAGGAAGACCTAAAAGAGGAGGAAGACCTAAAAGAGGAGGAAGACCTAAAAGAGGAGGAAGACATAAAAGAAGAGGAAGACCTAAAAGAGGAGAAAGACATAAAAGAAGAGGAAGACATAAAAGAGGAGGAAGGCCTAAAAGAAGAGGAAGACCTAAAAGAGGAGGAAGACCTAAAACAGGAGGAAGACCTAAAAGAGGAGGAAGACATAAAAGAAGAGGAAGACCTAAAATGAGAGGAAGACATAAAAGAAGAGGAGGACCTAAAAGAAGAGGAAGGCCTAAAACAGGAGGAAGACCTAAAAGAGGAGGAAGACATAAAAGAAGAGGAAGACCTAAAATGAGAGGAAGACATAAAAGAAGAGGAGGACCTAAAAGAAGAGGAAGGCCTAAAAGAGGAGGAAGACATAAAAGAAGAGGAAGACCTAAAAGAAGAGGAAGACATAAAAGAGGAGGAAGACCTAAAAGAGGAGGAAGACATAAAAGAAGAGGAAGACCTAAAAAAGGAAGAAGACATAAAACGAGAGGAAGACATAAAAAAAGAAGAAGACATAAAAGAAGAGGAAGACCTAAAAGAAGAGGAAGACCTAAAACGAGAGGAAGACCTAAAAGAAGAGGAAGACCTAAAAGAGGAGGAAGTCCTAAAAGAAGAGGAAGACCTAAAAGAAGAGGAAGACCTAAAACGAGAGGAAGACATAAAAGAAGAGGAAGACCTAAAACGAGAGATAGACATAAAAGAAGAGGAAGACCTAAAAGAAGAGGAAGACCTAAAAGAAGAGGAAGACATAAAAGAAGAAGAAGACATAAAAGAAGAGGAAGACCTAAAAGAGGAGGAAGACCTAAAAGAGGAGGAAGACCTAAAAGAGGAGGAAGACATAAAAGAAGAGGAAGACCTAAAAGAGGAGGAATATCTAAAAGAGGAGGAAGACCTAAAACGAGAGGAAGACCTAAAAGAAGAGGAAGACCTAAAAGAGGAGGAAGACCTAAAAGAAGAGGAAGACCTAAAAGAGGAGGAAGACCTAAAAGAGGAGGAAGACATAAAAGAGGAGGAAGACATAAAAGAAGAGGAAGACCTAAAACGAGAGGAAGACCTAAAAGAAGAGGAAGACCTAAAACGAGAGGAAGACATAAAAGAAGAGGAAGACCTAAAAGAGGAGGAAGACCTAAAAGTAGAGGAAGACCTAAAAGAGGAGGAAGACCTAAAAGAGGAGGAAGACCTAAAAGAGGAGGAAGACATAAAAGAAGAGGAAGACATAAAAGAGGAGGAAGGCCTAAAAGAAGAGGAAGACATAAAAGAAGAGAGAGGCCTAAAAGAAGAGGAAGACCTAAAAGAGGAGGAAGACCTAAAAGAAGAGGAAGACCTAAAAGAGGAGGAAGACATAAAAGAGGAGGAAGACTTAAAAGAGGAGGAAGACATAAAAGAAGAGGAAGACCTAAAACGAGAGGAAGACATAAAAGAAGAGGAAGACCTAAAACGAGAGGAAGACCTAAAAGAAGAGGAAGACCTAAAAGAGGAGGAAGACCTAAAAGAAGAGGAAGACCTAAAAGAGGAGGAAGACCTAAAAGAGGAGGAAGACATAAAAGAAGAGGAAGACATAAAAGAGGAGGAAGGCCTAAAAGAAGAGGAAGACCTAAAAGAGGAGGAAGACCTAAAACAGGAGGAAGACCTAAAAGAGGAGGAAGACATAAAAGAAGAGGAAGACCTAAAACGAGAGGAAGACATAAAAGAGGAGGAAGACCTAAAAGAGGAGGAAGACCTAAAAGAGGAGGAAGACATAAAAGAGGAGGAAGACCTAAAAGAGGAGGAAGACATAAAAGAAGAGGAAGACCTAAAAGAAGAGGAAGACATAAAAGAGGAGGAAGACCTAAAAGAGGAGGAAGACATAAAAGAAGAGAGAGGCCTAAAAGAAGAGGAAGACCTAAAAGAGGAGGAAGACCTAAAAGAAGAGGAAGACCTAAAAGAGGAGGAAGACATAAAAGAGGAGGAAGACTTAAAAGAGGAGGAAGACATAAAAGAAGAGGAAGACCTAAAACGAGAGGAAGACATAAAAGAAGAGGAAGACCTAAAACGAGAGGAAGACCTAAAAGAAGAGGAAGACCTAAAAGAGGAGGAAGACCTAAAAGAAGAGGAAGACCTAAAAGAGGAGGAAGACCTAAAAGAGGAGGAAGACATAAAAGAGGAGGAAGACATAAAAGAAGAGGAAGACCTAAAAGAAGAGGAAGACATAAAAGAGGAGGAAGACCTAAAACAGGAGGAAGACATAAAAGAGGAGGAAGACCTAAAACAGGAGGAAGACCTAAAAGAGGAGGAAGACATAAAAGAAGAGGAAGACATAAAAGAGGAGGAAGACCTAAAAGAAGAGGAAGACCTAAAACAAGAGGAAGACGTAAAAGAAGAGGATGACCTAAAAAAGGAAGAAGACATAAAACGAGAGGAAGACATAAAACGAGAGGAAGACCTAAAACAAGAGGAAGACCTTAAAATGGAAGAAGACATAAAACGAGAGGAAGACATAAAAGAAGAGGGAGACATAAAAGAAGAGGGAGACCTAAAAGAGGAGGAAGACATAAAAGAAGAGGGAGACCTAAAAGAGGAGGAAGACCTGAAACGAGAGGAAGACATAAAAGAAGAGGAAGACCTAAAACAAGAGGAAGACGTAAAAGAAGAGGAAGACATAAAAGAAGAGGAAGACCTAAAAAGGAAGAAGACATAAAACGAGAGGAAGACATAAAAGAAGAAGAAGACATAAAAGAAGAGGAAGACCTAAAAGAAGAGGAAGACCTAAAACGAGAGGAAGACCTAAAAGAAGAGGAAGACCTAAAAGAGGAGGAAGTCCTAAAAGAAGAGGAAGACATAAAAGAGGAGGAAGACATAAAAGAAGAGGAAGACCTAAAAGAAGAGGAAGACCTAAAAGAGGAGGAAGACATAAAACGAGAGGAAGACCTAAAAGAAGAGGAAGACATAAAAGAAGAGGAAGACCTAAAACGAGAGGAAGACACAAAAGAAGAGGAAGACCTAAAACAAGAGGAAGACGTAAAAGAAGAGGAAGACCTTAAAAAAGAAGAAGACATAAAACGAGAGGAAGACATAAAAGAAGAAGAAGACATAAAAGAAGAGGAAGACATAAAAGAAGAGGAAGACCTAAAAGAAGAGGAAGACCTAAAAGAAGAGGAAGACCTAAAAGAGGAGGAAGACCTAAAAGAGGAGGAAGACATAAAAGAGGAGGAAGACATAAAAGAAGAGGAAGACCTAAAACGAGAGGAAGACCTAAAAGAAGAGGAAGACCTAAAACGAGAGGAAGACATAAAAGAAGAGGAAGACCTAAAAGAGGAGGAAGACTTAAAAGTAGAGGAAGACCTAAAAGAGGAGGAAGACCTAAAAGAGGAGGAAGACCTAAAAGAGGAGGAAGACATAAAAGAAGAGGAAGACATAAAAGAGGAGGAAGACATAAAAGAAGAGGAAGACATAAAAGAGGAGGAAGGCCTAAAAGAAGAGGAAGACCTAAAAGAGGAGGAAGACCTAAAACAGGAGGAAGACCTAAAAGAGGAGGAAGACCTAAAACAGGAGGAAGACATAAAAGAAGAGGAGGACCTAAAAGAAGACGAAGGCCTAAAAGAGGAGGAAGACATAAAAGAAGAGGAAGACCTAAAAGAAGAGGAAGACATAAAAGAGGAGGAAGACCTAAAAGAGGAGGAAGACATAAAAGAAGAGGAAGACCTAAAACGAGAGGAAGACATAAAAGAGGAGGAAGACCTAAAAGAGGAGGAAGACCTAAAAGAGGAGGAAGACATAAAAGAAGAGGAGGACCTAAAAGAAGAGGAAGACCTAAAAGAAGAGGAAGACATAAAAGAAGAAGAAGACATAAAAGAAGAGGAAGACCTAAAAGAGGAGGAAGACCTAAAAGAGGAGGAAGACCTAAAAGAGGAGGAAGACATAAAAGAAGAGGAAGACCTAAAAGAGGAGGAATATCTAAAAGAGGAGGAAGACCTAAAACGAGAGGAAGACCTAAAAGAAGAGGAAGACCTAAAAGAGGAGGAAGACCTAAAAGACGAGGAAGACCTAAAAGAGGAGGAAGACCTAAAAGAGGAGGAAGACATAAAAGAGGAGGAAGACATAAAAGAAGAGGAAGACCTAAAACGAGAGGAAGACCTAAAAGAAGAGGAAGACCTAAAAGAGGAGGAAGACCTAAAAGAGGAGGAAGACCTAAAAGAGGAGGAAGACCTAAAAGAGGAGGAAGACCTAAAAGTAGAGGAAGACCTAAAAGAGGAGGAAGACCTAAAAGAGGAGGAAGACCTAAAAGAGGAGGAAGACATAAAAGAAGAGGAAGACCTAAAAGAGGAGAAAGACATAAAAGAAGAGGAAGACATAAAAGAGGAGGAAGGCCTAAAAGAAGAGGAAGACCTAAAAGAGGAGGAAGACCTAAAACAGGAGGAAGACCTAAAAGAGGAGGAAGACATAAAAGAAGAGGAAGACCTAAAATGAGAGGAAGACATAAAAGAAGAGGAGGACCTAAAAGAAGAGGAAGGCCTAAAAGAGGAGGAAGACATAAAAGAAGACGAAGACCTAAAAGAAGAGGAAGACATAAAAGAGGAGGAAGACCTAAAAGAAGAGGAAGACATAAAAGAGGAGGAAGACCTAAAAAAGGAAGAAGACATAAAACGAGAGGAAGACATAAAAGAAGAAGAAGACATAAAAGAAGAGGAAGACCTAAAAGAAGAGGAAGACCTAAAACGAGAGGAAGACCTAAAAGTAGAGGAAGACCTAAAAGAGGAGGAAGTCCTAAAAGAAGAGGAAGACCTAAAAGAAGAGGAAGACCTAAAACGAGAGGAAGACATAAAAGAAGAGGAAGACCTAAAAGAAGAGGAAGACCTAAAAGAAGAGGAAGACATAAAAGAAGAAGAAGACATAAAAGAAGAGGAAGACCTAAAAGAGGAGGAAGACCTAAAAGAGGAGGAAGACATAAAAGAAGAGGAAGACCTAAAAGAGGAGGAATATCTAAAAGAGGAGGAAGACCTAAAACGAGAGGAAGACATAAAACGAGAGGAAGACCTAAAACAAGAGGAAGACATAAAAGAAGAGGAAGACCTTAAAAAGGAAGAAGACATAAAACGAGAGGAAGACATAAAAGAAGAAGACATAAAAGAAGAGGAAGACCTAAAAGAAGAGGAAGACCTAAAAGAAGAGGAAGACCTAAAAGAAGAGGAAGACCTAAAAGAGGAGGAAGACCTAAAAGAGGAGGAAGACATAAAAGAAGAGGAAGACCTAAAAGAGGAGGAAGACCTAAAAGAGGAGGAAGACCTAAAACAAGAGGAAGACATAAAAGAAGAGGAAGACCTAAAACGAGAGGAAGACCTAAAAGAAGAGGAAGACCTAAAAGAGGAGGAAGACCTAAAAGAAGAGGAAGACATAAAAGAAGAGGAAGACCTAAAACAAGAGGAAGACGTAAAAGAAGAGGAGGACCTAAAAGAAGAGGAAGGCCTAAAAGAGGAGGAAGACATAAAAGAAGACGAAGACCTAAAAGAAGAGGAAGACATAAAAGAGGAGGAAGACCTAAAAGAAGAGGAAGACATAAAAGAGGAGGAAGACCTAAAAAAGGAAGAAGACATAAAACGAGAGGAAGACATAAAAGAAGAAGAAGACATAAAAGAAGAGGAAGACCTAAAAGAAGAGGAAGACCTAAAACGAGAGGAAGACCTAAAAGTAGAGGAAGACCTAAAAGAGGAGGAAGTCCTAAAAGAAGAGGAAGACCTAAAAGAAGAGGAAGACCTAAAACGAGAGGAAGACATAAAAGAAGAGGAAGACCTAAAAGAAGAGGAAGACCTAAAAGAAGAGGAAGACATAAAAGAAGAAGAAGACATAAAAGAAGAGGAAGACCTAAAAGAGGAGGAAGACCTAAAAGAGGAGGAAGACATAAAAGAAGAGGAAGACCTAAAAGAGGAGGAATATCTAAAAGAGGAGGAAGACCTAAAACGAGAGGAAGACATAAAACGAGAGGAAGACCTAAAACAAGAGGAAGACATAAAAGAAGAGGAAGACCTTAAAAAGGAAGAAGACATAAAACGAGAGGAAGACATAAAAGAAGAAGACATAAAAGAAGAGGAAGACCTAAAAGAAGAGGAAGACCTAAAAGAAGAGGAAGACCTAAAAGAAGAGGAAGACCTAAAAGAGGAGGAAGACCTAAAAGAGGAGGAAGACATAAAAGAAGAGGAAGACCTAAAAGAGGAGGAAGACCTAAAAGAGGAGGAAGACCTAAAACAAGAGGAAGACATAAAAGAAGAGGAAGACCTAAAACGAGAGGAAGACCTAAAAGAAGAGGAAGACCTAAAAGAGGAGGAAGACCTAAAAGAAGAGGAAGACATAAAAGAAGAGGAAGACCTAAAACAAGAGGAAGACGTAAAAGAAGAGGAAGACCTAAAAAAGGAAGAAGACATAAAACGAGAGGAAGACCTAAAACAAGAGGAAGACATAAAAGAAGAGGAAGACCTTAAAAAGGAAGAAGACATAAAACGAGAGGAAGACATAAAAGAAGAAGAAGACATAAAAGAAGAGGAAGACCTAAAAGAAGAGGAAGACCTAAAAGAAGAGGAAGGCCTAAAAGAGGAGGAAGACATAAAAGAAGAGGAAGACCTAAAACGAGAGGAAGACATAAAAGAAGAGGAAGACCTAAAAGGGGAGGAAGACATAAAAGAAGAGGAAGACCTAAAAGAGGAGGAAGACATAAAAGAAGAGGAAGACCTAAAAGAGGAGGAAGACCTAAAAGAGGAGGAAGACCTAAAACGAGAGGAAGACATAAATGAAGAGGAAGACCTAAAACGAGAGGAAGACCTAAAAGAAGAGGAAGACCTAAAAGAGGAGGAAGACCTAAAAGAAGAGGAAGACCTAAAAGAGGAGGAAGACATAAAAGAGGAGGAAGACCTAAAAGAGGAGGAGGACATAAAAGAAGAGGAAGACCTAAAAGAAGAGGAAGACCTAAAAGAGGAGGAAGACCTAAAAGAGGAGGAAGACCTAAAAGAGGAGGAAGACATAAAAGAAGAGGAAGACCTAAAAGAAGAGGAAGACCTAAAAGAAGAGGAAGACATAAAAGAAGAGGAAGACATAAAAGAAGAAGAAGAAGAAGACATAAAAGAAGAGGAAGACCTAAAAGAAGAGGAAGACCTAAAAGAGGAGGAAGACCTAAAAGAGGAGGAAGACATAAAAGAAGAGGAAGGCCTAAAAGAGGAGGAAGGCCTAAAAGAGGAGGAAGACATAAAAGAAGAGGAAGACCTAAAACGAGAGGAAGACCTAAAAGAAGAGGAAGACCTAAAAGAGGAGGAAGACCTAAAAGAAGAGGAAGACCTAAAAGAGGAGGAAGAACTAAAAGAGGAGGAAGACATAAAAGAGGAGGAAGACATAAAAGAAGAGGAAGACCTAAAAGAAGAGGAAGACATAAAAGAGGAGGAAGACCTAAAACAGGAGGAAGACCTAAAAGAGGAGGAAGACATAAAAGAAGAGGAAGACCTAAAACGAGAGGAAGACATAAAAGAGGAGGAAGACCTAAAAGAGGAGGAAGACATAAAAGAGGAGGAAGACCTAAAACAGGAGGAAGACCTAAAAGAGGAGGAAGACATAAAAGAAGAGGAAGACATAAAAGAGGAGGAAGACCTAAAAGAAGAGGAAGACCTAAAACAAGAGGAAGACGTAAAAGAAGAGGATGACCTAAAAAAGGAAGAAGACATAAAACGAGAGGAAGACATAAAACGAAAGGAAGACCTAAAACAAGAGGAAGACGTAAAAGAAGAGGAAGACCTTAAAAAGGAAGAAGACATAAAACGAGAGGAAGACATAAAAGAAGAAGAAGACATAAAAGAAGAGGAAGACCTAAAAGAAGAGGAAGACCTAAAAGAAGAGGAAGACCTAAAAGAAGAGGAAGACATAAAAGAAGAGGAAGACCTAAAAGAGGAGGAAGACCTAAAAGAGGAGGAAGACCTAAAACAAGAGGAAGACATAAAAGAAGAGGAAGACCTAAAACGAGAGGAAGACCTAAAAGAAGAGGAAGACCTAAAAGAGGAGGAAGACCTAAAAGAAGAGGAAGACCTAAAAGAAGAGGAAAACATAAAAGAGGAGGAAGACCTAAAACAGGAGGAAGACCTAAAAGAGGAGGAAGACATAAACGAAGAGGAAGACCTAAAACGAGAGGAAGACATAAAAGAGGAGGAAGACCTAAAAGAGGAGGAAGACCTAAAAGAGGAGGAAGACATAAAAGAAGAGGAGGACCTAAAAGAAGAGGAAGACCTAAAAGAAGAGGAAGACATAAAAGAAGAAGAAGACATAAAAGAAGAGGAAGACCTAAAAGAGGAGGAAGACCTAAAAGAGGAGGAAGACCTAAAAGAGGAGGAAGACATAAAAGAAGAGGAAGACCTAAAAGAGGAGGAATATCTAAAAGAGGAGGAAGACCTAAAACGAGAGGAAGACCTAAAAGAAGAGGAAGACCTAAAAGAGGAGGAAGACCTAAAAGAAGAGGAAGACCTAAAAGAGGAGGAAGACCTAAAAGAGGAGGAAGACATAAAAGAGGAGGAAGACATAAAAGAAGAGGAAGACCTAAAACGAGAGGAAGACCTAAAAGAAGAGGAAGACCTAAAACGAGAGGAAGACATAAAAGAAGAGGAAGACCTAAAAGAGGAGGAAGACCTAAAAGTAGAGGAAGACCTAAAAGAGGAGGAAGACCTAAAAGAGGAGGAAGACCTAAAAGAGGATGAAGACATAAAAGAAGAGGAAGACCTAAAAGAGGAGGAAGACATAAAAGAAGAGGAAGACATAAAAGAGGAGGAAGGCCTAAAAGAAGAGGAAGACCTAAAAGAGGAGGAAGACCTAAAACAGGAGGAAGACCTAAAAGAGGAGGAAGACCTAAAACAGGAGGAAGACCTAAAAGAGGAGGAAGACATAAAAGAAGAGGAAGACCTAAAATGAGAGGAAGACATAAAAGAAGAGGAGGACCTAAAAGAAGAGGAAGGCCTAAAAGAGGAGGAAGACATAAAAGAAGAGGAAGACCTAAAAGAAGAGGAAGACATAAAAGAGGAGGAAGACCTAAAAGAGGAGGAAGACATAAAAGAAGAGGAAGACCTAAAAAAGGAAGAAGACATAAAACGAGAGGAAGACATAAAAAAAGAAGAAGACATAAAAGAAGAGGAAGACCTAAAAGAAGAGGAAGACCTAAAACGAGAGGAAGACCTAAAAGAAGAGGAAGACCTAAAAGAGGAGGAAGTCCTAAAAGAAGAGGAAGACCTAAAAGAAGAGGAAGACCTAAAACGAGAGGAAGACATAAAAGAAGAGGAAGACCTAAAACGAGAGATAGACATAAAAGAAGAGGAAGACCTAAAAGAAGAGGAAGACATAAAAGAAGAAGAAGACATAAAAGAAGAGGAAGACCTAAAAGAGGAGGAAGACCTAAAAGAGGAGGAAGACCTAAAAGAGGAGGAAGACATAAAAGAAGAGGAAGACCTAAAAGAGGAGGAATATCTAAAAGAGGAGGAAGACCTAAAACGAGAGGAAGACCTAAAAGAAGAGGAAGACCTAAAAGAGGAGGAAGACCTAAAAGAAGAGGAAGACCTAAAAGAGGAGGAAGACCTAAAAGAGGAGGAAGACATAAAAGAGGAGGAAGACATAAAAGAAGAGGAAGACCTAAAACGAGAGGAAGACCTAAAAGAAGAGGAAGACCTAAAACGAGAGGAAGACATAAAAGAAGAGGAAGACATAAAAGAGGAGGAAGGCCTAAAAGAAGAGGAAGACCTAAAAGAGGAGGAAGACCTAAAACAGGAGGAAGACCTAAAAGAGGAGGAAGACCTAAAACAGGAGGAAGACATAAAAGAAGAGGAAGACCTAAAACGAGAGGAAGACATAAAAGAGGAGGAAGACCTAAAAGAGGAGGAAGACCTAAAAGAGGAGGAAGACATAAAAGAAGAGGAGGACCTAAAAGAAGAGGAAGACCTAAAACAAGAGGAAGACGTAAAAGAAGAGGAAGACATAAAAGAAGAGGAAGACCTAAAAAAGGAAGAAGACATAAAACGAGAGGAAGACATAAAAGAAGAAGAAGACATAAAAGAAGAGGAAGACCTAAAACGAGAGGAAGACATAAAAGAAGAGGAAGACCTAAAAGAGGAGGAAGACCTAAAGAAGAGGAAGACCTAAAAGAGGAGGAAGACCTAAAAGAGGAGGAAGACCTAAAAGAGGAGGAAGACATAAAAGAAGAGGAAGACCTAAAAGAAGAGGAAGACATAAAAGAGGAGGAAGACCTAAAAGAGGAGGAAGACATAAAAGAAGAGAGAGGCCTAAAAGAAGAGGAAGACCTAAAAGAGGAGGAAGACCTAAAAGAAGAGGAAGACCTAAAAGAGGAGGAAGACATAAAAGAGGAGGAAGACCTAAAAGAGGAGGAAGACATAAAAGAAGAGGAAGACCTAAAACGAGAGGAAGACATAAAAGAAGAGGAAGACCTAAAACGAGAGGAAGACCTAAAAGAAGAGGAAGACCTAAAAGAGGAGGAAGACCTAAAAGAAGAGGAAGACCTAAAAGAGGAGGAAGACCTAAAAGAGGAGGAAGACATAAAAGAGGAGGAAGACATAAAAGAAGAGGAAGACCTAAAAGAAGAGGAAGACATAAAAGAGGAGGAAGACCTAAAACAGGAGGAAGACCTAAAAGAGGAGGAAGACATAAAAGAAGAGGAAGACCTAAAACGAGAGGAAGACATAAAAGAGGAGGAAGACCTAAAAGAGGAGGAAGACATAAAAGAGGAGGAAGACCTAAAACAGGAGGAAGACCTAAAAGAGGAGGAAGACATAAAAGAAGAGGAAGACATAAAAGAGGAGGAAGACCTAAAAGAAGAGGAAGACCTAAAACAAGAGGAAGACGTAAAAGAAGAGGATGACCTAAAAAAGGAAGAAGACATAAAACGAGAGGAAGACATAAAACGAGAGGAAGACCTAAAACAAGAGGAAGACCTTAAAATGGAAGAAGACATAAAACGAGAGGAAGACATAAAAGAAGAGGGAGACATAAAAGAAGAGGGAGACCTAAAAGAGGAGGAAGACATAAAAGAAGAGGGAGACCTAAAAGAGGAGGAAGACCTAAAACAAGAGGAAGACGTAAAAGAAGAGGAAGACATAAAAGAAGAGGAAGACCTAAAAAGGAAGAAGACATAAAACGAGAGGAAGACATAAAAGAAGAAGAAGACATAAAAGAAGAGGAAGACCTAAAAGAAGAGGAAGACCTAAAACGAGAGGAAGACCTAAAAGAAGAGGAAGACCTAAAAGAGGAGGAAGTCCTAAAAGAAGAGGAAGACCTAAAAGAAGAGGAAGACATAAAAGAGGAGGAAGACCTAAAAGAAGAGGAAGACCTAAAAGAGGAGGAAGACATAAAACGAGAGGAAGACCTAAAAGAAGAGGAAGACATAAAAGAAGAGGAAGACCTAAAACGAGAGGAAGACACAAAAGAAGAGGAAGACCTAAAACAAGAGGAAGACGTAAAAGAAGAGGAAGACCTTAAAAAAGAAGAAGACATAAAACGAGAGGAAGACATAAAAGAAGAAGAAGACATAAAAGAAGAGGAAGACATAAAAGAAGAGGAAGACCTAAAAGAAGAGGAAGACCTAAAAGAAGAGGAAGACCTAAAAGAGGAGGAAGACCTAAAAGAGGAGGAAGACATAAAAGAGGAGGAAGACATAAAAGAAGAGGAAGACCTAAAACGAGAGGAAGACCTAAAAGAAGAGGAAGACCTAAAACGAGAGGAAGACATAAAAGAAGAGGAAGACCTAAAAGAGGAGGAAGACTTAAAAGTAGAGGAAGACCTAAAAGAAGAGGAAGACCTAAAAGAGGAGGAAGACCTAAAAGAGGAGGAAGACATAAAAGAAGAGGAAGACCTAAAACAGGAGGAAGACCTAAAAGAGGAGGAAGACCTAAAACAGGAGGAAGACATAAAAGAAGAGGAGGACCTAAAAGAGGAGGAAGACCTAAAAGAGGAGGAAGACCTAAAAGAGGAGGAAGACATAAAAGAAGAGGAAGACATAAAAGAGGAGGAAGACATAAAAGAAGAGGAAGACATAAAAGAGGAGGAAGGCCTAAAAGAAGAGGAAGACCTAAAAGAGGAGGAAGACCTAAAACAGGAGGAAGACCTAAAAGAGGAGGAAGACCTAAAACAGGAGGAAGACATAAAAGAAGAGGAGGACCTAAAAGAAGAGGAAGGCATAAAAAAGGAGGAAGACATAAAAGAAGAGGAAGACCTAAAAGAAGAGGAAGACATAAAAGAGGAGGAAGACCTAAAAGAGGAGGAAGACATAAAAGAAGAGGAAGACCTAAAACGAGAGGAAGACATAAAAGAGGAGGAAGACCTAAAAGAGGAGGAAGACCTAAAAGAGGAGGAAGACATAAAAGAAGAGGAGGACCTAAAAGAAGAGGAAGACCTAAAAGAAGAGGAAGACATAAAAGAAGAAGAAGACATAAAAGAAGAGGAAGACCTAAAAGAGGAGGAAGACCTAAAAGAGGAGGAAGACCTAAAAGAGGAGGAAGACATAAAAGAAGAGGAAGACCTAAAAGAGGAGGAATATCTAAAAGAGGAGGAAGACCTAAAACGAGAGGAAGACATAAAAGAAGAGGAAGACCTAAAAGAGGAGGAAGACATAAAAGAGGAGGAAGACATAAAAGAAGAGGAAGACCTAAAACGAGAGGAAGACCTAAAAGAAGAGGAAGACCTAAAAGAGGAGGAAGACCTAAAAGTAGAGGAAGACCTAAAAGAGGAGGAAGACCTAAAAGAGGAGGAAGACCTAAAAGAGGATGAAGACATAAAAGAAGAGGAAGACCTAAAAGAGGAGGAAGACATAAAAGAAGAGGAAGACATAAAAGAGGAGGAAGGCCTAAAAGAAGAGGAAGACCTAAAAGAGGAGGAAGACCTAAAACAGGAGGAAGACCTAAAAGAGGAGGAAGACCTAAAACAGGAGGAAGACCTAAAAGAGGAGGAAGACATAAAAGAAGAGGAAGACCTAAAATGAGAGGAAGACATAAAAGAAGAGGAGGACCTAAAAGAAGAGAAAGGCATAAAAGAGGAGGAAGACCTAAAAGAGGAGGAAGACATAAAAGAAGAGGAAGACCTAAAACGAGAGGAAGACATAAAAGAGGAGGAAGACCTAAAAGAGGAGGAAGACCTAAAAGAGGAGGAAGACATAAAAGAAGAGGAAGACCTAAAACAAGAGGAAGACGTAAAAGAAGAGGAAGACATAAAAGAAGAGGAAGACCTAAAAAAGGAAGAAGACATAAAACGAGAGGAAGACATAAGAGAAGAAGAAGACATAAAAGAAGAGGAAGACCTAAAAGAAGAGGAAGACCTAAAACGAGAGGAAGACCTAAAAGAAGAGGAAGACCTAAAAGAGGAGGAAGTCCTAAAAGAAGAGGAAGACCTAAAAGAAGAGGAAGACCTAAAACGAGAGGAAGACATAAAAGAAGAGGAAGACCTAAAACGAGAGAAAGACATAAAAGAAGAGGAAGACCTAAAACGAGAGGAAGACATAAAAGAAGAGGAAGACCTAAAAGAGGAGGAAGACCTAAAAGAAGAGGAAGACCTAAAAGACGAGGAAGACCTAAAAGAGGAGGAAGACCTAAAAGAGGAGGAAGACATAAAAGAAGAGGAAGACCTAAAAGAAGAGGAAGACATAAAAGAGGAGGAAGACCTAAAAGAAGAGGAAGACCTAAAAGAGGAGGAAGACATAAAAGAAGAGGAAGACATAAAAGAAGAGAGAGGCCTAAAAGAAGAGGAAGACATAAAAGAAGAGAGAGGCCTAAAAGAAGAGGAAGACCTAAAAGAGGAGGAAGACCTAAAAGAAGAGGAAGACCTAAAAGAGGAGGAAGACCTAAAACGAGAGGAAGACATAAAAGAAGAGGAAGACCTAAAACGAGAGGAAGACCTAAAAGAAGAGGAAGACCTAAAAGAGGAGGAAGACCTAAAAGAAGAGGAAGACATAAAAGAAGAGAGAGGCCTAAAAGAAGAGGAAGACATAAAAGAAGAGAGAGGCCTAAAAGAAGAGGAAGACCTAAAAGAGGAGGAAGACCTAAAAGAAGAGGAAGACCTAAAAGAGGAGGAAGACCTAAAACGAGAGGAAGACATAAAAGAGGAGGAAGACATAAAAGAGGAGGAAGACCTAAAACAGGAGGAAGACCTAAAAGAGGAGGAAGACATAAAAGAAGAGGAAGACATAAAAGAGGAGGAAGACCTAAAAGAAGAGGAAGACCTAAAACAAGAGGAAGACGTAAAAGAAGAGGATGACCTAAAAAAGGAAGAAGACATAAAACGAGAGGAAGACATAAAAGAGGAGGAAGACCTAAAAGAGGAGGAAGACCTAAAACAAGAGGAAGACATAAAAGAAGAGGGAGACATAAAAGAAGAGGGAGACCTAAAAGAGGAGGAAGACATAAAAGAAGAGGGAGACCTAAAAGAGGAGGAAGACCTGAAACGAGAGGAAGACATAAAAGAAGAGGAAGACCTAAAACAAGAGGAAGACGTAAAAGAAGAGGAAGACATAAAAGAAGAGGAAGACCTAAAAAAGGAAGAAGACATAAAACGAGAGGAAGACATAAAAGAAGAAGAAGACATAAAAGAAGAGGAAGACCTAAAAGAAGAGGAAGACCTAAAACGAGAGGAAGACCTAAAAGAAGAGGAAGACCTAAAAGAGGAGGAAGTCCTAAAAGGAGAGGAAGACCTAAAAGAGGAGGAAGACATAAAAGAAGAGGAAGACCTAAAAGAAGAGGAAGACCTAAAAGAGGAGGAAGACCTAAAAGAAGAGGAAGACCTAAAAGAGGAGGAAGACATAAAACGAGAGGAAGACCTAAAAGAAGAGGAAGACATAAAAGAAGAGGAAGACCTAAAACGAGAGGAAGACACAAAAGAAGAGGAAGACCTAAAACAAGAGGAAGACCTTAAAAAAGAAGAAGACATAAAACGAGAGGAAGACATAAAAGAAGAAGAAGACATAAAAGAAGAGGAAGACATAAAAGAAGAGGAAGACCTAAAAGAAGAGGAAGACCTAAAAGAGGAGGAAGACCTAAAAGAGGAGGAAGACATAAAAGAGGAGGAAGACATAAAAGAAGAGGAAGACCTAAAACGAGAGGAAGACCTAAAAGAAGAGGAAGACCTAAAACGAGAGGAAGACATAAAAGAAGAGGAAGACCTAAAAGAGGAGGAAGACCTAAAAGTAGAGGAAGACCTAAAAGAGGAGGAAGACCTAAAAGAGGAGGAAGACCTAAAAGAGGAGGAAGACATAAAAGAAGAGGAAGACCTAAAAGAGGAGGAAGACATAAAAGAAGAGGAAGACATAAAAGAGGAGGAAGGCCTAAAAGAAGAGGAAGACCTAAAAGAGGAGGAAGACCTAAAACAGGAGGAAGACCTAAAAGAGGAGGAAGACCTAAAACAGGAGGAAGACATAAAAGAAGAGGAGGACCTAAAAGAAGAGGAAGGCCTAAAAGAGGAGGAAGACATAAAAGAAGAGGAAGACATAAAAGAGGAGGAAGACCTAAAAGAGGAGGAAGACATAAAAGAAGAGGAAGACCTAAAACGAGAGGAAGACATAAAAGAGGAGGAAGACCTAAAAGAGGAGGAAGACCTAAAAGAGGAGGAAGACATAAAAGAAGAGGAGGACCTAAAAGAAGAGGAAGACCTAAAACAAGAGGAAGACGTAAAAGAAGAGGAAGACATTAAAGAAGAGGAAGACCTAAAAAAGGAAGAAGACATAAAACGAGAGGAAGACATAAAAGAAGAAGAAGACATAAAAGAAGAGGAAGACCTAAAAGAAGAGGAAGACCTAAAACGAGAGGAAGACCTAAAAGAAGAGGAAGATCTAAAAGAGGAGGAAGTCCTAAAAGAAGAGGAAGACCTAAAAGAGGAGGAAGACATAAAAGAAGAGGAAGACCTAAAACGAGAGAAAGACATAAAAGAAGAGGAAGACCTAAAACGAGAGGAAGACATAAAAGAAGAGGAAGACCTAAAAGAGGAGGAAGACCTAAAAGAAGAGGAAGACCTAAAAGAGGAGGAAGACCTAAAAGAGGAGGAAGACCTAAAAGAGGAGGAAGACATAAAAGAAGAGGAAGACATAAAAGAAGAGAGAGGCCTAAAAGAAGAGGAAGACCTAAAAGAGGAGGAAGACATAAAAGAAGAGAGAGGCCTAAAAGAAGAGGAAGACCTAAAAGAGGAGGAAGACCTAAAAGAAGAGGAAGACCTAAAAGAGGAGGAAGACATAAAAGAAGAGGAAGACCTAAAAGAGGAGGACCTAAAACGAGAGGAAGACCTAAAAGAGGAGGAAGACCTAAAACGAGAGGAAGACATAAAAGAGGAAGACCTAAAACAAGAGGAAGACGTAAAAGAAGAGGAAGACCTAAAAGAAGAGGGAGACCTAAAAGAGGAGGAAGACATAAAAGAAGAGGGAGACCTAAAAGAGGAGGAAGACCTGAAACGAGAGGAAGACATAAAAGAAGAGGAAGACCTAAAACAAGAGGAAGACGTAAAAGAAGAGGAAGACATAAAAGAAGAGCAAGACCTAAAAAAGGAAGAAGACATAAAACGAGAGGAAGACATAAAAGAAGAAGAAGACATAAAAGAAGAGGAAGACCTAAAACGAGAGGAAGACCTAAAAGAAGAGGAAGACCTAAAAGAGGAGGAAGTCCTAAAAGAAGAGGAAGACCTAAAAGAGGAGGAAGACATAAAAGAAGAGGAAGACCTAAAAGAAGAGGAAGACCTAAAAGAGGAGGAAGACCTAAAAGAAGAGGAAGACCTAAAAGAGGAGGAAGACATAAAACGAGAGGAAGACCTAAAAGAAGAGGAAGACATAAAAGAAGAGGAAGACCTAAAACGAGAGGAAGACACAAAAGAAGAGGAAGACCTAAAACAAGAGGAAGACGTAAAAGAAGAAGAAGACATAAAAGAAGAGGAAGACCTAAAACGAGAGGAAGACCTAAAAGAAGAGGAAGACCTAAAAGAGGAGGAAGTCCTAAAAGAAGAGGAAGACCTAAAAGAGGAGGAAGACATAAAAGAAGAGGAAGACCTAAAAGAAGAGGAAGACCTAAAAGAGGAGGAAGACATAAAACGAGAGGAAGACCTAAAAGAAGAGGAAGACATAAAAGAAGAGGAAGACCTAAAACGAGAGGAAGACACAAAAGAAGAGGAAGACATAAAACGAGAGGAAGACATAAAAGAAGAAGAAGACATAAAAGAAGAGGAGGAAGACCTAAAACGAGAGGAAGACATAAAAGAAGAGGAAGACCTAAAAGAGGAGGAAGTCCTAAAAGAAGAGGAAGACCTAAAAGAGGAGGAAGACATAAAAGAAGAGGAAGACCTAAAAGAAGAGGAAGACCTAAAAGAGGAGGAAGACCTAAAAGAAGAGGAAGACCTAAAAGAGGAGGAAGACATAAAACGAGAGGAAGACCTAAAAGAAGAGGAAGACCTAAAAGAGGAGGAAGACCTGAAACGAGAGGAAGACATAAAAGAAGAGGAAGACATAAAAGAAGAGCAAGACCTAAAAAAGGAAGAAGACATAAAACGAGAGGAAGACATAAAAGAAGAAGAAGACCTAAAAGAAGAGGAAGACCTAAAACGAGAGGAAGACCTAAAAGAAGAGGAAGACCTAAAAGAGGAGGAAGTCCTAAAAGAAGAGGAAGACCTAAAAGAGGAGGAAGACATAAAAGAAGAGGAAGACCTAAAAGAAGAGGAAGACCTAAAAGAGGAGGAAGACCTAAAAGAAGAGGAAGACATAAAACGAGAGGAAGACCTAAAAGAAGAGGAAGACATAAAAGAAGAGGAAGACCTAAAACGAGAGGAAGACATAAAAGAGGAGGAAGACACAAAAGAAGAGGAAGACCTAAAACAAGAGGAAGACGTAAAAGAAGAGGAAGACCTTAAAAAAGAAGAAGACATAAAACGAGAGGAAGACATAAAAGAAGAAGAAGACATAAAAGAAGAGGAAGACATAAAAGAAGAGGAAGACCTAAAAGAAGAGGAAGACCTAAAAGAAGAGGAAGACCTAAAAGAGGAGGAAGACATAAAAGAAGAGGAAGACTTAAAAGAAGAGGAAGATATAAAAGAAGAAGAAGACATAAAAGAAGAGGAAGGCCTAAAAGAAGAGGAAGACCTAAAAGAGGAGGAAGACCTAAAAGAGGAGGAAGACATAAAAGAAGAGGAAGACCTAAAACGAGAGGAAGACATAAAAGAAGAGGAATACCTAAAATAAGAGGAAGACCTAAAAGAGGAGGAAGAACTAAAACGAGAGGAAGACATAAAAGAAGAGGAAGACCTAAAACGAGAGGAAGACCTAAAAGAGGAGGAAGACCTAAAAGAGGAGGAAGACCTAAAAGAAGAGGAAGACCTAAAAGAGGAGGAAGACATAAAAGAAGAGGAAGACCTAAAAGAAGAGGAAGACATAAAAGAAGAGGAAGACATAAAAGAGGAGGAAGACCTAAAACAGGAGGAAGACATAAAAGAAGAGGAAGACCTAAAAGAGGAGGAAGACCTAAAAGAAGAGGAAGACCTAAAAGAGGAGGAAGACCTAAAAGAGGAGGAAGACATAAAAGAAGAGGAAGACCTAAAAGAAGAGGAAGACATAAAAGAAGAGGAAGACATAAAAGAGGAGGAAGACATAAAAGAAGAGGAAGACCTAAAAGAAGAGGAAGACCTAAAAGAGGAGGAAGACCTAAAAGAGGAGGAAGACATAAAAGAAGAGGAAGACCTAAAAGAAGAGGAAGACCTAAAAGAGGAGGAAGACCTAAAAGAAGAGGAAGACCTAAAAGAGGAGGAAGACATACAAGAAGAGGAAGACCTAAAAGAGGAGGAAGACCTAAAAGGGGAGGAAGACCTAAAACGAGAGGAAGACCTAAAAGAAGAGGAAGACATAAAAGAAGAGGAAGACCTACAAGAAGAGGAAGACCTAAAACGAGAGGAAGACCTAAAAGAAGAGGAAGACCTAAAAAAGGAAGAAGACATAAAACGAGAGGAAGACATAAAAGAAGAAGAAGACATAAAAGAAGAGAAAGTCCTAAAAGAAGAGGAAGACCTAAAAGAAGAGGAAGACATAAAAGAATAGGAAGACCTAAAAGAAGAGGAAGACATAAACGAGAGGAAGACCTAAAAGAAGAGGAAGACATAAAAGAAGAGGAAGACCTGAAACAAGAGAAAGACCTAAAAGAAGAGGAAAAAAATAAAATAAGAGGAAGACCTAAAAGAAGAGGAAGACCTAAAATAAGAGGAAGACCTAAAAGAAGAGGAAGACCTAAAATAAGAGGAAGACCTAAAAGAAGAGGAAGACATAAAAGAAGAGGAAGACCTAAAAGAAGAGGAAGACCTAAAAGAAGAGGAAGGCATAAAAGAAGAGGAAGACCTAAAAGAGAAGGAAGACATAAAAGAAGAGGAAGACATAAAACAAGAGGAAGACCTAAAACAAGAGGAAGACTTAAAACGAGAGGAAGACCTAAAAGAGGAGGAAGACCTAAAAGAAGAGGAAGACCTAAAAGAAGAGGAAGACCTAAAAGAAGAGGAAGGCATAAAAGAAGAGGAAGACCTAAAACGAGAGGAAGACCTAAAAGAAGAGGAAGACCTAAAAGAAGAGGAAGACATAAAAGAAGAGGAAGACCTAAAAGAAGAGGAAGACCTAAAAGAAGAGGAAGACCTAAAAGAAGAGGAAGACCTAAAAGAGGAGGAAGACATAAAAGAAGAGGAAGACATAAAACAAGAGGAAGACCTAAAACAAGAGGAAGACCCTAAAACGAGAGGAAGACCTAAAAGAGGAGGAAGACCTAAAAGAAGAGGAAGACCTAAAACGAGAGGAAGACCTAAAAGAAGAGGAAGACCTAAAAGAGGACGAAGACATAAAAGAAGAGGAAGACATAAAACAAGAGGAAGACCTAAAACAAGAGGAAGACCTAAAACGAGAGGAAGACCTAAAAGAGGAGGAACACCTAAAAGAAGAGGAAGACCTAAAACGAGAGGAAGACCTAAAAGAAGAGGAAGACCTAAAAGAGGAGGAAGACATAAAAGAAGAGGAAGACATAAAACAAGAGGAAGACCTAAAACAAGAGGAAGACCTAAAACGAGAGGAAGACCTAAAAGAGGAGGAAGACCTAAAAGAGGAGGAAGACATAAAAGAAGAGGAAGGTCTAAAAGAAGAGGAAGACCTAAAAGAGGAGGAAGACCTAAAAGAAGAGGAAGACCTAAAAGAGGAGGAAGACATAAAACGAGAGGAAGACATAAAAGAAGAGGAAGACCTAAAACGAGAGGAAGACATAAAAGAAGAAGAAGAGGAAGACCTAAAAGAGGAGGAAGACATAAAAGAAGAGGAAGACCTAAAAGAGGAGGAAGACATAAAAGAAGAGGAAGACCTAAAAGAAGAGGAAGACCTAAAAGAAGAGGAAGACATAAAAGAAGAGGAAGACATAAAACGAGAGGAAGACATAAAAGAAGAAGAAGACATAAAAGAAGAGGAAGACATAAAAGAAGAGGAAGACCTAAAAGAAGAGGAAGAGGTAAAAGAAGAGGAAGACCTAAAAGAAGAGGAAGACCTAAAAGAAGAGGAAGACATAAAATGAGAGGAAGACCTAAAAGAAGAGGAAGACCTAAAAGAAGAGGAAGACCTAAAAGAAGAGGAAGACATAAAAGAAGAGGAAGACATAAAAGAAGAAGAAGACATAAAATAAGAGGTAGACCTAAAAGAAGAGGAAGACCTAAAAGAAGAGGAAGACATAAAAGAAGAAGAAGACATAAAGGAAGAGGAAGACATAAAAGAGGAAGACCTAAAAGAAGAGGAAAACCTAAAAGAAGAGGAAGACCTAAAAGAGGAGGAAGACATAAAACGAGAGGAAGACATAAAAGAAGAGGAAAACCTAAAAGAAGAGGAAGACCTAAAAGAAGAGGAAGACCTAAAAGAAGAGGAAGACATAAAACGAGAGGAAGACCTAAAAGAAGAGGAAGACCTAAAAGAAGAGGAAGACATAAAAGAAGAGGAAGACCTAAAAGAGGAGGAAGACATAAAAGAAGAGGAAGACCTAAAAGAAGAGGAAGACCTAAAAGAGGAGGAAGACCTAAAAGAAATGAAGAGACTAAAACGATCAAAACTTCGAAGGACAGTTTGAAAAAGCCTCCGATCATTCACAGTCACGGCCAAAGGAGCAGCTCTGAGCTTTGCTCATGAGGGAGAAGCTCCATGAAGGACCTGCTCCCTCAGGTCTGCAGATCTGTCTCTGCTCGTGGTCCGAAAGACAAACAGGAAACAGAGAGGTCCCCGGCTTGTTTTGAAAACAAGGCAAGGCAAGTTTATTTGTAGAGCACATTCATACACAAGGCAATTCAAAGTGCTTTCACAGTTGCATAAAATTACAAGAAAACAGATCAAATCAATCATTAAAACATCCAACATAAAATTAATCAATGACAGTAAAAGGCAAGAGTGCAGATAAAATACTTTCAGTTTTCATCTGCTCGGGTAAAAAGAGCTGTTTTCAGCCTGGATTTGAACATTGTCAGAGTTGAGGCCTGTCTCACATCCTCATGAAGACTGTTCCAGATTTTAGCTTTAGCCTCAGCGTGTTTAGTCCTGACTCTGGGAACCACCAGGAGACCCCTCCCTGAAGTTCTCAGGGCCCGAGATGGTTCATACGGCTCTAACATGTCAGAGATGGACTTTGGTGCTAAACCATGAAAAGACTTGTACACGAGCAGAGCTGTTTAAAATTCTATTCTCTGAGTGACAGGAAGCCAGTGCAGAGACCGGAGCACTGGACTAATATGGTGGTATTTCCTGGTTCTTGTCAGGACTCGAGCAGCAGCGTTCTGGATGTTCTGCAGCTCTAACAGCTCGTTTAGAAAGGCCAGTGAGCAGCCGTTACAGTAGTCTAACCTGCTGGAGACAAATGCATGGATGAGTGTCTCCAAGTCTGGTTTTGACACTATTCCTCTGATCTTAATGTTTTTCAGATGGTAAAAAGCTGATGATGTCATTGCTCTGATGTGGCTGTTTAAGTTCAAATCTGAGTCCATGATTACTCCTAGATTTATTTATTTTTAATTTTCTTTTTATCATTGTCTCATTTTTATCACATTATAGTCATATTATGGCCACATCTTTGTCACATTTTTGTCACATTTGTCACATTGTCGTCACATTGTCATCACATTTTTGTCACATTATCGTCACATTGACAGAAATGACATTTTCTGACCATGATGTTGGCATGTTCCCTGATTCCAAGGCATAATTAAACACTTTCTTTAGTAGTGGGGCTATTTCTTCCTGAAAACATTTATAGAATTCTCCCTGAAATCCGTCCGTACCTGGACTTTTGTTGTTTTTCACATTTTTAATTGCATCATGTATTTCCTTGAGAGAAATGGGTTCTGTCATTTCCAGCGCTTGCTCTGGAGTCAGTGCTGGTAGAATCAGAATCAGAATTCGTTTATTGCCAAGGTTTGTGAACAAGGTTTACAAACTAGGAATTTTACTTGGTGGAAACGTGCGACATTAAACATATAACACAGAATTAAGATAAAAAATAAGCTAAGAACGTTAAACTATAAGGCTATAAGGGCATGCATAAAATAAATAATATTAAATAAATAAGATAAAATAAAGTGACATATGGTAAGACAACAACAATTTGACAATGAACAACATGATTGTATATACAGATGTGTTGGCATATAAAGTGGTATTAAGTGTTATAAAGTGACAGCAGCGGGTCTAAGTGTGGACACACCGCACACTGCAAGTGCAGAAACATCCATGAGTCTGTGACTGAGCTACAGAGACTTGTTTTTGTTCATGAGTCTGATGGCGGAGGGGAAAAAACTGTTCAAGTGGCGGGAGGTATGGGTCTGGATAGACCGTAGCCTCCTGCCTGAGGGGAGAGGGGTGAATAGTCCGTGTCCAGGGTGAGAAGGGTCAGCTGTGATCCGACCCACACGCCTCCGGGTCCTGGAGGTGAACAGGTCCTGGAGAGATGGGAGCTCACAGCCAATCACCTTCTCTGCAGCACGCACAATGCGCTGCAGTCGGTGCTTGTCCCGTTCTGTAGCGCCGGGGAACCACACGGTGATGGAGGAGGAGAGGATGGACCACACGGTGATGGAGGAGATGAGGATGGACCACACGGTGATGGAGGAGGTGAGGATGGACTCGATGATGGCCGTGTAGAACTGCACCAGCATCTTGGTTGGCAGCTTGAGTTTCCTCAGCTGCCGCAGGAAGAACATCCTCTGCTGGGCCTTCTTGATGAGGGAGCTGATGGTCGGCTCCCATTTGAGGTCCTGGGTGATGGTGGTGCCCAGGAAACGGAAGAAGTCCACGATGGAAATGGGGGTGGAAGAGTCTGTCATGGTGAGGGGGGACGGTGGGGCTGTGTCTTTCCTAAAGTCCACGATCATCTCCACTGTCTTCTGGGCATTCAGCTCCAGGTTGTTGTGCCTGCACCAGGACGCCAGCCGTTCCACCTCTCTCCTGTAGGCGGACTCATCACCGTCCGAGATGAGCCCGATGAGGGTGGTGTCGTCCGCAAACTTGATCAGTTTAACGGTCTGGTGACTGGAGGTGCAGCAGTTTGTGTACAGGGAGAAGAGCCAGGGGGAAAGTACACAGCCCTGAGGAGTTCCAGTATTTGTAGTCCGAGTGTCCGAGACGATCTTCCCCAGCTGCACGTGCTGTCTCCGGTCCGTCAGGAAGTCAGTGATCCACCTGCAGAGGGAGTCGGGCACGCTGAGCTGGTAGAGCTTGTCTCGTAGCAGTCCAGGGAGGATGGTGTTGAAGGCAGAGCTGAAGTCCACAAACAGGATCCTGGCGTAGGTTCCTGGTGAGTCCAGATGCTCCAGGGTGAAGTGGAGGGCCAGATTGACTGTGTCGTCCACAGACCTGTTGGCTCTGTAGGCGAACTGCAGCGGGTCCAGGAGGGGGGCGGTGATGTCCTTGAGGTGGGGCAGGACCAAGCGCTCAAAAGTCTTCATGACCACAGACGTCAGCGCCACCGGCCTGTAGTCATTAAGTCCTGTGATCCGTGGTTTCTTAGGGACAGGGACGATGGTGGACGATTTGAAGCAGGACGGCACGCGGCATGACTCCAGGGAGGTGTTGAAAATGTCTGTGAAGACGAGAGCCAGCTGATCCGCGCAGTGTCTCAGGGTGGAGGGGGAGACACCATCCGGCCCAGGGGCCTTCCGGGGGTTCAGCTTCAGGAATTGCCGACGCACTTCCTCTTCTTGGATGGAGAGAGCAGGGGGGGGGGGGGGGAGGGTTTGTGGAGACCTTTGATTAAGTGCTGGGGTCGTTGATGGTAGAGGTGATGATCGGGGGAGCAGGGGCAGCTGGAGTGTCTAGAGAGGTGTCAAAGGCTGATGGGCGTTCGTGGCGGCAGTAATGTGTGTTCAGACTCTGGGCGAGGCACAGGTCGTTCAGAGCCCGGGGGGCTTTGGGCTTGTAATTGGTTATAGCCCTAAGACCCCGCCACACTGCTCCAGAGTCATTGGAGGAGAATTGATGTTGGAGACGGGCAGAGTATGCAGCTTTAGCTTTCTCCACCTCCCTGCTAAAGCTGTACCTTGCCTCCCTGTAATGGTAGGTTAAATTTGTTCATAAACTGTTGCATCTTTTCTTCCAAGGATGGCATTTCTTGGTCATTATATAGCTCTTCATAATACTCTGCAAATATTTTTGCAACCTCTTTTGGTTTAACCTTAATCTCCTTAGAAATAGGATGCCGTATCTTCGTTATTGTCTGGTCTGACTGTTTCTTTCTGAGTTGATATGCTAGTAACTTACTTGCTCGATTACCCATTTCATAATAATTTTGATTATAAATCTTAACGCCGCTTCTACTTTAAAAGTTAATAACTGATCTAATTTGGATCTAATTTCTTTAAGTTCTAATAAAGTACCCTGATTTAATGGGTTTTTTATGCTCATTTTCCAATTTTCTAATTTTCTTCTCCAACTCTTGTTGCTGATATTCTCGATTTTTTTTTATCCTAGATGTTATCTCTATCATTTTCCCTCTTAATACTGCTTTCCCACATTCCCATAACGTTGTAGGGTTAACTTCTCCATTATCATTAATCTCAATGTATTGCTGTATACATTGTTTTATTTCCTGAACCACCTTCTCATCTGTCAAAACAGATACATTACATCTCCAGTACTTGAAAAACGACTCTTTATTTAACTCAATTGCTAATTTAATCGGGGCATGATCGCTAATTGTTATTTTTTCAATTTCACAACTTTTTATTTTATGTAATTCCTGTCGGGCTATGCAAAAGAAATCTATTCTTGAGTAGCTATTATGTGCGTTCGAATAGAAGTTATATTCTTTTTCCTTGGGATACTGCATTCTCCAAGGGTCCATAAGTCCAAGTTCCTTTATTACGTTATTTAACATTTTTTACCTTTTTGTTATATTTCCTCTCTCTGCTGGTAACCTGTCAATTTTTCAATTTTGTACCGTATTGAAATCACCTCCCAATCATTCCCTTTGCCTCTTTTACGATTACATTTGCAATTATTTTGAAAAATGTTTCATCTTCCTCATTAGGTGCATAAATGTTCATTATGGAGATGTCAGTGTCCCCAATGTGACCTATACCCATTACATATCTTCCCTTATCATCTTTTATTTCTTTTTCCACCATAAGTGTTATACATTTTCTTACCAATATTGCTACCCCTCTTCTTTTCCCATATGATGCAAAAAACACATCCTTTACCCAATCCCTCTTTAATTTTTTATGTTCTTCATCCCCCAAATGAGTTTCCTGTATTAATGCTAATAAACAGTTTAGTTGTTTCAACTGATTTAGGATTTTCTTCCTCTTAATAGGGTTATTTAGACCATGGACATTATATGATACCAGATTTAAAGTTTCCATAGAATAAAGAAAAAGACCTCAATGTTAGACCCCATTATGCCCCTCATGTCCATGTATATCCCCCCCATAATTTATAACAGTCAAAGTACACCACTCCATGTTTAATGTGCTCACTCTAAAACAAAACATAGGCTATATAACGAAGATTTTGTGACTTTATTTGACTTCCAAAAACAAATTACCCCTGAGAGTACCCTTTACCCCCAAGAGATAGCGCTAAGTGCAGTTGCAACTTCTAATTCTACCCACACCCCAATAAGTTGCAAAATACTCAAATTGAGCACATTTTCCCCTGCACAATACCAACTTTAAAAAAATGTTTTTTTAAATATTCAAATCAAGTTTCTACGACTCCTACATTGTGTCCTTTTTTCACCAGTCTCTTTAATTAATGAAGGATTACCTCTTAAAAATGATAATGTCCTCTCTTTTGGCTCCTCTTCTTCTTCTCTTCATTCATCTCCAGTTGTATACGCTGGGCCTTTCGACTCTCCCTGTGATGTCACCAAGGTCCAGTTGCCACTTAGAATGTCGTGTCTAATCTTTTCAGATTCAGACTCGTCCTCTTCCACCACGGAGATTCCCATGCTGGGTAGCATCGAGGCCGCGTCCTTTAGGCTTGCGAACGTCTCAGGCCTGTTGGTCCCGTCCTCCGAGAAGGTCCGTAGTTGCGCTGGATACAGCATTTGTGCCTTCACATTTCTTTCCTTCAACTGTTTGATGACGTCACGGACCCGTCTTCTTTTCTTCTGAACCTCTGTTGTATAATCTTGGTTGAAATAAATGTTCTGTCCGCCAAACACAATACGTTGTTTCCACGCTGTTCGAATGACTTGTTCCTTTACTTGATAGTTCAGAAAGCGTACGATGATAACTCTGGGTGTTGTGTTGCTCCCCGTACCCAGGCTGCCAATGCGATGTGCTCTTTCAGTGTCTATGCATAGACCTGTTGGCAAATCCAGTTTGGAGCGTATGAGCTCTTTCTCAGCCCGCTCTTCAACCCCGTGTATTCTGATATTCTTTCGCCTCCCTCTTGCCTCTAGTTCGTTGCATTTAGCCACCACCTTAGCTTCACTTTGGAGCAGATAAACGACGGCCTTTTCCAGCTGGGTCATGCGGTCTTCCGTATTCCCCACTCGCGTCTCCAACTCCGACGTTCGCTTTTCAAGTGTGGACATTTGTTTCGCAACATCTTGGATACTTTTTTGTTTTCCGCTGCTGCTTCTTTATGCTCCTGCCTGAGCCGGCGTATCTCCTCCAAGATACCCGAGCCCGCGGGTTCGTCCTCCTCATGTGGCATGTTCCCCAGTGGCGGTGAGTTGTCCAAATCGTTACTTGCCGACTTTTTACTCTTTGCAACCCTTCGTCTTGTCTTAATAGACATCAGTCTTGGTTCTATCAAATCAGAAACCTTATTTACGGAGTCTGTTTGTTGGTTTTTCGCAGAGTCTGTTTGTCTTTACCGCATGTTATAACCGGAAGCGGAAGTCATTGATCCTCCTAGACTCCTAGATTTCTAACCTGATTTTTTGGTTTTAGAGAGAGAGACTCAAGGTGACTGATAACACTTTGTCTTTGTGTCTGTGGGGCCAAAAACAATGATCTCAGTTTTGTCTGAGTTTAGTTGGAGAAAGTTGTTTTGCATCCACAAACTGATCTGTTCGTTGCAATGACAGAGAGTATCTACAGGCCCATGTTCACCTGTATCAGTGACAGAGAGTATCTACAGGCCCATGTTCACCTGTATCAGTGACAGAGAGTATCTACAGGCCCATGTTCACCTGTATCAGTGACAGAGAGTATCTACAGGCCCATGTTCACCTGTATCAGTGACAGAGTGTATCTACAGGCCCATGTTCACCTGTATCAGTGACAGAGAGTATCTACAGGCCCATGTTCACCTGTATCAGTGACAGAGAGTATCTACAGGCCCATGTTCACCTGTATCAGTGACAGAGAGTATCTACAGGCCCATGTTCACCTGTATCAGTGACAGAGAGTATCTACAGGCCCATGTTCACCTGTATCAGTGACAGAGAGTATCTACAGGCCCATGTTCACCTGTATCAGTGACAGAGAGTATCTACAGGCCCATGTTCACCTGCCGTCAGTGACACGTAGATCTGAGTGTCATCTGCGTAGTTGTGGTACAACACATTGTTGCTGTTTATTAGCTGACCCAATGGAAGCATGTACAAGTTGAATAAGAGGGGTCCCAAGATTGACCCCTGGGGGACTCCACAGGTCATGGAAATTTTGTCTGAGACAAAACAAGATCCAACATCTTTGTAACTAATATTTCGTCAAGATACAGTATATACTAAACTGGTCCACTGACACATACCTGTCCCCCCCGATGTGCCTCGGTCACTGCGAAGGAGGGGCCGGCTCGCTGGAACAGAGCCCGCTGAATGTGAGCTTAGCTGGGGAGCAGTAAACTGACAAACCGGGCTCTTCCTGGGTGTTTGGGCCACAAAACCATTCATGCAAATCTACACAAATACTCGGCGATTCAAACACAACGGACACAGACTGATGGCAGCACGGTTAGCCTTTCTCACACACACATTTTGGGAAGAAACATGCCGCCGCAGTGGTTTGGTTCGTCAGTAAAGTTACACAAACATTGTAAATCACATAAAGAGTGACCTTATTGAGCCTAAAGGTTTTAGACCTGGTGGTACTTGTGGAGTCTTTTTATGAAATGCAATCGAAATCGCAATCCCTATTTTAGTCCATCTCAATAACCGCCATGAGACTTTATTGTCAGGTTTACAGTCTTTTTTATTTGGGTCGAAAAAGCTCCTAGTTTAGGAGTTTGGACGAGACAATGAAAGATATTTGTGTGTTCAATGAAAGATAATGTCTCAGTTCATGAATCAGCTGCATGCATCACCCAGCCTAGGGAGTTCCTCTACTGTACATGTTTGTTTTAGGCCTTAGACACATAGAGAACTCCCCGTAGAAAGACCTGAAAGTTCTGCTGTGGTCTTACTGCGCTGCCTTCAGCTCTATAAATTCCTGTAAGCGACTACAGCAGAGTTTGCCATAGCCAAAGCAATACAAAAACCCAAACATCCAGCGGGACAAAAAGGGGAGACTAAAAAATAAGAGCAGATAAAGTGTAAATAAAGTGTTTTGAAGCGGGTGCACACAGGGGAGACAGATGGGGAAACAGCACAGAGCTCATAGCGCTCTCCAGAGGGATTCTTGTTTTTTAGCCGTATCACGGCTCAGAGTGCGGGACTTTGTCACAAGCGTGCCCTGGGTAGTGATTTTAACGAGGGGTATGTACAATCTTTAAAGAAATATTTCATAAACATCAGCTATTTGTGTCCTCAGATTCAGTTCAGTTTTGGTTGATGTAAAAGTTGATTAAAGTATTGGTTTTGCATAGCCCTTTGTGGACATTAAAGCGACACCGTGGAGCATTCCAGGTCATATGTTGTTAAAGTGGCCTGAAAAAGTATCTGAAGCTTTTGTAATTTCTCACATTTCTGACCAAATTGGTCACTAAATGTGGTCTGATCTTCATCAAAATCACAGGAATGATTAAACAGTGTCTGCCTGAACTAATACCACCCAAACATTTACATTTGATCATGTTTTTATTGGCAATAACATGTAAACATTCACAGGAGAGCATTGAAGAAGTAAGTGAACCCAGAAATCTTCAGCGGTTTTGTAAAGAGGAATGGTCCAAGATTCATCCTGATTGTTGTGAGCGTCCTATCCGCAACTACAGGAAAGCAGTTACTGGTTCAGCAGATATTTAATACAGGGGTTCACTTATTTATTCCATGCATGTTGTGGATGTCTCAGGTTTTTTCTGCAAAATATCTTGATAAACTTGTGAATTCTTTTTTCTATTGATGATAGCACGTTGTCCAGGCCCTGAGGCAACAAAACAGCCCCACACCATGATGCTCCTCCTCTATACTTCAAAATGAGCATAGGGTTTTGATGTTGAGGTGCTGTTCCCTTTGTCCTCCACACATGATGTTGTGTGTTCCTCCCAAACTCTTCAACTTTGGGTCCAACAGTCCACAGCATATTTATCCAGTAGTGCAGTGGAGCATCCAAGTGCTCTTTCGCAAACCAAAGTCTGGAATTGTGGTAACAGGACGCAATTTCCAAATCGAGAGTGGCTAACGATCGCAGTTTGAACGAGAGCAAACCAAAGTGACCTATGCTTTGCGTTCACGTCCTCCGCCGTGATTGTTTGTAGTCCACACGTGCAGTCGAGTAGGGCCCTGTCCCAATTCAAACCCTAGCCCTAGATTTGAGCCCTAGATGTTGCACGTTCCTGCGGAGGGGTAGGGTGTCCCAATACTTTAGGGAGCGAGAGGAAGTGGCTATCTCCCCTTGAAAAGGCCCCTCGGCAGCAAGTCAGGTCAGGAGCTGACCTGCGGCCAAGGGAGTCTAAAGATGGCGGCTACCGGTGGAAACGACAATTACAAATGTAAGAATATATACACAATGGTCCTTTAAGTTATAGTTTGAAAGTCGCTGTTTGACGACGTTCGTAAAAATGCCGAGTGCTTCGCGAGAGTCACTCACGGCCGGGTGTGTGTCCCGGTGTGCGTCCCGGTGTACAAGCGGATGTTTCGTGCTTATCCAGGTTCTCAGTCTACTGACTCTGATTCAAGCTTTCAGTAAACAGAATGGTCTCAAGCTGGACCCTTTCTCCTGTGGGTTCAGCTTGAGAGCTTTCTCCTGTGATAGGTCAATCAATAATCCTCTATGTAGAACATAAACACTTTCAGTCCTTTCACCACAAGAGATAGAGGACTGAACGTGTGGCTTATGTTCTACAAAGATGATTATTGATTGACCTATCAAAAACAGTAATGCCTCATGTTTAATCGTTCAACAATAGACTGGATGCAAACTAAACAATATGAATGTGTAGATTGTCTTGTTTTTAGACACAATGGTAGTTGGCAGCTAAGTTGCCAAAATGAAACAAAACAACATACGCCTCATACCTGTCTAAAATTTTGTGTTGATGTTAAAGTGATTACTGCCACAGACCTCCATAACTAAAATGCTGTAGAATGTTTGCCTCTTATTGGAGATCGATGTCATTTACCGGACCATTCTTTAATCCAGTTCATTTTTTAAAGTGGATATCCAATTAACCTATGAAAATAACCCCCCCTGTGTACCTAAAAGGAGACATACACCATTCCCTGAGACATTTCTAACATCTACTAGCTGCCAAAGGGCAGTGCAAGAACTAGAAAATAAATTAGGGCTGTGCCACAATACTCAGGCGCATTGAGTTGCCTTGTGTACGAAATGCGCGGTATAAATAAAGCTGCCTTGCCTTGCCTTGCCTCAGGAGGATGTTGATAAATGGTATGAGGATTTTTGTAAATTTATTAGAGGTGAAATAAGTGCAAGAGCATTTTTGGCGACCTGGTACCAGGGTGGGGGTCCCACTCGAGCGCCGTTTACCTCTCACTCGCCCTAGTATTGTGTTGTATGTATTTAATATTATTTTTATTTGAGTAGGAGTGTGGAAGGTAACACTTGAATGTGCACTTGAATGCTGAGAGAATGCTGGACTGAAATACTAAAATAGCTGAAATACAAAGGTAGGATGTAGAAAAAGCCTCTAATATCAAACCCACACATGTCCTTTGCCCTGGCCTTGTGACCTTCTATAAGCACCTGCTTTTACTGTTCAGAAAGATTGCTCCTGGGAGATAATCAAATATCTCATTTTCTCTAATCAATGGTTCCATCTGTGGAACTGGCCACAGACCTGTACTTTATATGTTTGAGCTGGTCTTACATGGATGATGAGGTGACGTGTGACGGTCGTGTAATCATAAAACTTCAAAACGGAGCAAACCCTTGCACGTTTTCCACATTTTCATCTAATAACTGAAAAAATAAAATAAAAGTGGTCAACTGGAAATAAGATCCATGCATCCAATCGACAGTTTTAATATATTCCTTTTAACAGTCATTTATAATGGTTTATTCTGACTTTTCAAACTACTACGTCCATCTTCAAAACCATCTATTTCAATCCACTCTCGCAGGGCAAAATTAAACTTAACCTCTCCCATGGCCACCAGCTCCTGGTCATGAGTGTTAGAGAAATAACAATTGATGTTCGAGAGGACCGATGAAGAAGAGGCGGTAGTCAGGATGTCTTATACAGGAGAAGTTTATTTACCATCGTTACGGGACCCGGAGACATGAATACAAGACACTGCGCCAGTCCTACCATTCAAGTCTGTCTATGCTTCCACACCAGGGGGATAAATACCGCCTAAGCGCGTCATACCGATACGTAAGCAAAACATTCAGTGGCGCCTGAGCACCACAGTCAAGGCTATGACAGAGATAGTACGACCGTACAGTTTGACCCACGGATAATACGAGTTTACAGCTTGACCCAGTATGAGAAATAGTGATTTAATATTATCCTTCCACAATGAGGACCAAAGAGAAGCCCATTGCTAAATGCTAATGTGGTTACCATGTGCCTCATGCTTCCATTGAGCTCTCCCAGCACACGTACACTATCAATGGACTTTGGGGGAATTGATAACGGCTGTTTCCTTATTGCCCGGATCCTGCCTCCGTCGTCCACTCCGGTGACTTCCTCGGGAGTAGACTCCTCCGAAGCAGAGCCGAGGGTCCAGACTATAACCACAGTTTTTGAGCTAAGTTGGAACCGCCTCCAGAGTGAGCAACGCGTCAACTCCTCTGATAAAATATCAATCTATGCTTACAAAAACAAGAATTTTAGGATTAAATAGGCCAGAAAGCTGTTTATAAACTGGGTTTGGTTGGATGTCTTACTGTTTGTACATTCTGGCCTGAATAAAAAAAAAAAAAACATTTCTGCTAATAGCAGAATTTATTGCTAATGACCAAAAAAATCATGTAACATTTTCAAACTGACTATATTTGGATTCACCTTTTGTGCCACATGTGCATACCAAACATATCACCCGCTGCTGTGTTGTGGTTCTTTCCTGGATATCTCTGAAGCGTCTCTCTCCAAAGCATCATTCAATAAGCATCGTAAAGGCTGGGTTTGATCCATTTTTTAACTCTGACATAAAAACATTGTGAATGAAAACAAAATTACGTGAAGGGAGAAAAATTGCTTAAAACCTTAACATTGAATGCGATACGACAGTGACATAAAGGCCATGACCCGTGAGGAGCTTCCCTGGAGCTCCCTCTGCAGGCAGCAATGGGAATCACTACTCAGAGTATGGGATTCAAAAATGTGGAGGACAGTGTTGTCTTTTTCCTAAGACGCAGCACAGTCCAGGAAGTGCATATCGGTGCGCTCCAGCAGTGGAAGAACACATGAACAGGATTACTCCAGAGTGCGTGAATGAAGTGAAAGAACTCGCCAGGCATGTTTTTGACGAGGAAACAAACTATAACATGGCTCAGGGAGAGAAAACTCGACAACGCTTGGTTTTAAGCACTGTTTCGTTTCGATTGACATTCTGGCTGCTAAATGGAAGAAGCCGACCCAGTTTCCTCAGTTTAAAGAGAATAAAACTTAGTGCGCATGGTGCTCCTCTGGTTTGGCCTGCTGAGTGCGCCTGATACAGAAGGACTTAATGGACTTTGTGAGCGTCGCCGCTCCTGACAGCTCATTAGCGGGCAGGATGACAGGCGAGAGAGGGAACAGTGGTTTTAAAACAGCTCACACTCTGACACGTTGTTTTTATATAAATCTACTCACTTCATTTTGAAATTCACATCTGAATAAGTCCCCTCTCTGGAGCCATTACCCGGAGACGGGCAATTTAGTATTAAGAGATTGTGGATGGAACCGGATCATACTGGCCTTCTGAAACCAGGGGGAAATAGTCCTTCGCGTGTGCCCTAGCTGGTTTTTGGGTCATGTGGTCGTCATGTACTCTGCCACAGATGTTGTGTGTGTGTGTGTGTGAGTGTGTGTGTGTGTGTGCGTGTGTGCATGGACTGTTTCACGGGATTTATATTGTCTGTTTTTGTGCCGTGGAAAGACAATAGCGATCGTCTTTTTAGCAACTTAATTGAGTCGAAACCACACAATCTGAAGCGCGTGTCATTCAGAAATGTGCTTGGTGCATGAGTACCGAAGTATCTTACTCATTTCCAGGCTAGACATTTGGAAAACGTCGGTTCTGATCTGAAAAATGTGCCGACGTCACTGAGCAAAAAGGGCAAAAGACTTGGGTAACACTTTATAATAACTACACCTTAGTTAGCCTTAATACATGATGAATTGATACTTAACTCATCATGAGCAATTGATTAATTAAGTGACTAACACTTAATAAGTACTTAACTACTACAGTGGATTAATGCCTCACTCATAATGAAGAGTTCTTATTCATAATAATAACAATAACGCCTTACAATGCGCTATACTGTCGTCATTATTCATTCACTCCATACTTGGTGGTGGTAAGCTACTGTTGTAGCCACGGCTGCCCTGGGGTAGACTGACGGAGGCGAGGCAACATCTGTGCCATCGGCCCCTCCCCCCACCAACCACTCACCCTCTCTCTCGACATTCGCCCAGGCTTCCTGGTGTTTCCAAACGGTCTCCCATCCAAGTACCGGCCAGGCCGTTCCTGCTTAGCTTCAGAGATCAGGATCAGGCAGGCTCTTCACATACATCACTTAATTATTATGAATCTATATATAATCAATATGTATCTAATAAATTATGAATTAGCCATTTGTAACCGCACATATACATGCTATATGATTAAACCACATATAAATGATTATAAACTAATACTGCAGAGTATGACTTATTCAGTCAATCACTAACAGTTCGTTAAAGGTGCTCTATGCAACTTTTTATTAATAAAGAACAGCTGATATGGGTGCATATTTGACCTTTCAGTGGCGTAATGGGTGGTTAGCACAGCACCTTTACTCATCATGCCGGTGGCCCCTAAGACGCTCCATGATCAGTGCTTTTTAGGTTTCTGGTAGGTCACCTAGGTTTTCACTGCAGATTGAACCCTATCCATGGTTACATACACATTTCATTCTGAAACCTACCAAAAATCCTAAAAAAACGGAAATAAAGTTGATCCTGAAGCATCATGGAGCCACCGAGATGGAAAGTAAAGGCACTAAGCTACTCACCCATACAGCCGCTGGGTCAGGGAAAATACACAAATACGCATTAATATCTACATTTTCCCACATAAAAAAGTTGCATAGTGCACCTTTAAGAGGTCATCTAAAATGCTAGGACCCATGTTTATTGAAAGCCATTATTATTATTCCTCTTTCTGATAGAATGTTTTACGCCATATAAAATGTTTTGTAAAATAATTTACAGGCTAATGATTATAATAATAGCCAGTGGAGATGTTTACCTAGTTTCCTCCTTTAACATTTTAGTTTTCATGTCAGAGTATAAAAAAAGACAATACTGACCTCATACTACTGACGCTCTCACACGCTCACACCTGTGTGAGAGCGCGGTCTGCAAACAGTGCCTTAAACCCAGAAAATAATCAACCTAAAGCTACTCCAGCATACCTGACTCCTCTGAGGCTCCCTATACGCCCCGGCCTGGGTCGATGCTGTAATTGGGAGGCGTGCGGAACAGTCCCGGGTCAGCTGCACTTAGCCCCCTGTGGGTATTACAGTGCACAGTTAACCTGGGCTAACTCGGCCTGGTGTGTCCCTGTCAGGGCCGTTCCTCTGTTAGGCTGGACTCTGCCCCAGCTACTTCCAATCCGTCGGTTTCCCAGTGGGCTGTCGAGGCGAGACACACTGCAAAGACATTTACTTTTTCTATTTGAAACCTTTGCTGTAAGTAAGAAAGTGCTTTATTTGTCATTGTACCATTGTACAACAAAATTGTGTTCAGGTGTTAGTCCTGAGCCGCTGTGGGCCGACCCGAGAAGCATGTTTTTGGAGCTCGGGGAAACCGGAGTACTGCCTTCAGTCTCTGAAATGGTGCACCACCTCCTGGTTTTCAGAGCGTGGTGTCCTGCACTGGTCAGCTCCTCTACCTTCTTCTTGGTAAACTTATTTAGCGCTTTTCCACCTACATTAGACGCTCAAATGGCTTTACAGCACGGACCCAGTCACCCATTCACTCTCATTCATACACAAGTGTACACAGACACTGGGGGAAAGGAGGGTGAAGTGTCTTGCCCCAAGGACGCAACGCCAGTGGGCACCGTCAGGATCTGTGATTCAAACCCCTGACCTTCCGATCATGAGACGACCCGCTCTACCATCTGCACCACCGTCCTCCGTCCTCTTCCTCCTGCGCAGCTCCCTCCGCTCCACAGCAGTCTTCCACCGTCTTCTGGGAGGAGCGTAATATTCTCCAGTGAACAAACTTTAGCCAGAATAATAGTCGGGATATGTCTGTGTAGGCTCTCAGTCGTACAGGAGTTGTCCATCTTCAAGGCTTCGTCAACGCTGACGAACCCTTTTGGATGAGAGGTGAAACGTTCGATACTTCAACAACAGCGTACAGAAGACGACTCAAGAACCTTCATTGAATAGTCGGGATAGAAGATTTGTGCGGTTCAGCAGCGAGTCTTTGTGTCCTGTGGCGCCTCTTGTGACGCTTCTGGTGCCTCTTCAGTGTCTCAGAAGAAGAAATGTGGAGGTCTCGAATGTCTGTAGCTCAGAAGCTATAGCTGTTTGTTTACTTTTAAAAATCTGATCCGTTTTTTTTCCTCCTAGTAATTTCATGAACCTCATGTGTTGCTAAATATACGGTGTGGATGATTCACAATTACAAAAGAAAAATAACTTGATGTAAAAGTTGTTTATATTGCACTAAATCTAGAATCGACACGCTGAAATGTTGGTTTACGTCTTCAATATGCAGCTGAAGGAAACACAGATGGAGTTGTGATTACAGTGGCATTCTGAAACCAGTAAGGTTTCAAACGCTTCCTTTGGGCAAAAAGAACCTGGTCAGCATCTGCGCTGGTAATATCAGAGTGACATGGTTGGTGGTGTAATATCAGGATGGTTAACCTGGGCTAACCCAGTTTTAATACCGGTGGGAGAAAACAACCTTGACCCTCTTTTGCCATGTTTTATTGGTTTCCATTCAGGCGCAGGAGGGATTTACAGTACAGTGACGTGAACAGGAAAAGTTAATGGCGTTTGAGTTTATGGATGGGGGAGGTGGAGAAAGCAGCTCTTGTCTGATACAAAGGTTGAATGACACCAAACGTTCCCTGAACACTCACTATGATCTTGAGTTTGGCTAAATTCACCAAGCGCTCATTGTTGCAAAAATGTTTGTAGTGAGCACTAAGCACCTACAACGCACTTTAGTAAAACACCAAGTTACACTGTTCCATCAATGGTTTCCCATGGAGCAACAATGGCAAAATGCGAAAATAATAAGTGCAACCATAAACAACGAGTTTGATGAAGGAAATGTCTCGGATATTCAACAGATTCATAACGGATCCTGTGACACACAAATCTTACAAATACAAGGGATTTGCCACCTGCAACACTACATTATGTTGTGTATAAACTGGAATGTGAATGTGGTTCTTTTTATGTGGGAAGGACTAAGCGCGAATTCAGAGAAAGGCTCGTGGAACACAAGTGCGCCATCCGTACAAAAACATGAACTACCCAATGGCCAAGCATTACCAAGCAGCTGGTCCCAGCAGTCCAAACTCATTCAAAGCCATGGGAATAGAACGTGTGCCCCAGGATTTTTGAGGAGAAATCTTTGTATAACTTAACACTGCTTTAAACGTCTCCACAGCTTTATCCCTGACCTCTCTGGTGAGCTCCTTGGCCTTCATGATGTTGCTTAGTGACCAATACACTCTTTTCTTTTCTATTTTTTGAAAAATAACAGAATCATGTATCATTTTGCTTTCACTTCACAGTTGTCTGTTACTTGTGTGTGAACTTTCAGTAAAAAATTCAAAATAAAATCTTTATGTTTTATGGTTGTAAACATGACAAAATGTGCAAAAGTTCAAGGTACTTTCGCGAGGCACTGTAGTTACCAATTTGACAGGGGTGTGTGGTTTATCCAAATGAGATGTAAATGAGCCCTATTGTCCCAACAGCAGAGAGGTGAGAATGGCCCAAAACTTCAGAGGCCGTTTAATCCCCTTTGGCCTTTTTGGAATTGTTAACTTAAAATCACGGCTACACCTCCAAATATGATCAGATTTCCATGTGTTACACATTGTTGGAAAGTTTGGAGACTACACTTTAACAATGTGTGAAAATCTCATAATGCCCCAAAACCGACTTGTGTCCCTAGTTCCTGTGACTGGTCACAAATGAAGCTTTATTCACTTTGCAAATACAGCAGGAAAAGACCCTGATATAACACCCAGGACCCCCCACCAATCAATTATCCTTAAAATCCATGTTTTCTTCCTTAAAACATCATTATTTATTACACCAATAATATTATAAATGCAAGAAAAATGCAGACAATCAATTGGTTGTACCACTGCAACTGTCAAGGAAAATTGATCAAATAAATGTTGTGCCAAAGCGGGGGCCTGGGCGATATCCAAAACGGTGTCGTATCAACTGAGAACATGTTTAATACCATGAGCAATAGATTTAAGAGGGTTTATTAGAAATATTTCTGAAGTAGAACTCCTGAGGACCACTTGAGCGCAGCCTGAGTGAGCAGCGGTCGGGGCGGGTGAGGGGCGTGGAGACCAATTGCTAGGTTTTCAAATGGACGCAGTACTTTCATGTTGGGGGGAAACACTGATTAATATGGATTGTCAAATGTTTCCGCCCGAAGCACAAGCTGTCCTCACAAAACTGTCTGTCCTCTTCTTCAGTCCGAGTTCAAACAGAACCAGGCGAGCTACGCTTTTATCTACATTGTAGATGAAAAGTCACTATTTTTCAGAGCTGTAATATTTCAGCAAATATTGGTACAGAAATCCCAAGGGACTGTTTGCAAACAGCAGATTTCGACTGTTCGACAGCTAAAGAAAATCCTCATGACAGACGTCTCCCCGAGTCTCAAAGGAATCGATGTAACGGAACAGCCGTTTGGACACGTGACCATCCTAGGAAAGAAAAACTGCCCCCTGCATGTCTAAGTGACGTGCGAGTGAAGCCTTGTGACACGTCAGGCCTTCGGAGCTTCAGAGCTGCTTCATTCTGTTTGAACACTGACCTCTTGTGGACAAACTGAACTGTTGGGACTTCTCACGAACACGACTGAAGCAAAAGCAGTTTCAAACAGAAGTGTGGGCGTTTTGATCATTTGCACAAACCAGTCCTTTGATCGTGACTGTTGCTTAAATGCCTGAATTCAATGTTTTCCAAAAGTTGCAATTATTTTCTCCTTAAAACAATATATATATTTTTTATTTAAATCAAACCCCCCTCCTGGAACCGCCACCTTAACGTGGTGGAGGGGTTTGAGCCTGAATGATCCTGGAGCTCTGTTGTCGGGGGCTTTGTGCCCCTGGTAGGGTCTCCCAAGGCAAACAGGTCCTAGGTGACGGGTCAGACAAAGAGCGGTTCAGAAGCCCCTTATGAGAGACCAGCAGGCCCGGTTAGAACCATGAGGCCGTCCTCCTGTGGACCCACCACCTGCAGGGGGCGCTATAGGGGCTGGTGCAGCTCCAACAGCTGCCCCCACGACCCGGCAACGGACAAGTGGAAGACGATGGATGGATGAAATCAAACTTTTCTTTGCATGTAATATTTGTTTCACCCAAGGAGACTCTGGGGAATAAGAAAAATACTTGAAATAAGTGTTGATTAAATATATCCTTGAATGAGACTCCGAAGAGAACCGTTTTTTTTTTCACACATCGACGTTGAGCAAACTTAAAATGTTGTTATCGTGACAGGCCTGTCTATGTCTGCATGTAAACTAAATTATAGTAATATAATCACGCATCGGAGCATAATTCTGACCTAAATACAGTTTTTTTGTTTACACATTTACATAGAATAAAAGAGAATAACTACGACTGACACCGACTGAGCTGTAGGGCCTTTCAAACGCCAGCTCCAGTCTTGTGCCGGGTCAGGATGTCGGACAGCAGGACCTGGCGGGGGATGAGTCTACTGGGTATTAATGATCAGATCTGTGGCTCTTAAAGATATGCTGAGGTGTTCCCTGCTTTGCTTTCAGTTTGTTCAAATGTGTGTAAAACTGTTTCCACAAACGAGATCCATTTGAACCACGCTCATCGGAGAACATGCTAACTCCACACAGTCCCCAGAATAGAACCTGGGGCCATCTTGCTAAGCGGTAAGAACTGGTCCGGGACAGTCCACAAAGATGAGAAACCAAGCTCAAAGAACAGGTTATTAAATGATGAATGGGCAGGGCGGGGCTCTGTGTGTGTGTGTGTGTGTGTGGGGGGGGAGACGGCCCGCTGGGCAGATGAATGCGGCTCCGCGGGACCCACTGAAATCCAAACTCCGTCAAACTTCTGCCGCTCCGTGTGACGCCTTCAACATTTAATGACCTCCACGTCCGAGGAGCCTGCTCATCCGCGGAAAGTCACGCTCCCCGTAATCCGGCCCGGTTCCGTGCTTTAATGAAGTTTCACTCCGCACTTTCAAGTAGTTGGTCCCAAAATAACATGCCACCATTGTTTCCAATTAACAGAGTTCAAAAGTAAAAGACACTCAAGGCCTTTTTTGTTTTCTGCCCACATGTGACCCGTATCAGATCTTTGTATGACCATCTGGACAACACACATCCAATTCTGCTCTTCCAAAACACGTTCTATGGGTCAGAGTTGAGTCGAGCTGAGCCTGCGCAAACACGGACAAGTTAGGACATAACCACTTTTATAAATGTTATAGAGACGCTCTCCACATCCCAAGTTTTAAATTTTTGAAAATCCGTCTCATATGCACGGACTTCTACCTGCTGATATGTTTGTGCATATGTAGCATATATGGAACATGCTAGTGAGGTCGGTTGGAATTGGACTAGGTGCAGAAGAAATAGGTACGGCTCTGGGAGGTGCAGGTACAGCAGAATAACACACAAGAGTCAGTTATTGCGTTTACGTGGCTTAGCCTTATTATTGAGTGGAAATGTATTTACAAAAATATTTACAATATGTACAATCTGCAGATAAAACGTTCCGGAGTTCATATAGAAGCGCATGTCGAGTTGGCACATCGCACCAAACAAGAAGTCAACCCAAAATAATAACGGTGGTCAACCACACCCAACTCACTGCTTACAGTTCACAATTTTTGGGGTTTGTACTCCACTGCTATGGTGGATAAGTGTCCAGTTAATGTTCGTTTAAAGAAAAGGTTGAGTTTAAATCCATACGCGTTTGATCAGTTCATGTGAACGTAACAGTGAAAAGGCAAGGTGGAAGAGGACCGGCCACACTGGCTCCTACCATACTGCAGAAGGGATATTGTTGGGGTTGTTGCTCTTCGGGCTCTAGGCTCAGCTCGCCATCCTGAGTGGAGTTTAGCACCCAACAGGGCACACCTGGCCTGTTCAGACAGACAGGACCAAATGAGTAAACATAATCAACACTAGCTAGACTTTTTTTTCCTTCTTTGGTGTATACACACGATATAATTGCATTGAGTAAACAATAAAAAATGGGTTTCAAAACACCCGTAGGTTCTAAAGCGCATTGCTCACATGCAGATAGTTCACAGTATTAACCATTCAAAATACCAGCCATCATAACATTAAACAGGGCAAAACATTGGCTACTATGACCACTAATGCGCTACATTAGCATAACAATACACGGTAGATGCACACAGGCATTTAGATGGTAATGTTTAGCGACACATAAACAACTGGAGCATCAGACTCACCGATTTCCACTCAATAATCTGTCCCACAGCGAGAACCCCGGCGTCTGCGGCGGCGGTTAGCGATCTCTATAAGTGTACAATGTACAACGGAGTTTTAAAAGAAAAACAAACACTAACGGCGCAGAAAGCGTTTAGTTTTGGAGACTAACCTGTTGCAGCCGTCCTGTGGCTTTTCTCCCACCTTCTCCCGGAGAGAAGCAACAGGAAGCTTGTATTGGCGCTACAGAACGGTGATTGGCTGAGAACGCCTCGCGAGTGGAAAGGGTGTGCACAGATGCGGTCATGTGACCCAGTGTTGCGGTCACAGACATGCAAGACTGGGAATTATTTATTTTACGTATCCTGAAGTTGTATAATTTTATGTGGGTTACACATACAATAGCGCGTAGCGCGGCATTTCTCGCTGTATTTCAGGTGAATGAGTCCCTATAGAATCATCACATACACTGTAAAACGTTAGGCTAAGAGTCCTGATAGAGGTTTCAGACTTTAGTTTAGTCTGCAGCCTGTGTCACAGCCCTGTGTCAGTGAGAGGACAAAGGGGCTGGGCCTCCACTGAGAACCACTAACACTGAGTATGTGTCTGACACAGCCTAAAGTGCATATTACAGTTTTCTTTATTTATATTATTCCTGATTGATCATATTATATTTGTATGAAAATAAAGTTGATTTCATTTGTTTCATCGGTGACACAATAAGAGGGAGAGAGAGCATATAGTGTTTTATATAGCACTTTTCTGGACGCTTTACATTGCATTATTCATTCACTCCATACTTGGTGGCGGTAAGCTACTATTGTAGTCACAGCTGCCCTGGGGCAGACTGACGGAAGCGAGGCAACCAGTCTGCGGCATCGGCCCCTCCGATCACCACCTGCATCACTCACTCACTACATTCGCTAGGCTTCCTGGTGTTACATCCTGACCAGCTCCATCACTGGTTGTATACTGGCTGTGGAAACAGCCACACACGAATAAAACACAGTTACTGTTGCCCAGTGCTCATTGTAGAGAGACTACCTCTCTCAAATTTAGAGTTATTTCAGAATATCTGCCTGAAGATCTCCTGTTCTTGCACTTATCAAGTAAGGGAAGTCTTTCAGCCTTGTGAGGAAAAGCTGTAAGGGTCTTAACATTAGGGAGTCCACTAGGGTCATTTCCCTTAGATTTTAATAGTCTGTTGGTTTTCGTCACCGTGTTAAAGAGGTTTTTCTTTTTTCTCAGCTATGTTTCTCAGCTTGTATGACGCGTTGCCGTCAGTATCTACCATTGTCAAATACCAAGCATATGCACGCTCTTCATACGTGTTCCTTAACCCATATGGTAAATGGTTACCATTTAACCCATACCATTTAACCCATATCTGATCTTTTACAATGTGACTTCTGCCTGTAGCATTCATCTGATCTATGTCATCGATACACAGCAACTGTCATCCTGCCATAATAGACCGGAGCGTTCGATCCTATCCACTTGATTTGGTCATAAAACCCAGCGAAATAGTTTATGGGGGAAAAAAAACAACACATTTTCTTTTAATCAAAAAAGCCTGCAGTTCTTCACCGAATGCTCTCATGTCTGTATGTGCTTTCTTTCTACTTGCTGCTGCTTCATTTGTTACTGTTAAAACGGAAACAATCCATTTTCTAGATAACACCAGTCATTTCCCCATAATTGAACAGAACCCAGTCATCTTCCCGTTGAAGGACAATGGTGCCATTAGAAGGCCCTACAGTCAAAAGGACCATGCATTATTGATCTGAGCCGCCATCCCTCCCGAAACACTATTACCAGGAAAGACTGGGACTTGGTGGGACCTACCGCGCCGCTGCGCACTTCGAGGGCATCCATTAAACATCGGCCCGTTCCAAACCGGAGCTGACATCATTAAAACATGTGCTATGGATGACGGCTTCATAAATGTTCCAGCAGACACGTAACGGTGATATACTTCCCCGTGTTCTTAGTGCTTTTCGCTGTAAGAGAGCGCTCGCGGTCGGCTCGCGGTGACAGCGGAGCGGGCCGATTCATTACAAGCCTGTTCATTACAGTGAAGCCTCGCCCCCGATGTGGGGTTCAGGCCCGAGCCACCCACCGAATTTATAAAGCGATTAGTCAACTACAAAGTGTTACGAATCGTATTATTCAAGTTCAATGGCTTCGTGGGGCTTTTGGTGAAGTGAAGCATTTCCTTTGTCTGGATGTAACTAATGGTTCTGATCTGGGGTTCGCTGCAGTTGGTCAGGTCCAGGATCAGCAACACTATGAGCCCAGAGAATGAGATGAACATCCTGAATGACCAGGTTATTTTTCCATCGTCGATTTCTTCTTCCCTGATGGCACGGGTGTATTCCCAGACGACAACGCCAGGATTCATGGGGCTCTCTCATTGTGAAAAGAGCGGATCAGGGAGCGGGAGACAGATCGTCCGGCAAAGAGGCTAGTTCTTGACCCCGTTGAGAATCTTTGGGATGTGCTGGAGAAGGCTTTGCGCCGTGGTCACACTCTCCCGTCATTGATACAAGACCTCGGTGAAAAATGAATGCCACGCTGGATCTCGAGGGTGCTAGACATGTTTGTAATGAGAGGACGTGAAGCCAAAGCGGGTCCACGCTCTGAATCAGGTGCAGGATTATTATGCAGCTACTTTCCCTCACACAAAATGGGAAGGGAAAAGACTTTTGAAAAACTCTTATCTCTCTGTGATAAAATATAGCCATGTCTGTCCCGGAGGTCTCTGGAAACCAGGGAGCTTGTACACTCAGCCTGATTCCTTCATCGAGATATTGAAACTTGTCGGAGGGATGCACCTTTCTTGAGATTTCAAAAAAAAATTGGGACAGGGCACAGAACCATCAAAAGTCGATCTCAAAACTCCGTCTTTAGATCATTCCTGACCGAGCCTAAACATTTTAGCTCGTGTGTTTCGATCAACAACGGTTGTGTTTACACTTTTCTCACATTGGCGATGTCTCTCAGCGCTGGACACCTTGTACTTCTGGACACTTCAGGTCAGTGGCAGCTGCTGAAAACGACAGCACTGGTAGATACTGGATTCCTTTTCTTGTCATCTCACTTCTTTACAACCCTGTCGGCTATTGGCAACAAAACATTTGATTGTTGTGTCCAAGACTGTACAGTTTTCCAGGGCAAGACTGGAACATTTTGTGTCTGTAGGTGCTTCTTCAGAGTGATAGTCTGTGAGATTGCAAAGCGGGGAGAGAGAGATGGAAATTTGAAAGTAAACGATCAAGCTCCCTCCTCCTCTACTCAGACAGAATGAGAATAGTTTGTATTGCCATTGTTGGTGTTCCCAACTAGGAATTGTTTCGGTTCAATCATGCAACATGAGACACACATAACTCAGATAAATCATAAACTATAACAACTTTAAAACTGTAGACTATGGCATGCATAAAGAAGATCAAAATAAAATATGATACAGTGCCTTGCGAAAGTATTCTTTTCGACCTTTTGCCACATTTCAGGCTTCAAACACAATCATGAAGTGAAACGAAATGTATTGGATATTTCAAACATTTTTAACATCGGTTTTGCACATTGAGAGACTGAAATATTTGCCCATTCCTCCTTGCAAAACAGCTGGAGCTCAGTGAAGTTGGATGGACAGCGTTTGTGAACAGCAGTTTTCAGTTCTTTCCACAGATTCTCCATTGGATTAAGGTCTGGACTTTGACTTGGCCATTCTAACACCTGGATATGTTTATTTGTGAACCACTCTATTGTAGATGTTGCTTTATGTTTTGGATCATTGTCTTGTTGGAAGACAAATCTCCGTCCCAGTCTCAGGTCTTTTGCAGACTCCATCAGGTTTTCTTCCAGAATGGTCCTGTATTTGGCTCCATCCATCTTCCCTGTCCCTGCTGAAGAAAAGCAGGCCCAAACCATGATGCTGCCACCACCATGTTTGACAGTGGGGATGGTGTGTTCAGGGTGATGAGCTGTGTTGCTTTTACGCCAAACATAACATTTTGCATTGTTGCCAAAAAGTTGTATTTTGGTTTCATCTGACCAGAGCACCTTCTTCCACATGTTTGGTGTGTCTCCCAGGTGGCTTGTGGCAAACTTTAAACGACACTTTTTATGGATATCTTTAAGAAATGGCTTTCTTCTTGCCACTCTTCCATAAAGGCCAGAGTTGTGCAGTATACGACTGATTGTTGTCCTATGGACAGAGTCTCCCACCTCAGCTGTACATTTCTGCAGTTCATCCAGAGTGATCATGGGCCTCTTGGCAGCATCTCTGATCAGTTTTCTCCATGTATGAGCTAAAAGTTTAGAGGGACGGCCGGGTCTTTGTAGATTTGCAGTGGTCTGATACTCCTTCCATTTCAATATTATCGCTTGCACAGTGCTCCTTGGGATGTTTAAAGCTTGGGAAATCTTTTTGTATCCAAATCCGGCTTTAAACTTCTCCACAACAGTATCTCGGACCTGCCTGGTGTGTTCCTTGTTCTTCATGATGCTCTCTGAGCTTTAAACTGACCTCTGAGACTATCACAGAGCAGGTGCATTTATACGGAGACTTGTTCACACACAGGTGGATTCTATTCATCATCATTAGTCATTTAGGTCAACATTGGATCATTCAGAGATCCTCACTGAACTTCTGGAGAGAGTTTGCTGCACTGAAAGTAAAGGGGCTGAATCATTTTGCACGCCCAATTTTTCAGTTTTTTATTTGTTAAAAATGTTTGAAATATCAAATACATTTCGTTTCACTTCATGATTACGTCCCACTTGTTGTTGGTTCTTCACAAAAAATTACCGTTTTATATCTTTATGTTTGAAGCCTGAAATGTGGCAAAAGTTCGAGAGGGCCAAATACTTTTGCAAGGCACTGTAAATACAACAGCAATTTGACACAGAACAGCGTGAGTGCATTTACAGATGTGATTGGACCTGAGGGGAAGCTCGTCTCATTGGTCAAAGTGACGACCCCAGGGGACTCCGATGAGTTGGTGAGATCGATCATGGAAGGGAGTGACTGTAGAAAAAAACTAACGTCACATCAAAACACAGGCACATCAGTATAGGCAATCCATTCCATTTGTAAAACTTACAGACTATCCCTTTAAGCGCACACTTTTCCAGAGAAGCTAACAATTTCTCTGTTGCGCCGGTGCAATAACTAAACATCCTGTTCTGGATATTCTGCAGTTATTTAAATGTGGAGTATGTTATGTATCATTCAAACGCCTTGATACGGAGTAATGCTATATGGGTTGTAATGGTGATGATGAATAACGGTAATGCCAACACGGTAATATATTCAGCATGGGAAACAAAATAATATATTGTTATTTAAGTTTATGAGCAGGGGTGGCAGTCAATAAGCTTGTCTTCTTCCCACTCCTTTTCGAGCTAAAATGTTAATTATTTTATTTATTTATTTCTCTCTTATGTATATATATTTTCTGTTCTTCTTTCTTGGCTTTTGTGCCTTGTGTGTGTAGCTCGAAATAAAAACTCAAAAAAAATAAAAAAATTAATAAATACATTTTTCCAAGTGAAAGTGCACATGTCAAGAGAGCTGGCCCAAAATGTGAAAATTGAAAATAATGATTTTTTTTTGGCTGCAGTGTGTTCCCGCCTGGTCTGGAACGGATCGCTGGAAGGTTCAACTCTTTAGGCCAACCAGTGCCTCATGAAATATTACTAACGTTGCGCTCGGTGAAGTAAACTGACAGCGCGCGGTGCTTATTCTCCCCGGCTGTGCGAGCGGAGTTACCCCAGCTGTGGAGACGAAAACTGCCACGCGATTGTTCTATAACGCGGCGATGATTAGCCGCTATTGTTTACCTGCGCTATCCAATTACCCGGCGAATCCCATTCCCTTTGAACCGCGGCGAGCGGCGGAGACTGCGGGCCTCGGTGTGATACTTGCATCATTCATAATTGATCCTTTTATAAATATCATCAAGTACCTGCCCCTCGCTACCGTCCTGGAGACCGGAGCGGGCGCCATGATTTATACAATATGTTTGCTACCGAAGGGTAAATAACTCACTACAACCTGATTGTGTGCGTGTGTGTGAAATAATGAACCAATAAACAGAAGTGTATGAAATATTTAGATAATGTTACACCTCCATGTTGTACAACACACACAGCGCTCTGGTGGGAATTGCCCTTTGGAAGAAGCAGATGCTGATTTTTTTCAAGAATGTATAGGATTTCGATAGCAGTGTCCCCAGATGTGACGTAAACGTGTCCAAACCAATTATTGATTTTTAGGTGAGATGCTGGAGGTGAACAGGCTGGGAATGGAAGAGCAGAGAGAACTCTTTGAAACGTTTGCTGTAGACATTAACACAACACAAGATGAAAATGACATAAACACAAGCTAAACATGTATTATAGGGTTAGTTTTGTTGACATAGTTGATAGAACTTGTTGACATTTTTTCCCCCCCTTTGTCGGAGTGGTGACACTTTACCTTTTGTGCAACGTCCTGCCATTCCGACACACCAGACCCCTAACCCTGTTTTAATTATTAAAAATACATGTGCCTATTAGAACTAACCCTAACCTTACCTTAGCCCTAACCTTAAAGGGGCTATGTGGAGTTTGACAGTTTTGTGCTCGTAATTGCCCCCTCAGGCCAAACGCGTAACTGCAGCCTCGATGATAAGCTCGTGCATGAGGCGCTCAGGCTTTACGAGCACCAGAAATAACAGTCCCGTCCTGGTCCATTTACAGATTCGCAGGAATGACTTCAACTGAGTTAAGAAACGTTACTGTTTTGTAAGATATTTAGACCAAATCAGTTTGAGTGAATGTTTTCCAAGATGTGATACTTGAGCAAATGCAGCAAAGTGAATCGACTGAAGAAGCCAAGTAATACAGATAAACGAATGAATGACGTTTGAAGAAAAAAATAATAATACTTGTATACTTTGTATACATAAACGCAGGCCTAATTGTAATAATAAAATAATTCCACTGGTAGACATGCTACTAGGAACAGCCTAAATCGTCTCTTCAATTCAGTGAAGTTTGTACAACATGCACGGACAGTCGGACACCGTTGTTTTGAAGCATCAACAACACTTTTCCTCCACGTATTTAGTAATAAATTCTTACCTTTCAAGCAAAAATAAGCTGCGGGTCTTTTGAAAGATTCTCTCAACATTTTCCGATGTTTACTCTGGTTCTTTGCCTACGCCGATCAGACTCCACTTTTTTGTCACACTCGAATAAACTCTTCGTTTCTTTTCGTTAGTTGGGGTCTGTGCTGGAGTTTTGATGGTGATTGAAGCCGGTATCCTTTTATTCTCCTCTAAATCCATCCTTCCGAAGTTACCACTCGCTCGGCAGCGTCAGTATAGATACAGCTAACGCTACAGCTAACGATACAGCTAACGCTACAGCTAACGCTACAGCTGAGCGTGAACGCATGACGTCATTACACATTACGCTGTTTGCTTGTTCGACCCGAGCATAGACTTGAAGTGACTTCACAGACATATAGAGGCAATCAGGGTGAAAAGGCCAGGGCTCATTCTACTCACCAGGTCATTGCTGGAGCATGTATGAGGAATACATTTTTAATTTGTATACATTTATTTGTGGTTAAACTTATGTATAGTCCCATTAAGGACAGTAGAGTTTACAAACCAACCCTAACCTTAAGGATAGAGGAGTTTACAAACTGACCCTAACCTTACCTTAGCCCTAACCTTAAGGATAGTGGAGTTTACAAACTGACCCTAACCTTACCTTAGCCCTAACCTTAAGGATAGTGGAGTTTACAAGCTAACCCTAACCTTACCTTAGCCCTAACCTTAAGGATAGTGGAGTTTACAAACTGAACAGGATACGCTCAAAACGTTTGTCGGAATAGAGGTATCAAAAAGTGTTGGATTGGGGGACGTTGCAATGGAGGGTTGTCGGAATGATGGGGTTTCGGTTTGGAGGGCTGTCTAAATGGAGGGTTGTCGGAATTAGGGGTAGACGCCCCCTATAGAGTAGTAAACTGAATGAATACTGCAGTGAGAGGCGTTTTTTGGAGAGTCCAAAGCCAGTATTTAAATCCGAAGAGTAAAGAAGCAGGAGACTAAAAGCTCCCGATGGGCCTGATGCTAATGCCGTTTGATTTTGCTCACTCGAAATGTCACACTTTCACGGACAAAAACTCAATTTGCTTTTCCATTATTTTCCGGTAGGCAATGGAGCGGAGTAAAAACAATTGTCTGATGTATGCATTATGTAGAGGGCTGCAGAAATAGATGTTAACCCCTTAAATGCCGTCTCCCCTGATCAGGGGGCCAGGGTTAGGGTTAGTTAACCCTAACCAGGATATGATTAGGGTTAAGAACGGCAAATGTAACGTAAGTTGTGTTTAACTCACACAGATCTCACACATATTTTTAGAAACTAGAAGGTCTTGGCTTTCAAATTAGGTATCAGACTGTAAGCTCCAATAATTGTTAACCCTATCCCTAATCCTTAACCCTAACCCTAGGGTGGCAGTTAAGTGGTTAAAACGAGGAGGAAAAGGGGAACGGAGCATGTCAGAGGTTTCAGCGATCACTCGGTCGACTGGAGCGCTGGCTGCTGTGGCCATTTGTGGACATTTCTCCACAATTCACCAACTAACTGCCCCCCTAGGGTTAGGGTTAAGGATTAGGGTTAACAATTATTTACATCCAAGTCTCAAAGCGTATTGACTGGAGAGCTTACAGTCTATATGCCAGTGTGAAACCTAATTTGAAAGCCAAGACCTTCTAGTTTCTAAAAATATGTGTGAGATCTGTGTGAGTGAAACACAACTTACGTTACATTTGCCCTAATTATATCCTGATTAGGGTTAACTAACCCTAACCCTAGCCCCCTGATCAGAGGAGACGGTCTATTCATGCTTCATCAGATGCAAGAACAAAATGACATAATTTTGCTCTGAAGTCTGCTGCCAGTCTGGGGCAGGCCAGGAGGCTCGGACACCTCCTTGTAGAGGCAGTTTGCGAAGGAAGTAGAGTCGCTCTTGGGCTCTCCTGGCCAGAGCTGTTGAATTGTTGGTTCAAGAGAAGTCCTCTATTTACCACACTGACAGAATGGGAGATGGGGGGTTGTTCATATTGTGAATATAACTTATGCTACTCTGTCATATTATAATTACTCTCCTTTTCAAAACATGATATAATCTAAAAGTACTGGTATAAATAGTTGTGATGTGTAATCTGCATGTTTCTGTCATCACGGCAATGAATGAAATAGTTATGTTTTGTGTTGACGCTCCACCCACTTCATAAAGTAGCTAGCGGCAGCGGCTAATGGATCAGTCTGCGCACAACAAAGTTACGCTAAGACGGTGCGCAACTCTATGAAGACCAAACTCATCTAAGTTTTGCTATGATTGTAGCCTTCATATTTGACAATAACCGCCTGAAACGTGAGTGCATCTACAAGCTAAGCTATAAAGCTAACGGATAGCTCTACTTTACAGTGTGTCTGAGGCTACTCTGACCGGGTGGCTGTCCATGACTTCGGGCTGCTCACAGGTAAGTGCAGTAAGGGCAAGCACTATTTGCGACTCACGGCAACTTCCGGTGACTTGCGTGACTCGCGAGTCATGAGTCGCGGGTCACCAGTGCCTTACACAGCTTTATCAGCTATTATATGTTTGTATTGCTCTCCATATATTGTTAACCAGTGACTCGCGTGACTCATGAGTCACTACTCGTCTAATACCACCATGGCTCGCAGTTAAAAACACCACAACTCTTTGTTTGTAATGACACTATATGGATCTGGATGAACAGTTTACATGTTATCAGTGCCTTACACACGCTTTATCAGCTATTATGTGTTTGTATTGCTCTCCATATATTGTTAACCAGTGACTCGCGTGACTCATGAGTCACTACTCGTCTAATACCACCATGGCTCGCAGTTAAAAACACCACAACTCTTTGTTTGTAATGACACTATATGGATCTGGATGAACAGTTTACATGTTATCAGTGCCTTACACACGCTTTATCAGCTATTATGTGTTTGTATTGCTCTCCATATATTGTTAACCAGTGACTCGCAAGTCATGAGTCACTACTCGTCTAATACCACCAGAGGGCGCCGCCTAATTTCACTTTGAATCCTACACTACGTTGGACATCTCGCTTGTTTTATCTAGTCCTTTCAATTTCCACCAAAATATTAAGGTGAGGTATTTTTGTTTCCTTTGTATGTCGGTGTTTTCATTATTTTGTGAAAATTTGAAAAGCCATGATACTCTGACATTGAAACAGAAACAACAAAACATAAAATAAACACTAGTTAAAAGTTTTGACTTTCGCCACGTGTTTAGACTTCCCATGGTCAATTTGGGAGGTCAATCTGGAATGGATTATTGCATTGGGCAATTATTATTATCATTATTATTTAGTAGTGGTAGTAGTAATAGTTGTAGTAGTACTTAGTAGTAGTGGCAGTAGTAGTAGTGATTTACACATAAGTGTAGGCTTAGTTAAGGCTGTATTTTTCAGCATAACCTACTCTACTAATAAATTATTTTTAATTTAACCGTAACTCTGTAAATAAAATTTGGAAATTTTGTAGCGCAAACGTTAGTTTATGTTTAAGTTTATGTTTAATCATAATCACCTAAAATTTGAGAAAGCTATTCTTATTTGCAACAATGTTTTTTGTTTGATTTATCCAAATTGTTTACCAATGAAGTCAAATGCAAAATAACCACTGCTATTGTTTAGGTTATGGACACCGAAGACACTGCTTCTTTCAAAAATGGAAAGTAAGTCTGACTCATGGAAGTGGCTTTTGTATTTGCCTCTCAACCTTTTAGCATCACATACATTGTCACCCAAATCTCTGTTGAATAGGCTTTAGTTGATCTGTTTGTTGAGTCAATATGCATTATGACCCTAAGAGATCATAATTCTTCAGAGGTCATAATGGTCAGTGACACCTCCTATAAGTCAGGTTTCACTAACTTACAGGATTAATTACGTTTCTGATCAGAGTTACAAAAAATGAGAGTACGAACACATTTTTAAACTACTCTATAGTATATTTGTCACTGTTTGTGCTAACATTATTTTTCATTTTTGCTTATAATTTGTCATTAGTTAGAGCATTTCGGTGACTGTTCTGTGGCGCTTGTGGCCTATAGAAGCACTAAACCTGTAGAGTTACGTGGTGTTGCATTAAATAACTGTTCCTTTATTGGTAATTTGTCATACAATATCTAATCAATCCTACACTTTTATGTTCTTTGCAGCTTCACATCAGATAGCACAGAAGCCGTTTTTGCCTTAGCGAGTAGGCAGTGTGTATTTTGCAATCACAAGGAGCGAGGTGATCGGTCCCATTTACTCAAGAGGCATTTGAAAAATGCAGTGCGTTTCTTGTTCAGCGAAAAAGGTACAACATTTAAAGCACTTTACGTAATACATACAATATAGTTGACGTTTCGTATTCATTCATTAATGTATTTCATTTTAGAGAAGTTTGTTGTTGCATGCGCTTGTAGACTCAAAGGACAAAAGGAGCCACTTCCACTGCCCTTTTTGTAAATATATGCCAGTGACCCGAGGAGCAAACTTTATTAGACATTTAAAAGCCATTCATAGTAGGTGTTTGATATTGCAAAAATGTTTCATGTAATTATCGAGTAATTTGTTTATTTATTTATAGATGTCAAAGGAGAAACTAAACGATGTGATGGTGAGTTTTGTTGCATGTGTTGTACTGTTTTTGTTTTGTTTTTTTATTGTATGAGCTTGTACATACTGCTGATGAAAATGGTTAGATGAGTGAATGGGGATATGAAGGTCCAAAAATGTATGTGAGTGTTTGAGAGTGCGCATGGGTGACAATGGATGGAAATTAGCCCAAGGCTACAATCCGGTGTGGCTTGCTAACATGCATGAGACCCCTGTATGTTCATTAACATGCACTGTCCCGACCAAAAAAAACATAAATTAACAAAATATGTGATATTTTTCTTTCCAGACTGGAGCACTTTGAACACCAAGGTGGCCGAGGAAACCTCTACAAATAAAAAAACATTCTCATGCCCTCATTGTCCTGCTCAGTTGAGCTTAGAAAAAAGTTTGAAGAGGCACATCAAAGACGTCCACAATGTAGAAATAATCCCCATGTTATGCATTGATCCTGCCCATGGCATATATGCCACCCCCAAATTTCCCCATAGTCCGTATATCCCCCTCCATGTCATTAAATGCACAAACCCACCCCAGTTAGAATGCGAGAATGCAAAGTGTAGGACTTTCATGAAAATAGCTATGAGCTCTGGAAATCCGGGCAAAGAATGTGCACATCTTGAGCGCACGAAACACGCACAACCCTACCAAAAGCCTGCTGGTCTCACACCACAGTCACTTGAAGATATGTGCCAGAAAAGCCTCATATCAAAGGAATGGAGTGAAAAATGCCTACTACTGAATAATTTGGCAAATGCTGCTGGGGTTGACAGTATTTATCCAATTTCTTTTCAAAGCAAAACCCAGGACCATCCTTGGCATTTTTTTTCTGTTTTTACAAACCAGCAGGATAATTGGTGCCCCTTCAGAAGAACCAGGGTCACATTTGATGCTACAGCTGGACAATGGCACTGTCAATGCAGGGGAACTGGAACATCACACCGATGTTTGCATCGGATGATGTGTATGTGGTGGATGTATCAAGAGTCTCCTAGGACACTCATGGAGACATCAGACATCAAGGAAGACAATATTGAGGACCTCGAAAACCACATTGCAGACAACAGTGTTTCATGTGATGCATCTGAAATCAAGATCCCAAACATAATCAGCATGACTGAGTACATCTGGGCAAAAAAAAGGATTCCACCTTTGGAAGAGCTCCCACCAGAACTGAGAAACGAGGAAAAAATGCCACCACCATGCTTTGAGCCCTGTGAAAGTATCTGTCCCTATTGCCCTGGCCCTTCTGCTCCAGCACTTAATCCATCTAAAATTGTAACTACACAAGCCATTGTGTATGGCATAAAATATGTAAAAAGAGGTTGGTATGGCACATTATTTTTAGACATTGCTAATGTAGAGATGAAACACATGTTTTGTTTTTTCAGGTTTTTCAGTGGCTGTGAAGGAATGTCCCGTGTGTGGAAACTTTGTGAGGTTCCAAAACTATGCCTCTGGTTTTCATAATTTTAACCAGGTTTTTTTAACTTTGACACTTTGCGAGATGCTCCTTTCTGGTCTGGCTGTAAGTTCAATTATTTCTAAATAAAGTACATGTTTGTTCAAATATATAAATGTAACTATTTATGTGGCGAGTCACTGGTTAACAATACATAGAGAGCCATACCAACGCATAACAGCGGATAAAGCTGTGTAAGGCACTGGTGACCCGCGACTCATGGCTCGTAAGTCACGCGAGTCACCGGTTAACAATACGTAGAGAGCCATACAATCACATAACAGCGGATAAAGCTGTGTAAGGCACTGGTGAGTCGCGAGTCACCGGAAGTTGCCGTGAGTCGCAAATAGTGCTTGCCCTCTCTCGGTAAGTGTTCTGACGTGGTTTCTGCTAATCACCGTTAACGTTGGTAAACTAAAACTGAACAGAAGTTTACACACCTATTTGAACTATATGCCAAACCATTTTGAAGCTTTTGGCCACTCACTGTCGCTAGAATAAATCCTACACCAATCTTTGGTTTATTTGCTATAGGGTGGCGTATTCTGTCTGTATTCCTATAAATCATCAATACAAGTTTAAAATCTATATATCATATTTTTAATACCCTTTTACCATTTTAGTTCAAATAGAAGACAGTATATCTTCTGTTGTACAGAACCTGATTTTATGTTTTTAATAGGAATACTGTCTCTCTCCACACTTTACTGTGATGATACTGACGTTCTAAAACAAAATGTGGTCAACTAGGTTTTGTGCTAAGAGAGTATGATCCAGATTGTAAACTGCCAATCAAATCAATCAACCATTACCATTTGCACTACAAATGTGGCTTATTGGAGTTAATGAATATAACGTTTACATGTGTTCTCGTAATAGCTGTTAAATATTGACAACAATTGGCCTTGTGTGTTAGGTTTTATGGTTAGATAGAATTGTGCCAGATATGTGGGGTCAACATTAACAATGCGATCACATGCACAGGACGGCGATACGTAGCAATGTCGGCCTTTTCCACACAGTATTTCTTCTGCTTGAGCCTCATTATCAAAGCAACAATGCATTAGTACAGTAGTCCTGTCAAAAGTTTTGTCTCAGGTGATGTTTGAAGTGTGTGTCTATTCCATTCACAGCACAAGGTGCAGCTGACAAGACTGGAGTAGGAACTGGGGCGGAGCTGACACAGGTACTGGAGGGGCTAGGGGGCCCTATGGGAAACACAAGCACAGGAAGTTCACTTTAAGTAAAAAATTACTTGAATAAAAAGTTATGCCTGCAGCTCCAGAGTGATAAAGAATTCTGTTTTGGTAATCCCATGAAAGCTGCACTGTATGTTTGCTTCCTGTGTTTGGTGAATCACCCAGACTCTGTTACAGACAACAAACTAATGTTTCTATTGTATTCTGTTTTTTATTTTTATTTTTTGAATCGATACCGTCGTAATAATACCTGATTGTGTGTGTGTGTGTGAGTGAGAGAGAATCATTGTGCATCAGTAAATGAAAAGTTTGATTTTGTTGTTGTTGTGATAATACTGATAATAAGTTTATGCACTATGTTTGTCTTTTTTCAGATTAACGCTGAGTTCAAGAGACTGACAACCATCCCTCTTCAGTCCCGTTTCCTCTCTCAGTTGGACATCTTATCTAACAAACTTCTAGCCCTGTTTAAGAAGAGGGGAGGACAAATTGGAAAGAAGCTGCAAGAACTGATGAAATCCATGACAGATGTAAGAAGTGTGACATATTTTCCAAATTTATGTTTAATACTGGTGTCCTCTGTGATGTAGCTAAATCAACTTTTTGAATCTTTAATTGTGTTATAAACTTTGCCAACTATTTTGAACTCCTGGTTCACTAGTTCAGTCCGTCCATTTTGAGTAATCTTGTTTGCAGTGGTTGTTTCTTCACCTGATTAAGCACATTTTTTAGATATTGTACAAACATATGTATTATACTATATTTTATATATGCTCATAGATCAGTGGTTCTTAACTTAAAGTTCACACACAAATGGTACCTCATAAAGTAGTGACTTTCCAAATAGCACCAGGCCTGAATATAAATAAACTTTATCGATCCTTTTCAGAAAATTATGCTTTTGCAGCTGCACACACAAACTGCACATTCATATCATTCAGATATTGTTAAAGTACTGTTAATACTTTTCATTACCCCTTTCCTTTGAACTGTGTATTTGCAACTTGAAATGAAGCTTATGCGCAAATTCAACAAGGAAGACTCACCAGCTGCATCAACCACCGATCATCACGGCAGCTGCTTCCACTCACCAATCATCGCTCCAAGATTCCTTCATAAGCACCACGGCCCATCACTCCGAGTTTCCCAGCCGTGCTGCAACCCTCCTCCACCCCAATTCTCCACCTGGGCTCTCTCGGCGCTGCTCGAACGTCTGGTCACCCTGGGTCTTCTACCACCACCAGTGTCCAGGCTCCGGGGGAAGAGCCCGGCTATCATTCTAAGCGGTGCGGATTTATCTTTCATCCAATCTTCCGCCGGGGTCTGAGCCCCAAATTATGTTCTGCCTTCATTCAATAAAACGTCTAAAACGCTGTTCTGTCTGTGTGAGTCTTATCAGGTTGAATTATTATTATTTTTCTAAAGCAAGATTAAATTAGGAATAAACCTGGTATAAAAAAAAAACTTTAAAAAAGGCCTGTATCAGACGAAATGTTGTTAAAGCTGGGAGTAAACTATTTCTAAACCAAAAAAAAAAAAAAAAAGCATAACTAAAGCATGAGAAGAAGTACACAACATGTGTTTTTGTGTGTAGTACTGTATGATTTGGGATCTAAGCCGGTCTGTTATGCACCCAGGAATCCAGTGATGAAGATGTCGACGCTGGAAGGGAGTGTATTTTGAGGGCATTGTGCATTATGTACCTGAACGAGGACCCTGACATCTTGATAAAAGAGCATGTGGTGAGTACAATATTACCAGAGGTTGGCTTTGATTAATACTATACAATAGTTACATATATAGGAAACATGTTTTAGATATTTAAAGGTTTATGTAGCAGCACGTGTTAGTAGCTATGACAAACTAGACCACGCATTTCTTCATGGCTCTGTATTCATTTTAGCTGCGACTGACTATAGCCCTGTTGAAACATGATACTGAATAGCTGTGTACAAAGCATGGAAGCATCTACAAGATGAGCTATAAAACAAAACACAAATGATAAAGGCATTAATTGACTCTTGTCCTTCTATAGTTCTGTGTGTGGTGCACATGGTGTGTGCTGGGCACCAGGCACCAAGGGGGTCGCCTGGCCTGCCAAACTACATGCTTTTTCAAAGATTCTTCAAAGTCATGTAGTCTGGGAGCGAGCGGGATCTCAGCAATTTCCCGGTGGGCGTGATTGACAGACGAGACCAACCAATTAGAGAAACGCTGGATATGACGCAGAAATAAGCGGCACAAAGATTTTTCAAAAACTTAATTTTTCATTTGATTTAAAACGGACGAAAGAGCAAAAAACAACAATATATCAGTTGCCATGCCGCCATCTTTAATGTTTTGGAAGAGTGTGGTGACATCTTCGTCTCTCGGTCCGTGATTTGACTAATATGGGTAAAATCGGGAAATGATTGGCAGTAAAAGGAGGAGAATCTGTTTGGCCAGGCAACAAGGGGGGAGCCGTAGAACTGTGTTATGAATACATACAAAGCAATTATAATTGAAATTCACATTGAATATTTTAATGAGTATACCGAATTATAAAATGTGATCAAGGGTATTGGCGTAACAGCCGAAAAATCTTAACCAGACAATGTATTAATTTAGGACCTTCTCTGTTACTATGCTCCGGTTTCCCCTACCACTAAAAACATGTACAATAGGCCAGGATGAATGAGAGTGTGTTTGAGAGTGCGCATGGAGGACGACGGATGCAAATTAGCCCAAGGCTACAATCCGGTGTGGCTTGTTTACATGCATGAGACCCATGTATGTTCATTAACATGCACTGTCCTGACCAAATAAACCAATAAATAAATGTTCGAATTGTTTGGCTGAAATACTGGGAATACTGTTCATGTTCTGTTAAAACCTGACCAATTCGGCTCCAAAGTTTGGGGGGAATGTGCAATCATAAATGTGCGGCAGCAGGTAAGAGTGGGGCAGGGCTAGGACAACAACCTCAAAAGAGACGGGCAGCGGGCTGGAACGGTACATTCAAGGCCATTCGCACGCATTATTACTACACTCAACAAACATTTAAACATAACAGTTTTGTTTTTGCTCTCATTCTTCATTGGGTCATGTCCGTCTTTTAGCAGTTGGGAGAGGCAAACAAGCAGATTTTGGTAAATCTATCTGCTCAAATAAATATTCACTCGATACAACTAGTATTTTTTAAAGGTCCTATATCATGCAAAATCGACTTTTTGGAGCTTTTAACCATGTTGTTATGCTATTTCCTTATCAAAAACACCCCCAGAGTGGTTTTTGGATTCATTCACGCAGTTCTCAGTAATCCTCCTGAATCCTGCTCTCTGAGCAGCTGCTCCGCCCTCTCCTGGTAAACGACTGGCTTGTTCAGTTGTGTCGTCACAGCGGAACGGAAGTGTTCGACGTCTGTAATCTAATGCCTGATTTTTCATTATTTCTGTCGTAAAAAAAAATAAAAAAAATAAATGAAAGTGCCTGACGCGTCCGCGCTGCCCCTGCAGAGAAATCAAACGCACCCCCTGAGCGTCTGAGCAGATGTCGTGTTTGCACCGAAAGCTGTCAAGAAGGAGCTCTTTCTAACCTACTCTGGAGTCTGGACACCTGTTCTTTTTTCTAACGATAATGTCACGGAGAAAAGCGCGTTTGGCTACGAGGACAGGACTTTATTCAACCTAAAGAAGGCAACCACTCGCCAGAAGTTGGAATTTCTCTCCAGGATTCAGCGACCATCAGCCAAAATAGTGTTTGTCTGTGACCGTCACTGATGGATGCTTGGTGAACCTTGGCCAGAATCGAAGTGGATTAACTTTTATAACCAACATAATGGAATCATCAGAGCGGTGAGTCAATCAAAATGCGTGTTAGCGTGTGTGTTAGCCATTATATATATTTCTACTACTGCTAAAGTTGTATGAGCGGAGAGAGGGGGCGGAGTTAACTGAATCCAAGCGTTTTGTCTTCCGGGTTGGAAAAATACCTCCAGAAAATACTTATATTTATCACAAAAATTAGTGCTCCGTAGTGGTAGAGGTACAATATATCATATAAATGCCTATACTTTACTTTGGAATGGCTATTATATTGGAATCCTTTAAGTAAAGTGTGCTCATTTATTACCAAAAATGATATATGCAAATTTACAAGCTACACACTGAGCTTCTACAATGTCATTTATTGAACTAATAATTTTGGAAATATTTAAGAATCCAGTAGTTTTCTTGTTTTCCAAATTTTATTCTTTATTTGTATTCCATGTCCTTGTATAGTGACTGCGTCTTAGATTTACATGACCCATTTGGTACAGGTATTACTACAGTATATACCACATTATACATCTTTTTTATAGACGTTGTGAAGAGTGTATCCTGGTTAATGTATTAGCTTTTTGTTACTTTGCAGGGAAACAATGAAGCAGACTTTGAGGACTACACAGAAAACACTACAGTGGGAATCTTCACTGCCAAACAACATGCAGCCCAGTCAAAACCAGATGACATTGGAATAATCCTGGAAGGCCAAATAGTCAACCAAGAACTGGACAATGTTCCGTTGGCTATTGCCCTCCTCTTTGGACTGCTGTATGCCTTAAACACGGACTACCCTCCACAACAGAGGTATTTCTTTGAAGTGGTCCAAAAGGTGATTATGGAGCTTGATGGGGGCACTCTTTCCAGGAAAGCTCAAGTCCTGAAAAATCGGCTCCGTGAATGGGGGTTTAGGAGGTTCACCGTTTCAAATAGTATGAATGTATCTGGAGGATATTACGTTAACACATTTTAAAACCACAACAAGACCTTTTTCTTTCAGTGCACAGTGGTTCTCAACTAGTGGGTCGGGACCCAGAAGAAGGCTGCGGATCCATTTTTAGTGGGTTGCGAGTAGGCCTGGGTACCTTTACATTTAGTTTGATACCGATATTTTTACAATACGTGGTTTTCGATACCTAAACTAACATATTTGTCGTCTAAAGCCAGAAAACAGAACTTTAATGTGTGGAAGATCTGAACAAATATATACAATATTTTTTTCGTCTATTGTCCTTGCACCACCGAGGAAGTTAAGTGAGCATTAGTCAATCGTCACAGGGTTAGCCATCACGTTTCAGTTGTTACATTCGATTGAATCGAGCTGACGCTCAGAGGATGGAAGTCATTTCCAAGTAGGAAAAGCCCAGTTCCAAGCATTGTGCCACTCCATTTGGCCGCGCGCCCGCAGGCAGCAGTTCAATCGAAACGTGGGAGCACTTTTCCCTGGAGTTCGCCCTTTGCCCTGCACCTGTGGCTACATTTACTGTCACCCCCTGTCAAGCTGCGGTTAGAAGGAGTGCTCTTTCCAAATGTCAATAAGTCATTTTGTCTTTAATGATGGCTCTGGTGACATTTGGGACACATGGCCGCAGTCAGCTGAACGCCGCTTAGATCAATATCAATCTGCAGTAATGCACCGAGCTTAGCCTAGCTTAGCCGCACACCACAGACCGACAATTCCCCTCACTCACGAGTGTCTGGTGAGCCTGCCTCAAACTGGATCAATTGTAACGAGTCAAATTTAAAATGCTGTCAGAAGAATATGTGGATTAAGAGTGATGTGGAGAAGATACACTCTTTCATCCAGTAAATAAGGTAAAGCATAACACGGCTGCCTCTAGAAAGTAGCTCCGTCCTCCTTCTCCTTCGAGGCCTACGTCATGACGTCATGAGGTCGACCATCAGGTTCCTCCACAGTGAAATTTGAATTTTTACAGATCATTTCACTTATAAAGACCCCCCCCAAAAAAAAAAAAAAAATATATAGAAAAAAATCTTTGTAACTAATTTATCAACAAAATAAAACTATATAATTAAACCAGGGTCTCTGAAAATATTGGCAATTTTTAACGTAAAGGGCTGTACTTTTATATAAAAAACATAACATTTCTCATATTTATGTTAGTAACTTACAGCAAATGTTTCAAATTGATCTCTCTAATTTTCTTTTTTACTGTTTTGCCATTCTTTGTGGTGTTCTTTATTTTACTTCCTTATTGAAAATGGGCCCAGGATCATGTGACATACGTAATTGGTACTCACATGCACCAATGATGCCGAACTGAGCTAAAATCCTTGAGTTTTTGGCACGATTTGACATTTACAAGAAGTGTGCAGAGTTGTGGATGTGCCAGCGTCAGCACTGTGCTCATGTTCAGTGCTGTGCCTCTGCCTTGTTTTGTTTGTGTACAGTTCTCTCTATATAAATGTCATTGTCACCTCATCCCTCTCTACAATGACTTGTACTTTTGTACTGTCTTCAAAAGTCCCTCTTGGGAAAAGTGCTGCAAATGATCCTTTGAAGCACAATGGTGCATAAATGGCAGTGTAGTTCGTCCCAGCTAACCTCTGTCTTGTGATGTTACCCGTCAGGACATGCAAGAGCATAGAGCTGTATAATGTAACATGGATGTTAACTAAGAGTGAGGAAATATCACTCTCTCCGGCATATAGCCCAGCGCGGGGAGTGTAGCATGCACTCTCAGTGAGTTTCAAAGTGATTATTTCTGTTAGTAAAGCTGCTTGACTTTCTAACAGGGAGACCACAGGCTGTACGTGTCGGCGGAAAGTCCTCCAGAACCATCAGACTGAACACGGGAGCTCCCCAAGGCTGTGTGCTGAGCCCCCTCCTGTTCACTCTGCTGACCCGTGACTGCGCTCCAAAGTACGACTCAAACCTCTTCATCAAGTTTGCAGACGACACAACAGTGGTGGGTCTCATCAACAACAGAGACGAGTCAAACTACAGGAGTGAGGTGAGCAGTCTGGCCATGTGGTGCACACAGAACAACCTCTCTCTAAATGTGGAGAAGACAAAAGAGATTGTTGTGGACTTTCGAAGAGCGCGGGTCCAGCACTAAGTTCCTGGGTGTGCACATCACAGAGAACCTTTCCTGGACCATGCACACTACATCACTGGTCAAGAAAAGTAATCAGCGTCTCTACTTTCTCCGCAAGTTAAGAAGAGCTAGAGTCCCAGCCTCTGTTATGTGCAACTTCTACAGAGGGACTATAGAGAGCACCCTGACCAGCTCCATCACTGTGTGGTTCTTCTACAGAGGGACTATAGAGAGCATCCTGACCAGCTCCATCACTGTGTGGTTCTTCTACAGAGGGACTATAGAGAACATCCTGACCAGTTCCATCACTGTGTGGTTCTTCTACAGAGGGACTATAGAGAACATCCTGACCAGTTCCATCACTGTGTGGTTCTTCTACAGAGGGACTATAGAGAGCATCCTGACCAGCTCCATCACTGTGTGGTTCTTTTACAGAGGGACCATAGAGAGCATCCTGACCAGCTCCATCACTGTGTGGTTCTTCTACAGAGGGACTATAGAGAGCATCCTGACCAGCTCCATCACTGTGTGGTTCTTCTACAGAGGGACTATAGAGAGCATATAGTGTTTTATATAGCACTTTTCTGGACGCTTTACATTACATTATTCACTCCATACTTGGTGGCGGTAAGCTACTATTGTAGTCACAGCTGCCCTGGGGCAGACTGACGGAAGCGAGGCAACCAGTCTGCGCCATCGGCCCCTCCGACCACCACCTGCATCACTCACTCACTACATTCGCTAGGCTTCCTGGTGTTACCAAACGGTCTCCCATCCAAGTACCGACCAGGCCCTTCCTGCTTAGCTTCCAAGGTCTGATGGGATCGGGCAGAGCAAAGGTGGTATTGCCACACCTACTCCACTTTACCTACAAAACAACATCGCCTGTTAACGCCCATGGCCGTGTGGTTTCACTGTGCAACCAGGTTTATCCTTGGCGCTCCGCTAATTATTCTGTGGTCTGTTTAGCTGGCTATAAAAAGTGTCATCAAGACCACAGCGGCTGATATTAGTGAGACATGTTTTGCAGATTTGGTTGCAATTCGAGCACTGACATTTTCAAGCGCGTGTGTACGGGCGTGGCACGTTTTGAAGCTTTTCGCACGTGGGAAGAATTTGACACGTGTCCAGCGCCTCCGAAGCGGCCAACGCTAGAGTTGGGATTGTTGAACCTTTTGGAGAAATTTGCAAACTTCGACCAATCAGGAGCTTTCCCCAACAGTGGTGTTGGAGCGGAGACACCGGCGCAAATCCAATGCTGCAGATGGAAACAGTCAGCATCATGGAGGATTAGCTTCATCGTGTGGTGAACCGGAGCTACAGCAGCTCTGGGACTCTTACAAAGACATACATCACTGTTTCTTTTACCTAAACACCCAGGATTAAAAGCGGCGACAAGAAAACATATTTTAGTGGCTGGATCTGCGCTGGGAATGTGTTTGGGCCTTGATGATGCACAAGCATTCCCAAAGCTAATGCTACAGTTCCGATAGATCATGTAAAAACGAGAAATATGCACAAATAAAGTCAATAAAACCACCTATCCATCCAGCAGGTTAGACTACTGTAACGGCTGCTCACTGGCCTTTCTAAACGAGCTGTTAGAGCTGCAGAACATCCAGAACGCTGCTGCTCGAGTTCTGACAAGAACCAGGAAATACCACCATATTAGTCCAGTGCTCCGGTTCCTGCACTGGCTTCCTGTCACTCAGAGAATAGAATTTAAAACAGCTCTGCTCGTGTACAAGTCTTTTCATGGTTTAGCACCAAAGTCCATCTCTGACATGTTAGAGCCGTATGAACCATCTCGGGCCCTGAGAACTTCAGGGAGGGGTCTCCTGGTGGTTCCCAGAGTCAATAATAAACACGGTGAGGCTGCGTTTCAGTTTCATGCAGCTAAAATCTGGAACAGTCTTCATGAGGATGTGAGACAGGCCTCAACTCTGACAATGTTCAAATCCAGGCTGAAAACAGCTCTTTTTACCCGAGCAGATGAAAACTGAAAGTATTTTATCTGCACTCTTGCCTTTTACTGTAATTGATTAACTTTATGTTGATGTTTTAATGATTGATTTGATCTGTTTTCTTGTAATTTTATGAAACTGTGAAGCACTTTGAATTGCCTTGTGTATGAATTGTGCTCTACAAATAAACTTGCCTTGCCTATATAAAGCATCTGTTTAACAAAGATCACACACTGAGCTGGGCTTATTGTTTTGTAGTAGCTTCGTAGCAGCTAGCTCCAATCGATCTTGTGAAAACAAGCGTAAATAAAGCCGGTAACTACATAAAGCAGCCTTTGTATGCTTGTACAATGACAATAAGGCTCTTTATCTTATCTTATGATGATCACATATTGAGACGACACAACAGACGCATTTGTGGTTTATTGCACACTTTTCATCAACAATGAGCTGTAGGAGATTGTAACAAGCTAACGGGCTAACCCAGACTAGCCATTGTCCCCTCTTTTCAAGCGTATGGGCTAGATATAGGCTTAAGTGATGACAAGATGGCGCTGGTGTGTCTGGTACGCCGCTTGGCTCTGCTCAGTTTTATTTGTTTTATGTTGATTTTAACATCTGTCACAAGGACCATCGACTCACTGCTGGTGTATAATCGTCAAGAATTGCTAAACCTAAAAGAAACGGTGCAATCGTGTACTATTCGTGATGCAAACAACAAGTCAGGTTCATTCTACCTGGCCAACCTGCCTGAGCACCTCCTCAGGGTGAATGCGCCGCTGCCCAGGAAGCGTAAACGCCGAGGAGTCCGATCCGGCCGGCTCGTGAAGCTGAAAGCCTGGTTGGCTTTCAGCTTCGGTCCTCGGATCTTCCACGGGATTACAGAGACTGTTTTCACCGCTATGTCTCGCGACGCACACTCGCTCCAGTTGGTGCTTGGTTGGTGCCCATTACTGGACAACGGGAGGATCTCTGAGCGCTGCGCCCTCGCCGCCCTTCTTTTCGGGTTTCTGGCGGTGTGTCCCCGGGTAACCTCAGGACGCTGAGCCGGGTAGCTCAGGCGGCTACTACAGCTTCTACGACGTGCGCACTGGTCAACGCGAGGTCTGTGGCGAATGAAACTTTCATCCTGCAGGACTTCTTTAGACTTGGATCAACAGCGGGGAGTCTACTGCTTTCTCAGAGTTATTACCTCCGGACTGTACTTTTATCAACGCACCGAGAACCACTGGTCGTGGCGGAGGTATAGCTACTGTTTTAAAGGATTGTGTTCATCACAAAGTGGTATCTGAGTGGTCTTCTTGTTCATTTGAACTGAGCTGTTTTGAGCTGCGACAGGCTGACCCAGTACTGTGCGCTGTCGTTTACAGACCACCGAAGCACAACAAGGATTTGATTAGAGATTTGTATGAATGTGTTGCTTGTGTGCTCACACGTTATGACAGGGTTTTAATTGTCGGAGATTTTAACGTGCATGTATGTTGTCCTTCTAAGCCCATGGTCAGAGAGTTTTTGGACTTGGTGGAAGCTTTTAATCTGACAACATGTCTCTGGCCCAACACAAGTGCACGGGCACACGCTAGACATTGTGTTGTCGTGTGGTTTTCCTGTCAACAATGTCGTTGTCGGAGATGCCGTGTTTTCTGACCACAGCCCTTGATTTTATTGTGGACTTGGAGCTGAAGCTGTCTTACGCGCGCCATGGTCGTGTTATTAAGCCCGACACGGCCGCTGCTTTTTCTCCGCTTTTTACTGCATCGCCTCTGGATCATCTAAACTCCGCTGCATTTATGGACACGGAGCAATTGATGAACTCTTTTATTTCCACCTGCTCTGAAGTCCTGGACAGTGTTGCTCCTCTTAGAGCCATATGTTCTAAGCCAAAGCAGGAACCGTGGCTCGATGACACTACGCGCACAGCTCGGCGTGAGATTCTTAGAGAGTGTTGGAGAAATTATCAAAATGCTGTTAAAGCTGTAAAAACAAAATATTTCTCAAACTTGATTTTTAATAATGTCAGTAAACCTCGAGTTCTTTTTAAAACGATTGGTTCTGTTTTTAATCCGAGTCCGTCCACTTCATTGCAGATGACAAGTGAAACTTGTGAACAATTCCTCTCCTTTTTTAATCCAATCCAATTTATTTATAACGCACTAATAAAAACAACAGAGTTGACCAAAGTGCCGTACAAAAATAAAAATATAAAATACAATCAAATATACACATATACAGTGGCATAAGAGGACGATTTGAACAGTAAAAGTCAACTTCCGAACTAGTTAAATGCCAAAGAGAAAAAATGCGTCTTAAGGCGTGATTTAAAAACAGGAAGGGAGTCAGCCTGTCTAATGCACAGAGGCAGCTCATTCCACAGTTTGGGACCAACCACAGAAAAAGCTCGGTCTCCTCTGAGTTTGCGGTGGGTCCGAGGAACCATAAGCAGCGATTGGTCCACCGATCGTAGCGAACGTGTCGGGGAGTATGACACGAGCAGGTCGGACAGATAACGCGGGGCAAGACCTTTGAGGCATTTAAACACAAATAAAATAATTTTAAAATCAATTCTGTATTTGATTGGAAGCCAGTGAAGGGAAGACAAAACAGGTGAAATGTGATCATGCTTTCGTGAGCCAGTTAAAAGACGCGCTGCGGCGTTCTGAACCAGCTGCAGGCGTGCAAGCGAGGACTGACTAATGCCGGTGTACAGAGCGTTACAGTAGTCCAGCCGTGTCGTAACAAAAGCATGAATCAAAATTTCAAAGTGGTGACTAGAAAGTGAGGACTTTATTTTTTAATGAGAAGGTTGCTGCTATTAGGGCCAACATATCTCCCTCTTCGTTGTGGTGTTTGGTATCCACGCAATGTTCAGCTGTTTTTTGTCAGTTTGGGTCTGTGTCATTGTCTGTGCTCACAGGGATAGTTAAACAACTTAAATCCTCCTCCTGTCCCACAGACCCGGTCCCTCCTCGCTTTTTTAAAGAGGTTTGGGACACCATTGGCTCTGCTGTCAGAGAGATCATCAACAGCAGCTTGGCTTCTGGCATAGTACCTTCTTTTTGCAAGAACGCTGTAGTTGAGCCTTTGATTAATTATTGGCCAATTTCCGATGCACGCATTGTATCAAAAATCTTAGAGAAATGCGTTTTTGCACAGTTGAAAATGGCACTTTAGACCCATATCAGTCAGGCTACAAAGCTTTGCACAGTACTGAATCTGCACTTTTAAAGGTTTTTAATGACTGATTCTGGAGGCTCTGCCATTTTAGTGCTTTTAGACCTAACGGCTGCTTTTGACACAGTCGACCACACAATTCTTTTAGACCGCCTTACAGATCGCGTGGGTGTCAGGGGGACCGCGTTAGAGTGGTTTAGGTCCTACCTGTCAGAGAGGTCATTCTCTGTGGACTCGCTGTGGAGTCCCCCAGGGATCTATCCTTGGACCCATTTTGTTTGCTATATATCTCCTCCCACTTGGAGAGATTTTTAAGAAGCATGGCATGTCTTACCACTTTTATGCAGATGACTGTCAACTGTACATGCCCATTGCTAAGAAATGACCACAGCCCCCTGACACCCCTGCTGGACTGTCTAGGTGACGTCAAGGCTTGGTTAGTCCAGAATTTTTTAAAACTGAATGAGGGAAAAACAGAAATAATGACATTTGGATGTAACCTCACGGACTCACTCCAAAACTATTTGCATCCCAAAGTCACCAGCCTTAGACAGTGATTTTAAATTTGATAAACAGATCAATGGCGTTTTAAAATTGGGTTTTTATCATCTTCGTCTTTTATCTAAAGTTAAGCCTTTTTTATCTTTTAATCTTTTTGAGCAAGTCGTGCACGCTTTTATTTCAAGCCGCCTGGACTACTGTAACGCACTTTACTCGGGAATTAGCCAGAAAGCACTCTGTCGCTTGCAGTTAGTCCAGAACGCTGCGGCACGACTCTTAACAGGGACTAACAAACGTGAACATATCACCCCAATCCTCGCGTCCTTGCACTGGCCCCCTGTTCATTAGGCCCGAGCGGCCTGCCGTAGCAAGGGCCTATTGTAATCGCAACGCAGTGCGCGCAGCGCACTGTACCGAGGTGCGCGGAGCGCACGAAAACAGCGCGAAGCGCTGTCCCCATGTCAAACGTAAACTCACCGTGTAAAACAGTGACTGCCCACACCTCTGGTGTGGGCCCCTTATACTTATAACTGCATATAAGTATAAGGTACAGTGCGCGCAGCGCACTCAACTGAGGTGCGCGGAGCGCACGAAAACAGCGCGAAGCGCTGTCCCCATGTCAAACGTAAACTCACCGTGTAAAACAGTGACTGCCCACACCTCTGGTGTGGGCCCCTATACTTATAATTGCAGCAAAATGAATGGGGGTATATGGCCAACTGTCATACGGAGGTGGATGACGAGCGCGAAGCGCTCGTCATCCACCTCCGAGCCCCACGGGTGCGTGGGGGAAGTCGAAAGCTTTCCAAAAATGTATAATATGATGTTGTCGCGAAAGCGACTATATTGTTTTTGCAGGAAATATTATTATTATTCTTTCTTTCTTTCTTTCTTTCTTCTTCTTTCTTCTGCTCTTTGAGCAGGAATTTGAGCCCCTGAACATAGTCGAAAACTCACCAAACTTTGCCCAAAATTCAGATCCGGTGAAAAATTAATTAAAATGTGTGTTTCGTTTTGGGGAAATAAAAAATGGCGCGACAGCGCCACCTACAAAAGTGAAAATACATTGCGCCTATGGGGAGGGGGCCAACATAAACTTTGTCGCAGAGCGACGGGATTCGGTACAGACATTCGTCCTGTGAGGACAAACAAAATATATTATTGTGGCCACGCCCCCAGATAAACCGGAAGTCCGCCATTTTGACAGGAAGTCGGGAAAATGCTGAGTCAGCGTTTTCGCTGACGTCGCATTTTAACGAACTCCTCCTAGGGCGTTTCACCAAATGAGCCCAAAATCGCTCCACTTCATCTCGAGATGTGGGGCATCAAAAGTTATCCAAATTTTTTGGCTAAGTTTTACGGTTTGTTTGCGGCGAAGCCGCAATCTTTACGAAGATTTTTGCGACTTTCCGAAAACAACAAAATGCTCCCATTTGCACAAACGAACTCCGATTAAAAATCGGAAATATACATTTTATTGACCTTTCACCCCCGGACACAACAAATGTGAAAAGGTGAGATTTGGCGCGATAGCGCCCCCTCTAGGCTGAGAAGAAAATATGCATTATGGGAAAAAAATTAGTTTCTCGGAAATGAATAAAATTCGGCACAATATTAGCTGATGGCATCCCGATCCAAAAAGCCAATGAGACCCATACCGTATTTTGTACGGTGTTGCCATGGAGACGACCAAGGCCCACCATGTTATTCCAATGGGACTGACCCGCATATCACACATTATACACAATTACAGCTCGTTAGCGCCCTCTGTAATGTTCTTGTGAACAGTGGTAAATTGAAGTACGGCCCGTCAGGGCCGTCCGATGCTGCTTGTGAAATAAAAAAGATTTGGGGCGCGATAGCGCCCTCTGCAGGTTGGAGCCATCATTCACATGGAGAGGCTAAAAATCTCGTTTTGATGTTTACTCACAAAGATTAATGGATCTTCAGGGCAATAAAATGTAGTGTGGCCACGTTGGCGCCCTCGGTGGGTTATGGCGCGGCAATGGAGGCACTAAGGGAAGCCTCCATTACATGGTTGCTAGGCGACCAACAGGTGGTCGGCCATTTTGGGAAAAATCGAGTAATCAGCGCCGAAGGCGCCATTTCTTGCCTTTGCTCTTTTATAAACTCGACCTAGGGTGGCAGCGACATTATAACCACGTAGGGCGCGGCAGCGCCTCCCGGTTATTGCGGCGGCGTGCGGCAACCGGCGTCAACCGGCCACCGCGTCCCGCGAGGGCCTCTCGATGCCGCTTGCGGCTTTAATTTTAGAATTGATTTTAAAATGTTATTGTTTGTTTTTAAAGCTTTGAATGGAGTGGCCCCTCAGTATATTACAGACCTCATCCAAATTTACTGGCCCTCGTGCGCTTTGAGGTCTGAGGGCCAGTTCCAGCTCGTGGTTCTGAAGACGAACCGTAAAACCAGAGCGGACAACAGCTCAGGGCCGACAATGGAGAACGCTCTGCCCCTCCACATCCGTACGGCCCCCACCACGGTTTTATTGTTGTTGTTATTGTTGTGGTTGTTCAGCACTTTGGAAACGTTTTGTTGTTTAAATGTGCTATATAAATAAAGTGGATTGGATTGGATTCAATACTGGGAAGATCCTGGCGTAGACCATGGGGATATAGTTAAAGATCCATAGGACTTGGCAGTAGCAAAGAGGGAGACTAGTTAGCCCCAAAACAGCAGTTATTTTTGAGGGAAGAGCTCCTTCCAAGATGCGGCAACGAACACACTCGGAGCAGACGTGCGTCCAGAGCATCCTAATGCTCAGTGACAAGCGTCTGACTTTAATAAGCACAAGCGTCCAACTAGGGGCTTTGGGCTTAGGGGTTTTTGAAGCCCGAGAAGTGTGTGGTCTGAATGCGGCATAACTCATGAGGATGCCTTGGTTGGCTGAGAAAATATGCCTCTTTTTAAAGTTCATAAGCCTTCGGTAGCCTGCACAGTATTCGAGGCTCCTCTGTGTGCATTTCTGCGCTCTCACAAAATAAGCTGTCCCCAGGGAAACGAGCGACTGTTAGTTTTGTTCCAGCCATTTACTGTATTCTTTATTCACCGCCATTACGGCAAATTAATAATTTATACACTGCACAAGCAGAGGTGGTTTCGCGACTTGATTTTACGTACAGATATATTCAAATATTACTCCAGTAAAAGTCAAATTTGCTCAGTTCAAGTAGAAAGTAGAAATTAGCTTAAATGTGGGTTATGAACAATAACGTTGCAGGTTCAAAAATAAAATAATTGTGCCCCAAATGCACCTTCAATAAGGCAACACAGTACATCTGCACAGCGCCACCTTTTGTTACAGAGTGTGCCTTATTAGTTAGGGTGACTAGATGTTCCAGTTTACCCGGGACAGTCCCAGTTTTGAGTCGTTTGTCATACGTCCAAATAGATTTCTCCAAAACCATCGATTTGCCCTGGAATCCAAAGACACAAGTCGGCAGCCTGCGTCTGGAGAAAAACGTAAACAAAGATATTTTTTTGAAAATTGGTGATTTTCACTTTTTTGCAGAATCGTTCAGTTGAAGTCACGAAGTTAGTCCCCAACAAACGCACTTCACTGGAATATATGGGTATTTTATCAATTACAAAGTATAAACCAATTCAAAATCTCAACTCTAGCCTATCCTCAATGCAGATTGGTGCATGTCATGACCATAGGAGGTCAACAGTTTTACCCCACAGCATGGGAAAATACAGTAAAGAAGGTATTTGCAGCATTGTCCCGAATTGTGTCCCAGTTTTTAAGATGGAAAATCTGGTCACCCTATTATTAGGCCTGATATTTAGGGGGCGACTAAACCAAGTTCAAACGCTAACAAGGTTTAAACTGGAACAAGATAAAACTTTGACTGAACAAAAAAAACAAAACAAAAACTGGGACTAAACCAGATCTACTGTAAACCAGATCCAAACAAGGACTAAACAAAGACACCAGGTCCACAGCAGGGCAAACTCTGAACTGTTGCGCTTGTGCTCTTTTTCACGATATTCTAAGTATATGACGAGCACCTGTATAGTCCATCTCTGTCATATTATGGTATTTATTTTTTTTTATTTTTTTTATGTATTCTCGGTCTTATTTTAGTGGTCTTAATATTCTTACTTTTACTTTTTACTTATTTTAACCATGTTTATGCTCTCCCAGTTTCCTCTGGAGGAGCCCTCTGCCTCGGGAGCAGTCATTGGCTGTGGCTGCTGGGGTGCTGTCCTGTGGGTGTCTGGATGGAGGTGTGGTGTTTCTCCCGCGCCTCCCCGGGGCACCCTGTGTTGGTGCCCTGTGGCTACGGCCGAGGTGCTGCTTCCGATGCAGACGGCTCCTTGGATGGTGTTTCCTTACCTGGTTTATCTGTACCCAGCCTTATCTCAGCCTTATGTCCATTGCGTCCATTGTTTTACCTTGAGTGTGTGTGGTGTGTCTCTGGGAAGGTGGAGGAGAATGTTTTAAATCTGTAAAGCACTTTGTGTTACATGAAATGTATGAAACGCGCTATACAAATAAAGATTGTTTGATTGATGTTTCCTCTCACAGAGCAGGAGGATCTGGAGCAGATGCAGTCATTCAAAGTTTTGTTTCCCCTGTTTTGCGGAGGCAGCCATTCAGGATCCAGCTGGTGGGTGTTACAACATCGCACCCAGCTTTGAAGCTCTGCCCTCTATTGTTTTGACACAATTCTTGATCATTTTTGGCCTATATTGAATGTGACTGCTGCCTCATTAATTAGTATGTGTGACCTCATCAAACTTTTTTACTGTATCTTATTCATGGTTTATTTATTCCATGTTTTTAGTTTATTGACTGGTTTGGTTTCACTCGGTTTTATTTTTTTATCCCTATGTACTGTCGATCTTATGTCTCTTTTCACTTGTTTATAAAATGTGCTGTATAAATATAGTGGATTGGATTGAAAAGTACTGCATCTCAACCAGTGTTAATTTTGACAACATATTTTAATTTAGTTTTAGTCTTAGTCTTTTGACGAAAATGTAATTCAGTTTTAGTCAAAAAAATATCTTCAATTTTAGTCGAGATTTAGTCGACTAAAATTGCAAGTCAATTTAGTCGACTAAATTTGTCTTAAATTTAGTCGACTTATTATAATATTCATTATAATCATATTTAATCGAGGTCCTGCTTCATGGAGCTGCTCCCTCATGAACAAAGCTCAGAGCTGCTCCTTTGGCAGTGAGTTTACATGATATGAGGCTCTTTCAGACGGTCAATAGAAGTTTGGATGATTTTAGTCTCTCCTTTTTATTTTTATTTAGTCTCATTTGAGTCGACTAAAATATCTGGACATTTTAGTCATAGTTTTAGTCGCAGGAAAAACTTTAAATTTAGTTTTAGTCCAATTTTAGTCGTCAAAAAAATCACTTCGACTAAAATTAAGACTAAATATTTTAGTCGACGAAATTAACACTGATCTCAACATATTATCACACCCCTACTTTACACAAACCAATGGTATGAAGTACCAATATATTGCCTTTTAACAGAAAGTATGATGGGAAACTTCGTGTCAAACTGGTGCCCATAATGATTGTTTTTTTTTTTTTGGGTGGGGGGTGTTTTTAAACAGAAGGTGTCAGGCAAAATTTAAACCAAATTTGGCGCAGAACTATATCCCAGAGTGAACCATTTGGCCAAACAAAGGGCTTAGACTGCTCTGCTGAAGGGAAGGAAGAAACGAAAGAACAAAGAACATGGAGTCTATTTCATTCCCTTCCAAGTACGCACAGAAACGAAATGAGATCTCCGTTTGCGCGTGGCCAGTCTGGGCTGCGCCGTGCCAAATGTTCCCGCTGAAACGGGGCGGCTGTGGCGGCTCCGCTGCTGCGTGCCAGTCTGTTTCTCTGTCTGTCAGGGTTATTCCGCCGGCTGGCTCGTCGCCCGCCTCCGCTCGCCTTCAAACGCTCGATACAGTCATTAGGAGCCAGTCAATGAGGACGCTTATTGAAGTGACATTTAGCAGTGACAGGTAAGTGCGTGGGCCGAGCTCCCGCAGTAATTAATGTGGCAAACAAAAAGGGATGGAGCAGCTCGTAACGTGATTGTTAAGACTCCCATCTGTGCTTTAATGTGAGCTTTTCATAATCGCCGCGTCATGGACACCTGACCCGGAGTGGCCTTTGTGTTTAAGTCATTGAGCACTGAGCTGGTGTGATCTACAACTGAGGAACTGATACGTCGAGCATTCGGGAGGGTTATTTAGCAACTAATACCACCCAAACATTTACATTTGATCATATTTTTATTGGCCATAACATGTAAACAGTCGAAGAACAGGGAGGAGTAAGTGAGTACACCCCCAGAATATCGCTGAACTGCCCCGCACCATGATTCTCCTGCTCCACACTTCACAGTGAGCATGGATTTTGGATGTTGGTGTGCTGTTCTATCATCCACACATGATGTTGTGTGTTCTTCACAAACTGTTCGACTTTGATGCTCCACTAATGGCAACATATTCTGTGAACTGTATAACCCATGCTGGGACTGCATCAACTAATAAGTCGACTAAACGGCCAACAGGGGGCAGCCCCAGTAGGTTTTCTGGATGGGACGTATGTAACCACGGACACAGATCCACCAACAGTGAAAACCTCCAGGAAACCCCACAAAACAAAATGGATGGAAAGGCGTCATGGTAATCACCCATACAGCCGCAGGGTCACTGAGGTCGAATACGCACTAATATTAACTTTATTTTCCCATAAAAAGTTGCATAATGCACTTATGTTTCAGCAAAAATGTTTAATGCTCTCATTAGACATTAAAAACTCTCGCCATAGCTTCACTACCCAGTCTAGACTTTTTCCTTTTGATTTTTTCTTTTTAAAGAAATACCTGCACAGTGAAGGGGAGCAAGGGGAAAGGGGTGGGAGGAGCATGATGAGATCGCTTAACAATCAGGAAGTGAAACCATTGGATATTTTGTTTTTGCTCTTTTAGAGTGCAAGCCAGTGATAAAGATGGCTGAATCAGTCTCAGAGGCTGCTGCTTTTAAGTCTGAACAGAAAGCAGGAGAGGCTGACTGATCGGGCTATTGATTCGGCATTTTGAGTGAAAAAACTGGTCTTCCATATGAAAAGCGCAGAGAACCACCACCATCGCCACCGCACTCTCGCAGCATGAAAATGAGCGGGCACACGGCCTGCAGTAAACGCTCCTGAGCGCTCGGCCATAGAGCCGTATCACTGTAATCCATCACAGGAACCATTATTCCCACCGGTGATTTCCAGACCAAACCGGGCCCTCGCTCGCTGACCTTGAGGAGGGCCGTGTTAAGGATCGGGACTGCAGCAAATCTCAACCTCGGTGATAGAGCAAAATGCTCTAAGTAAAGTAATAAAAATGGAACTTAAAGTGGATGTGACAAACTACTTACCACACTTGAAAAGGAGAGAGGCAAAGCTCAAAGGGGAAACAATTTAAACACGTCCTGTACATCAGCAGTTCTTTAACTTTAAAGGCACACTGTGTAACATTTTGGACTATACTGTTGCCTTCAATACAAAACATGCTCTTAATGACCAGCTCAACACAGACAATGCCATTACTGCAGTGGGTAATCAAAGAATGGATTTGGATCAGAACCGAACCTGTTTAAATCTCAAATTCTGCTGACTTTAGTCACATCGGAAAAGTGGAAAAAAGATCCGCACAACTGACAAAGTTTTTATTGTTCACACCAGAGTGACGTTTCGGGGTCTTAGCCCTTCATCAGACTTTAGTCACATCTCCATGGAGACGAGCTAGACACATACCCACTCCCAGTAAAGTTACAGTCCTGTCTTAAGAAAGCTCACATGTTTGTTTGCACATTTATGAGGTTTTTTTTTTTAATGAGGAAAATATCTGTCATAAAATATTATTTATTGGGTCAAATTCTACGCAGTGTGGCTTTAAATAAAATGAATATTCACACAAGTCAAAAGCCTGAAATATGTATTGTTTTACAAAACAATCCAAAGAGCTTGTTGCAATAAAACGGTAAACATTCAGATAGTAAAAATGCAAAATGCATAATTATCATAGAGTGCATTTTAAATTTAAAACATGCATGATAAATGGAATTTGTCTTAAACATACAATAAATACTGTAAAGAGTAAAGGCCAGCCTCACAACAAGGCAGTTGGTAAGCTTCCTAACCCCTGGCTCACACTGAATCCGGTTAACGCCAGGTACGGCGTCCGCCAACTTAGAAAGTCATTAAAACCAATGTAGCACACTCACACCGCTCCGCGAAGTCCGGCTCCGGCTACCGAGGCCATCCGGCGGCCTTCCGGCGGCAACGGAAAGAATCCGCAAGAAGTCTATCTTTGCCGGATACCGGAGCCCCCAACGGATCAAGCTGACGAAAAACACGAGCCAAACAGGAAGTCAGGTCTCGTGGGAGAGGAAGATCCGGTGTATTTCAAAATAAAATCTGTCCGCTTACTACTTATTTGGTCTCGTTTTCCGCCTGTAAACGCGTGTAACGTCGTAAATGTAAACATTTCTCCATTACCAGTGACACAGGGGCATTAGTGTGTTTAAAGCATCCACTTCACTGGGGAGAGTCATTGTTCTGGCAAATACGGCTTTTGTTGACAAAAACTACCTATATATGGGGCTATTTATGACGTGAAGTCGCACCAAGAGGGAAACTCACGTGCGCTTCTGTTCTCGCGAGGGCCGTTTCTGTGCCTGGCGCAGCATCTGGCGCCGGAGCTGGCCACAGTGTCAGCCGGACTCAATGTGAGTGGTAGTTTGGGGCAAACCCGGACCGGATCAGGACCGAAACCGGACCGGACCCGGACCGGATTCAGTGTGAGCCGGGCGTTAAACGTGGTACACATGATGTTGTGAGACGAAGGGACTGATCTAAATGTACATCACAATGGTAGGTTGAACAAAACATGGTAAGAACCCCAATGGACACGCTTTGTAAGGAAGGATAACATTTCGCTGTGACCATTTTGGTCCAAAAGGTGTCACTGGAGACGTAATGCAGAGCTGCAGCTGTTCGCTCACTTTGAAGCCCTCAAAGTGTCGGCGGAAATGTTATGTTAGCTGACGATGGTGGTGACGATGGTGGTGATTTCCATTGGTTTGCTGGAAATGAGTAGGGAAGTGGGTGTGTAGCCATCTAATGTCAGTTTTGAACATCTCCAAGCACCGAGTGGACTGCGATCGTCAGGTCACACACTGTCCCTGGAGTTTCACATTTAGTTCATTCAGATGAGATGTAACGACAAGCTCCATACTGTCGTCTTTCCAAATAAAGTATTCTTCTTTTGGGTAAAAAAAAACATCCAGGTCCTTTCGGATGGTCCAAAACCGTTCCGGAACCCTCACTTTACTCAACTACCTGACATTATTATATACAGAGGAGGAGGTCACCATGGGCAGCATTCACCTGAAGTGTAAGAAATAAAAAATAAACGTTTCCCAGCTCCCTTCTCTTTTCCTATCATGGCTGGTGCACCATCAGTAGTGATGGACGGAACATTTTTGATGTCCACTCCTCTTTTATTGAGTAACTGCATGATAGATATCTTCTCCCCAGGCGTGACAAAGTAAGGCCCAATAATTCCTCAGTGAAAGTCCCCTTTAGCTTACACACAACTGTGCTAAGTCTCTGATGTCTACTGACTCATCCGCTAGTGACCGGTAAGGAGCTGCCGTCATGCAGTATCATCCGTTAATCGATTAACAGGAGCTCTGTCCTCCTGGTCGCAGTTTCATTAGATAGTGGGATTTTTAGTTTGACCTTGCCATCAAACTTAGCCTTTCTCCGATGCAGAGGTCATTAAAACATGGGAAATTGAAGTTGCTGATGCTTTTTGTTTGAATCTAAAAGTGTACTCTTTTAAATATACCAATACTGGTAGCTTAAACATGGAGAGTGTTCTTCGTGACTTCAACTGAACGATTCTGCAAAATTATACATTTTCAAAATATTTGCTTGTTTCTCCATTTGCGAGAAAGTGAGTGTGCCGACGGCGAGTCACATATGACGATATGATATGATCTAATGCAATTCAATGGAGCCTTGTATAAAAGTAGGGATGGGCAAATAAAAATTATAATACGACGCAGTTTGGCATCCTCCAAACTCAGTGCTCACATACATTTATAAGTTGCCTTTTAAAATTAGGACAGGCATCGCATTGACATTACTTTAACAGAACACACAATATTAAAGGAACAGGCCACCACTGAGATATGTTCTTTACCTGAGCTTAGATGAGTTGATGCGTACCTGTCTGGTCTTTGTGTGTGCGCTCAGTCACGCAAAACGACCAGAGATGTTGTTAGCATTTGGCCTCTCCCAGGATATTCCTATGGCTCCAAACGGGGCTGAAGTTAGAAGCGACCACGCTCTTCCACGGGCACAAAGATCAGACAGGTGAGTATCAACCCGTCTAAGCTCAGGTAAGAACAGATCTCAGTGTAGAAAAACGGTGGCCTGTTCCTTTAAAGTTGGAATTTCAAAATGTACTGTCACCTACACCAGGGGTCACCGACCTTTTTTCAGCCGAGGGCCACTTCAAGAGCATTAAGTTGTTCGAGAGCTACCAGCAAATCCTAAAAGACTTACATTTTACTTGTAGGATATTGACCCCCTATTATATGAAAATAGCTTTATTTTAAACTCGTACTGAGTCACAAGAACAGAAATAACAGTATTTTTAAGAATCAGATTTAAGAAAATTAAGTGTTTTACACCCAAGGAAAAGTCTCAAGGGCTACTGGGCATGCCCAAAGGGCACCTGGGGGGGCACCTAGGAGCAGCCTGAAACTGCTGCTCCTAGTCGTAGTGATATTCTTCAGTCTGACTCCTTCACAATAAAGCTCTCCCAGCTGCTGGAACAGTGACGACTTTTATTGTGAACAGGAAGCGTTTTGCTGCTTTGACATCGCAGTCAGTGCAAGGGTTTCGCCTTCACGCGCTGTGGATTATTTGTTTTCTGGCGTAAAAAGCGAGGTTTAACGGAGCGTTTGAGTCCGGGATCCGTCATAAAACAAGACCGTAAGAAGACGAGACGCTCACGCCGATCGGATGACTTATTCTTAGGCTTGGACCTTAGCTGTACACGGGAGCAGCTGGATGTGCTTTAGGACAATTAGGATTCATCTTAAAATGTATTTGTTGTGATTTATTTCACTTGCGTGTTTTGATATTTTAACGTTTTAACGTCTGCATGTTTTGCACGCCTCTTGGGCTGGCTGCCAGAGACCCCGAGCATGCTGGGAAGACCTGACCCAATCCGGAGCGGGACGTGATCATGTGCCCATGGACCGCAATGGGGAAAAGGGGAGAGCCAGTTGGTAAGGAGGGAAAAGCGTACGGAGAGTTGGATTGTCCGGGAGAGGAGCCACGGCGTGGAGAGGAGATGTGAGGAGACGTGTTCGGGTGGCCTGTGGACCGGAGTGTGGACGGGGCTGGAACAGCAGGCGGCTGGCAACGGGGGTGAACGGCAGGGCAGGAGCACAGCAGAGGAACGACCCGGGAAAGAGCACCACGACGCTGAACACTTGCTGTGTGGAAGACATAGACTGTATAAAGAATAGACAGCTCCTCCTCACTCCTCCCCGTTTACCAAAATGACCACGTTCGTGGGGGAAATCATGGCGGATTTACAGGCTCCTCCTCTCCAGCTCTGACGAAGCATGTTCCTAAAAAGGGATAAGGGAGGGATCTTGACTGTAGACCCGGCCCTCGCGGGGCGTGTAATGGGCGTGTATTTCTGTTGTAATCACGCCCATGGCCAGGCAGCAACGTAAACGGCCTGTCAATCAAAGTCAGGCTCTCATTAATTACGCAAGATTTCTAAAATTCGTATCTACGATAAAAACCCTGGTGCTTCATATTGTTTTTAACCCAGCGTAATCACAGGAGGAATATCTAGCTCTAGCCACTTCTAAACCATTAAGCACCGGGCATTAACGTTGTTTTTAACGTGTCTAAAGTCCAATGCATTGCAATGGGGGAATAGCGGCCATATGGAGGTACTACAGCAAAGGTGGAGCAATGGCGGCCTCCAGTGTCGTAGTCAAAAAGCAGAGCAGTCAGCGGCCATTGGTGGAAGATTGTGGTGTTTTGTGTATTGTCCCTTTCTGATCTTTTAGTTGAACAAATGTACCTATTTTTTGCATTTTTAACTATATGTTGTTATACATCATTCACTTTGTATGTCTCTGTGATAGTGTTTTGCTGTATGTTTGTGCCTGTTGTATGTCCTACCTGTCTTGACATCAACCTGCCATGGGACTACGGAGGAAAATTAGCCTATATGGCTAACTCCGGTACATTTACATGTTGAAAAACACATGTTGATTAATGTGCACTGTCCCAATTCAAATAAATAAATTTAAATTTAAACACTGTGGGTACTCTGTACTTTGATCAGGCTAGTGGTGCTCCTAAAGTTGGCCTATGGCGACGGGGTCTCGTGGCGTGTGTACTCTGCTGTGTTCTGTCCATCTGCCCAGGTACCCGGAGGTGGACACCTCCCGTGATGGCGGATCGTTTGAGGCGCACCGGAGGATGACCCACCAAGTGTGAGCGCTGCTGGAGGCAGTGTGTAGAACCTCTGCTGGCGCCCCCTTGTGTCTGGATGTACTGTGGAGCCTCGCAGGAGATGGCTTGCGTCCATCCTGGATTTGATCTAACCTAGTTTTAGCTTACCTATTTTAATATACAGTGAGGAAAATAAGTATTTGAACACCCTGCTATTTTGCAAGTTCTCCCACTTAGTCTGAAATTGTCATCGTAGGTGCATGTCCACTGTGAGAGACATAATCTAAAAAAAAAAATCCAGAAATCACAATGTATGATTTTTTTAACTATTTATTTGTGTGATACATCTGCAAATAAGTATTTGAACACCTGATAAAATCAATGTTAATATTTGGTACAGTAGCCTTTGTTTGCAATTACAGAGGTCAAACGTTTCCTGTAGTTTTTCACCAGGTTTGCACACACTCCAGGAGGGATTTTGGCCCACTCCTCCACACAGATCTTCTCTAGATCAGTCAGATTCTGGGCTGTCGCTGAGAAACTGGAGTTTGAGCTCCCTCCAAAGATTCTCTATTGGGTTTAGGTCTGGAGACTGGCTAGGCCACGCCAGAACCTTGATATGCACGTTTAGTGGAATTATGACCAAAACGTTCCATTTTGGTCTCATCTGACCACATGACTTTCTCCCATGACTCCTCTGGATCATCCAAATGGTCATTGGCAAACTTAAGACGGGCCTTGACATGTGCTGGTTTAAGCAAGGGAACCTTCCGTGCCATGCATGATTTCAAACCATGACGTCTCAGTGTATTACCAACAGTAACCTTGGAAACGGTGGTCCCAGCTCTTTTCAGGTCATTGACCAGCTCCCCCCGTGTAGTTCTGGGCTGATTTCTCACCTTTCTTAGGATCATTGAGACCCCACGAGGTGAGATCTTGGATGGAGCCCCAGTCCGAGGGAGATTGACAGTCATGTTTAGCTTCTTCCATTTTCTAATGATTGCTCCAACAGTGGACCTTTTTTCACCAAGCTGCTTGGCAATTTCCCCGTAGCCCTTTCCAACCTTGTGGAGGTGTACAATTTTGTCTCTAGTGTCTTTGGACAGCTCTTTGGTCTTGGCCATGTTAGTAGTTGGATTCTTACTGATTGTATGGGGTGGACAGGTGTCTTTATGCAGCTAACCACCTCAAACAGGTGCATCTAAATTTAGGATAATAAATGGAGTGGAGGTGGACATTTTAAAGGCAGACTAACAGGTCTTTGAGGGTCAGAGTTCTAGCTGATAGACAGGTGTTCAAATACTTATTTGCAGCTGTATCATACAAATAAATAGTTACAAAATCATACATTGTGATTTCTGGATTTTTTTTTTTAGATAATGTCTCTCACAGTGGACATGCACCTACGATGACAATTTCCGACCCCTTCATGATTTCTAAGTGGGAGAACTTGCAAAATAGCAGGGTGTTCACATACTTATTTTCCTCACTGTAGGCCTTCTTAAATAAATGTAATTTAATACCTTTTTAACAGCGACATTCTTATTGGTTACACCACATACAGCTCCCACCTCAACTTTGTTATTGTTGCCATTAACTGTTCCTTCCTCGGTCATTGTCATATTCAAACTCCACCATAAAACGCAAACCCCTGTGACACAATGGTGACTTTATTCAAATACTGGAGGGGATCGCACACAATCTTTTGCTTGCCCTGTTTTAAATTAGTCACAGGAGGTTTGAAAAGTGACTAAATCTGTGTCAAAGTTGACAACGCTTGCTCCAGCTCCACTCTGCTGCTGCCTGCGCTACTGTTGGTTTTCTTCATGACCTCGCTTCACCTGAGTGATCATTGATTGTTTAAAATGTGAAACTATATGATATAGACTCATGGCATGCAAAGTGATATATGTCAAGTCTTTGTTTTAATTTAGAAAAACCCAAAATGAAAATTTCTGAAAATTAGAATATTACATTAAATCAATTAAACAATTGTTTTAAACAAAGAAATGTGGGTCCTCTGAAAACTATAATCCTGCATATATACTTAGTACTTAGTTTGGGTCTTTTACTTGAATGACTGCCTTAATGCGGTTGCGTGGCATGGATGCCCTCAGCCTGTGGCTCTGCTGAGGTGTTATGGAAGACCAGGATGCTTCAACCAGAGGAATCTGACATCTGCAGCCCATGTTCAGGATCCGTCTGTGTGTGGAGGCTCTTGATGCACTGACTCCAGCCTCAGTCCACTCCTTATGAAGGTCCCCCACACTTTTGAATGGCCTTTTCCTGACAGTCTGGAGAGACTGTCCTCTCGCAGTACAATTTCTTCCAAAAGTTACACAAGTACATGTACTTGAGAAAACGTAAATGAGTACTACCCGCCTCTGATCAACTGCTTCTTGTTAGCAGCAGTGTTCAAGGGTATTGGTCCGACAGCCCATTAGTCCAACGTCTCATTATTCTGAAAATGTCCCATTGAGCAGAGGGGCCATTAGTCCGACATCTCTAACCCAGTAGTGTTGTGGATTAGAGAGCCATATACGACCACTGGCCTTAACCTTAAGGTCAGTGGACTCTTGCCTAAACCTAATTTTCAGAAGGAAAATTTTTGTTTTATATATACATTTTCGGAATAATGAGACATTGAACTAATGGGTTGTCAGTCTAATGGGCTGCCCCATAGGCCTGCCGTTCCATCAGAGTATGCACCCATTTTTATGATGCTGCCCCTACAGGCCAAAACTGCCACTGCACCTATGGAACTGCAACAACCTCTGCTGGCAATTCACAGCGCAGAGGCGGTGGTCCAGGCCAAATAACTTCGAGGTCCGCATCCGGACCGGAGTCTGAGTTTGAGATAGCCTGCTATAGACACTGACATAAAAAGTCCTGTGAATTAGATTAATCATAAACCACTGCTTGTCCTTATCGATTTCATCTCAATTCTTTTATCTCTTCATGTGTTCTAACACAAACACCCAAGGCCTCTGACCTGGAGGATCAAAGAAGACAGAAATAAATCCTCCTTAAATGTGTAATCAAACAAGACACAACACTCCTGTTTTCTCCTTATATGTGGAGCGCGTTGGCGTCCCGGGGCACATTAGAATATGCATTCCCCCCCCTCGAGGAAGTGCGTGATGGCCTCCTTTGTGTGGCAGGCTCCGGCTCGGCTCAGCCTACTTTACGGTACGTGTACGGCTGTAGCTGCGATCGAGCGGAGACACTGCAGAGCTTTTTAAAGACGAGCCCCCGGGGTTTGAGGCCAGATGGGTTTTTACAAAAGGGGGTTGAGGAGAAACAGATCCTCGGCACTGGTGCAACGCTACATTAGCTCCTCGTGACGTACGGCGGATTGTTGGCTGCTAATGCACTGTCACAGGAAATTAAAGAGGGGGGAGGGGCGCTTCGCATTGCCTTCTGAAACCAAGCTTCAGATCAGCAGTGTGTGTGAGGCCCTTCTATATTGCCTTAATTTCTGAACATTTTGTCTGACTTTAAGAAAGCAAACAAATCATTCATTTAAATCTACTGTGGCATACAAGAGATAAATAGGGCTATCTACAATATTCAATATTAATTGGAGCTCTAGTAAAGACAGTAAAGTCAGGATTATGAGAGACACGTGGTGAATGAGGATTCAGATTTAATTGAGTGATATCAATTTGAAACTTCAGCTGAACATTACTGATAAAAACCTGAGAAAATGTATTGTATGTTTTCAGCCATTATATATTTTCATATAAGAATAAATAGAGCCAGATTTAAATGTATGATTAATTTTGTTGATATATATATGAGGGGATTTTGGATCTGATTTACTTTTTAAATAGGCTATTTGTAAATGAAAACATCTCTCTAGTTTTATGGGTTCAAAGCTGAATCATTAGAGTCAGAAAAAAAAAAGTCTAAATATTGTTTAGTTATTAGTTTTAGTCATCGGTCCTCAGGCCCAGAGAGAGAAACTTTTACCCAAACTACAGTCATTGTCTTTTAATCCTTCCTCACAGGTGAAGAACCTGGGTGTGATGTTTGACTCTGAGCTGACTTTAATTCCACACATTAAGAATATCACAAAGATAGGTTTTTACCATCTAAAGAACATAGCCAGAGTCCGCCCCATTCTCTCTCGGGCCAACACGGAGACGCTCATGCATGCTTTTATCACCAGTCGTATTGACTACTGTAATGCCCTGCTTTCTGGTCTTCCCAAAAAGAGGATCTCAGGTTTTACCTTATGAACCTTCACGGCCCCTTCGCTCCTCCTAGTTATTCCTAAAGTCAACAGAAAGACTCACGGCGAGGCGTCTTTCCAGTATTATGGCCCTCACCTCTGGATCAACCTGCCGGAGGAGCTCAGGACCGCAGAGAACGTTCATGTTTTTAAGAGCAGGCTCAAGACCCACCTTTTTAGCTTAAAAGCTAAGCTAAAAAGATGGGTCTATTTATCTAGTCCTAATTATCCATCCATCCATTTTCTTCCACTTGTCCGTTGCCGGGTCGTGGGGGCAGCTGTTGGAGCTGCACCAGCCCCTATGGCTCCTCCTGCAGGTGGTGAGTCCACAGAAGGACGGCCTCATGGTTCCAAACGGGCCTGTTGGTCTCTCATATATATATATATATATATATATATACATACATGTATGTGTGTGTGTGTGTGTGTGTGTGTGTGTGTGTGTGTGTGTGTGTGCATGTGTGTGTGTGACCAGTCACTAGAACCAGGGACTCAAGTCGGTTCTGGGGCATTTTGAGATTTTCACAGATTGTTAAAGTGTAGTCTCAGTATATTTAGAGACGTAGCGGTGATTTGAAGTTAACAATTCCAAAAATGCCAAAGGGCAGAAAAACCCGTCTGAAGTTTAGGGCAGTTCTCACCTCTCTCTGCTGTTGAGAATCACAAGGGCTCATTTACATCTCATTTAGAGAAGCCACACCCCCGTAAAGCTCCCCACTGTCATGTCATGTTATGTGCATGTTGGGCCATAGTGATGTAGATAATGGATATAGTGTAATCAACTGTACAGACAAGAAATAGATCATCTAAAAATGAAATGAAATATAAGAGATACAAAGACAAATTGGTAACTATATTAAGTAGTCGAATTAAAAAAGAGTAACCATAAACTGTCGGTGACGGTGGCGCAGATGGTAGAGCGGGTCGTCTCATGGTCGGGGGTTCGAATCCCGCCTCCTGAAGGTGCACATTGTCGTTGTGTCCTTGGGCAAGACACTTCACCCACCTTGCCTCCAGTGTCTGCGTACACTGGTGTGTGAATGAGAGTGTGAATGGGTGAAGCCCCTATGAGAGACCAACAGGCCCGTTTGGAACCATGAGGCTGTCCTTCTGTGGACTCACCACCTGCAGGAGGAGCCATAGGGGACTGGTGCAGCTCCAACAGCGGCCCCCACGACCCTGCAACGGACAAGTGGGAGAAAATGGATGGATGGATAACCATAAACTGCCCTATAGATTACATTATCCATAATGATGATGAAAAAATAGAAGATGGGCGACGGTGGCGCAGATGGTAGAGCGGGTCGTCCCATGATTGGAAGGTCGGGGGTTCGAATCCAGCCTCCTGATGTCATTGTGTCCTTGGGCAAGACACTTCACCCACCTTGCCATTGAGTGAATCCTTGCTGTAAAGCGCTTTGAGTGCCTAATGTAGGTGGAAAAGCGCTATATAAGTATATAATATATACTTATATAGCGCTATAAGACCATTTACCAAGATATGAGTAAAGTTGTCGAGCAATTTAATAAGTACTTTGCAAATATAGGACCCAATCTTGCAGAGAAAATCATATCATCATCTTATCGTATGCATATGGACATCGTTAGGGAACGGGAATTGATAAGATTTTATTTATATCAATGCCGTCAATAATTTTACCTATCGATTAGATTCTTTATCGATACCTGACTTGTCTGTGTGTTGGGGAAAAGCAGGGAATGAATGTGCTTTCGATAAACTCATTAAATTAAGCAAGTTCCCAAATATACTGTGGCTCCTGCAGGCACTCAGCCTGGCTTCCTCAAATATAATAACAGAACTCTTTCTCAGTCCAAACGCTACATTCTCCTTCCCCCTGTCCGTGTGAACGACTTCTGCTGCGGCCCGTTAGCCAGCGCTGCGAGAGATCAGCTCATATAGCGCACTCATAGCGGGACGGGCAGAGGTCGACCCGCTCACAGTGCGCTCAGGGCGGGGACAGGCGGCTGCAGACTCCGCTCTGAGCCCCGGGCCTGAGCGGAGTCTGCCGAGGTGTGGGACAGACAGTCTCGGACCCAGGCGGCAGGGAGGACGGAGCGTCAGCTAGGGATGCGCTGACTACTTTTATGGAGTAGTTTAAGTTTGTAGAGATCGGGTCATATATATATATATATATATATATATATATATTATGCAGGGCGTATTGCTTTGAATGTTGTAATCTGTCTGGAAAGCACTTTGTGATATCTTTAGGTATGAAAAGCACTTTATAAATAAAATTGGATTGATTGATTGATTAGTCCAAGACTGAAGAGTTTAGCTACAAATGTGGAGATGCAAAAAAAAATACATTTTGAGAAAAACTGGCCTAATGTTTTGTATCGTATGCACATGCGCGTGTTTCTCTGTGGTTTTGCAGCCTTTCACAGTACACGTGGACACCAAACATGTCAGTATTTGTGAATGAATAAACATGGGGAGCCGGCGTAATGTTGTAGTTACTTCCTGGATATCTCCGCCTCGTGACAAAACGTCCTGAAATAAGCTTCGCTGACATGAAAATGGACGCCCAGACTGGACAGCAACCTCCACTTGAGTCCGCCCCGTCCTCTCCGCAGGGAGCAACGAGCTTCAGAAATAAAAGTCAATAACGGTTTAGGGGCAGGCGAGCCATAAACTCCTTTCACAGGGGAGACCGCTTTGAGGCTGGACCACTTCTCTTCCACTGTCACGCGTTTCTGTTTTTTTCCCTTCCAGAGCGAGGGCGCGAGGGGCCGAAAGACGCTGGGTGAATGAGAGCAGCAGAAGCTTCATCGGGTCGTGTGATTGTTTTTGTGATTACAAACTCCTACAGAGGGAAACACGCGGGTATTTACTTTGAAAATCCGGATGTTGTTGCCGTTCTCTTGCCCGTGTGGAGTCTGATCCGGCCGGCGTCGGGGCGGAAAATACGGTTGATCTGTATTATCGGAGTCGGTCGGGAGTTCGGGTTTTGATTAGGGTTAGGAACAGCAAATGTGATGCAAGTTGTGTTTCACTCAAACAGATGTTACATATAGTTTTAGATCCAGAACGCTGCTGCTCGAGTCCTGACAAGAACCAGGAAATACCACCATATTAGTCCAGTGCTCCGGTCTCTGCACTGGTTTCCTGTCACTCAGAGAATAGAATTTAAAACAGCTCTGCTTGTGTACAAGTCGTTTCATGGTTTAGCACCAAAGTCCATCTCTGACATGTTAGAGCCGTATGAACCATCTCGGGCCCTGAGAACTTCAGGGAGGGGTCTCCTGGTGGTTCCCAGAGTCAGGACTAAACACGGTGAGGCTAAAGCTAAAATCTGGAACAGTCTTCATGAGGATGTGAGACAGGCCTCAGCTCTGACAATGTTCAAATTCAGGCTGAAAACAGCTCTTTTTACCCGAGCAGATGAAAACTGAAAGTATTTTATCTGCACTCTTGCCTTTTGTAGAGCACAATTGCTCAATTTGTGTAATTGATACATTTTTATGTTGATGTTTTAATGATTGATTTGATCTGTTTTCTTGTAATTTTATGGAAATGTGAAAGCACTTTGAATTGCCTTGTGTATGAATTGTGCTCTACAAATAAACTTGCCTTGCCTGACTTGCCTTTTAGGAACTGGAAGGTCTTGGCTTTCAAATGAGGTATCACACTGGCATAGGCTGTCAGGTCAATACGCTTTAAGATTTGGATAACTCTAACCCTAAGCCTAAAACTAATCCTGAGATGGCAGGTAACTGGTGAACAGTTAAAATAGCAACATATTTGCTGCGGGGGTCGGGGCGGAGTGCAATCTGACATTAAGATGTTAAAATCTCCCCAGTGAGAGAATAAGGGAAAAAAATTGATTTTTTTTTATATTAAAATAAGCAATGGAATGGAAGGCGACATGAACAGTGGCCGGAGGTAAAAAACACTTCATGCTTTTAGCTCGTACGTACAAGCTCAGACGTACATGGAGGAAACAAACACCTAGATGTATTTTAGATGGGGGAGAAGTTCATAAAGTGTCACGAAGCCGAAAGTCGTTTTCGCATAATACGAGCCCTTTAATCAAAGACCCCGGGATAATTTGGGACTCATTCCTGGCGTCTCCTCCCACGTATATTCGCCGCTCGTCTTTTGATTGATCGCCCGCTAAATGTTGCTCCACATTTAGATATAATCAGGCCGGCCTTATCAGCGAGATGAAAGACCTCTATTCTGGGTCTGTTCCATTAATTCGGGCTCTTCATCTATCACGGCCATATCTTCTCCCCCACCTTCACGGGCACGTCATCGGCCCGCGGAAGGAAGTGGCAGGAGAATGGCAGCCGGGGACAGGCGCGATCAGGGGAGAACTACTGTTAGACATTATACTCATTCATTACATTTCAGCTTCATTAGGCAACGAGCAGCACGTCTGTAAGAGGCAACGAGGCCTGGCAGTTTTACTCACACAGACATATGTTCAGAAACTACAGTGCCTTGCAAAAGTATTCGGCCCCCTTGAACTTTTCGACCTTTTGCCACATTTCAGGCTTCAAACATAAAGATATAAAACTGTAATTTTTTGTGACGAACCAACAACAAGTGGGACACAATCATGAAGTGAAACGAAATTTATTGGATATTTCAAACATTTTTAACAAATAAACAACTGAAAAATTGGGCGTGCAAAATTATTCAGCCCCCTTAAGTTAATACTTTGTAGCGCCGCCTTTTGCTGCGATTACTGCTGTCAGTCCTTGGGGTTTGTCTCTATCAGTTTTGCACATTGAGAGACTGAAATATTTGCCCATGCCTCCTTGCAAAACAGCTGGAGCTCAGTGAAGTTGGATGGACAGCGTTTGTGAACAGCAGTTTTCAGTTCTTTCCACAGATTCTCGATTGGATTCAGGTCTGGACTTTGACTTGGCCATTCTAACACCTGGATATGTTTATTTGTGAACCACTCTATTGTAGATGTTGCTTTATGTTTTGGATCATTGTCTTGTTGGAAGACAAATCTCCGTCCCAGTCTCAGGTCTTTTGCAGACTCCATCAGGTTTTCTTCCAGAATGGTCCTGTATTTGGCTCCATCCATCTTCCCATCAATTTGAACCATCTTCCCTGTCCCTGCTGAAGAAAAGCAGGCCCAAACCATGATGCTGCCACCACCATGTTTGACAGTGGGGATGGTGTGTTCAGGGTGATGAGCTGTGTTGCTTTTACGCCAAACATAACATTTTGCATTGTTGCCAAAAAGTTTGATTTTGGTTTCATCTGACCAGAGCACCTTCTTCCACATGTTTGGTGTGTCTCCCAGGTGGCTTGTGGCAAACTTTAAACGACACTTTTTATGGATATCTTTAAGAAATGGCTTTCTTCTTGCCACTCTTCCATAAAGGCCAGAGTTGTGCAGTATACGACTGATTGTTGTCCTATGGACAGAGTCTCCCACCTCAGCTGTACATTTCTGCAGTTCATCCAGAGTGATCATGGGCCTCTTGGCAGCATCTCTGATCAGTTTTCTCCTTGTATGAGCTGAAAGTTTAGAGGGACGGCCGGGTCTTTGTAGATTTGCAGTGGTCTGATACTCCTTCCATTTCAATATTATCGCTTGCACAGTGCTCCTTGGGATGTTTAAAGCTTGGGAAATCTTTTTGTATCCAAATCTGGCTTTAAACTTCTCCACAACAGTATCTCGGACCTGCCTGGTGTGTTCCTTGTTCTTCATGATGCTCTCTGCGCTTTAAACTGACCTCTGAGACTATCACAGAGCAGGTGCATTTATACGGAGACTTGTTTACACACAGGTGGATTCTATTTATCATCATTAGTCATTTAGGTCAACATTGGATCATTCAGAGATCCTCACTGAACTTCTGGAGAGAGTTTGCTGCACTGAAAGTAAAGGGGCTGAATAATTTTGAACGCCCCATTTTTCAGTTGTTTATTTGTTAAAAATGTTTGAAATATCCAATAAATTTCGTTTCACTTCATGATTGTGTCCCACTTGTTGTTGGTTCTTCACAAAAAACACAGTTTTATAACTTTATGTTTGAAGCCTGAAATGTGGCAAAAGGTCGAAAAGTTCAAGGGGGCCGAATACTTTCGCAAGGCACTGTATAAGCTCCCAGCTTTCAAATGAGGAATTGCTCTGGCCTCGAGGCTGTAAGCAAAAAATAAAAAAAACATGTAAACAAGACAAGAAAGCAATGAAAAAATGACCAAAACACAACAAAAAAGGGACAAAAAAGTGTCAAAAAAACTAATGAATAACCTACATGACAAAAAAAAACCATCAACAAAGCAACTGTTTCCGGGCAGCCAACAGAACCATCTCTCGCACCTGGTTTTTTGCGTCCTAGCGCGACTTGTGTCTGACTCGAGTCCACACGGAGCTCCGGGTACCTCTCGAGCATCTTTTTGAACCTGAGCATGAGCTCAGCCTTGTGGTAGCTGCTCAGGAGCCGTTGGTAATTCTCACAAATTGAACGCGTTCACCGGCGAGGTTGTCGAGTGAAGAACGTGAAGTCATATCACCATCTACCGGGGGCTCACTGTCGGTGACCTGCACTGACCCTGGGTCGCTTCGTCAGGTCCAGTGCTCTCTCGGTACTTGAAGAAGGTTTACGTAGCAATAGTCGCAAACACAAGAGAATGGTCAAAGGTTAAGTCTCCCTGCCAAAGCAAAACCGGATGATCGGACACGAACAAGTGCGTTTGTCTCCAGCAGGTTAGACGACTGTAACGGCTGCTCACTGGCCTTTCTAAACGAGCTGTTAGAGCTGCAGAACATCCAGAACGCTGCTGCTCGAGTCCTGACAAGAACCAGGAAATACCACCATATTAGTCCAGTGCTCCGGTCTCTGCACTGGCTTCCTGTCACTCAGAGAATAGAATTTAAAACAGCTCTGCTTGTGTACAAGTCTTTTCATGGTTTAGCCCCAAAGTCCATCTCTGACATGTTAGAGCCGTATGAACCATCTCGGGCCCTGAGAACTTCAGGGAGGGGTCTCCTGGTTCCCAGAGTCAGGACTAAACACACGGAGGCTAAAGCTAAAATCTGGAACAGTCTTCATGAGGATGTGAGACAGGCCTCAACTCTGACAATGTTCAAATCCAGACTGAAAACAGCTTACAAGTTTATTATCTGAACCCTTTTACTGTAATTAATTACATTTTTATTTTTAATGTTTTATTATTTGATCTGCTTTCTTGTAATTTTTTGCAACTTTGAAGCTTTTCGAATTGCCTTGTGTATGCTTTGTGCTCTACAAATAAACTTGCCTTGCCTTGCTTACACATGGAACACAAAATATTGTCAAATGGTGGTTGCTACTGTTGGGGGTCTTCTCACTGGCGGAGCCCTCTACTCCTATTTAATGGCAGGAGCAGGTGCAGCTTATGGGATCTATGAGAGAGACATTTTGGATTGGGATTGTGTGTACCATTTATTTGGGTGAAGCAAAGAGCTCTTGCATGTGTGTATAGACATGTCTCGCTCGTGGATCTCAAAAAGACATCGTGCTTCTGCTTCTCACTCTCTGCAGTATTCAAACAGCTAAGTTATTATTTGGTGTATGTGATAAAACAATTAATAAAAAACATATTGATTTGGTCTGGTGTTTGCTGAGTAGGTGAATCATGAGAACATGTGCCTACTGCCCCCTGCCCCCTGCCAGAGAATCCTTTATTAGCTTTATTTCAACAGCAGGATTGTAATGTCAGAAATGTGGTTCTGCCATCTGCTCTGATTTGCCACACATTGTTTAACAGCTGACGTGAATATGCAGCGCTACCTCAGTATCTGTGACAATAATTTAACTCAGTTAGTGACCCAGCAGGCCCTGACACCAAGTTTTACGATGCCCTGGTGTCCTCAGGTCATCTCACAGATAATGTGAGCGAGGCCTTGGGTTCAGGGATAGCACGTATGCAGAGATACCACAAACCGGGGTCTCACCTCTTGTCCATCTGATGTGTACAACTGTTGTATAAAATGCTACGGATTGTGCTGAAGGGCAGAACACTCTGTGATCCTGATTGTCATTATTCACAACTGTATAATACAGCAAATAATAATTGACTGATTATATAGTGTAATAAATTCCTCACTATATGACCTTTAATATCGGCGCTGCTGCACCTTTACGTGGCTATATGCAGCATGGCACTGTAACACATAGTACAGGGAGTAACCAAATAAGAAACATTAGAAATGCACTGCATTCGATGTAGGTAGCATACAACTAAGTAGTAAACAAGTAAAACTAATTCAAGTTAGCACATAAACTTCACAACATTCATCACAAAGGACTACACACATGCATCAGTAGCATCAGTCGCTCATATAACACACATGAATGTAAGGAAAGCGGATCTTTGAGTCTGCTCTCATCATCTCCAAGCACAAACAACTGTACAGGTGCAGTTCACGTGATGGGGCGTTGAAGTGCACTGAGGAATGCTCAGTGCTGAACAAATAGGCTTTCAGTGTTTTAAAAACTTAAGATCACTATGACCAGCTGCTCATCACTAGTTTATACTATATGTCCAGATATTGCTCTGTCTGAAGGTCTGAGGCTCATCCTGGTTGGTAAAAGTGGATCAGGAAAGAGTGCCTCTGTAAACACTATTCTGAACAAGGATGGCTTTAGATTAGAACAAGCGCGTCTGCAGAGTCTGTGACCAACCGTTGCCAAAAGGAAAAAGGCCATAATGGGGGACTCATTACTATCATTGACAATCCAGGGCTTTTTGACACCCACAAATCAAATGAAGAACTGACAAATGAAATCGAAAACTGAGTTATTGTGCAGTCTGTTCCTGGGCCTCGTCTGTGTACAGGCACGATTCATAGAAGAGGAGGAGGTCCAGGAAGTGGATTGAGGACAACTTTGGGTTCCGATGCCTCGATGTACACCATGCCATACACCAATCTGCACCATCAGCCCCTCCGACCACCACCAACCACTCACATCATTCATCCCGGCCTATTGTACATGTTTTTGGTGGTAGGGGAAACCGGAGTACCCGGAGGAAACCTACGCAGACACGGGGAGAACATGCAAACTCCACGCAGAAAGGCCCCGTCCAGGTGGGAATCGAACCCGGGACCTTCTAGCTGTGAAGCCAGAGCACTAACCGCTGTGAGTTATTCAACATTTGCCATGAAGAAACGGTGAAAATCTGAACTGTCTTTTTTCAAAATAGGAACATCTAATAACATCTGAAAAGTCTGATTAATCTGAACCTGGTGTGACTCGGTGCTCGGGTGCTGGAAACAGTCATAGCACATGTGTGTATTACATGTTGAACAGCCATATGCAGTTTCATGGCGGCGTTCCCTCTTGTAGCAGCTTCTTGCACCTGCGGTGTCTTCCTGGTAGTCGCTCAAAGACGTGCGTCATCTTGCGTTTCTGCATACGTATCAATGTTGAGATCCACACTCGCAAATGGCAGCTCGGTTTCTGCTGGAGAATTCATTGATTAACTCCTTACCCAGCTCTTAGATGAAATCCTTCTGTGCAAAGCGCTTCCTCCTTCCCAACTGTCTAGTTGATGCCAGCTTGTACAGAATCCAGGCATTTACACGGCAGCAGTCAACCACAAACCATAAGATGTACTTCCAGTACTTTTTACTGGCAGGTGATGCTGCATACTTTTCCCTTAGTAGAGCATGAACATCAACACCATTCATGTGTTGGTTATACCTGTTGATAACCTGGGGTTGTGGTACAGTCCATTTCACAGGTAACATTTCACTTGATTGAGTGAGGCAACTGTAAGCAACAATTACAATGCTGTCGTCATTCCAGGCAGTCACAGTGATGTTTTTCTGGAAGGTCATGGTGTCACCTCTCTTGGGCAGCTGTTTCTTTTGCTTCATGGCATGGCGACATCTTTTCTGGTTGTCAGCATTGTCCCACAAGCACATATGTGGTCTGACGGGAGATCAACTGAAGAGGAAAACTGTCAAAGTAAACACAGTGATTTAGGCCAATTAAGTGCCATGTCATTTCATGAATGACTCTATATCCTAGTCCATGAAGCTGCTGAACAGTAGTCGGATCACGCTTGTCTGAATATAATTGAAAGTCAGACATGTAAGGTGTCCTACGTCACACATTTTATTAAAAACTTCGCTGGCTTTTTAGGCATGTACACGCGTAGCTCTGTTCTATCTTTATAGCCCTTCATAGCTTCATCAATGGAGATGTCACGACTATGCTTGTAGTACATTTTCAAATTCTGACGTGCCATGTCAACTATTGGAGCAACTTTTCCAATGGGATGATAACAAGGATCATTTCTAGCAAGACGCGCTGCAGCCTGTAGCGCTGAAACCCATTGACACCCAGGAATGCATCTCCAGACCAGTATTCATGCATGGAATTTACACCCTTGAGTATTGATAATCCAAAAAAAGGCTTTGATTTCTTCCCCGTCAGTGGGTATCTGGTATTTTTTTGACTTGGCCACTTTCTCGCGTGCAGAGCACCACATAAATAATAATAATAATAATAATATCTTTAATTTGTAATGCACTTTACATGAAAATCTCAAAGTGCTACAACACAAGTGGAAAATAACAATAAAAGCACATAAACATTTAAAAAGGGAACAGAAAAGTCTTTAGTCCTTTTCTAAAAGTCTCCAGGGACTGTGGGGCCCTCAGGTGCAGTGGTAGGGCGTTCCACAGTTTAGGAGCAGCTGCCTGGAACGCTCTGTCACCCATTGTCCGGAGTTTAGTTCTGGGGATGGAGAGGAGGTTGGTCTCTGTGGACCGAAGTGCGCTGGTTATAGGTGGAGGAGTGAGGAGTTCAGTGAGATAGTCCGGGGCGTTTCCATGGATGCATTGATAAGTGAGCAGGCAGATTTTGTATTTGATACGTTGACCGATCGGAAGCCAGTGGAGATCGCGAAGAACTGGGGTGATGTGCTGGTGCTTAGGCGTCCTCGTCAGGATCCTGGCCGCGGCAAGGCAACTTTATTTATACCGCGCATTTCGTACACAAGGCAACTCAATGCGCCTATACATAAGTGTTTGTTTCTATAGCCATTCTGTCATACACCTCATCTTGAAAAAAAAAGACTGAAATATTTCAACGGACTAGCCTCAGCAACATCCAGATTTCGGTGCAATTTCGGTCCACAATCAAGTATAAAATCCCCCGAAAGATTGTTCAGATATCACAGCACAGTTTATTTAAAAGAATTGACTAATGATTGAATATGAAATATACAAGAGAGAAGTAAAGACCTACAGTCTAGGGAAAGTCTATACAGCCCTATACTTTCCCCACATTTTGTTATGTTACAGTTCATTCCAAAATGGACTAAATGTCTAATGTCTAACCCTCTTTTACCATATCTCTTCTAAAATCCAACAATTCAAGTTCGATACCCTAATTAAATCGCTCTCCACTAGCACTCAATGGCCATTGTTTGAATTAGATTACGAGTTAGTATATATATATCCTGAAATGTATCTAAACCTCTCATCTTCTAATTGAAAAATAAAAATTTTAAAACTTATTTCTGTGGCATAAGGTCCCTTGTACTCTTGTGCTATTTTGTATTCGATTGTTTCATGTTCTGTTGGATATCACCACTGTAATTGTATGATTTTGTATTCTGTTATCTTCTTGTCTGTTTTGGGGTTGTCCTGTATTGACAGAGCGTCACGTGATGCCCTTTAGCTATTTAACGCACCTGTTTGTGTTTTTTAATTACTTGCCCTGATGAAGACCGTACTAGGTCGAAACGCGTTGGCGTCCCTTGATCATTAAAGGATTTTTGTCTTACCATTCAGAGTGCCTCGGACATTCCTTTGTCTTTTTGCCATGGACTAAATGTTTTTGTTTTTTCTTATCAATCTACACACAATACTCCATAATGACATGTGAAAACATTGTTTTTTAAAATGTTTTACACATGTATTAAAAATAAAACTCTCCAAACCGATGACCATCCTTTTTCTACCGATCGTCCTTCAGATGCTTCTACAAACTGACCACCTCAGGAGCAGGTGTCACATGTGCAAAAAGTACATCTCGTCTTACGCTAACGAGGAACTTGTCTGGCAACCGCAGTCGAGTGATCGCTCAATTGGATGAACAATGGGCAATCCGGTTCGTGGCCGGGTGTAGACTCAGCTACATATCTGAGCTGAAACTGTGCCTTGCTTGGCTGAAGAAATGTGCACAGTGAGGACGAGCAAGGGCACCTTCGCCACCATCGACAGTGAAGGAAGAGTGATACATACCGAGAATTACACAGACCCACCTTCCCTGGCACTATTTCTATAAGACCTTCAAATATTAACAAATATTATCTCTGCATTTACAAATTAAATGGAGATAACTGACCTCGTTCGGGGTTTCCGGCCCCACCCTCCGTCCCTCTACTCATTTTCTTCTGCTTTCCATCAGGGGTGGACGGGACGCGAGCCCGTGAGCTTCCCTGACCGAAGCCCCAAAACGTCATTCATCGTTATCATTCATTTAATAAACTTCTCGTACATCTTATTTGAGGTTGTGGTCCTTGTGAGTGAACTTGAACTTAAATAGTTCTCAGTTGAAAACTAACAATTGTGTGGATTCTACTACGGAAACATCTGTAGTGAAACTACATTTGAACCATTCCCAAGTTCAGGACTTGTTTTCACTTCATTTTTCCATTTCCTTGATTTCTTTCTTTCTTAGAGCATTGGCTTTTCCCTCTGCCCTGTCTGCCAGGTCATCCGCTTCTTTTTTGCACAGGGCTGGGCAATTTTCATAAGAAGCCGGAATAGAGTCAGAGGGCCGCCCCAACAATAACCCGCTCAACTTTATCCTAGTACATTGCACTAAATTGTGTATTTTGAATAGCTGATACTGTTATTTTGCAGGGCTATCAATCTCTATAAATATTTTGCCATATCAAGCTAAAGACTAAACCACATGTAAACCAGGAGTCAGGATTAAGACCAACTCAGACTTAAACCACATGTAAACCAGGCCAAAAACAGCCGCCTCAGAGTCAATCGGGGGCTAACTTCACACAGGTGAACTACTGTACTCCAAGTTCAGACTTTATGAAGAAAAACAAAACAAAAAACTCTTGACCGCGGGGAAGCGTGCACGTGTGTGCTTCATTATTTAGGCTTCAACTTCTTATCCTCATTTATGCTCGAAGTTAACGCAGATCTGTGCTTCCCTGCATGTGGCAAAATGATGCCATCTCAGGGTAAGGCTGGAGGGCTGAGTTGAGGAACACCTCCAGTCTTTGTCAGTTGGCCTCAAAGGTGGGAAAGCTTTCTTCTCTTGTCTCCACAGCAAGGAAACTGTTGCAGAACATCACCTGTAAAGACAGATAATAAAATACAACAAACGTTTTTTATCCATCCATTTTCTTCCGCTTTATCCGGGGCCGGGTCGCAGGGGCAGCAGTCTCAGCAGAGATGCCCAGACTTCCCGATCCACACACACCTCCTCCAGCTGTTCTGGGGGGACCCCGAGGCGACACCAGGCCAGCTCGGAGACATAGTCCCACCAGCGTGTCCTGGGCCTTCCACGAGGCCTCTTACCAGTAGGGGAAGAAACGTTTTTTAATGAATCATAATATTGACAAGCCTTTAATATGTGATTCTATTTTGTGTGAATGCTTAATATGGTGCCAGCTTCCAATGTATTGTGTTATTCAGTTTGCTTTACTGTATCTAATATTCCCTAATAAAAAATGCACTTCTGTTTTTTGAAATGTTCTTATTTTACAACAGCAATTACACATTAAATAAAAATGCTATGTTATAGAAATATATAACATAGCATATATAAAGATGGGGGTATTTCTGTAAATAATTGCCGGACCACACATGTAGTATGTTTTGGTCATACAAGAAAAAAAAAAATGTCTAGGTGAAGTATTAATATTACGGTCCCAGCAGTCAGAAAAACACCCTTAGTTTTAATTGATAAAAGGAGGAAGATTGCCGAGAGTGGGAGGTCGAAACTGTTCAGATTCATAAAAGCGAATCACATCCTCAAAACTCTGCTTGTTTTATAAAAATCCGCCTCATATTTACGTCAGAAACCTGCTGTAAAGATGTTACAATTAGACGTGGCTCATTACAGTGATAAGTGCCCACGCCAGTGAGCGGAGGCAATCAGCTTTTTTGTTTTAGTTTGTATCTGGCAAATATAAGTGTGATTCTCATTTGGCTTTCTCATCGAAAACTGCAGATAAATCAACATTATGCGCCAAAATGAGCCAATCACGACTAAAGGGTCTTCACCTCCACCCTGCCCACATCGACCATACCCCAGCCCCTCGCACATGCTCCCTATCCGCCGACAGCAGAGGTTACCTTGAGCGGGCTGCCAGACCGCGGGCTGTATGTCTTCATTTAGTCGTGTATCGGAGGATGCCTGGGAAAGAGGGAAAGTTATTTTCCGTGCCTGGCCCACGGGGAAAAGTGAGGCCAACAATGGGCGCCATGTTGAATTGAGCCGGTGCCAGAAATAGCACTGGCTGCAGTTTTGGTCGAGCAGGCTGGGGGTGGGCTATGGCTATTTAAGAGGAGCCTAATCTGTGGGTTTGGCTCATTATAAAGAGCTGTTTTTAAAGAATTAGTATTGAAAAAACAAATCTTACATCCTCTACCCCTAATGGTCTGCACACACTACACGATTTTTCCAGTCTTAAACGATTTTATATAGAATGGGGGGTCCACACTATACGACTGGATTTAGTGCGATTATAGAACCCCTGGGGGTTCACACTTAACAACTGAAAATCGTAAGAGCGAACACACTACACGATTCTGACAAACAGCTGATGTTTATAACACAGCACGTCTGTCTCTACCGCTTCATTTCTCCTCCGGTTTCAAAAACAGACCCCAAATCCACAAAGAGAGGCCGTGTTTGTGAGCGTGCGAAAACATGTGCGTGTCCCAGTTTGGTCAACAGTGTCAACTGTGTCACAACACCGCAGTGCAACTCCTACTGCTACGAAGCCGAAAAACTTGGCTATAGTTCTGTCAAATGGAGATAAAAGTCGGCGACACGGAGTGGATTTAATAAGAAAAGGAGACGGGCCTCCGCCCCGTGATGGAGGAGGCGGAGGAGACAGCAGAGAGAGGCGAGCCGCTAGCGGCGGGGTGAGCTGAACAGTTCGTCTCCAAACTCAGTAAGTGCCGCTAAACTCTGTTGTGGTTGAAATGTAGCTTGAACAGGTGGTTCTCGTGAACTGTTGGTGATGTAAAGTTGTGCTGTCTCGTGTGGGGCCATGACATGAGCTGTTTGTGCCGTTGTTTTGACAGAGAAATGAAAAGGGCGGCGCTGCGGTGTTTTTCTTTATTTCACCTGTCATTGGCCACTGCAGTCTGTGTGTTCACTTTGGGGACGGTGAAATCACCCACGTTTCTCCTGTGCGCCCAAAATCGGGGTTAAAAATGCAACTGACTAGACACGACTCGGGAAGACTCGGCACAACTGAGAATTGTATCAAAATCGGGCATAAAAGTTAAGTGTTTAAGTGTACCTCATGACCAAAGGTTACATTAACAGAAAATTCTCTGTCATTTACGGAATATTTTTAGCTTTGATGGAACATTTTGAAGGCCATCCGTCATTTAGACTGATAGAAAAACAAGCCGCTGTAACGCTGAGTGAGGGGAAAGTTTAGCGCTCCATATTACATGCTCACTCTGTTTTGATGTTGTTCAGAGTCATACTGTTAGCAAGCGGGGCGCTAACGCGAAATAACTTTTGCCTCGAGTTGAGTTGCCATTTTTCCTCAAATGGCCCACTGTTAACTTTCCTTCATATTCTGCCGATCGACGTATTCATATATTTTAATAGAAATGCTAATGATCTCCACCCTGAAGTTTGGACAGCCAGAAAAATGTATGGTTTTGCAGCCAATAGGAACAAGCCAAACCCTTCTCTGCTAAGGCAAGAGCAGCGCAACATCGATGTGTCTGAGCTGGAACCAGGAGGACACTTCTGATTCAAGTATGTCGTTTTCTACTGTCAAATAAAAAGCAGTGTGCTCTTTCTTCCTCTGTACCTATAAACTGAATGTTTATTTGGCATTGGGGAAGGTTTCAGTGTGGTAAGATAGGAATGCTAGATAGCAATTAGCATTAGCTCCGATCTGTCAAAGGGCCTTTGTTTTGATAGAACTAGCTTAAGGCTTGCTAACCTTTCTTGCTTGTGTTTTTGATAAAACATTGCATGGAAGAAAATACTTCTGTCTAATGTTGACAGACAGATAATGTGTTTTTAGAGTCATACAGACAGGTGTTCGTCATATAATTAGAATAGCGTGCTAAAGTTATTTCTGTAATTCAACTTAAAATGGGAAACTATTATGATATGGACTCATGCAAAAGTGTCATATGTCAAGCCTTTATTTGTTATAATTTGGGTGATTGTGGCTTATAGTCCATTTTCATCCATCCATCCATCCATCCATTTTCTTCCACTTGTCCCTTGCTGTTGGAGCTTCCCAATGCACACTGCACCAGCCCCTATGGCTCCTCCTGCAGGTGGTGGGTCCACAGAAGGACGGCCTCATGGTTCTAACCGGGCCTGTTGGTCTCTCATAAGGGGCTTCTGAACCGCTCTTTGTCTGACCCGTCACCTAGGACCTGTTTGCCATGGGAGACCCTACCAGGGGCACGAAGCCCCCGACAACAGAGCTCCAGGATCATTCAGGTGCTCAAACCCCTCCACCACGTTAAGGTGGCGGTTCCAGGAGGGGAGTCCTTTTTCAAAATATTCAAATTTTATGAGATTTTTAATATGGGGTTTTTACATGCTGAGCCATAATAATCAAAATTATAACAAAATAAAGGTTATACATATGTCACTTTGCATGTAATGAGTATATCATATATTAGTTTCACAGTTTAACTTTAATAATAGAAGTGTTATGGTTGTTTGGAAGTGTAACAAACACTAGTGTCGGGGGGGGGGGGGGGGGGGGGGTTGGGGGGAATAAGAATAAACACAATATAACCGATTTAATAATGTTCCATATTTTCAGTTTAATGACAAATTTACTTTTTTTTTGTCAGCCACGTAGCAAAATCTGCCACGTTAATCCACAAGCCCCAGCATGGATGATCCTGTAGCTGACTGCTGCATCCAGGAGCCCATCTTCAGGCGGCACGGTAGCGCAGCGGTTAGTGCTCCTGCTACACAGCTTCACAGAAGGTCCCGGGTTCAATTCCCATCTGGACGGGGCCTTTCTGTGTGGAGTTTGCATGTTCTCCCCGTGCCTGCGTAGGTTTCCCCTACAACCAAAAACATGTACAATAGGCCAGGAGGAATAATGTCTGTGTAAATGTATGGTGTTGGTCAGAGGGACTGTTGGCGCAGATGTGTGCGACAATGCTTCTGTCAGTCTCCCCCAGTCGAAACTGAAGCTACTAACGTAGTTTATCACCACCGAGTGGAGTGAATGTAAAGTGCTTTGTGGCAATGTCTGTGAAAGGCACTATATAAATAAAGGTTCTTCTTCTTCAGATATCAAGGTAGATCGACCTGTTGCTCAAGTGAGTGAACATAATGAAGCTTGTATGCGGCGTACAGTCTCGTACTGTACAATGTACAATTTAGATAAAGCCGAACTGGAGAAAATGTGCTTGGTGAAGAGGTTAACATGCACCGTCTCGACCAAATCAATCAATCAAGGCCAAGGATGGAACTGAAAACAAAAAGCAAACGTTTGGACTGGATTCTGAAAAGGACCGGGAGCCAGTGCAGGGAGTAAAGGACGGGCGTGATGTGGTCATGTTTGCGAGAGTTGGTGAGGAGCGGGGCAGCAGCATTTTGCACAAGCTGTAGTTTGTGAATGAAGGTTTGACTGAGTCCAATATACAGTGCATTGCAGTAATCCAATCGTGAGCTGATGAATGCGTGAATAGTTTTTTCCAGGTCGGAGCGGCTGAGGAAAGGCTTCACTTTTGCCAGAAGGTGAAGCTGGAAAAAACTTGCCTTAACTACAGAGTCAATTTGCCTGCGAAAGTCCAGATTTGCTCCAGATTAACACCTAGGTTTTTGATGACGGTGTGGGGGACGAGAGACTGAAGAACAGGAACAGTGGTGCTGATTTTGAGCGCCAAAAAAAATGAGTTCAGATTTGCCCTCATTTAAACACAAGAGGTTCTGTGAGAGCCAGAGCTTAATGTCATCCAGACACCTGTGGATGGACTGAGGTGTGTCTGAGGTGAGTTTGGCGAAACCGGGAGGTAGATTTGTAGATCGTCTGCATACATGTGAAAGGACACGTTATGGCGAGAGATGATTGAACCCAGGGGCAACATGTAAAGTGAAAATAAAACCGGACCTAAAAAGTAACCCTGTGGTACCCCAGAGGACAGAGAGGCTGTACAGAAGGAAAAGTCATTGATGACCATGGAAAAAGACCTGTCCGTTAGGTAGGACATGAACCACTGCAGCACGGGTCCCCTGCTGGGCCAGGCCAGGAGGATGGAGTGGTCCACTGTATCGAAGGCTGCAGTGAGGTCTAGCATCACCAACAATACTGTTTTTTTAGAGTCCAGAGACAACAGGATGTCATTTTGCACTTTCAGTAGTGCAGACTCAGTGCTGTGGCGTGTCCTGAAGCCCGACTGGAATTTTTCAAACATGCTATTCTGGTCTAGAAATGAATATAACTGTTTGAATACAAGTTTCTCAAGGATTTTAGAGAGAAAAGACAGATGGGACACAGGTCAAAAATTGGACAAAACTGCTGGGTCAAGGTTGGGTTTTTTAATCAGTGGCCTGACCACAGCCTGCTTAAAAACAGTTGGAACAAACCCCGACCTTAGGCAGCTGTTGAAAAATGGAAGTAAATCATGTTCTAACTGTTACCTGTTTCCGTAGTAAACAATTGAGCTGGAACTAGCTTCGGGTAAAACCGCTTAAAAAGCAAAATGACTCCTTCCTAGGACTTAAAACAGGCCCAAAATAACGCTATAAACAGAGGGGGGTGGTGGAGTTTGGATGTTACGCTTTACGCATTCCCAAATTGGCTTGATGCGCCAGTGTCAAACTCCATATTGTTCTTAAAATCTTCGTAACACAGGCCAACCGGAAGACTGAGAATGAGGCCACATGTGCTCCTTGGGGAACCGGATGGGTCTTCATCAGGGTGTAAAAACTTCAGCTCTGGCTGTGGCTGTGGTTGGCACCTTGTCCAGCTCCGTTGCAAACTAGTAATATTACACAAAATACTGAAGGTCTATATAACGTCCACCTCCAAAAGCCAATCTCTCCAGAAGAACCCCCGTTGTGGTCTTGGTGGAGCGGACTGAGAGGAAAACACTAATAATGTAAATGACCTGTCAGGGACAAATATGCAGGGCAAGAGGCAGATTCTTAAAACCAACTGAAACTGACACACTTCTCAGTGAGAAGTGGCCTGAGTCATCCGACTTTGACGCGGCACCTGCAGCGCTACTCGTAAACAAAGTCCGATGGAGTTCCAGCGAGCTAACGTGTTTAGCAACAGGGACAACTTTACAGCTCTCTCTACACAGGAGAAACATCTCTACAGCTCTCTCTACACAGGAGAAACAACTCTACAGCTCTCTCTAAACAGGAGAAACATACAGCTCTCTCTACACAGGAGAAGCACCTCTACAGCTCTCTCTACACAGGAGAAACATCTCTACAGCTCTCTCTACACAGGAGAAACAACTCTACAGCTCTCTCTACACAGGAGAAACATCTCTACAGCTCTCTCTACACAGGAGAAACATCTCTACAGCTCTCTCTACACAGGAGAAACATCTATACAGCTCTCTCTAAACAGGAGAAACATCTCTACAGCTCTCTCTAAACAGGAGAAACATCTCTACAGCTCTCTCTACACAGGAGAAACATCTATACAGCTCTCTCTAAACAGGAGAAACATCTCTACAGCTCTCTCTACACAGGAGAAACATCTCTACAGCTCTCTCTACACAGGAGAAACATCTCTACAGCTCTCTCTAAACAGGAGAAACATCTCTACAGCTCTCTCTACACAGGAGAAACATACAGCTCTCTCTACACAGGAGAAACATCTCTACTGCTCTCTCTACACAGGAGAAACATCTCTACAGCTCTCTCTACACAGGAGAAACATACAGCTCTCTCTACACAGGAGAAACATCTCTACTGCTCTCTCTACACAGGAGAAACATCTCTACAGCTCTCTCTACACAGGAGAAACATACAGCTCTCTCTACACAGGAGAAGCATCTCTACAGCTCTCTCTAAACAGGAGAAACATCTCTACAGCTCTCTCTAAACAGGAGAAACATACAGCTCTCTCTACACAGGAGAAACATCTCTACAGCTCTCTCTACACAGGAGAAACATCTCTACAGCTCTCTCTACACAGGAGAAACATCTCTACAGCTCTCTCTACACAGGAGAAGCATCGTGACAGACAAAGGCCTTGTACCTGAGACTGCTCTGAGGCGCTGGGTTATTTTATTAGACTGATTCCTCTGTAATTTACAAAGCTAGCGGCTTAGCATTGAGCTCGATCGATGTTAGCATCGCAGCTAAGGGACCGAACTGTCCTTTCAGAATTTATCAATCTATTTTAATGTAGACTTTTTGCTGTAGTCTACGTAAGCATGGGAGATGTATCTCAGTGTTCTCATCAGATAATGTGTGAGGTATAGAGACGTGACTATATGTATTACAAAGCTTTATTTTATTTTTCTTACAGCAAAGTGTACAAAACACATCACATAAATAAAAAATATATCTTATTGTGCAGGAACACTGTCCTTTTGAAATGGTTTTCGGTTTGTCAATGAAGATAACACAGAATCATGTTTATCTAAAGGCTTGACTAACGGTCTGTAACATTGTGGACCCAAAGACCCAGTTATCCTCCTAAGTAAATAGCCCAAAGTCATTTCTATTACTACATTTTAAGTTTAACCAATGTAACCCGTTAACTACCACTGAATGATCACTCTGTAGAGTAAAGGCTATAATAAAGTCTCTATTTTTATGCTTATTTAGTTGAATGATGATAAAATTATTCAAATTAAAGATCTTAAGTAAGTTTTCTTACTTGATTCTGTACTTACTGGCGTTTACAACAGTTAAAAAAAACAATACTAACCAAGCTAAATTCAGCTAACTAATCTGACAATAAAAGCAACTAATGACTAAAACTACAATATTCAACAACTAACACTACTAACACTATACAATTATCTATAATACAAAAGCTATGCTAATAAAATCTACCTAAATGCTATGTTAACAATTCGCAAACCTGACAATCGATGAAAATATTCTCTTGCTATTTCTTCTCTAACTCGCTACGGGGGCGTGAGCGAGACTGGTCCGCTTTTATAGCCCAGCGCGGCAGGGCATCCGACGTCATCTCAAACCTTTGCGCAAATAGGGGCGCCAAATTCAAAAATCAAATGCAGTACCGACAGTTCGCTGTAGATGGCGCCTCACTGACGCTTTTAGGCAGAAAGTTGATCTTTCAACTAATTTGCACTAAAGTGCCGAAATAATGACCAGGACATGTAGACAACACTATTGGACACTCATGTATACCGTTTATCAGGGGAAAAAAATGGATTTGAGGGTGAGTTACTTTTTAAGGTAATAACCTTTTGTTTGTTTGATGCTAGAAATCAATGTCAAGTCATGGAAGAATTGCATACTTGCCGTTCAAGGATGATGACGATGATGATGCATTGGGGGGATTTATCATTTGTAATCTAAAAAGTATCTTGGGCTCATTCATATTCCTTTTTTATCCAACAGGAACATCCGGGTTCACTGACATGACCGATCACAACCTGGACGAGTTAATCTTCGAGCCTTTTGTAGAAGACCTGAAAGACGTTCTTACCAAGTGGCAGGATCCAATTCACTCTGGCATCTTGACAATCTGTATTCATGCATATTTCACACTGGGACTACTGGGAAACCGCATGTATCTCGATTGACCTTTGACCGGAAGCGCTGCCCATGCACACTACGAGAATGGGATTTTGCTCACATGTGGCAAACAACTGCAAATCGGATTGTTGAAAAATGTCCCCAAAGCTAAACAAGGCACACGCAAAATACTGCAGTGAAAAGAGCAGAGAAACAGCACAGAAACAAGTCTAATCCAACCTAAAAGTCATTTTTGTACTCCGAAGAAGGTATTTTTTTGATCTGTCCTTATGTTTTTGCAAAGTAAAAGGACTCGGTGAGTTTAAAGAAATATATGTATTTGCTGTAAAGTAAGTCGTGGTTTCGGAGGTTTGTGTACTTGGATTAAACGGGACTTGGTGAGTGGAAACCATGTATTTTCTTTTCGGCAAACTATATTTCTACTAAGTAATTGTTATTTAATGCAAATCGAAAGCTACGGGATTGAATTTAAGTTGTTTTGTATGAAAAAAGGTAAATATTTGGTACTTTTTTAGCCGTCTTGTCAATGTCTGTTGGAAGATGCTCCTACTGTAATTTAAAACACAATATGAAGGTGGTCACTTTTGTAGTTTGGTAGAGGATAAATCTCAGTCATTTCAAACACATCGGCACGGTGGTGTAGCGGTTAGCGCTCATGCTTCACAGCTAGAAGGTCCCGGGTTTGATTCCCACCTGACGGGGCCTTTCTGTGTGGATCTTCAATGAAGGTACTTGATTCATCTTCTGTACTCGGTAGTTGAGGTCTTCGAATGTTTCGCCTCTCATCCAAAAGGCTTTGTCAGTGACAAAAGTCCCACTCTGGACACAGCTGAAGATATAGACTAACAGGTTAGGGTTGGCCCAGCTCCTCCTCTACTCTCACCTGTGGGTAAACAACTTTGAAGTAGAGTGTCTCTAACGATCTGCTCACCTCAGTATCGGTCAGTCCTGTCCTATTCATAGATTATCTCTGTCCTATTCATGGCTGATCACTGCTAATTACTTGCCTATTCTTCTTTTGTTGGCTGAGGTGCCGTCTCCTTGGACTGTCGGTTTTGCCCGAAGGAGATTCGAGTAAAGTGACACGAGATTAAATCTGAGCTCAGCTCAGCTAACAAAAGAACAATAGGCAGGTCATTAGCAGTGGTCATCTATGAATAGGACAGATAATGGGCTAAACGTGACTTTTGTCGCTTACGAAGCCTTTTGGATGAGAGGTGAAACGTTCGAAGACTTCAACTACTGAGTACAGAAGATGAATCAAGTACCTTCATTGAAGATGGACAACTCCTGTACGACTGAGAATTTACACAGACATCTTTCTGTGTGGAGTTTGCATGTTGTGCCTGTGCAGGTTTCCTTTGGGTACTCTGCTTTCCCTTACCACTAAAAACATGTACAATAGGCCAGGATGTTTGAGAGTGTGCATGGGGACGACGGATGGAAATTAGCCCATGGCTACAATCCGGTGAGGCGTGTTTACATGCATGAGACCGTTCATTAACATGCCCTTACCAAATAAACCAATACATCTGTATCACTTTCTTCCATTTTGTTGGTTAGAAAATGCAAAATTGGTCTTAAACAACGGCTACAACATAATATTGAGTAGTTTTACTTCCTGTTGGTCCAAGTGATCTCACCATTTAAGCGGCATTTCGATCTATAAAATAGATGTAGCTTTTCTCGTGCAGTTTTTCTCTATTTTCTTTTTTCTTTGAACTGTCTTTGTAAATACCACCACTTCACCATGAGTGTATGTTTAGTTTCACACAATTTACGGCCAAATTGAAAATAGATCCGACTTTTTCCCCCCAGTTACAACATTTACTTTGTAATCTCACTACTCAAGTAACATTAACTCAAGTATTTTTTTCAATAGATTCTGCTCCTCTGCTCCTTGTTTCCTGATATGTGCGGATTTGTGTCGGGTTGGCCAATTGAGACTCATTTTTCTCCGGGGCAGAAATGACGCTGACCCGTGCAACACTACTGTTTAGGAAGAGACGTGAGGAAACATTTTCGGGATACTAAGGACCTCGGGAGGAGCTTCTGGAACCTCCACAATGGCGCCGTGTTGGTTTTTGACCGATATGATACAGTACGATGCTTTTAGACTGAGTCCCTGTCACGCAAATATTTCCACACTTCTGGCTCATTTGCAGTGATGTTTCGCACTTTTTGAGACTAGCTGGGTATGCACAAAGTGACTTAATCCTGTATGTATTTTGGAAATGAAGACTTGATTCTGAAGGACTGTAGCTACTGAATACTACCACAGCAAGTGTGTAAGCATTTGAATCCTACAACCTTGCGTGCCTGTATTCCAATGAAATGAACAGTCAGCAGCCCGGTGGCGCAGCAGTTAGCGTTAGTGCTTCACAGCTCGAAGTTCCCAGATTTGATCCCCGGACACGGCCTTTCTGTGTGGAGTTTGCATGTTCTCCTCGTGTCTGCGTAGGTTTCCTCCATAAAACATGTACATTAGGCCAGGAGGAATGAGCGTGTGTTTTAGAGTATGAGTAGGAGACAATGGATGCAAATTAGTTCATGGCTACAATCCGGTGTGGCGTGTTTACATGCACGAGACCCATGTATGCTCATTAACTGTGCTCTCCAAATAAACTAGATAAATAAACAAGCAGATGTAAACGTCCCCTATCCTTTATCAAGCGTTGGTTTAGATGACCTGAATATTAACCATGTTTTGAGCAGTTTTTACTCATTTAGACTTTTTTCTTACCCCACTGGATATTAAATTTTTTTAAACAAAAAAACGACAAAATGTGTTGAAACGAGTCAGAAACATCTTAGAACAAGTGAAACAGTCTTGGTCAAATGCCCAACTAAATCCTAAATATCTGTGTAGGCTCTCAGTCGTACGGGAGTTGTCCATCTTCAATGAACGGTCTTGAGTCATCTTCTGTTGTTGAAGTAACAGACGATGACTCAAGAACCTTCATTGAAGATGGACAACTCCCGTACGACTGAGAGCCTACACAGATAACCACAGTATTCACCTGGACATGCAGGGGGGGGGGGGGGGGGGGGGGGCTACAGCAGCAGACTGATGCCCTGGAGTTTAAAAAAAAAGTCCTGTGAAGCGAGAAACCACCAACCAAGGAGGCTGGAAACGATGGTTCCTTCAAAAGGTCATGAGAGGAGAGACTTCTCCTTGAAGGTTGTCGATAACCTCAGCAGAGGCAGATACAGGAAAAACGAAGGGCACATGTGAAGATTTACAAACACAACTTCACAAGGTACAATATGATCCATTATAGGTACGGCTAGGTAGGACCTTTTAAAAGGGAGCCAGTCAGGGAGAGGGACGGGGCAGAGAGAGAGTGGAGAGACAGAAATGGTTACTGGCCCAAAGTTAAACTCGAAAGGGAACTTGATTAGAAAATGATTACTAAAACAAAAATACAGATTTATGAATCTATTTTTCTACTAAATAAAGATAGAGAAACAGAGAGGAGCAAGGTGGTTCAACGGTCCATAAATACTTGAAGAAATGGACAATGCTAAGCAGTAAACGCTAGCTTTAGTGCCGTTATTAGCACTTTACTGTGAGAACTGTCGGCGTATTCTTTACTATAGCCAAAAGACAGATACTCGTTCTATTAAAAATCAAAATCATATTTCCACAGAACACATCCATATAGAGTTTGGGAATGTGATGCCATATTGCTAAACATTATGGGAGTAACAGCAATTGTAAACAAATGGAGAGTTTAAAAGTTAAAATACATGCGTTATTGTTCACATTAAAACACTTGGACACCAGAGTGTGTTAGATGCATTTACCAGCAGTAACTCAGCAGCACATGGAGTTGTTCCATGGCTTTTTTCCTCCACTTTTTATACTGTTTTTAGCTAATGTTAGTCAATGGAAATGTATGCTAACAGCTGCAAAGATGGCGGATTTCCATGGTAATCTCCTAATTTTAGCAGCAATTTTTCAATAAGGAATGGAAAAAGGGGAGGTGGCACTGCTTCCATATGTACAAACACTCTTGCCACCAAACCTATTTTATTTGATCCATTCCCCACTTTTGAGCACCATGCAGTTGTTTTTAGTAATCCCCCCATTTTATGTGTCACTATTTACAGACCCCCCAGAAAAGTTTTTATCACTTTTACATAGCTCTTTTAATATGATTCTTTTAACTGGTGATTTTAATCTACACATAGATAATCTTTTAGACCCTGTTGCTAGGGATTTTTTAAATGTTCTTAATTATATGGATTTTACCCAACACGTCACACAGCCAACTCACGACAGAGGACACAGTCTGGACCTGGTCCTCACGTATGGCCTGTCCACAGCTGTGTCTTCTGTCATTGACTTGGCTGTCTCTGACCATTACTGTGTGTTTTTTAATATCACCAGTTTTACCCAGCGGGAGACCTCGGTAAGAGCTGTGAGGAAACGTCATCTCACCCCTGAAGTGGCTGCAAATTTTATTGATGTTTTAGAGAAATATTCTCCTATTGTTCTACCTGCCCCCTGTGATTTTATTTTTGAAAATTTTAACAGCAAACTCAAGTCAGCGCTTGATTCTATCGCTCCTTTAAAATTAAAGAAACTCCCCACAAAACCAATTCCTCCATGGAGGAATGAGGAAATTAAACAACTCAAAAGACAATGCAGGGTGGCAGAGAGAAAATGTAGAAAAAACAAAATTACCATAAACTACCAAATCTTCCCTTAACAACAAACAACCTACAATAACACAGTAAGAAACACAAGAAACAACTACTTCTCAAAAATGATCAACAATAATAAAAACAATCCCAAGGTACTCTTCTCTACAATAGAACATCTAATCAATCCTGATTTTAACAAGACCAACTTTACTCCAAGTGACTCCCTTTGTGAGGCGTTTGCAGACCAGGGGAAAGATAGACACGATCAGATGTAATATTTTATCTACTCAAAATAACACGGTTCTAAACCCAGATAGCAAAATTGGTATGGGCCAGTTGTGGCCCACATCAGACACATTCATTTGGCCCACATACCGCATGGATTATCGGCCCAAAGGCGGTCCGCTTTCGGTTACCTTATCTGGCCCACATCAAATCCAGAACAGTGCCAATGTTTAGCCGGAAGTGCACCATATTATCCAAAGGTGGTCCAGATCTGGCCCTCTCATGGCCAAAATGTGGCCCAGATTTGGCTCAGCGCAGTGCCGTATGAGGACACCATATTTTGGCACATATCTGGCCCACATGACTTACTTTTGGCTCATCTGGCTGACATACCGCGTGGATTATCGGCACAAAGGCGGTCCGCATTCTGTTACCTTATCTGGCCCACATCAAATCCAGAACAGTGCCAATGTTTAGCCAGAAGTGCACCATATTATCCAAAGGTGGTCCAGATCTGGCCCTCTCATGGCCAAAATGTGGCCCAGATTTGGCTCAGCGCAGTGCCATATGAGGACACCATATTTTGGCACATATCTGGCCCACATGACTTACTTTTGGCTCATCTGGCTGACATACCGCATGGATTATCGGCCCAAAGGCGGTCCGCTTTCGGTTACCTCATCTGGCCCACATCAAATCCAGAACAGTGCCAATGTTTAGCCGGAAGTGCACCATATTATCCAAAGGTGGTCCAGATCTGGCCCTCTCATGGCCAAAATGTGGCCCATATTTGGCTCAGCGCAGTGCCATATGAGGACACCATATTTTGGCACATATCTGGCCCACATGACTTACTTTTGGCTCATCTGGCTGACATACCGCATGGATTATCGGCCCAAAGGCGGTCCGCTTTCGGTTACCTCATCTGGCCCACATCAAATCCAGAACAGTGCCAACGTTTAGCCGGAAGTGCACCATACTATCCAAAGGTGGTCCAGATCTGGCCCTCCCATGGCCAAAATGTGGCCCAGATTTGGCTCAGCGCAGTGCCATATGAGGACACCATATTTTGGCACATATCTGGCCCACATGACTTACTTTTGGCTCATCTGGCTGGCATACCGCATGGATTATCGGCCCAAAGGCGGTCCGCTTTCGGTTACCTCATCTGGCCCACATCAAATCCAGAACAGTGCCAACGTTTAGCCGGAAGTGCACCATATTATCCAAAGGTGGTCCAGATCTGGCCCTCTCATGGCCAAAATGTGGCCCAGATTTGGCTCAGCGCAGTGCCATATGAGGACACCATATTTTGGCACATATCTGGCCCACATGACTTACTTTTGGCTCATCTGGCTGACATACCGCATGGATTATCGGCCCAAAGGTGGTCCGCTTTCGGTTACCTCATCTGGCCCACATCAAATCCAGAACAGTGCCAACGTTTAGCCGGAAGTGCACCATATTATCCAAAGGTGGTCCAGATCTGGCCCTCTCATGGCCAAAATGTGGCCCAGATTTGGCTCAGCGCAGTGCCGTATGAAGACACCATATTGTGGCATATATCTGGCCCACATGACTTACTTTTGGATCATCTGGCCGCGTGGATTATCGGCACAAAGGCCGTCCGCATCCGGTTACCTTATCTGGCCCACATCAAGTCCAGAACAAGGCCAACTTTTAGCCGATCATAGTTATGTTACATTACACACACAAAACTAAATAAAAAATAATTGAAAACCTGACAAAAATACCCACATGCGCAATAAGTGGGATTGTCCGCGGTTTCCATGAGGGCCCCATCTGAGTTGGCCCATGTGGGCTAAAAGTGGGCTCTGAATGAGTTACATATGGGGCCAAAGTGGGTTAAAACCATAAGGCCCACATCAGCCCATACATCTAATTGCAAGATAGAAGCTTGATGAGATAAGCTGATATCATGTTAAGATGCAATAAGGAGCAAACACTGTAAACCCGGACAATTCACCATTAATTACAAAACAAATTAGGCCTCATTTGACAGAAATATTTATTTTTTGTTAAACATCTAAAATTCATCTAAATAAAAAAAATATCCAACATTGGCATTTTGAATCCTTAAAATAAATAGCATGAATTAAACCTAGTTGCTATTTTTTTTTAAAATATATATATAATTTGATTAAAAATGTAAAATAACATTGGAATTACACATTTCAGTAAGAACAATATTCTATTAAAAACAGAATTTTTGCTTTTTCCTGGTATTTGGTAATAAGGTCAAAGACATCTTTATCACTATCTCACACTTTGTTGGTTAGAAAATGCAATATTGACCTAAAACAGCTGAATCAAATATCCAGTAGTAGAGTCATTCCACGAGAACTTGACATTTTACGTCCCCATGTTTCTTTTAGATATATCTTATTTCCTCCAAATCCAAAATGGGTGTTCAATAGCTTAAATTGTAGATTGAGATGTCTCCTTTAACACAGTATAAATTACACATCTAGGATTTTTCTAATTTTGTATAATATTTCATCATATTTTAGTGAATGTCTAGATTTTCCCATGTCCCCAGAGGCTTTTCTTAAAAATTAACATTGATTATAACAATTAAAGCAATGAAAAAAATACATATTTTTGAATTCATTATGAAGACCAATGTATGCTCTTTTAGTTGGTAATGGTATTTTTATGAAAAAAAATATTCAAAATATTCAAATAATGTCATTTAGTTGTGTCCCCGGGTCAGCCCTCAACCCCGTTACATATGAGGTTCTCCCCCTATAAAAAATGTATGGTATGATCCATTTGAACCCAAACACCAGGAAGTGACATCACGAAAGTCTTTTGGACGGCAGAGCAGCAGAAAGAGCCAAGTGACTGTCTTCTTCTTTGTTAATTTTGATGATTTTAACATGAAAATGTGATGTGTTACATTTAATGACTCAACACCGTTACATAAAAAAAGTTGAAAACCTACAACTTAGAAAAAAAGTTATTTGTTATTTCAAACATATGAGCTAATTTTAAATCTCATGCATGTCATGTGGTCTCTTTCTGACACTCAGCATGGGTTATAGCAGCCATTTTCCTCCAAAATCACAACCCCGTTACACTCAACCCCGTTACACATTTTTGAGTGACAGTTACGGGGTTGTAATAGTGGCTTGAGATAATTTAAAGCCCCATTTATGGCTTGATGAACTAAAAAATTTAACATTTTATATGAAGAAGTGTTTGCAATTACTTTATTACTGGTTGGGACATCTGGTGAGCATAAAAGTCTTGTTTTATAGACAAAAATATGTTTATCTCCACTTAGGAGAGGTTTACTGTTGTCCATGACGGGGTTGAGGAAAAACTAATGCCAACGTCACAAAAAAATAATCAAAATTCATATTTAACACATAAGATGGGAAAATATGATTTTCTGATAGTGTAATATGTACCTAATGTTGTGATGTAAGATTTAAATTATTATATTTAGTTTGAAAATTTGAAACTGATGAGGCTCATTTTGCACAGTTCTCGTGGAAGGCCCTCCCAGTCACACAGAAAACACAGACCCTGGCATGTTTTTGATGAGAGAACAGCAGTGTAACAAGTTGTAAAAAATGTATTTCAGAAATAGTTTCAATTCCTCCAGGATTTTGCGGGTAATTTTTGTGATTGTTGTGCACTAAAAAGCATGATTTTGTGGGCCATTTCTCCAAAAGAGGTGATGAAAGGTTTAGCTTAAACATTATATAGATATAAAAAAAAAGTAAAGTAAAGTCAGACTCGAGGTGCCTGAGAGGTAGATAGAGTGGTTTTAATCCACTTTGGGCCCTCATGGAACCCATTTGCTTCAGTCTGAATGATTTAACCCAAGGATGCACTAGACATTGCCTCCAAATTTAACAAACAAAATGTATTTTAATATTTTGCTTTAATACGTAGTTGTGATGGCAACATTGTAAAATCCTGGAGGGACTGTAAAATAACGACAGGCCAATGAAAAAACAGTTCCTCATTTCCAAAAGACATGGTAGGTCATTTTGCACAGCAAGCCTCAAAGTGTGAAAGGCTGGAAGTTGTGACATGTTTGGGACAGGTGTAAATGAGCCAGAACTGGGCCATATCGTTTTGCATATCGTTATCATTTTGTTATATTGTTGTAATTTTTTATACTGCTGTGGACACTATATAATTTATGTTACGCTCAGCTCCATCAGAGCAGCATAAACACTGACTGTGTAGGACACGGGCAGGTGCTTAAAAAGTAAAATGAGATGAAGGATGTAAACTGCTTGAGTAGATCATATTTATGAGGAAATTAGTATTGCGCAAAAAAAAAATTAAAATACATTAAAAATACTTCCCAATAGGCATAAGGCTGGAATTTGGTCAATTATATCGTCAAATATATTGTTATCGTGATATTTCTTTTTTATATCGTGATAGAGATTTTAGGCCATATCGCCCTGCCCTAGCCAGAACTGTAAAAATATTTACATAGGCTCGTGGCAACACATTCGCTAATGCTAACGCGGCTATCTTATTAATCCTCTCATTGAGGCTCTGCACCTGCTAAAACATAATTATTGTGAGGAAAGACTTGCCTTTCCACGTCGCTTTTATAATAGAAGAGTCCGAATTTTGGTTGAATTGAGTCAAACAGCTGGAATCGGGAGCTCACATTGTTACTTAATATGTGTACACAACAGGACGTAATTCAGTGCTCCCGATTACAGTGGTTTGACTCAATTATATCAGAGTCTGGCTACTCTTCTTCTACTCTCAAGGCGACATGGAAAGATAAGTCTTTCCTAGCAATGATGATGTTTTAGCAGACCAGACAGTGAGTGTATTTATAAGCTGCTGAGGATGTTAGCTCATTGCGTTAGCATTAGCGAATGTGTTGCGAATAGCCAATTTATTTATTATGGAATCATGACTGTACTATTATAGATGGTATGTCCTTACAGCATGACCCAATATGATACATTGAGATGGTTTAGACTGTGATTCCCCTCACGCAAATATTTTTACAGTTCTGGCTCATTTACACCTGTCCCAACACAACTTGTTTGAGGACTGCTGCGCATGCGCAAAGTGACCTGACACATATGTACCAGCCTAAATATAAAAAGTCAATTTCATACCTTTTATCATCAGACCAAGGACTTTCTGAACTGGGTTGTTGAGTGTTTTAGAAGAGCTGATGTGTAAAACGTCTTATGAGAGGAAGTCCTTGTGTGTTTTCAAAACAATTCCAAGTGTTCATACATTGTAGGTTGGATTGCCACTGAATCACTGACAGAAGACCCAGAGTGACTGGACAGCTCAAGCTTCTTCATGTCCTGCTGCAAAAACAATGTTCAACTTGTTAATCTCAAGCACATTTATTTTAAGAAAAGTTGCAAATAATGGAGAAGACATCTTAATTCATCTCTTGCTAATGTCAGTACTTAGAGCCTAGAACTCGGTTTATCCTCCTGCCAAAGGAGCCTCCAGCGCATTGTGAGAGCAGTGGAGAAGATCTGCGGAGCCCCTCTCCCCTCTATTAAGGACATGTACTCCACCCGTCTCACCCCCAAAGCCGTCAGAATCACCAGGGACCCTACATCACAGTCTCTTCAAAGTAATGCCTTCATGGAGGAGACTGCGGAATCTACGGGCCAGGTCCAGTCGACTGAAGAACAGTTTAATACACAAGGCCATCGGGGAGCTGAACTCCCTGTCCTCCCTCCCGCGTGAAATTACATAATTAAACCAAACACACTGAAAGACTTGCTAAAATACTTTATATATTGTATTATGTTAGCCCTGTAAGCTAATCACAGTTGCTTATCATTTGTTAGCATTTCAGGCATAATACTCAATCAATCAATCAATGGTTTTGTATAGCCCAATATCACAACAGGAGTTGCCTCATAGGGCTGTAACAAACATTAAGGCAATAAAACAGAACAGTAAATAAGACAATGTAAAGTTCCGGTGAATCAAATATCCAGGCAAACATAATGTCCAAATAAGCGTCAGCAGTGGATGGCGACGAGCAGTGGGTGGCGACGAGCAGCTCGGGTGTCCCCTGTCCTTAGACTCTCCAGCACGGCAAGGAAAAACTCAAAAACCCAGTGGGAGAAACGAGAAACCTTGAGGAGAACCACAGAAGGAGAGATCCACTCCCATGGACGGACAGGCTATAGAGACCCAGGGCCGAAGGAGTCCCTCAGTAGACGGGCCAAGATCACAGACCGTCCAGTCCTTGTTGTCAGTAGGCAGGGTTCCTCCGTTCAGCCGGGTTCCTCCGTTCGATCTAGACAGGCACTCCCAAGGGGGAGTGGGACAGGAGACACCATGTGAATAGTAATGAACAGACTACAGATAAAATAAATATTGTATCATAGTAAGACAAAGGTTGCAGTAAGAAGAAGAAGAGGATAGCGCTCAGTGTACCGTACTTCCCACAGCAGAGTTTCTCCTAAAGCAGCTTTACTTCAGGCTGTGGGTTAGAGCTTTACCTAACTGACCTGATCATAAGCTAATTCGAAGAGGTACGTTTTGAGCCTAGTCTTAAATGTAGGGACTGTGTCTGCTTCTTTAACGTGAGCGGGGAGTTTATTCCATAAAACCGGAGCTTGGTAGCTAAAGGCTCTTCCTCCTACAGTGATTTTGGAGACCCGAGGAATCACTAGTAGCCCTGAGTTTTGAGAGCGGAGTGCTCTGGTTGGCCGATATGGAACGATAACGTCTTGGAGATAAAGCGGAGCCAAACCCTTTATGGCTTTAAATGTGAGGAGCAGGATTTTAAATTTGATTCTAAACTCAACAGGAAGCCAATGGAGAGACTTTAGCACAGGTGTAATGTGTTCTCTTCTCTTTGTACGCGTTAACAATCTTGCAGCTGCATTTTGAACTAGTTGAAAACTTTTTAGGGAACTTTTAGGACACGCTGCTAGCAGGCAGTTGCAGTAGTCCAGCCTTGAGGAAACAAATGCATGAATAAGTTTTTCTGCATCACTCTTAGGTAGAATGTTTCGTATTTTAGCAATGTTGCGCAGGTGAAAGAACGCAATTTTACAAGCCTGGTTTATATGCGTTTTAAAAGAGAGGTCCTGGTCAAACAGAACTCCAAGGTTTTTTACTTTAGAGCTCGTTGATACGCTAACATTATCCAGGGAGATGATCTGCTGAGATAAAGACTCTCTCAGTTTTTGAGGACCTAAAATAATAACCTCGGTTTTATCAGGGTTAAGGAGAAGGTAATTTACAGTCATCCAGGTCTTGATGGCTTTTACGCAGGAACTAAGCACATCTAATTTATCTGTCTGACCTGGTTTTATTGATAAGTACAGCTGTGTGTCATCCGCGTAACAGTGAAAATTTATATTATGATTTCGGATTATGTTACCTAATGGGAGCATGTACAATATAAATAAAATTGGCCCGAGCACTGAACCCTGTGGCACCCCATAGCACACTTTAGAACACGGTGAAGACTTTAGGTTTACATTAACAAATTGGTGCCTATCAGATAAGTAAGATTTAAACCAAGAGAGGGCTGTTCCCCTGAGGCCTACGTCAGTTTCTAACCTCTGCAGGAGAATATTGTGGTCGATTGTGTCAAAGGCTGCACTGAGGTCTAACAGAACCAGGACTGAAGCTAGTCCGGCGTCAGCTGCTAATAACAGGTCGTTGGTAACTTTGACTAAGGCGGTCTCTGTGCTATGATAAGTTCTATACCCTGACTGACATTTTTCAAATAAACTATTGTCCTGTAGGTGGCGGCAAAGCTGCTTAGCCACTACTTTTTCAAGGACTTTTGAAATGAAAGGCAGATTAGATATGGGCCTATAGTTTGCTAGGTCTTCCTCTTCTTTTATGTCTTCCTCTTCTTTTATGTCTTCCTCTCGTTTTAGGTCTTCCTCTCGTTTTAGGTCTTCCTCTTCTTTTAGGTCTTCCTCCTCTTTTAGGTCTTCCTCCTCTTTTATGTCTTCCTCTTCTTTTATGTCTTCCTCCTCTTTTAGGTCTTCCTCCTCTTTTAGGTCTTCCTCCTCTTTTAGGTCTTCCTCTTCTTTTATGTCTTCTTCTTCTTTTATGTCTTCCTCTCGTTTTTTGTCTTCTTCCTTTTTTAGGTCTTCCTCTTCTTTTAGGTCTTCCTCTTCTTTTATGTCTTCCTCTTCTTTTAGGTCTTCCTCTTCTTTTACGTCTTCCTCTTGTTTTAGGTCTTCCTCTTCTTTTATGTCTTCCTCCTCTTTTAGGTCTTCCTCTCGTTTTAGGTCTTCCTCTTCTTTTATGTCTCCCTCTTCTTTTACGTCTTCCTCTCGTTTTAGGTCTTCCTCTTCTTTTAGGTCTTCCTCTTCTTTTATGTCTTCTTCTTCTTTTATGTCTTCTTCTTCTTTTAGGTCTTCCTCTCGTTTTAGGTCTTCCTCTTCTTTTAAGTCTTCTTCTTCTTTTATGTCTTCCTCCTCTTTTAGGTCTTCCTCCTCTTTTAGGGCTTCCTCCTCTTTTATGTCTTCCTCTCGTTTTAGGTCTTCCTCTTCTTTTATGTCTTCCTCCTCTTTTAGGTCTTCCTCCTCTTTTATGTCTTCCTCTTCTTTTATGTCTTCCTCCTCTTTTAGGTCTTCCTCCTCTTTTATGTCTTCCTCTTCTTTTAGGTCTTCCTCTTCTTTTATGTCTTCCTCCTCTTTTAGGTCTTCCTCTTCTTTTAGGTCTTCCTCTTCTTTTATGTCTTCCTCTCGTTTTAGGTCTTCCTCTTCTTTTAGGTCTTCCTCCTCTTTTATGTCTTCCTCTTCTTTTAGGTCTTCCTCTTCTTTTATGTCTTCCTCTTCTTTTATGTCTTCCTCCTCTTTTAGGTCTTCCTCCTCTTTTATGTCTTCCTCTTCTTTTAGGTCTTCCTCTTCTTTTATGTCTTCCTCCTCTTTTAGGTCTTCCTCCTCTTTTATGTCTTCCTCCTCTTTTATGTCTTCCTCCTCTTTTAGGTCTTCCTCCTCTTTTATGTCTTCCTCTTCTTGTAGGTCTTCCTCTTCTTTTATGTCTTCCTCCTCTTTTAGGTCTTCCTCCTCTTTTAGGTCTTCCTCTTCTTTTATGTCTTCCTCTCGTTTTAGGTCTTCCTCCTCTTTTAGGTCTTCCTCCTCTTTTAGGTCTTCCTCCTCTTTTAGGCCTTCCTCTTCTTTTATGTCTTCCTCCTCTTTTAGGTCTTCCTCTTCTTTTAGGTCTTCCTCTTCTTTTAGGTCTTCCTCCTCTTTTAGGTCTTCCTCCTCTTTTAGGTCTTCCTCTTCTTTTACGTCTTCCTCCTCTTTTAGGTCTTCCTCCTCTTTTATGTCTTCCTCTTCTTTTAGGTCTTCCTCTTCTTTTATGTCTTCCTCCTCTTTTAGGTCTTCCTCTTCTTTTAGGTCTTCCTCTTCTTTTATGTCTTCCTCTCGTTTTAGGTCTTCCTCTTCTTTTAGGTCTTCCTCCTCTTTTAGGTCTTCCTCTTCTTTTAGGCCTTCCTCTTCTTTTATGTCTTCCTCTTCTTTTAAGTCTTCTTCTTCTTTTATGTCTTCCTCCTCTTTTAGGTCTTCCTCCTCTTTTAGGGCTTCCTCCTCTTTTATGTCTTCCTCTCGTTTTAGGTCTTCCTCCTCTTTTATGTCTTCCTCTTCTTTTAGGTCTTCCTCTTCTTTTATGTCTTCCTCCTCTTTTAGGTCTTCCTCCTCTTTTATGTCTTCCTCTTCTTTTAGGTCTTCCTCTTCTTTTATGTCTTCCTCCTCTTTTAGGTCTTCCTCCTCTTTTATGTCTTCCTCCTCTTTTATGTCTTCCTCCTCTTTTAGGTCTTCCTCCTCTTTTATGTCTTCCTCTTCTTGTAGGTCTTCCTCTTCTTTTATGTCTTCCTCCTCTTTTAAGTCTTCCTCCTCTTTTAGGTCTTCCTCTTCTTTTATGTCTTCCTCTCGTTTTAGGTCTTCCTCTTCTTTTAGGTCTTCCTCCTCTTTTAGGTCTTCCTCCTCTTTTAGGCCTTCCTCTTCTTTTAGGTCTTCCTCTTCTTTTAGGTCTTCCTCTTCTTTTAGGTCTTCCTCTTCTTTTAGGTCTTCCTCCTCTTTTAGGTCTTCCTCCTCTTTTAGGTCTTCCTCTCGTTTTAGGTCTTCCTCCTCTTTTAGGTCTTCCTCCTCTTTTAGGTCTTCCTCTTCTTTTATGTCTTCCTCCTCTTTTAGGTCTTCCTCTTCTTTTAGGTCTTCCTCCTCTTTTAGGTCTTCCTCTTCTTTTAGGTCTTCCTCTTCTTTTAGGTCTTCCTCTTCTTTTATGTCTTCCTCCTCTTTTAGGTCTTCCTCTTCTTTTAGGACTTCCTCCTCTTTTAGGTCTTCCTCTTCTTTTATGTCTTCCTCCTCTTTTAGGTCTTCCTCCTCTTTTAGGTCTTCCTCTTCTTTTAGGTCTTCCTCTCGTTTTAGGTCTTCCTCTTCTTTTAGGTCTTCCTCTTCTTTTATGTCTTCTTCTTCTTTTATGTCTTCCTCTCGTTTTTTGTCTTCTTCCTTTTTTAGGTCTTCCTCTTCTTTTAGGTCTTCCTCTTCTTTTAGGTCTTCCTCTTCTTTTAGGTCTTCCTCTTCTTTTAGGTCTTCCTCCTATTTTAGGTCTTCCTCTTCTTTTAGGCCTTCCTCTTCTTTTATGTCTTCCTCCTCTTTTAGGTCTTCCTCTTCTTTTAGGCCTTCCTCTTCTTTTACGTCTTCCTCTTCTTTTAAGTCTTCTTCTTCTTTTATGTCTTCCTCCTCTTTTAGGTCTTCCTCCTCTTTTAGGGCTTCCTCCTCTTTTATGTCTTCCTCTCGTTTTAGGTCTTCCTCCTCTTTTATGTCTTCCTCTTCTTTTAGGTCTTCCTCTTCTTTTATGTCTTCCTCTTCTTTTATGTCTTCCTCCTCTTTTAGGTCTTCCTCCTCTTTTATGTCTTCCTCTTCTTTTAGGTCTTCCTCTTCTTTTATGTCTTCCTCCTCTTTTAGGTCTTCCTCCTCTTTTATGTCTTCCTCCTCTTTTATGTCTTCCTCCTCTTTTAGGTCTTCCTCCTCTTTTATGTCTTCCTCTTCTTGTAGGTCTTCCTCTTCTTTTATGTCTTCCTCCTCTTTTAGGTCTTCCTCCTCTTTTAGGTCTTCCTCTTCTTTTATGTCTTCCTCTCGTTTTAGGTCTTCCTCTTCTTTTAGGTCTTCCTCCTCTTTTAGGTCTTCCTCCTCTTTTAGGCCTTCCTCTTCTTTTATGTCTTCCTCCTCTTTTAGGTCTTCCTCTTCTTTTAGGTCTTCCTCTTCTTTTAGGTCTTCCTCCTCTTTTAGGTCTTCCTCCTCTTTTAGGTCTTCCTCTCGTTTTAGGTCTTCCTCCTCTTTTAGGTCTTCCTCCTCTTTTAGGTCTTCCTCTTCTTTTATGTCTTCCTCCTCTTTTAGGTCTTCCTCTTCTTTTAGGTCTTCCTCCTCTTTTAGGTCTTCCTCTTCTTTTAGGTCTTCCTCTTCTTTTAGGTCTTCCTCTTCTTTTATGTCTTCCTCCTCTTTTAGGTCTTCCTCTTCTTTTAGGACTTCCTCCTCTTTTATGTCTTCCTCCTCTTTTATGTCTTCCTCCTCTTTTAGGTCTTCCTCCTCTTTTATGTCTTCCTCCTCTTTTAGGTCTTCCTCCTCTTTTAGGTCTTCCTCTTCTTTTAGGTCTTCCTCTCGTTTTAGGTCTTCCTCTTCTTTTAGGTCTTCCTCTTCTTTTATGTCTTCTTCTTCTTTTATGTCTTCCTCTCGTTTTTTGTCTTCTTCCTTTTTTAGGTCTTCCTCTTCTTTTAGGTCTTCCTCTTCTTTTAGGTCTTCCTCTTCTTTTAGGTCTTCCTCTTCTTTTATGTCTTCTTCTTCTTTTATGTCTTCCTCTCGTTTTTTGTCTTCTTCCTTTTTTAGGTCTTCCTCTTCTTTTAGGTCTTCCTCTTCTTTTATGTCTTCCTCTCGTTTTAGGTCTTCCTCCTCTTTTAGGTCTTCCTCTTCTTTTAGGTCTTCCTCTTCTTTTACGTCTTCCTCTTGTTTTAGGTCTTCCTCTTCTTTTATGTCTTCCTCCTCTTTTAGGTCTTCCTCTTCTTTTAGGACTTCCTCCTCTTTTAGTTCTTCCTCTTCTTTTAGGTCTTCCTCTCGTTTTAGGTCTTCCTCTTCTTTTAGGTCTTCCTCTTCTTTTATGTCTTCCTCTCGTTTTTTGTCTTCTTCCTTTTTTAGGTCTTCCTCTTCTTTTATGTCTCCCTCTTCTTTTACGTCTTCCTCTTGTTTTAGGTCTTCCTCTTCTTTTATGTCTTCCTCTCGTTTTAGGTCTTCCTCTTCTTTTAGGTCTTCCTCTCGTTTTAGGTCTTGCTCCTCTTTTAGGTCTTCCTCTTCTTTTAGGTCTTCCTCCTCTTTTAGGTCTTCCTCCTCTTTTAGGTCTTCCTCTTCTTTTAGGTCTTCCTCTTCTTTTATGTCTTCTTCTTCTTTTACGTCTTCCTCTCGTTTTATGTCTTCTTCCTTTTTTAGGTCTTCCTCTCATTTTAGGTCTTCCTCTTCTTTTACGTCTTCCTCTTGTTTTAGGTCTTCCTCTTCTTTTATGTCTTCCTCTCGTTTTAGGTCTTCCTCTTCTTTTATGTCTTTCTCTTCTTTTAGGTCTTCCTCTCGTTTTATGTCTTCCTCTTCTTTTAGGTCTTCGTCTTCTTTTAGGTCTTCCTCTTCTTTTATGTCTTCCTCTTCTTTTATGTCTTCCTCTTCTTTTATGTCTTCCTCCTCTTTTAGGTCTTCCTCTTCTTTTAGGACTTCCTCCTCTTTTAGGTCTTCCTCTTCTTTTAGGTCTTCCTCTCGTTTTAGGTCTTCCTCTTCTTTTAGGTCTTCCTCTTCTTTTATGTCTTCTTCTTCTTTTATGTCTTCCTCTCGTTTTTTGTCTTCTTCCTTTTTTAGGTCTTCCTCTTCTTTTATGTCTTCCTCTTCTTTTACGTCTTCCTCTTGTTTTAGGTCTTCCTCTTCTTTTATGTCTTCCTCTCGTTTTAGGTCTTCCTCTTCTTTTAGGTCTTCCTCTCGTTTTAGGTCTTCCTCTTCTTTTAGGTCTTCCTCTTCTTTTAGGTCTTCCTCTTCTTTTATGTCTTCTTCTTCTTTTAGGTCTTCCTCTCGTTTTAGGTCTTCCTCTTCTTTTAAGTCTTCCTCTTCTTTTAAGTCTTCTTCTTCTTTTATGTCTTCCTCCTCTTTTAGGTCTTCCTCCTCTTTTAGGGCTTCCTCCTCTTTTATGTCTTCCTCTCGTTTTAGGTCTTCCTCTTCTTTTTATGTCTTCCTCCTCTTTTAGGTCTTCCTCCTCTTTTATGTCTTCCTCTTCTTTTATGTCTTCCTCCTCTTTTATGTCTTCCTCCTCTTTTATGTCTTCCTCTTCTTTTAGGTCTTCCTCTTCTTTTATGTCTTCCTCCTCTTTTAGGTCTTCCTCCTCTTTTATGTCTTCCTCTTCTTTTATGTCTTCCTCCTCTTTTAGGTCTTCCTCCTCTTTTATGTCTTCCTCTTCTTTTAGGTCTTCCTCTTCTTTTATGTCTTCCTCCTCTTTTAGGTCTTCCTCCTCTTTTAGGTCTTCCTCTTCTTTTATGTCTTCCTCTCGTTTTAGGTCTTCCTCTTCTTTTAGGTCTTCCTCCTCTTTTAGGTCTTCCTCTTCTTTTATGCCTTCCTCTTCTTTTATGTCTTCCTCCTCTTTTAGGTCTTCCTCTTCTTTTAGGTCTTCCTCTTCTTTTAGGTCTTCCTCTTCTTTTAGGTCTTCCTCCTCTTTTAGGTCTTCCTCTCGTTTTAGGTCTTCCTCCTCTTTTAGGTCTTCCTCCTCTTTTATGTCTTCCTCTTCTTTTATGTCTTCCTCCTCTTTTAGGTCTTCCTCTTCTTTTAGGTCTTCCTCCTCTTTTAGGTCTTCCTCTTCTTTTAGGTCTTCCTCTTCTTTTATGTCTTCCTCCTCTTTTAGGTCTTCCTCTCGTTTTTTGTCTTCTTCCTTTTTTAGGTCTTCCTCTTCTTTTATGTCTTCCTCTTCTTTTACGTCTTCCTCTTGTTTTAGGTCTTCCTCTTCTTTTATGTCTTCCTCTTCTTTTACGTCTTCCTCTCGTTTTAGGTCTTCCTCTTCTTTTAGGTCTTCCTCTTCTTTTATGTCTTCCTCCTCTTTTAGGTCTTCCTCTTCTTTTAGGACTTCCTCCTCTTTTAGGTCTTCCTCTTCTTTTAGGTCTTCCTCTTCTTTTATGTCTTCCTCCTCTTTTAGGTCTTCCTCTCGTTTTTTGTCTTCTTCCTTTTTTAGGTCTTCCTCTTCTTTTATGTCTTCCTCTTCTTTTACGTCTTCCTCTTGTTTTAGGTCTTCCTCTTCTTTTATGTCTTCCTCTTCTTTTATGTCTTCCTCTCGTTTTAGGTCTTCCTCTCGTTTTAGGTCTTCCTCTTCTTTTAGGTCTTCCTCCTCTTTTAGGTCTTCCTCCTCTTTTATGTCTTCCTCTTCTTTTATGTCTTCCTACTCTTTTAGGTCTTCCTCCTCTTTTAGGTCTTCCTCTTCTTTTAGGTCTTCCTCTCGTTTTAGGTCTTCCTCTTCTTTTAGGTCTTCCTCTTCTTTTATGTCTTCTTCTTCTTTTATGTCTTCCTCTCGTTTTTTGTCTTCTTCCTTTTTTAGGTCTTCCTCTTCTTTTAGGTCTTCCTCTTCTTTTATGTCTTCCTCTCGTTTTAGGTCTTCCTCCTCTTTTAGGTCTTCCTCTTCTTTTAGGTCTTCCTCTTCATTTACGTCTTCCTCTTGTTTTAGGTCTTCCTCTTCTTTTATGTCTTCCTCTTCTTTTAGGTCTTCCTCTCGTTTTAGGTCTTCCTCTTCTTTTATGTCTCCCTCTTCTTTTACGTCTTCCTCTCGTTTTAGGTCTTCCTCTTCTTTTAGGTCTTCCTCTTCTTTTATGTCTTCTTCTTCTTTTATGTCTTCTTCTTCTTTTAGGTCTTCCTCTCGTTTTAGGTCTTCCTCTTCTTTTAAGTCTTCTTCTTCTTTTATGTCTTCCTCCTCTTTTAGGTCTTCCTCCTCTTTTAGGGCTTCCTCCTCTTTTATGTCTTCCTCTCGTTTTAGGTCTTCCTCTTCTTTTATGTCTTCCTCTTGTTTTAGGTCTTCCTCTTCTTTTATGTCTTCCTCTTCTTTTATGTCTTCCTCTCGTTTTAGGTCTTCCTCTCGTTTTAGGTCTTCCTCTTCTTTTAGGTCTTCCTCCTCTTTTATGTCTTCCTCTTCTTTTATGTCTTCCTCTTCTTTTATGTCTTCCTCTTCTTTTATGTCTTCCTCCTCTTTTAGGTCTTCCTCCTCTTTTAGTTCTTCCTCTTCTTTTAGGTCTTCCTCTCGTTTTAGGTCTTCCTCTTCTTTTAGGTCTTCCTCTTCTTTTATGTCTTCTTCTTCTTTTATGTCTTCCTCTCGTTTTTTGTCTTCTTCCTTTTTTAGGTCTTCCTCTTCTTTTAGGTCTTCCTCTTCTTTTATGTCTTCCTCTCGTTTTAGGTCTTCCTCCTCTTTTAGGTCTTCCTCTTCTTTTAGGTCTTCCTCTTCTTTTACGTCTTCCTCTCGTTTTAGGTCTTCCTCCTCTTTTAGGTCTTCCTCCTCTTTTAGGGCTTCCTCCTCGTTTATGTCTTCCTCTCGTTTTAGGTCTTCCTCTTCTTTTATGTCTTCCTCCTCTTTTAGGTCTTCCTCCTCTTTTATGTCTTCCTCCTCTTTTAGGTCTTCCTCTCGTTTTAGGTCTTCCTCTTCTTTTATGTCTTCCTCCTCTTTTAGGTCTTCCTCCTCTTTTATGTCTTCCTCTTCTTTTATGTCTTCCTCCTCTTTTAGGTCTTCCTCCTCTTTTATGTCTTCCTCTTCTTTTAGGTCTTCCTCTTCTTTTATGTCTTCCTCCTCTTTTAGGTCTTCCTCCTCTTTTAGGTCTTCCTCTTCTTTTAGGTCTTCCTCCTCTTTTAGGTCTTCCTCTTCTTTTAGGTCTTCCTCCTCTTTTAGGTCTTCCTCTTCTTTTAGGTCTTCCTCTTCTTTTAGGTCTTCCTCTTCTTTTATGTCTTCCTCCTCTTTTAGGTCTTCCTCTTCTTTTATGTCTTCCTCCTCTTTTAGGTCTTCCTCTCGTTTTTTGTCTTCTTCCTTGTTTAGGTCTTCCTCTTCTTTTACGTCTTCCTCTTGTTTTAGGTCTTCCTCTTCTTTTATGTCTTCCTCTTCTTTTATGTCTTCCTCTCGTTTTAGGTCTTCCTCTCGTTTTAGGTCTTCCTCTCGTTTTAGGTCTTCCTCTCGTTTTAGGTCTTCCTCTCGTTTTAGGTCTTCCTCTACTTTTAGGTCTTCCTCTACTTTTAGGTCTTCCTCTTCTTTTAGGTCTTCCTCTTCTTTTAGGTCTTCCTCTCGTTTTAGGTCTTCCTCTTCTTTTAGGTCTTCCTCTTCTTTTATGTCTTCTTCTTCTTTTATGTCTTCCTCTCGTTTTTTGTCTTCTTCCTTTTTTAGGTCTTCCTCTTCTTTTAGGTCTTCCTCTTCTTTTATGTCTTCCTCTCGTTTTAGGTCTTCCTCCTCTTTTAGGTCTTCCTCTTCTTTTAGGTCTTCCTCTTCTTTTACGTCTTCCTCTCGTTTTAGGTCTTCCTCTTCTTTTAGGTCTTCCTCTTCTTTTATGTCTTCTTCTTCTTTTATGTCTTCTTCTTCTTTTAGGTCTTCCTCTCGTTTTAGGTCTTCCTCTTCTTTTAAGTCTTCTTCTTCTTTTATGTCTTCCTCCTCTTTTAGGTCTTCCTCCTCTTTTAGGGCTTCCTCCTCGTTTATGTCTTCCTCTCGTTTTAGGTCTTCCTCTTCTTTTATGTCTTCCTCCTCTTTTAGGTCTTCCTCCTCTTTTATGTCTTCCTCCTCTTTTAGGTCTTCCTCTCGTTTTAGGTCTTCCTCTTCTTTTATGTCTTCCTCCTCTTTTAGGTCTTCCTCCTCTTTTATGTCTTCCTCTTCTTTTAGGTCTTCCTCTTCTTTTATGTCTTCCTCCTCTTTTAGGTCTTCCTCCTCTTTTAGGTCTTCCTCTTCTTTTAGGTCTTCCTCCTCTTTTAGGTCTTCCTCTTCTTTTAGGTCTTCCTCCTCTTTTAGGTCTTCCTCTTCTTTTAGGTCTTCCTCTTCTTTTAGGTCTTCCTCTTCTTTTATGTCTTCCTCCTCTTTTAGGTCTTCCTCTTCTTTTATGTCTTCCTCCTCTTTTAGGTCTTCCTCTCGTTTTTTGTCTTCTTCCTTGTTTAGGTCTTCCTCTTCTTTTACGTCTTCCTCTCGTTTTAGGTCTTCCTCTCGTTTTAGGTCTTCCTCTCGTTTTAGGTCTTCCTCTCGTTTTAGGTCTTCCTCTCGTTTTAGGTCTTCCTCTACTTTTAGGTCTTCCTCTACTTTTAGGTCTTCCTCTTCTTTTAGGTCTTCCTCTTCTTTTAGGTCTTCCTCTTCTTTTAGGTCTTCCTCTTCTTTTAGGTCTTCCTCCTCTTTTAGGTCTTCCTCCTCTTTTAGGTCTTCCTCCTCTTTTAGGTCTTCCTCTTCTTTTATGTCTTCCTCCTCTTTTAGGTCTTCCTCCTCTTTTAGGTCTTCCTCTTCTTTTAGGTCTTCCTCTCGTTTTAGGTCTTCCTCTTCTTTTAGGTCTTCCTCTTCTTTTATGTCTTCTTCTTCTTTTATGTCTTCCTCTCGTTTTTTGTCTTCTTCCTTTTTTAGGTCTTCTTCCTTTTTTAGGTCTTCCTCTTCTTTTAGGTCTTCCTCTTCTTTTATGTCTTCCTCTCGTTTTAGGTCTTCCTCCTCTTTTAGGTCTTCCTCTTCTTTTAGGTCTTCCTCTTCTTTTACGTCTTCCTCTTGTTTTAGGTCTTCCTCTTGTTTTAGGTCTTCCTCTTCTTTTATGTCTTCCTCTCGTTTTAGGTCTTCCTCTTCTTTTAGGTCTTCCTCTTCTTTTATGTCTTCTTCTTTTATGTCTTCCTCTCGTTTTTTGTCTTCTTCCTTTTTTAGGTCTTCCTCTTCTTTTAGGTCTTCCTCTTCTTTTATGTCTTCCTCTCGTTTTAGGTCTTCCTCCTCTTTTAGGTCTTCCTCTTCTTTTATGTCTTCCTCTTCTTTTATGTCTTCCTCTCGTTTTTTGTCTTCTTCCTTTTTTAGGTCTTCCTCTTCTTTTATGTCTCCCTCTTCTTTTACGTCTTCCTCTTGTTTTTAGGTCTTCCTCTTCTTTTATGTCTTCCTCTCGTTTTAGGTCTTCCTCTTCTTTTAGGTCTTCCTCTCGTTTTAGGTCTTCCTCCTCTTTTAGGTCTTCCTCCTCTTTTATGTCTTCCTCTTCTTTTAGGTCTTCCTCTTCTTTTATGTCTTCCTCCTCTTTTAGGTCTTCCTCTCGTTTTTTGTCTTCTTCCTTTTTTAGGTCTTCCTCTTCTTTTATGTCTTCCTCTTCTTTTACGTCTTCCTCTTCTTTTAGGACTTCCTCCTCTTTTAGGTCTTCCTCTTCTTTTAGGTCTTCCTCTCGTTTTAGGTCTTCCTCTTCTTTTAGGTCTTCCTCTTCTTTTATGTCTTCTTCTTCTTTTATGTCTTCCTCTCGTTTTTTGTCTTCTTCCTTTTTTAGGACTTCCTCTTCTTTTAGGTCTTCCTCTTCTTTTAGGACTTCCTCTTCTTTTAGGACTTCCTCCTCTTTTAGGTCTTCCTCTTCTTTTAGGTCTTCCTCTCGTTTTAGGTCTTCCTCTTCTTTTATGTCTTCCTCTTCTTTTATGTCTTCTTCTTCTTTTATGTCTTCCTTTTTTAGGTCTTTCTCTTCTTTTATGTCTTCCTCTCGTTTTAGGTCTTCCTCCTCTTTTAGGTCTTCCTCTTCTTTTAGGTCTTCCTCTTCTTTTAGGGCTTCCTCTTCTTTTATGTCTTCCTCTTCTTTTATGTCTTCCTCTTCTTTTATGTCTTCCTCTTCTTTTATGTCTTCCTCTTCTTTTATGTCTTCCTCCTCTTTTAGGTCTTCCTCCTCTTTTAGGTCTTCCTCCTCTTTTATGTCTTCCTCCTCTTTTATGTCTTCCTCTTCTTTTAGGTCTTCCTCTTCTTTTATGTCTTCCTCTTCTTTTATGTCTTCCTCTTCTTTTATACCTTCCTCCTCTTTTAGGTCTTCCTCTCGTTTTTTGTCTTCTTCCTTTTTTATGTCTTCTTCTTCTTTTATGTCTTCCTCTCGTTTTTTGTCTTCTTCCTTTTTTAGGTCTTCCTCTTCTTTTAGGTCTTCCTCTTCTTTTATGTCTTCCTCTCGTTTTAGGTCTTCCTCTTCTTTTAGGTCTTCCTCTTCTTTTATGTCTTCTTCTTCTTTTATGTCTTCCTCTCGTTTTAGGTCTTCCTCTTCTTTTAGGTCTTCCTCTTCTTTTATGTCTTCTTCTTCTTTTATGTCTTCCTCTCGTTTTTTGTCTTCTTCCTTTTTTAGGTCTTCCTCTTCTTTTATGTCTCCCTCTTCTTTTACGTCTTCCTCTTGTTTTAGGTCTTCCTCTTCTTTTATGTCTTCCTCTCGTTTTAGGTCTTCCTCTTCTTTTAGGTCTTCCTCTCGTTTTAGGTCTTCCTCTTCTTTTAGGTCTTCTTCTTCTTTTATGTCTCCCTCCTCTTTTAGGTCTCCCTCCTCTTTTATGTCTTCCTCTTCTTTTATGTCTTCCTCCTCTTTTACGTCTTCCTCTCGTTTTTTGTCTTCTTCCTTTTTTAGGTCTTCCTCTTCTTTTAGGACTTCCTCCTCTTTTAGGTCTTCCTCTTCTTTTAGGTCTTCCTCTCGTTTTAGGTCTTCCTCTCCTTTTAGGTCTTCCTCTCCTTTTAGGTCTTCCTCTTCTTTTACGTCTTCCTCTTGTTTTAGGTCTTCCTCTTCTTTTATGTCTTCCTCTTCTTTTATGTCTTCCTCCTCTTTTAGGTCTTCCTCTTCTTTTAGGTCTTCCTCTTCTTTTATGTCTTCCTCCTCTTTTAGGTCTTCCTCTTCTTTTATGTCTTCCTCTCGTTTTAGGTCTTCCTCCTCTTTTAGGTCTTCCTCTCGTTTTAGGTCTTCCTCTTCTTTTAGGTCTTCCTCTTCTTTTAGGTCTTCCTCTTCTTTTACGTCTTCCTCTTCTTTTAGGTCTCCCTCTTCTTTTATGTCTCCCTCTTCTTTTATGTCTTCCTCTTCTTTTATGTCTTCCTCTTCTTTTATGTCTTCCTCTTCTTTTATGTCTTCCTCTTCTTTTATGTCTTCCTCTTCTTTTATGTCTTCCTCTTCTTTTATGTCTTCCTCTTCTTTTTAGGTCTTCCTCTTCTTTTAGGTCTTCCTCCTCTTTTAGGTCTTCCTCCTCTTTTATGTCTTCCTCTTCTTTTAGGTCTTCCTCTTCTTTTATGTCTTCCTCCTCTTTTAGGTCTTCCTCTCGTTTTTTGTCTTCTTCCTTTTTTAGGTCTTCCTCTTCTTTTACGTCTTCCTCTTCTTTTACGTCTTCCTCTTGTTTTAGGTCTTCCTCTTCTTTTATGTCTTCCTCTTCTTTTATGTCTTCCTCCTCTTTTAGGTCTTCCTCTTCTTTTAGGTCTTCCTCTTCTTTTATGTCTTCCTCCTCTTTTAGGTCTTCCTCTTCTTTTATGTCTTCCTCTCGTTTTAGGTCTTCCTCTCCTTTTAGGTCTTCCTCTCGTTTTAGGTCTTCCTCTTCTTTTAGGTCTTCCTCTTCTTTTAAGTCTTCTTCTTCTTTTATGTCTTCCTCCTCTTTTATGTCTTCCTCCTCTTTTATGTCTTCCTCTCGTTTTAGGTCTTCCTCTCGTTTTATGTCTTCCTCCTCTTTTAGGTCTTCCTCCTGTTTTAGGTCTTCCTCCTCTTTTATGTCTTCCTCTTGTTTTAGGTCTTCCTCTTCTTTTATGTCTTCCTCCTCTTTTAGGTCTTCCTCTTCTTTTAGGTCTTCCTCTTCTTTTATGTCTTCCTCCTCTTTTAGGTCTTCCTCTTCTTTTATGTCTTCCTCTCGTTTTAGGTCTTCCTCCTCTTTTAGGTCTTCCTCTCGTTTTAGGTCTTCCTCTTCTTTTAGGTCTTCCTCTTCTTTTATGTCTTCCTCTTCTTTTATGTCTTCCTCTTCTTTTATGTCTTCCTCTTCTTTTATGTCTTCCTCTTCTTTTATGTCTTCCTCCTCTTTTATGTCTTCCTCCTCTTTTATGTCTTCCTCTTGTTTTAGGTCTTCCTCTTCTTTTATGTCTTCCTCCTCTTTTAGGTCTTCCTCCTCTTTTAGGTCTTCCTCCTCTTTTAGGTCTTCCTCTTCTTTTATGTCTTCCTCTCGTTTTAGGTCTTCCTCTTCTTTTAGGTCTTCCTCCTCTTTTAGGTCTTCCTCTTCTTTTAGCCCTTCCTCTTCTTTTATGTCTTCCTCCTCTTTTAGGTCTTCCTCTTCTTTTAGGTCTTCCTCTTCTTTTAGGTCTTCCTCCTCTTTTAGGTCTTCCTCTTTTAGGTCTTCCTCTTCGTTTATGTCTTCCTCTCGTTTTAGGTCTTCCTCTTCTTTTATGTCTTCCTCTCGTTTTAGGTCTTCCTCCTCTTTTAGGTCTTCCTCTCGTTTTAGGTCTTCCTCCTCTTTTAGGTCTTCCTCCTCTTTTAGGTCTTCCTCTTCTTTTATGTCTTCCTCCTCTTTTAGGTCTTCCTCCTCTTTTAGGTCTTCCTCTTCTTTTAGGTCTTCCTCTTCTTTTATGTCTTCCTCCTCTTTTAGGTCTTCCTCTTCTTTTAGGTCTTCCTCTTCTTTTAGGTCTTCCTCTTCTTTTAGGTCTTCCTCTTCTTTTATGTCTTCCTCCTCTTTTAGGTCTTCCTCTTCTTTTAGGTCTTCCTCTTCTTTTATGTCTTCCTCTCGTTTTTTGTCTTCTTCCTTTTTTAGGTCTTCCTCTTCTTTTATGTCTCCCTCTTCTTTTACGTCTTCCTCTTGTTTTAGGTCTTCCTCTTCTTTTATGTCTTCCTCTCGTTTTAGGTCTTCCTCTTCTTTTAGGTCTTCCTCTCGTTTTAGGTCTTCCTCTTCTTTTAGGTCTTCCTCTTCTTTTAAGTCTTCTTCTTCTTTTATGTTTTCCTCCTCTTTTAGGTCTTCCTCCTCTTTTATGTCTTCCTCTCGTTTTAGGTCTTCCTCTTCTTTTATGTCTTCCTCTTCTTTTATGTCTTCCTCCTCTTTTAGGTCTTCCTCCTGTTTTAGGTCTTCCTCCTCTTTTATGTCTTCCTCCTCTTTTATGTCTTCCTCCTCTTTTAGGTCTTCCTCCTCTTTTATGTCTTCCTCTTCTTTTAGGTCTTCCTCTTCTTTTATGTCTTCCTCTTCTTTTATGTCTTCCTCCTCTTTTAGGTCTTCCTCCTCTTTTAGGTCTTCCTCTTCTTTTAGGTCTTCCTCTCGTTTTAGGTCTTCCTCTTCTTTTAGGTCTTCCTCTTCTTTTATGTCTTCTTCTTCTTTTATGTCTTCCTCTCGTTTTTTGTCTTCTTCCTTTTTTAGGTCTTCCTCTTCTTTTAGGTCTTCCTCTTCTTTTAGGTCTTCCTCTTCTTTTAGGTCTTCCTCTTCTTTTATGTCTTCTTCTTCTTTTATGTCTTCCTCTCGTTTTTTGTCTTCTTCCTTTTTTAGGTCTTCCTCTTCTTTTAGGTCTTCCTCTTCTTTTATGTCTTCCTCTCGTTTTAGGTCTTCCTCCTCTTTTAGGTCTTCCTCTTCTTTTAGGTCTTCCTCTTCTTTTACGTCTTCCTCTTGTTTTAGGTCTTCCTCTTCTTTTATGTCTTCCTCCTCTTTTAGGTCTTCCTCTTCTTTTAGGACTTCCTCCTCTTTTAGTTCTTCCTCTTCTTTTAGGTCTTCCTCTCGTTTTAGGTCTTCCTCTTCTTTTAGGTCTTCCTCTTCTTTTATGTCTTCTTCTTCTTTTATGTCTTCCTCTCGTTTTTTGTCTTCTTCCTTTTTTAGGTCTTCCTCTTCTTTTAGGTCTTCCTCTTCTTTTGTCTTCCTCTCGTTTTAGGTCTTCCTCCTCTTTTAGGTCTTCCTCTTCTTTTAGGTCTTCCTCTTCTTTTACGTCATCCTCTTGTTTTAGGTCTTCCTCTTCTTTTACGTCTTCCTCTTGTTTTAGGTCTTCCTCTTCTTTTATGTCTTCCTCTCGTTTTAGGTCTTGCTCCTCTTTTAGGTCTTCCTCTTCTTTTAGGTCTTCCTCCTCTTTTAGGTCTTCCTCCTCTTTTAGGTCTTCCTCTTCTTTTAGGTCTTCCTCTTCTTTTAGGTCTTCCTCTTCTTTTATGTCTTCTTCTTCTTTTACGTCTTCCTCTCGTTTTATGTCTTCCTCTCGTTTTATGTCTTCTTCCTTTTTTAGGTCTTCCTCTCATTTTAGGTCTTCCTCTTCTTTTACGTCTTCCTCTTGTTTTAGGTCTTCCTCTTCTTTTAGGTCTTCCTCTCGTTTTATGTCTTCCTCCTCTTTTAGGTCTTCCTCTTCTTTTAGGTCTTCGTCTTCTTTTAGGTCTTCCTCTTCTTTTATGTCTTCCTCTTCTTTTAGGTCTTCCTCTTCTTTTAGGACTTCCTCCTCTTTTAGGTCTTCCTCTTCTTTTAGGTCTTCCTCTCGTTTTAGGTCTTCCTCTTCTTTTAGGTCTTCCTCTTCTTTTATGTCTTCTTCTTCTTTTATGTCTTCCTCTCGTTTTTTGTCTTCTTCCTTTTTTAGGTCTTCCTCTTCTTTTATGTCTTCCTCTTCTTTTACGTCTTCCTCTTGTTTTAGGTCTTCCTCTTCTTTTATGTCTTCCTCTCGTTTTAGGTCTTCCTCTTCTTTTAGGTCTTCCTCTCGTTTAAGGTCTTCCTCTTCTTTTAGGTCTTCCTCTTCTTTTATGTCTTCTTCTTCTTTTAGGTCTTCCTCTCGTTTTAGGTCTTCCTCTTCTTTTAAGTCTTCTTCTTCTTTTATGTCTTCCTCCTCTTTTAGGTCTTCCTCTCGTTTTAGGTCTTCCTCTTCTTTTATGTCTTCCTCCTCTTTTAGGTCTTCCTCCTCTTTTATGTCTTCCTCTTCTTTTATGTCTTCCTCCTCTTTTAGGTCTTCCTCCTCTTTTATGTCTTCCTCTTCTTTTATGTCTTCCTCCTCTTTTAGGTCTTCCTCCTCTTTTATGTCTTCCTCTTCTTTTAGGTCTTCCTCTTCTTTTATGTCTTCCTCCTCTTTTAGGTCTTCCTCCTCTTTTAGGTCTTCCTCTTCTTTTAGGTCTTCCTCTTCTTTTATGTCTTCCTCTCGTTTTAGGTCTTCCTCTTCTTTTAGGTCTTCCTCCTCTTTTAGGTCTTCCTCTTCTTTTAGGCCTTCCTCTTCTTTTATGTCTTCCTCCTCTTTTAGGTCTTCCTCTTCTTTTAGGTCTTCCTCTTCTTTTAGGTCTTCCTCCTCTTTTAGGTCTTCCTCCTCTTTTAGGTCTTCCTCTCGTTTTAGGTCTTCCTCCTCTTTTAGGTCTTCCTCCTCTTTTAGGTCTTCCTCTTCTTTTATGTCTTCCTCCTCTTTTAGGTCTTCCTCTTCTTTTAGGTCTTCCTCCTCTTTTAGGTCTTCCTCTTCTTTTAGGTCTTCCTCTTCTTTTAGGTCTTCCTCTTATTTTATGTCTTCCTCCTCTTTTAGGTCTTCCTCTTCTTTTAGGACTTCCTCCTCTTTTAGGTCTTCCTCTTCTTTTAGGTCTTCCTCTTCTTTTATGTCTTCCTCCTCTTTTAGGTCTTCCTCTCGTTTTTTGTCTTCTTCCTTTTTTAGGTCTTCCTCTTCTTTTATGTCTTCCTCTTCTTTTACGTCTTCCTCTTGTTTTAGGTCTTCCTCTTCTTTTATGTCTTCCTCTTCTTTTATGTCTTCCTCTCGTTTTAGGTCTTCCTCTCGTTTTAGGTCTTCCTCTTCTTTTAGGTCTTCCTCCTCTTTTAGGTCTTCCTCCTCTTTTATGTCTTCCTCTTCTTTTATGTCTTCCTCCTCTTTTAGGTCTTCCTCCTCTTTTAGGTCTTCCTCTTCTTTTAGGTCTTCCTCTCGTTTTAGGTCTTCCTCTTCTTTTAGGTCTTCCTCTTCTTTTATGTCTTCTTCTTCTTTTATGTCTTCCTCTCGTTTTTTGTCTTCTTCCTTTTTTAGGTCTTCCTCTTCTTTTAGGTCTTCCTCTTCTTTTATGTCTTCCTCTTCTTTTAGGTCTTCCTCTTCTTTTACGTCTTCCTCTTGTTTTAGGTCTTCCTCTTCTTTTATGTCTTCCTCCTCTTTTAGGTCTTCCTCTCGTTTTAGGTCTTCCTCTTCTTTTATGTCTCCCTCTTCTTTTACGTCTTCCTCTCGTTTTAGGTCTTCCTCTTCTTTTAGGTCTTCCTCTTCTTTTATGTCTTCTTCTTCTTTTATGTCTTCTTCTTCTTTTAGGTCTTCCTCTCGTTTTAGGTCTTCCTCTTCTTTTAAGTCTTCTTCTTCTTTTATGTCTTCCTCCTCTTTTAGGTCTTCCTCCTCTTTTAGGGCTTCCTCCTCTTTTATGTATTCCTCTCGTTTTAGGTCTTCCTCTTCTTTTATGTCTTCCTCCTCTTTTAGGTCTTCCTCCTCTTTTATGTCTTCCTCTTCTTTTAGGTCTTCCTCCTCTTTTAGGTCTTCCTCCTCTTTTATGTCTTCCTCTTCTTTTAGGTCTTCCTCTTCTTTTATGTCTTCCTCCTCTTTTAGGTCTTCCTCTTCTTTTAGGTCTTCCTCTTCTTTTATGTCTTCCTCTCGTTTTAGGTCTTCCTCTTCTTTTAGGTCTTCCTCCTCTTTTAGGTCTTCCTCTTCTTTTAGGCCTTCCTCTTCTTTTATGTCTTCCTCCTCTTTTAGGCCTTCCTCTTCTTTTACGTCTTCCGCTTCTTTTAAGTCTTCTTCTTCTTTTATGTCTTCCTCCTCTTTTAGGTCTTCCTCCTCTTTTAGGGCTTCCTCCTCTTTTATGTCTTCCTCTCGTTTTAGGTCTTCCTCCTCTTTTATGTCTTCCTCTTCTTTTAGGTCTTCCTCTTCTTTTATGTCTTCCTCTACTTTTATGTCTTCCTCCTCTTTTAGGTCTTCCTCCTCTTTTATGTCTTCCTCTTCTTTTAGGTCTTCCTCTTCTTTTATGTCTTCCTCCTCTTTTAGGTCTTCCTCCTCTTTTATGTCTTCCTCCTCTTTTATGTCTTCCTCCTCTTTTAGGTCTTCCTCCTCTTTTATGTCTTCCTCTTCTTGTAGGTCTTCCTCTTCTTTTATGTCTTCCTCCTCTTTTAGGTCTTCCTCTCGTTTTAGGTCTTCCTCTTCTTTTATGTCTTCCTCCTCTTTTAGGTCTTCCTCCTCTTTTATGTCTTCCTCTTCTTTTATGTCTTCCTCCTCTTTTAGGTCTTCCTCCTCTTTTATGTCTTCCTCTTCTTTTATGTCTTCCTCCTCTTTTAGGTCTTCCTCCTCTTTTATGTCTTCCTCTTCTTTTAGGTCTTCCTCTTCTTTTATGTCTTCCTCCTCTTTTAGGTCTTCCTCCTCTTTTATGTCTTCCTCTTCTTTTATGTCTTCCTCCTCTTTTAGGTCTTCCTCCTCTTTTATGTCTTCCTCTTCTTTTAGGTCTTCCTCTTCTTTTATGTCTTCCTCCTCTTTTAGGTCTTCCTCCTCTTTTAGGTCTTCCTCTTCTTTTAGGTCTTCCTCTTCTTTTATGTCTTCCTCTCGTTTTAGGTCTTCCTCTTCTTTTAGGTCTTCCTCCTCTTTTAGGTCTTCCTCTTCTTTTAGGCCTTCCTCTTCTTTTATGTCTTCCTCCTCTTTTAGGTCTTCCTCTTCTTTTAGGTCTTCCTCTTCTTTTAGGTCTTCCTCCTCTTTTAGGTCTTCCTCCTCTTTTAGGTCTTCCTCTCGTTTTAGGTCTTCCTCCTCTTTTAGGTCTTCCTCCTCTTTTAGGTCTTCCTCTTCTTTTATGTCTTCCTCCTCTTTTAGGTCTTCCTCTTCTTTTAGGTCTTCCTCCTCTTTTAGGTCTTCCTCTTCTTTTAGGTCTTCCTCTTCTTTTAGGTCTTCCTCTTATTTTATGTCTTCCTCCTCTTTTAGGTCTTCCTCTTCTTTTAGGACTTCCTCCTCTTTTAGGTCTTCCTCTTCTTTTAGGTCTTCCTCTTCTTTTATGTCTTCCTCCTCTTTTAGGTCTTCCTCTCGTTTTTTGTCTTCTTCCTTTTTTAGGTCTTCCTCTTCTTTTATGTCTTCCTCTTCTTTTACGTCTTCCTCTTGTTTTAGGTCTTCCTCTTCTTTTATGTCTTCCTCTTCTTTTATGTCTTCCTCTCGTTTTTTGTCTTCTTCCTTTTTTAGGTCTTCCTCTTCTTTTAGGTCTTCCTCTTCTTTTATGTCTTCCTCTTCTTTTAGGTCTTCCTCTTCTTTTACGTCTTCCTCTTGTTTTAGGTCTTCCTCTTCTTTTATGTCTTCCTCCTCTTTTAGGTCTTCCTCTCGTTTTAGGTCTTCCTCTTCTTTTATGTCTCCCTCTTCTTTTACGTCTTCCTCTCGTTTTAGGTCTTCCTCTTCTTTTAGGTCTTCCTCTTCTTTTATGTCTTCTTCTTCTTTTATGTCTTCTTCTTCTTTTAGGTCTTCCTCTCGTTTTAGGTCTTCCTCTTCTTTTAAGTCTTCTTCTTCTTTTATGTCTTCCTCCTCTTTTAGGTCTTCCTCCTCTTTTAGGGCTTCCTCCTCTTTTATGTCTTCCTCTCGTTTTAGGTCTTCCTCTTCTTTTATGTCTTCCTCCTCTTTTAGGTCTTCCTCCTCTTTTATGTCTTCCTCTTCTTTTATGTCTTCCTCCTCTTTTAGGTCTTCCTCCTCTTTTATGTCTTCCTCTTCTTTTAGGTCTTCCTCTTCTTTTATGTCTTCCTCCTCTTTTAGGTCTTCCTCTTCTTTTCGGTCTTCCTCTTCTTTTATGTCTTCCTCTCGTTTTAGGTCTTCCTCTTCTTTTAGGTCTTCCTCCTCTTTTAGGTCTTCCTCTTCTTTTAGGCCTTCCTCTTCTTTTATGTCTTCCTCCTCTTTTAGGCCTTCCTCTTCTTTTACGTCTTCCTCTTCTTTTAAGTCTTCTTCTTCTTTTATGTCTTCCTCCTCTTTTAGGTCTTCCTCCTCTTTTAGGGCTTCCTCCTCTTTTATGTCTTCCTCTCGTTTTAGGTCTTCCTCCTCTTTTATGTCTTCCTCTTCTTTTAGGTCTTCCTCTTCTTTTATGTCTTCCTCTTCTTTTATGTCTTCCTCCTCTTTTAGGTCTTCCTCCTCTTTTATGTCTTCCTCTTCTTTTAGGTCTTCCTCTTCTTTTATGTCTTCCTCCTCTTTTAGGTCTTCCTCCTCTTTTATGTCTTCCTCCTCTTTTATGTCTTCCTCCTCTTTTAGGTCTTCCTCCTCTTTTATGTCTTCCTCTTCTTGTAGGTCTTCCTCTTCTTTTATGTCTTCCTCTTCTTTTATGTCTTCCTCCTCTTTTAGGTCTTCCTCCTCTTTTATGTCTTCCTCTTCTTTTAGGTCTTCCTCTTCTTTTATGTCTTCCTCCTCTTTTAGGTCTTCCTCCTCTTTTATGTCTTCCTCCTCTTTTATGTCTTCCTCCTCTTTTAGGTCTTCCTCCTCTTTTATGTCTTCCTCTTCTTGTAGGTCTTCCTCTTCTTTTATGTCTTCCTCCTCTTTTAGGTCTTCCTCCTCTTTTAGGTCTTCCTCTTCTTTTATGTCTTCCTCTTCTTTTAGGTCTTCCTCTTCTTTTATGTCTTCCTCCTCTTTTAGGTCTTCCTCTTCTTTTAGGTCTTCCTCCTCTTTTAGGTCTTCCTCCTCTTTTAGGCCTTCCTCTTCTTTTATGTCTTCCTCCTCTTTTAGGTCTTCCTCTTCTTTTAGGTCTTCCTCTTCTTTTAGGTCTTCCTCCTCTTTTAGGTCTTCCTCCTCTTTTAGGTCTTCCTCTCGTTTTAGGTCTTCCTCCTCTTTTAGGTCTTCCTCCTCTTTTAGGTCTTCCTCTTCTTTTATGTCTTCCTCCTCTTTTAGGTCTTCCTCTTCTTTTAGGTCTTCCTCCTCTTTTAGGTCTTCCTCTTCTTTTAGGTCTTCCTCTTCTTTTAGGTCTTCCTCTTCTTTTATGTCTTCCTCCTCTTTTAGGTCTTCCTCTTCTTTTAGGACTTCCTCCTCTTTTAGGTCTTCCTCTTCTTTTATGTCTTCCTCCTCTTTTAGGTCTTCCTCCTCTTTTAGGTCTTCCTCTTCTTTTAGGTCTTCCTCTCGTTTTAGGTCTTCCTCTTCTTTTAGGTTTTCCTCTTCTTTTATGTCTTCTTCTTCTTTTATGTCTTCCTCTCGTTTTTTGTCTTCTTCCTTTTTTAGGTCTTCCTCTTCTTTTAGGTCTTCCTCTTCTTTTAGGTCTTCCTCTTCTTTTAGGTCTTCCTCTTCTTTTAGGTCTTCCTCCTCTTTTAGGTCTTCCTCTTCTTTTAGGCCTTCCTCTTCTTTTATGTCTTCCTCCTCTTTTAGGTCTTCCTCTTCTTTTAGGCCTTCCTCTTCTTTTACGTCTTCCTCTTCTTTTAAGTCTTCTTCTTCTTTTATGTCTTCCTCCTCTTTTAGGTCTTCCTCCTCTTTTAGGGCTTCCTCCTCTTTTATGTCTTCCTCTCGTTTTAGGTCTTCCTCCTCTTTTATGTCTTCCTCTTCTTTTAGGTCTTCCTCTTCTTTTATGTCTTCCTCTTCTTTTATGTCTTCCTCCTCTTTTAGGTCTTCCTCCTCTTTTAGGTCTTCCTCCTCTTTTATGTCTTCCTCTTCTTTTAGGTCTTCCTCTTCTTTTATGTCTTCCTCCTCTTTTAGGTCTTCCTCCTCTTTTATGTCTTCCTCTTCTTTTAGGTCTTCCTCCTCTTTTATGTCTTCCTCTTCTTTTAGGTCTTCCTCTTCTTTTATGTCTTCCTCCTCTTTTAGGTCTTCCTCCTCTTTTATGTCTTCCTCTTCTTGTAGGTCTTCCTCTTCTTTTATGTCTTCCTCCTCTTTTAGGTCTTCCTCCTCTTTTAGGTCTTCCTCTTCTTTTATGTCTTCCTCTCGTTTTAGGTCTTCCTCTTCTTTTAGGTCTTCCTCCTCTTTTAGGTCTTCCTCCTCTTTTAGGCCTTCCTCTTCTTTTATGTCTTCCTCCTCTTTTAGGTCTTCCTCTTCTTTTAGGTCTTCCTCTTCTTTTAGGTCTTCCTCCTCTTTTAGGTCTTCCTCCTCTTTTAGGTCTTCCTCTCGTTTTAGGTCTTCCTCCTCTTTTAGGTCTTCCTCCTCTTTTAGGTCTTCCTCTTCTTTTATGTCTTCCTCCTCTTTTAGGTCTTCCTCTTCTTTTAGGTCTTCCTCCTCTTTTAGGTCTTCCTCTTCTTTTAGGTCTTCCTCTTCTTTTAGGTCTTCCTCTTCTTTTATGTCTTCCTCCTCTTTTAGGTCTTCCTCTTCTTTTAGGACTTCCTCCTCTTTTAGGTCTTCCTCTTCTTTTATGTCTTCCTCCTCTTTTAGGTCTTCCTCCTCTTTTAGGTCTTCCTCTTCTTTTAGGTCTTCCTCTCGTTTTAGGTCTTCCTCTTCTTTTAGGTCTTCCTCTTCTTTTATGTCTTCTTCTTCTTTTATGTCTTCCTCTCGTTTTTTGTCTTCTTCCTTTTTTAGGTCTTCCTCTTCTTTTAGGTCTTCCTCTTCTTTTAGGTCTTCCTCTTCTTTTAGGTCTTCCTCTTCTTTTATGTCTTCTTCTTCTTTTATGTCTTCCTCTCGTTTTTTGTCTTCCTTTTTTAGGTCTTCCTCTTCTTTTAGGTCTTCCTCTTCTTTTAGGTCTTCCTCTCGTTTTAGGTCTTCCTCCTCTTTTAGGTCTTCCTCCTCTTTTAGGTCTTCCTCTTCTTTTATGTCTTCCTCCTCTTTTAGGTCTTCCTCTTCTTTTAGGTCTTCCTCCTCTTTTAGGTCTTCCTCTTCTTTTAGGTCTTCCTCTTCTTTTAGGTCTTCCTCTTCTTTTATGTCTTCCTCCTCTTTTAGGTCTTCCTCTTCTTTTAGGACTTCCTCCTCTTTTAGGTCTTCCTCTTCTTTTATGTCTTCCTCCTCTTTTAGGTCTTCCTCCTCTTTTAGGTCTTCCTCTTCTTTTAGGTCTTCCTCTCGTTTTAGGTCTTCCTCTTCTTTTAGGTTTTCCTCTTCTTTTATGTCTTCTTCTTCTTTTATGTCTTCCTCTCGTTTTTTGTCTTCTTCCTTTTTTAGGTCTTCCTCTTCTTTTAGGTCTTCCTCTTCTTTTAGGTCTTCCTCTTCTTTTAGGTCTTCCTCTTCTTTTAGGTCTTCCTCCTCTTTTAGGTCTTCCTCTTCTTTTAGGCCTTCCTCTTCTTTTATGTCTTCCTCCTCTTTTAGGTCTTCCTCTTCTTTTAGGCCTTCCTCTTCTTTTACGTCTTCCTCTTCTTTTAAGTCTTCTTCTTCTTTTATGTCTTCCTCCTCTTTTAGGTCTTCCTCCTCTTTTAGGGCTTCCTCCTCTTTTATGTCTTCCTCTCGTTTTAGGTCTTCCTCCTCTTTTATGTCTTCCTCTTCTTTTAGGTCTTCCTCTTCTTTTATGTCTTCCTCTTCTTTTATGTCTTCCTCCTCTTTTAGGTCTTCCTCCTCTTTTAGGTCTTCCTCCTCTTTTATGTCTTCCTCTTCTTTTAGGTCTTCCTCTTCTTTTATGTCTTCCTCCTCTTTTAGGTCTTCCTCCTCTTTTATGTCTTCCTCTTCTTTTAGGTCTTCCTCCTCTTTTATGTCTTCCTCTTCTTTTAGGTCTTCCTCTTCTTTTATGTCTTCCTCCTCTTTTAGGTCTTCCTCCTCTTTTATGTCTTCCTCTTCTTGTAGGTCTTCCTCTTCTTTTATGTCTTCCTCCTCTTTTAGGTCTTCCTCCTCTTTTAGGTCTTCCTCTTCTTTTATGTCTTCCTCTCGTTTTAGGTCTTCCTCTTCTTTTAGGTCTTCCTCCTCTTTTAGGTCTTCCTCCTCTTTTAGGCCTTCCTCTTCTTTTATGTCTTCCTCCTCTTTTAGGTCTTCCTCTTCTTTTAGGTCTTCCTCTTCTTTTAGGTCTTCCTCCTCTTTTAGGTCTTCCTCCTCTTTTAGGTCTTCCTCTCGTTTTAGGTCTTCCTCCTCTTTTAGGTCTTCCTCCTCTTTTAGGTCTTCCTCTTCTTTTATGTCTTCCTCCTCTTTTAGGTCTTCCTCTTCTTTTAGGTCTTCCTCCTCTTTTAGGTCTTCCTCTTCTTTTAGGTCTTCCTCTTCTTTTAGGTCTTCCTCTTCTTTTATGTCTTCCTCCTCTTTTAGGTCTTCCTCTTCTTTTAGGACTTCCTCCTCTTTTAGGTCTTCCTCTTCTTTTATGTCTTCCTCCTCTTTTAGGTCTTCCTCCTCTTTTAGGTCTTCCTCTTCTTTTAGGTCTTCCTCTCGTTTTAGGTCTTCCTCTTCTTTTAGGTCTTCCTCTTCTTTTATGTCTTCTTCTTCTTTTATGTCTTCCTCTCGTTTTTTGTCTTCTTCCTTTTTTAGGTCTTCCTCTTCTTTTAGGTCTTCCTCTTCTTTTAGGTCTTCCTCTTCTTTTAGGTCTTCCTCTTCTTTTATGTCTTCTTCTTCTTTTATGTCTTCCTCTCGTTTTTTGTCTTCCTTTTTTATGTCTTCCTCTTCTTTTAGGTCTTCCTCTTCTTTTACGTCTTCCTCTTGTTTTAGGTCTTCCTCTTATTTTATGTCTTCCTCCTCTTTTAGGTCTTCCTCTTGTTTTAGGTCTTCCTCTTCTTTTATGTCTCCCTCTTCTTTTACGTCTTCCTCTTGTTTTAGGTCTTCCTCTTCTTTTATGTCTTCCTCTCGTTTTAGGTCTTCCTCTCGTTTTAGGTCTTGCTCCTCTTTTAGGTCTTCCTCTTCTTTTAGGTCTTCCTCCTCTTTTAGGTCTTCCTCCTCTTTTAGGTCTTCCTCTTCTTTTAGGTCTTCCTCTTCTTTTAGGTCTTCCTCTTCTTTTATGTCTTCTTCTTCTTTTACGTCTTCCTCTCGTTTTATGTCTTCCTCTCGTTTTATGTCTTCTTCCTTTTTTAGGTCTTCCTCTCATTTTAGGTCTTCCTCTTCTTTTACGTCTTCCTCTTGTTTTAGGTCTTCCTCTTCTTTTATGTCTTCCTCTCGTTTTAGGTCTTCCTCTTCTTTTATGTCTTTCTCTTCTTTTAGGTCTTCCTCTCGTTTTATGTCTTCCTCTTCTTTTAGGTCTTCGTCTTCTTTTAGGTCTTCCTCTTCTTTTATGTCTTCCTCTTCTTTTATGTCTTCCTCTTCTTTTATGTCTTCCTCCTCTTTTAGGTCTTCCTCTTCTTTTAGGACTTCCTCCTCTTTTAGGTCTTCCTCTTCTTTTAGGTCTTCCTCTCGTTTTAGGTCTTCCTCTTCTTTTAGGTCTTCCTCTTCTTTTATGTCTTCTTCTTCTTTTATGTCTTCCTCTCGTTTTTTGTCTTCTTCCTTTTTTAGGTCTTCCTCTTCTTTTATGTCTTCCTCTTCTTTTACGTCTTCCTCTTGTTTTAGGTCTTCCTCTTCTTTTATGTCTTCCTCTCGTTTTAGGTCTTCCTCTTCTTTTAGGTCTTCCTCTCGTTTTAGGTCTTCCTCTTCTTTTAGGTCTTCCTCTTCTTTTAGGTCTTCCTCTTCTTTTATGTCTTCTTCTTCTTTTAGGTCTTCCTCTCGTTTTAGGTCTTCCTCTTCTTTTAAGTCTTCCTCTTCTTTTAAGTCTTCTTCTTCTTTTATGTCTTCCTCCTCTTTTAGGTCTTCCTCCTCTTTTATGTCTTCCTCTTCTTTTAGGGCTTCCTCCTCTTTTATGTCTTCCTCTCGTTTTAGGTCTTCCTCTTCTTTTATGTCTTCCTCCTCTTTTAGGTCTTCCTCCTCTTTTATGTCTTCCTCTTCTTTTATGTCTTCCTCCTCTTTTAGGTCTTCCTCCTCTTTTATGTCTTCCTCTTCTTTTAGGTCTTCCTCTTCTTTTATGTCTTCCTCCTCTTTTAGGTCTTCCTCCTCTTTTATGTCTTCCTCTTCTTTTATGTCTTCCTCCTCTTTTAGGTCTTCCTCCTCTTTTATGTCTTCCTCTTCTTTTAGGTCTTCCTCTTCTTTTATGTCTTCCTCCTCTTTTAGGTCTTCCTCCTCTTTTAGGTCTTCCTCTTCTTTTATGTCTTCCTCTCGTTTTAGGTCTTCCTCTTCTTTTAGGTCTTCCTCCTCTTTTAGGTCTTCCTCTTCTTTTAGGCCTTCCTCTTCTTTTATGTCTTCCTCCTCTTTTAGGTCTTCCTCTTCTTTTAGGTCTTCCTCTTCTTTTAGGTCTTCCTCTTCTTTTAGGTCTTCCTCCTCTTTTAGGTCTTCCTCTCGTTTTAGGTCTTCCTCCTCTTTTAGGTCTTCCTCCTCTTTTATGTCTTCCTCTTCTTTTATGTCTTCCTCCTCTTTTAGGTCTTCCTCTTCTTTTAGGTCTTCCTCCTCTTTTAGGTCTTCCTCTTCTTTTAGGTCTTCCTCTTCTTTTAGGTCTTCCTCTTCTTTTAGGTCTTCCTCTTCTTTTAGGTCTTCCTCTTCTTTTATGTCTTCCTCCTCTTTTAGGTCTTCCTCTTCTTTTAGGACTTCCTCCTCTTTTAGGTCTTCCTCTTCTTTTAGGTCTTCCTCTTCTTTTATGTCTTCCTCCTCTTTTAGGTCTTCCTCTCGTTTTTTGTCTTCTTCCTTTTTTAGGTCTTCCTCTTCTTTTATGTCTTCCTCTTCTTTTACGTCTTCCTCTTGTTTTAGGTCTTCCTCTTCTTTTATGTCTTCCTCTTCTTTTATGTCTTCCTCTCGTTTTAGGTCTTCCTCTTCTTTTAGGTCTTCCTCCTCTTTTAGGTCTTCCTCCTCTTTTATGTCTTCCTCTTCTTTTATGTCTTCCTCTCGTTTTTTGTCTTCTTCCTTTGTTAGGTCTTCCTCTTCTTTTAGGTCTTCCTCTTCTTTTATGTCTTCCTCTCGTTTTAGGTCTTCCTCCTCTTTTAGGTCTTCCTCTTCTTTTAGGTCTTCCTCTTCATTTACGTCTTCCTCTTGTTTTAGGTCTTCCTCTTCTTTTATGTCTTCCTCTTCTTTTAGGTCTTCCTCTCGTTTTAGGTCTTCCTCTTCTTTTATGTCTCCCTCTTCTTTTACGTCTTCCTCTCGTTTTAGGTCTTCCTCTTCTTTTAGGTCTTCCTCTTCTTTTATGTCTTCTTCTTCTTTTATGTCCTCTTCTTCTTTTAGGTCTTCCTCTCGTTTTAGGTCTTCCTCTTCTTTTAAGTCTTCTTCTTCTTTTATGTCTTCCTCCTCTTTTAGGTCTTCCTCCTCTTTTAGGGCTTCCTCCTCTTTTATGTCTTCCTCTCGTTTTAGGTCTTCCTCTCGTTTTAGGTCTTCCTCTCCTTTTAGGTCTTCCTCCTCTTTTATGTCTTCCTCTTCTTTTATGTCTTCCTCTTCTTTTATGTCTTCCTCCTCTTTTAGGTCTTCCTCCTCTTTTAGGTCTTCCTCTTCTTTTAGGTCTTCCTCTCGTTTTAGGTCTTCCTCTTCTTTTAGGTCTTCCTCTTCTTTTATGTCTTCTTCTTCTTTTATGTCTTCTTCTTCTTTTATGTCTTCCTCTCGTTTTTTGTCTTCTTCCTTTTTTAGGTCTTCCTCTTCTTTTAGGTCTTCCTCTTCTTTTATGTCTTCCTCTCGTTTTAGGTCTTCCTCCTCTTTTAGGTCTTCCTCTTCTTTTAGGTCTTCCTCTTCTTTTATGTCTTCCTCTTCTTTTATGTCTTCCTCCTCTTTTAGGTCTTCCTCTTCTTTTATGTCTTCCTCCTCTTTTAGGTCTTCCTCCTCTTTTAGGTCTTCCTCCTCGTTTAGGTCTTCCTCCTCTTTTAGGTCTTCCTCCTCTTTTAGGTCTTCCTCCTCTTTTAGGTCTTCCTCCTCTTTTAGGTCTTCCTCTTCTTTTAGGCCTTCCTCTTCTTTTAGGTCTTCCTCCTCTTTTAGGTCTTCCTCTTCTTTTAGGTCTTCCTCTTCTTTTAGGTCTTCCTCTTCTTTTAGGTCTTCCTCTTCTTTTAGGTCTTCCTCCTCTTTTAGGTCTTCCTCCTCTTTTAGGTCTTCCTCTCGTTTTAGGTCTTCCTCTTCTTTTAAGTCTTCTTCTTCTTTTATGTCTTCCTCCTCTTTTAGGTCTTCCTCCTCTTTTAGGGCTTCCTCTTCTTTTAGGACTTCCTCCTCTTTTAGGTCTTCCTCTTCTTTTAGGTCTTCCTCTCGTTTTAGGTCTTCCTCTTCTTTTAGGTCTTCCTCTTCTTTTATGTCTTCTTCTTCTTTTATGTCTTCCTCTCGTTTTTTGTCTTCTTCCTTTTTTAGGTCTTCCTCTTCTTTTATGTCTTCCTCTTCTTTTACGTCTTCCTCTTGTTTTAGGTCTTCCTCTTCTTTTATGTCTTCCTCTCGTTTTAGGTCTTCCTCTTCTTTTAGGTCTTCCTCTCGTTTTAGGTCTTCCTCTTCTTTTAGGTCTTCCTCTTCTTTTAGGTCTTCCTCTTCTTTTATGTCTTCTTCTTCTTTTAGGTCTTCCTCTCGTTTTAGGTCTTCCTCTTCTTTTAAGTCTTCCTCTTCTTTTAAGTCTTCTTCTTCTTTTATGTCTTCCTCCTCTTTTAGGTCTTCCTCCTCTTTTATGTCTTCCTCTTCTTTTAGGGCTTCCTCCTCTTTTATGTCTTCCTCTCGTTTTAGGTCTTCCTCTTCTTTTATGTCTTCCTCCTCTTTTAGGTCTTCCTCCTCTTTTATGTCTTCCTCTTCTTTTATGTCTTCCTCCTCTTTTAGGTCTTCCTCCTCTTTTATGTCTTCCTCTTCTTTTAGGTCTTCCTCTTCTTTTATGTCTTCCTCCTCTTTTAGGTCTTCCTCCTCTTTTAGGTCTTCCTCTTCTTTTATGTCTTCCTCTCGTTTTAGGTCTTCCTCTTCTTTTAGGTCTTCCTCCTCTTTTAGGTCTTCCTCTTCTTTTAGGCCTTCCTCTTCTTTTATGTCTTCCTCCTCTTTTAGGTCTTCCTCTTCTTTTAGGTCTTCCTCTTCTTTTAGGTCTTCCTCTTCTTTTAGGTCTTCCTCCTCTTTTAGGTCTTCCTCTCGTTTTAGGTCTTCCTCCTCTTTTAGGTCTTCCTCCTCTTTTATGTCTTCCTCTTCTTTTATGTCTTCCTCCTCTTTTAGGTCTTCCTCTTCTTTTAGGTCTTCCTCCTCTTTTAGGTCTTCCTCTTCTTTTAGGTCTTCCTCTTCTTTTAGGTCTTCCTCTTCTTTTAGGTCTTCCTCTTCTTTTAGGTCTTCCTCTTCTTTTATGTCTTCCTCCTCTTTTAGGTCTTCCTCTTCTTTTAGGACTTCCTCCTCTTTTAGGTCTTCCTCTTCTTTTAGGTCTTCCTCTTCTTTTATGTCTTCCTCCTCTTTTAGGTCTTCCTCTCGTTTTTTGTCTTCTTCCTTTTTTAGGTCTTCCTCTTCTTTTATGTCTTCCTCTTCTTTTACGTCTTCCTCTTGTTTTAGGTCTTCCTCTTCTTTTATGTCTTCCTCTTCTTTTATGTCTTCCTCTCGTTTTAGGTCTTCCTCTCGTTTTAGGTCTTCCTCTTCTTTTAGGTCTTCCTCCTCTTTTAGGTCTTCCTCCTCTTTTATGTCTTCCTCTTCTTTTATGTCTTCCTCTCGTTTTTTGTCTTCTTCCTTTTTTAGGTCTTCCTCTTCTTTTAGGTCTTCCTCTTCTTTTATGTCTTCCTCTCGTTTTAGGTCTTCCTCCTCTTTTAGGTCTTCCTCTTCTTTTAGGTCTTCCTCTTCATTTACGTCTTCCTCTTGTTTTAGGTCTTCCTCTTCTTTTATGTCTTCCTCTTCTTTTAGGTCTTCCTCTCGTTTTAGGTCTTCCTCTTCTTTTATGTCTCCCTCTTCTTTTACGTCTTCCTCTCGTTTTAGGTCTTCCTCTTCTTTTAGGTCTTCCTCTTCTTTTATGTCTTCTTCTTCTTTTATGTCTTCTTCTTCTTTTAGGTCTTCCTCTCGTTTTAGGTCTTCCTCTTCTTTTAAGTCTTCTTCTTCTTTTATGTCTTCCTCCTCTTTTAGGTCTTCCTCCTCTTTTAGGGCTTCCTCCTCTTTTATGTCTTCCTCTCGTTTTAGGTCTTCCTCTTCTTTTATGTCTCCCTCTTCTTTTACGTCTTCCTCTCGTTTTAGGTCTTCCTCTTCTTTTAGGTCTTCCTCTTCTTTTATGTCTTCTTCTTCTTTTATGTCTTCTTCTTCTTTTAGGTCTTCCTCTCGTTTTAGGTCTTCCTCTTCTTTTAAGTCTTCTTCTTCTTTTATGTCTTCCTCCTCTTTTAGGTCTTCCTCCTCTTTTAGGGCTTCCTCCTCTTTTATGTCTTCCTCTCGTTTTAGGTCTTCCTCTTCTTTTATGTCTTCCTCTTGTTTTAGGTCTTCCTCTTCTTTTATGTCTTCCTCTTCTTTTATGTCTTCCTCTCGTTTTAGGTCTTCCTCTCGTTTTAGGTCTTCCTCTCCTTTTAGGTCTTCCTCCTCTTTTATGTCTTCCTCTTCTTTTATGTCTTCCTCTTCTTTTAGGTCTTCCTCCTCTTTTAGGTCTTCCTCTTCTTTTAGGTCTTCCTCTCGTTTTAGGTCTTCCTCTTCTTTTAGGTCTTCCTCTTCTTTTATGTCTTCTTCTTCTTTTATGTCTTCTTCTTCTTTTATGTCTTCCTCTCGTTTTTTGTCTTCTTCCTTTTTTAGGTCTTCCTCTTCTTTTAGGTCTTCCTCTTCTTTTATGTCTTCCTCTCGTTTTAGGTCTTCCTCCTCTTTTAGGTCTTCCTCTTCTTTTAGGTCTTCCTCTTCTTTTATGTCTTCCTCTTCTTTTATGTCTTCCTCCTCTTTTAGGTCTTCCTCTTCTTTTATGTCTTCCTCCTCTTTTAGGTCTTCCTCCTCTTTTAGGTCTTCCTCCTCTTTTAGGTCTTCCTCCTCTTTTAGGTCTTCCTCCTCTTTTAGGTCTTCCTCCTCTTTTAGGTCTTCCTCCTCTTTTAGGTCTTCCTCTTCTTTTAGGCCTTCCTCTTCTTTTAGGTCTTCCTCCTCTTTTAGGTCTTCCTCTTCTTTTAGGTCTTCCTCTTCTTTTAGGTCTTCCTCTTCTTTTAGGTCTTCCTCTTCTTTTAGGTCTTCCTCCTCTTTTAGGTCTTCCTCCTCTTTTAGGTCTTCCTCTCGTTTTAGGTCTTCCTCTTCTTTTAAGTCTTCTTCTTCTTTTATGTCTTCCTCCTCTTTTAGGTCTTCCTCCTCTTTTAGGGCTTCCTCTTCTTTTAGGACTTCCTCCTCTTTTAGGTCTTCCTCTTCTTTTAGGTCTTCCTCTCGTTTTAGGTCTTCCTCTTCTTTTAGGTCTTCCTCTTCTTTTATGTCTTCTTCTTCTTTTATGTCTTCCTCTCGTTTTTTGTCTTCTTCCTTTTTTAGGTCTTCCTCTTCTTTTATGTCTTCCTCTTCTTTTACGTCTTCCTCTTGTTTTAGGTCTTCCTCTTCTTTTATGTCTTCCTCTCGTTTTAGGTCTTCCTCTTCTTTTAGGTCTTCCTCTCGTTTTAGGTCTTCCTCTTCTTTTAGGTCTTCCTCTTCTTTTAGGTCTTCCTCTTCTTTTATGTCTTCTTCTTCTTTTAGGTCTTCCTCTCGTTTTAGGTCTTCCTCTTCTTTTAAGTCTTCCTCTTCTTTTAAGTCTTCTTCTTCTTTTATGTCTTCCTCCTCTTTTAGGTCTTCCTCCTCTTTTATGTCTTCCTCTTCTTTTAGGGCTTCCTCCTCTTTTATGTCTTCCTCTCGTTTTAGGTCTTCCTCTTCTTTTATGTCTTCCTCCTCTTTTAGGTCTTCCTCCTCTTTTATGTCTTCCTCTTCTATTATGTCTTCCTCCTCTTTTAGGTCTTCCTCCTCTTTTATGTCTTCCTCTTCTTTTAGGTCTTCCTCTTCTTTTATGTCTTCCTCCTCTTTTAGGTCTTCCTCCTCTTTTATGTCTTCCTCTTCTTTTATGTCTTCCTCCTCTTTTAGGTCTTCCTCCTCTTTTATGTCTTCTTCTTCTTTTAGGTCTTCCTCTTCTTTTATGTCTTCCTCCTCTTTTAGGTCTTCCTCCTCTTTTAGGTCTTCCTCTTCTTTTATGTCTTCCTCTCGTTTTAGGTCTTCCTCTTCTTTTAGGTCTTCCTCCTCTTTTAGGTCTTCCTCTTCTTTTAGGCCTTCCTCTTCTTTTATGTCTTCCTCCTCTTTTAGGTCTTCCTCTTCTTTTAGGTCTTCCTCTTCTTTTAGGTCTTCCTCTTCTTTTAGGTCTTCCTCCTCTTTTAGGTCTTCCTCTCGTTTTAGGTCTTCCTCCTCTTTTAGGTCTTCCTCCTCTTTTATGTCTTCCTCTTCTTTTATGTCTTCCTCCTCTTTTAGGTCTTCCTCTTCTTTTAGGTCTTCCTCCTCTTTTAGGTCTTCCTCTTCTTTTAGGTCTTCCTCTTCTTTTAGGTCTTCCTCTTCTTTTAGGTCTTCCTCTTCTTTTAGGTCTTCCTCTTCTTTTATGTCTTCCTCCTCTTTTAGGTCTTCCTCTTCTTTTAGGACTTCCTCCTCTTTTAGGTCTTCCTCTTCTTTTAGGTCTTCCTCTTCTTTTATGTCTTCCTCCTCTTTTAGGTCTTCCTCTCGTTTTTTGTCTTCTTCCTTTTTTAGGTCTTCCTCTTCTTTTATGTCTTCCTCCTCTTTTACGTCTTCCTCTTGTTTTAGGTCTTCCTCTTCTTTTATGTCTTCCTCTTCTTTTATGTCTTCCTCTCGTTTTAGGTCTTCCTCTCGTTTTAGGTCTTCCTCTTCTTTTAGGTCTTCCTCCTCTTTTAGGTCTTCCTCCTCTTTTATGTCTTCCTCTTCTTTTATGTCTTCCTCTCGTTTTTTGTCTTCTTCCTTTTTTAGGTCTTCCTCTTCTTTTAGGTCTTCCTCTTCTTTTATGTCTTCCTCTCGTTTTAGGTCTTCCTCCTCTTTTAGGTCTTCCTCTTCTTTTAGGTCTTCCTCTTCATTTACGTCTTCCTCTTGTTTTAGGTCTTCCTCTTCTTTTATGTCTTCCTCTTCTTTTAGGTCTTCCTCTTCTTTTAGGTCTTCCTCTTCTTTTAGGTCTTCCTCTCGTTTTAGGTCTTCCTCTTCTTTTATGTCTCCCTCTTCTTTTACGTCTTCCTCTCGTTTTAGGTCTTCCTCTTCTTTTAGGTCTTCCTCTTCTTTTATGTCTTCTTCTTCTTTTATGTCTTCTTCTTCTTTTAGGTCTTCCTCTCGTTTTAGGTCTTCCTCTTCTTTTAAGTCTTCTTCTTCTTTTATGTCTTCCTCCTCTTTTAGGTCTTCCTCCTCTTTTAGGGCTTCCTCCTCTTTTATGTCTTCCTCTCGTTTTAGGTCTTCCTCTTCTTTTATGTCTTCCTCTTGTTTTAGGTCTTCCTCTTCTTTTATGTCTTCCTCTTCTTTTATGTCTTCCTCTCGTTTTAGGTCTTCCTCTCGTTTTAGGTCTTCCTCTCCTTTTAGGTCTTCCTCCTCTTTTATGTCTTCCTCTTCTTTTATGTCTTCCTCTTCTTTTATGTCTTCCTCCTCTTTTAGGTCTTCCTCCTCTTTTAGGTCTTCCTCTTCTTTTAGGTCTTCCTCTCGTTTTAGGTCTTCCTCTTCTTTTAGGTCTTCCTCTTCTTTTATGTCTTCTTCTTCTTTTATGTCTTCTTCTTCTTTTATGTCTTCCTCTCGTTTTTTGTCTTCTTCCTTTTTTAGGTCTTCCTCTTCTTTTAGGTCTTCCTCTTCTTTTATGTCTTCCTCTCGTTTTAGGTCTTCCTCCTCTTTTAGGTCTTCCTCTTCATTTAGGTCTTCCTCTTCTTTTATGTCTTCCTCTTCTTTTATGTCTTCCTCCTCTTTTAGGTCTTCCTCTTCTTTTATGTCTTCCTCCTCTTTTAGGTCTTCCTCCTCTTTTAGGTCTTCCTCCTCTTTTAGGTCTTCCTCCTCTTTTAGGTCTTCCTCCTCTTTTAGGTCTTCCTCCTCTTTTAGGTCTTCCTCCTCTTTTAGGTCTTCCTCTTCTTTTAGGCCTTCCTCTTCTTTTAGGTCTTCCTCCTCTTTTAGGTCTTCCTCTTCTTTTAGGTCTTCCTCTTCTTTTAGGTCTTCCTCTTCTTTTAGGTCTTCCTCTTCTTTTAGGTCTTCCTCCTCTTTTAGGTCTTCCTCCTCTTTTAGGTCTTCCTCTCGTTTTAGGTCTTCCTCTTCTTTTAAGTCTTCTTCTTCTTTTATGTCTTCCTCCTCTTTTAGGTCTTCCTCCTCTTTTAGGGCTTCCTCCTCTTTTATGTCTTCCTCTCGTTTTAGGTCTTCCTCTTCTTTTATGTCTTCCTCCTCTTTTAGGTCTTCCTCCTCTTTTATGTCTTCCTCTTCTTTTATGTCTTCCTCCTCTTTTAGGTCTTCCTCCTCTTTTATGTCTTCCTCTTCTTTTATGTCTTCTTCTTCTTTTATGTCTTCCTCTCGTTTTTTGTCTTCTTCCTTTTTTAGGTCTTCCTCTTCTTTTAGGTCTTCCTCTTCTTTTATGTCTTCCTCTCGTTTTAGGTCTTCCTCCTCTTTTAGGTCTTCCTCTTCTTTTAGGTCTTCCTCTTCTTTTAGGTCTTCCTCTTCTTTTATGTCTTCCTCTTCTTTTATGTCTTCCTCCTCTTTTATGTCTTCCTCTTCTTTTATGTCTTCCTCCTCTTTTAGGTCTTCCTCCTCTTTTAGGTCTTCCTCCTCTTTTAGGTCTTCCTCCTCTTTTAGGTCTTCCTCCTCTTTTAGGTCTTCCTCTTCTTTTAGGTCTTCCTCCTCTTTTAGGTCTTCCTCTTCTTTTAGGTCTTCCTCCTCTTTTAGGTCTTCCTCTTCTTTTAGGCCTTCCTCTTCTTTTAGGTCTTCCTCCTCTTTTAGGTCTTCCTCTTCTTTTAGGTCTTCTTCTTCTTTTATGTCTTCCTCCTCTTTTAGGTCTTCCTCCTCTTTTAGGGCTTCCTCCTCTTTTATGTCTTCCTCTCGTTTTAGGTCTTCCTCTTCTTTTATGTCTTCCTCCTCTTTTAGGTCTTCCTCCTCTTTTATGTCTTCCTCTTCTTTTATGTCTTCCTCCTCTTTTAGGTCTTCCTCCTCTTTTATGTCTTCCTCTTCTTTTAGGTCTTCCTATTCTTTTATGTCTTCCTCCTCTTTTAGGTCTTCCTCCTCTTTTAGGTCTTCCTCTTCTTTTAGGTCTTCCTCCTCTTTTAGGTCTTCCTCTTCTTTTAGGTCTTCCTCCTCTTTTAGGTCTTCCTCTTCTTTTAGGTCTTCCTCTTCTTTTAGGTCTTCCTCCTCTTTTAGGGCTTCCTCCTCTTTTATGTCTTCCTCTCGTTTTAGGTCTTCCTCTTCTTTTATGTCTTCCTCTTGTTTTAGGTCTTCCTCTTCTTTTATGTCTTCCTCTTCTTTTATGTCTTCCTCTCGTTTTAGGTCTTCCTCTCGTTTTAGGTCTTCCTCTTCTTTTAAGTCTTCTTCTTCTTTTATGTCTTCCTCCTCTTTTAGGTCTTCCTCCTCTTTTAGGGCTTCCTCCTCTTTTATGTCTTCCTCTCGTTTTAGGTCTTCCTCTCCTTTTATGTCTTCCTCCTCTTTTAGGTCTTCCTCCTCTTTTATGTCTTCCTCCTCTTTTAGGTCTTCCTCCTCTTTTAGGTCTTCCTCCTCTTTTAGGTCTTCCTCTTCTTTTAGGTCTTCCTCTTCTTTTATGTCTTCCTCTTCTTTTATGTCTTCCTCCTCTTTTAGGTCTTCCTCTTCTTTTATGTCTTCCTCTTCTTTTATGTCTTCCTCCTCTTTTAGGTCTTCCTCCTCTTTTAGGTCTTCCTCCTCTTTTAGGTCTTCCTCCTCTTTTAGGTCTTCCTCCTCTTTTAGGTCTTCCTCCTCTTTTAGGTCTTCCTCCTCTTTTAGGTCTTCCTCCTCTTTTAGGTCTTCCTCTTCTTTTAGGTCTTCCTCCTCTTTTAGGTCTTCCTCTTCTTTTAGGCCTTCCTCTTCTTTTAGGTCTTCCTCCTCTTTTAGGTCTTCCTCTTCTTTTAGGTCTTCCTCTTCTTTTAGGTCTTCCTCTTCTTTTAGGTCTTCCTCCTCTTTTAGGTCTTCCTCCTCTTTTAGGTCTTCCTCTCGTTTTAGGTCTTCCTCTTCTTTTAAGTCTTCTTCTTCTTTTATGTCTTCCTCCTCTTTTAGGTCTTCCTCCTCTTTTAGGGCTTCCTCCTCTTTTATGTCTTCCTCTCGTTTTAGGTCTTCCTCTTCTTTTATGTCTTCCTCCTCTTTTAGGTCTTCCTCCTCTTTTATGTCTTCCTCTTCTTTTATGTCTTCCTCCTCTTTTAGGTCTTCCTCCTCTTTTATGTCTTCCTCTTCTTTTAGGTCTTCCTCTTCTTTTATGTCTTCCTCTTCTTTTATGTCTTCCTCCTCTTTTAGGTCTTCCTCCTCTTTTAGGTCTTCCTCTTCTTTTAGGTCTTCCTCCTCTTTTAGGTCTTCCTCCTCTTTTAGGTCTTCCTCCTCTTTTAGGTCTTCCTCTTCTTTTAGGTCTTCCTCCTCTTTTAGGTCTTCCTCTTCTTTTAGGTCTTCCTCTTCTTTTAGGTCTTCCTCTTCTTTTAGGTCTTCCTCTTCTTTTAGGTCTTCCTCTTCTTTTAGGACTTCCTCCTCTTTTAGGTCTTCATCTTCTTTTACGTCTTCCTCTTGTTTTAGGTCTTCCTCTTCTTTTAGGTCTTCCTCTTCTTTTATGTCTTCCTCTTCTTTTATGTCTTCCTCTCGTTTTAGGTCTTCCTCTCGTTTTAGGTCTTCCTCTCGTTTTAGGTCTTCCTCTCGTTTTAGGTCTTCCTCTCGTTTTAGGTCTTCCTCTCGTTTTAGGTCTTCCTCTACTTTTAGGTCTTCCTCAACTTTTAGGTCTTCCTCTTCTTTTAGGTCTTCCTCTTCTTTTAGGTCTTCCTCTTCTTTTAGGTCTTCCTCTTCTTTTAGGTCTTCCTCCTCTTTTAGGTCTTCCTCCTCTTTTAGGTCTTCCTCCTCTTTTAGGTCTTCCTCTTCTTTTATGTCTTCCTCCTCTTTTAGGTCTTCCTCCTCTTTTAGGTCTTCCTCTTCTTTTAGGTCTTCCTCTCGTTTTAGGTCTTCCTCTTCTTTTAGGTCTTCCTCTTCTTTTATGTCTTCTTCTTCTTTTATGTCTTCCTCTCGTTTTTTGTCTTCTTCCTTTTTTAGGTCTTCCTCTTCTTTTAGGTCTTCCTCTTCTTTTATGTCTTCCTCTCGTTTTAGGTCTTCCTCCTCTTTTAGGCCTTCCTCCTCTTTTAGGTCTTCCTCTTCTTTTATGTCCTTCTCCTCTTTTAGGTCTTCCTCTCGTTTTAGGTCTTCCTCTTCTTTTATGTCTCCCTCTTCTTTTACGTCTTCCTCTTGTTTTAGGTCTTCCTCTTGTTTTAGGTCTTCCTCTTCTTTTATGTCTTCCTCTCGTTTTAGGTCTTCCTCTTCTTTTAGGTCTTCCTCTCGTTTTAGGTCTTCCTCTTCTTTTAGGTCTTCCTCTTCTTTTAAGTCTTCTTCTTCTTTTATGTCTTCTTCTTCTTTTATGTCTTCCTCCTCTTTTAGGTCTTCCTCCTCTTTTAGGTCTTCCTCCTCTTTTAGGTCTTCCTCCTCTTTTAGGTCTTCCTCCTCTTTTAGGTCTTCCTCTTCTTTTAGGTCTTCCTCCTCTTTTAGGTCTTCCTCTTCTTTTAGGCCTTCCTCTTCTTTTAGGTCTTCCTCCTCTTTTAGGTCTTCCTCTTCTTTTAGGTCTTCCTCTTCTTTTAGGTCTTCCTCTTCTTTTAGGTCTTCCTCCTCTTTTAGGTCTTCCTCCTCTTTTAGGTCTTCCTCTCGTTTTAGGTCTTCCTCTTCTTTTAAGTCTTCTTCTTCTTTTATGTCTTCCTCCTCTTTTAGGTCTTCCTCCTCTTTTATGTCTTCCTCTCGTTTTAGGTCTTCCTCTTCTTTTATGTCTTCCTCCTCTTTTAGGTCTTCCTCCTCTTTTATGTCTTCCTCTTCTTTTATGTCTTCCTCCTCTTTTAGGTCTTCCTCCTCTTTTATGTCTTCCTCTTCTTTTAGGTCTTCCTCTTCTTTTATGTCTTCCTCTTCTTTTATGTCTTCCTCCTCTTTTAGGTCTTCCTCCTCTTTTAGGTCTTCCTCCTCTTTTAGGTCTTCCTCTTCTTTTAGGTCTTCCTCCTCTTTTAGGTCTTCCTCCTCTTTTAGGTCTTCCTCTTCATTTAGGTCTTCCTCCTCTTTTAGGTCTTCCTCTTCTTTTAGGTCTTCCTCTTCTTTTAGGTCTTCCTCTTCTTTTAGGACTTCCTCCTCTTTTAGGTCTTCCTCTTCTTTTACGTCTTCCTCTTGTTTTAGGTCTTCCTCTTCTTTTAGGTCTTCCTCTTCTTTTATGTCTTCCTCTTCTTTTATGTCTTCCTCTCGTTTTAGGTCTTCCTCTACTTTTAGGTCTTCCTCTACTTTTAGGTCTTCCTCTTCTTTTAGGTCTTCCTCTTCTTTTAGGTCTTCCTCTTCTTTTAGGTCTTCCTCTTCTTTTAGGTCTTCCTCCTCTTTTAGGTCTTCCTCCTCTTTTAGGTCTTCCTCCTCTTTTAGGTCTTCCTCTTCTTTTATGTCTTCCTCCTCTTTTAGGTCTTCCTCCTCTTTTAGGTCTTCCTCTTCTTTTAGGTCTTCCTCTCGTTTTAGGTCTTCCTCTTCTTTTAGGTCTTCCTCTTCTTTTATGTCTTCTTCTTCTTTTATGTCTTCCTCTCGTTTTTTGTCTTCTTCCTTTTTTAGGTCTTCCTCTTCTTTTAGGTCTTCCTCTTCTTTTATGTCTTCCTCTCGTTTTAGGTCTTCCTCCTCTTTTAGGTCTTCCTCTTCTTTTAGGTCTTCCTCTTCTTTTTCGTCTTCCTCTTGTTTTAGGTCTTCCTCTTCTTTTATGTCCTTCTCCTCTTTTAGGTCTTCCTCTTGTTTTAGGTCTTCCTCTTGTTTTAGGTCTTCCTCTTCTTTTATGTCTCCCTCTCGTTTTAGGTCTTCCTCTTCTTTTAGGTCTTCCTCTCGTTTTAGGTCTTCCTCTTCTTTTAGGTCTTCCTCTTCTTTTAAGTCTTCTTCTTCTTTTATGTCTTCTTCTTCTTTTATGTCTTCCTTCTCTTTTAGGTCTTCCTCCTCTTTTAGGTCTTCCTCCTCTTTTATGTCTTCCTCTTCTTTTAGGTCTTCCTCTTCTTTTATGTCTTCCTCCTCTTTTAGGTCTTCCTCTCGTTTTTTGTCTTCTTCCTTTTTTAGGTCTTCCTCTTCTTTTATGTCTTCCTCTTCTTTTACGTCTTCCTCTTCTTTTAGGACTTCCTCCTCTTTTAGGTATTCCTCTTCTTTTAGGTCTTCCTCTCGTTTTAGGTCTTCCTCTTCTTTTAGGTCTTCCTCTTCTTTTATGTCTTCTTCTTTTATGTCTTCCTCTCGTTTTTTGTCTTCTTCCTTTTTTAGGTCTTCCTCTTCTTTTAGGTCTTCCTCTTCTTTTATGTCTTCCTCTCGTTTTAGGTCTTCCTCCTCTTTTAGGTCTTCCTCTTCTTTTATGTCTTCCTCCTCTTTTAGGTCTTCCTCCTCTTTTATGTCTTCCTCTTCTTTTATGTCTTCCTCCTCTTTTAGGTCTTCCTCCTCTTTTAGGTCTTCCTCTTCTTTTAGGTCTTCCTCTCGTTTTAGGTCTTCCTCTTCTTTTAGGTCTTCCTCTTCTTTTATGTCTTCTTCTTCTTTTATGTCTTCCTCTCGTTTTTTGTCTTCTTCCTTTTTTAGGTCTCCCTCTTCTTTTATGTCTTCCTCTTGTTTTTAGGTCTTCCTCTTCTTTTATGTCTTCCTCTCGTTTTAGGTCTTCCTCTTCTTTTAGGTCTTCCTCTCGTTTTAGGTCTTCCTCCTCTTTTAGGTCTTCCTCCTCTTTTATGTCTTCCTCTTCTTTTAGGTCTTCCTCTTCTTTTATGTCTTCCTCCTCTTTTAGGTCTTCCTCTCGTTTTTTGTCTTCTTCCTTTTTTAGGTCTTCCTCTTCTTTTATGTCTTCCTCTTCTTTTAGGTCTTGCTCCTCTTTTAGGTCTTCCTCTTCTTTTATGTCTTCCTCTTCTTTTATGTCTTCCTCCTCTTTTAGGTCTTCCTCCTCTTTTAGGTCTTCCTCCTCTTTTATGTCTTCCTCCTCTTTTATGTCTTCCTCTTCTTTTAGGTCTTCCTCTTCTTTTATGTCTTCCTCTTCTTTTATATCTTCCTCTTCTTTTATATCTTCCTCCTCTTTTAGGTCTTCCTCTCGTTTTTTGTCTTCTTCCTTTTTTATGTCTTCTTCTTCTTTTATGTCTTCCTCTCGTTTTTTGTCTTCTTCCTTTTTTAGGTCTTCCTCTTCTTTTAGGTCTTCCTCTTCTTTTATGTCTTCCTCTCGTTTTAGGTCTTCCTCTTCTTTTAGGTCTTCCTCTTCTTTTATGTCTTCTTCTTCTTTTATGTCTTCCTCTCGTTTTTTGTCTTCTTCCTTTTTTATGTCTTCTTCTTCTTTTATGTCTTCCTCTCGTTTTTTGTCTTCTTCCTTTTTTAGGTCTTCCTCTTCTTTTAGGTCTTCCTCTTCTTTTATGTCTTCCTCTTCTTTTATGTCTTCCTCTCGTTTTAGGTCTTCCTCTTCTTTTAGGTCTTCCTCTTCTTTTATGTCTTCTTCTTCTTTTATGTCTTCCTCTCGTTTTTTGTCTTCTTCCTTTTTTAGGTCTTCCTCTTCTTTTATGTCTCCCTCTTCTTTTACGTCTTCCTCTTGTTTTAGGTCTTCCTCTTCTTTTATGTCTTCCTCTCGTTTTAGGTCTTCCTCTCGTTTTAGGTCTTCCTCTTCTTTTAGGTCTTCCTCTCGTTTTAGGTCTTCCTCTTCTTTTAGGTCTTCTTCTTCTTTTATGTCTCCCTCCTCTTTTAGGTCTCCCTCCTCTTTTATGTCTTCCTCTTCTTTTATGTCTTCCTCCTCTTTTACGTCTTCCTCTCGTTTTTTGTCTTCTTCCTTTTTTAGGTCTTCCTCTTCTTTTAGGACTTCCTCCTCTTTTAGGTCTTCCTCTCGTTTTAGGTCTTCCTCTCCTTTTAGGTCTTCCTCTCCTTTTAGGTCTTCCTCTCGTTTTAGGTCTTCCTCTTGTTTTAGGTCTTCCTCTTCTTTTATGTCTTCCTCTTCTTTTATGTCTTCCTCTTCTTTTATGTCTTCCTCCTCTTTTAGGTCTTCCTCCTCTTTTAGGTCTTCCTCTTCTTTTAGGTCTTCCTCTTCTTTTATGTCTTCCTCCTCTTTTAGGTCTTCCTCTTCTTTTATGTCTTCCTCTTCTTTTATGTCTTCCTCTCGTTTTAGGTCTTCCTCCTCTTTTAGGTCTTCCTCTCGTTTTAGGTCTTCCTCTTCTTTTAGGTCTTCCTCTTCTTTTACGTCTTCCTCTTCTTTTACGTCTTCCTCTTCTTTTAGGTCTCCCTCTTCTTTTATGTCTCCCTCTTCTTTTATGTCTTCCTCTTCTTTTATGTCTTCCTCTTCTTTTATGTCTTCCTCTTCTTTTATGTCTTCCTCTTCTTTTATGTCTTCCTCTTCTTTTTAGGTCTTCCTCCTCTTTTAGGTCTTCCTCCTCTTTTAGGTCTTCCTCTTCTTTTAGGTCTTCCTCTTCTTTTACGTCTCCCTCAACTTTTACGTCTCCCTCTTGTTTTAGGTCTTCCTCTTCTTTTATGTCTTCCTCTCGTTTTAGGTCTTCCTCTCCTTTTAGGTCTTCCTCTCGTTTTAGGTCTTCCTCTCCTTTTAGGTCTTCCTCTTCTTTTAAGTCTTCTTCTTCTTTTATGTCTTCCTCTTGTTTTAGGTCTTCCTCTTCTTTTACGTCTTCCTCTTCTTTTACGTCTTCCTCTTCTTTTACGTCTTCCTCTTCTTTTATGTCTTCCTCTTCTTTTATGTCTTCCTCTTCTTTTATGTCTTCCTCTTCTTTTATGTCTTCCTCTTCTTTTATGTCTTCCTCTTCTTTTATGTCTTCCTCTTCTTTTATGTCTTCCTCTCGTTTTAGGTCTTCCTCTTCTTTTATGTCTTCCTCCTCTTTTAGGTCTTCCTCCTCTTTTATGTCTTCCTCTTCTTTTATGTCTTCCTCCTCTTTTAGGTCTTCCTCCTCTTTTATGTCTTCCTCTTCTTTTATGTCTTCCTCCTCTTTTAGGTCTTCCTCCTCTTTTATGTCTTCCTCTTCTTTTAGGTCTTCCTCTTCTTTTATGTCTTCCTCCTCTTTTAGGTCTTCCTCCTCTTTTATGTCTTCCTCTTCTTTTATGTCTTCTTCCTCTTTTAGGTCTTCCTCCTCTTTTATGTCTTCCTCTTCTTTTAGGTCTTCCTCTTCTTTTATGTCTTCCTCCTCTTTTAGGTCTTCCTCCTCTTTTAGGTCTTCCTCTTCTTTTAGGTCTTCCTCTTCTTTTATGTCTTCCTCTCGTTTTAGGTCTTCCTCTTCTTTTAGGTCTTCCTCCTCTTTTAGGTCTTCCTCTTATTTTAGGTCTTCCTCTTCTTTTAGGTCTTCCTCCTCTTTTAGGTCTTCCTCCTCTTTTAGGTCTTCCTCTCGTTTTAGGTCTTCCTCCTCTTTTAGGTCTTCCTCCTCTTTTAGGTCTTCCTCTTCTTTTATGTCTTCCTCCTCTTTTAGGTCTTCCTCTTCTTTTAGGTCTTCCTCCTCTTTTAGGTCTTCCTCTTCTTTTAGGTCTTCCTCTTCTTTTAGGTCTTCCTCTTATTTTATGTCTTCCTCCTCTTTTAGGTCTTCCTCTTCTTTTAGGACTTCCTCCTCTTTTAGGTCTTCCTCTTCTTTTAGGTCTTCCTCTTCTTTTATGTCTTCCTCCTCTTTTAGGTCTTCCTCTCGTTTTTTGTCTTCTTCCTTTTTTAGGTCTTCCTCTTCTTTTATGTCTTCCTCTTCTTTTACGTCTTCCTCTTGTTTTAGGTCTTCCTCTTCTTTTATGTCTTCCTCTTCTTTTATGTCTTCCTCTCGTTTTAGGTCTTCCTCTCGTTTTAGGTCTTCCTCTTCTTTTAGGTCTTCCTCCTCTTTTAGGTCTTCCTCCTCTTTTATGTCTTCCTCTTCTTTTATGTCTTCCTCCTCTTTTAGGTCTTCCTCCTCTTTTAGGTCTTCCTCTTCTTTTAGGTCTTCCTCTCGTTTTAGGTCTTCCTCTTCTTTTAGGTCTTCCTCTTCTTTTATGTCTTCTTCTTCTTTTATGTCTTCCTCTCGTTTTTTGTCTTCTTCCTTTTTTAGGTCTTCCTCTTCTTTTAGGTCTTCCTCTTCTTTTATGTCTTCCTCTTCTTTTAGGTCTTCCTCTTCTTTTACGTCTTCCTCTTGTTTTAGGTCTTCCTCTTCTTTTATGTCTTCCTCCTCTTTTAGGTCTTCCTCTCGTTTTAGGTCTTCCTCTTCTTTTATGTCTCCCTCTTCTTTTACGTCTTCCTCTCGTTTTAGGTCTTCCTCTTCTTTTAGGTCTTCCTCTTCTTTTATGTCTTCTTCTTCTTTTATGTCTTCTTCTTCTTTTAGGTCTTCCTCTCGTTTTAGGTCTTCCTCTTCTTTTAAGTCTTCTTCTTCTTTTATGTCTTCCTCCTCTTTTAGGTCTTCCTCCTCTTTTAGGGCTTCCTCCTCTTTTATGTCTTCCTCTCGTTTTAGGTCTTCCTCTTCTTTTATGTCTTCCTCCTCTTTTAGGTCTTCCTCCTCTTTTATGTCTTCCTCTTCTTTTATGTCTTCCTCCTCTTTTAGGTCTTCCTCCTCTTTTATGTCTTCCTCTTCTTTTAGGTCTTCCTCTTCTTTTATGTCTTCCTCCTCTTTTAGGTCTTCCTCTTCTTTTAGGTCTTCCTCTTCTTTTATGTCTTCCTCTCGTTTTAGGTCTTCCTCTTCTTTTAGGTCTTCCTCCTCTTTTAGGTCTTCCTCTTCTTTTAGGCCTTCCTCTTCTTTTATGTCTTCCTCCTCTTTTAGGTCTTCCTCCTCTTTTAGGGCTTCCTCCTCTTTTATGTCTTCCTCTCGTTTTAGGTCTTCCTCCTCTTTTATGTCTTCCTCTTCTTTTAGGTCTTCCTCTTCTTTTATGTCTTCCTCCTCTTTTAGGTCTTCCTCCTCTTTTATGTCTTCCTCCTCTTTTATGTCTTCCTCCTCTTTTAGGTCTTCCTCCTCTTTTATGTCTTCCTCTTCTTGTAGGTCTTCCTCTTCTTTTATGTCTTCCTCCTCTTTTAGGTCTTCCTCCTCTTTTAGGTCTTCCTCTTCTTTTATGTCTTCCTCTTCTTTTAGGTCTTCCTCTTCTTTTATGTCTTCCTCCTCTTTTAGGTCTTCCTCTTCTTTTAGGTCTTCCTCTTCTTTTAGGTCTTCCTCCTCTTTTAGGTCTTCCTCCTCTTTTAGGCCTTCCTCTTCTTTTATGTCTTCCTCCTCTTTTAGGTCTTCCTCTTCTTTTAGGTCTTCCTCTTCTTTTAGGTCTTCCTCCTCTTTTAGGTCTTCCTCCTCTTTTAGGTCTTCCTCTCGTTTTAGGTCTTCCTCCTCTTTTAGGTCTTCCTCCTCTTTTAGGTCTTCCTCTTCTTTTATGTCTTCCTCCTCTTTTAGGTCTTCCTCTTCTTTTAGGTCTTCCTCCTCTTTTAGGTCTTCCTCTTCTTTTAGGTCTTCCTCTTCTTTTAGGTCTTCCTCTTCTTTTATGTCTTCCTCCTCTTTTAGGTCTTCCTCTTCTTTTAGGACTTCCTCCTCTTTTAGGTCTTCCTCTTCTTTTATGTCTTTCTCCTCTTTTAGGTCTTCCTCCTCTTTTAGGTCTTCCTCTTCTTTTAGGTCTTCCTCTCGTTTTAGGTCTTCCTCTTCTTTTAGGTCTTCCTCTTCTTTTATGTCTTCTTCTTCTTTTATGTCTTCCTCTCGTTTTTTGTCTTCTTCCTTTTTTAGGTCTTCCTCTTCTTTTAGGTCTTCCTCTTCTTTTAGGTCTTCCTCTTCTTTTAGGTCTTCCTCTTCTTTTAGGTCTTCCTCCTCTTTTAGGTCTTCCTCTTCTTTTAGGCCTTCCTCTTCTTTTATGTCTTCCTCCTCTTTTAGGTCTTCCTCTTCTTTTAGGCCTTCCTCTTCTTTTACGTCTTCCTCTTCTTTTAAGTCTTCTTCTTCTTTTATGTCTTCCTCCTCTTTTAGGTCTTCCTCCTCTTTTAGGGCTTCCTCCTCTTTTATGTCTTCCTCTCGTTTTAGGTCTTCCTCCTCTTTTATGTCTTCCTCTTCTTTTAGGTCTTCCTCTTCTTTTATGTCTTCCTCTTCTTTTATGTCTTCCTCCTCTTTTAGGTCTTCCTCCTCTTTTAGGTCTTCCTCCTCTTTTATGTCTTCCTCTTCTTTTAGGTCTTCCTCTTCTTTTATGTCTTCCTCCTCTTTTAGGTCTTCCTCCTCTTTTATGTCTTCCTCCTCTTTTATGTCTTCCTCCTCTTTTAGGTCTTCCTCTTCTTTTAGGTCTTCCTCTTCTTTTAGGTCTTCCTCTTCTTTTATGTCTTCCTCCTCTTTTAGGTCTTCCTCTTCTTTTAGGACTTCCTCCTCTTTTAGGTCTTCCTCTTCTTTTATGTCTTCCTCCTCTTTTAGGTCTTCCTCCTCTTTTAGGTCTTCCTCTTCTTTTAGGTCTTCCTCTCGTTTTAGGTCTTCCTCTTCTTTTAGGTCTCCCTCTTCTTTTATGTCTTCTTCTTCTTTTATGTCTTCCTCTCGTTTTTTGTCTTCTTCCTTTTTTAGGTCTTCCTCTTCTTTTAGGTCTTCCTCTTCTTTTAGGTCTTCCTCCTCTTTTAGGTCTTCCTCTTCTTTTATGTCTTCCTCCTCTTTTAGGTCTTCTTCCTTTTTTAGGTCTTCCTCTTCTTTTAGGTCTTCCTCTTCTTTTAGGTCTTCCTCCTCTTTTAGGTCTTCCTCTTCTTTTATGTCTTCCTCCTCTTTTAGGTCTTCCTCCTCTTTTAGGTCTTCCTCTTCTTTTATGTCTTCCTCCTCTTTTAGGTCTTCCTCTTCTTTTAGGTCTTCCTCTTCTTTTATGTCTTCCTCCTCTTTTAGGTCTTCCTCCTCTTTTATGTCTTCCTCCTCTTTTATGTCTTCCTCCTCTTTTAGGTCTTCCTCTTCTTTTAGGTCTTCCTCTTCTTTTAGGTCTTCCTCTTCTTTTATGTCTTCCTCCTCTTTTAGGTCTTCCTCTTCTTTTAGGACTTCCTCCTCTTTTAGGTCTTCCTCTTCTTTTATGTCTTCCTCCTCTTTTAGGTCTTCCTCCTCTTTTAGGTCTTCCTCTTCTTTTAGGTCTTCCTCTCGTTTTAGGTCTTCCTCTTCTTTTAGGTCTCCCTCTTCTTTTATGTCTTCTTCTTCTTTTATGTCTTCCTCTCGTTTTTTGTCTTCTTCCTTTTTTAGGTCTTCCTCTTCTTTTAGGTCTTCCTCTTCTTTTAGGTCTTCCTCCTCTTTTAGGTCTTCCTCTTCTTTTATGTCTTCCTCCTCTTTTAGGTCTTCCTCTTCTTTTATGTCTTCCTCCTCTTTTAGGTCTTCCTCTTCTTTTAGGTCTTCCTCTTCTTTTAGGTCTTCCTCTTCTTTTATGTCTTCTTCTTCTTTTATGTCTTCCTCTCGTTTTTTGTCTTCTTCCTTTTTTAGGTCTTCCTCCTCTTTTAGGTCTTCCTCTTGTTTTAGGTCTTCCTCTTCTTTTATGTCTCCCTCTTCTTTTACGTCTTCCTCTTGTTTTAGGTCTTCCTCTTCTTTTATGTCTTCCTCTCGTTTTAGGTCTTCCTCTCGTTTTAGGTCTTGCTCCTCTTTTAGGTCTTCCTCTTCTTTTAGGTCTTCCTCCTCTTTTAGGTCTTCCTCCTCTTTTAGGTCTTCCTCTTCTTTTAGGTCTTCCTCTTCTTTTAGGTCTTCCTCTTCTTTTATGTCTTCTTCTTCTTTTACGTCTTCCTCTCGTTTTATGTCTTCCTCTCGTTTTATGTCTTCTTCCTTTTTTAGGTCTTCCTCTCATTTTAGGTCTTCCTCTTCTTTTACGTCTTCCTCTTGTTTTAGGTCTTCCTCTTCTTTTATGTCTTCCTCTCGTTTTAGGTCTTCCTCTTCTTTTATGTCTTTCTCTTCTTTTAGGTCTTCCTCTCGTTTTATGTCTTCCTCTTCTTTTAGGTCTTCGTCTTCTTTTAGGTCTTCCTCTTCTTTTATGTCTTCCTCTTCTTTTATGTCTTCCTCTTCTTTTATGTCTTCCTCCTCTTTTAGGTCTTCCTCTTCTTTTAGGACTTCCTCCTCTTTTAGGTCTTCCTCTTCTTTTAGGTCTTCCTCTCGTTTTAGGTCTTCCTCTTCTTTTAGGTCTTCCTCTTCTTTTATGTCTTCTTCTTCTTTTATGTCTTCCTCTCGTTTTTTGTCTTCTTCCTTTTTTAGGTCTTCCTCTTCTTTTATGTCTTCCTCTTCTTTTACGTCTTCCTCTTGTTTTAGGTCTTCCTCTTCTTTTATGTCTTCCTCTCGTTTTAGGTCTTCCTCTTCTTTTAGGTCTTCCTCTCGTTTTAGGTCTTCCTCTTCTTTTAGGTCTTCCTCTTCTTTTAGGTCTTCCTCTTCTTTTATGTCTTCTTCTTCTTTTAGGTCTTCCTCTCGTTTTAGGTCTTCCTCTTCTTTTAAGTCTTCCTCTTCTTTTAAGTCTTCTTCTTCTTTTATGTCTTCCTCCTCTTTAGGTCTTCCTCCTCTTTTATGTCTTCCTCTTCTTTTAGGGCTTCCTCCTCTTTTATGTCTTCCTCTCGTTTTAGGTCTTCCTCTTCTTTTATGTCTTCCTCCTCTTTTAGGTCTTCCTCCTCTTTTATGTCTTCCTCTTCTTTTATGTCTTCCTCCTCTTTTAGGTCTTCCTCCTCTTTTAGGTCTTCCTCCTCTTTTATGTCTTCCTCTTCTTTTAGGTCTTCCTCTTCTTTTATGTCTTCCTCTTCTTTTATGTCTTCCTCCTCTTTTAGGTCTTCCTCCTCTTTTATGTCTTCCTCTTCTTTTATGTCTTCCTCCTCTTTTAGGTCTTCCTCCTCTTTTATGTCTTCCTCTTCTTTTAGGTCTTCCTCTTCTTTTATGTCTTCCTCCTCTTTTGTGTCTTCCTCTTCTTTTAGGTCTTCCTCCTCTTTTAGGTCTTCCTCTTCTTTTAGGCCTTCCTCTTCTTTTATGTCTTCCTCCTCTTTTAGGTCTTCCTCTTCTTTTAGGTCTTCCTCTTCTTTTAGGTCTTCCTCTTCTTTTAGGTCTTCCTCCTCTTTTAGGTCTTCCTCTCGTTTTAGGTCTTCCTCCTCTTTTAGGTCTTCCTCCTCTTTTATGTCTTCCTCTTCTTTTATGTCTTCCTCCTCTTTTAGGTCTTCCTCTTCTTTTAGGTCTTCCTCCTCTTTTAGGTCTTCCTCTTCTTTTAGGTCTTCCTCTTCTTTTAGGTCTTCCTCTTCTTTTAGGTCTTCCTCCTCTTTTAGGTCTTCCTCTTCTTTTAGGACTTCCTCCTCTTTTAGGTCTTCCTCTTCTTTTAGGTCTTCCTCTTCTTTTATGTCTTCCTCCTCTTTTAGGTCTTCCTCTCGTTTTTTGTCTTCTTCCTTTTTTAGGTCTTCCTCTTCTTTTATGTCTTCCTCTTCTTTTACGTCTTCCTCTTGTTTTAGGTCTTCCTCTTCTTTTATGTCTTCCTCTTCTTTTATGTCTTCCTCTCGTTTTAGGTCTTCCTCTCGTTTTAGGTCTTCCTCTTCTTTTAGGTCTTCCTCCTCTTTTAGGTCTTCCTCCTCTTTTATGTCTTCCTCTTCTTTTATGTCTTCCTCTCGTTTTTTGTCTTCTTCCTTTTTTAGGTCTTCCTCTTCTTTTAGGTCTTCCTCTTCTTTTATGTCTTCCTCTCGTTTTAGGTCTTCCTCCTCTTTTAGGTCTTCCTCTTCTTTTAGGTCTTCCTCTTCATTTACGTCTTCCTCTTGTTTTAGGTCTTCCTCTTCTTTTATGTCTTCCTCTTCTTTTAGGTCTTCCTCTCGTTTTAGGTCTTCCTCTTCTTTTATGTCTCCCTCTTCTTTTACGTCTTCCTCTCGTTTTAGGTCTTCCTCTTCTTTTAGGTCTTCCTCTTCTTTTATGTCTTCTTCTTCTTTTATGTCTTCTTCTTCTTTTATGTCTTCCTCTCGTTTTAGGTCTTCCTCTTCTTTTAAGTCTTCTTCTTCTTTTATGTCTTCCTCCTCTTTTAGGTCTTCCTCCTCTTTTAGGGCTTCCTCCTCTTTTATGTCTTCCTCTCGTTTTAGGTCTTCCTCTTCTTTTAGGTCTTCCTCTTCTTTTATGTCTTCCTCTTCTTTTATGTCTTCCTCTCGTTTTAGGTCTTCCTCTCCTTTTAGGTCTTCCTCCTCTTTTATGTCTTCCTCTTCTTTTATGTCTTCCTCTTCTTTTATGTCTTCCTCCTCTTTTAGGTCTTCCTCCTCTTTTAGGTCTTCCTCTTCTTTTAGGTCTTCCTCTCGTTTTAGGTCTTCCTCTCCTTTTAGGTCTTCCTCTTCTTTTATGTCTTCTTCTTCTTTTATGTCTTCTTCTTTTATGTCTTCCTCTCGTTTTTTGTCTTCTTCCTTTTTTAGGTCTTCCTCTTCTTTTAGGTCTTCCTCTTCTTTTATGTCTTCCTCTCGTTTTAGGTCTTCCTCCTCTTTTAGGTCTTCCTCTTCTTTTAGGTCTTCCTCTTCTTTTATGTCTTCCTCTTCTTTTATGTCTTCCTCCTCTTTTAGGTCTTCCTCTTCTTTTATGTCTTCCTCCTCTTTTAGGTCTTCCTCCTCTTTTAGGTCTTCCTCCTCTTTTAGGTCTTCCTCCTCTTTTAGGTCTTCCTCCTCTTTTAGGTCTTCCTCCTCTTTTAGGTCTTCCTCCTCTTTTAGGTCTTCCTCTTCTTTTAGGCCTTCCTCTTCTTTTAGGTCTTCCTCCTCTTTTAGGTCTTCCTCTTCTTTTAGGTCTTCCTCTTCTTTTAGGTCTTCCTCTTCTTTTAGGTCTTCCTCTTCTTTTAGGTCTTCCTCTTCTTTTAGGTCTTCCTCCTCTTTTAGGTCTTCCTCCTCTTTTAGGTCTTCCTCTCGTTTTAGGTCTTCCTCTTCTTTTAAGTCTTCTTCTTCTTTTATGTCTTCCTCCTCTTTTAGGTCTTCCTCCTCTTTTAGGGCTTCCTCCTCTTTTATGTCTTCCTCTCGTTTTAGGTCTTCCTCTTCTTTTATGTCTTCCTCCTCTTTTAGGTCTTCCTCCTCTTTTATGTCTTCCTCTTCTTTTATGTCTTCCTCCTCTTTTAGGTCTTCCTCCTCTTTTATGTCTTCCTCTTCTTTTATGTCTTCTTCTTCTTTTATGTCTTCCTCTCGTTTTTTGTCTTCTTCCTTTTTTAGGTCTTCCTCTTCTTTTAGGTCTTCCTCTTCTTTTATGTCTTCCTCTCGTTTTAGGTCTTCCTCCTCTTTTAGGTCTTCCTCTTCTTTTAGGTCTTCCTCTTCTTTTAGGTCTTCCTCTTCTTTTATGTCTTCCTCTTCTTTTATGTCTTCCTCCTCTTTTATGTCTTCCTCTTCTTTTATGTCTTCCTCCTCTTTTAGGTCTTCCTCCTCTTTTAGGTCTTCCTCCTCTTTTAGGTCTTCCTCCTCTTTTAGGTCTTCCTCCTCTTTTAGGTCTTCCTCCTCTTTTAGGTCTTCCTCCTCTTTTAGGTCTTCCTCTTCTTTTAGGTCTTCCTCCTCTTTTAGGTCTTCCTCTTCTTTTAGGCCTTCCTCTTCTTTTAGGTCTTCCTCCTCTTTTAGGTCTTCTTCTTCTTTTATGTCTTCCTCCTCTTTTAGGTCTTCCTCCTCTTTTAGGGCTTCCTCCTCTTTTATGTCTTCCTCTCGTTTTAGGTCTTCCTCTTCTTTTAGGTCTTCCTCCTCTTTTAGGTCTTCCTCCTCTTTTATGTCTTCCTCTTCTTTTATGTCTTCCTCCTCTTTTAGGTCTTCCTCCTCTTTTATGTCTTCCTCTTCTTTTAGGTCTTCCTCTTCTTTTATGTCTTCCTCCTCTTTTAGGTCTTCCTCCTCTTTTAGGTCTTCCTCTTCTTTTAGGTCTTCCTCCTCTTTTAGGTCTTCCTCTTCTTTTAGGTCTTCCTCCTCTTTTAGGTCTTCCTCTTCTTTTAGGTCTTCCTCTTCTTTTAGGTCTTCCTCCTCTTTTAGGGCTTCCTCCTCTTTTATGTCTTCCTCTCGTTTTAGGTCTTCCTCTTCTTTTATGTCTTCCTCTTGTTTTAGGTCTTCCTCTTCTTTTATGTCTTCCTCTTCTTTTATGTCTTCCTCTCGTTTTAGGTCTTCCTCTCGTTTTAGGTCTTCCTCTTCTTTTAAGTCTTCTTCTTCTTTTATGTCTTCCTCCTCTTTTAGGTCTTCCTCCTCTTTTAGGGCTTTCTCCTCTTTTATGTCTTCCTCTCGTTTTAGGTCTTCCTCTCCTTTTATGTCTTCCTCCTCTTTTAGGTCTTCCTCCTCTTTTATGTCTTCCTCCTCTTTTAGGTCTTCCTCCTCTTTTAGGTCTTCCTCCTCTTTTATGTCTTCTTCTTCTTTTATGTCTTCCTCCTCTTTTAGGTCTTCCTCCTCTTTTAGGGCTTTCTCCTCTTTTATGTCTTCCTCTCGTTTTAGGTCTTCCTCTCCTTTTATGTCTTCCTCCTCTTTTAGGTCTTCCTCCTCTTTTAGGCCTTCCTCCTCTTTTAGGTCTTCCTCTTCTTTTATGTCTTCCTCCTCTTTTAGGTCTTCCTCTTCTTTTATGTCTTCCTCTTCTTTTAGGTTTTCCTCCTCTTTTAGGTCTTCCTCCTCTTTTAGGTCTTCCTCCTCTTTTAGGTCTTCCTCCTCTTTTAGGTCTTCCTCCTCTTTTAGGTCTTCCTCCTCTTTTAGGTCTTCCTCTTCTTTTAGGCCTTCCTCTTCTTTTAGGTCTTCCTCCTCTTTTAGGTCTTCCTCCTCTTTTAGGTCTTCATCTCGTTTTAGGTCTTCCTCTTCTTTTAAGTCTTCTTCTTCTTTTATGTCTTCCTCCTCTTTTAGGTCTTCCTCCTCTTTTAGGGCTTCCTCCTCTTTTATGTCTTCCTCCTCTTTTAGGTCTTCCTCCTCTTTTAGGGCTTCCTCCTCTTTTATGTCTTCCTCTCGTTTTAGGTCTTCCTCTTCTTTTAGGTCTTCCTCTTCTTTTATGTCTTCCTCCTCTTTTAGGTCTTCCTCCTCTTTTATGTCTTCCTCTTCTTTTATGTCTTCCTCCTCTTTTAGGTCTTCCTCCTCTTTTATGTCTTCCTCTTCTTTTAGGTCTTCCTCTTCTTTTATGTCTTCCTCTTCTTTTATGTCTTCCTCCTCTTTTAGGTCTTCCTCCTCTTTTAGGTCTTCCTCTTCTTTTAGGTCTTCCTCTTCTTTTATGTCTTCCTCTTCTTTTATGTCTTCCTCCTCTTTTAGGTCTTCCTCCTCTTTTAGGTCTTCCTCTTCTTTTAGGTCTTCCTCCTCTTTTAGGTCTTCCTCCTCTTTTAGGTCTTCCTCTTCTTTTAGGTCTTCCTCCTCTTTTAGGTCTTCCTCTTCTTTTAGGTCTTCCTCTTCTTTTAGGTCTTCCTCTTCTTTTAGGTCTTCCTCTTCTTTTAGGTCTTCCTCTTCTTTTAGGTCTTCCTCTCGTTTTAGGTCTTCCTCTCGTTTTAGGTCTTCCTCTCGTTTTAGGTCTTCCTCTCGTTTTAGGTCTTCCTCTCGTTTTAGGTCTTCCTCTACTTTTAGGTCTTCCTCTACTTTTAGGTCTTCCTCTTCTTTTAGGTCTTCCTCTTCTTTTAGGTCTTCCTCTTCTTTTAGGTCTTCCTCTTCTTTTAGGTCTTCCTCCTCTTTTAGGTCTTCCTCCTCTTTTAGGTCTTCCTCCTCTTTTAGGTCTTCCTCTTCTTTTATGTCTTCCTCCTCTTTTAGGTCTTCCTCCTCTTTTAGGTCTTCCTCTTCTTTTAGGTCTTCCTCTCGTTTTAGGTCTTCCTCTTCTTTTAAGTCTTCTTCTTCTTTTATGTCTTCCTCCTCTTTTAGGTCTTCCTCCTCTTTTAGGGCTTCCTCCTCTTTTATGTCTTCCTCCTCTTTTAGGTCTTCCTCCTCTTTTAGGGCTTCCTCCTCTTTTATGTCTTCCTCTCGTTTTAGGTCTTCCTCTTCTTTTAGGTCTTCCTCTTCTTTTATGTCTTCCTCCTCTTTTAGGTCTTCCTCCTCTTTTATGTCTTCCTCTTCTTTTATGTCTTCCTCCTCTTTTAGGTCTTCCTCCTCTTTTATGTCTTCCTCTTCTTTTAGGTCTTCCTCTTCTTTTAGGTCTTCCTCCTCTTTTAGGTCTTCCTCCTCTTTTAGGTCTTCCTCCTCTTTTAGGTCTTCCTCTTCTTTTATGTCTTCCTCCTCTTTTAGGTCTTCCTCCTCTTTTAGGTCTTCCTCTTCTTTTAGGTCTTCCTCTCGTTTTAGGTCTTCCTCTTCTTTTAGGTCTTCCTCTTCTTTTATGTCTTCTTCTTCTTTTATGTCTTCCTCTCGTTTTTTGTCTTCTTCCTTTTTTAGGTCTTCCTCTTCTTTTAGGTCTTCCTCTTCTTTTATGTCTTCCTCTCGTTTTAGGTCTTCCTCCTCTTTTAGGTCTTCCTCTTCTTTTAGGTCTTCCTCTTCTTTTTCGTCTTCCTTTTGTTTTAGGTCTTCCTCTTCTTTTATGTCCTTCTCCTCTTTTAGGTCTTCCTCTCGTTTTAGGTCTTCCTCTTCTTTTATGTCTCCCTCTTCTTTTACGTCTTCCTCTTGTTTTAGGTCTTCCTCTTGTTTTAGGTCTTCCTCTTCTTTTATGTCTTCCTCTCGTTTTAGGTCTTCCTCTTCTTTTAGGTCTTCCTCTCGTTTTAGGTCTTCCTCTTCTTTTAGGTCTTCCTCTTCTTTTAAGTCTTCTTCTTCTTTTATGTCTTCTTCTTCTTTTATGTCTTCCTCCTCTTTTAGGTCTTCCTCCTCTTTTAGGTCTTCCTCCTCTTTTAGGTCTTCCTCCTCTTTTAGGTCTTCCTCCTCTTTTAGGTCTTCCTCCTCTTTTAGGTCTTCCTCTTCTTTTAGGTCTTCCTCCTCTTTTAGGTCTTCCTCTTCTTTTAGGCCTTCCTCTTCTTTTAGGTCTTCCTCCTCTTTTAGGTCTTCCTCTTCTTTTAGGTCTTCCTCTTCTTTTAGGTCTTCCTCTTCTTTTAGGTCTTCCTCCTCTTTTAGGTCTTCCTCCTCTTTTAGGTCTTCCTCTCGTTTTAGGTCTTCCTCTCGTTTTAGGTCTTCCTCTTCTTTTAAGTCTTCTTCTTCTTTTATGTCTTCCTCCTCTTTTAGGTCTTCCTCCTCTTTTATGTCTTCCTCTCGTTTTAGGTCTTCCTCTTCTTTTATGTCTTCCTCCTCTTTTAGGTCTTCCTCCTCTTTTAGGTCTTCCTCCTCTTTTATGTCTTCCTCTTCTTTTATGTCTTCCTCCTCTTTTAGGTCTTCCTCCTCTTTTATGTCTTCCTCTTCTTTTAGGTCTTCCTCTTCTTTTATGTCTTCCTCTTCTTTTATGTCTTCCTCCTCTTTTAGGTCTTCCTCCTCTTTTAGGTCTTCCTCCTCTTTTAGGTCTTCCTCCTCTTTTAGGTCTTCCTCCTCTTTTAGGTCTTCCTCTTCTTTTAGGTCTTCCTCCTCTTTTAGGTCTTCCTCCTCTTTTAGGTCTTCCTCCTCTTTTAGGTCTTCCTCTTCTTTTAGGTCTTCCTTCTCTTTTAGGTCTTCCTCTTCTTTTAGGTCTTCCTCTTCTTTTAGGTCTTCCTCTTCTTTTAGGTCTTCCTCTTCTTTTAGGACTTCCTCCTCTTTTAGGTCTTCCTCTTCTTTTACGTCTTCCTCTTCTTTTAGGTCTTCCTCTTCTTTTAGGTCTTCCTCTTCTTTTAGGTCTTCCTCTTCTTTTATGTCTTCCTCTTCTTTTATGTCTTCCTCTTCTTTTATGTCTTCCTCTCGTTTTAGGTCTTCCTCTCGTTTTAGGTCTTCCTCTCGTTTTAGGTCTTCCTCTCGTTTTAGGTCTTCCTCTACTTTTAGGTCTTCCTCTTCTTTTAGGTCTTCCTCTTCTTTTAGGTCTTCCTCCTCTTTTAGGTCTTCCTCCTCTTTTAGGTCTTCCTCCTCTTTTAGGTCTTCCTCCTCTTTTAGGTCTTCCTCTTCTTTTATGTCTTCCTCCTCTTTTAGGTCTTCCTCCTCTTTTAGGTCTTCCTCTTCTTTTAGGTCTTCCTCTCGTTTTAGGTCTTCCTCTTCTTTTAGGTCTTCCTCTTCTTTTATGTCTTCTTCTTCTTTTATGTCTTCCTCTCGTTTTTTGTCTTCTTCCTTTTTTAGGTCTTCCTCTTCTTTTAGGTCTTCCTCTTCTTTTATGTCTTTCTCTCGTTTTAGGTCTTCCTCCTCTTTTAGGTCTTCCTCTTCTTTTAGGTCTTCCTCTTCTTTTTCGTCTTCCTCTTGTTTTAGGTCTTCCTCTTCTTTTATGTCATTCTCCTCTTTTAGGTCTTCCTCTCGTTTTAGGTCTTCCTCTTCTTTTATGTCTCCCTCTTCTTTTACGTCTTCCTCTTGTTTTAGGTCTTCCTCTTGTTTTAGGTCTTCCTCTTCTTTTATGTCTTCCTCTCGTTTTAGGTCTTCCTCTTCTTTTAGGTCTTCCTCTCGTTTTAGGTCTTCCTCTTCTTTTAGGTCTTCCTCTTCTTTTAGGTCTTCCTCTTCTTTTATGTCTTCCTCCTCTTTTTGGTCTTCCTCCTCTTTTAGGTCTTCCTCCTCTTTTATGTCTTCCTCTTCTTTTAGGTCTTCCTCTTCTTTTATGTCTTCCTCCTCTTTTAGGTCTTCCTCTCGTTTTTTGTCTTCTTCCTTTTTTAGGTCTTCCTCTTCTTTTATGTCTTCCTCTTCTTTTACGTCTTCCTCTTCTTTTAGGACTTCCTCCTCTTTTAGGTATTCCTCTTCTTTTAGGTCTTCCTCTCGTTTTAGGTCTTCCTCTTCTTTTAGGTCTTCCTCTTCTTTTATGTCTTCCTTTCGTTTTTTGTCTTCTTCCTTTTTTAGGTCTTCCTCTTCTTTTAGGTCTTCCTCTTCTTTTATGTCTTCCTCTCGTTTTAGGTCTTCCTCCTCTTTTAGGTCTTCCTCTTCTTTTATGTCTTCCTCTTCTTTTATGTCTCCCTCTTCTTTTACGTCTTCCTCTTGTTTTTAGGTCTTCCTCTTCTTTTATGTCTTCCTCTCGTTTTAGGTCTTCCTCTTCTTTTAGGTCTTCCTCTCGTTTTAGGTCTTCCTCCTCTTTTAGGTCTTCCTCCTCTTTTATGTCTTCCTCTTCTTTTAGGTCTTCCTCTTCTTTTATGTCTTCCTCCTCTTTTAGGTCTTCCTCTCGTTTTTTGTCTTCTTCCTTTTTTAGGTCTTCCTCTTCTTTTATGTTTTCCTCTTCTTTTAGGTCTTGCTCCTCTTTTAGGTCTTCCTCTTCTTTTATGTCTTCCTCTTCTTTTATGTCTTCCTCCTCTTTTAGGTCTTCCTCCTCTTTTAGGTCTTCCTCCTCTTTTATGTCTTCCTCCTCTTTTATGTCTTCCTCCTCTTTTATGTCTTCCTCCTCTTTTATGTCTTCCTCTTCTTTTAGGTCTTCCTCTTCTTTTATGTCTTCCTCTTCTTTTATATCTTCCTCTTCTTTTATATCTTCCTCCTCTTTTAGGTCTTCCTCTCGTTTTTTGTCTTCTTCCTTTTTTATGTCTTCTTCTTCTTTTATGTCTTCCTCTCGTTTTTTGTCTTCTTCCTTTTTTAGGTCTTCCTCTTCTTTTAGGTCTTCCTCTTCTTTTATGTCTTCCTCTCGTTTTAGGTCTTCCTCTTCTTTTAGGTCTTCCTCTTCTTTTATGTCTTCTTCTTCTTTTATGTCTTCCTCTCGTTTTTTGTCTTCTTCCTTTTTTATGTCTTCTTCTTCTTTTATGTCTTCCTCTCGTTTTTTGTCTTCTTCCTTTTTTAGGTCTTCCTCTTCTTTTAGGTCTTCCTCTTCTTTTAGGTCTTCCTCTTCTTTTATGTCTTCCTCTTCTTTTATGTCTTCCTCTCGTTTTAGGTCTTCCTCTTCTTTTAGGTCTTCCTCTTCTTTTATGTCTTCTTCTTCTTTTATGTCTTCCTCTCGTTTTTTGTCTTCTTCCTTTTTTAGGTCTTCCTCTTCTTTTATGTCTCCCTCTTCTTTTACGTCTTCCTCTTGTTTTAGGTCTTCCTCTTCTTTTAGGTCTTCCTCTCGTTTTAGGTCTTCCTCTCGTTTTAGGTCTTCCTCTCGTTTTAGGTCTTCCTCTCGTTTTACGTCTTCCTCTCCTTTTACGTCTTCCTCTTCTTTTACGTCTTCCTCTTCTTTTACGTCTTCCTCTTCTTTTACGTCTTCCTCTTCTTTTACGTCTTCCTCTTCTTTTACGTCTTCCTCTTCTTTTACGTCTTCCTCTTCTTTTACGTCTTCCTCTTCTTTTACGTCTTCCTCTTCTTTTACGTCTTCCTCTTCTTTTACGTCTTCCTCTTCTTTTACGTCTTCCTCTTCTTTTACGTCTTCCTCTTCTTTTATGTCTTCCTCTTCTTTTATGTCTTCCTCTTCTTTTATGTCTTCCTCTTCTTTTATGTCTTCCTCTTCTTTTATGTCTTCCTCTTCTTTTATGTCTTCCTCTTCTTTTATGTCTTCCTCCTCTTTTATGTCTTCCTCCTCTTTTATGTCTTCCTCTTGTTTTAGGTCTTCCTCTTCTTTTATGTCTTCCTCCTCTTTTAGGTCTTCCTGTGACGACTGAGCTGGTTGAACCCAAAAAGTAGACTCAGATGCAATTCCGCAAGGTAGTGCGTTTTATTGTCCAGGAAAACAAGACGAGGGTAGAAGTCAGGGCTTGTCTCCTGGGAGTAGCTGGGAGGAGTGGGCTGCTGCAGGCTGGGATCTTCAAAGCGGGATCTGGGAGGAACACAGGACGGAGGTAAGTACAAGTTTCCAAAAGGAATAGGCAAACTGGTAATATCCAACAAAGTACTCTTAAACAGAGCGGCCAACTGACAATCACCATAGTTGACGGAACAATCTGGCAGCCTCCGACTGTGGAGGCAGCTTCTTGAAGGCCACCGCTTGATTGCAGATCTGGAGCAGGTGAGTAATTGCAGCAGCCAGGTTTCTCCGCCCACACACACACACACACTCAGGCAGGAGAGAAGGGAGGGGAAACAAACAGGGAAGCACAGTCACAGCCAGGGGCGTGACAGTACACCCCCCCCCCCCCCCCCCCCCTAACGGGCGTCACCGGACGTCCTACCAGGCCTGTCAGGGAACGACCTGTAGAACTCGCGGAGGAGGGAAGCATCCAGGATACACCGACGCGAAACCCAAGAACGTTCCTCTGGACCATACCCCTCCCAGTCCACAAGGTACTGATAGCCCCTCCCACGGCGACGAACCTCCAAAATGCGCCGAACAGTGAACGCAGGATGGTCATCGATGATCCGGGCGGGAGGAGGACTGGACGAAACAGGCTTCAAGAGGGACACATGGAACGATGGGTGGACATTCATAGACGGCGGAAGCTTGAGACGAACAACCGACGGATTAATCACCCTCTCGATTTCAAAAGGACCCACAAATTTGGGCGCCAACTTGCGTGATTCCACCTGAAGAGGGAGATCGCGTGACGACAACCAGACCCTTTGTCCAGGGCAGTAGGCAGGCGAGGGCTTGCGGTGTCGGTCTGCCAACCTCCGGTTCCGGGCAGCGGTACGTCTGAGAGCCGCACGAGCCGCCTTCCAAATCCGGCGGCAGCGCCTGAGATGGGCCTCGACCGACGGGACTGCCACCTCCAATTCCTGGTCCGGAAAAACAGGTGGTTGGAAACCAAGGGCAACCATGAAGGGGGACATGCCCGTGGCGGAGGTCACAAGAGAGTTGTGGGCGTACTCCACCCAGGGGAGAAAGGAGCTCCACGTGGAGGGGTTACGAGCTGAGACACAACGTAGAGCCGCTTCGAGGTCCTGATTTGCTCGCTCTGTCTGCCCATTGGATTGAGGATGGTAACCAGAGGTGAGTGAGATGCCCGTCCCCAGCGCCTGACAGAAAGCTTTCCAGACTTGTGAAGTGAACTGGGGACCGCGGTCCGAGACGATGTCTACGGGAATACCATGCAGCCTAAACACATGATTAACCAATAATTTGGCCGTTTCAGTGGATGAAGGCAACTTAGGCAGAGGGACAAAGTGCACAGATTTTGAGAAGCGATCTACAATGGTAAGAATAGTATTGTTACCTTCTGATGGTGGTAACCCAGTCACGAAATCCACAGCTATGTGAGACCATGGCCTGCTGGGAATTGGCAGTGGACGGAGAAGACCAGCTGGTGGTTCATGGCGGGCTTTACTGCGGGAGCAGACAGAACAGGCAGAAACAAAGGCACGAGTGTCTTGACACATGGAGGGCCACCAGAACTTCTGTTTGAGGAAGGCCAGAGTTCGGTGGTACCCAGGATGACAGGTGAGTTTACTGGAATGTCCCCATTGGAGGACCAGAGATCGGACAGCATCAGGAACAAATAAACGATTAACAGGGCCATTGCCTGGGTCGGGTTGGGTGCCTTGGGCCTCCCGGACTCTTCTTTCGATGTCCCAGTGCACCGCTCCCAACAGGCTAGAAGAGGGATTTTCAACAACATAGCCGGATGGGATAATGGGATCGGCCTTCCCCTCAGGTTCATCTACAGTGTGCTGGCGAGACAGAGCATCTGGCTTGGTGTTGCGGGATCCAGGGCGGTAAGTCAGCACAAAATTAAACCTCCCTAGGAACAAGGCCCACCTGGGCTGACGGGAGTTCAGTCTCTTGGCAGAGCGGAGGTAAGAGAGATTCTTGTGATCTGTCCAAACAATGAATGGATGCTCCGCTCCCTCTAGCCAATGCCTCCACTCCTGTAAGGCCAGCACCACCGCCAGGAGCTCTCGGTTGCCTATATCGTAGTTCACCTCAGCAGACGAGAGGCGGCGGGAAAAATAGGCGCACGGATGGAGTCTTTGGTCTATCGGAGACCGCTGGGAGAGGACGGCCCCCACTCCGGAATCTGAGGCATCGACTTCAACAACGAATTACCTAGACGGGTCTGGATGGCACAGAACAGGGGCGGAAATAAAAAGTCTTTTCAGAGTGGAAAACGCACTGTCAGCCTCACTGGACCAGATGAATGGGACCGCAGTGGAGGTGAGGCGAGTCAGTGGGGCTGCTTTTCTACTGTAGTCTCTGATGAACCTGCGGTAGAAGTTGGCAAAACCGAGGAAGCGTTGAAGTTGCTTGCGGGTCTCTGGTCTGGGCCATTCTGCCACAGCCTTCACTTTAGCAGGGTCGGCCTTTAAGTGTCCCTGTTCGATGACAAAGCCCAGAAAGTCAACAGATGAAGCATGAAATTGACATTTCTCCGCTTTCACAAATAGCTTATTTTCTAGGAGGCGTTGCAGAACCAACCGGACATGCTGAATATGTTCCTGGAGGTTTTGGGAAAAAATGAGAATGTCATCAATGTAAACAAAGACAAACTTGTTCAGCATATCCCTTAGTATGTCGTTAACCAGGGCTTGGAATACTGCAGGGGCGTTGGTGAGGCCAAAAGGCATCACAAGGTATTCGAAATGACCTATTGGGGTGTTAAATCCTGTCTTCCACTCGTCTCCTTGGCGAATGCGGACTAAATGATATGCGTTTCTTAGGTCAAGTTTAGTGAAGACCGTGGCTTGGTAAAGGGGCTCAAACGCGGAGTCGATGAGAGGCAAAGGGTATTTATTCTTGACGGTAATGTCGTTTAAGCCTGTATAGTCTATACATGGGCGCAAAGACTTGTCTTTTTTAGCAACAAAAAAGAATCCGGCTCCTACAGGCGAAGAGGAGGGACGAATCAACCTAGCCGCTAATGAATCCTTAATGTACAGCTCCATGGCCTCTCTCTCTGGACGGGACAGTTTATACAGCCGGTGGGTAGGTAACGGGGCCCCTGGAAGCAAATCAATGGCGCAATCATATGGGCGGTGAGGGGGTAGGGTGAGCGCTTTCTGTTTGCTAAAAACTTCGCTAATGTCATGGTAAACCGAGGGAACATTGGATAAGTCAGAAGGACTATGAGAAGGTACGATGGTCTTACCGGGTGTAATGGCGGAACGGAGACAATGTGAGTGGCAGAATACACTCCAGCTGATTACCCTATTAGCAGACCAATCAATGTTGGGATTGTGGAGTTTTAGCCATGGGAGTCCCAAAACTACAGGAGCATGTGGGGATGAAATGACTAAAAAAGGGTTATGGGAGAAGTACGGTGGGTGATGTTTGCAAGATGCTCCCCATTTAAAGCATTAACTTGCCTGGGGGGCTCTATGGACTTAATGGGGATGTTAGCTTGGCGGATAAAAGCGGAGTCAATAAAGTTGTCATCAGCCCCTGAATCAACAAAAGCGAGAAGTGGAAAGGACTCACCACACCAATGCAGCGAGGCTGGGAGCTGGAGCCGGTCCGGGGTGGATGACTGGGGAGAGGATGTTCGGCTCGCCAGTACCTCTCCATTCACTGGTGAGCCCTCTCTTTTGGCCGCAGAGGACAGGCGACGATATAATGGCCGGCCTGGCCACAGTACATGCATAGTCCAGACCTTTGGCGTCGCAGTCGCTCAGCTGACGACAGGTGGGTCCGGCCCAACTGCATGGGTTCCTCAGTCTCCACAGGTTTGAGGGGATTGGAAAGCACAGGTGGAGATTGAGTAGGTACGGGTGAGAAAGAAGCGGTAGCAACAGGAGTACAAGGCAGACGAGACACAGGCTGGCGTGAAACTTTTTCTCTGCGTCTCTCTCGAAGTGTGTTATCAAGACGAATGGCTAGGGAAATTAGCTCCTCGAGGCTCTCAGTCTCATCTCGGGCAGCAAGTTCATCCTTCACGTTTTCCGCTAACCCCCTCATAAAGACTCCCTGCAGGGCCGCGTCACCCCATCCACTTTCTGCAGCGAGGATACGAAAGTCTATGGCGTACTGAGCAACAGAGGATGAGCCCTGGTGTAACGCAAGTAAACGTTTAGCAGCCTCCTTGCCTCTAACCGGGTGATCGAAAATCTTTCTCATTTCACCAGAAAAATCTCTGTAGGAATAACAGATGGGGGAGTTAGCCTCCCATACTGCCGTGGCCCATTGAGAGGCTTTACCGCCCAGTAAACTAAGAACAAATGAAATGCGTGACTTATCTGAGGCATAAGTGTCGGATTGTTGATCAAAAACCAGGGAGCACTGGAGGAGGAACCGACCACAGGAACCAAGATCACCGTAGTAACGTTCTGGAGTGGGGATATGAGGCTCCCGGGAAGCTGAAGCCCACAGTGGAGTGTCTCTGGTGCGGACAATAGGTTGTGCAGTAGTGGCTGGTGGAGAGGGGTTAGTTGTGCTGGCTGCAGCGGAGGAGGCAAGGACAGTTGAGAGCTGGTTCACGTGGTGACCAATCTGGGACACGTTGACTGACAATTCTCGGAGCTGATCAATGACCTCTTTGAGTGCCTGTTCGTGCTGGCCGACGAGGACGTCCTGGGAGGCCAGAGCATGTCGGAATTGTTCTGGGTCTATGGAGGAGGGCGAAATCGAGTCTGAATCTGTTGGGTTCATTTTTCAGGCCAGATTGTTCTGTGACGACTGAGCTGGTTGAACCCAAAAAGTAGACTCAGATGCAATTCCGCAAGGTAGTGCGTTTTATTGTCCAGGAAAACAAGACGAGGGTAGAAGTCAGGGCTTGTCTTCTGGGAGTAGCTGGGAGGAGTGGGCTGCTGCAGGCTGGGATCTTCAAAGCGGGATCTGGGAGGAACACAGGACGGAGGTAAGTACAAGTTTCCAAAAGGAATAGGCAAACTGGTAATATCCAACAAAGTACTCTTAAACAGAGCGGCCAACTGACAATCACCATAGTTGACGGAACAATCTGGCAGCCTCCGACTGTGGAGGCAGCTTCTTGAAGGCCACCGCTTGATTGCAGATCTGGAGCAGGTGAGTAATTGCAGCAGCCAGGTTTCTCCGCCCACACACACACACACACACAGGCAGGAGAGAAGGGAGGGGAAACAAACAGGGAAGCACAGTCACAGCCAGGGGCGTGACACTTCCTCCTCTTTTATGTCTTCCTCCTCTTTTAGGTCTTCCTCCTCTTTTAGGTCTTCCTCTTCTTTTAGGTCTTCCTCTTCTTTTATGTCTTCCTCCTCTTTTAGGTCTTCCTCCTCTTTTATGTCTTCCTCTTCTTTTAGGTCTTCCTCTTCTTTTATGTCTTCCTCTCGTTTTAGGTCTTCCTCTTCTTTTATGTCTTTCTCCTCTTTTAGGTCTTCCTCTTCTTTTAGGTCTTCATCTCGTTTTAGGTCTTCCTCTTCTTTTATGTCTTCCTCTTCTTTTAGGTCTTCCTCTTCTTTTATGTCTTCCTCCTCTTTTAGGTCTTCCTTTTCTTTTAGGTCTTCCTCTTCTTTTAGGTCTTCCTCTTCTTTTATGTCTTCCTCCTCTTTTAGGTCTTCCTCCTCTTTTATGTCTTCCTCTCGTTTTAGGTCTTCCTCTTCTTTTATGTCTTCCTCCTCTTTTAGGTCTTCCTCCTGTTTTAGGTCTTCCTCATCTTTTATGTCTTCCTCTTCTTTTATGTCTTCCTCTCGTTTTAGGTCTTCCTCTTCTTTTAGGTCTTCCTCCTCTTTTAGGTCTTCCTCTTCTTTTAGGCCTTCCTCTTCTTTTATGTCTTCCTCCTCTTTTAGGTCTTCCTCCTCTTTTAGGTCTTCCTCTTCTTTTAGGTCTTCCTCTTCTTTTAGGTCTTCCTCCTCTTTTAGGTCTTCCTCTTCTTTTTTGTCTTCCTCTCGTTTTAGGTCTTCCTCTTCTTTTATGTCTTCCTCTCGTTTTAGGTCTTCCTCCTCTTTTAGGTCTTCCTCTTCTTTTATGTCTTCCTCCTCTTTTAGGTCTTCCTCTTCTTTTAGGTCTTCCTCCTCTTTTATGTCTTCCTCCTCTTTTAGGTCTTCCTCTTCTTTTAGGTCTTCTTCTTCTTTTATGTCTTCCTCCTCTTTTAGGTCTTCCTCTTCTTTTAGGTCTTCCTCTTCTTTTATGTCTTCCTCCTCTTTTAGGTCTTCCTCCTCTTTTATGTCTTCCTCTTCTTTTAGGTCTTCCTCTTCTTTTATGTCTTCCTCTCGTTTTAGGTCTTCCTCTTCTTTTATGTCTTCCTCCTCTTTTAGGTCTTCCTCCTCTTTTAGGTCTTCCTCTTCTTTTATGTCTTCCTCTTCTTTTATGTCTTCCTCCTCTTTTAGGTCTTCCTCCTCTTTTATGTCTTCCTCTTCTTTTAGGTCTTCCTCTTCTTTTATGTCTTCCTCCTCTTTTAGGTCTTCCTCTCGTTTTAGGTCTTCCTCCTCTTTTAGGTCTTCCTCTTCTTTTAGGTCTTCCTCCTCTTTTAGGTCTTACTCTTCTTTTATGTCTTCCTCCTCTTTTAGGTCTTCCTCTTCTTTTAGGTCTTCCTCCTCTTTTAGGTCTTCCTCTTCTTTTAGGCCTTCCTCTTCTTTTATGTCTTCCTCCTCTTTTAGGTCTTCCTCCTCTTTTAGGTCTTCCTCTTCTTTTAGGTCTTCCTCTTCTTTTAGGTCTTCCTCCTCTTTTAGGTCTTCCTCCTCTTTTATGTCTTCCTCTCGTTTTAGGTCTTCCTCTTCTTTTATGTCTTCCTCCTCTTTTAGGTCTTCCTCCTGTTTTAGGTCTTCCTCTTCTTTTATGTCTTCCTCCTCTTTTATGTCTTCCTCTTCTTTTATGTCTTCCTCCTCTTTTAGGTCCTCCTCTTCTTTTAGGTCTTCCTCCTCTTTTAGGTCTTCCTCCTCTTTTAGGTCTTCCTCCTCTTTTAGGTCTTCCTCCTCTTTTATGTCTTCCTCTTCTTTTATGTCTTCCTCCTCTTTTAGGTCTTCCTCTTCTTTTAGGCCTTCCTCCTCTTTTAGGTCTTCCTCTTCTTTTATGTCTTCCTCCTCTTTTAGGTCTTCCTCTTCTTTTAGGTCTTCCTCTTCTTTTATGTCTTCCTCTCGTTTTAGGTCTTCCTCTCCTTTTAGGTCTTCCTCTTCTTTTAGGTCTTCCTCTTCTTTTATGTCTTCCTCTCGTTTTAGGTCTTCCTCTTCTTTTAGGTCTCCCTCCTCTTTTAGGTCTTCCTCTTCTTTTAGGCCTTCCTCTTCTTTTATGCCTTCCTCCTCTTTTAGGTCTTCCTCTTCTTTTAGGTCTTCGTCTTCTTTTAGGTCTTCCTCTTCTTTTATGTCTTCCTCTCGTTTTAGGTCTTCCTCCTCTTTTAGGTCTTCCTCTTCTTTTAGGTCTTCCTCCTCTTTTAGGTCTTCCTCTTCTTTTAGGCCTTCCTCTTCTTTTATGTCTTCCTCCTCTTTTAGGTCTTCCTCCTCTTTTATGTCTTCCTCTCGTTTTAGGTCTTCCTCTTCTTTTATGTCTTCCTCCTCTTTTAGGTCTTCCTCCTCTTTTATGTCTTCCTCTTCTTTTATGTGTTCCTCCTCTTTTAGGTCTTCCACCTCTTTTATGTCTTCCTCTTCTTTTAGGTCTTCCTCCTCTTTTATGTCTTCCTCCTCTTTTAGGTCTTCCTCCTCTTTTATGTCTTCGTCCTCTTTTAGGTCTTCCTCCTCTTTTAGGTCTTCCTCTTCTTTTAGGTCTTCCTCCTCTTTTAGGTCTTCCTCTTCTTTTAGGCCTTCCTCTTCTTTTATGTCTTCCTCCTCTTTTAGGTCTTCCTCCTCTTTTAGGTCTTCCTCTTCTTTTAGGTCTTCCTCTTCTTTTAGGTCTTCCTCCTCTTTTAGGTCTTCCTCTTCTTTTATGTCTTCCTCTCGTTGTAGGTCTTTCTCTTCTTTTATGTCTTCCTTTCGTTTTAGGTCTTCCTCCTCTTTTAGGTCTTCCTCCTCTTTTAGGTCTTCCTCTTCTTTTATGTCTTCCTCCTCTTTTAGGTCTTCCTCTTCTTTTAGGTCTTCCTCCTCTTTTAGGTCTCCTCTTCTTTTAGGCCTTCCTCTTCTTTTATGTCTTCCTCCTCTTTTAGGTCTTCCTCTTCTTTTATGTCTTCCTCCTCTTTTATGTCTTCCTCCTCTTTTAGGTCTTCCTCCTCTTTTAGGTCTTCCTCCTCTTTTATGTCTTCCTCTCGTTTTAGGTCTTCCTCTTCTTTTAGGTCTTCCTCCTCTTTTAGGTCTTCCTCTTCTTTTATGTCTTCCTCTCGTTTTAGGTCTTCCTCCTCTTTTAGGTCTTCCTCCTCTTTTAGGTCTTCCTCTTCTTTTATGTCTTCCTCCTCTTTTAGGTCTTCCTCTTCTTTTAGGTATTCCTCATCTTTTAGGTCTCCTCTTCTTTTAGGCCTTCCTCTTCTTTTATGTCTTTGTCCTCTTTTAGGTATTCCTCCTCTTTTAGGTCTCTTCTTCTTTTAGGCCTTCCTCTTCTTTTATGTCTTCCTCCTCTTTTAGGTCTTCCTCCTCTTTTAGGTCTTCCTCCTCTTTTAGGTCTTCCTCCTCTTTTAGGTCTTCCTCTTCTTTTAGGTCTTCGTCTTCTTTTAGGTCTTCCTCCTCTTTTAGGTCTTCCTCCTCTTTTATGTCTTCCTCTCGTTTTAGGTCTTCCTCTTCTTTTATGTCTTCCTCCTCTTTTAGGTCTTCCTCTTCTTTTAGGCCTTCCTCTTCTTTTATGTCTTCCTCCTCTTTTAGGTCTTCCTCCTCTTTTAGGTCTTCCTCTTCTTTTAGGTCTTCCTCTTCTTTTAGGTCTTCCTCCTCTTTTAGGTCTTCCTCTTCTTTTATGTCTTCCTCTCGTTTTAGGTCTTCCTCCTCTTTTAGGTCTTCCTCCTCTTTTAGGTCTTCCTCTTCTTTTAGGTCTTCCTCTTCTTTTATGTCTTCCTCCTCTTTTAGGTCTTCCTCCTCTTTTATGTCTTCCTCTCGTTTTAGGTCTTCCTCCTCTTTTATGTCTTCCTCCTCTTTTAGGTCTTCCTCCTGTTTTAGGTCTTCCTCCTCTTTTAGGTCTTCCTCCTCTTTTAGGTCTTCCTCTTCTTTTAGGTCTTCGTCTTCTTTTAGGTCTTCCTCCTCTTTTAGGTCTTCCTCCTCTTTTATGTCTTCCTCTCGTTTTAGGTCTTCCTCTTCTTTTATGTCTTCCTCCTCTTTTAGGTCTTCCTCCTGTTTTAGGTCTTCCTCCTCTTTTATATCGTCCTCTTCTTTTATGTCTTCCTCCTCTTTTAGGTCTTCCTCCTCTTTTATGTCTTCCGCCTCTTTTATATCTTCCTCTTCTTTTATGTCTTCCTCCTCTTTTAGGTCTTTCTCCTCTTTTAGGTCTTCCTCCTCTTTTAGGTCTTCCTCTTCTTTTAGGTCTTCCTCCTCTTTTAGGTCTTCCTCCTCTTTTAGGTCTTCCTCCTCTTTTAGGTCTTCCTCTTCTTTTAGGTCTTCCTCTTCTTTTAGGTCTTCTTCTTCTTTTAGGTCTTCCTCCTCTTTTATGTCTTCCTCCTCTTTTATATCTTCCTCTTCTTTTATGTCTTCCTCCTCTTTTAGGTCTTTCTCCTCTTTTAGGTCTTCCTCCTCTTTTAGGTCTTCCTCTTCTTTTAGGTCTTCCTCCTCTTTTAGGTCTTCCTCCTCTTTTAGGTCTTCCTCCTCTTTTAGGTCTTCCTCTTCTTTTAGGTCTTCCTCCTCTTTTATGTCTTCCTCCTCTTTTATATCTTCCTCTTCTTTTATGTCTTCCTCCTCTTTTAGGTCTTTCTCCTCTTTTAGGTCTTCCTCCTCTTTTAGGTCTTCCTCTTCTTTTAGGTCTTCCTCCTCTTTTAGGTCTTCCTCCTCTTTTAGGTCTTCCTCCTCTTTTAGGTCTTCCTCTTCTTTTAGGTCTTCCTCCTCTTTTAGGTCTTCCTCCTCTTTTAGGTCTTCCTCCTCTTTTAGGTCTTCCTCTTCTTTTAGGTCTTCCTCTTCTTTTAGGTCTTCTTCTTCTTTTATGTCTTCTTCTTCTTTTACAAACTTCCTCTTGTTTTTGGTCTTCCTCTTCTTTTAGGTCTTCCTCCTCTTTTATGTCTTCCTCTTCTTTTATGTCTTCTTCTTCTTTTATGTCTTCCTCTTGTTTTAGGTCTTCCTCCTCTTTTAGGTCTTCCTCTCGTTTTAGGTCTTCCTCCTCTTTCAGGTCTTCCTCCTCTTTTAGGTCTTCCTCTTCTTTTATGTCTTCCTCCTCTTTTAGGTCTTCCTCTTCTTTTAGGTCTTCCTCCTCTTTCAGGTCTTCCTCCTCTTTTAGGTCTTCCTCTTCTTTTATGTCTTCCTCCTCTTTTAGGTCTTCCTCCTCTTTTAGGTCTTCCTCTTCTTTTAGGTCTTCCTCCTCTTTTAGGTCTTCCTCCTCTTTCAGGTCGTCCTCTTCTTTTAGGTCTTCCTCTTCTTTTATGTCTTCCTCCTCTTTTAGGTCTTCCTCCTCTTTTAGGTCTTCCTCCTCTTTTATGTCTTCCTCTCGTTTTAGGTCTTCCTCTTCTTTTATGTCTTCCTCCTCTTTTAGGTCTTCCTCTCGTTTTAGGTCTTCCTCCTCTTTTAGGTCTTCCTCCTCTTTTAGGTCTTCCTCCTCTTTTATGTCTTCCTCTTCTTTTAGGTCTTCCTCCTCTTTTAGGTCTTCCTCCTCTTTTATGTCTTCCTCTTCTTTTATGTCTTCTTCTTTTACGTCTTCCTCTTGTTTTAGGTCACCCTCTTCTTTTATGTCTTCCTCTCGTTTTAGGTCTTCCTCCTCTTTTAGGTCTTCCTCTCGTTTTAGGTCTTCCTCCTCTTTCAGGTCTTCCTCCTCTTTTAGGTCTTCCTCTTCTTTTATGTCTTCCTCCTCTTCTTGGTCTTCCTCTTCTTTTATGTCTTCCTCTTCTTTTAGGTCTTCCTCTCGTTTTAGGTCTTCCTCTTCTTTTAGGTCTTCCTCTTCTTTTAGGCCTTCCTCTTCTTTTATGTCTTCCTCCTCTTTTAGGTCTTCCTCCTCTTTTAGGTCTTCCTCTTCTTTTAGGTCTTCCTCTTCTTTTATGTCTTCCTCCTCTTTTAGGTCTTCCTCCTCTTTTAGGTCTTCCTCCTCTTTTATGTCTTCCTCTCGTTTTAGGTCTTCCTCTTCTTTTATGTCTTCCTCCTCTTTTAGGTCTTCCTCTCGTTTTAGGTCTTCCTCCTCTTTTAGGTCTTCCTCTTCTTTTAGGCCTTCCTCTTCTTTTATGTCTTCCTCCTCTTTTAGGTCTTCCTCCTCTTTTAGGTCTTCCTCTTCTTTTAGGTCTTCCTCTTCTTTTATGTCTTCCTCCTCTTTTAGGTCTTCCTCCTCTTTTAGGTCTTCCTCCTCTTTTAGGTATTCCTCTTCTTTTATGTCTTCCTCCTCTTTTATGTCTTCCTCCTCTTTTAGGTCTTCCTCTCGTTTTAGGTCTTCCTGCTCTTTTAGGCCTTCTTCCTCTTTTAGGTCTTACTCTTCTTTTATATCTTCCTCCTCTTTTAGGTCTTCCTCTTCTTTTAGGTCTTCCTCCTCTTTTAGGTCTTCCTCTTCTTTTAGGTCTTCCTCTTCTTTTAGGTCTTCTTCTTCTTTTAGGTCTTCCTCTTCTTTTAGGTCTTCCTCTACTTTTAGGCCTTCTTCTTCTTTTAGGTCTTCTTCGTCTTTTAGGTCTTCCTCTTCTTTTAGGTCTTCCTCTTCTTTTATGTCTTCCTCTCGTTTTAGGTCTTCCTCCTCTTTCAGGTCTTCCTCCTCTTTTAGGTCTCCTGTTCTTTTAGGCCTTCCTCTTCTTTTATGTCTTCCTCCTCTTTTAGGTCTTCCTCCTCTTTTAGGTCTTCCTCTTCTTTTAGGTCTTCCTCTTCTTTTATGTCTTCCTCCTCTTTTAGGTCTTCCTCCTCTTTTAGGTCTTCCTCTTCTTTTATGTCTTCCTCCTCTTTTAGGTCTTCCTCCTCTTTTAGGTCTTCCTCTTCTTTTAGGTCTTCCTCTTCTTTTAGGTCTTCCTCCTCTTTTAGGTCTTCCTCCTCTTTTAGGTATTCCTCTTCTTTTATGTCTTCCTCCTCTTTTATGTCTTCCTCCTCTTTTAGGTCTTCCTCTCGTTTTATGTCTTCCTCCTCTTTTAGGTCTTCCTCTTCTTTTAGGTCTTCCTCTTCTTTTAGGTCTTCTTCTTCTTTTAGGTCTTCCTCTTCTTTTAGGTCTTCCTCTACTTTTAGGTCTTCTTCTTCTTTTAGGTCTTCTTCGTCTTTTAGGTCTTCCTCTTCTTTTAGGTCTTCCTCTTCTTTTATGTCTTCCTCTCGTTTTAGGTCTTCCTCCTCTTTTAGGTCTCCTCTTCTTTTAGGCCTTCCTCTTCTTTTATGTCTTCCTCCTCTTTTAGGTCTTCCTCCTCTTTTAGGTCTTCCTCTTCTTTTAGGTCTTCCTCTTCTTTTATGTCTTCCTCCTCTTTTAGGTCTTCCTCCTCTTTTAGGTCTTCCTCCTCTTTTAGGTCTTCCTCTTCTTTTATGTCTTCCTCCTCTTTTAGGTCTTCCTCTCGTTTTAGGTCTTCCTCCTCTTTTAGGTCTTCCTCTTCTTTTAGGCCTTCCTCTTCTTTTATGTCTTCCTCCTCTTTTAGGTCTTCCTCTTCTTTTAGGTCTTCCTCTTCTTTTAGGTCTTCTTCTTCTTTTAGGTCTTCTTCTTCTTTTAGGTCTTCCTCTTCTTTTAGGTCTTCCTCTTCTTTTATGTCTTCCTCTCGTTTTAGGTCTTCCTCCTCTTTTAGGTCTTCCTCTTCTTTTAGGTCTTCCTCTTCTTTTATGTCTTCTTCTTTTACGTCTTCCTCTCGTTTTAGGTCTTCCTCCTCTTTTAGGTCTTCCTCCTTTTTGAGGTCTTCCTCTTCTTTTATGTCTTCCTCCTCTTTTAGGTCTTCCTCTTCTTTTAGGTCTCCCTCCTCTTTTAGGTCTTCCTCTTCTTTTAGGCCTTCCTCTTCTTTTATGTCTTCCTCCTCTTTTAGGTCTTCCTCCTCTTTTAGGTCTTCCTCTTCTTTTAGGTCTTCCTCTTCTTTTATGTCTTCCTCCTCTTTTAGGTCTTCCTCCTGTTTTAGGTCTTCCTCCTTTTTTATGTCTTCCTCTTCTTTTATGTCTTCCTCCTCTTTTATGTCTTCCTCTTCTTTTAGGTCTTCCTCCTCTTTTAGGTCTTCCTCCTCTTTTAGGTCTTCCTCCTCTTTTAGGTCTTCCTCTTCTTTTATGTCTTCCTCCTCTTTTAGGTCTCCTCTTCTTTTAGGCCTTCCTCTTCTTTTATGTCTTCCTCCTCTTTTAGGTCTTCCTCCTCTTTTAGGTCTTCCTCTTCTTTTAGGTCTTCCTCTTCTTTTATGTCTTCCTCCTCTTTTAGGTCTTCCTCCTCTTTTAGGTCTTCCTCCTCTTTTATGTCTTCCTCTCGTTTTAGGTCTTCCTCTTCTTTTATGTCTTCCTCCTCTTTTAGGTCTTCCTCTCGTTTTAGGTCTTCCTCCTCTTTTAGGTCTTCCTCTTCTTTTAGGCCTTCCTCTTCTTTTATGTCTTCCTCCTCTTTTAGGTCTTCCTCTTCTTTTAGGTCTTCCTCTTCTTTTAGGTCTTCTTCTTCTTTTAGGTCTTCCTCTTCTTTTAGGTCTTCCTCTTCTTTTAGGTCTTCTTCTTCTTTTAGGTCTTCTTCTTCTTTTAGGTCTTCCTCTTCTTTTAGGTCTTCCTCTTCTTTTATGTCTTCCTCTCGTTTTAGGTCTTCCTCCTCTTTTAGGTCTTCCTCTTCTTTTAGGTCTTCCTCTTCTTTTATGTCTTCTTCTTTTACGTCTTCCTCTCGTTTTAGGTCTTCCTCCTCTTTTAGGTCTTCCTCCTTTTTGAGGTCTTCCTCTTCTTTTATGTCTTCCTCCTCTTTTAGGTCTTCCTCTTCTTTTAGGTCTCCCTCCTCTTTTAGGTCTTCCTCTTCTTTTAGGCCTTCCTCTTCTTTTATGTCTTCCTCCTCTTTTAGGTCTTCCTCCTCTTTTAGGTCTTCCTCTTCTTTTAGGTCTTCCTCTTCTTTTATGTCTTCCTCCTCTTTTAGGTCTTCCTCCTGTTTTAGGTCTTCCTCCTCTTTTATGTCTTCCTCTTCTTTTATGTCTTCCTCCTCTTTTAGGTCTTCCTCTTCTTTTATGTCTTCCTCCTCTTTTATGTCTTCCTCCTCTTTTAGGTCTTCCTCCTCTTTTAGGTCTTCCTCCTCTTTTAGGTATTCCTACTCTTTTAGGTCTTCCTCTTCTTTTATGTCTTCCTCCTCTTTTATGTCTTCCTCTTCTTTTAGGTCTTCCTCCTCTTTTAGGTCTTCCTCCTCTTTTAGGTCCTCCTCTTCTTTTATGTCTTCCTCCTCTTTTAGGTCTTCCTCCTCTTTTAGGTCTTCCTCCTCTTTTAGGTCTTCCTCTTCTTTTAGGTCTTCCTCCTCTTTTAGGTCTTCCTCTTCTTTTAGGTCTTCCTCTTCTTTTAGGTCTTCCTCTTCTTTTATGTCTTCCTCCTCTTTTTGGTCTTCCTCTTCTTTTAGGTCTTCTTCCTCTTTTAGGTCTTCCTCTTCTTTTAGGCCTTCCTCTTCTTTTATGTCTTCCTCCTCTTTTAGGTCTTCCTCCTCTTTTATGTCTTCCTCTTCTTTTAGGTCTTCCTCTTCTTTTATGTCTTCCTCCTCTTTTAGGTCTTCCTCCTCTTTTAGGTCTTCCTCCTCTTTTAGGTCTTCCTCCTCTTGTAGGTCTTCCTCTTCTTTTAGGCCTTCCTCTTCTTTTATGCCTTCCTCCTCTTTTAGGTCTTCCTCCTCTTTTAGGTCTTCGTCTTCTTTTAGGTCTTCCTCCTCTTTTAGGTCTTCCTCTTCTTTTATGTCTTCCTCTCGTTTTAGGTCTTCCTCCTCTTTTAGGTCTTCCTCTCGTTTTAGGTCTTCCTCCTCTTTTAGGTCTTCCTCCTCTTTTAGGTCTTCGTCTTCTTTTAGGTCTTCCTCCTCTTTTAGGTCTTCCTCTTCTTTTATGTCTTCCTCTCGTTTTAGGTCTTCCTCCTCTTTTAGGTCTTCCTCTCGTTTTAGGTCTTCCTCCTCTTTTAGGTCTTCCTCCTCTTTTAGGTCTTCCTCTTCTTTTAGGTCTTCCTCCTCTTTTAGGTCTTCCTCTCGTTTTAGGTCTTCCTCCTCTTTTAGGTCTTCCTCTTCTTTTAGGTCTTCCTCCTCTTTTAGGTCTTCCTCTTCTTTTAGGCCTTCCTCTTCTTTTATGTCTTCCTCCTCTTTTAGGTCTTCCTCCTCTTTTAGGTCTTCCTCTTATTTTAGGTCTTCCTCTTCTTTTATGTCTTCCTCCTCTTTTAGGTCTTCCTCCTCTTTTATGTCTTCCTCTCGTTTTAGGTCTTCCTCTTCTTTTATGTCTTCCTCTTCTTTTATGTCTTCCTCTCGTTTTAGGTCTTCCTCTTCTTTTATGTCTTTCTCTCGTTTTACGTCTTCCTCCTCTTTTAGGTCTTCCTCTTATTTTAGGTCTTCCTCTTCTTTTATGTCTTCCTCCTCTTTTAGGTCTTCCTCCTCTTTTATGTCTTCCTCTCGTTTTAGGTCTTCCTCTTCTTTTATGTCTTCCTCTTCTTTTATGTCTTCCTCTCGTTTTAGGTCTTCCTCTTCTTTTATGTCTTCCTCTCGTTTTAGGTCTTCCTCTTCTTTTATGTCTTCCTCCTCTTTTAGGTCTTCCTCCACTTTTAGATCTTCCTCTTCTTTTAGGTCTTCCTCTTCTTTTAGGTCTTCCTCTTCTTTTAGGTCTTCCTCCTCTTTTAGGTCTTCCTCTTCTTTTAGGTCTTCCTCTTCTTTTAGGTCTTCTTCTTTTACGTCTTCCTCTTGTTTTAGGTCTTCCTCCTCTTTTAGGTCTTCCTCTCGTTTTAGGTCTTCCTCCTCTTTTAGGTCTTCCTCCTCTTTTAGGTCTTCCTCTTCTTTTATGTCTTCCTCCTCTTTTAGGTCTTCCTCTTCTTTTAGGTCTTCCTCCTCTTTTAGGTCTTCCTCTTCTTTTATGTCTTCCTCCTCTTTTAGGTCTTCCTCCTCTTTTAGGTCTTCCTCCTCTTTTAGGTCTTCCTCTTCTTTTATGTCTTCCTCTCGTTTTAGGTCTTCCTCTTCTTTTATGTCTTCCTCCTCTTTTAGGTCTTCCTCTTCTGTTATGTCTTCCTCTTCTTTTATGTCTTCCTCCTCTTTTAGGTCTTCCTCCTCTTTTATGTCTTCCTCTTCTTTTATGTCTTCCTCATCTTTTAGGTCTTCCTCCTCTTTTATGTCTTCCTCTTCTTTTAGGTCTTCCTCTTCTTTTATGTCTTCCTCCTCTTTTAGGTCTTCCTCCTCTTTTAGGTCTTCCTCTTTTAGGTCTTCCTCTTCTTTTAGGTCTTCCTCTTCTTTTAGGCCTTCCTCTTCTTTTATGTCTTCCTCTTCTTTTATGTCTTCCTCTCGTTTTAGGTCTTCCTCTTCTTTTATGTCTTTCTCTCGTTTTAGGTCTTCCTCCTCTTTTAGGTCTTCCTCCTCTTTTAGGTCTTCCTCTTCTTTTATGTCTTCCTCTTCTTTTATGTCTTCCTCCTCTTTTAGGTCTTCCTCTTCTTTTATGTCTTCCTCTCGTTTTAGGTCTTCCTCTTCTTTTATATCTTCCTCCTCTTTTAGGTCTTCCTCCACTTTTAGATCTTCCTCTTCTTTTAGGTCTTCCTCTTCTTTTAGGTCTTCCTCTTCTTTTAGGTCTTCCTCCTCTTTTAGGTCTTCCTCTTCTTTTAGGTCTTCCTCTTCTTTTAGGTCTTCCTCTTCTTTTAGGTCTTCCTCTTCTTTTAGGTCTTCTTCTTTTACGTCTTCCTCTTGTTTTAGGTCTTCCTCCTCTTTTAGGTCTTCCTCTCGTTTTAGGTCTTCCTCCTCTTTTAGGTCTTCCTCCTCTTTTAGGTCTTCCTCTTCTTTTATGTCTTCCTCCTCTTTTAGGTCTTCCTCCTCTTTTAGGTCTTCCTCCTCTTTTAGGTCTTCCTCTTCTTTTATGTCTTCCTCTCGTTTTAGGTCTTCCTCTTCTTTTATGTCTTCCTCCTCTTTTAGGTCTTCCTCTTCTGTTATGTCTTCCTCTTCTTTTATGTCTTCCTCCTCTTTTAGGTCTTCCTCCTCTTTTATGTCTTCCTCTTCTTTTATGTCTTCCTCCTCTTTTAGGTCTTCCTCCTCTTTTATGTCTTCCTCTTCTTTTAGGTCTTCCTCTTCTTTTATGTCTTCCTCCTCTTTTAGGTCTTCCTCCTCTTTTAGGTCTTCCTCTTTTAGGTCTTCCTCTTCTTTTAGGTCTTCCTCTTCTTTTAGGCCTTCCTCTTCTTTTATGTCTTCCTCCTCTTTTAGGTCTTCCTCCTCTTTTAGGTCTTCCTCTTCTTTTATGTCTTCCTCCTCTTTTAGGTCTTCCTCTTCTTTTAGGTCTTCCTCTTCTTTTATGTCTTCATCCTCTTTTAGGTATTCCTCCTCTTTTATGTCTTCCTCTCGTTTTAGGTCTTCCTCTTCTTTTATGTCTTCCTCTCGTTTTAGGTCTTCCTCCTCTTTTAGGTCTTCCTCCTCTTTTAGGTCCTCCTCTTCTTTTATGTCTTCCTCCTCTTTTAGGTCTTCCTCCTCTTTTAGGTCTTCCTCCTCTTTTAGGTCTTCCTCTACTTTTAGGTCTTCCTCCTCTTTTAGGTCTTCCTCTTCTTTTAGGTCTTCCTCTCGTTTTAGGTCCTCTTCTTTTATGTCTTCCTCCTCTTTTAGGTCTTCCTCTTCTTTTAGGCCTTCTTCTTCTTTTCTGTCTTCCTCTTCTTTTAGGTCTTCCTCCTCTTTTAGGTCCTCCTCTTCTTTTATGTCTTCCTCCTCTTTTAGGTCTTCCTCCTCTTTTAGGTCTTCCTCCTCTTTTAGGTCTTCCTCTTCTTTTAGGTCTTCCTCCTCTTTTAGGTCTTCCTCTTCTTTTAGGTCTTCCTCTTCTTTTAGGTCTTCCTCTTCTTTTATGTCTTCCTCCTCTTTTTGGTCTTCCTCCTCTTTTAGGTCTTCCTCCTCTTTTATGTCTTCCTCTTCTTTTATGTCTTCCTCCTCTTTTAGGTCTTCCTCCTCTTTTATGTCTTCCTCTTCTTTTAGGTCTTCCTCTTCTTTTATGTCTTCCTCCTCTTTTAGGTCTTCCTCCTCTTTTAGGTCTTCCTCCTCTTTTAGGTCTTCCTCCTCTTGTAGGTCTTCCTCCTCTTTTAGGTCTTCCTCTTCTTTTAGGTCTTCCTCTTCTTTTATGTCTTCCTCTCGTTTTAGGTCTTCCTCTTCTTTTAGGTCTTCCTCCTCTTTTAGGTCTTCCTCTTCTTTTAGGTCTTCGTCTTCTTTTAGGTCTTCCTCCTCTTTTAGGTCTTCCTCTTCTTTTATGTCTTCCTCTCGTTTTAGGTCTTCCTCCTCTTTTAGGTCTTCCTCTCGTTTTAGGTCTTCCTCCTCTTTTAGGTCTTCCTCCTCTTTTAGGTCTTCCTCTTCTTTTAGGTCTTCCTCCTCTTTTAGGTCTTCCTCTTCTTTTAGGCCTTCCTCTTCTTCTTTTATGTCTTCCTCCTCTTTTAGGTCTTCCTCCTCTTTTAGGTCTTCCTCTTATTTTAGGTCTTCCTCTTCTTTTATGTCTTCCTCCTCTTTTAGGTCTTCCTCCTCTTTTATGTCTTCCTCTCGTTTTAGGTCTTCCTCTTCTTTTATGTCTTCCTCCTCTTTTAGGTCTTCCTCCTCTTTTAGGTCTTCCTCCTCTTTTAGGTCTTCCTCCTCTTTTAGGTCTTCCTCCTCTTTTAGGTCTTCCTCTTCTTTTATGTCTTCCTCTCGTTTTAGGTCTTCCTCTTCTTTTAGGTCTTCCTCCTCTTTTAGGTCTTCTTCTTCTTTTAGGCCTTCCTCTTCTTTTATGTCTTCCTCCTCTTTTAGGTCTTCCTCTTCTTTTAGGTCTTCCTCTTCTTTTAGGTCTTCCTCCTCTTTTAGGTCTTCCTCTTCTTTTATGTCTTCCTCTCGTTTTAGGTCTTCCTCTTCTTTTATGTCTTCCTCTCGTTTTATGTCTTCCTCCTCTTTTAGGTCTTCCTCCTCTTTTAGGTCTTCCTCCTCTTTTAGGTCTTCCTCTTCTTTTAGGTCTTCCTCCTCTTTTAGGTCTTCCTCTTCTTTTAGGTCTTCCTCTTCTTTTAGGTCTTCCTCCTCTTTTAGGTTTTCCTCCTCTTTTAGGTCTTCCTCTTCTTTTAGGTCTTCCTCTTCTTTTAGGTCTTCCTCCTCTTTTAGGTGTTCCTCTTCTTTTATGTCTTCCTCTCGTTTTAGGTCTTCCTCTTCTTTTATGTCTTCCTCTCGTTTTAGGTCTTCCTCCTCTTTTAGGTCTTCCTCCTCTTTTAGGTCTTCCTCTTCTTTTATGTCTTCCTCTCGTTTTAGGCCTTCCTCTTCTTTTAGGTCTTCCTCCTCTTTTATGTCTTCCTCCTCTTTTAGGTCTTCCTCCTCTTTTATGTCTTCCTCTCGTTTTAGGTCTTCCTCTTCTTTTAGGTCTTCCTCCTCTTTTAGGTCTTCCTCTTCTTTTATGTCTTCCTCTCGTTTTAGGTCTTCCTCCTCTTTTAGGTCTTCCTCCTCTTTTAGGTATTCCTCCTCTTTTAGGTCTCTTCTTCTTTTAGGCCTTCCTCTTCTTTTATGTCTTCCTCCTCTTTTAGGTCTTCCTCCTCTTTTAGGTCTTCCTCCTCTTTTAGGTCTTCCTCCTCTTTTAGGTCTTCCTCTTCTTTTAGGTCTTCGTCTTCTTTTAGGTCTTCCTCCTCTTTTAGGTCTTCCTCCTCTTTTATGTCTTCCTCTCGTTTTAGGTCTTCCTCTTCTTTTATGTCTTCCTCCTCTTTTAGGTCTTCCTCCTCTTTTAGGTCTTCCTCTTCTTTTATGTCTTCCTCTCGTTTTAGGTCTTCCTCTTCTTTTATGTCTTCCTCCTCTTTTAGGTCTTCCTCCTCTTTTAGGTCTTCCTCTTCTTTTAGGTCTTCCTCTTCTTTTAGGTCTTCCTCCTCTTTTAGGTCTTCCTCTTCTTTTATGTCTTCCTCTCGTTTTAGGTCTTCCTCTTCTTTTATGTCTTCCTCTCGTTTTAGGTCTTCCTCCTCTTTTAGGTCTTCCTCCTCTTTTAGGTCTTCCTCTTCTTTTAGGTCTTCCTCCTCTTTTAGGTCTCCTCTTCTTTTAGGCCTTCCTCTTCTTTTATGTCTTCCTCCTCTTTTAGGTCTTCCTCCTCTTTTAGGTCTTCCTCTTCTTTTAGGTCTTCCTCTTCTTTTATGTCTTCCTCCTCTTTTAGGTCTTCCTCCTCTTTTAGGTCTTCCTCCTCTTTTATGTCTTCCTCTCGTTTTAGGTCTTCCTCCTCTTTTATGTCTTCCTCCTCTTTTAGGTCTTCCTCCTCTTTTAGGTCTTCCTCTTCTTTTAGGTCTTCCTCCTCTTTTAGGTCTTCCTCTTCTTTTATGTCTTCCTCTCGTTTTAGGTCTTCCTCCTCTTTTAGGTCTTCCTCTCGTTTTAGGTCTTCCTCCTCTTTTAGGTCTTCCTCCTCTTTTAGGTCTTCCTCTCGTTTTAGGTCTTCCTCCTCTTTTAGGTCTTCCTCTTCTTTTAGGTCTTCCTCCTCTTTTAGGTCTTCCTCTTCTTTTAGGCCTTCCTCTTCTTTTATGTCTTCCTCCTCTTTTAGGTCTTCCTCCTCTTTTAGGTCTTCCTCTTATTTTAGGTCTTCCTCTTCTTTTATGTCTTCCTCCTCTTTTAGGTCTTCCTCCTCTTTTATGTCTTCCTCTCGTTTTAGGTCTTCCTCTTCTTTTATGTCTTCCTCCTCTTTTAGGTCTTCCTCTTCTTTTAGGTCTTCCTCTTCTTTTATGTGTTCCTCCTCTTTTAGGTCTTCCTCCTCTTTTATGTCTTCCTCTTCTTTTAGGTCTTCCTCTTCTTTTATGTCTTCCTCTTCTTTTATGTCTTCCTCTCGTTTTAGGTCTTCCTCTTCTTTTATGTCTTCCTCTCGTTTTAGGTCTTCCTCCTCTTTTAGGTCTTCCTCTTCTTTTATGTCTTCCTCTTCTTTTATGTCTTCCTCCTCTTTTAGGTCTTCCTCTTCTTTTATGTCTTCCTCTCGTTTTAGGTCTTCCTCTTCTTTTATGTCTTCCTCCTCTTTTAGGTCTTCCTCCACTTTTAGATCTTCCTCTTCTTTTAGGTCTTCCTCTTCTTTTAGGTCTTCCTCTTCTTTTAGGTCTTCCTCCTCTTTTAGGTCTTCCTCTTCTTTTAGGTCTTCCTCTTCTTTTAGGTCTTCCTCTTCTTTTAGGTCTTCTTCTTTTACGTCTTCCTCTTGTTTTAGGTCTTCCTCCTCTTTTAGGTCTTCCTCTCGTTTTAGGTCTTCCTCCTCTTTTTGGTCTTCCTCCTCTTTTAGGTCTTCCTCTTCTTTTATGTCTTCCTCCTCTTTTAGGTCTTCCTCTTCTTTTAGGTCTTCCTCCTCTTTTAGGTCTTCCTCTTATTTTATGTCTTCCTCCTCTTTTAGGTCTTCCTCCTCTTTTAGGTCTTCCTCTTCTTTTAGGTCTTCCTCTTCTTTTAGGTCTTCCTCTTCTTTTAGGTCTTCCTCCTCTTTTAGGTCTTCCTCTTCTTTTAGGTCTTCCTCTTCTTTTAGGTCTTCCTCTTCTTTTACGTCTTCCTCTTGTTTTAGGTCTTCCTCCTCTTTTAGGTCTTCCTCTCGTTTTAGGTCTTCCTCCTCTTTTAGGTCTTCCTCCTCTTTTAGGTCTTCCTCTTCTTTTATGTCTTCCTCCTCTTTTAGGTCTTCCTCTTCTTTTAGGTCTTCCTCCTCTTTTAGGTCTTCCTCTTCTTTTATGTCTTCCTCCTCTTTTAGGTCTTCCTCCTCTTTTAGGTCTTCCTCTTCTTTTATGTCTTCCTCTTCTTTTATGTCTTCCTCTTCTTTTATGTCTTCCTCCTCTTTTAGCTCTTCCTCTTCTGTTATGTCTTCCTCTTCTTTTATGTCTTCCTCCTCTTTTAGGTCTTCCTCCTCTTTTATGTCTTCCTCTTCTTTTATGTCTTCCTCCTTTTTTAGGTCTTCCTCCTCTTTTATGTCTTCCTCTTCTTTTAGGTCTTCCTCTTCTTTTATGTCTTCCTCCTCTTTTAGGTCTTCCTCCTCTTTTAGGTCTTCCTCCTCTTTTAGGTCTTCCTCCTCTTTTAGGTCTTCCTCTTCTTTTAGGCCTTCCTCTTCTTTTATGTCTTCCTCCTCTTTTAGGTCTTCCTCTTCTTTTAGGCCTTCCTCTTCTTTTATGTCTTCCTCCTCTTTTAGGTCTTCCTCCTCTTTTATGTCTTCCTCTTCTTTTAGGTCTTCCTCTTCTTTTATGTCTTCATCCTCTTTTAGGTATTCCTCCTCTTTTATGTCTTCCTCTCGTTTTAGGTCTTCCTCTTCTTTTATGTCTTCCTCTCGTTTTAGGTCTTCCTCCTCTTTTAGGTCTTCCTCCTCTTTTAGGTCCTCCTCTTCTTTTATGTCTTCCTCCTCTTTTAGGTCTTCCTCCTCTTTTAGGTCTTCCTCCTCTTTTAGGTCTTCCTCTACTTTTAGGTCTTCCTCCTCTTTTAGGTCTTCCTCTTCTTTTAGGTCTTCCTCTTCTTTTATGTCTTCCTCTCGTTTTAGGTCTTCCTCTTCTTTTATGTCTTCCTCCTCTTTTAGGTCTTCCTCCTCTTTTAGGTCTTCCTCTTCTTTTAGGCCTTCTTCTTCTTTTCTGTCTTCCTCTTCTTTTAGGTCTTCCTCCTCTTTTAGGTCTTCCTCCTCTTTTAGGTCCTCCTCTTCTTTTATGTCTTCCTCCTCTTTTAGGTCTTCCTCCTCTTTTAGGTCTTCCTCCTCTTTTAGGTCTTCCTCTTCTTTTAGGTCTTCCTCCTCTTTTAGGTCTTCCTCTTCTTTTAGGTCTTCCTCTTCTTTTAGGTCTTCCTCTTCTTTTATGTCTTCCTCCTCTTTTTGGTCTTCCTCCTCTTTTAGGTCTTCCTCCTCTTTTATGTCTTCCTCTTCTTTTATGTCTTCCTCCTCTTTTAGGTCTTCCTCCTCTTTTATGTCTTCCTCTTCTTTTAGGTCTTCCTCTTCTTTTATGTCTTCCTCCTCTTTTAGGTCTTCCTCCTCTTTTAGGTCTTCCTCCTCTTTTAGGTCTTCCTCCTCTTTTATGTCTTCCTCTTCTTTTAGGCCTTCCTCTTCTTTTATGTCTTCCTCCTCTTTTAGGTCTTCCTCCTCTTTTAGGTCTTCCTCTTATTTTAGGTCTTCCTCTTCTTTTATGTCTTCCTCCTCTTTTAGGTCTTCCTCCTCTTTTATGTCTTCCTCTCGTTTTAGGTCTTCCTCTTCTTTTATGTCTTCCTCCTCTTTTAGGTCTTCCTCTTCTTTTAGGTCTTCCTCTTCTTTTATGTGTTCCTCCTCTTTTAGGTCTTCCTCCTCTTTTATGTCTTCCTCTTCTTTTAGGTCTTCCTCTTCTTTTATGTCTTCCTCTTCTTTTATGTCTTCCTCTCGTTTTAGGTCTTCCTCTTCTTTTATGTCTTCCTCTCGTTTTAGGTCTTCCTCCTCTTTTAGGTCTTCCTCTTCTTTTATGTCTTCCTCTTCTTTTATGTCTTCCTCCTCTTTTAGGTCTTCCTCTTCTTTTATGTCTTCCTCTCGTTTTAGGTCTTCCTCTTCTTTTATGTCTTCCTCCTCTTTTAGGTCTTCCTCCACTTTTAGATCTTCCTCTTCTTTTAGGTCTTCCTCTTCTTTTAGGTCTTCCTCCTCTTTTAGGTCTTCCTCTTCTTTTAGGTCTTCCTCTTCTTTTAGGTCTTCCTCTTCTTTTAGGTCTTCTTCTTTTACGTCTTCCTCTTGTTTTAGGTCTTCCTCCTCTTTTAGGTCTTCCTCTCGTTTTAGGTCTTCCTCCTCTTTTTGGTCTTCCTCCTCTTTTAGGTCTTCCTCTTCTTTTATGTCTTCCTCCTCTTTTAGGTCTTCCTCTTCTTTTAGGTCTTCCTCCTCTTTTAGGTCTTCCTCTTATTTTATGTCTTCCTCCTCTTTTAGGTCTTCCTCCTCTTTTAGGTCTTCCTCTTCTTTTAGGTCTTCCTCTTCTTTTAGGTCTTCCTCTTCTTTTAGGTCTTCCTCCTCTTTTAGGTCTTCCTCTTCTTTTAGGTCTTCCTCTTCTTTTAGGTCTTCCTCTTCTTTTAGGTCTTCTTCTTTTACGTCTTCCTCTTGTTTTAGGTCTTCCTCCTCTTTTAGGTCTTCCTCTCGTTTTAGGTCTTCCTCCTCTTTTAGGTCTTCCTCCTCTTTTAGGTCTTCCTCTTCTTTTATGTCTTCCTCCTCTTTTAGGTCTTCCTCTTCTTTTAGGTCTTCCTCCTCTTTTAGGTCTTCCTCTTCTTTTATGTCTTCCTCCTCTTTTAGGTCTTCCTCCTCTTTTAGGTCTTCCTCTTCTTTTAGGTCTTCCTCCTCTTTTATGTCTTCCTCTTCTTTTAGGCCTTCCTCTTCTTTTATGTCTTCCTCCTCTTTTAGGTCTTCCTCCTCTTTTAGGTCTTCCTCTTATTTTAGGTCTTCCTCTTCTTTTATGTCTTCCTCCTCTTTTAGGTCTTCCTCCTCTTTTATGTCTTCCTCTCGTTTTAGGTCTTCCTCTTCTTTTATGTCTTCCTCCTCTTTTAGGTCTTCCTCTTCTTTTAGGTCTTCCTCTTCTTTTATGTGTTCCTCCTCTTTTAGGTCTTCCTCCTCTTTTATGTCTTCCTCTTCTTTTAGGTCTTCCTCTTCTTTTATGTCTTCCTCTTCTTTTATGTCTTCCTCCTCTTTTAGGTCTTCCTCTTCTTTTATGTCTTCCTCTCGTTTTAGGTCTTCCTCCTCTTTTAGGTCTTCCTCTTCTTTTATGTCTTCCTCTTCTTTTATGTCTTCCTCCTCTTTTAGGTCTTCCTCTTCTTTTATGTCTTCCTCTCGTTTTAGGTCTTCCTCTTCTTTTATGTCTTCCTCCTCTTTTAGGTCTTCCTCCACTTTTAGATCTTCCTCTTCTTTTAGGTCTTCCTCTTCTTTTAGGTCTTCCTCTTCTTTTAGGTCTTCCTCCTCTTTTAGGTCTTCCTCTTCTTTTAGGTCTTCCTCTTCTTTTAGGTCTTCCTCTTCTTTTAGGTCTTCTTCTTTTACGTCTTCCTCTTGTTTTAGGTCTTCCTCCTCTTTTAGGTCTTCCTCTCGTTTTAGGTCTTCCTCCTCTTTTTGGTCTTCCTCCTCTTTTAGGTCTTCCTCTTCTTTTATGTCTTCCTCCTCTTTTAGGTCTTCCTCTTCTTTTAGGTCTTCCTCCTCTTTTAGGTCTTCCTCTTATTTTATGTCTTCCTCCTCTTTTAGGTCTTCCTCCTCTTTTAGGTCTTCCTCTTCTTTTAGGTCTTCCTCTTCTTTTAGGTCTTCCTCTTCTTTTAGGTCTTCCTCCTCTTTTAGGTCTTCCTCTTCTTTTAGGTCTTCCTCTTCTTTTAGGTCTTCCTCTTCTTTTAGGTCTTCTTCTTTTACGTCTTCCTCTTGTTTTAGGTCTTCCTCCTCTTTTAGGTCTTCCTCTCGTTTTAGGTCTTCCTCCTCTTTTAGGTCTTCCTCCTCTTTTAGGTCTTCCTCTTCTTTTATGTCTTCCTCCTCTTTTAGGTCTTCCTCTTCTTTTAGGTCTTCCTCCTCTTTTAGGTCTTCCTCTTCTTTTATGTCTTCCTCCTCTTTTAGGTCTTCCTCCTCTTTTAGGTCTTCCTCTTCTTTTATGTCTTCCTCTTCTTTTATGTCTTCCTCTTCTTTTATGTCTTCCTCCTCTTTTAGGTCTTCCTCTTCTGTTATGTCTTCCTCTTCTTTTATGTCTTCCTCCTCTTTTAGGTCTTCCTCCTCTTTTATGTCTTCCTCTTCTTTTATGTCTTCCTCCTTTTTTAGGTCTTCCTCCTCTTTTATGTCTTCCTCTTCTTTTAGGTCTTCCTCTTCTTTTATGTCTTCCTCCTCTTTTAGGTCTTCCTCCTCTTTTAGGTCTTCCTCCTCTTTTAGGTCTTCCTCCTCTTTTAGGTCTTCCTCTTCTTTTAGGCCTTCCTCTTCTTTTATGTCTTCCTCCTCTTTTAGGTCTTCCTCTTCTTTTAGGCCTTCCTCTTCTTTTATGTCTTCCTCCTCTTTTAGGTCTTCCTCCTCTTTTATGTCTTCCTCTTCTTTTAGGTCTTCCTCTTCTTTTATGTCTTCATCCTCTTTTAGGTATTCCTCCTCTTTTATGTCTTCCTCTCGTTTTAGGTCTTCCTCTTCTTTTATGTCTTCCTCTCGTTTTAGGTCTTCCTCCTCTTTTAGGTCTTCCTCCTCTTTTAGGTCCTCCTCTTCTTTTATGTCTTCCTCCTCTTTTAGGTCTTCCTCCTCTTTTAGGTCTTCCTCCTCTTTTAGGTCTTCCTCTACTTTTAGGTCTTCCTCCTCTTTTAGGTCTTCCTCTTCTTTTAGGTCTTCCTCTTCTTTTATGTCTTCCTCTCGTTTTAGGTCTTCCTCTTCTTTTATGTCTTCCTCCTCTTTTAGGTCTTCCTCCTCTTTTAGGTCTTCCTCTTCTTTTAGGCCTTCTTCTTCTTTTCTGTCTTCCTCTTCTTTTAGGTCTTCCTCCTCTTTTAGGTCTTCCTCCTCTTTTAGGTCCTCCTCTTCTTTTATGTCTTCCTCCTCTTTTAGGTCTTCCTCCTCTTTTAGGTCTTCCTCCTCTTTTAGGTCTTCCTCTTCTTTTAGGTCTTCCTCCTCTTTTAGGTCTTCCTCTTCTTTTAGGTCTTCCTCTTCTTTTAGGTCTTCCTCTTCTTTTATGTCTTCCTCCTCTTTTTGGTCTTCCTCCTCTTTTAGGTCTTCCTCCTCTTTTATGTCTTCCTCTTCTTTTATGTCTTCCTCCTCTTTTAGGTCTTCCTCCTCTTTTATGTCTTCCTCTTCTTTTAGGTCTTCCTCTTCTTTTATGTCTTCCTCCTCTTTTAGGTCTTCCTCCTCTTTTAGGTCTTCCTCCTCTTTTAGGTCTTCCTCCTCTTGTAGGTCTTCCTCCTCTTTTAGGTCTTCCTCTTCTTTTAGGTCTTCCTCTTCTTTTATGTCTTCCTCCTCTTTTATGTCTTCCTCCTCTTTTAGGTCTTCCTTCTCTTTTAGGTCTTCCTCTCGTTTTAGGTCTTCCTCTTCTTTTAGGTCTTCCTCCTCTTTTAGGTCTTCCTCTTCTTTTAGGTCTTCGTCTTCTTTTAGGTCTTCCTCCTCTTTTAGGTCTTCCTCTTCTTTTATGTCTTCCTCTCGTTTTAGGTCTTCCTCCTCTTTTAGGTCTTCCTCTCGTTTTAGGTCTTCCTCCTCTTTTAGGTCTTCCTCCTCTTTTAGGTCTTCCTCTTCTTTTAGGTCTTCCTCCTCTTTTAGGTCTTCCTCTTCTTTTAGGCCTTCCTTTTCTTTTATGTCTTCCTCCTCTTTTATGTCTTCCTCTTATTTTAGGTCTTCCTCCTCTTTTATGTCTTCCTCTTCTTTTAGGTCTTCCTCTTCTTTTATGTCTTCCTCTCGTTTTAGGTCTTCCTCTTCTTTTATGTCTTCCTCCTCTTTTAGGTCTTCCTCCTCTTTTTGTCTTCCTCTTCTTTTAGGTCTTCCTCTTCTTTTATGTCTTCCTCCTCTTTTAGGTCTTCCTCCTCTTTTAGGTCTTCCTCCTCTTTTAGGTCTTCCTCTTCTTTTATGTCTTCCTCTCGTTTTAGGTCTTCCTCTTCTTTTAGGTCTTCCTCCTCTTTTAGGTCTTCTTCTTCTTTTAGGCCTTCCTCTTCTTTTATGTCTTCCTCCTCTTTTAGGTCTTCCTCTTCTTTTAGGTCTTCCTCTTCTTTTAGGTCTTCCTCCTCTTTTAGGTCTTCCTCTTCTTTTATGTCTTCCTCTCGTTTTAGGTCTTCCTCTTCTTTTATGTCTTCCTCTCGTTTTATGTCTTCCTCCTCTTTTAGGTCTTCCTCCTCTTTTATGTCTTCCTCCTCTTTTAGGTCTTCCTCCTCTTTTAGGTCTTCCTCTTCTTTTAGGTCTTCCTCCTCTTTTAGGTCTTCCTCTTCTTTTAGGTCTTCCTCTTCTTTTAGGTCTTCCTCCTCTTTTAGGTCTTCCTCCTCTTTTAGGTCTTCCTCTTCTTTTAGGTCTTCCTCTTCTTTTAGGTCTTCCTCCTCTTTTAGGTCTTCCTCCTCTTTTATGTCTTCCTCTTCTTTTAGGTCTTCCTCTTCTTTTAGGTCTTCCTCCTCTTTTAGGTCTTCCTCTTCTTTTATGTCTTCCTCTTCTTTTAGGTCTTCCTCCTCTTTTAGGTCTTCCTCCTCTTTTAGGTCTTCCTCTTCTTTTATGTCTTCCTCCTCTTTTAGGTCTTCCTCTTCTTTTAGGTCTTCCTCCTCTTTTAGGTCTCCTCTTCTTTTAGGCCTTCCTCTTCTTTTAGGTCTTCCTCCTCTTTTAGGTCTTCCTCCTCTTTTAGGTCTTCCTCCTCTTTTATGTCTTCCTCTCGTTTTAGGTCTTCCTCTTCTTTTAGGTCTTCCTCCTCTTTTAGGTCTTCCTCTTCTTTTATGTCTTCCTCTCGTTTTAGGTCTTCCTCCTCTTTTAGGTCTTCCTCCTCTTTTAGGTCTTCCTCTTCTTTTATGTCTTCCTCTCGTTTTAGGCCTTCCTCTTCTTTTAGGTCTTCCTCCTCTTTTAGGTCTTCCTCCTCTTTTATGTCGTCCTCCTCTTTTAGGTCTTCCTCCTCTTTTAGGTCTTCCTCCTCTTTTATGTCTTCCTCTCGTTTTAGGTCTTCCTCTTCTTTTAGGTCTTCCTCCTCTTTTAGGTCTTCCTCTTCTTTTATGTCTTCCTCTCGTTTTAGGTCTTCCTCCTCTTTTAGGTCTTCCTCCTCTTTTAGGTATTCCTCCTCTTTTAGGTCTCTTCTTCTTTTAGGCCTTCCTCTTCTTTTATGTCTTCCTCCTCTTTTAGGTCTTCCTCCTCTTTTAGGTCTTCCTCCTCTTTTAGGTCTTCCTCTTCTTTTAGGTCTTCGTCTTCTTTTAGGTCTTCCTCCTCTTTTAGGTCTTCCTCCTCTTTTATGTCTTCCTCTCGTTTTAGGTCTTCCTCTTCTTTTATGTCTTCCTCCTCTTTTAGGTCTTCCTCTTCTTTTAGGTCTTCCTCTTCTTTTAGGTCTTCCTCCTCTTTTAGGTCTTCCTCTTCTTTTAGGCCTTCCTCTTCTTTTATGTCTTCCTCCTCTTTTAGGTCTTCCTCCTCTTTTAGGTCTTCCTCTTCTTTTAGGTCTTCCTCTTCTTTTAGGTCTTCCTCCTCTTTTAGGTCTTCCTCTTCTTTTATGTCTTCCTCTCGTTTTAGGTCTTCCTCTTCTTTTATGTCTTCCTCTCGTTTTAGGTCTTCCTCCTCTTTTAGGTCTTCCTCCTCTTTTAGGTCTTCCTCCTCTTTTAGGTCTTCCTCTTCTTTTAGGTCTTCCTCTTCTTTTATGTCTTCCTCCTCTTTTAGGTCTTCCTCCTCTTTTAGGTCTTCCTCCTCTTTTATGTCTTCCTCTCGTTTTAGGTCTTCCTCCTCTTTTATGTCTTCCTCCTCTTTTAGGTCTTCCTCCTGTTTTAGGTCTTCCTCCTCTTTTAGGTCTTCCTCCTCTTTTAGGTCTTCCTCTTCTTTTAGGTCTTCGTCTTCTTTTAGGTCTTCCTCTTCTTTTAGGTATTCCTCCTCCTTTATGTCTTCCTCTCGTTTTAGGTCTTCCTCTTCTTTTATGTCTTCCTCCTCTTTTAGGTCTTCATCCTGTTTTAGGTCTTCCTCCTCTTTTATATCTTCCTCTTCTTTTATGTCTTCCTCCTCTTTTAGGTCTTCCTCCTCTTTTATGTCTTCCTCCTCTTTTATATCTTCCTCTTCTTTTATGTCTTCCTCCTCTTTTAGGTCTTCCTCCTCTTTTAGGTCTTCCTCCTCTTTTAGGTCTTCCTCCTCTTTTATGTCTTCCTCTTCTTTTATGTCTTCTTCTTTTACGTCTTCCTCTTGTTTTAGGTCTTCCTCTTCTTTTATGTCTTCCTCTCGTTTTAGGTCTTCCTCCTCTTTTAGGTCTTCCTCTCGTTTTAGGTCTTCCTCCTCTTTCAGGTCTTCCTCCTCTTTTAGGTCTTCCTCTTCTTTTATGTCTTCCTCCTCTTTTAGGTCTTCCTCTTCTTTTAGGTCTTCCTCCTCTTTTAGGTCTTCCTCTTCTTTTAGGCCTTCCTTTTCTTTTATGTCTTCCTCCTCTTTTAGGTATTCCTCCTCTTTTAGGTCTTCCTCTTCTTTTAGGTCTTCCTCTTCTTTTATGTCTTCCTCCTCTTTTAGGTCTTCCTCCTCTTTTATGTCTTCCTCTCGTTTTAGGTCTTCCTCTTCTTTTATGTCTTCCTCCTCTTTTAGGTCTTCCTCTCGTTTTAGGTCTTCCTCCTCTTTTAGGTCTTCCTCTTCTTTTAGGCCTTCCTCTTCTTTTATGTCTTCCTCCTCTTTTAGGTCTTCCTCCTCTTTTAGGTCTTCCTCTTCTTTTAGGTCTTCCTCTTCTTTTATGTCTTCCTCCTCTTTTAGGTCTTCCTCCTCTTTTAGGTCTTCCTCCTCTTTTAGGTATTCCTCTTCTTTTATGTCTTCCTCCTCTTTTATGTCTTCCTCCTCTTTTAGGTCTTCCTCTCGTTTTAGGTCTTCCTCCTCTTTTAGGCCTTCTTCCTCTTTTAGGTCTTACTCTTCTTGTATGTCTTCCTCCTCTTTTAGGTCTTCCTCTTCTTTTAGGTCTTCCTCCTCTTTTAGGTCTTCCTCTTCTTTTAGGTCTTCCTCTTCTTTTAGGTCTTCTTCTTCTTTTAGGTCTTCCTCTTCTTTTAGGTCTTCCTCTTCTTTTAGGTCTTCTTCTTCTTTTAGGTCTTCTTCGTCTTTTAGGTCTTCCTCTTCTTTTAGGTCTTCCTCTTCTTTTATGTCTTCCTCTCGTTTTAGGTCTTCCTCCTCTTTCAGGTCTTCCTCCTCTTTTTGGTCTTCCTCTTCTTTTAGGTCTTCCTCTTCTTTTATGTCTTCCTCCTCTTTTAGGTCTTCCTCCTCTTTTAGGTCTTCCTCCTCTTTTATGTCTTCCTCTCGTTTTAGGTCTTCCTCTTCTTTTATGTCTTCCTCCTCTTTTAGGTCTTCCTCCTCTTTTAGGTCTTCCTCCTCTTTTAGGTCTTCCTCCTCTTTTATGTCTTCCTCTTCTTTTAGGTCTTCCTCCTCTTTTAGGTCTTCCTCCTCTTTTATGTCTTCCTCTTCTTTTATGTCTTCCTCTTGTTTTAGGTCTTCCTCTTCTTTTAGGTCTTCCTCTCGTTTTAGGTCTTCCTCCTCTTTCAGGTCTTCCTCCTCTTTTAGGTCTTCCTCTTCTTTTACGTCTTCCTCTTGTTTTAGGTCTTCCTCTTCTTTTAGGTCTTCCTCTCGTTTTAGGTCTTCCTCCTCTTTTAGGTCTTCCTCTCGTTTTAGGTCTTCCTCCTCTTTCAGGTCTTCCTCCTCTTTTAGGTCTTCCTCTTCTTTTAGGTCGTCCTCTTCTTTTAGGTCTTCCTCCTCTTTTAGGTCTTCCTCCTCTTTCAGGTCGTCCTCTTCTTTTAGGTCTTCCTCTTCTTTTATGTCTTCCTCCTCTTTTAGGTCTTCCTCCTCTTTTAGGTCTTCCTCCTCTTTTAGGTCTTCCTCCTCTTTTATGTCTTCCTCTCGTTTTAGGTCTTCCTCTTCTTTTATGTCTTCCTCCTCTTTTAGGTCTTCCTCTCGTTTTAGGTCTTCCTCCTCTTTTAGGTCTTCCTCCTCTTTTATGTCTTCCTCTTCTTTTAGGTCTTCCTCCTCTTTTAGGTCTTCCTCCTCTTTTATGTCTTCCTCTTCTTTTATGTCTTCTTCTTTTACGTCTTCCTCTTGTTTTAGGTCTTCCTCTTCTTTTATGTCTTCCTCTCGTTTTAGGTCTTCCTCCTCTTTTAGGTCTTCCTCTCGTTTTAGGTCTTCCTCCTCTTTTAGGTCTTCCTTTTCTTTTAGGTCTTCCTCTTCTTTTAGGTCTTCCTCTTCTTTTATGTCTTCCTCCTCTTTTAGGTCTTCCTCCTGTTTTAGGTCTTCCTCATCTTTTATGTCTTCCTCTTCTTTTATGTCTTCCTCTCGTTTTAGGTCTTCCTCTTCTTTTAGGTCTTCCTCCTCTTTTAGGTCTTCCTCTTCTTTTAGGCCTTCCTCTTCTTTTATGTCTTCCTCCTCTTTTAGGTCTTCCTCCTCTTTTAGGTCTTCCTCTTCTTTTAGGTCTTCCTCTTCTTTTAGGTCTTCCTCCTCTTTTAGGTCTTCCTCTTCTTTTTTGTCTTCCTCTCGTTTTAGGTCATCCTCTTCTTTTATGTCTTCCTCTCGTTTTAGGTCTTCCTCTTCTTTTATGTCTTCCTCTCGTTTTAGGTCTTCCTCCTCTTTTAGGTCTTCCTCTTCTTTTATGTCTTCCTCCTCTTTTAGGTCTTCCTCTTCTTTTAGGTCTTCCTCCTCTTTTATGTCTTCCTCCTCTTTTAGGTCTTCCTCTTCTTTTAGGTCTTCTTCTTCTTTTATGTCTTCCTCCTCTTTAAGGTCTTCCTCTTCTTTTAGGTCTTCCTCTTCTTTTATGTCTTCCTCCTCTTTTAGGTCTTCCTCCTCTTTTATGTCTTCCTCTTCTTTTAGGTCTTCCTCTTCTTTTATGTCTTCCTCTCGTTTTAGGTCTTCCTCTTCTTTTATGTCTTCCTCCTCTTTTAGGTCTTCCTCCTCTTTTAGGTCTTCCTCTTCTTTTATGTCTTCCTCTTCTTTTATGTCTTCCTCCTCTTTTAGGTCTTCCTCCTCTTTTATGTCTTCCTCTTCTTTTAGGTCTTCCTCTTCTTTTATGTCTTCCTCCTCTTTTAGGTCTTCCTCTCGTTTTAGGTCTTCCTCCTCTTTTAGGTCTTCCTCTTCTTTTAGGTCTTCCTCCTCTTTTAGGTCTTACTCTTCTTTTATGTCTTCCTCCTCTTTTAGGTCTTCCTCTTCTTTTAGGTCTTCCTCCTCTTTTAGGTCTTCCTCTTCTTTTAGGCCTTCCTCTTCTTTTATGTCTTCCTCCTCTTTTAGGTCTTCCTCCTGTTTTAGGTCTTCCTCTTCTTTTATGTCTTCCTCCTCTTTTAGGTCCTCCTCTTCTTTTAGGTCTTCCTCTTCTTTTATGTCTTCCTCTTCTTTTATGTCTTCCTCCTCTTTTAGGTCCTCCTCTTCTTTTAGGTCTTCCTCTTCTTTTATGTCTTCCTCCTCTTTTAGGTCTTCCTCCTCTTTTAGGTCTTCCTCTTCTTTTAGGTCTTCCTCTTCTTTTAGGTCTTCCTCCTCTTTTAGGTCTTCCTCTTCTTTTTTGTCTTCCTCTCGTTTTAGGTCATCCTCTTCTTTTATGTCTTCCTCTCGTTTTAGGTCTTCCTCTTCTTTTATGTCTTCCTCTCGTTTTAGGTCTTCCTCCTCTTTTAGGTCTTCCTCTTCTTTTATGTCTTCCTCCTCTTTTAGGTCTTCCTCTTCTTTTAGGTCTTCCTCCTCTTTTATGTCTTCCTCCTCTTTTAGGTCTTCCTCTTCTTTTAGGTCTTCTTCTTCTTTTATGTCTTCCTCCTCTTTTAGGTCTTCCTCTTCTTTTAGGTCTTCCTCTTCTTTTATGTCTTCCTCCTCTTTTAGGTCTTCCTCCTCTTTTATGTCTTCCTCTTCTTTTAGGTCTTCCTCTTCTTTTATGTCTTCCTCTCGTTTTAGGTCTTCCTCTTCTTTTATGTCTTCCTCCTCTTTTAGGTCTTCCTCCTCTTTTAGGTCTTCCTCTTCTTTTATGTCTTCCTCTTCTTTTATGTCTTCCTCCTCTTTTAGGTCTTCCTCCTCTTTTATGTCTTCCTCTTCTTTTAGGTCTTCCTCTTCTTTTATGTCTTCCTCCTCTTTTAGGTCTTCCTCTCGTTTTAGGTCTTCCTCCTCTTTTAGGTCTTCCTCTTCTTTTAGGTCTTCCTCCTCTTTTAGGTCTTACTCTTCTTTTATGTCTTCCTCCTCTTTTAGGTCTTCCTCTTCTTTTAGGTCTTCCTCCTCTTTTAGGTCTTCCTCTTCTTTTAGGCCTTCCTCTTCTTTTATGTCTTCCTCCTCTTTTAGGTCTTCCTCCTGTTTTAGGTCTTCCTCTTCTTTTATGTCTTCCTCCTCTTTTATGTCTTCCTCTTCTTTTATGTCTTCCTCCTCTTTTAGGTCCTCCTCTTCTTTTAGGTCTTCCTCCTCTTTTAGGTCTTCCTCCTCTTTTAGGTCTTCCTCCTCTTTTAGGTCTTCCTCCTCTTTTATGTCTTCCTCTTCTTTTATGTCTTCCTCCTCTTTTAGGTCTTCCTCTTCTTTTAGGCCTTCCTCCTCTTTTAGGTCTTCCTCTTCTTTTATGTCTTCCTCCTCTTTTAGGTCTTCCTCTTCTTTTAGGTCTTCCTCTTCTTTTATGTCTTCCTCTCGTTTTAGGTCTTCCTCTCCTTTTAGGTCTTCCTCTTCTTTTAGGTCTTCCTCTTCTTTTATGTCTTCCTCTCGTTTTAGGTCTTCCTCTTCTTTTAGGTCTCCCTCCTCTTTTAGGTCTTCCTCTTCTTTTAGGCCTTCCTCTTCTTTTATGCCTTCCTCCTCTTTTAGGTCTTCCTCTTCTTTTAGGTCTTCGTCTTCTTTTAGGTCTTCCTCTTCTTTTATGTCTTCCTCTCGTTTTAGGTCTTCCTCCTCTTTTAGGTCTTCCTCTTCTTTTAGGTCTTCCTCCTCTTTTAGGTCTTCCTCTTCTTTTAGGCCTTCCTCCTCTTTTAGGTCTTCCTCCTCTTTTATGTCTTCCTCTCGTTTTAGGTCTTCCTCCTCTTTTAGGTCTTCCTCCTCTTTTAGGTCTTCCTCCTCTTTTATGTCTTCCTCTCGTTTTATGTCTTCCTCCTCTTTTAGGTCTTCCTCCTCTTTTATGTCTTCCTCTTCTTTTATGTGTTCCTCCTCTTTTAGGTCTTCCACCTCTTTTATGTCTTCCTCTTCTTTTAGGTCTTCCTCCTCTTTTATGTCTTCCTCCTCTTTTAGGTCTTCCTCCTCTTTTATGTCTTCGTCCTCTTTTAGGTCTTCCTCCTCTTTTAGGTCTTCCTCTTCTTTTAGGTCTTCCTCCTCTTTTAGGTCTTCCTCTTCTTTTAGGCCTTCCTCTTCTTTTATGTCTTCCTCCTCTTTTAGGTCTTCCTCCTCTTTTAGGTCTTCCTCTTCTTTTAGGTCTTCCTCTTCTTTTAGGTCTTCCTCCTCTTTTAGGTCTTCCTCTTCTTTTATGTCTTCCTCTCGTTTTAGGTCTTTCTCTTCTTTTATGTCTTCCTTTCGTTTTAGGTCTTCCTCCTCTTTTAGGTCTTCCTCCTCTTTTAGGTCTTCCTCTTCTTTTATGTCTTCCTCCTCTTTTAGGTCTTCCTCTTCTTTTAGGTCTTCCTCCTCTTTTAGGTCTCCTCTTCTTTTAGGCCTTCCTCTTCTTTTATGTCTTCCTCCTCTTTTAGGTCTTCCTCCTCTTTTAGGTCTTCCTCTTCTTTTATGTCTTCCTCCTCTTTTATGTCTTCCTCCTCTTTTAGGTCTTCCTCCTCTTTTAGGTCTTCCTCCTCTTTTATGTCTTCCTCTCGTTTTAGGTCTTCCTCTTCTTTTAGGTCTTCCTCCTCTTTTAGGTCTTCCTCTTCTTTTATGTCTTCCTCTCGTTTTAGGTCTTCCTCCTCTTTTAGGTCTTCCTCCTCTTTTAGGTCTTCCTCTTCTTTTATGTCTTCCTCCTCTTTTAGGTCTCCTCTTCTTTTAGGCCTTCCTCTTCTTTTATGTCTTCCTCCTCTTTTAGGTCTTCCTCCTCTTTTAGGTCTTCCTCCTCTTTTAGGTCTTCCTCCTCTTTTAGGTCTTCCTCTTCTTTTAGGTCTTCGTCTTCTTTTAGGTCTTCCTCCTCTTTTAGGTCTTCCTCCTCTTTTATGTCTTCCTCTCGTTTTAGGTCTTCCTCTTCTTTTATGTCTTCCTCCTCTTTTAGGTCTTCCTCCTCTTTTAGGTCTTCCTCCTCTTTTAGGTCTTCCTCTTCTTTTAGGCCTTCCTCTTCTTTTATGTCTTCCTCCTCTTTTAGGTCTTCCTCCTCTTTTAGGTCTTCCTCTTCTTTTAGGTCTTCCTCTTCTTTTAGGTCTTCCTCCTCTTTTAGGTCTTCCTCTTCTTTTATGTCTTCCTCTCGTTTTAGGTCTTCCTCTTCTTTTATGTCTTCCTCTCGTTTTAGGTCTTCCTCCTCTTTTAGGTCTTCCTCCTCTTTTAGGTCTTCCTCTTCTTTTAGGTCTTCCTCTTCTTTTATGTCTTCCTCCTCTTTTAGGTCTTCCTCCTCTTTTATGTCTTCCTCTCGTTTTAGGTCTTCCTCCTCTTTTATGTCTTCCTCCTCTTTTAGGTCTTCCTCCTGTTTTAGGTCTTCCTCCTCTTTTAGGTCTTCCTCCTCTTTTAGGTCTTCCTTTTCTTTTAGGTCTTCGTCTTCTTTTAGGTCTTCCTCCTCTTTTAGGTCTTCCTCCTCTTTTATGTCTTCCTCTCGTTTTAGGTCTTCCTCTTCTTTTATGTCTTCCTCCTCTTTTATGTCTTCCTCTTCTTTTATGTCTTCCTCCTCTTTTAGGTCCTCCTCTTCTTTTAGGTCTTCCTCCTCTTTTAGGTCTTCCTCCTCTTTTAGGTCTTCCTCCTCTTTTAGGTCTTCCTCCTCTTTTATGTCTTCCTCTTCTTTTATGTCTTCCTCCTCTTTTAGGTCTTCCTCTTCTTTTAGGCCTTCCTCCTCTTTTAGGTCTTCCTCTTCTTTTATGTCTTCCTCCTCTTTTAGGTCTTCCTCTTCTTTTAGGTCTTCCTCTTCTTTTATGTCTTCCTCTCGTTTTAGGTCTTCCTCTCCTTTTAGGTCTTCCTCTTCTTTTAGGTCTTCCTCTTCTTTTATGTCTTCCTCTCGTTTTAGGTCTTCCTCTTCTTTTAGGTCTCCCTCCTCTTTTAGGTCTTCCTCTTCTTTTAGGCCTTCCTCTTCTTTTATGCCTTCCTCCTCTTTTAGGTCTTCCTCTTCTTTTAGGTCTTCGTCTTCTTTTAGGTCTTCCTCTTCTTTTATGTCTTCCTCTCGTTTTAGGTCTTCCTCTTCTTTTATGTCTTCCTCCTCTTTTAGGTCTTCCTCTCGTTTTAGGTCTTCCTCCTCTTTTAGGTCTTCCTCTTCTTTTAGGCCTTCCTCTTCTTTTATGTCTTCCTCCTCTTTTAGGTCTTCCTCCTCTTTTAGGTCTTCCTCTTCTTTTAGGTCTTCCTCTTCTTTTATGTCTTCCTCCTCTTTTAGGTCTTCCTCCTCTTTTAGGTCTTCCTCTTCTTTTAGGTCTTCCTCCTCTTTTAGGTCTTCCTCTTCTTTTAGGCCTTCCTCTTCTTTTATGTCTTCCTCCTCTTTTAGGTCTTCCTCCTCTTTTATGTCTTCCTCTCGTTTTAGGTCTTCCTCTTCTTTTATGTCTTCCTCCTCTTTTAGGTCTTCCTCCTCTTTTATGTCTTCCTCTTCTTTTATGTGTTCCTCCTCTTTTAGGTCTTCCACCTCTTTTATGTCTTCCTCTTCTTTTAGGTCTTCCTCCTCTTTTATGTCTTCCTCCTCTTTTAGGTCTTCCTCCTCTTTTATGTCTTCGTCCTCTTTTAGGTCTTCCTCCTCTTTTAGGTCTTCCTTTTCTTTTAGGTCTTCCTCCTCTTTTAGGTCTTCCTCTTCTTTTAGGCCTTCCTCTTCTTTTATGTCTTCCTCCTCTTTTAGGTCTTCCTCCTCTTTTAGGTCTTCCTCTTCTTTTAGGTCTTCCTCTTCTTTTAGGTCTTCCTCCTCTTTTAGGTCTTCCTCTTCTTTTATGTCTTCCTCTCGTTTTAGGTCTTTCTCTTCTTTTATGTCTTCCTTTCGTTTTAGGTCTTCCTCCTCTTTTAGGTCTTCCTCCTCTTTTAGGTCTTCCTCTTCTTTTATGTCTTCCTCCTCTTTTAGGTCTTCCTCTTCTTTTAGGTCTTCCTCCTCTTTTAGGTCTCCTCTTCTTTTAGGCCTTCCTCTTCTTTTATGTCTTCCTCCTCTTTTAGGTCTTCCTCCTCTTTTAGGTCTTCCTCTTCTTTTATGTCTTCCTCCTCTTTTATGTCTTCCTCCTCTTTTAGGTCTTCCTCCTCTTTTAGGTCTTCCTCCTCTTTTATGTCTTCCTCTCGTTTTAGGTCTTCCTCTTCTTTTAGGTCTTCCTCCTCTTTTAGGTCTTCCCCTTCTTTTATGTCTTCCTCTCGTTTTAGGTCTTCCTCCTCTTTTAGGTCTTCCTCCTCTTTTAGGTCTTCCTCTTCTTTTATGTCTTCCTCCTCTTTTAGGTCTTCCTCTTCTTTTAGGTATTCCTCCTCTTTTAGGTCTCCTCTTCTTTTAGGCCTTCCTCTTCTTTTATGTCTTTGTCCTCTTTTAGGTATTCCTCCTCTTTTAGGTCTCTTCTTCTTTTAGGCCTTCCTCTTCTTTTATGTCTTCCTCCTCTTTTAGGTCTTCCTCCTCTTTTAGGTCTTCCTCCTCTTTTAGGTCTTCCTCCTCTTTTAGGTCTTCCTCTTCTTTTAGGTCTTCGTCTTCTTTTAGGTCTTCCTCCTCTTTTAGGTCTTCCTCCTCTTTTATGTCTTCCTCTCGTTTTAGGTCTTCCTCTTCTTTTATGTCTTCCTCCTCTTTTAGGTCTTCCTCCTCTTTTAGGTCTTCCTCCTCTTTTAGGTCTTCCTCTTCTTTTAGGCCTTCCTCTTCTTTTATGTCTTCCTCCTCTTTTAGGTCTTCCTCCTCTTTTAGGTCTTCCTCTTCTTTTAGGTCTTCCTCTTCTTTTAGGTCTTCCTCCTCTTTTAGGTCTTCCTCTTCTTTTATGTCTTCCTCTCGTTTTAGGTCTTCCTCTTCTTTTATGTCTTCCTCTCGTTTTAGGTCTTCCTCCTCTTTTAGGTCTTCCTCCTCTTTTAGGTCTTCCTCTTCTTTTAGGTCTTCCTCTTCTTTTATGTCTTCCTCCTCTTTTAGGTCTTCCTCCTCTTTTATGTCTTCCTCTCGTTTTAGGTCTTCCTCCTCTTTTATGTCTTCCTCCTCTTTTAGGTCTTCCTCCTGTTTTAGGTCTTCCTCCTCTTTTAGGTCTTCCTCCTCTTTTAGGTCTTCCTTTTCTTTTAGGTCTTCGTCTTCTTTTAGGTCTTCCTCCTCTTTTAGGTCTTCCTCCTCTTTTATGTCTTCCTCTCGTTTTAGGTCTTCCTCTTCTTTTATGTCTTCCTCCTCTTTTAGGTCTTCCTCCTGTTTTAGGTCTTCCTCCTCTTTTATATCGTCCTCTTCTTTTATGTCTTCCTCCTCTTTTAGGTCTTCCTCCTCTTTTATGTCTTCCTCCTCTTTTATATCTTCCTCTTCTTTTATGTCTTCCTCCTCTTTTAGGTCTTCCTCCTCTTTTAGGTCTTCCTCCTCTTTTAGGTCTTCCTCTTCTTTTAGGTCTTCCTCCTCTTTTAGGTCTTCCTCCTCTTTTAGGTCTTCCTCCTCTTTTAGGTCTTCCTCCTCTTTCAGGTCTTCCTCCTCTTTTAGGCCTTCCTCTTCTTTTATGTCTTCCTCCTCTTTTAGGTCTTCCTCCTCTTTTAGGTCTTCCTCCTCTTTTAGGTCTTCCTCCTCTTTTATGTCTTCCTCTTCTTTTAGGTCTTCCTCCTCTTTTAGGTCTTCCTCCTCTTTTATGTCTTCCTCTTCTTTTATGTCTTCTTCTTTTACGTCTTCCTCTTGTTTTAGGTCTTCCTCTTCTTTTATGTCTTCCTCTCGTTTTAGGTCTTCCTCCTCTTTTAGGTCTTCCTCTCGTTTTAGGTCTTCCTCCTCTTTCAGGTCTTCCTCCTCTTTTAGGTCTTCCTCCTCTTTTAGGTCTTCCTCTTCTTTTAGGTCTTCCTCCTCTTTTAGGTCTTCCTCTTCTTTTAGGCCTTCCTTTTCTTTTATGTCTTCCTCCTCTTTTAGGTCTTCCTCCTCTTTTAGGTCTTCCTCTCGTTTTAGGTCTTCCTCTTCTTTTATGTCTTCCTCCTCTTTTAGGTCTTCCTCTCGTTTTAGGTCTTCCTCCTCTTTTAGGTCTTCCTCTTCTTTTAGGCCTTCCTCTTCTTTTAGGTCTTCCTCTTCTTTTATGTCTTCCTCCTCTTTTAGGTCTTCCTCCTCTTTTAGGTCATCCTCCTCTTTTAGGTATTCCTCTTCTTTTATGTCTTCCTCCTCTTTTATGTCTTCCTCCTCTTTTAGGTCTTCCTCTCGTTTTAGGTCTTCCTCCTCTTTTAGGCCTTCTTCCTCTTTTAGGTCTTACTCTTCTTGTATGTCTTCCTCCTCTTTTAGGTCTTCCTCTTCTTTTAGGTCTTCCTCCTCTTTTAGGTCTTCCTCTTCTTTTAGGTCTTCCTCTTCTTTTAGGTCTTCTTCTTCTTTTAGGTCTTCCTCTTCTTTTAGGTCTTCCTCTTCTTTTAGGTCTTCTTCTTCTTTTAGGTCTTCTTCGTCTTTTAGGTCTTCCTCTTCTTTTAGGTCTTCCTCTTCTTTTATGTCTTCCTCTCGTTTTAGGTCTTCCTCCTCTTTCAGGTCTTCCTCCTCTTTTAGGTCTTCCTCTTCTTTTATGTCTTCCTCCTCTTTTAGGTCTCCTCTTCTTTTAGGCCTTCCTCTTCTTTTATGTCTTCCTCCTCTTTTAGGTCTTCCTCCTCTTTTAGGTCTTCCTCTTCTTTTAGGTCTTCCTCTTCTTTTATGTCTTCCTCCTCTTTTAGGTCTTCCTCCTCTTTTAGGTCTTCCTCCTCTTTTATGTCTTCCTCTCGTTTTAGGTCTTCCTCTTCTTTTATGTCTTCCTCCTCTTTTAGGTCTTCCTCCTCTTTTATGTCTTCCTCTTCTTTTAGGTCTTCCTCCTCTTTTAGGTCTTCCTCCTCTTTTAGGTCTTCCTCCTCTTTTAGGTCTTCCTCTTCTTTTATGTCTTCCTCTCGTTTTAGGTCTTCCTCCTCTTTTAGGTCTTCCTCTCGTTTTAGGTCTTCCTCCTCTTTCAGGTCTTCCTCCTCTTTTAGGTCTTCCTCTTCTTTTATGTCTTCCTCCTCTTTTAGGTCTTCCTCTTCTTTTAGGTCTTCCTCCTCTTTCAGGTCTTCCTCCTCTTTTAGGTCTTCCTCCTCTTTTAGGTCTTCCTCTTCTTTTAGGTCTTCCTCCTCTTTTAGGTCTTCCTCCTCTTTCAGGTCGTCCTCTTCTTTTAGGTCTTCCTCTTCTTTTATGTCTTCCTCCTCTTTTAGGTCTTCCTCCTCTTTTAGGTCTTCCTCCTCTTTTATGTCTTCCTCTCGTTTTAGGTCTTCCTCTTCTTTTATGTCTTCCTCCTCTTTTAGGTCTTCCTCTCGTTTTAGGTCTTCCTCCTCTTTTAGGTCTTCCTCCTCTTTAGGTCTTCCTCCTCTTTTATGTCTTCCTCTTCTTTTAGGTCTTCCTCCTCTTTTAGGTCTTCCTCCTCTTTTATGTCTTCCTCTTCTTTTATGTCTTCTTCTTTTACGTCTTCCTCTTGTTTTAGGTCTTCCTCTTCTTTTATGTCTTCCTCTCGTTTTAGGTCTTCCTCCTCTTTTAGGTCTTCCTCTCGTTTTAGGTCTTCCTCCTCTTTTAGGTCTTCCTCCTCTTTTAGGTCTTCCTCCTCTTTTAGGTCTTCCTCCTCTTTTAGGTCTTCCTCCTCTTTTAGGTCTTCCTCTTCTTTTATGTCTTCCTCTCGTTTTAGGTCTTCCTCTTCTTTTAGGTCTTCCTCCTCTTTTTGGTCTTCCTCTTCTTTTAGGTCTTCTTCCTCTTTTAGGTCTTCCTCTTCTTTTAGGCCTTCCTCTTCTTTTATGTCTTCCTCCTCTTTTAGGTCTTCCTCCTCTTTTATGTCTTCCTCTTCTTTTAGGTCTTCCTCTTCTTTTATGTCTTCCTCCTCTTTTAGGTCTTCCTCCTCTTTTAGGTCTTCCTCCTCTTTTAGGTCTTCCTCCTCTTGTAGGTCTTCCTCTTCTTTTAGGCCTTCCTCTTCTTTTATGCCTTCCTCCTCTTTTAGGTCTTCCTCCTCTTTTAGGTCTTCGTCTTCTTTTAGGTCTTCCTCCTCTTTTAGGTCTTCCTCTTCTTTTAAGTCTTCCTCTCGTTTTAGGTCTTCCTCCTCTTTTAGGTCTTCCTCTCGTTTTAGGTCTTCCTCCTCTTTTAGGTCTTCCTCCTCTTTTAGGTCTTCGTCTTCTTTTAGGTCTTCCTCCTCTTTTAGGTCTTCCTCTTCTTTTATGTCTTCCTCTCGTTTTAGGTCTTCCTCCTCTTTTAGGTCTTCCTCTCGTTTTAGGTCTTCCTCCTCTTTTAGGTCTTCCTCCTCTTTTAGGTCTTCCTCTTCTTTTAGGTCTTCCTCCTCTTTTAGGTCTTCCTCTCGTTTTAGGTCTTCCTCCTCTTTTAGGTCTTCCTCTTCTTTTATGTCTTCCTCCTCTTTTAGGTCTTCCTCCTCTTTTAGGTCTTCCTCTTATTTTAGGTCTTCCTCTTCTTTTATGTCTTCCTCCTCTTTTAGGTCTTCCTCCTCTTTTATGTCTTCCTCTCGTTTTAGGTCTTCCTCTTCTTTTATGTCTTCCTCTTCTTTTATGTCTTCCTCTCGTTTTAGGTCTTCCTCTTCTTTTATGTCTTTCTCTCGTTTTAGGTCTTCCTCCTCTTTTAGGTCTTCCTCTTATTTTAGGTCTTCCTCTTCTTTTATGTCTTCCTCCTCTTTTAGGTCTTCCTCCTCTTTTATGTCTTCCTCTCGTTTTAGGTCTTCCTCTTCTTTTATGTCTTCCTCTTCTTTTATGTCTTCCTCTCGTTTTAGGTCTTCCTCTTCTTTTATGTCTTCCTCTCGTTTTAGGTCTTCCTCTTCTTTTATGTCTTCCTCCTCTTTTAGGTCTTCCTCCACTTTTAGATCTTCCTCTTCTTTTAGGTCTTCCTCTTCTTTTAGGTCTTCCTCTTCTTTTAGGTCTTCCTCCTCTTTTAGGTCTTCCTCTTCTTTTAGGTCTTCCTCTTCTTTTAGGTCTTCTTCTTTTACGTCTTCCTCTTGTTTTAGGTCTTCCTCCTCTTTTAGGTCTTCCTCTCGTTTTAGGTCTTCCTCCTCTTTTAGGTCTTCCTCCTCTTTTAGGTCTTCCTCTTCTTTTATGTCTTCCTCCTCTTTTAGGTCTTCCTCTTCTTTTAGGTCTTCCTCCTCTTTTAGGTCTTCCTCTTCTTTTATGTCTTCCTCCTCTTTTAGGTCTTCCTCCTCTTTTAGGTCTTCCTCCTCTTTTAGGTCTTCCTCTTCTTTTATGTCTTCCTCTCGTTTTAGGTCTTCCTCTTCTTTTATGTCTTCCTCCTCTTTTAGGTCTTCCTCTTCTGTTATGTCTTCCTCTTCTTTTATGTCTTCCTCCTCTTTTAGGTCTTCCTCCTCTTTTATGTCTTCCTCTTCTTTTATGTCTTCCTCCTCTTTTAGGTCTTCCTCCTCTTTTATGTCTTCCTCTTCTTTTAGGTCTTCCTCTTCTTTTATGTCTTCCTCCTCTTTTAGGTCTTCCTCCTCTTTTAGGTCTTCCTCTTTTAGGTCTTCCTCTTCTTTTAGGTCTTCCTCTTCTTTTAGGCCTTCCTCTTCTTTTATGTCTTCCTCTTCTTTTATGTCTTCCTCTCGTTTTAGGTCTTCCTCTTCTTTTATGTCTTTCTCTCGTTTTAGGTCTTCCTCCTCTTTTAGGTCTTCCTCCTCTTTTAGGTCTTCCTCTTCTTTTATGTCTTCCTCTTCTTTTATGTCTTCCTCCTCTTTTAGGTCTTCTTCTTCTTTTATGTCTTCCTCTTCTTTTATATCTTCCTCCTCTTTTAGGTCTTCCTCCACTTTTAGATCTTCCTCTTCTTTTAGGTCTTCCTCTTCTTTTAGGTCTTCCTCTTCTTTTAGGTCTTCCTCCTCTTTTAGGTCTTCCTCTTCTTTTAGGTCTTCCTCTTCTTTTAGGTCTTCCTCTTCTTTTAGGTCTTCCTCTTCTTTTAGGTCTTCTTCTTTTACGTCTTCCTCTTGTTTTAGGTCTTCCTCCTCTTTTAGGTCTTCCTCTCGTTTTAGGTCTTCCTCCTCTTTTAGGTCTTCCTCCTCTTTTAGGTCTTCCTCTTCTTTTATGTCTTCCTCCTCTTTTAGGTCTTCCTCCTCTTTTAGGTCTTCCTCCTCTTTTAGGTCTTCCTCTTCTTTTATGTCTTCCTCTCGTTTTAGGTCTTCCTCTTCTTTTATGTCTTCCTCCTCTTTTAGGTCTTCCTCTTCTGTTATGTCTTCCTCTTCTTTTATGTCTTCCTCCTCTTTTAGGTCTTCCTCCTCTTTTATGTCTTCCTCTTCTTTTATGTCTTCCTCCTCTTTTAGGTCTTCCTCCTCTTTTATGTCTTCCTCTTCTTTTAGGTCTTCCTCTTCTTTTATGTCTTCCTCCTCTTTTAGGTCTTCCTCCTCTTTTAGGTCTTCCTCTTTTAGGTCTTCCTCTTCTTTTAGGTCTTCCTCTTCTTTTAGGCCTTCCTCTTCTTTTATGTCTTCCTCCTCTTTTAGGTCTTCCTCCTCTTTTAGGTCTTCCTCTTCTTTTATGTCTTCCTCCTCTTTTAGGTCTTCCTCTTCTTTTAGGTCTTCCTCTTCTTTTATGTCTTCATCCTCTTTTAGGTATTCCTCCTCTTTTATGTCTTCCTCTCGTTTTAGGTCTTCCTCTTCTTTTATGTCTTCCTCTCGTTTTAGGTCTTCCTCCTCTTTTAGGTCTTCCTCCTCTTTTAGGTCCTCCTCTTCTTTTATGTCTTCCTCCTCTTTTAGGTCTTCCTCCTCTTTTAGGTCTTCCTCCTCTTTTAGGTCTTCCTCTACTTTTAGGTCTTCCTCCTCTTTTAGGTCTTCCTCTTCTTTTAGGTCTTCCTCTCGTTTTAGGTCCTCTTCTTTTATGTCTTCCTCCTCTTTTAGGTCTTCCTCTTCTTTTAGGTCTTCCTCCTCTTTTAGGTCTTCCTCTTCTTTTAGGTCTTCCTCTTCTTTTAGGTCTTCTTCTTCTTTTAGGTCTTCCTCTTCTTTTAGGTCTTCCTCTTCTTTTAGGTCTTCTTCTTCTTTTAGGTCTTCTTCGTCTTTTAGGTCTTCCTCTTCTTTTAGGTCTTCCTCTTCTTTTATGTCTTCCTCTCGTTTTAGGTCTTCCTCCTCTTTCAGGTCTTCCTCCTCTTTCAGGTCTTCCTCTTCTTTTATGTCTTCCTCCTCTTTTAGGTCTCCTCTTCTTTTAGGCCTTCCTCTTCTTTTATGTCTTCCTCCTCTTTTAGGTCTTCCTCCTCTTTTAGGTCTTCCTCTTCTTTTAGGTCTTCCTCTTCTTTTATGTCTTCCTCCTCTTTTAGGTCTTCCTCCTCTTTTAGGTCTTCCTCCTCTTTTATGTCTTCCTCTCGTTTTAGGTCTTCCTCTTCTTTTATGTCTTCCTCCTCTTTTAGGTCTTCCTCCTCTTTTATGTCTTCCTCTTCTTTTAGGTCTTCCTCCTCTTTTAGGTCTTCCTCCTCTTTTATGTCTTCCTCTTCTTTTATGTCTTCTTCTTTTACGTCTTCCTCTTGTTTTAGGTCTTCCTCTTCTTTTATGTCTTCCTCTCGTTTTAGGTCTTCCTCCTCTTTTAGGTCTTCCTCTCGTTTTAGGTCTTCCTCCTCTTTCAGGTCTTCCTCCTCTTTTAGGTCTTCCTCTTCTTTTATGTCTTCCTCCTCTTTTAGGTCTTCCTCTTCTTTTAGGTCTTCCTCCTCTTTCAGGTCTTCCTCCTCTTTTAGGTCTTCCTCCTCTTTTAGGTCTTCCTCTTCTTTTAGGTCTTCCTCCTCTTTTAGGTCTTCCTCCTCTTTCAGGTCGTCCTCTTCTTTTAGGTCTTCCTCTTCTTTTATGTCTTCCTCCTCTTTTAGGTCTTCCTCCTCTTTTAGGTCTTCCTCCTCTTTTATGTCTTCCTCTCGTTTTAGGTCTTCCTCTTCTTTTATGTCTTCCTCCTCTTTTAGGTCTTCCTCTCGTTTTAGGTCTTCCTCCTCTTTTAGGTCTTCCTCCTCTTTTAGGTCTTCCTCCTCTTTTATGTCTTCCTCTTCTTTTAGGTCTTCCTCCTCTTTTAGGTCTTCCTCCTCTTTTATGTCTTCCTCTTCTTTTATGTCTTCTTCTTTTACGTCTTCCTCTTGTTTTAGGTCTTCCTCTTCTTTTATGTCTTCCTCTCGTTTTAGGTCTTCCTCCTCTTTTAGGTCTTCCTCTCGTTTTAGGTCTTCCTCCTCTTTTAGGTCTTCCTCCTCTTTTAGGTCTTCCTCCTCTTTTAGGTCTTCCTCCTCTTTTAGGTCTTCCTCCTCTTTTAGGTCTTCCTCTTCTTTTATGTCTTCCTCTCGTTTTAGGTCTTCCTCTTCTTTTAGGTCTTCCTCCTCTTTTTGGTCTTCCTCTTCTTTTAGGTCTTCTTCCTCTTTTAGGTCTTCCTCTTCTTTTAGGCCTTCCTCTTCTTTTATGTCTTCCTCCTCTTTTAGGTCTTCCTCCTCTTTTATGTCTTCCTCTTCTTTTAGGTCTTCCTCTTCTTTTATGTCTTCCTCCTCTTTTAGGTCTTCCTCCTCTTTTAGGTCTTCCTCCTCTTTTAGGTCTTCCTCCTCTTGTAGGTCTTCCTCTTCTTTTAGGCCTTCCTCTTCTTTTATGCCTTCCTCCTCTTTTAGGTCTTCCTCCTCTTTTAGGTCTTCGTCTTCTTTTAGGTCTTCCTCCTCTTTTAGGTCTTCCTCTTCTTTTAAGTCTTCCTCTCGTTTTAGGTCTTCCTCCTCTTTTAGGTCTTCCTCTCGTTTTAGGTCTTCCTCCTCTTTTAGGTCTTCCTCCTCTTTTAGGTCTTCGTCTTCTTTTAGGTCTTCCTCCTCTTTTAGGTCTTCCTCTTCTTTTATGTCTTCCTCTCGTTTTAGGTCTTCCTCCTCTTTTAGGTCTTCCTCTCGTTTTAGGTCTTCCTCCTCTTTTAGGTCTTCCTCCTCTTTTAGGTCTTCCTCATCTTTTAGGTCTTCCTCCTCTTTTAGGTCTTCCTCTCGTTTTAGGTCTTCCTCCTCTTTTAGGTCTTCCTCCTCTTTTAGGTCTTCCTCTTCTTTTAGGTCTTCCTCCTCTTTTAGGTCTTCCTCTTCTTTTAGGCCTTCCTCTTCTTTTATGTCTTCCTCCTCTTTTAGGTCTTCCTCCTCTTTTAGGTCTTCCTCTTATTTTAGGTCTTCCTCTTCTTTTATGTCTTCCTCCTCTTTTAGGTCTTCCTCCTCTTTTATGTCTTCCTCTCGTTTTAGGTCTTCCTCTTCTTTTATGTCTTCCTCTTCTTTTATGTCTTCCTCTCGTTTTAGGTCTTCCTCTTCTTTTATGTCTTTCTCTCGTTTTAGGTCTTCCTCCTCTTTTAGGTCTTCCTCTTATTTTAGGTCTTCCTCTTCTTTTATGTCTTCCTCCTCTTTTAGGTCTTCCTCCTCTTTTATGTCTTCCTCTCGTTTTAGGTCTTCCTCTTCTTTTATGTCTTCCTCTTCTTTTATGTCTTCCTCTCGTTTTAGGTCTTCCTCTTCTTTTATGTCTTCCTCTCGTTTTAGGTCTTCCTCTTCTTTTATGTCTTCCTCCTCTTTTAGGTCTTCCTCCACTTTTAGATCTTCCTCTTCTTTTAGGTCTTCCTCTTCTTTTAGGTCTTCCTCTTCTTTTAGGTCTTCCTCCTCTTTTAGGTCTTCCTCTTCTTTTAGGTCTTCCTCTTCTTTTAGGTCTTCTTCTTTTACGTCTTCCTCTTGTTTTAGGTCTTCCTCCTCTTTTAGGTCTTCCTCTCGTTTTAGGTCTTCCTCCTCTTTTAGGTCTTCCTCCTCTTTTAGGTCTTCCTCTTCTTTTATGTCTTCCTCCTCTTTTAGGTCTTCCTCTTCTTTTAGGTCTTCCTCCTCTTTTAGGTCTTCCTCTTCTTTTATGTCTTCCTCCTCTTTTAGGTCTTCCTCCTCTTTTAGGTCTTCCTCCTCTTTTAGGTCTTCCTCTTCTTTTATGTCTTCCTCTCGTTTTAGGTCTTCCTCTTCTTTTATGTCTTCCTCCTCTTTTAGGTCTTCCTCTTCTGTTATGTCTTCCTCTTCTTTTATGTCTTCCTCCTCTTTTAGGTCTTCCTCCTCTTTTATGTCTTCCTCTTCTTTTATGTCTTCCTCCTCTTTTAGGTCTTCCTCCTCTTTTATGTCTTCCTCTTCTTTTAGGTCTTCCTCTTCTTTTATGTCTTCCTCCTCTTTTAGGTCTTCCTCCTCTTTTAGGTCTTCCTCTTTTAGGTCTTCCTCTTCTTTTAGGTCTTCCTCTTCTTTTAGGCCTTCCTCTTCTTTTATGTCTTCCTCTTCTTTTATGTCTTCCTCTCGTTTTAGGTCTTCCTCTTCTTTTATGTCTTTCTCTCGTTTTAGGTCTTCCTCCTCTTTTAGGTCTTCCTCCTCTTTTAGGTCTTCCTCTTCTTTTATGTCTTCCTCTTCTTTTATGTCTTCCTCCTCTTTTAGGTCTTCCTCTTCTTTTATGTCTTCCTCTCGTTTTAGGTCTTCCTCTTCTTTTATATCTTCCTCCTCTTTTAGGTCTTCCTCCACTTTTAGATCTTCCTCTTCTTTTAGGTCTTCCTCTTCTTTTAGGTCTTCCTCTTCTTTTAGGTCTTCCTCCTCTTTTAGGTCTTCCTCTTCTTTTAGGTCTTCTTCTTTTACGTCTTCCTCTTGTTTTAGGTCTTCCTCCTCTTTTAGGTCTTCCTCTCGTTTTAGGTCTTCCTCCTCTTTTAGGTCTTCCTCCTCTTTTAGGTCTTCCTCTTCTTTTATGTCTTCCTCCTCTTTTAGGTCTTCCTCCTCTTTTAGGTCTTCCTCCTCTTTTAGGTCTTCCTCTTCTTTTATGTCTTCCTCTCGTTTTAGGTCTTCCTCTTCTTTTATGTCTTCCTCCTCTTTTAGGTCTTCCTCTTCTGTTATGTCTTCCTCTTCTTTTATGTCTTCCTCCTCTTTTAGGTCTTCCTCCTCTTTTATGTCTTCCTCTTCTTTTATGTCTTCCTCCTCTTTTAGGTCTTCCTCCTCTTTTATGTCTTCCTCTTCTTTTAGGTCTTCCTCTTCTTTTATGTCTTCCTCCTCTTTTAGGTCTTCCTCCTCTTTTAGGTCTTCCTCTTTTAGGTCTTCCTCTTCTTTTAGGTCTTCCTCTTCTTTTAGGCCTTCCTCTTCTTTTATGTCTTCCTCCTCTTTTAGGTCTTCCTCCTCTTTTAGGTCTTCCTCTTCTTTTATGTCTTCCTCCTCTTTTAGGTCTTCCTCTTCTTTTAGGTCTTCCTCTTCTTTTATGTCTTCATCCTCTTTTAGGTATTCCTCCTCTTTTATGTCTTCCTCTCGTTTTAGGTCTTCCTCTTCTTTTATGTCTTCCTCTCGTTTTAGGTCTTCCTCCTCTTTTAGGTCTTCCTCCTCTTTTAGGTCCTCCTCTTCTTTTATGTCTTCCTCCTCTTTTAGGTCTTCCTCCTCTTTTAGGTCTTCCTCCTCTTTTAGGTCTTCCTCTACTTTTAGGTCTTCCTCCTCTTTTAGGTCTTCCTCTTCTTTTAGGTCTTCCTCTCGTTTTAGGTCCTCTTCTTTTATGTCTTCCTCCTCTTTTAGGTCTTCCTCTTCTTTTAGGCCTTCTTCTTCTTTTCTGTCTTCCTCTTCTTTTAGGTCTTCCTCCTCTTTTAGGTCCTCCTCTTCTTTTATGTCTTCCTCCTCTTTTAGGTCTTCCTCCTCTTTTAGGTCTTCCTCCTCTTTTAGGTCTTCCTCTTCTTTTAGGTCTTCCTCCTCTTTTAGGTCTTCCTCTTCTTTTAGGTCTTCCTCTTCTTTTAGGTCTTCCTCTTCTTTTATGTCTTCCTCCTCTTTTTGGTCTTCCTCCTCTTTTAGGTCTTCCTCCTCTTTTATGTCTTCCTCTTCTTTTATGTCTTCCTCCTCTTTTAGGTCTTCCTCCTCTTTTATGTCTTCCTCTTCTTTTAGGTCTTCCTCTTCTTTTATGTCTTCCTCCTCTTTTAGGTCTTCCTCCTCTTTTAGGTCTTCCTCCTCTTTTAGGTCTTCCTCCTCTTGTAGGTCTTCCTCCTCTTTTAGGTCTTCCTCTTCTTTTAGGTCTTCCTCTTCTTTTATGTCTTCCTCTCGTTTTAGGTCTTCCTCTTCTTTTAGGTCTTCCTCCTCTTTTAGGTCTTCCTCTTCTTTTAGGTCTTCGTCTTCTTTTAGGTCTTCCTCCTCTTTTAGGTCTTCCTCTTCTTTTATGTCTTCCTCTCGTTTTAGGTCTTCCTCCTCTTTTAGGTCTTCCTCTCGTTTTAGGTCTTCCTCCTCTTTTAGGTCTTCCTCCTCTTTTAGGTCTTCCTCTTCTTTTAGGTCTTCCTCCTCTTTTAGGTCTTCCTCTTCTTTTAGGCCTTCCTCTTCTTCTTTTATGTCTTCCTCCTCTTTTAGGTCTTCCTCCTCTTTTAGGTCTTCCTCTTATTTTAGGTCTTCCTCTTCTTTTATGTCTTCCTCCTCTTTTAGGTCTTCCTCCTCTTTTATGTCTTCCTCTCGTTTTAGGTCTTCCTCTTCTTTTATGTCTTCCTCCTCTTTTAGGTCTTCCTCCTCTTTTAGGTCTTCCTCCTCTTTTAGGTCTTCCTCCTCTTTTAGGTCTTCCTCCTCTTTTAGGTCTTCCTCTTCTTTTATGTCTTCCTCTCGTTTTAGGTCTTCCTCTTCTTTTAGGTCTTCCTCCTCTTTTAGGTCTTCTTCTTCTTTTAGGCCTTCCTCTTCTTTTATGTCTTCCTCCTCTTTTAGGTCTTCCTCTTCTTTTAGGTCTTCCTCTTCTTTTAGGTCTTCCTCCTCTTTTAGGTCTTCCTCTTCTTTTATGTCTTCCTCTCGTTTTATGTCTTCCTCCTCTTTTAGGTCTTCCTCCTCTTTTAGGTCTTCCTCTTCTTTTAGGTCTTCCTCCTCTTTTAGGTCTTCCTCTTCTTTTAGGTCTTCCTCTTCTTTTAGGTCTTCCTCCTCTTTTAGGTCTTCCTCCTCTTTTAGGTCTTCCTCTTCTTTTAGGTCTTCCTCTTCTTTTAGGTCTTCCTCCTCTTTTAGGTGTTCCTCTTCTTTTATGTCTTCCTCTCGTTTTAGGTCTTCCTCTTCTTTTATGTCTTCCTCTCGTTTTAGGTCTTCCTCCTCTTTTAGGTCTTCCTCCTCTTTTAGGTCTTCCTCTTCTTTTATGTCTTCCTCTCGTTTTAGGCCTTCCTCTTCTTTTAGGTCTTCCTCCTCTTTTATGTCTTCCTCCTCTTTTAGGTCTTCCTCCTCTTTTAGGTCTTCCTCCTCTTTTATGTCTTCCTCTCGTTTTAGGTCTTCCTCTTCTTTTAGGTCTTCCTCCTCTTTTAGGTCTTCCTCTTCTTTTATGTCTTCCTCTCGTTTTAGGTCTTCCTCCTCTTTTAGGTCTTCCTCCTCTTTTAGGTATTCCTCCTCTTTTAGGTCTCTTCTTCTTTTAGGCCTTCCTCTTCTTTTATGTCTTCCTCCTCTTTTAGGTCTTCCTCCTCTTTTAGGTCTTCCTCCTCTTTTAGGTCTTCCTCTTCTTTTAGGTCTTCGTCTTCTTTTAGGTCTTCCTCCTCTTTTAGGTCTTCCTCCTCTTTTATGTCTTCCTCTCGTTTTAGGTCTTCCTCTTCTTTTATGTCTTCCTCCTCTTTTAGGTCTTCCTCCTCTTTTAGGTCTTCCTCTTCTTTTATGTCTTCCTCTCGTTTTAGGTCTTCCTCTTCTTTTATGTCTTCCTCCTCTTTTAGGTCTTCCTCCTCTTTTAGGTCTTCCTCTTCTTTTAGGTCTTCCTCTTCTTTTAGGTCTTCCTCCTCTTTTAGGTCTTCCTCTTCTTTTATGTCTTCCTCTCGTTTTAGGTCTTCCTCTTCTTTTATGTCTTCCTCTCGTTTTAGGTCTTCCTCCTCTTTTAGGTCTTCCTCCTCTTTTAGGTCTTCCTCTTCTTTTAGGTCTTCCTCCTCTTTTAGGTCTCCTCTTCTTTTAGGTCTTCCTCTTCTTTTAGGTCTTCCTCTTCTTTTATGTCTTCCTCCTCTTTTAGGTCTTCCTCCTCTTTTAGGTCTTCCTCTTCTTTTAGGTCTTCCTCTTCTTTTATGTCTTCCTCCTCTTTTAGGTCTTCCTCCTCTTTTAGGTCTTCCTCCTCTTTTATGTCTTCCTCTCGTTTTAGGTCTTCCTCCTCTTTTATGTCTTCCTCCTCTTTTAGGTCTTCCTCCTCTTTTAGGTCTTCCTCTTCTTTTAGGTCTTCCTCCTCTTTTAGGTCTTCCTCTTCTTTTATGTCTTCCTCTCGTTTTAGGTCTTCCTCCTCTTTTAGGTCTTCCTCTCGTTTTAGGTCTTCCTCCTCTTTTAGGTCTTCCTCCTCTTTTAGGTCTTCCTCTCGTTTTAGGTCTTCCTCCTCTTTTAGGTCTTCCTCTTCTTTTAGGTCTTCCTCCTCTTTTAGGTCTTCCTCTTCTTTTAGGCCTTCCTCTTCTTTTATGTCTTCCTCCTCTTTTAGGTCTTCCTCCTCTTTTAGGTCTTCCTCTTATTTTAGGTCTTCCTCTTCTTTTATGTCTTCCTCCTCTTTTAGGTCTTCCTCCTCTTTTATGTCTTCCTCTCGTTTTAGGTCTTCCTCTTCTTTTATGTCTTCCTCCTCTTTTAGGTCTTCCTCTTCTTTTAGGTCTTCCTCTTCTTTTATGTGTTCCTCCTCTTTTAGGTCTTCCTCCTCTTTTATGTCTTCCTCTTCTTTTAGGTCTTCCTCTTCTTTTATGTCTTCCTCTTCTTTTATGTCTTCCTCTCGTTTTAGGTCTTCCTCTTCTTTTATGTCTTCCTCTCGTTTTAGGTCTTCCTCCTCTTTTAGGTCTTCCTCTTCTTTTATGTCTTCCTCTTCTTTTATGTCTTCCTCCTCTTTTAGGTCTTCCTCTTCTTTTATGTCTTCCTCTCGTTTTAGGTCTTCCTCTTCTTTTATGTCTTCCTCCTCTTTTAGGTCTTCCTCCACTTTTAGATCTTCCTCTTCTTTTAGGTCTTCCTCTTCTTTTAGGTCTTCCTCTTCTTTTAGGTCTTCCTCCTCTTTTAGGTCTTCCTCTTCTTTTAGGTCTTCCTCTTCTTTTAGGTCTTCCTCTTCTTTTAGGTCATCTTCTTTTACGTCTTCCTCTTGTTTTAGGTCTTCCTCCTCTTTTAGGTCTTCCTCTCGTTTTAGGTCTTCCTCCTCTTTTAGGTCTTCCTCCTCTTTTAGGTCTTCCTCTTCTTTTATGTCTTCCTCCTCTTTTAGGTCTTCCTCTTCTTTTAGGTCTTCCTCCTCTTTTAGGTCTTCCTCTTATTTTATGTCTTCCTCCTCTTTTAGGTCTTCCTCCTCTTTTAGGTCTTCCTCTTCTTTTAGGTCTTCCTCTTCTTTTAGGTCTTCCTCTTCTTTTAGGTCTTCCTCCTCTTTTAGGTCTTCCTCTTCTTTTAGGTCTTCCTCTTCTTTTAGGTCTTCCTCTTCTTTTAGGTCTTCTTCTTTTACGTCTTCCTCTTGTTTTAGGTCTTCCTCCTCTTTTAGGTCTTCCTCTCGTTTTAGGTCTTCCTCCTCTTTTAGGTCTTCCTCCTCTTTTAGGTCTTCCTCTTCTTTTATGTCTTCCTCCTCTTTTAGGTCTTCCTCTTCTTTTAGGTCTTCCTCCTCTTTTAGGTCTTCCTCTTCTTTTATGTCTTCCTCCTCTTTTAGGTCTTCCTCCTCTTTTAGGTCTTCCTCTTCTTTTATGTCTTCCTCTTCTTTTATGTCTTCCTCTTCTTTTATGTCTTCCTCCTCTTTTAGGTCTTCCTCTTCTGTTATGTCTTCCTCTTCTTTTATGTCTTCCTCCTCTTTTAGGTCTTCCTCCTCTTTTATGTCTTCCTCTTCTTTTATGTCTTCCTCCTTTTTTAGGTCTTCCTCCTCTTTTATGTCTTCCTCTTCTTTTAGGTCTTCCTCTTCTTTTATGTCTTCCTCCTCTTTTAGGTCTTCCTCCTCTTTTAGGTCTTCCTCCTCTTTTAGGTCTTCCTCCTCTTTTAGGTCTTCCTCTTCTTTTAGGCCTTCCTCTTCTTTTATGTCTTCCTCCTCTTTTAGGTCTTCCTCTTCTTTTAGGCCTTCCTCTTCTTTTATGTCTTCCTCCTCTTTTAGGTCTTCCTCCTCTTTTATGTCTTCCTCTTCTTTTAGGTCTTCCTCTTCTTTTATGTCTTCATCCTCTTTTAGGTATTCCTCCTCTTTTATGTCTTCCTCTCGTTTTAGGTCTTCCTCTTCTTTTATGTCTTCCTCTCGTTTTAGGTCTTCCTCCTCTTTTAGGTCTTCCTCCTCTTTTAGGTCCTCCTCTTCTTTTATGTCTTCCTCCTCTTTTAGGTCTTTCTCCTCTTTTAGGTCTTCCTCCTCTTTTAGGTCTTCCTCTACTTTTAGGTCTTCCTCCTCTTTTAGGTCTTCCTCTTCTTTTAGGTCTTCCTCTTCTTTTATGTCTTCCTCTCGTTTTAGGTCTTCCTCTTCTTTTATGTCTTCCTCCTCTTTTAGGTCTTCCTCCTCTTTTAGGTCTTCCTCTTCTTTTAGGCCTTCTTCTTCTTTTCTGTCTTCCTCTTCTTTTAGGTCTTCCTCCTCTTTTAGGTCTTCCTCCTCTTTTAGGTCCTCCTCTTCTTTTATGTCTTCCTCCTCTTTTAGGTCTTCCTCCTCTTTTAGGTCTTCCTCCTCTTTTAGGTCTTCCTCTTCTTTTAGGTCTTCCTCCTCTTTTAGGTCTTCCTCTTCTTTTAGGTCTTTCTCTTCTTTTAGGTCTTCCTCTTCTTTTATGTCTTCCTCCTCTTTTTTGTCTTCCTCCTCTTTTAGGTCTTCCTCCTCTTTTATGTCTTCCTCTTCTTTTATGTCTTCCTCCTCTTTTAGGTCTTCCTCCTCTTTTATGTCTTCCTCTTCTTTTAGGTCTTCCTCTTCTTTTATGTCTTCCTCCTCTTTTAGGTCTTCCTCCTCTTTTAGGTCTTCCTCCTCTTTTAGGTCTTCCTCCTCTTGTAGGTCTTCCTCCTCTTTTAGGTCTTCCTCTTCTTTTAGGTCTTCCTCTTCTTTTATGTCTTCCTCCTCTTTTATGTCTTCCTCCTCTTTTAGGTCTTCCTTCTCTTTTAGGTCTTCCTCTCGTTTTAGGTCTTCCTCTTCTTTTAGGTCTTCCTCCTCTTTTAGGTCTTCCTCTTCTTTTAGGTCTTCGTCTTCTTTTAGGTCTTCCTCCTCTTTTAGGTCTTCCTCTTCTTTTATGTCTTCCTCTCGTTTTAGGTCTTCCTCCTCTTTTAGGTCTTCCTCTCGTTTTAGGTCTTCCTCCTCTTTTAGGTCTTCCTCCTCTTTTAGGTCTTCCTCTTCTTTTAGGTCTTCCTCCTCTTTTAGGTCTTCCTCTTCTTTTAGGCCTTCCTTTTCTTTTATGTCTTCCTCCTCTTTTAGGTCTTCCTCCTCTTTTAGGTCTTCCTCTTCTTTTAGGCCTTCCTTTTCTTTTATGTCTTCCTCCTCTTTTATGTCTTCCTCTTATTTTAGGTCTTCCTCTTCTTTTATGTCTTCCTCCTCTTTTAGGTCTTCCTCCTCTTTTATGTCTTCCTCTCGTTTTAGGTCTTCCTCTTCTTTTATGTCTTCCTCCTCTTTTAGGTCTTCCTCCTCTTTTTGTCTTCCTCTTCTTTTAGGTCTTCCTCTTCTTTTATGTCTTCCTCCTCTTTTAGGTCTTCCTCCTCTTTTAGGTCTTCCTCCTCTTTTAGGTCTTCCTCTTCTTTTATGTCTTCCTCTCGTTTTAGGTCTTCCTCTTCTTTTAGGTCTTCCTCCTCTTTTAGGTCTTCTTCTTCTTTTAGGCCTTCCTCTTCTTTTATGTCTTCCTCCTCTTTTAGGTCTTCCTCTTCTTTTAGGTCTTCCTCTTCTTTTAGGTCTTCCTCCTCTTTTAGGTCTTCCTCTTCTTTTATGTCTTCCTCTCGTTTTAGGTCTTCCTCTTCTTTTATGTCTTCCTCTCGTTTTATGTCTTCCTCCTCTTTTAGGTCTTCCTCCTCTTTTAGGTCTTCCTCTTCTTTTAGGTCTTCCTCCTCTTTTAGGTCTTCCTCTTCTTTTAGGTCTTCCTCTTCTTTTAGGTCTTCCTCCTCTTTTAGGTCTTCCTCCTCTTTTAGGTCTTCCTCTTCTTTTAGGTCTTCCTCTTCTTTTAGGTCTTCCTCCTCTTTTAGGTGTTCCTCTTCTTTTATGTCTTCCTCTCTTTTTTGGTCTTCCTCTTCTTTTATGTCTTCCTTTCGTTTTAGGTCTTCCTCCTCTTTTAGGTCTTCCTCCTCTTTTAGGTCTTCCTCTTCTTTTATGTCTTCCTCCTCTTTTAGGTCTTCCTCTTCTTTTAGGTCTTCCTCCTCTTTTAGGTCTCCTCTTCTTTTAGGCCTTCCTCTTCTTTTAGGTCTTCCTCCTCTTTTAGGTCTTCCTCCTCTTTTATGTCTTCCTCCTCTTTTAGGTCTTCCTCCTCTTTTAGGTCTTCCTCCTCTTTTATGTCTTCCTCTCGTTTTAGGTCTTCCTCTTCTTTTAGGTCTTCCTCCTCTTTTAGGTCTTCCTCTTCTTTTATGTCTTCCTCTCGTTTTAGGTCTTCCTCCTCTTTTAGGTCTTCCTCCTCTTTTAGGTCTTCCTCTTCTTTTATGTCTTCCTCTCGTTTTAGGCCTTCCTCTTCTTTTAGGTCTTCCTCCTCTTTTAGGTCTTCCTCCTCTTTTATGTCTTCCTCCTCTTTTAGGTCTTCCTCCTCTTTTAGGTCTTCCTCCTCTTTTATGTCTTCCTCTCGTTTTAGGTCTTCCTCTTCTTTTAGGTCTTCCTCCTCTTTTAGGTCTTCCTCTTCTTTTATGTCTTCCTCTCGTTTTAGGTCTTCCTCCTCTTTTAGGTCTTCCTCCTCTTTTAGGTCTTCCTCCTCTTTTAGGTCTTCCTCTTCTTTTATGTCTTCCTCTCGTTTTAGGCCTTCCTCTTCTTTTAGGTCTTCCTCCTCTTTTAGGTCTTCCTCCTCTTTTATGTCTTCCTCCTCTTTTAGGTCTTCCTCCTCTTTTAGGTCTTCCTCTTCTTTTATGTCTTCCTCCTCTTTTAGGTCTTCCTCCTCTTTTAGGTCTTCCTCCTCTTTTAGGTCTTCCTCTTCTTTTAGGTCTTCCTCCTCTTTTAGGTCTTCCTCCTCTTTTATGTCTTCCTCTCGTTTTAGGTCTTCCTCTTCTTTTATGTCTTCCTCCTCTTTTAGGTCTTCCTCTTCTTTTAGGTCTTCCTCTTCTTTTAGGTCTTCCTCCTCTTTTAGGTCTTCCTCTTCTTTTAGGCCTTCCTCTTCTTTTATGTCTTCCTCCTCTTTTAGGTCTTCCTCCTCTTTTAGGTCTTCCTCTTCTTTTAGGTCTTCCTCTTCTTTTAGGTCTTCCTCCTCTTTTAGGTCTTCCTCTTCTTTTATGTCTTCCTCTCGTTTTAGGTCTTCCTCTTCTTTTATGTCTTCCTCTCGTTTTAGGTCTTCCTCCTCTTTTAGGTCTTCCTCCTCTTTTAGGTCTTCCTCCTCTTTTAGGTCTTCCTCTTCTTTTAGGTCTTCCTCTTCTTTTATGTCTTCCTCCTCTTTTAGGTCTTCCTCCTCTTTTAGGTCTTCCTCCTCTTTTATGTCTTCCTCTCGTTTTAGGTCTTCCTCCTCTTTTATGTCTTCCTCCTCTTTTAGGTCTTCCTCCTGTTTTAGGTCTTCCTCCTCTTTTAGGTCTTCCTCCTCTTTTAGGTCTTCCTCTTCTTTTAGGTCTTCGTCTTCTTTTAGGTCTTCCTCTTCTTTTAGGTATTCCTCCTCCTTTATGTCTTCCTCTCGTTTTAGGTCTTCCTCTTCTTTTATGTCTTCCTCCTCTTTTAGGTCTTCATCCTGTTTTAGGTCTTCCTCCTCTTTTATATCTTCCTCTTCTTTTATGTCTTCCTCCTCTTTTAGGTCTTCCTCCTCTTTTATGTCTTCCTCCTCTTTTATATCTTCCTCTTCTTTTATGTCTTCCTCCTCTTTTAGGTCTTCCTCCTCTTTTAGGTCTTCCTCCTCTTTTAGGTCTTCCTCCTCTTTTATGTCTTCCTCTTCTTTTATGTCTTCCTCTTGTTTTAGGTCTTCCTCTTCTTTTACGTCTTCCTCTTGTTTTAGGTCTTCCTCTTCTTTTATGTCTTCCTCTCGTTTTAGGTCTTCCTCCTCTTTTAGGTCTTCCTCTCGTTTTAGGTCTTCCTCCTCTTTCAGGTCTTCCTCCTCTTTTAGGTCTTCCTCTTCTTTTATGTCTTCCTCCTCTTTTAGGTCTTCCTCTTCTTTTAGGTCTTCCTCCTCTTTTAGGTCTTCCTCTTCTTTTAGGCCTTCCTTTTCTTTTATGTCTTCCTCCTCTTTTAGGTATTCCTCCTCTTTTAGGTCTTCCTCTTCTTTTAGGTCTTCCTCTTCTTTTATGTCTTCCTCCTCTTTTAGGTCTTCCTCCTCTTTTATGTCTTCCTCTCGTTTTAGGTCTTCCTCTTCTTTTATGTCTTCCTCCTCTTTTAGGTCTTCCTCTCGTTTTAGGTCTTCCTCCTCTTTTAGGTCTTCCTCTTCTTTTAGGCCTTCCTCTTCTTTTATGTCTTCCTCCTCTTTTAGGTCTTCCTCCTCTTTTAGGTCTTCCTCTTCTTTTAGGTCTTCCTCTTCTTTTATGTCTTCCTCCTCTTTTAGGTCTTCCTCCTCTTTTAGGTCTTCCTCCTCTTTTAGGTATTCCTCTTCTTTTATGTCTTCCTCCTCTTTTATGTCTTCCTCCTCTTTTAGGTCTTCCTCTCGTTTTAGGTCTTCCTCCTCTTTTAGGCCTTCTTCCTCTTTTAGGTCTTACTCTTCTTGTATGTCTTCCTCCTCTTTTAGGTCTTCCTCTTCTTTTATGTCTTCCTCCTCTTTTAGGTCTTCCTCTTCTTTTAGGTCTTCCTCTTCTTTTAGGTCTTCTTCTTCTTTTAGGTCTTCCTCTTCTTTTAGGTCTTCCTCTTCTTTTAGGTCTTCTTCTTCTTTTAGGTCTTCTTCGTCTTTTATGTCTTCCTCTTCTTTTAGGTCTTCCTCCTCTTTTATGTCTTCCTCTCGTTTTAGGTCTTCCTCCTCTTTCAGGTCTTCCTCCTCTTTTTGGTCTTCCTCTTCTTTTAGGTCTTCCTCTTCTTTTATGTCTTCCTCCTCTTTTAGGTCTTCCTCCTCTTTTAGGTCTTCCTCCTCTTTTATGTCTTCCTCTCGTTTTAGGTCTTCCTCTTCTTTTATGTCTTCCTCCTCTTTTAGGTCTTCCTCCTCTTTTAGGTCTTCCTCCTCTTTTAGGTCTTCCTCCTCTTTTATGTCTTCCTCTTCTTTTAGGTCTTCCTCCTCTTTTAGGTCTTCCTCCTCTTTTATGTCTTCCTCTTCTTTTATGTCTTCTTCTTTTACGTCTTCCTCTTGTTTTAGGTCTTCCTCTTCTTTTAGGTCTTCCTCTCGTTTTAGGTCTTCCTCCTCTTTTAGGTCTTCCTCTCGTTTTAGGTCTTCCTCCTCTTTCAGGTCTTCCTCCTCTTTTAGGTCTTCCTCTTCTTTTAGGTCGTCCTCTTCTTTTAGGTCTTCCTCCTCTTTTAGGTCTTCCTCCTCTTTCAGGTCGTCCTCTTCTTTTAGGTCGTCCTCTTCTTTTATGTCTTCCTCCTCTTTTAGGTCTTCCTCCTCTTTTAGGTCTTCCTCCTCTTTTAGGTCTTCCTCCTCTTTTATGTCTTCCTCTCGTTTTAGGTCTTCCTCTTCTTTTATGTCTTCCTCCTCTTTTAGGTCTTCCTCTCGTTTTAGGTCTTCCTCCTCTTTTAGGTCTTCCTCCTCTTTTATGTCTTCCTCTTCTTTTAGGTCTTCCTCCTCTTTTAGGTCTTCCTCCTCTTTTATGTCTTCCTCTTCTTTTATGTCTTCTTCTTTTACGTCTTCCTCTTGTTTTAGGTCTTCCTCTTCTTTTATGTCTTCCTCTCGTTTTAGGTCTTCCTCCTCTTTTAGGTCTTCCTCTCGTTTTAGGTCTTCCTCCTCTTTTAGGTCTTCCTCTCGTTTTAGGTCTTCCTCCTCTTTCAGGTCTTCCTCCTCTTTTAGGTCTTCCTCTTCTTTTATGTCTTCCTCCTCTTTTTGGTCTTCCTCTTCTTTTAGGTCTTCCTCCTCTTTTAGGTCTTCCTCTTCTTTTAGGCCTTCCTCTTCTTTTATGTCTTCCTCCTCTTTTAGGTCTTCCTCCTCTTTTAGGTCTTCCTCTTCTTTTAGGTCTTCCTCTTCTTTTATGTCTTCCTCCTCTTTTAGGTCTTCCTCCTCTTTTATGTCTTCCTCTCGTTTTAGGTCTTCCTCTTCTTTTATGTCTTCCTCCTCTTTTAGGTCTTCCTCTCGTTTTAGGTCTTCCTCCTCTTTTAGGTCTTCCTCTTCTTTTAGGCCTTCCTCTTCTTTTATGTCTTCCTCCTCTTTTAGGTCTTCCTCCTCTTTTAGGTCTTCCTCTTCTTTTAGGTCTTCCTCTTCTTTTATGTCTTCCTCCTCTTTTAGGTCTTCCTCCTCTTTTAGGTCTTCCTCTTCTTTTAGGTCTTCCTCTTCTTTTATGTCTTCCTCCTCTTTTATATCTTCCTCCTCTTTTAGGTCTTCCTCTTCTTTTAGGTCTTCCTCCTCTTTTAGGTCTTCCTCTTCTTTTAGGTCTTCCTCTTCTTTTAGGTCTTCTTCTTCTTTTAGGTCTTCCTCTTCTTTTAGGTCTTCCTCTACTTTTAGGTCTTCTTCTTCTTTTAGGTCTTCTTCGTCTTTTAGGTCTTCCTCTTCTTTTAGGTCTTCCTCTTCTTTTATGTCTTCCTCTCGTTTTAGGTCTTCCTCCTCTTTCAGGTCTTCCTCCTCTTTTAGGTCTTCCTCTTCTTTTATGTCTTCCTCCTCTTTTAGGTCTCCTCTTCTTTTAGGCCTTCCTCTTCTTTTATGTCTTCCTCCTCTTTTAGGTCTTCCTCCTCTTTTAGGTCTTCCTCTTCTTTTAGGTCTTCCTCTTCTTTTATGCCTTCCTCCTCTTTTAGGTCTTCCTCCTCTTTTAGGTCTTCCTCCTCTTTTATGTCTTCCTCTCGTTTTAGGTCTTCCTCTTCTTTTATGTCTTCCTCCTCTTTTAGGTCTTCCTCTCGTTTTAGGTCTTCCTCCTCTTTTAGGTCTTCCTCTTCTTTTAGGCCTTCCTCTTCTTTTATGTCTTCCTCCTCTTTTAGGTCTTCCTCCTCTTTTAGGTCTTCCTCTTCTTTTAGGTCTTCCTCTTCTTTTATGTCTTCCTCCTCTTTTAGGTCTTCCTCCTCTTTTAGGTCTTCCTCCTCTTTTAGGTATTCCTCTTCTTTTATGTCTTCCTCCTCTTTTAGGTCTTCCTCTCGTTTTAGGTCTTCCTGCTCTTTTAGGCCTTCTTCCTCTTTTAGGTCTTACTCTTCTTTTATGTCTTCCTCCTCTTTTAGGTCTTCCTCTTCTTTTAGGTCTTCCTCCTCTTTTAGGTCTTCCTCTTCTTTTAGGTCTTCCTCTTCTTTTAGGTCTTCTTCTTCTTTTAGGTCTTCCTCTTCTTTTAGGTCTTCCTCTACTTTTAGGTCTTCTTCGTCTTTTAGGTCTTCCTCTTCTTTTAGGTCTTCCTCTTCTTTTATGTCTTCCTCTCGTTTTAGGTCTTCCTCCTCTTTCAGGTCTTCCTCCTCTTTTAGGTCTTCCTCTTCTTTTATGTCTTCCTCCTCTTTTAGGTCTCCTCTTCTTTTAGGCCTTCCTCCTCTTTTAGGTCTTCCTCCTCTTTTAGGTCTTCCTCCTCTTTTAGGTCTTCCTCTTCTTTTAGGCCTTCCTCTTCTTTTATGTCTTCCTCCTCTTTTAGGTCTTCCTCCTCTTTTAGGTCTTCCTCTTCTTTTAGGTCTTCCTCTTCTTTTATGTCTTCCTCCTCTTTTAGGTCTTCCTCCTGTTTTAGGTCTTCCTCCTCTTTTATGTCTTCCTCTTCTTTTATGTCTTCCTCCTCTTTTAGGTCTTCCTCCTCTTTTATGTCTTCCTATTCTTTTAGGTCTTCCTCTTCTTTTATGTCTTCCTCCTCTTTTATGTCTTCCTCCTCTTTTAGGTCTTCCTCCTCTTTTAGGTCTTCCTCCTCTTTTAGGTCTTCCTCTTCTTTTAGGTCTTCCTCTTCTTTTATGTCTTCCTCCTCTTTTAGGTCTTCCTCCTGTTTTAGGTCTTCCTCTTCTTTTAGGTCTTCCTCCTCTTTTAGGTCTTCCTCCTCTTTTAGGTCTTCCTCTTCTTTTATGTCTTCCTCCTCTTTTAGGTCTTCCTCCTCTTTTAGGTCTTCCTCCTCTTTTAGGTCTTCCTCCTCTTTTAGGTCTTCCTCCTCTTTTAGGTCTTCCTCCTCTTTTTGGTCTTCCTCTTCTTTTAGGTCTTCTTCCTCTTTTAGGTCTTCCTCTTCTTTTAGGCCTTCCTCTTCTTTTATGTCTTCCTCATCTTTTAGGTCTTCCTCCTCTTTTATGTCTTCCTCTTCTTTTAGGTCTTCCTCTTCTTTTATGTCTTCCTCCTCTTTTAGGTCTTCCTCCTCTTTTAGGTCTTCCTCCTCTTGTAGGTCTTCCTCCTCTTTTAGGTCTTCCTCTTCTTTTAGGTCTTCCTCTTCTTTTATGTCTTCCTCTCGTTTTAGGTCTTCCTCTTCTTTTAGGTCTTCCTCCTCTTTTAGGTCTTCCTCTTCTTTTAGGCCTTCCTCTTCTTTTATGCCTTCCTCCTCTTTTAGGTCTTCCTCCTCTTTTAGGTCTTCGTCTTCTTTTAGGTCTTCCTCCTCTTTTAGGTCTTCCTCTTCTTTTATGTCTTCCTCTCGTTTTAGGTCTTCCTCCTCTTTTAGGTCTTCCTCTCGTTTTAGGTCTTCCTCCTCTTTTAGGTCTTCCTCCTTTTAGGTCTTCCTCTTCTTTTAGGTCTTCCTCCTCTTTTAGGTCTTCCTCTTCTTTTAGGCCTTCCTCTTCTTTTATGCCTTCCTCCTCTTTTATGTCTTCCTCTTCTTTTAGGTCTTCGTCTTCTTTTAGGTCTTCCTCCTCTTTTAGGTCTTCCTCCTCTTTTATGTCTTCCTCCTCTTTTAGGTCTTCCTCTCGTTTTAGGTCTTCCTCCTCTTTTAGGTCTTCCTCTTCTTTTAGGTCTTCCTCCTCTTTTAGGTCTTCCTCTTCTTTTAGGCCTTCCTCTTCTTTTATGTCTTCCTCCTCTTTTAGGTCTTCCTCCTCTTTTAGGTCTTCCTCTCGTTTTAGGTCTTCCTCTTCTTTTATGTCTTCCTCCTCTTTTAGGTCTTCCTCCACTTTTAGATCTTCCTCTTCTTTTAGGTCTTCCTCTTCTTTTAGGTCTTCCTCTTCTTTTAGGTCTTCCTCCTCTTTTAGGTCTTCCTCTTCTTTTAGGTCTTCCTCTTCTTTTAGGTCTTCCTCTTCTTTTAGGTCTTCCTCTTCTTTTAGGTCTTCCTCTTCTTTTACGTCTTCCTCTTGTTTTAGGTCTTCCTCCTCTTTTAGGTCTTCCTCTCGTTTTAGGTCTTCCTCCTCTTTTAGGTCTTCCTCCTCTTTTAGGTCTTCCTATTCTTTTATGTCTTCCTCCTATTTTAGGTCTTCCTCTTCTTTTAGGTCTTCCTCCTCTTTTAGGTCTTCCTCTTCTTTTATGTCTTCCTCCTCTTTTAGGTCTTCCTCCTCTTTTAGGTCTTCCTCCTCTTTTAGGTCTTCCTCTTCTTTTATGTCTTCCTCTCGTTTTAGGTCTTCCTCTTCTTTTATGTCTTCCTCCTCTTTTAGGTCTTCCTCTTCTGTTATGTCTTCCTCTTCTTTTATGTCTTCCTCCTCTTTTAGGTCTTCCTCCTCTTTTATGTCTTCCTCTTCTTTTATGTCTTCCTCCTCTTTTAGGTCTTCCTCCTCTTTTATGTCTTCCTCTTCTTTTAGGTCTTCCTCTTCTTTTATGTCTTCCTCCTCTTTTAGGTCTTCCTCCTCTTTTAGGTCTTCCTCCTCTTTTAGGTCTTCCTCTTCTTTTATGTCTTCCTCCTCTTTTAGGTCTTCCTCTTCTTTTATGTCTTCATCCTCTTTTAGGTATTCCTCCTCTTTTATGTCTTCCTCTCGTTTTAGGTCTTCCTCTTCTTTTATGTCTTCCTCTCGTTTTAGGTCTTCCTCCTCTTTTAGGTCTTCCTCCTCTTTTAGGTCCTCCTCTTCTTTTATGTCTTCCTCCTCTTTTAGGTCTTCCTCCTCTTTTAGGTCTTCCTCCTCTTTTAGGTCTTCCTCTACTTTTAGGTCTTCCTCCTCTTTTAGGTCTTCCTCTTCTTTTATGTCTTCCTCTCGTTTTAGGTCTTCCTCTTCTTTTATGTCTTCCTCCTCTTTTAGGTCTTCCTCCTCTTTTAGGTCTTCCTCTTCTTTTAGGCCTTCTTCTTCTTTTCTGTCTTCCTCTTCTTTTAGGTCTTCCTCCTCTTTTAGGTCTTCCTCCTCTTTTAGGTCCTCCTCTTCTTTTATGTCTTCCTCCTCTTTTAGGTCTTCCTCCTCTTTTAGGTCTTCCTCCTCTTTTAGGTCTTCCTCTTCTTTTAGGTCTTCCTCCTCTTTTAGGTCTTCCTCTTCTTTTAGGTCTTCCTCTTCTTTTATGTCTTCCTCCTCTTTTTGGTCTTCCTCCTCTTTTAGGTCTTCCTCCTCTTTTATGTCTTCCTCTTCTTTTATGTCTTCCTCCTCTTTTAGGTCTTCCTCCTCTTTTATGTCTTCCTCTTCTTTTAGGTCTTCCTCTTCTTTTATGTCTTCCTCCTCGTTTAGGTCTTCCTCCTCTTGTAGGTCTTCCTCCTCTTTTAGGTCTTCCTCTTCTTTTAGGTCTTCCTCTTCTTTTATGTCTTCCTCTCGTTTTAGGTCTTCCTCTTCTTTTAGGTCTTCCTCCTCTTTTAGGTCTTCCTCTTCTTTTATGTCTTCCTCTCGTTTTAGGTCTTCCTCCTCTTTTAGGTCTTCCTCTCGTTTTAGGTCTTCCTCCTCTTTTAGGTCTTCCTCCTCTTTTAGGTCTTCCTCTTCTTTTAGGTCTTCCTCCTCTTTTAGGTCTTCCTCTTCTTTTAGGCCTTCCTCTTCTTTTATGTCTTCCTCCTCTTTTAGGTCTTCCTCCTCTTTTAGGTCTTCCTCTTATTTTAGGTCTTCCTCTTCTTTTATGTCTTCCTCCTCTTTTAGGTCTTCCTCCTCTTTTATGTCTTCCTCTCGTTTTAGGTCTTCCTCTTCTTTTATGTCTTCCTCCTCTTTTAGGTCTTCCTCCTCTTTTATGTCTTCCTCTTCTTTTAGGTCTTCCTCTTCTTTTATGTCTTCCTCCTCTTTTAGGTCTTCCTCCTCTTTTAGGTCTTCCTCCTCTTTTAGGTCTTCCTCTTCTTTTATGTCTTCCTCTCGTTTTAGGTCTTCCTCTTCTTTTAGGTCTTCCTCCTCTTTTAGGTCTTCTTCTTCTTTTATGTCTTCCTCCTCTTTTAGGTCTTCCTCCTCTTTTAGGTCTTCCTCCTCTTTTATGTCTTCCTCCTCTTTTAGGTCTTCCTCCTCTTTTAGGTCTTCCTCCTCTTTTAGGTCTTCCTCTTCTTTTATGTCTTCCTCTCGTTTTAGGTCTTCCTCCTCTTTTAGGTCTTCCTCCTCTTTTAGGTCTTCCTCTTCTTTTAGGTCTTCCTCTTCTTTTAGGTCTTCCTCCTCTTTTAGGTCTTCCTCTTCTTTTATGTCTTCCTCTCGTTTTAGGTCTTCCTCTTCTTTTATGTCTTCCTCTCGTTTTATGTCTTCCTCCTCTTTTAGGTCTTCCTCCTCTTTTATGTCTTCCTCCTCTTTTAGGTCTTCCTCCTCTTTTAGGTCTTCCTCTTCTTTTAGGTCTTCCTCTTCTTTTAGGTCTTCCTCCTCTTTTAGGTCTTCCTCCTCTTTTAGGTCTTCCTCTTCTTTTAGGTCTTCCTCTTCTTTTAGGTCTTCCTCCTCTTTTAGGTGTTCCTCTTCTTTTATGTCTTCCTCTCGTTTTAGGTCTTCCTCTTCTTTTATGTCTTCCTTTCGTTTTAGGTCTTCCTCCTCTTTTAGGTCTTCCTCTTCTTTTATGTCTTCCTCCTCTTTTAGGTCTTCCTCTTCTTTTAGGTCTTCCTCCTCTTTTAGGTCTCCTCTTCTTTTAGGCCCTCCTCTTCTTTTAGGTCTTCCTCCTCTTTTAGGTCTTCCTCCTCTTTTATGTCTTCCTCCTCTTTTAGGTCTTCCTCCTCTTTTAGGTCTTCCTCCTCTTTTATGTCTTCCTCTCGTTTTAGGTCTTCCTCTTCTTTTAGGTCTTCCTCCTCTTTTAGGTCTTCCTCTTCTTTTATGTCTTCCTCTCGTTTTAGGTCTTCCTCCTCTTTTAGGTCTTCCTCTTCTTTTAGGTCTTCCTCCTCTTTTAGGTCTTCCTCTTCTTTTAGGTCTTCCTCCTCTTTTAGGTCTTCCTCTTCTTTTATGTCTTCCTCTCGTTTTAGGCCTTCCTCTTCTTTTAGGTCTTCCTCCTCTTTTAGGTCTTCCTCCTCTTTTATGTCTTCCTCCTCTTTTAGGTCTTCCTCCTCTTTTATGTCTTCCTCTCGTTTTAGGTCTTCCTCTTCTTTTAGGTCTTCCTCCTCTTTTAGGTCTTCCTCTTCTTTTATGTCTTCCTCTCGTTTTAGGTCTTCCTCCTCTTTTAGGTCTTCCTCCTCTTTTAGGTCTTCCTCCTCTTTTAGGTCTTCCTCTTCTTTTAGGTCTTCCTCCTCTTTTAGGTCTTCCTCTTCTTTTAGGTCTTCCTCCTCTTTTAGGTCTTCCTCTTCTTTTAGGCCTTCCTCTTCTTTTATGTCTTCCTCCTCTTTTAGGTCTTCCTCCTCTTTTAGGTCTTCCTCTTATTTTAGGTCTTCCTCTTCTTTTATGTCTTCCTCCTCTTTTAGGTCTTCCTCCTCTTTTAGGTCTTCCTCTCGTTTTAGGTCTTCCTCCTCTTTTAGGTCTTCCTCTCGTTTTAGGTCTTCCTCTTCTTTTATGTCTTCCTCTTCTTTTATGTCTTCCTCTCGTTTTAGGTCTTCCTCTTCTTTTATGTCTTCCTCCTCTTTTAGATCTTCCTCTTCTTTTAGGTCTTCCTCTTCTTTTAGGTCTTCCTCCTCTTTTAGGTCTTCCTCTTCTTTTAGGTCTTCCTCTTCTTTTAGGTCTTCCTCTTCTTTTAGGTCTTCCTCTTCTTTTAGGTCTTCCTCTTCTTTTACGTCTTCCTCTTGTTTTAGGTCTTCCTCCTCTTTTAGGTCTTCCTCTCGTTTTAGGTCTTCCTCCTCTTTTAGGTCTTCCTCCTCTTTTAGGTCTTCCTATTCTTTTATGTCTTCCTCCTCTTTTAGGTCTTCCTCTTCTTTTAGGTCTTCCTCCTCTTTTATGTCTTCCTCCTCTTTTAGGTCTTCCTCCTCTTTTAGGTCTTCCTCCTCTTTTATGTCTTCCTCTTCTTTTAGGTCTTCCTCTTCTTTTATGTCTTCCTCCTCTTTTAGGTATTCCTCCTCTTTTAGGTCTTCCTCCTCTTTTAGGTCTTCCTCTTCTTTTATGTCTTCCTCCTCTTTTAGGTCTTCCTCTTCTTTTATGTCTTCATCCTCTTTTAGGTATTCCTCCTCTTTTATGTCTTCCTCTCGTTTTATGTCTTCCTCTCGTTTTAGGTCTTCCTCTTCTTTTATGTCTTCCTCCTCTTTTAGGTCTTCCTCCTCTTTTAGGTCTTCCTCTTCTTTTAGGCCTTCTTCTTCTTTTCTGTCTTCCTCTTCTTTTAGGTCTTCCTCCTCTTTTAGGTCTTCCTCCTCTTTTAGGTCCTCCTCTTCTTTTATGTCTTCCTCCTCTTTTAGGTCTTCCTCCTCTTTTAGGTCTTCCTCCTCTTTTAGGTCTTCCTCTTCTTTTAGGTCTTCCTCCTCTTTTAGGTCTTCCTCTTCTTTTAGGTCTTCCTCTTCTTTTAGGTCTTCCTCTTCTTTTATGTCTTCCTCCTCTTTTTGGTCTTCCTCCTCTTTTAGGTCTTCCTCCTCTTTTATGTCTTCCTCTTCTTTTATGTCTTCCTCCTCTTTTAGGTCTTCCTCCTCTTTTATGTCTTCCTCTTCTTTTAGGTCTTCCTCTTCTTTTATGTCTTCCTCCTCGTTTAGGTCTTCCTCCTCTTTTAGGTCTTCCTCCTCTTGTAGGTCTTCCTCCTCTTTTAGGTCTTCCTCTTCTTTTAGGTCTTCCTCTTCTTTTATGTCTTCCTCTCGTTTTAGGTCTTCCTCTTCTTTTATGTCTTCCTCCTCTTTTAGGTCTTCCTCTTCTTTTAGGTCTTCGTCTTCTTTTAGGTCTTCCTCCTCTTTTAGGTCTTCCTCTTCTTTTATGTCTTCCTCTCGTTTTAGGTCTTCCTCCTCTTTTAGGTCTTCCTCTCGTTTTAGGTCTTCCTCCTCTTTTAGGTCTTCCTCCTCTTTTAGGTCTTCCTCTTCTTTTAGGTCTTCCTCCTCTTTTAGGTCTTCCTCTTCTTTTAGGCCTTCCTCTTCTTTTATGTCTTCCTCCTCTTTTAGGTCTTCCTCCTCTTTTAGGTCTTCCTCCTCTTTTAGGTCTTCCTCCTCTTTTAGGTCTTCCTCTTCTTTTATGTCTTCCTCTCGTTTTAGGTCTTCCTCTTCTTTTATGTCTTCCTCCTCTTTTAGGTCTTCCTCTTCTGTTATGTCTTCCTCTTCTTTTATGTCTTCCTCCTCTTTTAGGTCTTCCTCCTCTTTTATGCCTTCCTCTTCTTTTATGTCTTCCTCCTCTTTTAGGTCTTCCTCCTCTTTTATGTCTTCCTCTTCTTTTAGGTCTTCCTCTTCTTTTATGTCTTCCTCCTCTTTTAGGTCTTCCTCCTCTTTTAGGTCTTCCTCCTCTTTTAGGTCTTCCTCTTCTTTTATGTCTTCCTCCTCTTTTAGGTCTTCCTCTTCTTTTATGTCTTCATCCTCTTTTAGGTATTCCTCCTCTTTTATGTCTTCCTCTCGTTTTATGTCTTCCTCTCGTTTTAGGTCTTCCTCTTCTTTTATGTCTTCCTCCTCTTTTAGGTCTTCCTCCTCTTTTAGGTCTTCCTCTTCTTTTAGGCCTTCTTCTTCTTTTCTGTCTTCCTCTTCTTTTAGGTCTTCCTCCTCTTTTAGGTCTTCCTCCTCTTTTAGGTCCTCCTCTTCTTTTATGTCTTCCTCCTCTTTTAGGTCTTCCTCCTCTTTTAGGTCTTCCTCCTCTTTTAGGTCTTCCTCTTCTTTTAGGTCTTCCTCCTCTTTTAGGTCTTCCTCTTCTTTTAGGTCTTCCTCTTCTTTTAGGTCTTCCTCTTCTTTTATGTCTTCCTCCTCTTTTTGGTCTTCCTCCTCTTTTAGGTCTTCCTCCTCTTTTATGTCTTCCTCTTCTTTTATGTCTTCCTCCTCTTTTAGGTCTTCCTCCTCTTTTATGTCTTCCTCTTCTTTTAGGTCTTCCTCCTCTTTTAGGTCTTCCTCTTCTTTTATGTCTTCCTCCTCGTTTAGGTCTTCCTCCTCTTTTAGGTCTTCCTCCTCTTGTAGGTCTTCCTCCTCTTTTAGGTCTTCCTCTTCTTTTAGGTCTTCCTCTTCTTTTATGTCTTCCTCTCGTTTTAGGTCTTCCTCTTCTTTTAGGTCTTCCTCCTCTTTTAGGTCTTCCTCTTCTTTTAGGTCTTCGTCTTCTTTTAGGTCTTCCTCCTCTTTTAGGTCTTCCTCTTCTTTTATGTCTTCCTCTCGTTTTAGGTCTTCCTCCTCTTTTAGGTCTTCCTCTTCTTTTAGGTCTTCCTCCTCTTTTAGGTCTTCCTCTTCTTTTAGGCCTTCCTCTTCTTTTATGTCTTCCTCCTCTTTTAGGTCTTCCTCCTCTTTTAGGTCTTCCTCTTATTTTAGGTCTTCCTCTTCTTTTATGTCTTCCTCCTCTTTTAGGTCTTCCTCCTCTTTTATGTCTTCCTCTTCTTTTAGGTCTTCCTCTTCTTTTATGTCTTCCTCCTCTTTTAGGTCTTCCTCTTCTTTTAGGTCTTCCTCCTCTTTTAGGTCTTCTTCTTCTTTTATGTCTTCCTCCTCTTTTAGGTCTTCCTCCTCTTTTAGGTCTTCCTCCTCTTTTATGTCTTCCTCCTCTTTTAGGTCTTCCTCCTCTTTTAGGTCTTCCTCCTCTTTTAGGTCTTCCTCTTCTTTTATGTCTTCCTCTCGTTTTAGGTCTTCCTCCTCTTTTAGGTCTTCCTCCTCTTTTAGGTCTTCCTCTTCTTTTAGGTCTTCCTCTTCTTTTAGGTCTTCCTCCTCTTTTAGGTCTTCCTCTTCTTTTATGTCTTCCTCTCGTTTTATGTCTTCCTCCTCTTTTAGGTCTTCCTCCTCTTTTATGTCTTCCTCCTCTTTTAGGTCTTCCTCCTCTTTTAGGTCTTCCTCTTCTTTTAGGTCTTCCTCCTCTTTTAGGTCTTCCTCTTCTTTTAGGTCTTCCTCTTCTTTTAGGTCTTCCTCCTCTTTTAGGTCTTCCTCCTCTTTTAGGTCTTCCTCTTCTTTTAGGTCTTCCTCTTCTTTTAGGTCTTCCTCCTCTTTTAGGTGTTCCTCTTCTTTTATGTCTTCCTCTCGTTTTAGGTCTTCCTCTTCTTTTATGTCTTCCTTTCGTTTTAGGTCTTCCTCCTCTTTTAGGTCTTCCTCTTCTTTTATGTCTTCCTCCTCTTTTAGGTCTTCCTCTTCTTTTAGGTCTTCCTCCTCTTTTAGGTCTCCTCTTCTTTTAGGCCTTCCTCTTCTTTTAGGTCTTCCTCCTCTTTTAGGTCTTCCTCCTCTTTTATGTCTTCCTCCTCTTTTAGGTCTTCCTCCTCTTTTAGGTCTTCCTCCTCTTTTATGTCTTCCTCTCGTTTTAGGTCTTCCTCTTCTTTTAGGTCTTCCTCCTCTTTTAGGTCTTCCTCTTCTTTTATGTCTTCCTCTCGTTTTAGGTCTTCCTCCTCTTTTAGGTCTTCCTCCTCTTTTAGGTCTTCCTCTTCTTTTATGTCTTCCTCTCGTTTTAGGCCTTCCTCTTCTTTTAGGTCTTCCTCCTCTTTTAGGTCTTCCTCCTCTTTTATGTCTTCCTCCTCTTTTAGGTCTTCCTCCTCTTTTATGTCTTCCTCTCGTTTTAGGTCTTCCTCTTCTTTTAGGTCTTCCTCTTCTTTTATGTCTTCCTCTCGTTTTAGGTCTTCCTCCTCTTTTAGGTCTTCCTCCTCTTTTAGGTCTTCCTCCTCTTTTAGGTCTTCCTCTTCTTTTAGGTCTTCCTCCTCTTTTAGGTCTTCCTCCTCTTTTATGTCTTCCTCTTCTTTTAGGTCTTCCTCTTCTTTTATGTCTTCCTCCTCTTTTAGGTCTTCCTCCTCTTTTAGGTCTTCCTCCTCTTTTAGGTCTTCCTCTTCTTTTATGTCTTCCTCCTCTTTTAGGTCTTCCTCTTCTTTTATGTCTTCATCCTCTTTTAGGTATTCCTCCTCTTTTATGTCTTCCTCTCGTTTTAGGTCTTCCTCTTCTTTTATGTCTTCCTCTCGTTTTAGGTCTTCCTCCTCTTTTAGGTCTTCCTCCTCTTTTAGGTCCTCCTCTTCTTTTATGTCTTCCTCCTCTTTTAGGTCTTCCTCCTCTTTTAGGTCTTCCTCCTCTTTTAGGTCTTCCTCTACTTTTAGGTCTTCCTCCTCTTTTAGGTCTTCCTCTTCTTTTATGTCTTCCTCTCGTTTTAGGTCTTCCTCTTCTTTTATGTCTTCCTCCTCTTTTAGGTCTTCCTCCTCTTTTAGGTCTTCCTCTTCTTTTAGGCCTTCTTCTTCTTTTCTGTCTTCCTCTTCTTTTAGGTCTTCCTCCTCTTTTAGGTCTTCCTCCTCTTTTAGGTCCTCCTCTTCTTTTATGTCTTCCTCCTCTTTTAGGTCTTCCTCCTCTTTTAGGTCTTCCTCCTCTTTTAGGTCTTCCTCTTCTTTTAGGTCTTCCTCCTCTTTTAGGTCTTCCTCTTCTTTTAGGTCTTCCTCTTCTTTTAGGTCTTCCTCTTCTTTTATGTCTTCCTCCTCTTTTTGGTCTTCCTCCTCTTTTAGGTCTTCCTCCTCTTTTATGTCTTCCTCTTCTTTTATGTCTTCCTCCTCTTTTAGGTCTTCCTCCTCTTTTATGTCTTCCTCTTCTTTTAGGTCTTCCTCTTCTTTTATGTCTTCCTCCTCGTTTAGGTCTTCCTCCTCTTGTAGGTCTTCCTCCTCTTTTAGGTCTTCCTCTTCTTTTAGGTCTTCCTCTTCTTTTATGTCTTCCTCTCGTTTTAGGTCTTCCTCTTCTTTTAGGTCTTCCTCCTCTTTTAGGTCTTCCTCTTCTTTTAGGTCTTCGTCTTCTTTTAGGTCTTCCTCCTCTTTTAGGTCTTCCTCTTCTTTTATGTCTTCCTCTCGTTTTAGGTCTTCCTCCTCTTTTAGGTCTTCCTCTCGTTTTAGGTCTTCCTCCTCTTTTAGGTCTTCCTCCTCTTTTAGGTCTTCCTCTTCTTTTAGGTCTTCCTCCTCTATTAGGTCTTCCTCTTCTTTTAGGCCTTCCTCTTCTTTTATGTCTTCCTCCTCTTTTAGGTCTTCCTCCTCTTTTAGGTCTTCCTCTTATTTTAGGTCTTCCTCTTCTTTTATGTCTTCCTCCTCTTTTAGGTCTTCCTCCTCTTTTATGTCTTCCTCTCGTTTTAGGTCTTCCTCTTCTTTTATGTCTTCCTCCTCTTTTAGGTCTTCCTCCTCTTTTATGTCTTCCTCTTCTTTTAGGTCTTCCTCTTCTTTTATGTCTTCCTCCTCTTTTAGGTCTTCCTCCTCTTTTAGGTCTTCCTCCTCTTTTAGGTCTTCCTCCTCTTTTAGGTCTTCCTCTTCTTTTATGTCTTCCTCTCGTTTTAGGTCTTCCTCCTCTTTTAGGTCTTCCTCCTCTTTTAGGTCTTCCTCTTCTTTTAGGTCTTCCTCTTCTTTTAGGTCTTCCTCCTCTTTTAGGTCTTCCTCTTCTTTTAGGTCTTCCTCTTCTTTTAGGTCTTCCTCCTCTTTGAGGTCTTCCTCCTCTTTTATGTCTTCTTCCTCTTTTAGGTCTTCCTCCTCTTTTAGGTCTTCCTCCTCTTTTAGGTCTTCCTCTTCTTTTATGTCTTCCTCTCGTTTTAGGTCTTCCTCCTCTTTTAGGTCTTCCTCCTCTTTTAGGTCTTCCTCTTCTTTTAGGTCTTCCTCTTCTTTTAGGTCTTCCTCCTCTTTTAGGTCTTCCTCTTCTTTTATGTCTTCCTCTCGTTTTAGGTCTTCCTCTTCTTTTATGTCTTCCTCTCGTTTTATGTCTTCCTCCTCTTTTATGTCTTCCTCCTCTTTTATGTCTTCCTCCTCTTTTAGGTCTTCCTCCTCTTTTAGGTCTTCCTCTTCTTTTAGGTCTTCCTCTTCTTTTAGGTCTTCCTCCTCTTTTAGGTCTTCCTCCTCTTTTAGGTCTTCCTATTCTTTTATGTCTTCCTCCTCTTTTAGGTCTTCCTCCACTTTTAGATCTTCCTCTTCTTTTAGGTCTTCCTCTTCTTTTAGGTCTTCCTCCTCTTTTAGGTCTTCCTCTTCTTTTAGGTCTTCCTCTTCTTTTAGGTCTTCCTCTTCTTTTAGGTCTTCCTCTTCTTTTAGGTCTTCCTCTTCTTTTACGTCTTCCTCTTGTTTTAGGTCTTCCTCCTCTTTTAGGTCTTCCTCTCGTTTTAGGTCTTCCTCCTCTTTTAGGTCTTCCTCCTCTTTTAGGTCTTCCTATTCTTTTATGTCTTCCTCCTCTTTTAGGTCTTCCTCTTCTTTTAGGTCTTCCTCCTCTTTTATGTCTTCCTCCTCTTTTAGGTCTTCCTCCTCTTTTAGGTCTTCCTCCTCTTTTAGGTCTTCCTCTTCTTTTATGTCTTCCTCTCGTTTTAGGTCTTCCTCTTCTTTTATGTCTTCCTCCTCTTTTAGGTCTTCCTCTTCTGTTATGTCTTCCTCTTCTTTTATGTCTTCCTCCTCTTTTAGGTCTTCCTCCTCTTTTATGTCTTCCTCTTCTTTTATGTCTTCCTCCTCTTTTAGGTCTTCCTCCTCTTTTATGTCTTCCTCTTCTTTTAGGTCTTCCTCTTCTTTTATGTCTTCCTCCTCTTTTAGGTCTTCCTCCTCTTTTAGGTCTTCCTCCTCTTTTAGGTCTTACTCTTCTTTTATGTCTTCCTCCTCTTTTAGGTCTTCCTCTTCTTTTATGTCTTCATCCTCTTTTAGGTATTCCTCCTCTTTTATGTCTTCCTCTCGTTTTATGTCTTCCTCTCGTTTTAGGTCTTCCTCTTCTTTTATGTCTTCCTCCTCTTTTAGGTCTTCCTCCTCTTTTAGGTCTTCCTCTTCTTTTAGGCCTTCTTCTTCTTTTCTGTCTTCCTCTTCTTTTAGGTCTTCCTCCTCTTTTAGGTCTTCCTCCTCTTTTAGGTCCTCCTCTTCTTTTATGTCTTCCTCCTCTTTTAGGTCTTCCTCCTCTTTTAGGTCTTCCTCTTCTTTTAGGTCTTCCTCCTCTTTTAGGTCTTCCTCTTCTTTTAGGTCTTCCTCTTCTTTTAGGTCTTCCTCTTCTTTTATGTCTTCCTCCTCTTTTTGGTCTTCCTCCTCTTTTAGGTCTTCCTCCTCTTTTATGTCTTCCTCTTCTTTTATGTCTTCCTCCTCTTTTAGGTCTTCCTCCTCTTTTATGTCTTCCTCTTCTTTTAGGTCTTCCTCTTCTTTTATGTCTTCCTCCTCGTTTAGGTCTTCCTCCTCTTTTAGGTCTTCCTCTTCTTTTAGGTCTTCCTCTTCTTTTATGTCTTCCTCTCGTTTTAGGTCTTCCTCTTCTTTTAGGTCTTCCTCCTCTTTTAGGTCTTCCTCTTCTTTTAGGTCTTCCTCTTCTTTTATGTCTTCCTCTCGTTTTAGGTCTTCCTCCTCTTTTAGGTCTTCCTCTCGTTTTAGGTCTTCCTCCTCTTTTAGGTCTTCCTCCTCTTTTAGGTCTTCCTCTTCTTTTAGGTCTTCCTCCTCTTTTAGGTCTTCCTCTTCTTTTAGGCCTTCCTCTTCTTTTATGTCTTCCTCCTCTTTTAGGTCTTCCTCCTCTTTTAGGTCTTCCTCTTATTTTAGGTCTTCCTCTTCTTTTATGTCTTCCTCCTCTTTTAGGTCTTCCTCCTCTTTTATGTCTTCCTCTTCTTTTAGGTCTTCCTCTTCTTTTATGTCTTCCTCCTCTTTTAGGTCTTCCTCCTCTTTTAGGTCTTCCTCCTCTTTTAGGTCTTCCTCTTCTTTTATGTCTTCCTCTCGTTTTAGGTCTTCCTCTTCTTTTAGGTCTTCCTCCTCTTTTAGGTCTTCTTCTTCTTTTATGTCTTCCTCCTCTTTTAGGTCTTCCTCCTCTTTTAGGTCTTCCTCCTCTTTTATGTCTTCCTCCTCTTTTAGGTCTTCCTCCTCTTTTAGGTCTTCCTCCTCTTTTAGGTCTTCCTCTTCTTTTATGTCTTCCTCTCGTTTTAGGTCTTCCTCCTCTTTTAGGTCTTCCTCCTCTTTTAGGTCTTCCTCTTCTTTTAGGTCTTCCTCTTCTTTTAGGTCTTCCTCCTCTTTTAGGTCTTCCTCTTCTTTTATGTCTTCCTCTCGTTTTAGGTCTTCCTCTTCTTTTATGTCTTCCTCTCGTTTTATGTCTTCCTCCTCTTTTAGGTCTTCCTCCTCTTTTATGTCTTCCTCCTCTTTTAGGTCTTCCTCCTCTTTTAGGTCTTCCTCTTCTTTTAGGTCTTCCTCCTCTTTTAGGTCTTCCTCTTCTTTTAGGTCTTCCTCTTCTTTTAGGTCTTCCTCCTCTTTTAGGTCTTCCTCCTCTTTTAGGTCTTCCTCTTCTTTTAGGTCTTCCTCTTCTTTTAGGTCTTCCTCCTCTTTTAGGTGTTCCTCTTCTTTTATGTCTTCCTCTCGTTTTAGGTCTTCCTCTTCTTTTATGTCTTCCTTTTGTTTTAGGTCTTCCTCCTCTTTTAGGTCTTCCTCTTCTTTTATGTCTTCCTCCTCTTTTAGGTCTTCCTCTTCTTTTAGGTCTTCCTCCTCTTTTAGGTCTCCTCTTCTTTTAGGCCTTCCTCTTCTTTTAGGTCTTCCTCCTCTTTTAGGTCTTCCTCCTCTTTTATGTCTTCCTCCTCTTTTAGGTCTTCCTCCTCTTTTAGGTCTTCCTCCTCTTTTATGTCTTCCTCTCGTTTTAGGTCTTCCTCTTCTTTTAGGTCTTCCTCCTCTTTTAGGTCTTCCTCTTCTTTTATGTCTTCCTCTCGTTTTAGGTCTTCCTCCTCTTTTAGGTCTTCCTCCTCTTTTAGGTCTTCCTCTTCTTTTATGTCTTCCTCTCGTTTTAGGCCTTCCTCTTCTTTTAGGTCTTCCTCCTCTTTTAGGTCTTCCTCCTCTTTTATGTCTTCCTCCTCTTTTAGGTCTTCCTCCTCTTTTATGTCTTCCTCTCGTTTTAGGTCTTCCTCTTCTTTTAGGTCTTCCTCCTCTTTTAGGTCTTCCTCTTCTTTTATGTCTTCCTCTCGTTTTAGGTCTTCCTCCTCTTTTAGGTCTTCCTCCTCTTTTAGGTCTTCCTCCTCTTTTAGGTCTTCCTCTTCTTTTAGGTCTTCCTCCTCTTTTAGGTCTTCCTCTTCTTTTAGGCCTTCCTCTTCTTTTATGCCTTCCTCTTCTTTTATGTCTTCCTCCTCTTTTAGGTCTTCCTCCTCTTTTATGTCTTCCTCCTCTTTTAGGTCTTCCTCTCGTTTTAGGTCTTCCTCCTCTTTTAGGTCTTCCTCTTCTTTTAGGTCTTCCTCCTCTTTTAGGTCTTCCTCTTCTTTTATGTCTTCCTCTCGTTTTAGGTCTTCCTCTTCTTTTATGTCTTCCTCTCGTTTTAGGTCTTCCTCCTCTTTTAGGTCTTCCTCTTCTTTTATGTCTTCCTCTTCTTTTATGTCTTCCTCCTCTTTTAGGTCTTCCTCTTCTTTTATGTCTTCCTCTTCTTTTTTGTCTTCCTCCTCTTTTAGGTCTTCCTCTTCTTTTATGTCTTCCTCTCGTTTTAGGTCTTCCTCTTCTTTTATGTCTTCCTCCTCTTTTAGGTCTTCCTCCACTTTTAGATCTTCCTCTTCTTTTAGGTCTTCCTCTTCTTTTAGGTCTTCCTCCTCTTTTAGGTCTTCCTCTTCTTTTAGGTCTTCCTCTTCTTTTAGGTCTTCCTCTTCTTTTAGGTCTTCTTCTTTTACGTCTTCCTCTTGTTTTAGGTCTTCCTCCTCTTTTAGGTCTTCCTCTCGTTTTAGGTCTTCCTCCTCTTTTAGGTCTTCCTCCTCTTTTAGGTCTTCCTCTTCTTTTATGTCTTCCTCCTCTTTTAGGTCTTCCTCTTCTTTTAGGTCTTCCTCCTCTTTTAGGTCTTCCTCTTCTTTTATGTCTTCCTCCTCTTTTAGGTCTTCCTCCTCTTTTAGGTCTTCCTCTTCTTTTATGTCTTCCTCTCGTTTTAGGTCTTCCTCTTCTTTTATGTCTTCCTCCTCTTTTAGGTCTTCCTCTTCTGTTATGTCTTCCTCTTCTTTTATGTCTTCCTCCTCTTTTAGGTCTTCCTCCTCTTTTATGTCTTCCTCTTCTTTTATGTCTTCCTCCTCTTTTAGGTCTTCCTCCTCTTTTATGTCTTCCTCTTCTTTTAGGTCTTCCTCTTCTTTTATGTCTTCCTCCTCTTTTAGGTCTTCCTCCTCTTTTAGGTCTTCCTCTTTTAGGTCTTCCTCTTCTTTTAGGTCTTCCTCTTCTTTTAGGCCTTCCTCTTCTTTTATGTCTTCCTCCTCTTTTAGGTCTTCCTCCTCTTTTATGTCTTCCTCTTCTTTTAGGTCTTCCTCTTCTTTTATGTCTTCCTCCTCTTTTAGGTATTCCTCCTCTTTTATGTCTTCCTCTCGTTTTAGGTCTTCCTCTTCTTTTATGTCTTCCTCTCGTTTTAGGTCTTCCTCCTCTTTTAGGTCTTCCTCCTCTTTTAGGTCCTCCTCTTCTTTTATGTCTTCCTCCTCTTTTAGGTCTTCCTCCTCTTTTAGGTCTTCCTCCTCTTTTAGGTCTTCCTCTACTTTTAGGTCTTCCTCCTCTTTTAGGTCTTCCTCTTCTTTTAGGTCTTCCTCTTCTTTTATGTCTTCCTCTCGTTTTAGGTCTTCCTCTTCTTTTATGTCTTCCTCCTCTTTTAGGTCTTCCTCCTCTTTTAGGTCTTCCTCTTCTTTTAGGCCTTCTTCTTCTTTTCTGTCTTCCTCTTCTTTTAGGTCTTCCTCCTCTTTTTGGTCTTCCTCCTCTTTTAGGTCCTCCTCTTCTTTTATGTCTTCCTCCTCTTTTAGGTCTTGCTCCTCTTTTAGGTCTTCCTCCTCTTTTAGGTCTTCCTCTTCTTTTAGGTCTTCCTCCTCTTTTAGGTCTTCCTCTTCTTTTAGGTCTTCCTCTTCTTTTAGGTCTTCCTCTTCTTTTATGTCTTCCTCCTCTTTTTGGTCTTCCTCCTCTTTTAGGTCTTCCTCCTCTTTTATGTCTTCCTCTTCTTTTATGTCTTCCTCCTCTTTTAGGTCTTCCTCCTCTTTTATGTCTTCCTCTTCTTTTAGGTCTTCCTCTTCTTTTATGTCTTCCTCCTCTTTTAGGTCTTCCTCCTCTTTTAGGTCTTCCTCCTCTTTTAGGTCTTCCTCCTCTTGTAGGTCTTCCTCCTCTTTTAGGTCTTCCTCTTCTTTTAGGTCTTCCTCTTCTTTTATGTCTTCCTCTCGTTTTAGGTCTTCCTCTTCTTTTAGGTCTTCCTCCTCTTTTAGGTCTTCCTCTTCTTTTAGGTCTTCGTCTTCTTTTAGGTCTTCCTCCTCTTTTAGGTCTTCCTCTTCTTTTATGTCTTCCTCTCGTTTTAGGTCTTCCTCCTCTTTTAGGTCTTCCTCTCGTTTTAGGTCTTCCTCCTCTTTTAGGTCTTCCTCCTCTTTTAGGTCTTCCTCTTCTTTTAGGTCTTCCTCCTCTTTTAGGTCTTCCTCTTCTTTTAGGCCTTCCTCTTCTTTTATGTCTTCCTCCTCTTTTAGGTCTTCCTCCTCTTTTAGGTCTTCCTCTTATTTTAGGTCTTCCTCTTCTTTTATGTCTTCCTCCTCTTTTAGGTCTTCCTCCTCTTTTATGTCTTCCTCTTCTTTTAGGTCTTCCTCTTCTTTTATGTCTTCCTCCTCTTTTAGGTCTTCCTCCTCTTTTATGTCTTCCTCTTCTTTTAGGTCTTCCTCCTCTTTTAGGTCTTCCTCTTCTTTTAGGTCTTCCTCTTCTTTTAGGTCTTCCTCCTCTTTTAGGTCTTCCTCCTCGTTTATGTCTTCCTCCTCTTTTATGTCTTCCTCCTCTTTTAGGTCTTCCTCCTCTTTTAGGTCTTCCTCTTCTTTTAGGTCTTCCTCCTCTTTTAGGTCTTCCTCTTCTTTTAGGTCTTCCTCCTCTTTTAGGTCTTCCTCTTCTTTTAGGTCTTCCTCCTCTTTTAGGTCTTCCTCCTCTTTTATGTCTTCCTCCTCTTTTAGGTCTTCCTCCTCTTTTATGTCTTCCTCCTCTTTTAGGTCTTCCTCCTCTTTTAGGTCTTCCTCTTCTTTTAGGTCTTCCTCCTCTTTTAGGTCTTCCTCTTCTTTTAGGTCTTCCTCTTCTTTTAGGTCTTCCTCTTCTTTTATGTCTTCCTCTCGTTTTAGGTCTTCCTCTTCTTTTATGTCTTCCTTTCGTTTTAGGTCTTCCTCCTCTTTTAGGTCTTCCTCCTCTTTTAGGTCTTCCTCTTCTTTTGGGTCTTCCTCCTCTTTTAGGTCTCCTCTTCTTTTAGGCCTTCCTCTTCTTTTAGGTCTTCCTCCTCTTTTAGGTCTTCCTCCTCTTTTAGGTCTTCCTCCTCTTTTAGGTCTTCCTCTCGTTTTAGGTCTTCCTCTTCTTTTAGGTCTTCCTCCTCTTTTAGGTCTTCCTCTTCTTTTATGTCTTCCTCTCGTTTTAGGTCTTCCTCCTCTTTTAGGTCTTCCTCCTCTTTTAGGTCTTCCTCTTCTTTTATGTCTTCCTCTCGTTTTAGGCCTTCCTCTTCTTTTAGGTCTTCCTCCTCTTTTAGGTCTTCCTCCTCTTTTATGTCTTCCTCTCGTTTTAGGTCTTCCTCTTCTTTTAGGTCTTCCTCCTCTTTTAGGTCTTCCTCTTCTTTTATGTCTTCCTCTCGTTTTAGGTCTTCCTCCTCTTTTAGGTCTTCCTCCTCTTCACTGAAAGAAAAAATCTGTTGGATTAACATAAAAAAAGTATGGACATCGGTTGCATATAATAAAATCATGTTATGTCAACATGAATATTGCACATAAAAAAATCACGTTACATTGTAATGAATATCTCCTGTTCACTACACCTAAGAATTTTACATTAGACAAACGTGACTTTATCATGCAATTTTCCACAATTTGTTCACCTTGAACAAACAATAAAATCGTGTTTTAGCAGCACAATTATTTCATTGAAATATAGATAATTTTACTAGATTGAAAGTGCATAATAAAAATACAATTGCTGATAATTTTAATGTCTAAAAAAGCATATTCTGCCAATATTTATTTGCAAGAATCACATGCATTATTACAATTCAAACACAGGACACTGAACACAAATTTAAGGCTCAACCCTTTTATTAATTAAACAAGAATATACTTTTACACAACAATTATCTGAACAATGACGACAAAAACAGACTGCGGAACAATAAAATAAAAAAAATCAGCAATAACACGATGAAGCCATGAAAGCTAAGGTAAGAACAATAATCAGTATGGAAAATTGGTGAACTATGAATATGAATATCATCAAGTCGAACAGGAAAACATTTTTAACCACTTACTTCCCGCCTTAAACGAGTGCATTTTCTCCAGTTCAGCTTTACCCAAATCTAAAAGTTGCAACCTAAAGCCAGTGTAACGCCTCATTCAAAAGCTAAGACCTACAAAATGGATCTGAACTCATCTTTTTCCTTGTGTTGTTACCATCACTTTTTCCACATTATTTTACACCTAATTTGCGTTTTTGTCTCGTGTTCAGTTTTTGTCACTTTTAATTGTTACATTTTTGTCATTCTTTTCTTTAGTTAATCTCACATTATTGGTTGAGTTTTTGAAAATTTACTTGTTTTTTCCACTTTTGTGTTGCACTTCAATCGCGGTTTTTTTAACAATTTTTGATGACTCATTTTCCATAAGCTTTTAGATTTGGGTAAAGCCAATCCGGTCCGGGTGGAGGTTAAGGTTCCATCTTTACTCAAAGAGTCGGATCTTCAAGGCCTGAGCCCTTTTGGACAGCACTTTGCCTTCCAACTCCATTACAACTTTCTGTATTACCTCAAAGGTGTATCTGAGATGAGGAGGGTAGTCCAGGTTTAAGTTGTAAATAAGGCCAAACAGCATGGCAACCGCCACCCCCACACTTGGTAGGTCAACCACCACGGCCTGGCCTTCAAGGACAACGAGGATGTCCTCTTCCCCATCACCGCCACTTTCCCTGATGAGGAAAATTGCCACCGTGGTGTCCTCAATGGCCTCCTGGATTGCAGCACGGTCTTCTTTCTACGGAACACAGTTTTATAGAAACAAAATATTACCAATCACCACCTGAAGGGGAGGCAGAAAGCTTTCATAGCTTTCTTTAAACACTTAATCATGTATACTGTATAGTGCTATTCACCGCACAAGAGCACAGAGTGCTTCAAAACACTTTAAAAGTATAAATTAACATGTTATAATAAAAATGCAATAAAAAGTTAAATGTAGAACCTGTGAGAATAAATAGTCCCCCAGACCCTTAACAAAACTCAGGCATTAAAAAGAGTCAGGGGTGAAAAAGGTGAGAAGTTTACAACCCCTCTAGGAAAATATTGAACATTTTCAATATTTGGCATTTAAAAGCATTAACCTGATGCATTTTTAGTGAAAAATCAAGCAGAATTAAAAGACAGTGTGAATGTCAGGGATTGATTGAGGTCTTTTTGCCAGCGAATCAAATGAACTGGCCCCACTACTTCAACTACTAGCCCAGGAATGTGACTTTTGGTTTGAAAAATTAAGGTAAAAGAATTTACTTGTACTTAAATTAGGCAAAGTAACAGTTGTGATGCAAAAGAAATCCATAAAAATAAAAAAAAATAAAAAATTCTTATTCAAGATGTTCTTCATCTCAAAGGAACTTTAATACATATCAGAAAATAGTACAAATTCATGTCTAAATACAAACTACTCTAAGATAAGACCTATTTTAATTGATTTAATTTAAGTGTCACCAAATTGTTATTTTAAATTTATCAGAGTTCTTTAATGAAGTTCATTTTCATGTCTTACAGTGCTAAGGTGTTAAGGTTGCTCAGGCTGATGTGCTTTTTTTCCCACGTTGATGAATGGCCATTGAAGGCATCACCATGCACGATGCAGGAGTTGTCTCGCACTTTTTTTTACCCACAGCCCTAGAGTCTGATTATGTTCAGTTTGTAGTTAAAGAATAATATTATAATAATACTATATAATATATAATATTAAAAAATAGGCGACTAATTTCTCCAGGATCTTGGATTCAAATAAGGTCTTGGAGATGGGCCTGTAGTTTAGCATTAATGTGTGGTCTAGGTTCGGTTTCTTTAGGAACGGCTGGGCAGCTGCCTGCTTAAAATAGGACAGAAACACTCCTGAATGCAGAGAAGAGTTAATGATAGTGAGGAGACTGGGGCCCACTGTGGAGAAAACCTTGCAAGAACATCAAGATGACTTAAGGACATTTTCAGGGAGCCAAACAGCTCTCAAGTTCATAACAGTGGTAGGAGAGAAACTGCTCTGCTGTGGAGGAGGAACCAGACAGTTAACATGAGGGGAGGGGGAAGGAATGATGTTAGATCATCACACTCATTACCATGTCCACAAAAAAGCCAGAAAGCCATCACAGCCCTCTTTAGAAAATACAGCAACACGAGGAGAAGGACGGGAGACAATAAGTGTTGATGTTCTCGAAGTGCATCCTGTGGTTGTTCTTACTGGGATTAAACTGTCAACTCAACAATACATCAGTTGGACTCACCTCATATTCTCTGAACAGGTGTGCTGGGTCCTCCTGGAGATATATGCACAGTCCCTTTAGGATGAGTTTTCTGAGAATGTCAATGTCCTCTGTCTGGAAAGAGAGTTACTTTATTAACTGATTTGGGACTTACACAAATTTTCCAATTTATTTGACTCGCCAAGGATCAAACCTATTCAAGATCTGGTATATTTCATTTTAAAATACAAATTTTGCTTGGGTATTGCTGAAAGTTGAAGAACTTATTGAGGTAGTTATGATTTTGGACATTAAAGATCAGTGTAATCCTCATTGTGAGGGGTTACAAGGTCGAAATTTCCCACAGCAGAAAATGTATTATTTTTTTGAACGCATATTATTTTTTGTAGAAAAACATTTGATCTCATTGATCCCTACAACTAGAGTGAACTACTAACTGCAACACAAATCATAAATAAATACAATTCTGACTTTGGTTTTCAAAGTCTGCTCACGTGTCTGAATAGTTGGTAGCAAGATTGATTTTCGGGCATTATTGCTTTTTTTGGTAATGTCAGACTGAAAAAAAAATTACACTGGCTCCCTTAACATACAAGATTGGTATGTGGAACTTTAAACTGCAAATAAATTATGAGAGGTTTGGAATTAGTGCATTTAAGGCGTTTGTATTAATGACATAATGAATGCTCCTCAAAACAGACACACATTTCCCTAGTAGGGCATAAAAGTACAATCAACACTTGCCCTCTCGATCTCTTCCAGGATGTTCTTCAGTTTGGCTCCAATCACTCCTCCTCGTTTCCCGAATAACTTGATCATTTTGACTGTATGAATATCCAGCTGGGAGAGAAATCTGGACTGGAGCAGCATGGTAGTTATCCTCTTAAATTCGGCATTTATCTGTAAGCACACAGATAAAGCATTAATACTCAAAACTGCAAAAAATGTCAATGAAAAGTCAAGGGAACAAAACCATATTAGGTACATGTATCGTTTATAATTTGAAAAAAATAAAAAACATGCCAAAGTATCACAAACCTCACTCATGTGAAAGAATGCTGGCCATCTGGTCTTGAAGTCCTGGACCATTGGCTCCTCGGAAATGACTTCTCTTCTCCTATAAGAAAAGGTTTTCTCCATTTTTCTTTTGATCACCTCCCTGTTTGTCCTCGTCACATCATCAACAAGTTCAACTCTCACTTTTTCCAGGCTTGTGTCGGATTCTCCAATGGGATGCGGGGGGCAATAATTAACCTCTGACCGCCGAGGTTTCTTTATGGAAGCTGCAGGACTTGCTTTTCCTGCTGGCTTGTTCTTCATGGAATTGATACTCACTTCAGTACATCCCAGTTTTCTCAGCTGCGTGCGGTACATAGAAAGCTTATTTCCCAAACTGGTCTTCCATCCTGCATGCCCAGTGAGAGAACCTTTCTCACTCAAGCAAGGATGCTTCGATACAAGGGCCTTCGCCACAGCATTTAATTCCTTGCCACTACAGTAAAGTTTGTATTTGATCATTTCTTGCACCAGGGTCTCAAGAATGTTTGATTTAAGTTTTGGATCAGGAATGAGGAGAGTGCCATCCTTTTTGTATGTCACATTGCCTCTGTCAAGTTTCAGCTCTGAATCATAAGAAAACTGGGGCACAGGAAAATTGACTGGCCATGATGTTCTTGAGCTTGAAGAATCCGAAGAGGACAGAATATCTGTGTCAACAGACCCACAGGACACTGACACTGAACAAGGTGAAAGCGGAGCCTGAACTACGGAATGACTGACAGAAGCCTCATCACACTGGGAACTCTCAATCTGGATTACTTTAATTGTCCCCTTATCCTTGAGTTCCTCCACTCTTGTTAGGTTTGTAAACACGTTTCCAAAATGCTCATCCATAAACTGGAGTCTGAAGGTATAGTTGAGGTTGCACTGTCTCTTTACCTCCTGAACCACTTCATCAACAGATCTTGGAAAACCACGTTCAAACACCAGTCTTTGAGAGTTTTCAGCATCCAAGATAACTCTTAACACTAGGAAGGCAGCCATTGATGATCTCTTAATCTGTGGAGGAAATACAGAACAGGTAAGATTTAGTGATTACATTCTCCATTATTGACAGCGTGCAAATCAGATAGGAAAAACAGGAAGAAGCAATTTAGTGTGCCATTTTGGATCCTCCATTGTAGGGCTGAAAGATTGTTTTATGATCGAAATCGCAATTTCAGACATGGTGATCATCCCCAAAGCAGCAATTTTTGTGCTATTCCTGTAATGTTTTGATTTTTTTATGTAATTTTTGGCCAAGTATGTAAATGCTACTGCACATTGTGATTATTTAACTGAAGAAAATTGTGTATCGAATTTAAATCACAATATAGAAAGAGCCAGAAAGAATCGTTCAGCCCTACTCCATTGTCACCTTCTCAGTGCAACCACGTGTTCAAATCTTACCCCTAATGACAATGTGCCGTTTTAAGGTTACCATGCGGCTTCTTCCAACCCAGTAATCACTCAATGGATAGGTATCCATTAGTTCCTCTAGTGCAACAAGTTTCATTGTTTTTGATGACTGCTCCAGTGCAAAGGCTCTGTAGTGCTCAGTGTACCATGCACACAACACGTTCACAATGAGGAATAGCCTATCATCAATGACGCACATTTGAAAGATTTCTGAGAACTCAGGTAATCCAGATTCGGTCCCATGAACAACTATCATTCCCTTGCAGTATGTGACGCCACAGCTTGTTGCCTTCTTGGCTAGATGTACTTCATTTGTGTCAGGGTACCTCTGCTGAATAGCATGAGCCATTTCATCTTTTACCACATCTATTGGGACTGTGGAAACATCAGACACCTCTAGAGGAGATTTACCATAAGATGGAGAGTTCACATGAAACGCTATCATCAGCTGATGTTTTGATGCCAATGTCAGAGGTATATTCTTGAAGCAGCTGGTATGTTTAACAATCTGCTTAAAAAAACTGTGCTTTGCTTCGAAGCGCATGGTCCAATGACAGACAAGAGGACCAAAAGCACGGATCATGAGGGGGTAATGTTCCAAGTAGTGGTGCTTCGGACGAAGTTTTATGCCAGGGAACTGCTCTTGATATCGTTGCCTATGCTCAACGATTTTACTTTCAAGGTACGCAATGGACTGATCAGTATGTATGGGTGCGACAACGAGTTCGACAATTTCTTTCAAATCCATGAGCACAAGCCAGGCTGGCTCACTCTCAGGTACACAATGCCCTATGAGAAATGGAAGCAGCCTCAACAAAGCCCAGTTTTCATGAGCATTTCCACCGATGGATTTATGACTTTCAAAGCTTCTTGGTACTGGATTTGGCTTGTTTGTTTTGTCCGTCCATTTAAAAGGAAAGGTTTGTATGGCTGTGTTAAGATCATCCAAGCTGAAGAAACTCTGAGATATAAAGTGTGCAAGGCAGTGAGCAAGCTCTACTGGTACAATTCCTTCAAGAAGGTCATGAGCCAGATCCGGTGGGTAGCCACCAACTACATGAAAAAAACTCAAATGTTCTGTTAAGATACACCCTCTTTTAACTCCAAAAACACTTTTGCCTGTCTCCTGTGCAGACTTTACATGAGATTCATGCAGCTCCTTTGTTCTTGGGTCAAACACACCTGATGAAACACAATGTTGTTGAACATCACAACTTTTTGCTGTGCATTGGCGGCAGTAGTAGTCTCCAGAAAAGCTTTCCTGAAATCCAGCTAGGCTGTGAGCTCCCAAGTTGTCTGCTGCTACAGTCTGAACTGTACCTTTCAAAGATTTTCCCAACAGTGGGATGTACACTCCTTGATCCTCTAAGACTTTAAGGTCCTGCAAGAGAGGCTTGAATGTCTTTTCATAGCCATACTTTTTGATATGATCAGTTTTGGCAAGTAGCGCCAAGTAGATAGATGATAATGATGAGTGAGATCCAGGTGGTAGGTTACCTAACATCCAATATACTGCACACAGCTTGTGCTTCCTCCTTGAGGTGCCAAGAGGGTTACATGTCTCGAAGTCATCAACATAAAGGCGTAGAGATATTCTTAACTCACCATTATTCAAAAAGCTGTTCTTTTGAAAATGAGAACCATCTTGGGGGGCCTTGTACTCGTAAAACTCATCAGGTTGTGCATGCTGTGCTCCACGATGATTTTTTATAACCTCCTCAACTATATTTTGGCTCTTTAAAATTTGCTGAAGAGACTTCAAAATTGGCACATACTGAAATGTATGCTTCTCTTTCGCATTCAAAACATGTGTAACTGGTTCGACAACTCCAAATTTTTGGTTATAATAACATCTGCGTTGATATGATGTACTTAAAGGTCCACCCTTTTCAATAGCCTTGTGTACAGGGGTAGCTGAGCAAACTGCTGTGGCAATATCTGCAATAATAGATTCGTTTACTTGGATGCTGTTGCTCTGAAGTATGGCACCGACCAAACTTTTAGATACTGTGCAAGTTGGAGAGCTGAGTAAATGGTGTAGCTCTTGTAAAAACTCATCAATGGCTGTTCCAGGGACATGGACAAAATATTCTAATTTTAATAGAGCAGCTCCAAGTTGTTGTTCTATTAATCCAGAGAGTTCTTTGGGCTGTGTGTTTAAATCTGGCAAAGAGGATACAGAAGAAACCTCTCCATCATCATCTTCCTCTTGATCTGAAGACTGTTCATTTGTTTGAGTTGCTAGTCTTGTGGTTCTGACTATTCCCGGCTTTAAATCAGCATAGGTATAGGGTGCATGTTTACGGCTTTTGTGACTTTTAAATGTGCCATAAATATTACTTTGAAATGAACAGTCTAAAAACGGACAAGGAACATTCTCATTCCGCCTAAGATGTGTGGTAATATGACTAAAGAAATCTCTTTCTGTTGATAAAGCCTTACAGCTGCATATGTGACAGGAAAATACAGTATGCTCTGTCGGTCTTTGAGCTGTGCGAGTGGAATGAACCCTACTGTGGTGAATAATTAAGGCATTCCATGTTTTGAATGAGCATGGGCAGCTTAAATACACACAGGGGTAACAGGTGGTGCGTCCAAAGTGTGGATGTTTAAGTTTATAGTGAGAAAGAAGTTCGTTCCTACTTGCAGTTGATTCAGAACAAGCTTTACACTGCCACATACTGCATAAGAAACAAAAGAAAGAAAAAAGAGAGACAAATATAAAAAAATTGATTGAATGTAATCAGTGTGTGTGTCAGTGTTTGAGTGAGTGTCAAGTCATGGGTACATGAGTGTATTTTGTGAAGTTTGCGTAAAACGTGTAGAATACACTACTCACCCCTACTACTGAGTCTTTGAATAAACCCTTGCACTGGCTGATACCGGCAGGAAAGGCAGCAGTCTGGAGAACACAAAAAAAAAGCAATTAAGAATTTACATGAAAACTCAGAACAAATATGATTCTTAACCATGTGTTAGTTGGCTCACAGATAAATGTTTAAGGTATGGGTCAACAGAATCGTAATGTTTTTAATGTAATGGTAATGTAAACCTCTTGCACTCAAGGGGCTATTTCCCTGAAAATAGCATGTTCATACTATTTCAGTGGTTCCCAAACGTTTTGGAGCCGTGTACCCCCGGAAGCTTTAGGTGAAGAGTCACGTACCCCCTACTTTGACGCGATTGAAAACACTGGGAATATCACATGTAATATTATGTTTATTTCCTCCATTATTACAGTGAACTCAAGCAATTTTTCCACATTCCACTTTTTTTTAGCCTCGTCTGGGCGATTAAGAATAATGTAAATACAAAAATATTTATGAAAATGGCAGTTTATTATTTTGGAAACGAGGCTGTTAGTGAGAATGGGTAACGCTGAGTGTTTTGCTTTGTCCCAGTGACCAGCTCATTCTGAACATCAGACTCCGCGCTCTGGCCCCGCCCCCTCTGCGTCTCCTTCAGTCGTACTGTCACCACCGGGACAGACTCCAATGTGCTGGTTTAAGCTTTTGTTAAAGCGAAGATAATGTATACGCAGGACATAACCATCTTTGCACGTGCCACCGCACATCAGCTCGTAAATGTAAACGTGTCAGATACAAAGCCACGGGTTTAGCGGCAGAGGGGGGGCCACAGACGCTTCTCCCCTCGCTCCTCGGATCAGAATGAGAGGAAACCTCCTGTTGAAGTCGAAGTCTCCATCAGTCTGACAGCACGCGCACAGGCTCCTCTCTCTTTATGACAGATATTACAGAAATTGCTGCTCGATCAAACTCTGGCACGGTTCACGTTAAAGGCGCTGCTGTTGTAGCGAGGGCTGACGCATCAGCCGCGCTCCCGGCCTCCGCGCGCGCGGAGTTTTACGCACTCCGGTCCAAAGCGACTCTTGAGGTTCGGTTCTGGAGTCACACATTAAGGTCCAGGACAAGCTCATCCACGTCTGAATTATAAGACTCTTTCGCCTGTATAAGCGCGTTTCCCGTGCGGCGGTTTTAACGGGTCAATATCGATCAGATTGTGATAAACATTTATTTTTCTCCAACATTTCTTTGCGTACCCCCGGGGTCGTCCCGCGTACCCGTACCATAGTTGGGCCTTGGGAATATCTGGATGTGAAAATTAGGAAGAAACAAATTGGGGGCAAGACTAGCAGTGGTGTATTGTTGAAAAAATGAAATTCCGCCTAGAAAAAAAAAAAAAAGGAGCAAAAACTCTTATTTTTACTGGAGAAAGATATGATGATGTTTCTCCAAAACCCTTCCAATCGGACCCGAACCCGTTCGCGACGCACCGAGGCGATCCGTGCACCCAAAGGAAGCGAGAGGAGGGCAGCATTAGCATTAGCAACCACGGGCACCTCCGCCCCACCGCCGAGGGCAGCGGGTGGATGGAGCTTGTAGTTGCTTGATAATAATAGCAGATTAAAAAGCTCTGCTCCGTGAAAACAACAATGTTGAGGCGATGTCTACCACTTCCTATCGTTAATTTGTAAGAGAAAATTGAATTTACCTTATGCGGGTGTCCTCCTGATGCAGGTTCATGTAGCATCGGTTGTAAAATGGCGGACTAAAATCCCCACGAGGAATGCTTCTCGATGCACGGGGTTTCACGCGTCACAAATTCAGGGGCAAGGACAAAATGTTACATTTTCATTTGGCATCAACATGATTTAGATATGTTGATGTAACAACGCTAAAAATTAAGTGTGATCTTCAAGATTTGCTTATGTTTTGAAGAGAAACAGAAATTGTTCATGTTATTTAAACCAGCTTAAAATGTGTAAATTGAACAACCCCACCTCTCCCGTTCTTTCAGTGTTTTAGGTATTCCTCCTCTTTTAGGTCTCTTCTTCTTTTAGGCCTTCCTCTTCTTTTATGTCTTCCTACTCTTTTAGGTCTTCCTCCTCTTTTAGGTCTTCCTCCTCTTTTAGGTCTTCCTCCTCTTTTAGGTCTTCCTCTTCTTTTAGGTCTTCGTCTTCTTTTAGGTCTTCCTCCTCTTTTAGGTCTTCCTCCTCTTTTATGTCTTCCTCTTGTTTTAGGTCTTCCTCTTCTTTTATGTCTTCCTCCTCTTTTAGGTCTTCCTCTTCTGTTATGTCTTCCTCTTCTTTTATGTCTTCCTCCTCTTTTAGGTCTTCCTCCTCTTTTATGTCTTCCTCTTCTTTTATGTCTTCCTCCTCTTTTAGGTCTTCCTCCTCTTTTATGTCTTCCTCTTCTTTTAGGTCTTCCTCTTCTTTTATGTCTTCCTCCTCTTTTAGGTCTTCCTCCTCTTTTAGGTCTTCCTCTTTTAGGTCTTCCTCTTCTTTTAGGTCTTCCTCTTCTTTTAGGCCTTCCTCTTCTTTTATGTCTTCCTCCTCTTTTAGGTCTTCCTCCTCTTTTATGTCTTCCTCTTCTTTTAGGTCTTCCTCTTCTTTTATGTCTTCCTCCTCTTTTAGGTATTCCTCCTCTTTTATGTCTTCCTCTCGTTTTAGGTCTTCCTCTTCTTTTATGTCTTCCTCTCGTTTTAGGTCTTCCTCCTCTTTTAGGTCTTCCTCCTCTTTTAGGTCCTCCTCTTCTTTTATGTCTTCCTCCTCTTTTAGGTCTTCCTCCTCTTTTAGGTCTTCCTCCTCTTTTAGGTCTTCCTCTACTTTTAGGTCTTCCTCCTCTTTTAGGTCTTCCTCTTCTTTTAGGTCTTCCTCTTCTTTTATGTCTTCCTCTCGTTTTAGGTCTTCCTCTTCTTTTATGTCTTCCTCCTCTTTTAGGTCTTCCTCCTCTTTTAGGTCTTCCTCTTCTTTTAGGCCTTCTTCTTCTTTTCTGTCTTCCTCTTCTTTTAGGTCTTCCTCCTCTTTTAGGTCTTCCTCCTCTTTTAGGTCCTCCTCTTCTTTTATGTCTTCCTCCTCTTTTAGGTCTTCCTCCTCTTTTAGGTCTTCCTCCTCTTTTAGGTCTTCCTCTTCTTTTAGGTCTTCCTCCTCTTTTAGGTCTTCCTCTTCTTTTAGGTCTTCCTCTTCTTTTAGGTCTTCCTCTTCTTTTATGTCTTCCTCCTCTTTTTGGTCTTCCTCCTCTTTTAGGTCTTCCTCCTCTTTTATGTCTTCCTCTTCTTTTATGTCTTCCTCCTCTTTTAGGTCTTCCTCCTCTTTTATGTCTTCCTCTTCTTTTAGGTCTTCCTCTTCTTTTATGTCTTCCTCCTCTTTTAGGTCTTCCTCCTCTTTTAGGTCTTCCTCCTCTTTTAGGTCTTCCTCCTCTTGTAGGTCTTCCTCCCCTTTTAGGTCTTCCTCTTCTTTTAGGTCTTCCTCCTCTTGTAGGTCTTCCTCCTCTTTTAGGTCTTCCTCTTCTTTTATGTCTTCCTCTCGTTTTAGGTCTTCCTCTTCTTTTAGGTCTTCCTCCTCTTTTAGGTCTTCCTCTTCTTTTAGGTCTTCGTCTTCTTTTAGGTCTTCCTCCTCTTTTAGGTCTTCCTCTTCTTTTATGTCTTCCTCTCGTTTTAGGTCTTCCTCCTCTTTTAGGTCTTCCTCTCGTTTTAGGTCTTCCTCCTCTTTTAGGTCTTCCTCCTCTTTTAGGTCTTCCTCTTCTTTTAGGCCTTCCTCTTCTTTTATGTCTTCCTCCTCTTTTAGGTCTTCCTCCTCTTTTAGGTCTTCCTCTTATTTTAGGTCTTCCTCTTCTTTTATGTCTTCCTCCTCTTTTAGGTCTTCCTCCTCTTTTATGTCTTCCTCTCGTTTTAGGTCTTCCTCTTCTTTTATGTCTTCCTCCTCTTTTAGGTCTTCCTCCTCTTTTATGTCTTCCTCTTCTTTTAGGTCTTCCTCTTCTTTTATGTCTTCCTCCTCTTTTAGGTCTTCCTCCTCTTTTAGGTCTTCCTCCTCTTTTAGGTCTTCCTCTTCTTTTATGTCTTCCTCTCGTTTTAGGTCTTCCTCTTCTTTTAGGTCTTCCTCCTCTTTTAGGTCTTCTTCTTCTTTTAGGCCTTCCTCTTCTTTTATGTCTTCCTCCTCTTTTAGGTCTTCCTCTTCTTTTAGGTCTTCCTCTTCTTTTAGGTCTTCCTCCTCTTTTAGGTCTTCCTCTTCTTTTATGTCTTCCTCTCGTTTTAGGTCTTCCTCTTCTTTTATGTCTTCCTCCTCTTTTAGGTCTTCCTCCTCTTTTATGTCTTCCTCTCGTTTTAGGTCTTCCTCTTCTTTTATGTCTTCCTCCTCTTTTATGTCTTCCTCCTCTTTTATGTCTTCCTCCTCTTTTAGGTCTTCCTCCTCTTTTAGGTCTTCCTCTTCTTTTAGGTCTTCCTCCTCTTTTAGGTCTTCCTCTTCTTTTAGGTCTTCCTCTTCTTTTAGGTCTTCCTCCTCTTTTAGGTCTTCCTCCTCTTTTAGGTCTTCCTCTTCTTTTAGGTCTTCCTCTTCTTTTAGGTCTTCCTCTTCTTTTATGTCTTCCTCTCGTTTTAGGTCTTCCTCTTCTTTTATGTCTTCCTTTCGTTTTAGGTCTTCCTCCTCTTTTAGGTCTTCCTCCTCTTTTAGGTCTTCCTCTTCTTTTATGTCTTCCTCCTCTTTTAGGTCTTCCTCTTCTTTTAGGTCTTCCTCCTCTTTTAGGTCTCCTCTTCTTTTAGGCCTTCCTCTTCTTTTAGGTCTTCCTCCTCTTTTAGGTCTTCCTCCTCTTTTATGTCTTCCTCCTCTTTTAGGTCTTCCTCCTCTTTTAGGTCTTCCTCCTCTTTTATGTCTTCCTCTCGTTTTAGGTCTTCCTCTTCTTTTAGGTCTTCCTCCTCTTTTAGGTCTTCCTCTTCTTTTATGTCTTCCTCTCGTTTTAGGTCTTCCTCCTCTTTTAGGTCTTCCTCTTCTTTTATGTCTTCCTCTCGTTTTAGGCCTTCCTCTTCTTTTAGGTCTTCCTCCTCTTTTATGTCTTCCTCTCGTTTTAGGTCTTCCTCTTCTTTTAGGTCTTCCTCCTCTTTTAGGTCTTCCTCTTCTTTTATGTCTTCCTCTCGTTTTAGGTCTTCCTCCTCTTTTAGGTCTTCCTCCTCTTTTAGGTATTCCTCCTCTTTTAGGTCTCTTCTTCTTTTAGGCCTTCCTCTTCTTTTATGTCTTCCTCCTCTTTTAGGTCTTCCTCCTCTTTTAGGTCTTCCTCCTCTTTTAGGTCTTCCTCTTCTTTTAGGTCTTCGTCTTCTTTTAGGTCTTCCTCCTCTTTTAGGTCTTCCTCCTCTTTTATGTCTTCCTCTTGTTTTAGGTCTTCCTCTTCTTTTAGGTCTTCCTCTTCTTTTAGGCCTTCGTCTTCTTTTAGGTCTTCCTCCTCTTTTAGGTCTTCCTCCTCTTTTATGTCTTCCTCCTCTTTTAGGTCTTCCTCTTCTTTTATGTCTTCCTCCTCTTTTAGGTCTTCCTCCTCTTTTAGGTCTTCCTCCTCTTTTAGGTCTTCCTCTTCTTTTATGTCTTCCTCTCGTTTTAGGTCTTCCTCTTCTTTTAGGCCTTCCTCTTCTTTTATGTCTTCCTCCTCTTTTAGGTCTTCCTCCTCTTTTAGGTCTTCCTCTTCTTTTAGGTCTTCCTCTTCTTTTAGGTCTTCCTCCTCTTTTAGGTCTTCCTCTTCTTTTATGTCTTCCTCTCGTTTTAGGTCTTCCTCTTCTTTTATGTCTTCCTCTCGTTTTAGGTCTTCCTCCTCTTTTAGGTCTTCCTCCTCTTTTAGGTCTTCCTCTTCTTTTAGGTCTTCCTCCTCTTTTAGGTCTTCCTCTTCTTTTAGGCCTTCCTCTTCTTTTATGTCTTCCTCCTCTTTTAGGTCTTCCTCCTCTTTTAGGTCTTCCTCTTCTTTTAGGTCTTCCTCTTCTTTTATGTCTTCCTCCTCTTTTAGGTCTTCCTCCTCTTTTAGGTCTTCCTCCTCTTTTATGTCTTCCTCTCGTTTTAGGTCTTCCTCCTCTTTTATGTCTTCCTCCTCTTTTAGGTCTTCCTCCTCTTTTAGGTCTTCCTCTTCTTTTAGGTCTTCCTCCTCTTTTAGGTCTTCCTCTTCTTTTATGTCTTCCTCTCGTTTTAGGTCTTCCTCCTCTTTTAGGTCTTCCTCTCGTTTTAGGTCTTCCTCCTCTTTTAGGTCTTCCTCCTCTTTTAGGTCTTCCTCTCGTTTTAGGTCTTCCTCCTCTTTTAGGTCTTCCTCTTCTTTTAGGCCTTCCTCTTCTTTTATGTCTTCCTCCTCTTTTAGGTCTTCCTCCTCTTTTAGGTCTTCCTCTTATTTTAGGTCTTCCTCTTCTTTTATGTCTTCCTCCTCTTTTAGGTCTTCCTCCTCTTTTATGTCTTCCTCTCGTTTTAGGTCTTCCTCTTCTTTTATGTCTTCCTCCTCTTTTAGGTCTTCCTCCTCTTTTAGGTCTTCCTCTTCTTTTATGTGTTCCTCCTCTTTTAGGTCTTCCTCCTCTTTTATGTCTTCCTCTTCTTTTAGGTCTTCCTCTTCTTTTATGTCTTCCTCTCGTTTTAGGTCTTCCTCTTCTTTTATGTCTTCCTCTCGTTTTAGGTCTTCCTCCTCTTTTAGGTCTTCCTCTTCTTTTATGTCTTCCTCTTCTTTTATGTCTTCCTCCTCTTTTAGGTCTTCCTCTTCTTTTATGTCTTCCTCTCGTTTTAGGTCTTCCTCTTCTTTTATGTCTTCCTCCTCTTTTAGGTCTTCCTCCACTTTTAGATCTTCCTCTTCTTTTAGGTCTTCCTCTTCTTTTAGGTCTTCCTCTTCTTTTAGGTCTTCCTCCTCTTTTAGGTCTTCCTCTTCTTTTAGGTCTTCCTCTTCTTTTAGGTCTTCCTCTTCTTTTAGGTCTTCTTCTTTTACGTCTTCCTCTTGTTTTAGGTCTTCCTCCTCTTTTAGGTCTTCCTCTCGTTTTAGGTCTTCCTCCTCTTTTAGGTCTTCCTCCTCTTTTAGGTCTTCCTCTTCTTTTATGTCTTCCTCCTCTTTTAGGTCTTCCTCTTCTTTTAGGTCTTCCTCCTCTTTTTGGTCTTCCTCTTCTTTTATGTCTTCCTCCTCTTTTATGTCTTCCTCTTCTTTTATGTCTTCCTCCTCTTTTAGGTCTTCCTCCTCTTTTATGTCTTCCTCTTCTTTTAGGTCTTCCTCTTCTTTTATGTCTTCCTCCTCTTTTAGGTCTTCCTCCTCTTTTAGGTCTTCCTCCTCTTTTAGGTCTTCCTCCTCTTGTAGGTCTTCCTCCCCTTTTAGGTCTTCCTCTTCTTTTAGGTCTTCCTCCTCTTGTAGGTCTTCCTCCTCTTTTAGGTCTTCCTCTTCTTTTATGTCTTCCTCTCGTTTTAGGTCTTCCTCTTCTTTTAGGTCTTCCTCCTCTTTTAGGTCTTCCTCTTCTTTTAGGTCTTCGTCTTCTTTTAGGTCTTCCTCCTCTTTTAGGTCTTCCTCTTCTTTTATGTCTTCCTCTCGTTTTAGGTCTTCCTCCTCTTTTAGGTCTTCCTCTCGTTTTAGGTCTTCCTCCTCTTTTAGGTCTTCCTCCTCTTTTAGGTCTTCCTCTTCTTTTAGGCCTTCCTCTTCTTTTATGTCTTCCTCCTCTTTTAGGTCTTCCTCCTCTTTTAGGTCTTCCTCTTATTTTAGGTCTTCCTCTTCTTTTATGTCTTCCTCCTCTTTTAGGTCTTCCTCCTCTTTTATGTCTTCCTCTCGTTTTAGGTCTTCCTCTTCTTTTATGTCTTCCTCCTCTTTTAGGTCTTCCTCCTCTTTTATGTCTTCCTCTTCTTTTAGGTCTTCCTCTTCTTTTATGTCTTCCTCCTCTTTTAGGTCTTCCTCCTCTTTTAGGTCTTCCTCCTCTTTTAGGTCTTCCTCTTCTTTTATGTCTTCCTCTCGTTTTAGGTCTTCCTCTTCTTTTAGGTCTTCCTCCTCTTTTAGGTCTTCTTCTTCTTTTAGGCCTTCCTCTTCTTTTATGTCTTCCTCCTCTTTTAGGTCTTCCTCTTCTTTTAGGTCTTCCTCTTCTTTTAGGTCTTCCTCCTCTTTTAGGTCTTCCTCTTCTTTTATGTCTTCCTCTCGTTTTAGGTCTTCCTCTTCTTTTATGTCTTCCTCCTCTTTTAGGTCTTCCTCCTCTTTTATGTCTTCCTCTCGTTTTAGGTCTTCCTCTTCTTTTATGTCTTCCTCCTCTTTTATGTCTTCCTCCTCTTTTATGTCTTCCTCCTCTTTTAGGTCTTCCTCCTCTTTTAGGTCTTCCTCTTCTTTTAGGTCTTCCTCCTCTTTTAGGTCTTCCTCTTCTTTTAGGTCTTCCTCTTCTTTTAGGTCTTCCTCCTCTTTTAGGTCTTCCTCCTCTTTTAGGTCTTCCTCTTCTTTTAGGTCTTCCTCTTCTTTTAGGTCTTCCTCTTCTTTTATGTCTTCCTCTCGTTTTAGGTCTTCCTCTTCTTTTATGTCTTCCTCTTGTTTTAGGTCTTCCTCTTCTTTTAGGTCTTCCTCTTCTTTTAGGCCTTCGTCTTCTTTTAGGTCTTCCTCCTCTTTTAGGTCTTCCTCCTCTTTTATGTCTTCCTCCTCTTTTAGGTCTTCCTCTTCTTTTATGTCTTCCTCCTCTTTTAGGTCTTCCTCCTCTTTTAGGTCTTCCTCCTCTTTTAGGTCTTCCTCTTCTTTTATGTCTTCCTCTCGTTTTAGGTCTTCCTCTTCTTTTAGGCCTTCCTCTTCTTTTATGTCTTCCTCCTCTTTTAGGTCTTCCTCCTCTTTTAGGTCTTCCTCTTCTTTTAGGTCTTCCTCTTCTTTTAGGTCTTCCTCCTCTTTTAGGTCTTCCTCTTCTTTTATGTCTTCCTCTCGTTTTAGGTCTTCCTCTTCTTTTATGTCTTCCTCTCGTTTTAGGTCTTCCTCCTCTTTTAGGTCTTCCTCCTCTTTTAGGTCTTCCTCTTCTTTTAGGTCTTCCTCCTCTTTTAGGTCTTCCTCTTCTTTTAGGCCTTCCTCTTCTTTTATGTCTTCCTCCTCTTTTAGGTCTTCCTCCTCTTTTAGGTCTTCCTCTTCTTTTAGGTCTTCCTCTTCTTTTATGTCTTCCTCCTCTTTTAGGTCTTCCTCCTCTTTTAGGTCTTCCTCCTCTTTTATGTCTTCCTCTCGTTTTAGGTCTTCCTCCTCTTTTATGTCTTCCTCCTCTTTTAGGTCTTCCTCCTCTTTTAGGTCTTCCTCTTCTTTTAGGTCTTCCTCCTCTTTTAGGTCTTCCTCTTCTTTTATGTCTTCCTCTCGTTTTAGGTCTTCCTCCTCTTTTAGGTCTTCCTCTCGTTTTAGGTCTTCCTCCTCTTTTAGGTCTTCCTCCTCTTTTAGGTCTTCCTCTCGTTTTAGGTCTTCCTCCTCTTTTAGGTCTTCCTCTTCTTTTAGGTCTTCCTCCTCTTTTAGGTCTTCCTCTTCTTTTAGGCCTTCCTCTTCTTTTATGTCTTCCTCCTCTTTTAGGTCTTCCTCCTCTTTTAGGTCTTCCTCTTATTTTAGGTCTTCCTCTTCTTTTATGTCTTCCTCCTCTTTTAGGTCTTCCTCCTCTTTTATGTCTTCCTCTCGTTTTAGGTCTTCCTCTTCTTTTATGTCTTCCTCCTCTTTTAGGTCTTCCTCCTCTTTTAGGTCTTCCTCTTCTTTTATGTGTTCCTCCTCTTTTAGGTCTTCCTCCTCTTTTATGTCTTCCTCTTCTTTTAGGTCTTCCTCTTCTTTTATGTCTTCCTCTCGTTTTAGGTCTTCCTCTTCTTTTATGTCTTCCTCTCGTTTTAGGTCTTCCTCCTCTTTTAGGTCTTCCTCTTCTTTTATGTCTTCCTCTTCTTTTATGTCTTCCTCCTCTTTTAGGTCTTCCTCTTCTTTTATGTCTTCCTCTCGTTTTAGGTCTTCCTCTTCTTTTATGTCTTCCTCCTCTTTTAGGTCTTCCTCCACTTTTAGATCTTCCTCTTCTTTTAGGTCTTCCTCTTCTTTTAGGTCTTCCTCTTCTTTTAGGTCTTCCTCCTCTTTTAGGTCTTCCTCTTCTTTTAGGTCTTCCTCTTCTTTTAGGTCTTCCTCTTCTTTTAGGTCTTCTTCTTTTACGTCTTCCTCTTGTTTTAGGTCTTCCTCCTCTTTTAGGTCTTCCTCTCGTTTTAGGTCTTCCTCCTCTTTTAGGTCTTCCTCCTCTTTTAGGTCTTCCTCTTCTTTTATGTCTTCCTCCTCTTTTAGGTCTTCCTCTTCTTTTAGGTCTTCCTCCTCTTTTAGGTCTTCCTCTTCTTTTATGTCTTCCTCCTCTTTTAGGTCTTCCTCCTCTTTTAGGTCTTCCTCCTCTTTTAGGTCTTCCTCTTCTTTTATGTCTTCCTCTCGTTTTAGGTCTTCCTCTTCTTTTATGTCTTCCTCCTCTTTTAGGTCTTCCTCTTCTGTTATGTCTTCCTCTTCTTTTATGTCTTCCTCCTCTTTTAGGTCTTCCTCCTCTTTTATGTCTTCCTCTTCTTTTATGTCTTCCTCCTCTTTTAGGTCTTCCTCCTCTTTTATGTCTTTCTCTTCTTTTAGGTCTTCCTCTTCTTTTATGTCTTCCTCCTCTTTTAGGTCTTCCTCTTTTAGGTCTTCCTCTTCTTTTAGGTCTTCCTCTTCTTTTAGGCCTTCCTCTTCTTTTATGTCTTCCTTCTCTTTTAGGTCTTCCTCCTCTTTTATGTCTTCCTCTTCTTTTAGGTCTTCCTCTTCTTTTATGTCTTCCTCCTCTTTTAGGTGTTCCTCCTCTTTTATGTCTTCCTCTCGTTTTAGGTCTTCCTCTTCTTTTATGTCTTCCTCTCGTTTTAGGTCTTCCTCTTCTTTTATGTCTTCCTCCTCTTTTAGGTCTTCCTCCTCTTTTAGGTCCTCCTCTTCTTTTATGTCTTCCTCCTCTTTTAGGTCTTCCTCCTCTTTTAGGTCCTCCTCTTCTTTTATGTCTTCCTCCTCTTTTAGGTCTTCCTCCTCTTTTAGGTCTTCCTCCTCTTTTAGGTCTTCCTCTTCTTTTAGGTCTTCCTCTTCTTTTATGTCTTCCTCCTCTTTTAGGTCTTCCTCCTCTTTTAGGTCTTCCTCTTCTTTTAGGCCTTCTTCTTCTTTTCTGTCTTCCTCTTCTTTTAGGTCTTCCTCCTCTTTTAGGTCTTCCTCCTCTTTTAGGTCCTCCTCTTCTTTTATGTCTTCCTCCTCTTTTAGTTCTTCCTCCTCTTTTAGGTCTTCCTCCTCTTTTAGGTCTTCCTCTTCTTTTAGGTCTTCCTCCTCTTTTAGGTCTTCCTCTTCTTTTAGGTCTTCCTCTTCTTTTAGGTCTTCCTCTTCTTTTATGTCTTCCTCCTCTTTTTGGTCTTCCTCCTCTTTTAGGTCTTCCTCCTCTTTTATGTCTTCCTCTTCTTTTATGTCTTCCTCCTCTTTTAGGTCTTCCTCCTCTTTTATGTCTTCCTCTTCTTTTAGGTCTTCCTCTTCTTTTATGTCTTCCTCTTCTTTTAGGTCTTCCTCCTCTTTTAGGTCTTCCTCCTCTTTTAGGTCTTCCTCCTCTTGTAGGTCTTCCTCCTCTTTTAGGTCTTCCTCTTCTTTTAGGTCTTCCTCTTCTTTTATGTCTTCCTCTCGTTTTAGGTCTTCCTCTTCTTTTAGGTCTTCCTCCTCTTTTAGGTCTTCCTCTTCTTTTAGGTCTTCGTCTTCTTTTAGGTCTTCCTCCTCTTTTAGGTCTTCCTCTTCTTTTATGTCTTCCTCTCGTTTTAGGTCTTCCTCCTCTTTTAGGTCTTCCTCTCGTTTTAGGTCTTCCTCCTCTTTTAGGTCTTCCTCCTCTTTTAGGTCTTCCTCCTCTTTTATGTCTTCCTCTTCTTTTATGTCTTCCTCCTCTTTTAGGTCTTCCTCCTCTTTTAGGTCTTCCTCCTCTTTTATGTCTTCCTCTTCTTTTATGTCTTCCTCCTCTTTTAGGTCTTCCTCCTCTTTTAGGTCTTCCTCCTCTTTTAGGTCTTCCTCTTCTTTTATGTCTTCCTCTCGTTTTAGGTCTTCCTCTTCTTTTAGGTCTTCCTCTTCTTTTAGGTCTTCCTCTTCTTTTAGGTCTTCCTCCTCTTTTAGGTCTTCCTCTTCTTTTATGTCTTCCTCTCGTTTTAGGCCTTCCTCTTCTTTTAGGTCTTCCTCCTCTTTTAGGTCTTCCTCCTCTTTTATGTCTTCCTCCTCTTTTAGGTCTTCCTCCTCTTTTATGTCTTCCTCTCGTTTTAGGTCTTCCTCTTCTTTTAGGTCTTCCTCCTCTTTTAGGTCTTCCTCTTCTTTTATGTCTTCCTCTCGTTTTAGGTCTTCCTCCTCTTTTAGGTCTTCCTCCTCTTTTAGGTCTTCCTCCTCTTTTAGGTCTTCCTCTTCTTTTAGGTCTCTTCTTCTTTTAGGCCTTCCTCTTCTTTTATGTCTTCCTCCTCTTTTAGGTCTTCCTCCTCTTTTAGGTCTTCCTCCTCTTTTAGGTCTTCCTCCTCTTTTAGGTCTTCCTCTTCTTTTAGGTATTCGTCTTCTTTTAGGTCTTCCTCCTCTTTTAGGTCTTCCTCCTCTTTTAGGTCTTCCTCTTCTTTTAGGTCTTCCTCTTCTTTTAGGTCTTCCTCTTCTTTTATGTCTTCCTCTCGTTTTAGGTCTTCCTCTTCTTTTATGTCTTCCTCTTGTTTTAGGTCTTCCTCTTCTTTTAGGTCTTCCTCTTCTTTTAGGCCTTCGTCTTCTTTTAGGTCTTCCTCCTCTTTTAGGTCTTCCTCCTCTTTTATGTCTTCCTCCTCTTTTAGGTCTTCCTCTTCTTTTATGTCTTCCTCCTCTTTTAGGTCTTCCTCCTCTTTTAGGTCTTCCTCCTCTTTTAGGTCTTCCTCTTCTTTTATGTCTTCCTCTCGTTTTAGGTCTTCCTCTTCTTTTAGGCCTTCCTCTTCTTTTATGTCTTCCTCCTCTTTTAGGTCTTCCTCCTCTTTTAGGTCTTCCTCTTCTTTTAGGTCTTCCTCTTCTTTTAGGTCTTCCTCCTCTTTTAGGTCTTCCTCTTCTTTTATGTCTTCCTCTCGTTTTAGGTCTTCCTCTTCTTTTATGTCTTCCTCTCGTTTTAGGTCTTCCTCCTCTTTTAGGTCTTCCTCCTCTTTTAGGTCTTCCTCTTCTTTTAGGTCTTCCTCCTCTTTTAGGTCTTCCTCTTCTTTTAGGCCTTCCTCTTCTTTTATGTCTTCCTCCTCTTTTAGGTCTTCCTCCTCTTTTAGGTCTTCCTCTTCTTTTAGGTCTTCCTCTTCTTTTATGTCTTCCTCCTCTTTTAGGTCTTCCTCCTCTTTTAGGTCTTCCTCCTCTTTTATGTCTTCCTCTCGTTTTAGGTCTTCCTCCTCTTTTATGTCTTCCTCCTCTTTTAGGTCTTCCTCCTCTTTTAGGTCTTCCTCTTCTTTTAGGTCTTCCTCCTCTTTTAGGTCTTCCTCTTCTTTTATGTCTTCCTCTCGTTTTAGGTCTTCCTCCTCTTTTAGGTCTTCCTCTCGTTTTAGGTCTTCCTCCTCTTTTAGGTCTTCCTCCTCTTTTAGGTCTTCCTCTCGTTTTAGGTCTTCCTCCTCTTTTAGGTCTTCCTCTTCTTTTAGGTCTTCCTCCTCTTTTAGGTCTTCCTCTTCTTTTAGGCCTTCCTCTTCTTTTATGTCTTCCTCCTCTTTTAGGTCTTCCTCCTCTTTTAGGTCTTCCTCTTATTTTAGGTCTTCCTCTTCTTTTATGTCTTCCTCCTCTTTTAGGTCTTCCTCCTCTTTTATGTCTTCCTCTCGTTTTAGGTCTTCCTCTTCTTTTATGTCTTCCTCCTCTTTTAGGTCTTCCTCCTCTTTTAGGTCTTCCTCTTCTTTTATGTGTTCCTCCTCTTTTAGGTCTTCCTCCTCTTTTATGTCTTCCTCTTCTTTTAGGTCTTCCTCTTCTTTTATGTCTTCCTCTCGTTTTAGGTCTTCCTCTTCTTTTATGTCTTCCTCTCGTTTTAGGTCTTCCTCCTCTTTTAGGTCTTCCTCTTCTTTTATGTCTTCCTCTTCTTTTATGTCTTCCTCCTCTTTTAGGTCTTCCTCTTCTTTTATGTCTTCCTCTCGTTTTAGGTCTTCCTCTTCTTTTATGTCTTCCTCCTCTTTTAGGTCTTCCTCCACTTTTAGATCTTCCTCTTCTTTTAGGTCTTCCTCTTCTTTTAGGTCTTCCTCTTCTTTTAGGTCTTCCTCCTCTTTTAGGTCTTCCTCTTCTTTTAGGTCTTCCTCTTCTTTTAGGTCTTCCTCTTCTTTTAGGTCTTCTTCTTTTACGTCTTCCTCTTGTTTTAGGTCTTCCTCCTCTTTTAGGTCTTCCTCTCGTTTTAGGTCTTCCTCCTCTTTTAGGTCTTCCTCCTCTTTTAGGTCTTCCTCTTCTTTTATGTCTTCCTCCTCTTTTAGGTCTTCCTCTTCTTTTAGGTCTTCCTCCTCTTTTAGGTCTTCCTCTTCTTTTATGTCTTCCTCCTCTTTTAGGTCTTCCTCCTCTTTTAGGTCTTCCTCCTCTTTTAGGTCTTCCTCTTCTTTTATGTCTTCCTCTCGTTTTAGGTCTTCCTCTTCTTTTATGTCTTCCTCCTCTTTTAGGTCTTCCTCTTCTGTTATGTCTTCCTCTTCTTTTATGTCTTCCTCCTCTTTTAGGTCTTCCTCCTCTTTTATGTGTTCCTCTTCTTTTATGTCTTCCTCCTCTTTTAGGTCTTCCTCCTCTTTTATGTCTTTCTCTTCTTTTAGGTCTTCCTCTTCTTTTATGTCTTCCTCCTCTTTTAGGTCTTCCTCCTCTTTTAGGTCTTCCTCTTTTAGGTCTTCCTCTTCTTTTAGGTCTTCCTCTTCTTTTAGGCCTTCCTCTTCTTTTATGTCTTCCTTCTCTTTTAGGTCTTCCTCCTCTTTTATGTCTTCCTCTTCTTTTAGGTCTTCCTCTTCTTTTATGTCTTCCTCCTCTTTTAGGTATTCCTCCTCTTTTATGTCTTCCTCTCGTTTTAGGTCTTCCTCTTCTTTTATGTCTTCCTCTCGTTTTAGGTCTTCCTCCTCTTTTAGGTCTTCCTCCTCTTTTAGGTCCTCCTCTTCTTTTATGTCTTCCTCCTCTTTTAGGTCTTCCTCCTCTTTTAGGTCTTCCTCCTCTTTTAGGTCTTCCTCTTCTTTTAGGTCTTCCTCTTCTTTTATGTCTTCCTCCTCTTTTAGGTCTTCCTCCTCTTTTAGGTCTTCCTCTTCTTTTAGGCCTTCTTCTTCTTTTCTGTCTTCCTCTTCTTTTAGGTCTTCCTCCTCTTTTAGGTCTTCCTCCTCTTTTAGGTCCTCCTCTTCTTTTATGTCTTCCTCCTCTTTTAGTTCTTCCTCCTCTTTTAGGTCTTCCTCCTCTTTTAGGTCTTCCTCTTCTTTTAGGTCTTCCTCCTCTTTTAGGTCTTCCTCTTCTTTTAGGTCTTCCTCTTCTTTTAGGTCTTCCTCTTCTTTTATGTCTTCCTCCTCTTTTTGGTCTTCCTCCTCTTTTAGGTCTTCCTCCTCTTTTATGTCTTCCTCTTCTTTTATGTCTTCCTCCTCTTTTAGGTCTTCCTCCTCTTTTATGTCTTCCTCTTCTTTTAGGTCTTCCTCTTCTTTTATGTCTTCCTCTTCTTTTAGGTCTTCCTCCTCTTTTAGGTCTTCCTCCTCTTTTAGGTCTTCCTCCTCTTGTAGGTCTTCCTCCTCTTTTAGGTCTTCCTCTTCTTTTAGGTCTTCCTCTTCTTTTATGTCTTCCTCTCGTTTTAGGTCTTCCTCTTCTTTTAGGTCTTCCTCCTCTTTTAGGTCTTCCTCTTCTTTTAGGTCTTCGTCTTCTTTTAGGTCTTCCTCCTCTTTTAGGTCTTCCTCTTCTTTTATGTCTTCCTCTCGTTTTAGGTCTTCCTCCTCTTTTAGGTCTTCCTCTCGTTTTAGGTCTTCCTCCTCTTTTAGGTCTTCCTCCTCTTTTAGGTCTTCCTCCTCTTTTATGTCTTCCTCTTCTTTTATGTCTTCCTCCTCTTTTAGGTCTTCCTCCTCTTTTAGGTCTTCCTCCTCTTTTATGTCTTCCTCTTCTTTTATGTCTTCCTCCTCTTTTAGGTCTTCCTCCTCTTTTAGGTCTTCCTCCTCTTTTAGGTCTTCCTCTTCTTTTATGTCTTCCTCTCGTTTTAGGTCTTCCTCTTCTTTTAGGTCTTCCTCTTCTTTTAGGTCTTCCTCTTCTTTTAGGTCTTCCTCCTCTTTTAGGTCTTCCTCTTCTTTTAGGTCTTCCTCCTCTTTTAGGTCTTCCTCCTCTTTTATGTCTTCCTCCTCTTTTAGGTCTTCCTCCTCTTTTATGTCTTCCTCTCGTTTTAGGTCTTCCTCTTCTTTTAGGTCTTCCTCCTCTTTTAGGTCTTCCTCTTCTTTTATGTCTTCCTCTCGTTTTAGGTCTTCCTCCTCTTTTAGGTCTTCCTCCTCTTTTAGGTCTTCCTCCTCTTTTAGGTCTTCCTCTTCTTTTAGGTCTCTTCTTCTTTTAGGCCTTCCTCTTCTTTTATGTCTTCCTCCTCTTTTAGGTCTTCCTCCTCTTTTAGGTCTTCCTCCTCTTTTAGGTCTTCCTCCTCTTTTAGGTCTTCCTCTTCTTTTAGGTATTCGTCTTCTTTTAGGTCTTCCTCCTCTTTTAGGTCTTCCTCCTCTTTTATGTCTTCCTCTCGTTTTAGGTCTTCCTCTTCTTTTATGTCTTCCTCCTCTTTTATGTCTTCCTTCTCTTTTAGGTCTTCCTCTTCTTTTATGTCTTCCTCTCGTTTTAGGTCTTCCTCCTCTTTTAGGTCTTCCTCTTCTTTTAGGCCTTCCTCTTCTTTTATGTCTTCCTCCTCTTTTAGGTCTTCCTCTCGTTTTAGGTCTTCCTCTTCTTTTAGGTCTTCCTCCTCTTTTAGGTCTTCCTCTTCTTTTAGGTCTTCCTCTTCTTTTAGGTCTTCCTCCTCTTTTAGGTCTTCCTCTTCTTTTATGTCTTCCTCTCGTTTTAGGTCTTCCTCTTCTTTTATGTCTTCCTCTCGTTTTAGGTCTTCCTCCTCTTTTAGGTCTTCCTCCTCTTTTAGGTCTTCCTCTTCTTTTAGGTCTTCCTCCTCTTTTAGGTCTCCTCTTCTTTTAGGCCTTCCTCTTCTTTTATGTCTTCCTCCTCTTTTAGGTCTTCCTCCTCTTTTAGGTCTTCCTCTTCTTTTAGGTCTTCCTCTTCTTTTATGTCTTCCTCCTCTTTTAGGTCTTCCTCCTCTTTTAGGTCTTCCTCCTCTTTTGTGTCTTCCTCTCGTTTTAGGTCTTCCTCCTCTTTTATGTCTTCCTCCTCTTTTAGGTCTTCCTCCTGTTTTAGGTCTTCCTCCTCTTTTAGGTCTTCCTCTTCTTTTAGGTCTTCCTCCTCTTTTAGGTCTTCCTCTTCTTTTATGTCTTCCTCTCGTTTTAGGTCTTCCTCCTCTTTTAGGTCTTCCTCTCGTTTTAGGTCTTCCTCTTCTTTTATGTCTTCCTCTCGTTTTAGGTCTTCCTCCTCTTTTAGGTCTTCCTCTCGTTTTAGGTCTTCCTCCTCTTTTAGGTATTCCTCCTCTTTTAGGTCTCTTCTTCTTTTAGGCCTTCCTCTTCTTTTATGTCTTCCTCCTCTTTTAGGTCTTCCTCCTCTTTTAGGTCTTCCTCCTCTTTTAGGTCTTCCTCCTCTTTTAGGTCTTCCTCTTCTTTTAGGTCTTCGTCTTCTTTTAGGTCTTCCTCCTCTTTTAGGTCTTCCTCCTCTTTTATGTCTTCCTCTCGTTTTAGGTCTTCCTCTTCTTTTATGTCTTCCTCCTCTTTTAGGTCTTCCTCCTCTTTTAGGTCTTCCTCTTCTTTTATGTCTTCCTCTCGTTTTAGGTCTGCCTCTTCTTTTAGGTCTTCCTCCCCTTTTAGGTCTTCCTCTTCTTTTAGGCCTTCCTCTTCTTTTATGTCTTCCTCCTCTTTTAGGTCTTCCTCCTCTTTTAGGCCTTCTTCCTCTTTTAGGTCTTCCTCTTCTTTTATGTCTTCCTCCTCTTTTAGGTCTTCCTCTTCTTTTAGGTCTTCCTCTTCTTTTAGGTCTTCCTCCTCTTTTAGGTCTTCCTCTTCTTTTATGTCTTCCTCTCGTTTTAGGTCTTCCTCCTCTTTTAGGTCTTCCTCCTCTTTTAGGTCTCCTCTTCTTTTAGGCCTTCCTCTTCTTTTATGTCTTCCTCCTCTTTTAGGTCTTCCTCCTCTTTTAGGCCTTCCTCTTCTTTTATGTCTTCCTCCTCTTTTAGGTCTTCCTCCTCTTTTATGTCTTCCTCCTCTTTTAGGTCTTCCTCCTGTTTTAGGTCTTCCTCGTCTTTTAGGTCTTCCTCTTCTTTTAGGTCTTCCTCCTCTTTTAGGTCTTCCTCTCGTTTTAGGTCTTCCTCTTCTTTTATGTCTTCCTCCTCTTTTAGGTCTTCCTCCTCTTTTAGGTCTTCCTCCTCTTTTAGGTCTTCCTCCTCTTTTAGGTCTTCCTCTTCTTTTAGGTCTTCGTCTTCTTTTAGGTCTTCCTCCTCTTTTAGGTCTTCCTCTTCTTTTATGTCTTCCTCTCGTTTTAGGTCTTCCTCCTCTTTTAGGTCTTCCTCTCGTTTTAGGTCTTCCTCATCTTTTAGGTCTTCCTCCTCTTTTAGGTCTTCCTCCTCTTTTATGTCTTCCTCTTCTTTTATGTCTTCCTCTCGTTTTAGGTCTTCCTCCTCTTTTAGGTCTTCCTCTCGTTTTAGGTCTTCCTCCTCTTTTAGGTCTTCCTCTTCTTTTATGTCTTCCTCCTCTTTTAGGTCTTCCTCCTCTTTTATGTCTTCCTCCTCTTTTATGTCTTCCTCCTCTTTTATGTCTTCCTCTTCTTTTATGTCTTCCTCCTCTTTTATGTCTTCCTCTTCTTTTAGGCCTTCCTCTTCTTTTATGTCTTCCTCCTCTTTTAGGTCTTCCTCCTCTTTTAGGTCTTCCTCCTCTTTTAGGTCTTCCTCCTCTTTTAGGTCTTCCTCTTCTTTTATGTCTTCCTCTCGTTTTAGGTCTTCCTCTTCTTTTATGTCTTCCTCTCGTTTTAGGTCTTCCTCCTCTTTTAGGTCTTCCTCCTCTTTTAGGTCCTCCTCTTCTTTTATGTCTTCCTCCTCTTTTAGGTCTTCCTCCTCTTTTAGGTCTTCCTCTTCTTTTAGGCCTTCTTCTTCTTTTAGGTCTTCCTCCTCTTTTAGGTCTTCCTCTTCTTTTAGGTCTTCCTCCTCTTTTAGGTCTTCCTCCTCTTTTAGGTCCTCCTCTTCTTTTATGTCTTCCTCCTCTTTTAGGTCTTCCTCCTCTTTTAGGTCTTCCTCCTCTTTTAGGTCTTCCTCTTCTTTTAGGTCTTCCTCCTCTTTTAGGTCTTCCTCTTCTTTTAGGTCTTCCTCTTCTTTTAGGTCTTCCTCTTCTTTTATGTCTTCCTCCTCTTTTTGGTCTTCCTCCTCTTTTAGGTCTTCCTCCTCTTTTATGTCTTCCTCTTCTTTTATGTCTTCCTCCTCTTTTAGGTCTTCCTCCTCTTTTATGTCTTCCTCTTCTTTTAGGTCTTCCTCTTCTTTTATGTCTTCCTCCTCTTTTAGGTCTTCCTCCTCTTTTAGGTCTTCCTCCTCTTTTAGGTCTTCCTCCTCTTGTAGGTCTTCCTCCTCTTTTAGGTCTTCCTCTTCTTTTAGGTCTTCCTCTTCTTTTATGTCTTCCTCTTCTTTTAGGTCTTCGTCTTCTTTTAGGTCTTCCTCCTCTTTTAGGTCTTCCTCTTCTTTTATGTCTTCCTCTCGTTTTAGGTCTTCCTCCTCTTTTAGGTCTTCCTCTCGTTTTAGGTCTTCCTCCACTTTTAGGTCTTCCTCCTCTTTTAGGTCTTCCTCTTCTTTTATGTCTTCCTCTTCTTTTATGTCTTCCTCCTCTTTTAGGTCTTCCTCCTCTTTTATGTCTTCCTCTTCTTTTAGGTCTTCCTCTTCTTTTATGTCTTCCTCCTCTTTTAGGTCTTCCTCCTCTTTTAGGTCTTCCTCCTCTTTTAGGTCTTCCTCTTCTTTTATGTCTTCCTCTCGTTTTAGGTCTTCCTCTTCTTTTAGGTCTTCCTCCTCTTTTAGGTCTTCTTCTTCTTTTAGGCCTTCCTCTTCTTTTATGTCTTCCTCCTCTTTTAGGTCTTCCTCTTCTTTTAGGTCTTCCTCTTCTTTTAGGTCTTCCTCCTCTTTTAGGTCTTCCTCTTCTTTTATGTCTTCCTCTCGTTTTAGGTCTTCCTCTTCTTTTATGTCTTCGTCTCGTTTTATGTCTTCCTCCTCTTTTAGGTCTTCCTCCTCTTTTATGTCTTCCTCCTCTTTTAGGTCTTCCTCCTCTTTTAGGTCTTCCTCTTCTTTTAGGTCTTCCTCCTCTTTTAGGTCTTCCTCTTCTTTTAGGTCTTCCTCTTCTTTTAGGTCTTTCTCCTCTTTTAGGTCTTCCTCCTCTTTTAGGTCTTCCTCTTCTTTTAGGTCTTCCTCTTCTTTTAGGTCTTCCTCCTCTTTTAGGTGTTCCTCTTCTTTTATGTCTTCCTCTCGTTTTAGGTCTTCCTCTTCTTTTATGTCTTCCTTTCGTTTTAGGTCTTCCTCCTCTTTTAGGTCTTCCTCCTCTTTTAGGTCTTCCTCTTCTTTTATGTCTTCCTCCTCTTTTAGGTCTTCCTCTTCTTTTAGGTCTTCCTCCTCTTTTAGGTCTCCTCTTCTTTTAGGCCTTCCTCTTCTTTTAGGTCTTCCTCCTCTTTTAGGTCTTCCTCCTCTTTTATGTCTTCCTCCTCTTTTAGGTCTTCCTCCTCTTTTAGGTCTTCCTCCTCTTTTATGTCTTCCTCTCGTTTTAGGTCTTCCTCTTCTTTTAGGTCTTCCTCCTCTTTTAGGTCTTCCTCTTCTTTTATGTCTTCCTCTCGTTTTAGGTCTTCCTCCTCTTTTAGGTCTTCCTCTTCTTTTATGTCTTCCTCTCGTTTTAGGCCTTCCTCTTCTTTTAGGTCTTCCTCCTCTTTTAGGTCTTCCTCCTCTTTTAGGTCTTCCTCCTCTTTTAGGTCTTCCTCCTCTTTTATGTCTTCCTCTCGTTTTAGGTCTTCCTCTTCTTTTAGGTCTTCCTCCTCTTTTAGGTCTTCCTCTTCTTTTATGTCTTCCTCTCGTTTTAGGTCTTCCTCCTCTTTTAGGTCTTCCTCCTCTTTTAGGTATTCCTCCTCTTTTAGGTCTCTTCTTCTTTTAGGCCTTCCTCTTCTTTTATGTCTTCCTCCTCTTTTAGGTCTTCCTCCTCTTTTAGGTCTTCCTCCTCTTTTAGGCCTTCCTCTTCTTTTATGTCTTCCTCTTCTTTTAGGTATTCGTCTTCTTTTAGGTCTTCCTCCTCTTTTAGGTCTTCCTCCTCTTTTATGTCTTCCTCTCGTTTTAGGTCTTCCTCTTCTTTTATGTCTTCCTCCTCTTTTAGGTCTTCCTCCTCTTTTAGGTCTTCCTCTTCTTTTATGTCTTCCTCTCGTTTTAGGTCTTCCTCCTCTTTTAGGTCTTCCTCTTCTTTTAGGCCTTCCTCTTCTTTTATGTCTTCCTCTTCTTTTAGGTCTTCCTCCTCTTTTAGGTCTTCCTCTTCTTTTAGGTCTTCCTCTTCTTTTAGGTCTTCCTCCTCTTTTAGGTCTTCCTCTTCTTTTATGTCTTCCTCTCGTTTTAGGTCTTCCTCTTCTTTTATGTCTTCCTCTCGTTTTAGGTCTTCCTCCTCTTTTAGGTCTTCCTCCTCTTTTAGGTCTTCCTCTTCTTTTAGGTCTTCCTCCTCTTTTAGGTCTTCCTCTTCTTTTAGGCCTTCCTCTTCTTTAATGTCGTCCTCCTCTTTTAGGTCTTCCTCCTCTTTTATGTCTTCCTCTTCTTTTAGGCCTTCCTCTTCTTTTATGTCTTCCTCCTCTTTTAGGTCTTCCTCTTCTTTTAGGTCTTCCTCTTCTTTTATGTCTTCCTCCTCTTTTAGGTCTTCCTCTCGTTTTAGGTCTTCCTCCTCTTTTAGGCCTTCCTCTTCTTTTATGTCTTCCTCCTCTTTTAGGTCTTCCTCTTCTTTTAGGCCTTCCTCTTCTTTTATGTCTTCCTCCTCTTTTAGGTCTTCCTCTTCTTTTAGGTCTTCCTCTTCTTTTATGTCTTCCTCCTCTTTTAGGTCTTCCTCTCGTTTTAGGTCTTCCTCCTCTTTTATGTCTTCCTCCTCTTTTAGGTCTTCCTCCTGTTTTAGGTCTTCCTCTTCTTTTAGGTCTTCGTCTTCTTTTAGGTCTTCCTCCTCTTTTAGGTCTTCCTCTTCTTTTATGTCTTCCTCTCGTTTTAGGTCTTCCTCCTCTTTTAGGTCTTCCTCTCGTTTTAGGTCTTCCTCCTCTTTTATGTCTTCCTCTCGTTTTAGGTCTTCCTCCTCTTTTAGGTCTTCCTCTCGTTTTAGGTCTTCCTCCTCTTTTAGGTATTCCTCCTCTTTTAGGTCTCTTCTTCTTTTAGGCCTTCCTCTTCTTTTATGTCTTCCTCCTCTTTTAGGTCTTCCTCCTCTTTTAGGTCTTCCTCCTCTTTTAGGTCTTCCTCTTCTTTTAGGTCTTCCTCCTCTTTTAGGTCTTCCTCCTCTTTTAGGTCTTCCTCTTCTTTTAGGTCTTCGTCTTCTTTTAGGTCTTCCTCCTCTTTTAGGTCTTCCTCCTCTTTTAGGTCTTCCTCCTCTTTTAGGTCTTCCTCTTCTTTTAGGTCTTCCTCTTCTTTTAGGTCTTCCTCCTTTTTTAGGTCTTCCTCCTCTTTTAGGTCTTCCTCTTCTTTTAGGTCTTCGTCTTCTTTTAGGTCTTCCTCCTCTTTTAGGTCTTCCTCTTCTTTTATGTCTTCCTCCTCTTTTAGGTCTTCCTCCTCTTTTAGGTCTTCCTCTTCTTTTATGTCTTCCTCTCGTTTTAGGTCTTCCTCTTCTTTTAGGTCTTCCTCCTCTTTTAGGTCTTCCTCTTCTTTTAGGCCTTCCTCTTCTTTTATGTCTTCCTCCTCTTTTAGGTCTTCCTCCTCTTTTAGGTCTTCCTCTTCTTTTAGGTCTTCCTCTTCTTTTAGGTCTTCCTCCTCTTTTAGGTCTTCCTCTTCTTTTATGTCTTCCTCTCGTTTTAGGTCTTCCTCTTCTTTTATGTCTTCCTCTCGTTTTAGGTCTTCCTCCTCTTTTAGGTCTTCCTCTTCTTTTAGGTCTTCCTCCTCTTTTAGGTCTCCTCTTCTTTTAGGCCTTCCTCTTCTTTTATGTCTTCCTCTCGTTTTAGGTCTTCCTCCTCTTTTAGGTCTTCCTCCTCTTTTAGGTCTTCCTCTTCTTTTAGGTCTTCCTCCTCTTTTAGGTCTTCCTCTTCTTTTATGTCTTCCTCCTCTTTTAGGTCTTCCTCCTCTTTTAGGCCTTCCTCTTCTTTTATGTCTTCCTCCTCTTTTAGGTCTTCCTCCTCTTTTATGTCTTCCTCTCGTTTTAGGTCTTCCTCCTCTTTTATGTCTTCCTCCTCTTTTAGGTCTTCCTCCTGTTTTAGGTCTTCCTCCTCTTTTAGGTCTTCCTCCTGTTTTAGGTCTTCCTCTTCTTTTAGGTCTTCCTCCTCTTTTAGGTCTTCCTCTTCTTTTATGTCTTCCTCTTGTTTTAGGTCTTCCTCCTCTTTTAGGTCTTCCTCTTCTTTTAGGTCTTCCTCCTCTTTTAGGTCTTCCTCTTCTTTTATGTCTTCCTCTTCTTTTAGGTCTTCCTCCTCTTTTAGGTCTTCCTCCTCTTTTAGGTCTTCCTCCTCTTTTATGTCTTCCTCTCGTTTTAGGTCTTCCTCTTCTTTTATGTCTTCCTCCTCTTTTAGGTCTTCCTCCTCTTTTAGGTCTTCCTCCTCTTTTAGGTCTTCCTCTTCTTTTAGGTCTTCGTCTTCTTTTAGGTCTTCCTCCTCTTTTAGGTCTTCCTCTTCTTTTATGTCTTCCTCTCGTTTTAGGTCTTCCTCCTCTTTTAGGTCTTCCTCTCGTTTTAGGTCTTCCTCCTCTTTTAGGTCTTCCTCTCGTTTTAGGTCTTCCTCCTCTTTTATGTCTTCCTCTTCTTTTATGTCTTCCTCTTCTTTTATGTCTTCCTCTCGTTTTAGGTCTTCCTCCTCTTTTAGGTCTTCCTCTCGTTTTAGGTCTTCCTCTTCTTTTATGTCTTCCTTTCGTTTTAGGTCTTCCTCCTCTTTTAGGTCTTCCTCCTCTTTTAGGTCTTCCTCTTCTTTTATGTCTTCCTCCTCTTTTAGGTCTTCCTCCTCTTTTAGGTCTTCCTCCTCTTTTAGGTCTTCCTCTTCTTTTAGGTCTTCCTCCTCTTTTAGGTCTTCCTCTTCTTTTAGGTCTTCCTCTTCTTTTAGGTCTTCCTCTTCTTTTATGTCTTCCTCTCGTTTTAGGTCTTCCTCTTCTTTGATGTCTTCCTTTCGTTTTAGGTCTTCCTCCTCTTTTAGGTCTTCCTCCTCTTTTAGGTCTTCCTCCTCTTTTAGGTCTCCTCTTCTTTTAGGCCTTCCTCTTCTTTTAGGTCTTCCTCCTCTTTTAGGTCTTCCTCCTCTTTTAGGTCTTCCTCCTCTTTTAGGTCTTCCTCCTCTTTTATGTCTTCCTCTCGTTTTAGGTCTTCCTCTTCTTTTAGGTCTTCCTCCTCTTTTAGGTCTTCCTCTTCTTTTATGTCTTCCTCTCGTTTTAGGTCTTTCTCCTCTTTTAGGTCTTCCTCCTCTTTTAGGTCTTCCTCTTCTTTTATGTCTTCCTCTCGTTTTAGGCCTTCCTCTTCTTTTAGGTCTTCCTCCTCTTTTAGGTCTTCCTCCTCTTTTATGTCTTCCTCTCGTTTTAGGTCTTCCTCTTCTTTTAGGTCTTCCTCCTCTTTTAGGTCTTCCTCTTCTTTTATGTCTTCCTCTCGTTTTAGGTCTTCCTCCTCTTTTAGGTCTTCCTCCTCTTTTAGGTATTCCTCCTCTTTTAGGTCTCTTCTTCTTTTAGGCCTTCCTCTTCTTTTATGTCTTCCTCCTCTTTTAGGTCTTCCTCCTCTTTTAGGTCTTCCTCCTCTTTTAGGTCTTCCTCCTCTTTTAGGTCTTCCTCTTCTTTTAGGTCTTCGTCTTCTTTTAGGTCTTCCTCCTCTTTTAGGTCTTCCTCCTCTTTTATGTCTTCCTCTTGTTTTAGGTCTTCCTCTTCTTTTATGTCTTCCTCCTCTTTTAGGTCTTCCTCTTCTGTTATGTCTTCCTCTTCTTTTATGTCTTCCTCCTCTTTTAGGTCTTCCTCCTCTTTTATGTCTTCCTCTTCTTTTATGTCTTCCTCCTCTTTTAGGTCTTCCTCCTCTTTTATGTCTTCCTCTTCTTTTAGGTCTTCCTCTTCTTTTATGTCTTCCTCCTCTTTTAGGTCTTCCTCCTCTTTTAGGTCTTCCTCTTTTAGGTCTTCCTCTTCTTTTAGGTCTTCCTCTTCTTTTAGGCCTTCCTCTTCTTTTATGTCTTCCTCCTCTTTTAGGTCTTCCTCCTCTTTTATGTCTTCCTCTCGTTTTAGGTCTTCCTCTTCTTTTATGTCTTCCTCTCGTTTTAGGTCTTCCTCCTCTTTTAGGTCTTCCTCCTCTTTTAGGTCCTCCTCTTCTTTTATGTCTTCCTCCTCTTTTAGGTCTTCCTCCTCTTTTAGGTCTTCCTCCTCTTTTAGGTCTTCCTCTACTTTTAGGTCTTCCTCCTCTTTTAGGTCTTCCTCTTCTTTTAGGTCTTCCTCTTCTTTTATGTCTTCCTCTCGTTTTAGGTCTTCCTCTTCTTTTATGTCTTCCTCCTCTTTTAGGTCTTCCTCCTCTTTTAGGTCTTCCTCTTCTTTTAGGCCTTCTTCTTCTTTTCTGTCTTCCTCTTCTTTTAGGTCTTCCTCCTCTTTTAGGTCTTCCTCCTCTTTTAGGTCCTCCTCTTCTTTTATGTCTTCCTCCTCTTTTAGGTCTTCCTCCTCTTTTAGGTCTTCCTCCTCTTTTAGGTCTTCCTCTTCTTTTAGGTCTTCCTCTTCTTTTAGGTCTTCCTCTTCTTTTAGGTCTTCCTCTTCTTTTATGTCTTCCTCCTCTTTTTGGTCTTCCTCCTCTTTTAGGTCTTCCTCCTCTTTTATGTCTTCCTCTTCTTTTATGTCTTCCTCCTCTTTTAGGTCTTCCTCCTCTTTTATGTCTTCCTCTTCTTTTAGGTCTTCCTCTTCTTTTATGTCTTCCTCCTCTTTTAGGTCTTCCTCCTCTTTTAGGTCTTCCTCCTCTTTTAGGTCTTCCTCCTCTTGTAGGTCTTCCTCCTCTTTTAGGTCTTCCTCTTCTTTTAGGTCTTCCTCCTCTTGTAGGTCTTCCTCCTCTTTTAGGTCTTCCTCTTCTTTTATGTCTTCCTCTCGTTTTAGGTCTTCCTCTTCTTTTAGGTCTTCCTCCTCTTTTAGGTCTTCCTCTTCTTTTAGGTCTTCGTCTTCTTTTAGGTCTTCCTCCTCTTTTAGGTCTTCCTCTTCTTTTAGGTCTTCCTCTTCTTTTATGTCTTCCTCCTCTTTTTGGTCTTCCTCCTCTTTTAGGTCTTCCTCCTCTTTTATGTCTTCCTCTTCTTTTATGTCTTCCTCCTCTTTTAGGTCTTCCTCCTCTTTTATGTCTTCCTCTTCTTTTAGGTCTTCCTCTTCTTTTATGTCTTCCTCCTCTTTTAGGTCTTCCTCCTCTTTTAGGTCTTCCTCCTCTTTTAGGTCTTCCTCCTCTTGTAGGTCTTCCTCCTCTTTTAGGTCTTCCTCTTCTTTTAGGTCTTCCTCCTCTTGTAGGTCTTCCTCCTCTTTTAGGTCTTCCTCTTCTTTTATGTCTTCCTCTCGTTTTAGGTCTTCCTCTTCTTTTAGGTCTTCCTCCTCTTTTAGGTCTTCCTCTTCTTTTAGGTCTTCCTCTTCTTTTATGTCTTCCTCTCGTTTTAGGTCTTCCTCCTCTTTTAGGTCTTCCTCTCGTTTTAGGTCTTCCTCCTCTTTTAGGTCTTCCTCCTCTTTTAGGTCTTCCTCTTATTTTAGGCCTTCCTCTTCTTTTATGTCTTCCTCCTCTTTTAGGTCTTCCTCCTCTTTTAGGTCTTCCTCTTATTTTAGGTCTTCCTCTTCTTTTATGTCTTCCTCCTCTTTTAGGTCTTCCTCCTCTTTTATGTCTTCCTCTCGTTTTAGGTCTTCCTCTTCTTTTATGTCTTCCTCCTCTTTTAGGTCTTCCTCCTCTTTTATGTCTTCCTCTTCTTTTAGGTCTTCCTCTTCTTTTATGTCTTCCTCCTCTTTTAGGTCTTCCTCTTCTTTTATGTCTTCCTCTCGTTTTAGGTCTTCTTCTTCTTTTAGGCCTTCCTCTTCTTTTATGTCTTCCTCTTCTTTTAGGTCTTCCTCCTCTTTTAGGTCTTCCTCTTCTTTTATGTCTTCCTCCTCTTTTAGGTCTTCCTCCTCTTTTATGTCTTCCTCTCGTTTTAGGTCTTCCTCTTCTTTTATGTCTTCCTCCTCTTTTATGTCTTCCTCCTCTTTTATGTCTTCCTCCTCTTTTAGGTCTTCCTCCTCTTTTAGGTCTTCCTCTTCTTTTAGGTCTTCCTCCTCTTTTAGGTCTTCCTCTTCTTTTAGGTCTTCCTCTTCTTTTAGGTCTTCCTCCTCTTTTAGGTCTTCCTCCTCTTTTAGGTCTTCCTCTTCTTTTAGGTCTTCCTCTTCTTTTAGGTCTTCCTCTTCTTTTATGTCTTCCTCTCGTTTTAGGTCTTCCTCTTCTTTTATGTCTTCCTTTCGTTTTAGGTCTTCCTCCTCTTTTAGGTCTTCCTCCTCTTTTAGGTCTTCCTCTTCTTTTATGTCTTCCTCCTCTTTTAGGTCTTCCTCTTCTTTTAGGTCTTCCTCCTCTTTTAGGTCTCCTCTTCTTTTAGGCCTTCCTCTTCTTTTAGGTCTTCCTCCTCTTTTAGGTCTTCCTCCTCTTTTATGTCTTCCTCCTCTTTTAGGTCTTCCTCCTCTTTTAGGTCTTCCTCCTCTTTTATGTCTTCCTCTCGTTTTAGGTCTTCCTCTTCTTTTAGGTCTTCCTCCTCTTTTAGGTCTTCCTCTTCTTTTATGTCTTCCTCTCGTTTTAGGTCTTCCTCCTCTTTTAGGTCTTCCTCTTCTTTTATGTCTTCCTCTTCTTTTAGGTCTTCCTCCTCTTTTAGGTCTTCCTCTTCTTTTATGTCTTCCTCTCGTTTTAGGTCTTCCTCCTCTTTTAGGTCTTCCTCCTCTTTTAGGTATTCCTCCTCTTTTAGGTCTCTTCTTCTTTTAGGCCTTCCTCTTCTTTTATGTCTTCCTCCTCTTTTAGGTCTTCCTCCTCTTTTAGGTCTTCCTCCTCTTTTAGGTCTTCCTCTTCTTTTAGGTCTTCGTCTTCTTTTAGGTCTTCCTCCTCTTTTAGGTCTTCCTCCTCTTTTATGTCTTCCTCTTGTTTTAGGTCTTCCTCTTCTTTTAGGTCTTCCTCTTCTTTTAGGCCTTCGTCTTCTTTTAGGTCTTCCTCCTCTTTTAGGTCTTCCTCCTCTTTTATGTCTTCCTCCTCTTTTAGGTCTTCCTCTTCTTTTATGTCTTCCTCCTCTTTTAGGTCTTCCTCCTCTTTTAGGTCTTCCTCCTCTTTTAGGTCTTCCTCTTCTTTTATGTCTTCCTCTCGTTTTAGGTCTTCCTCTTCTTTTAGGCCTTCCTCTTCTTTTATGTCTTCCTCCTCTTTTAGGTCTTCCTCCTCTTTTAGGTCTTCCTCTTCTTTTAGGTCTTCCTCTTCTTTTAGGTCTTCCTCCTCTTTTAGGTCTTCCTCTTCTTTTATGTCTTCCTCTCGTTTTAGGTCTTCCTCTTCTTTTATGTCTTCCTCTCGTTTTAGGTCTTCCTCCTCTTTTAGGTCTTCCTCCTCTTTTAGGTCTTCCTCTTCTTTTAGGTCTTCCTCCTCTTTTAGGTCTTCCTCTTCTTTTAGGCCTTCCTCTTCTTTTATGTCTTCCTCCTCTTTTAGGTCTTCCTCCTCTTTTAGGTCTTCCTCTTCTTTTAGGTCTTCCTCTTCTTTTATGTCTTCCTCCTCTTTTAGGTCTTCCTCCTCTTTTAGGTCTTCCTCCTCTTTTATGTCTTCCTCTCGTTTTAGGTCTTCCTCCTCTTTTATGTCTTCCTCCTCTTTTAGGTCTTCCTCCTCTTTTAGGTCTTCCTCTTCTTTTAGGTCTTCCTCCTCTTTTAGGTCTTCCTCTTCTTTTATGTCTTCCTCTCGTTTTAGGTCTTCCTCCTCTTTTAGGTCTTCCTCTCGTTTTAGGTCTTCCTCCTCTTTTAGGTCTTCCTCCTCTTTTAGGTCTTCCTCTCGTTTTAGGTCTTCCTCCTCTTTTAGGTCTTCCTCTTCTTTTAGGTCTTCCTCCTCTTTTAGGTCTTCCTCTTCTTTTAGGCCTTCCTCTTCTTTTATGTCTTCCTCCTCTTTTAGGTCTTCCTCCTCTTTTAGGTCTTCCTCTTCTTTTATGTCTTCCTCCTCTTTTAGGTCTTCCTCCTCTTTTATGTCTTCCTCTCGTTTTAGGTCTTCCTCTTCTTTTATGTCTTCCTCCTCTTTTAGGTCTTCCTCCTCTTTTAGGTCTTCCTCTTCTTTTATGTGTTCCTCCTCTTTTAGGTCTTCCTCCTCTTTTATGTCTTCCTCTTCTTTTAGGTCTTCCTCTTCTTTTATGTCTTCCTCTCGTTTTAGGTCTTCCTCTTCTTTTATGTCTTCCTCTCGTTTTAGGTCTTCCTCCTCTTTTAGGTCTTCCTCTTCTTTTATGTCTTCCTCTTCTTTTATGTCTTCCTCCTCTTTTAGGTCTTCCTCTTCTTTTATGTCTTCCTCTCGTTTTAGGTCTTCCTCTTCTTTTATGTCTTCCTCCTCTTTTAGGTCTTCCTCCACTTTTAGATCTTCCTCTTCTTTTAGGTCTTCCTCTTCTTTTAGGTCTTCCTCTTCTTTTAGGTCTTCCTCCTCTTTTAGGTCTTCCTCTTCTTTTAGGTCTTCCTCTTCTTTTAGGTCTTCCTCTTCTTTTAGGTCTTCTTCTTTTACGTCTTCCTCTTGTTTTAGGTCTTCCTCCTCTTTTAGGTCTTCCTCTCGTTTTAGGTCTTCCTCCTCTTTTAGGTCTTCCTCCTCTTTTAGGTCTTCCTCTTCTTTTATGTCTTCCTCCTCTTTTAGGTCTTCCTCTTCTTTTAGGTCTTCCTCCTCTTTTAGGTCTTCCTCTTCTTTTATGTCTTCCTCCTCTTTTAGGTCTTCCTCCTCTTTTAGGTCTTCCTCCTCTTTTAGGTCTTCCTCTTCTTTTATGTCTTCCTCTCGTTTTAGGTCTTCCTCTTCTTTTATGTCTTCCTCCTCTTTTAGGTCTTCCTCTTCTGTTATGTCTTCCTCTTCTTTTATGTCTTCCTCCTCTTTTAGGTCTTCCTCCTCTTTTATGTCTTCCTCTTCTTTTATGTCTTCCTCCTCTTTTAGGTCTTCCTCCTCTTTTATGTCTTTCTCTTCTTTTAGGTCTTCCTCTTCTTTTATGTCTTCCTCCTCTTTTAGGTCTTCCTCCTCTTTTAGGTCTTCCTCTTTTAGGTCTTCCTCTTCTTTTAGGTCTTCCTCTTCTTTTAGGCCTTCCTCTTCTTTTATGTCTTCCTCCTCTTTTAGGTCTTCCTCCTCTTTTATGTCTTCCTCTTCTTTTAGGTCTTCCTCTTCTTTTATGTCTTCCTCCTCTTTTAGGTATTCCTCCTCTTTTATGTCTTCCTCTCGTTTTAGGTCTTCCTCTTCTTTTATGTCTTCCTCTCGTTTTAGGTCTTCCTCCTCTTTTAGGTCTTCCTCCTCTTTTAGGTCCTCCTCTTCTTTTATGTCTTCCTCCTCTTTTAGGTCTTCCTCCTCTTTTAGGTCTTCCTCCTCTTTTAGGTCTTCCTCTACTTTTAGGTCTTCCTCCTCTTTTAGGTCTTCCTCCTCTTTTAGGTCTTCCTCCTCTTTTAGGTCTTCCTCTTCTTTTAGGCCTTCTTCTTCTTTTCTGTCTTCCTCTTCTTTTAGGTCTTCCTCCTCTTTTAGGTCTTCCTCCTCTTTTAGGTCCTCCTCTTCTTTTATGTCTTCCTCCTCTTTTAGTTCTTCCTCCTCTTTTAGGTCTTCCTCCTCTTTTAGGTCTTCCTCTTCTTTTAGGTCTTCCTCCTCTTTTAGGTCTTCCTCTTCTTTTAGGTCTTCCTCTTCTTTTAGGTCTTCCTCTTCTTTTATGTCTTCCTCCTCTTTTTGGTCTTCCTCCTCTTTTAGGTCTTCCTCCTCTTTTATGTCTTCCTCTTCTTTTATGTCTTCCTCCTCTTTTAGGTCTTCCTCCTCTTTTATGTCTTCCTCTTCTTTTAGGTCTTCCTCTTCTTTTATGTCTTCCTCTTCTTTTAGGTCTTCCTCCTCTTTTAGGTCTTCCTCCTCTTTTAGGTCTTCCTCCTCTTGTAGGTCTTCCTCCTCTTTTAGGTCTTCCTCTTCTTTTAGGTCTTCCTCTTCTTTTATGTCTTCCTCTCGTTTTAGGTCTTCCTCTTCTTTTAGGTCTTCCTCCTCTTTTAGGTCTTCCTCTTCTTTTAGGTCTTCGTCTTCTTTTAGGTCTTCCTCCTCTTTTAGGTCTTCCTCTTCTTTTATGTCTTCCTCTCGTTTTAGGTCTTCCTCCTCTTTTAGGTCTTCCTCTCGTTTTAGGTCTTCCTCCTCTTTTAGGTCTTCCTCCTCTTTTAGGTCTTCCTCCTCTTTTATGTCTTCCTCTTCTTTTATGTCTTCCTCCTCTTTTAGGTCTTCCTCCTCTTTTAGGTCTTCCTCCTCTTTTATGTCTTCCTCTTCTTTTATGTCTTCCTCCTCTTTTAGGTCTTCCTCCTCTTTTAGGTCTTCCTCCTCTTTTAGGTCTTCCTCTTCTTTTATGTCTTCCTCTCGTTTTAGGTCTTCCTCTTCTTTTAGGTCTTCCTCTTCTTTTAGGTCTTCCTCCTCTTTTAGGTCTTCCTCCTCTTTTATGTCTTCCTCCTCTTTTAGGTCTTCCTCCTCTTTTAGGTCTTCCTCTTCTTTTAGGTCTTCCTCCTCTTTTAGGTCTTCCTCTTCTTTTAGGTCTTCCTCTTCTTTTAGGTCTTCCTCCTCTTTTAGGTCTTCCTCCTCTTTTAGGTCTTCCTCTTCTTTTAGGTCTTCCTCTTCTTTTAGGTCTTCCTCCTCTTTTAGGTGTTCCTCTTCTTTTATGTCTTCCTCTCGTTTTAGGTCTTCCTCTTCTTTTATGTCTTCCTTTCGTTTTAGGTCTTCCTCCTCTTTTAGGTCTTCCTCCTCTTTTAGGTCTTCCTCTTCTTTTATGTCTTCCTCCTCTTTTAGGTCTTCCTCTTCTTTTAGGTCTTCCTCCTCTTTTAGGTCTCCTCTTCTTTTAGGCCTTCCTCTTCTTTTAGGTCTTCCTCCTCTTTTAGGTCTTCCTCCTCTTTTATGTCTTCCTCCTCTTTTAGGTCTTCCTCCTCTTTTAGGTCTTCCTCCTCTTTTATGTCTTCCTCTCGTTTTAGGTCTTCCTCTTCTTTTAGGTCTTCCTCCTCTTTTAGGTCTTCCTCTTCTTTTATGTCTTCCTCTCGTTTTAGGTCTTCCTCCTCTTTTAGGTCTTCCTCCTCTTTTAGGTCTTCCTCTTCTTTTATGTCTTCCTCTCGTTTTAGGCCTTCCTCTTCTTTTAGGTCTTCCTCCTCTTTTAGGTCTTCCTCCTCTTTTATGTCTTCCTCCTCTTTTAGGTCTTCCTCCTCTTTTATGTCTTCCTCTCGTTTTAGGTCTTCCTCTTCTTTTAGGTCTTCCTCCTCTTTTAGGTCTTCCTCTTCTTTTATGTCTTCCTCTCGTTTTAGGTCTTCCTCCTCTTTTAGGTCTTCCTCCTCTTTTAGGTCTTCCTCCTCTTTTAGGTCTTCCTCTTCTTTTAGGTCTCTTCTTCTTTTAGGTCTTCCTCCTCTTTTAGGTCTTCCTCTTCTTTTATGTCTTCCTCTCGTTTTAGGTCTTCCTCTTCTTTTATGTCTTCCTCTCGTTTTAGGTCTTCCTCCTCTTTTAGGTCTTCCTCCTCTTTTAGGTCTTCCTCTTCTTTTAGGTCTTCCTCCTCTTTTAGGTCTCCTCTTCTTTTAGGCCTTCCTCTTCTTTTATGTCTTCCTCCTCTTTTAGGTCTTCCTCCTCTTTTAGGTCTTCCTCTTCTTTTAGGTCTTCCTCTTCTTTTATGTCTTCCTCCTCTTTTAGGTCTTCCTCCTCTTTTAGGTCTTCCTCCTCTTTTATGTCTTCCTCTCGTTTTAGGTCTTCCTCCTCTTTTATGTCTTCCTCCTCTTTTAGGTCTTCCTCCTGTTTTAGGTCTTCCTCCTCTTTTAGGTCTTCCTCCTCTTTTAGGTCTTCCTCTTCTTTTATGTCTTCCTCTCGTTTTAGGTCTTCCTCCTCTTTTAGGTCTTCCTCTCGTTTTAGGTCTTCCTCTTCTTTTATGTCTTCCTCTCGTTTTAGGTCCTCCTCTTTTAGGTCTTCCTCTCGTTTTAGGTCTTCCTCCTCTTTTAGGTATTCCTCCTCTTTTAGGTCTCTTCTTCTTTTAGGCCTTCCTCTTCTTTTATGTCTTCCTCCTCTTTTAGGTCTTCCTCCTCTTTTAGGTCTTCCTCCTCTTTTAGGTCTTCCTCCTCTTTTAGGTCTTCCTCTTCTTTTAGGTCTTCGTCTTCTTTTAGGTCTTCCTCCTCTTTTAGGTCTTCCTCCTCTTTTATGTCTTCCTCTCGTTTTAGGTCTTCCTCTTCTTTTAGGTCTTCCTCCCCTTTTAGGTCTTCCTCTTCTTTTAGGCCTTCCTCTTCTTTTATGTCTTCCTCCTCTTTTAGGTCTTCCTCCTCTTTTAGGTCTTCCTCCTCTTTTAGGTCTTCCTCTTCTTTTATGTCTTCCTCTCGTTTTAGGTCTTCCTCCTCTTTTAGGTCTTCCTCCTCTTTTAGGTCTCCTCTTCTTTTAGGCCTTCCTCTTCTTTTATGTCTTCCTCCTCTTTTAGGTCTTCCTCCTCTTTTAGGCCTTCCTCTTCTTTTATGTCTTCCTCCTCTTTTAGGTCTTCCTCCTCTTTTATGTCTTCCTCCTCTTTTAGGTCTTCCTCCTGTTTTAGGTCTTCCTCCTCTTTTAGGTCTTCCTCTTCTTTTAGGTCTTCCTCCTCTTTTAGGTCTTCCTCTTCTTTTATGTCTTCCTCTTGTTTTAGGTCTTCCTCCTCTTTTAGGTCTTCCTCTTCTTTTATGTCTTCCTCTTCTTTTAGGTCTTCCTCTTCTTTTATGTCTTCCTCTTCTTTTAGGTCTTCCTCCTCTTTTAGGTCTTCCTCCTCTTTTAGGTCTTCCTCCTCTTTTATGTCTTCCTCTCGTTTTAGGTCTTCCTCTTCTTTTATGTCTTCCTCCTCTTTTAGGTCTTCCTCCTCTTTTAGGTCTTCCTCCTCTTTTAGGTCTTCCTCCTCTTTTAGGTCTTCCTCTTCTTTTAGGTCTTCGTCTTCTTTTAGGTCTTCCTCCTCTTTTAGGTCTTCCTCTTCTTTTATGTCTTCCTCTCGTTTTAGGTCTTCCTCCTCTTTTAGGTCTTCCTCTCGTTTTAGGTCTTCCTCCTCTTTTAGGTCTTCCTCCTCTTTTAGGTCTTCCTCCTCTTTTATGTCTTCCTCTTCTTTTATGTCTTCCTCTCGTTTTAGGTCTTCCTCCTCTTTTAGGTCTTCCTCTCGTTTTAGGTCTTCCTCTTCTTTTATGTCTTCCTCCTCTTTTAGGTCTTCCTCCTCTTTTATGTCTTCCTCCTCTTTTATGTCTTCCTCCTCTTTTATGTCTTCCTCTTCTTTTATGTCTTCCTCCTCTTTTAGGTCTTCCTCCTCTTTTATGTCTTCCTCTTCTTTTAGGCCTTCCTCTTCTTTTATGTCTTCCTCCTCTTTTAGGTCTTCCTCCTCTTTTAGGTCTTCCTCCTCTTTTAGGTCTTCCTCCTCTTTTAGGTCTTCCTCTTCTTTTATGTCTTCCTCTCGTTTTAGGTCTTCCTCTTCTTTTATGTCTTCCTCTCGTTTTAGGTCTTCCTCCTCTTTTAGGTCTTCCTCCTCTTTTAGGTCCTCCTCTTCTTTTATGTCTTCCTCCTCTTTTAGGTCTTCCTCCTCTTTTAGGTCTTCCTCCTCTTTTAGGTCTTCCTCTACTTTTAGGTCTTCCTCCTCTTTTAGGTCTTCCTCTTCTTTTAGGTCTTCCTCTTCTTTTATGTCTTCCTCTCGTTTTAGGTCTTCCTCTTCTTTTATGTCTTCCTCCTCTTTTAGGTCTTCCTCCTCTTTTAGGTCTTCCTCTTCTTTTAGGCCTTCTTCTTCTTTTAGGTCTTCCTCCTCTTTTAGGTCTTCCTCTTCTTTTAGGTCTTCCTCCTCTTTTAGGTCTTCCTCCTCTTTTAGGTCCTCCTCTTCTTTTATGTCTTCCTCCTCTTTTAGGTCTTCCTCCTCTTTTAGGTCTTCCTCCTCTTTTAGGTCTTCCTCTTCTTTTAGGTCTTCCTCCTCTTTTAGGTCTTCCTCTTCTTTTAGGTCTTCCTCTTCTTTTAGGTCTTCCTCTTCTTTTATGTCTTCCTCCTCTTTTTGGTCTTCCTCCTCTTTTAGGTCTTCCTCCTCTTTTATGTCTTCCTCTTCTTTTAGGTCTTCCTCTTCTTTTATGTCTTCCTCCTCTTTTAGGTCTTCCTCCTCTTTTATGTCTTCCTCTTCTTTTAGGTCTTCCTCTTCTTTTATGTCTTCCTCCTCTTTTAGGTCTTCCTCCTCTTTTAGGTCTTCCTCCTCTTTTAGGTCTTCCTCCTCTTGTAGGTCTTCCTCCTCTTTTAGGTCTTCCTCTTCTTTTAGGTCTTCCTCTTCTTTTATGTCTTCCTCTCGTTTTAGGTCTTCCTCTTCTTTTAGGTCTTCCTCCTCTTTTAGGTCTTCCTCTTCTTTTAGGTCTTCGTCTTCTTTTAGGTCTTCCTCCTCTTTTAGGTCTTCCTCTTCTTTTATGTCTTCCTCTCGTTTTAGGTCTTCCTCCTCTTTTAGGTCTTCCTCTCGTTTTAGGTCTTCCTCCACTTTTAGGTCTTCCTCCTCTTTTAGGTCTTCCTCTTCTTTTATGTCTTCCTCTTCTTTTATGTCTTCCTCCTCTTTTAGGTCTTCCTCCTCTTTTATGTCTTCCTCTTCTTTTAGGTCTTCCTCTTCTTTTATGTCTTCCTCCTCTTTTAGGTCTTCCTCCTCTTTTAGGTCTTCCTCCTCTTTTAGGTCTTCCTCTTCTTTTATGTCTTCTTCTTCTTTTAGGTCTTCCTCCTCTTTTAGGTCTTCTTCTTCTTTTAGGCCTTCCTCTTCTTTTATGTCTTCCTCCTCTTTTAGGTCTTCCTCTTCTTTTAGGTCTTCCTCTTCTTTTAGGTCTTCCTCCTCTTTTAGGTCTTCCTCTTCTTTTATGTCTTCCTCTCGTTTTAGGTCTTCCTCTTCTTTTATGTCTTCGTCTCGTTTTATGTCTTCCTCCTCTTTTAGGTCTTCCTCCTCTTTTATGTCTTCCTCCTCTTTTAGGTCTTCCTCTTCTTTTAGGTCTTCCTCCTCTTTTAGGTCTCCTCTTCTTTTAGGCCTTCCTCTTCTTTTAGGTCTTCCTCCTCTTTTAGGTCTTCCTCCTCTTTTATGTCTTCCTCCTCTTTTAGGTCTTCCTCCTCTTTTAGGTCTTCCTCCTCTTTTATGTCTTCCTCTCGTTTTAGGTCTTCCTCTTCTTTTAGGTCTTCCTCCTCTTTTAGGTCTTCCTCTTCTTTTATGTCTTCCTCTCGTTTTAGGTCTTCCTCCTCTTTTAGGTCTTCCTCCTCTTTTAGGTCTTCCTCTTCTTTTATGTCTTCCTCTCGTTTTAGGCCTTCCTCTTCTTTTAGGTCTTCCTCCTCTTTTAGGTCTTCCTCCTCTTTTATGTCTTCCTCCTCTTTTAGGTCTTCCTCCTCTTTTATGTCTTCCTCTCGTTTTAGGTCTTCCTCTTCTTTTAGGTCTTCCTCCTCTTTTAGGTCTTCCTCTTCTTTTATGTCTTCCTCTCGTTTTAGGTCTTCCTCCTCTTTTAGGTCTTCCTCCTCTTTTAGGTCTTCCTCCTCTTTTAGGTCTTCCTCTTCTTTTAGGTCTCTTCTTCTTTTAGGCCTTCCTCTTCTTTTATGTCTTCCTCCTCTTTTAGGTCTTCCTCCTCTTTTAGGTCTTCCTCCTCTTTTAGGTCTTCCTCCTCTTTTAGGTCTTCCTCTTCTTTTAGGTATTCGTCTTCTTTTAGGTCTTCCTCCTCTTTTAGGTCTTCCTCCTCTTTTATGTCTTCCTCTCGTTTTAGGTCTTCCTCTTCTTTTATGTCTTCCTCCTCTTTTATGTCTTCCTCCTCTTTTAGGTCTTCCTCTTCTTTTATGTCTTCCTCTCGTTTTAGGTCTTCCTCCTCTTTTAGGTCTTCCTCCTCTTTTAGGTCTTCCTCTTCTTTTAGGTCTTCCTCTTCTTTTAGGTCTTCCTCCTCTTTTAGGTCTTCCTCTTCTTTTATGTCTTCCTCTCGTTTTAGGTCTTCCTCTTCTTTTATGTCTTCCTCTCGTTTTAGGTCTTCCTCCTCTTTTAGGTCTTCCTCCTCTTTTAGGTCTTCCTCTTCTTTTAGGTCTTCCTCCTCTTTTAGGTCTCCTCTTCTTTTAGGCCTTCCTCTTCTTTTATGTCTTCCTCCTCTTTTAGGTCTTCCTCCTCTTTTAGGTCTTCCTCTTCTTTTAGGTCTTCCTCTTCTTTTATGTCTTCCTCCTCTTTTAGGTCTTCCTCCTCTTTTAGGTCTTCCTCCTCTTTTATGTCTTCCTCTCGTTTTAGGTCTTCCTCCTCTTTTATGTCTTCCTCCTCTTTTAGGTCTTCCTCCTGTTTTAGGTCTTCCTCCTCTTTTAGGTCTTCCTCTTCTTTTAGGTCTTCCTCCTCTTTTAGGTCTTCCTCTTCTTTTATGTCTTCCTCTCGTTTTAGGTCTTCCTCCTCTTTTAGGTCTTCCTCTCGTTTTAGGTCTTCCTCTTCTTTTATGTCTTCCTCTCGTTTTAGGTCTTCCTCCTCTTTTAGGTCTTCCTCTCGTTTTAGGTCTTCCTCCTCTTTTAGGTATTCCTCCTCTTTTAGGTCTCTTCTTCTTTTAGGCCTTCCTCTTCTTTTATGTCTTCCTCCTCTTTTAGGTCTTCCTCCTCTTTTAGGTCTTCCTCCTCTTTTATGTCTTCCTCTTCTTTTAGGTCTTCCTCCTCTTTTAGGTCTTCCTCTTCTTTTAGGTCTTCGTCTTCTTTTAGGTCTTCCTCCTCTTTTATGTCTTCCTCTCGTTTTAGGTCTTCCTCTTCTTTTATGTCTTCCTCCTCTTTTAGGTCTTCCTCCTCTTTTAGGTCTTCCTCTTCTTTTATGTCTTCCTCTCGTTTTAGGTCTTCCTCTTCTTTTAGGTCTTCCTCCCCTTTTAGGTCTTCCTCTTCTTTTAGGCCTTCCTCTTCTTTTATGTCTTCCTCCTCTTTTAGGTCTTCCTCCTCTTTTAGGCCTTCTTCCTCTTTTAGGTCTTCCTCTTCTTTTATGTCTTCCTCCTCTTTTAGGTCTTCCTCTTCTTTTAGGTCTTCCTCTTCTTTTAGGTCTTCCTCCTCTTTTAGGTCTTCCTCTTCTTTTATGTCTTCCTCTCGTTTTAGGTCTTCCTCCTCTTTTAGGTCTTCCTCCTCTTTTAGGTCTCCTCTTCTTTTAGGCCTTCCTCTTCTTTTATGTCTTCCTCCTCTTTTAGGTCTTCCTCCTCTTTTATGTCTTCCTCCTCTTTTAGGTCTTCCTCCTGTTTTAGGTCTTCCTCCTCTTTTAGGTCTTCCTCTTCTTTTAGGTCTTCCTCCTCTTTTAGGTCTTCCTCTTAATTTATGTCTTCCTCTTGTTTTAGGTCTTCCTCCTCTTTTAGGTCTTCCTCTTCTTTTAGGTCTTCCTCCTCTTTTAGGTCTTCCTCTTCTTTTATGTCTTCCTCTTCTTTTAGGTCTTCCTCCTCTTTTAGGTCTTCCTCCTCTTTTATGTCTTCCTCTCGTTTTAGGTCTTCCTCTTCTTTTATGTCTTCCTCCTCTTTTAGGTCTTCCTCCTCTTTTAGGTCTTCCTCCTCTTTTAGGTCTTCCTCCTCTTTTAGGTCTTCCTCTTCTTTTAGGTCTTCGTCTTCTTTTAGGTCTTCCTCCTCTTTTAGGTCTTCCTCTTCTTTTATGTCTTCCTCTCGTTTTAGGTCTTCCTCCTCTTTTAGGTCTTCCTCTCGTTTTAGGTCTTCCTCCTCTTTTAGGTCTTCCTCCTCTTTTAGGTCTTCCTCCTCTTTTATGTCTTCCTCTTCTTTTATGTCTTCCTCTCGTTTTAGGTCTTCCTCCTCTTTTAGGTCTTCCTCTCGTTTTAGGTCTTCCTCCTCTTTTAGGTCTTCCTCTTCTTTTATGTCTTCCTCCTCTTTTAGGTCTTCCTCCTCTTTTATGTCTTCCTCCTCTTTTATGTCTTCCTCCTCTTTTATGTCTTCCTCTTCTTTTATGTCTTCCTCCTCTTTTAGGTCTTCCTCCTCTTTTATGTCTTCCTCTTCTTTTAGGCCTTCCTCTTCTTTTATGTCTTCCTCCTCTTTTAGGTCTTCCTCCTCTTTTAGGTCTTCCTCCTCTTTTAGGTCTTCCTCCTCTTTTAGGTCTTCCTCTTCTTTTATGTCTTCCTCTCGTTTTAGGTCTTCCTCTTCTTTTATGTCTTCCTCTCGTTTTAGGTCTTCCTCCTCTTTTAGGTCTTCCTCCTCTTTTAGGTCCTCCTCTTCTTTTATGTCTTCCTCCTCTTTTAGGTCTTCCTCCTCTTTTAGGTCTTCCTCCTCTTTTAGGTCTTCCTCTACTTTTAGGTCTTCCTCCTCTTTTAGGTCTTCCTCTTCTTTTAGGTCTTCCTCTTCTTTTATGTCTTCCTCTCGTTTTAGGTCTTCCTCTTCTTTTATGTCTTCCTCCTCTTTTAGGTCTTCCTCCTCTTTTAGGTCTTCCTCTTCTTTTAGGCCTTCTTCTTCTTTTAGGTCTTCCTCCTCTTTTAGGTCTTCCTCTTCTTTTAGGTCTTCCTCCTCTTTTAGGTCTTCCTCCTCTTTTAGGTCCTCCTCTTCTTTTATGTCTTCCTCCTCTTTTAGGTCTTCCTCCTCTTTTAGGTCTTCCTCCTCTTTTAGGTCTTCCTCTTCTTTTAGGTCTTCCTCCTCTTTTAGGTCTTCCTCTTCTTTTAGGTCTTCCTCTTCTTTTAGGTCTTCCTCTTCTTTTATGTCTTCCTCCTCTTTTTGGTCTTCCTCCTCTTTTAGGTCTTCCTCCTCTTTTATGTCTTCCTCTTCTTTTATGTCTTCCTCCTCTTTTAGGTCTTCCTCCTCTTTTATGTCTTCCTCTTCTTTTAGGTCTTCCTCTTCTTTTATGTCTTCCTCCTCTTTTAGGTCTTCCTCCTCTTTTAGGTCTTCCTCCTCTTTTAGGTCTTCCTCCTCTTGTAGGTCTTCCTCCTCTTTTAGGTCTTCCTCTTCTTTTAGGTCTTCCTCTTCTTTTATGTCTTCCTCTCGTTTTAGGTCTTCCTCTTCTTTTAGGTCTTCCTCCTCTTTTAGGTCTTCCTCTTCTTTTAGGTCTTCGTCTTCTTTTAGGTCTTCCTCCTCTTTTAGGTCTTCCTCTTCTTTTATGTCTTCCTCTCGTTTTAGGTCTTCCTCCTCTTTTAGTTCTTCCTCTCGTTTTAGGTCTTCCTCCACTTTTAGGTCTTCCTCCTCTTTTAGGTCTTCCTCTTCTTTTATGTCTTCCTCTTCTTTTATGTCTTCCTCCTCTTTTAGGTCTTCCTCCTCTTTTATGTCTTCCTCTTCTTTTAGGTCTTCCTCTTCTTTTATGTCTTCCTCCTCTTTTAGGTCTTCCTCCTCTTTTAGGTCTTCCTCCTCTTTTAGGTCTTCCTCTTCTTTTATGTCTTCCTCTCGTTTTAGGTCTTCCTCTTCTTTTAGGTCTTCCTCCTCTTTTAGGTCTTCTTCTTCTTTTAGGCCTTCCTCTTCTTTTATGTCTTCCTCCTCTTTTAGGTCTTCCTCTTCTTTTAGGTCTTCCTCTTCTTTTAGGTCTTCCTCCTCTTTTAGGTCTTCCTCTTCTTTTATGTCTTCCTCTCGTTTTAGGTCTTCCTCTTCTTTTATGTCTTCGTCTCGTTTTATGTCTTCCTCCTCTTTTAGGTCTTCCTCCTCTTTTATGTCTTCCTCCTCTTTTAGGTCTTCCTCCTCTTTTAGGTCTTCCTCTTCTTTTAGGTCTTCCTCCTCTTTTAGGTCTTCCTCTTCTTTTAGGTCTTCCTCTTCTTTTAGGTCTTCCTCCTCTTTTAGGTCTTCCTCCTCTTTTAGGTCTTCCTCTTCTTTTAGGTCTTCCTCTTCTTTTAGGTCTTCCTCCTCTTTTAGGTGTTCCTCTTCTTTTATGTCTTCCTCTCGTTTTAGGTCTTCCTCTTCTTTTATGTCTTCCTTTCGTTTTAGGTCTTCCTCCTCTTTTAGGTCTTCCTCCTCTTTTAGGTCTTCCTCTTCTTTTATGTCTTCCTCCTCTTTTAGGTCTTCCTCTTCTTTTAGGTCTTCCTCCTCTTTTAGGTCTCCTCTTCTTTTAGGCCTTCCTCTTCTTTTAGGTCTTCCTCCTCTTTTAGGTCTTCCTCCTCTTTTATGTCTTCCTCCTCTTTTAGGTCTTCCTCCTCTTTTAGGTCTTCCTCCTCTTTTATGTCTTCCTCTCGTTTTAGGTCTTCCTCTTCTTTTAGGTCTTCCTCCTCTTTTAGGTCTTCCTCTTCTTTTATGTCTTCCTCTCGTTTTAGGTCTTCCTCCTCTTTTAGGTCTTCCTCTTCTTTTATGTCTTCCTCTCGTTTTAGGCCTTCCTCTTCTTTTAGGTCTTCCTCCTCTTTTAGGTCTTCCTCCTCTTTTAGGTCTTCCTCCTCTTTTAGGTCTTCCTCCTCTTTTATGTCTTCCTCTCGTTTTAGGTCTTCCTCTTCTTTTAGGTCTTCCTCCTCTTTTAGGTCTTCCTCTTCTTTTATGTCTTCCTCTCGTTTTAGGTCTTCCTCCTCTTTTAGGTCTTCCTCCTCTTTTAGGTATTCCTCCTCTTTTAGGTCTCTTCTTCTTTTAGGCCTTCCTCTTCTTTTATGTCTTCCTCCTCTTTTAGGTCTTCCTCCTCTTTTAGGTCTTCCTCCTCTTTTAGGTCTTCCTCCTCTTTTAGGTCTTCCTCTTCTTTTAGGTATTCGTCTTCTTTTAGGTCTTCCTCCTCTTTTAGGTCTTCCTCCTCTTTTATGTCTTCCTCTCGTTTTAGGTCTTCCTCTTCTTTTATGTCTTCCTCCTCTTTTAGGTCTTCCTCCTCTTTTAGGTCTTCCTCTTCTTTTATGTCTTCCTCTCGTTTTAGGTCTTCCTCCTCTTTTAGGTCTTCCTCTTCTTTTAGGTCTTCCTCCTCTTTTAGGTCTTCCTCTTCTTTTAGGTCTTCCTCTTCTTTTAGGTCTTCCTCCTCTTTTAGGTCTTCCTCTTCTTTTATGTCTTCCTCTCGTTTTAGGTCTTCCTCTTCTTTTATGTCTTCCTCTCGTTTTAGGTCTTCCTCCTCTTTTAGGTCTTCCTCCTCTTTTAGGTCTTCCTCTTCTTTTAGGTCTTCCTCCTCTTTTAGGTCTTCCTCTTCTTTTAGGCCTTCCTCTTCTTTTATGTCTTCCTCCTCTTTTAGGTCTTCCTCTTCTTTTAGGCCTTCCTCTTCTTTTATGTCTTCCTCCTCTTTTAGGCCTTCCTCTTCTTTTATGTCTTCCTCCTCTTTTAGGTCTTCCTCTTCTTTTAGGTCTTCCTCTTCTTTTATGTCTTCCTCCTCTTTTAGGTCTTCCTCTCGTTTTAGGTCTTCCTCCTCTTTTAGGCCTTCCTCTTCTTTTATGTCTTCCTCCTCTTTTAGGTCTTCCTCCTCTTTTAGGTCTTCCTCCTCTTTTAGGTCTTCCTCCTCTTTTAGGTCTTCCTCTTCTTTTAGGTATTCGTCTTCTTTTAGGTCTTCCTCCTCTTTTAGGTCTTCCTCCTCTTTTATGTCTTCCTCTCGTTTTAGGTCTTCCTCTTCTTTTATGTCTTCCTCCTCTTTTAGGTCTTCCTCCTCTTTTAGGTCTTCCTCTTCTTTTATGTCTTCCTCTCGTTTTAGGTCTTCCTCCTCTTTTAGGTCTTCCTCTTCTTTTAGGCCTTCCTCTTCTTTTATGTCTTCCTCTTCTTTTATGTCTTCCTCCTCTTTTAGGTCTTCCTCCTCTTTTAGGTCTTCCTCTTCTTTTATGTCTTCCTCTCGTTTTAGGTCTTCCTCCTCTTTTAGGTCTTCCTCTTCTTTTAGGTCTTCCTCCTCTTTTAGGTCTTCCTCCTCTTTTAGGTCTTCCTCTTCTTTTAGGTCTTCCTCTTCTTTTAGGTCTTCCTCCTCTTTTAGGTCTTCCTCTTCTTTTATGTCTTCCTCTCGTTTTAGGTCTTCCTCTTCTTTTATGTCTTCCTCTCGTTTTAGGTCTTCCTCCTCTTTTAGGTCTTCCTCCTCTTTTAGGTCTTCCTCTTCTTTTAGGTCTTCCTCCTCTTTTAGGTCTTCCTCTTCTTTTAGGCCTTCCTCTTCTTTTATGTCTTCCTCCTCTTTTAGGTCTTCCTCTTCTTTTAGGCCTTCCTCTTCTTTTATGTCTTCCTCCTCTTTTAGGTCTTCCTCTTCTTTTAGGTCTTCCTCTTCTTTTATGTCTTCCTCCTCTTTTAGGTCTTCCTCTCGTTTTAGGTCTTCCTCCTCTTTTAGGCCTTCCTCTTCTTTTATGTCTTCCTCCTCTTTTAGGTCTTCCTCTTCTTTTAGGCCTTCCTCTTCTTTTAGGTCTTCCTCCTCTTTTAGGTCTTCCTCCTCTTTTAGGTCTTCCTCTTCTTTTATGTCTTCCTCTCGTTTTAGGTCTTCCTCCTCTTTTAGGTCTTCCTCTCGTTTTAGGTCTTCCTCCTCTTTTATGTCTTCCTCTCGTTTTAGGTCTTCCTCCTCTTTTAGGTCTTCCTCTCGTTTTAGGTCTTCCTCCTCTTTTAGGTATTCCTCCTCTTTTAGGTCTCTTCTTCTTTTAGGCCTTCCTCTTCTTTTATGTCTTCCTCCTCTTTTAGGTCTTCCTCCTCTTTTAGGTCTTCCTCCTCTTTTAGGTCTTCCTCTTCTTTTAGGTCTTCCTCTTCTTTTAGGTCTTCCTCCTCTTTTAGGTCTTCCTCCTCTTTTAGGTCTTCCTCTTCTTTTAGGTCTTCTTTTAGGTCTTCCTCCTCTTTTAGGTCTTCCTCCTCTTTTAGGTCTTCCTCTTCTTTTAGGTCTTCCTCTTCTTTTAGGTCTTCCTCCTCTTTTAGGTCTTCCTCCTCTTTTAGGTCTTCCTCTTCTTTTAGGTCTTCGTCTTCTTTTAGGTCTTCCTCCTCTTTTAGGTCTTCCTCTTCTTTTATGTCTTCCTCCTCTTTTAGGTCTTCCTCCTCTTTTAGGTCTTCCTCTTCTTTTATGTCTTCCTCTCGTTTTAGGTCTTCCTCTTCTTTTAGGTCTTCCTCCTCTTTTAGGTCTTCCTCTTCTTTTAGGCCTTCCTCTTCTTTTATGTCTTCCTCCTCTTTTAGGTCTTCCTCCTCTTTTAGGTCTTCCTCTTCTTTTAGGTCTTCCTCTTCTTTTAGGTCTTCCTCCTCTTTTAGGTCTTCCTCTTCTTTTATGTCTTCCTCTCGTTTTAGGTCTTCCTCTTCTTTATGTCTTCCTCTCGTTTTAGGTCTTCCTCCTCTTTTAGGTCTTCCTCCTCTTTTAGGTCTTCCTCTTCTTTTAGGTCTTCCTCCTCTTTTAGGTCTCCTCTTCTTTTAGGCCTTCCTCTTCTTTTATGTCTTCCTCTCGTTTTAGGTCTTCCTCCTCTTTTAGGTCTTCCTCCTCTTTTAGGTCTTCCTCTTCTTTTAGGTCTTCCTCCTCTTTTAGGTCTTCCTCTTCTTTTATGTCTTCCTCCTCTTTTAGGTCTTCCTCCTCTTTTAGGCCTTCCTCTTCTTTTATGTCTTCCTCCTCTTTTAGGTCTTCCTCCTCTTTTATGTCTTCCTCTCGTTTTAGGTTTTCCTCCTCTTTTATGGCTTCCTCCTCTTTTAGGTCTTCCTCCTGTTTTAGGTCTTCCTCCTCTTTTAGGTCTTCCTCTTCTTTTAGGTCTTCCTCCTCTTTTAGGTCTTCCTCTTCTTTTATGTCTTCCTCTTGTTTTAGGTCTTCCTCCTCTTTTAGGTCTTCCTCCTCTTTTAGGTCTTCCTCTTCTTTTATGTCTTCCTCTTCTTTTAGGTCTTCCTCCTCTTTTAGGTCTTCCTCCTCTTTTAGGTCTTCCTCCTCTTTTATGTCTTCCTCTCGTTTTAGGTCTTCCTCTTCTTTTATGTCTTCCTCCTCTTTTAGGTCTTCCTCCTCTTTTAGGTCTTCCTCCTCTTTTAGGTCTTCCTCTTCTTTTAGGTCTTCGTCTTCTTTTAGGTCTTCCTCCTCTTTTAGGTCTTCCTCTTCTTTTATGTCTTCCTCTCGTTTTAGGTCTTCCTCCTCTTTTAGGTCTTCCTCTCGTTTTAGGTCTTCCTCCTCTTTTAGGTCTTCCTCCTCTTTTAGGTCTTCCTCCTCTTTTATGTCTTCCTCTTCTTTTATGTCTTCCTCTTCTTTTATGTCTTCCTCTCGTTTTAGGTCTTCCTCCTCTTTTAGGTCTTCCTCCTCTTTTAGGTCTTCCTCTCGTTTTAGGTCTTCCTCCTCTTTTAGGTCTTCCTCCTCTTTTAGGTCTTCCTCCTCTTTTAGGTCTTCCTCCTCTTTTATGTCTTCCTCCTCTTTTATGTCTTCCTCTTCTTTTAGGTCTTCCTCTTCTTTTATGTCTTCCTCCTCTTTTAGGTCTTCCTCCTCTTTTATGTCTTCCTCCTCTTTTAGGTCTTCCTCCTCTTTTAGGTCTTCCTCCTCTTTTAGGTCTTCCTCTTCTTTTATGTCTTCCTCTCGTTTTAGGTCTGTTGGATGTTTTAATGATTGATTTTATCTGTTTTATTGTAACTGTATGCAACTGTGAAGCACTTTGAATTGCCTTGTATATGAAAAGTTTTTGAATAAGCTATTTATGTAAGTGAAAATAATCAAAAGCAACCAAAAAATTCAAATGTTGCCTTGTTTTATTGGGTTCCAAACTCTAAATCAGACAGGAATTAGAGTCCAAGCCTGAAAAGGTTGTAGTCTGTAGGAGCTACTAAAGTGGTTCAATGAGCGGAATGAAAACCTCATTTGGAGGAAATGTATATATTCATATTTGAATTACAGCATCATCTCGGTCGCCTTTCATGTTACACTCGGGCCCATCAGCACAGAGTCGAGCTCAGGACTAAACGCACAGATATTTTCTCAGTCCGTATATTCCATATCTGTACTCAGCCTTACGTACTCAACTCTATGTCCATTAAAAAAATTTTAAAAAGTCATTTGAAGACTTTTAACTGCTGGACTGTCTGTACGTATATGTGTCTGTGTGTGCGGGTAGGGTGGGGGCAGTGGCGCCACCAGGGGGTGGCCGACTCCTGGCCACCCCATTGGCCACCCCACTGGCCAGTGTTAATTGTAGTACTGTAGTATCAGTTATGAATATTTTCAGCCCAAATTCACAGCCAGCCAGGCAAGCCGCTCTAGACCTAGTTTTGGTTTGCCACCCCAAGATTTTAAGTGGCCCCATCTGGCCACCCCTATGAACAATTTCTGGAGGCGCCACTGGGTGGGGGAAGGTGGGGTTGTAGTTATTTATGTATATTTGCTGGTGGGGACGATTTTAATTATTTTTAAGCACTGTAAAGCACTTTGTGTTACATTTTGTATGAAACGCGCTTTATAAATAAAGTTTGATTTGATTTGATATAAAATGGGCGTTTTGGGGGTCTGCAATGAAATCATTTTCCCAACTAGGTCCCAGAGCGGGAAGTTCAGAAAACAATGACGTCACACTGCCAGCGTCGTGTCTGTCACCTTAGAATGTCTTTAACCGCTCTATCCTCCTCTGCTGCGCCGCGAGCCACAGGTAACAAGGAGAAAACCTCTGTAGCGTTAGCCTCCATCAGACATGTGCCGTCAGTGCAACCCAACAACCCAAATTCATTTTATTATATATCCTACTATTTAAGATAGCTCAGAATATCATGTTCTCTATGTTTTTTACTGGGACATTGTCGGTCAGCCAGACTTTTTTGTACTTTGTTGCTCAAAGCAGAGGTCTTTCTGCTTTGGCTGCGCTCCTCCCTATAAAACAACAGTAACCCTCCGGCCAAGTCGGTGTAATCTCGGAGGGGTGTTTTACTGCGGACATGTTTGCCATCCCTGTCGCTGTTATGTTTTTAAGACTGGCATTACAGTGCACACACCGTGAGTGACAGTGTGTTGGCCGGGTGCTGTTACTGTGAGGCATTGGCGAGTTTAAACTGTGTGGGGAACATAATCGTACAATGTAAAGCTTAGTCTTGTTTGTGCTGCCTTCTGCACGTCTCCACACGTTGACTCAGGGCAAGGGCCTTAGTTTCTAGTGTGAGTCTGGGTTTTTGGATTGACAGTAAAAGTCTGGTCACTGACAGCGTCCCGACTTTAGTTTGCGAGGTCTGAAGCATAAGATCCCCTGCAGCCTCTGTAGATCGTAAATCCAGGGAGACATTTACTGTTTCAATTCCAGAAAGTTTACAGTGCATGCACTAGCGACGGTTGCCATTTCGACACCCTCCCGCTCTGACATTGAGGTCTAATTGTCGGATTTTTTCCCCCCCTTTGTCGGAGTCGTGTCACTTTACCTTTTGCGCAACGTCCTGCCATTCCGACACACAAGATCATTATTAAAAATACGTGACTAGAATGACCTGTATTTACGCTCACATCCACTCACACAAGTGTCAAGAGTATAAGGAGCACATACCCGGACTATTGTCGGAATGGAGGGTTGTGTTGAATGACGAGGTTTCGGTTTGGAGGGCTGTCTAAATGGAGGTTCTGGATATGTGCAGCGCATTATCACTTGACTGAGAGATTTATTTCATAACGTTTGTGTTTCAATACATCTTTTTAATCAGAAATAATAATCAATAATCTTTTCATAAAATCTTTTCCTCAGTTTTATTTTCCTGGTTAAATTTTGCAATGTGTGAAAGATCAGAAAGAAATATGATTATATGAATATCAGATTACGCTGTTTACATGCCACGCCAATAATCTGTGAACTCCGGAAATCAGTTCATGATCAGATTGTTGGTCTCCATGGAAACGTAGCCACAACAAATGCACGGGTTTAAGCTGTCTCCACAAAGCCACAGATCGAGCGGCAGAGGAGGGCAACGCCACCACCACAGACTCTCCTCTCATTCCTTCACAATTCTTAAGGATTGAAGATATTACTGCACGGATGTCAAAGTGCTCCTACGGTGTTATTACGCCTTACAATATAGTTCCCCTTTTTATCCACTTAGAAAATCGCCATGTTTAATTTTGTGTTACTGTACTTGGATCGTGTAACCACTCACGTAACCGTATTTAAATAGAGCTCGGTCACTTCTAACTTCACCCCCGTTTGGCCCCATAGGGGGGAGGAGGAGAGGCTAAATGCTAACAACATCTTTGTTTGTGACGCACGCGTGAAGACTCGTCTAAGCTCAGGTAAGAACATTATCTCAGTATGGAAAAATGGTGGCCTGCTCCTTTTAAGGTTTGGTTCTGGAGTGGACGGCGTTCAGGTCCAGGACAAGCTCACGCACGTCTGAACTCGAGGCTCTTCCGCCTCTTTAAGCGTGTTTCCCACGTGGCAGTTTTAACGGGTCAAGTTTTATCAGATTGTGATAAACCCATTTTTTGTTCTTTAAATTTTATTTCCCATCGTTTGGGAACCACTGGGGAGGAGAGCTTTCTGCCTGCTGCCTGCCTGTAGGGGAGGGTGAGGAGAGTGAGTCCAGGGCCTGTGGGTTGGCTCTGGTCCAATTACAGCCAACAGTCCGGTGTAAATCCGCAACTCCAATAACGGCGAGGAGCGCAGCCAGTGCAGAACGGGCGGGGTCTGCGTGTGTGTGTGTGTGTGTGTGTGTGTGCGTTTGTGTGTGTGTGTGTGTGGAGCTGTCACCGCTCCGCGCTCCACTTTAGGCTGTGAGAAATAACAAAGTCAAAGACAATACGTGTCCCCGGGGCCCGCAGACTGGGGTAAAAATAGCACCGTGTTGTAAGTCCCGGGCTGAGTCACTGCAGGAGGAGCAGGTCTGTGTCTGGCTCCGGACCCAGGACTGAGAGAGTTTTTCCAGACGCTTTAGAAAGACCATCGGGGGCCAGTGTTCAGGGGCCTCACCCAGGGCCATTTTAGACTGCTGGAAGAGCAGATTATGCAAAGAATATCACTCGTCTTGCTTTCAGTCTGGCCGGGATTGCGTTAGATTTTTCACGCGTTGTATGTCAAGTGGTTCTCAAACTTTTCACACCAAGTTCCACCTCATGAAGTGACTTTCCAATCACCACAAAGGAACATAATTCGTAGCTCTATGTAGTGAAGCTAATTGTGATAGTGTTTTTAGCTAATAATAATTTCTTGCTCCTATTAACCTCTTACCTGCCACCTGGGGGTTAGAGTTAGGTATTGGGTTAGAGTTAGCAATCGACCTTTCGCTGAGCCCCGCCCCCCTTAGTTACTGTTGCTACGTCCGGCAAACAAATGGTCAAACCCGAACAGCGCAACAGATTGCCATGCGTGTCAGTGACCTTTTTTGGAGCAATACTGCCGCGATATCCTCCAGATCGAGGCAAAAGGTTGTTACAGTATGCAGTGGAAGGATATATTCAAGATATTAAATTATCCAATGAAGGATAAAGGACTATTGACACTAAAGCACAGACAGGTCTCCAGCAAAATCAAAGAAATCTTACGATCTCTTCTTTAAATGCAACAGCACAGCCATGTGGACCAGTCGTGCTCTTGCACTGTCCGGTAAACAGCCTCTTACTTTTCTACTATTTTTAAAAATAGGAACATTTCTCCGGTGCACTTAAGTTAGCTAACGCTAGCTAAACCTACAGATGCTACAATGACAAATCAGCTACAGCCAGTTATCAGGACCGTGACAAAATACACAGTACTTTTATCATAAAGGGAGTAGCTAGGTGTTAGCAAGCTAAGGTGTTAGCCTAGCGGCTTGGCCCTAGCCTTACCTTAGAGCAGACGTATGCTTGTTTATTTTGGAGACATTTAGCTGGGCGTAGGCGGTCCACATTGTTTGATCCATTGTAGGCAGTGCTCAGGTTGTGTTTTCACATTGGGAAGGGAAATAACTGGACTCCTCAGACACACTCTTGTGGTACCTAGTGTCTGATTTACATCCTCCATGGGCAGATCGCTTCACCATTTTACTTCTTCTTCTTTGTCTGGTAGGGATTTTGGTGGTTAGCAGTAAAAAAAAAGTGCATCTGCTCAATTTTCATTGCTGGTATGCCCCATTGTTTTGCATTGGATAGTAACGGTTGCTAGGATGTCTAATTGGACAATTACCGTTTTGGGGCGTAGTTTTGCGAAAGGTCAATTGTGCATATCCAAAGCACAAAGCGTATTGACTTGAAAGCCGAGACCTTCTATGTGTAAGGTTATCACAATTAAGTGGAAAGTACGTGGGGTGGAGACACACCCATGGCGGTTATGTACAACAGCGTTTTCCTCCAACCAGACTCCGCGGTCGGGAAGGGGCAAGGGGTTGTGGGGGGTGAACATTTGTTTTCGTCTCTGCAACGCATTAACTACCAAGCAAGTGCCGATCCGCACCACAACGGGACCGGCTGAAGGCGACATCTCTTTCTCTCGAGACACGAACATTGTTTTTAGTATCAGTGTGAGTGAAACCCAACTTTTGCGGTTCCTAACCCTAATCATAACCCTAACCTCCTAAGGGGGGGACGGCAAGTAACAGGTTAAGTAACACGGTGAGTGGAAGTTATTTCTACACTAAGTGGCATACAGAAGTCATTAGTGCATAACCCCTATTGCACCATTCAGCCGCCTGTCGTAACCCAGTTAACCTACGTCCATCATTCACTTGAACTCTTTGATAGAAACTTTTTTTTGTCATGTGCATTTATTAGGCCGACACATTTTCTTTGATGGAAACACAGTTGTTAATGCTGATTTTTATCAATCCCAGAGATTCACCGATCCAGCTTTTCAAATACAGATACTGAGGGTTTGATTATCTGCAAATAATTCTCCTGTGGACCCACTACCCACAGAGGGAGCCGTAGGGGTCGGGTGCAGAGTGGACTGGGTGGCAGTCAAAGGCAGGTGCCTCGACGACCTGCGCAGCTTCTTGCGTTTGGGACATGGAACGTCACCTTGCTGGGCGTCACCAGAGCCTGAGCTTGTGCAGGAGGTTGAGAGGCAGGTGCCTCGACGACCTTCTGGCTAGATGGCGTAATATCTAGCCGTGGAGGTGAGCCCGACTATAATATAGTCGGACTATATTATAGTCGGGCCCAGTGAACGAGAGGGTCGCGTCCCTACGCCTTTGGGTCGGGGATAGGTCTCTCACCGTTGTTTCGGCCTACGGCCCAACGTCGGTGCAGAGTACCCGGCCTTCTTGGAGTCCCGGGGGGGGTCGATGATCGACTTTGTAGTTGTGTCATCTGATCTCCGGCCGCGTGTCTCGGAGAGGGGCTGAGCTGTCAACCGATCACCACCTGGTGGTGAGCTGGATCCGCTGGCTATGGACAGAATTTCTAGGCGCAGCCAGGGGCCGGAGGGTTTCCGGTTTGGGAACCTCAGAATCTCATTTCTGCTGTTTGCAGATGATGTTGTTCTGTTGGCTTCATCAAATCAGGACCTCCAGCTGCACTGGGGCGGTTTGCAGCCGAGTGTGAAGCGGCCGGGATGAGGATCAGCACCTCCAAATCTGAGGCCATGGTTCTACACCGGAAAAAGGTGGTTTCCCCGCTTCAGGTCGGTGGGGAGTCCTTGCCCCAAGTGGAGGAGTTCAAGTATCTCTGGGGTCGTGTTTACGAGTGAGGGACAGATGGAGCGTGAGATCGATAGACGGATCGGTGCGGCGTCAGCAGTGATGCGGTCGCTGTATCGGACCGTTGCGGTGAAGAGGGAGCTGAGTCTGAGGCAAAGCTCTCGATTTACCGATCGATCTACGTTCCCACCCTCACCTATGGTCATGAGATCTGGGTAATGACCGAAAGGACAAGATCGCGAATACAAGCGGCCGAAATGAGTTTCCTTCGCAGGGTGGCTGGGCGCACCCTCCGAGATCGGGTGAGGAGCTCAGTTACTCGGGAGGAGCTCGGAGTAGAGTCGCTGCTCCTTCACGTCGAAAGGAGCCAGCTGAGGTGGCTAGGGCATCTGTTCCGGATGCCTCCTGGTCGCTTCAGGCATGTCCTATTGGGAGGAGGCCCAGGACACGCTGGTGGGACTATGTCTCCGAGCTGGCCTGGTGTCGCCTCGGGGTCCAGAACAATTGGAGGTGTGCGTGGATCGGGAAGTCTGGGCATCTCTGCTGAGACTGCTGCACCCGCGACCCGGCCCCGGATAAAGCGGAAGAAAATGGATGGATGGATGATATTCTATAATAACTGATACCAAGAGACTTCCTTAAATGTCAAAAAGTAAATGGTCTCTTTTCTCCAGTTTGAGATCAAGTCTTATCTTTTCTTGCAAACAAGATGTTACATATCAATTAAATCTATCGCTTAATGAAAAAAAAAAACATTACCCAAGGATCACTGGACTTTTCTACACTAAATATCCTCGGTTATAAAACAGGCTTTAAGTTGCATTAATATAAACAGCTCACATCATTACAAATACATCAGTGATTCTTTAACAGCATTTCATAAACTAAAATACAAACACTTGGTTGCTCCAGCAGTGGCTGCTTTATTTCGTTACTTCAGGTGATCCAATCATAGTTTATGACCAGCCTAGATTAGTTGACGTTAGTATTAGCATATTGTTGCTAGCCGTTGCATTTTGCGCAGCAATTAAAAACACATTTGTGGAGGTTTCTCCAGATCGTAAGCTTCAAAAAGAGATGCAGCATGTCCATATTCACTGAGGTTTAGGTAGTGAAAGTTGTGTTTTCAATGTGGTGAGAGCCAAATCTGGTATCAGTTCAGTATTAGACATTTGTAGCAGATACCCAATATTGTATTTTTTCCAGTATCGGCTCCGATATCCGATAGGTGGCATTCACGTTTTAGAATATGATGATGTCATAATGTCAGGTAGAGGGCCGGGGCCAATACAACTCTGTAACACTGTAAGAAATCTCCAAAATGAAAAATTTATGTTTTTCCTCATCAGTATTTGTTAGTGATTGGATCCACAAACCTGTCTGAAAGTCCTTTTTACTGGACAACATCATGCTCATGCTCTTGAATATTGTCACCACATTTGGACGCCTTTCAGAGACAGAGGAGACAATGAACTTTGAGACAGTTTTTGTTTCATGTGGATTATCCACATTAAACGTTAACCAAAAAGACAAAAAAAAACCTGCAGTTTGAAGAGATAATATTTTTATACGATGTTTTGTTCCTTTGGCTATTTAGCAAACTAACCAAAAGTTTTCATTCAGTGCAGTATAAAGGTGTGGTTTCCCCAAAAAAGTCCTTTGTTTCAGGGAAGATTGAGACACAGCGACCCCCACCCAGTCCACTGGCCACATGGTCAATAAAGGGTTCAAATTACAAGGGAGACCAAGGTGGAGCTGAATGCACAGCTGTGGGAGCCAATGGGAACGATGAAAACATTACATGTGGTCTTAGACTCATAAATCTTGTAAACAATGGAATGTGTAAAAATACTGTGCTTCCCCAGGGAGAGTCAGTATGCCCATTGGGAACGGCTGCTGACAGACACATTTGATAGGGCACTGGGAAAGACAGAATTCTGTATTAAGATGACATGTTAGGGAATAAAACGTCTAAGTTGAACTCCTTGATTTGTCATCAATTCCTGGTATGTATTTTTATTAGTTTTACGTAAGAGTAGATTTTGACGGTTCTGAACTCCTTTTTCAGTTTGAATGCGCAGTGTTGTCAATTAAAGGTAATGTTTAAAATAGGGGAAAAGTAAACTCGTTGTAGTGATACTATTTATTGTGTACAAGGACAACACAGGAAAACGGCTGTTTTTCTTCATTTTGGTGACCGCGACGGGCTGAAGGGGGTGCTGAAGAGCCGTCAAACGGAGACGCGACGAGGTTCGGTCTTCGAGAAAAAAAACCCACTTTTGCGGCAGGCATACCAGGTCCTTATCATTCCACATCATACAACAACAATTTCATGGACGTCCATCTAGAAAAGGTAAGACTGCTTTTGACCCCTACTATTGTGTGAGTCTCAAAGTACGTCTATTTGGCATATTTTTCCAAATTTTAGATTACTTTTTAACGGAGTTGTCTGTTGTGTGGTGTAATCTGTGAATTGATGGTGGAATTAAGGAAAGAAACGTTATAATTTGATATCTTAGATACCACAAAAAAAAAGTGGGATAAATTGAAATTACGAGTAATTAACGGGCTGCGCGTTGGGGTTTTACCCCTGTAAAAGCTGAAATGCACGTAGGCAGAACCGCCCAAGGCCGTGGACGCACGGTCTGAAATAAAACGTTGAAATATAGTCGTTGACAGATTTGGGGTCTGTCTAAAATAAACGGTTGGAGGCCGTTAGGACGGGGATCCTATAAATTCTACATAGAAACAGGTTTGAGGCCTTTAGAACGGGGTTCTATAAATTCTAAAAAAAATACGGGATTAAGTGGTATAAAAAATTAATTAATAAAAAAAAAAAAAAAAAAAAAAAATGAAAAAAAAAACCCATAGTGAATTCGGTGAATTTATGTTTGGTTTTTGGAAATCATAAACGGTATTAAGGTGAGTTGGAGTGGTGGTAAGTATAAACTTGTGTGAAGGAAACAGCGACGAGGAAGGTAAGAAAATGCTGGAATTAATGGACTGTGAAGGTTGGGGGAAGGCAGTCACGGAGGCGTCGCCTCTCTTAACAAAGACCACGCGAAAAGACTTGAACAAGGCGATTTTGGCCTGTTTTCAAGGCTTTGAGCTGCTTCAGAGGGACCCCACGGTCCCACATTCACTGGAGTTTTTCTGCGGGGTTTTGACTGGTGCAGTGGAGTTCTGCACGAGGGAATTGCAGGACGAGGACAAATTAAAGGGGAGTAATGGACTCTCGAAGAGTGAGAAGAAACTGCTGAAACTCACGATCAGTAAGTATCAAAAACTGAGAAAACGCATCGACCCGGTCCTTGCACTTGCTTCAGCACAATGGTTGAAAGAGAGACAGGTTTTTTCCCCAACTCAAGGGGGAGGGGTTCAAAAGTCCCTCCCGAGAGGAGGGGCTCCCGCCGTGGAGCCGAAGGCCCCTGCTACAATCTCCCCCACTTCAGGGGGAGGGATTCAAGAGCCCCTCCCGAGCGGAGGAGCTCCCGCTTTGGCCCCACAGGCCCCTCCTCCGTATGACCAGAGCGGAGCGTGTGGGTCCTCTCTATACCCACAGTTAACCCTTCATGGACTGGTGGACGTGGACGTGGCGGCTTCGAACTTGTTATCAGCGGACGAGCATAAACATGTTAGGTCCTTGATAACACGCGCTTACACTGACTCCAAGACAATACCAAGGGATCCAGGCGGACAGTTGTGGGGGACAAAGGTGGTGGAACAAACAGAAAAATGCGCCAAGGAAACAATGCAAGCCCTTGAAGAATTGAAGACACACTCGCTGTCTCAGACACAGAAGGTGACTGAAGATCATCTAAAAGCGCAACAACAATTAATGGAAAGATTTAATGAAGAGACGGAAGCAAGAAAGGCTGAGGTTCACGAGCTGACTGAAAGGCTACAGGAACTTGCGCTTAAGGCCAACGTGGCCCAGCCGGCCCCAGTGGTGAAACAAAAGAAGAAAGTAACTGAAAAGATTAGTCTTTCCCAGTTCTCGGATGATAGCGAGGACGAAGGCCACTGTCGGGCCAATGTGGAGTCATACAAAATATCGGATGAATTAAGCGCACTTTACACCGAAAAAAGAGGCGCTTTGGATCGCGTATTTGAACTTAAGAATAGAGACTATGAGGAGGATGAGGAGGAGGACTGGAAAGTGGAGCTGAAACAGGCAAAAAAGGTGGTAGCGGACCTACCATCGAGGGTCTACATTAAAAACCACACCAGGACCTGTTGGAACGCTCCCAGATACTTAGGACCTTTTGAAGTGACTCAAAGGACTGCCACCGCGGTTAAGGTTGAGGGGCGTGACAACTGGTACCACTGGTCACACTTGAAGCCCTGTTCTGAGAAAACTGGCTTACATTGGACTCATACGCATCCCAGACGGTTGACACATCCTGCTGAATATGATAGTGGGTCTAACAGCCCCACTGAAGGGGGTGGGGGACACCAACCCCAACCCAGACGATCACAAAGACATAAAAAAGACTATCAAATATGGACTTAAGGCCTGGGTTTTAAAACCAGGACCTTTAAGGTGTCCATACGGGGTGTGGGCCCTGACACTTGCTCTTTGCTTGCTCATCATACCAACAGTAATAAAAATAGACGATCCACATAGTTGTGAGGGACGGGTCAGAGGACACCCTATCAAAGAATTGAAATTGGCCCTCTACAAGGTATGCAAAGAAGTAGGTAAAACACCTGGAGAAAATCTGGTCATCTAAAGAAAAAATGATAAAAACATGGGAAAACAAAGAAGGAACAAATGATGCTGTATTGAAACCTGTGATTTATGATGTATCTAACATGTCTGTTTCCACAGAGGGAGATGGATCTAGGAAGCGACGGTCTTTCGATACGGGGGGTCATAAGCCAGGAGAGAATAAATGGGTAAAATTAGCTAAGCACACGGCCATGATTACCAACTCAACCCCGCCCTGTTGGGTGTGCTCCCTCAGGCCCCATCATGCTGCAGAAGTGCCGTCCACTGTCCCAGTCCCGATTTCGGTAAGGGCCTCGGTGTGTCTATTGTGGCTCTACCATTGGTGGAGGTGGACTGATAGGGTCCTACCGGGGTGCGAGCCATACAAAAAGTATGCTAGTCCCTTACAATGGGTCTGGCCAGGGAATTGGACGACCGGAACCAATGACACCTTGAGGAAGGGGATACGGTTTGCTGGCGTGACACATTTTAGGAAGGAGCTAGTAGCGCCCCTCGGGTTTAAGCGGGAATGTGGGCAGGGGGACAGGTACTTGGGTAAAACATCGTGCTTAGATTACATAGGTGATGGGTTTTCTGTAAGAAACCAAACTTGGGCCGAGAGAGTAGTGAAATTCCACAGTGACCTCGTAGAAAAAAGCGAGATAAAACATAGAAGGCATCCGTTTTTCGGACAAACATGGCCGTTGAACCGAACCACTTGGGCTAGGGTAGTGGAAATGACTCCCCTAACCTACTCCGCGGTAGTATCAGTCCCACTGAGAGGGGGATTTCCCACCCCGGTCGGACACATCTGGCTATGCGGCGATAATAGTTATTTGACCCTGCCGCGGGGGTGGTGTGGGACCTGCACTCTGGCTCGTTTGAAGCCCTCATCTATTGTGGTGTCAGATGCACTAATGCAAGACGCCGTACGAGAATATAGACACCATAACCTACATAAGCACGGCATGAGAAAAAGGGACACCCTGCAGGTGGGAAACCGTACCCTCGGTCAATCATACGTACCTTTCTCTGATAACGGTGAACGTAAGCCCCTGTTCGGAGATGGGAAAGGATTTATCGCCACGCTGATCCCTATGATCGGTGTGGCGGCCTCCATGCAGCGTCTAAATGAGGTATGGTGGATCCTGGAGGACCTAACTGAGGTAATAGGCGACATCTTGGACCAAATGGAACGGAGTCCAGAACTTAAGGCAGTGGCTGTTGTGGCTATGCAAAATAGAGTGGCGTTAGACGCCATGTACGCTGAACAGGGTGGTATGTGCGCAGCAGTTGGCCTTGACCACTGCTGTACATATATTCCCGACGACACTGGCAATTGGACAGCCATTAAAAATAAAGTAAAGGAACTCAAAGACTTCCTCGCGTCTCAAGAAGACCAGGGTCCTCAGTGGACCTGGCTAAATTGGTTGAATTCCGGTTCCTGGATCCATATCCTTCAAAAGGTGGGTATTCTTATAGGTGTAATACTCTTGTTTTGTTGTGTTTTGTTTGGTTGTGTTGTGCCTCTCATTCGCAGCATGGTCTCCAGGGCTCTGGGTTCCACTGGGGGCATCTATACCATGGGTGATGCGTCCCAGGGGGACACGGAGCTCAGGACAAGGGAAACGCAAGAAGGGGGTGGTCCCAGCCTGTACTTGGAAAGAGTACGGCAGGCTTTGAAATATGAATGGAACGACCCCCGACAAGGCTGTGATGGAGAATATTGTGGTGGAGATAATATCTAAACAACACTGTTCGGTGTTGTTGTGCTTGTTGTGTTTTGTGTTGCAGGAATGTTTATTTTTGTGTCAAACAGAGACGGTCCCAGGGGGACGTAAAAGGTGAAATGTACCGTTGACACGGAATAAAAACCAGCCAAGTTCCGCTTGGAAGGATAAGTAAGCGGAAGTTACACATGGGAAGAGAGAGATGATTTTGTAACCACTCAGCGGCTGGTTGAGTATGCCCTACATAAAGTGAACATGTTTATTTGGTGTTATAATATGTGAAATTGTACTGTGATTTTTGATACAGGCTGTACTTTTGTGAACTTGAAAATATTATGGTTTTGTTGACCTCCTTTTAGAGGTCAGAAAGGGGTCTGAAGAGATAATATTTTTATACGATGTTTTGTTCCTTTGGCTATTTAGCAAACTAACCAAAAGTTTTCATTCAGTGCAGTATAAAGGTGTGGTTTCCCCAAAAAAGTCCTTTGTTTCAGGGAAGATTGAGACACAGCGACCCCCACCCAGTCCACTGGCCACATGGTCAATAAAGGGTTCAAATTACAAGGGAGACCAAGGTGGAGCTGAATGCACAGCTGTGGGAGCCAATGGGAACGATGAAAACATTACATGTGGTCTTAGACTCATAAATCTTGTAAACAATGGAATGTGTAAAAATACTGTGCTTCCCCAGGGAGAGTCAGTATGCCCATTGGGAACGGCTGCTGACAGACACATTTGATAGGGCACTGGGAAAGACAGAATTCTGTATTAAGATGACATGTTAGGGAATAAAACGTCTAAGTTGAACTCCTTGATTTGTCATCAATTCCTGGTATGTATTTTTATTAGTTTTACGTAAGAGTAGATTTTGACGGTTCTGAACTCCTTTTTCAGTTTGAATGCGCAGTGTTGTCAATTAAAGGTAATGTTTAAAATAGGGGAAAAGTAAACTCGTTGTAGTGATACTATTTATTGTGTACAAGGACAACACAGGAAAACGGCTGTTTTTCTTCAAGTTCAACAGTTACCATAGTCCACCTCAGATTTAAACTATAGGCTCACCCAGAGAGCGTGAAGGACAGGGAAATGCCCATTGGCTAAGCGGTCTTCTGTCTCCGACTCTGACTCGAACCGTCGCTTCTCCTTGTCGTTCATGTAAACGCTGGAGCTTCGTACACGGGCTAATCATGTGAGAAAGTCTACCGACGCAGGCAGGTGCTAACGGCGTCTGAATTCGATTAGTTCCAGGCGCGGCTTTGGCGCGTGCAGCCGTAGCAGTGTCGTTATGCTAATCAGGTCTGTGCTAATGTCTTTGGGGGATCCGGGAATGAATTACTGTAAGTCGAAATGTACCGCACCCGGCGCGTTCCGAATCTCATCATTAGCATTTCTGCAAACTTTATTACTCTGCTGTTTTTTATATTCGCTCCAGCTCTTTGTTCCTCTCCCTCGCTCGGTTTCTCTCGCTCTTTATGTTTTAGCATTTCTACAAACGCAGCCTAAAGTCAGAGTTTTATTGATGTTTGGCCCATGACTGTTTGATTTATTTTAATTATCATTGTATTATGTTTTCCTTTATACTGGCTTCAATGCATGAACATGAACATAACTTTCACCAGCTTCGTTGGTTCATCTAGTTAAAGTTTTGTTTGATTGTTTACCGAAAAGATCTAATGTGTAACTCGGTGTAACTCTCGTGTTCTTTATAACATTTCTTTAGGAAATATGTGTTTCTTCTTTGATCGCTTTGGCTGTCTTCCTACAACAGTGGAATGGCGCGGGTCTCTTGAGAGCGGTTGGATTCGGTGGGTGCTTCCCCCGTGGGTTTGCGCTTGATTGTTTTTTTTTAGTGCTGTGGGAGTGACTGGCGGGTGGTGCTGTGAGGCTACGTTCAAACCGCTTATCGCCAGCTTTCGACATGTGTCTTTCCTCCATGTTTCCTCTCTCTGAGCATCTTTGTACAAATGGGGGGGTGAGCCATGGGGAGGGTTGGGTTCGTCCAAGGGCTGCGTTGGGTCTACTCATTTTCCTGGAGAGTGTGCACACTTAGTATCTTGGCAAAATGTTGAAAGCCTTGTTTGTAAAGCTAAGAAATGTGACCCTAGACTTCTCTCAGGTGTTCATTCATGTCCAGGGTCGCTGCAAGTATGCCTCCCCCAAAAACAGACCGAAGAAGAGAGCGGACGCGTTTCTGACTTCTCCTGCCCCCGCTTTGCTGCTGCTGCTGTGTCTCGTCTGTTTTTCATTTTTTCTCTCTGGAACTGCTGCTCACTGGGATCTTAAACCGGATAAACCATGGAATTGATCAGCTGGTCTCTCTCTGCAATTGACACGATATTTTCTCAAAGAAGCGGTGCTGCTGGGGATCAGCAATGTCCAGATGGCTCTTTCCCTGCGGGCTACTCGCTTGACTCTTGGAATAAGTGGAAAGTGATATGCTTGGCAGTGCTATCTGTGGAAGACATCAAAGATATTTATCTTTTTGGGCTCATGTTAGCAGGGCTCCTTCTTACAAGTGTAGGAGCTGCCCTGGTCTATCGCAAAGTTGGCAAACTGGCAGCAAGAAAGGAGACCCCGCTGCTGTCCGTGGAAATCAAAGAACACTTCGGAAAAGTCAGCGAGCACCTGATGGAATTACAACGGAATGTAGCGAAAAGTGAGGAACTCTTTAAAGTCCTTTCTGCTCGGTACGAGGAAGGTATAAGGAAGATGGATTACACCCTGGCTCGGTCTGGAGAAATGTTTCGTGAGGTCACGGGACAGATCTCCGGGCTGTGCAGAACTGTTGATGGACTAAGGCCGCGGCAAATGTCCGAATAAGTTGGAAACCAGCGAAAAGCGGAAAGCAAAGTGATTTTTAAAATTTTAAATTAAAGCGGACAATAATTAAACGCAAACGCACCGAGTAAAATTCCTAGTTGTGAACCTGTTCATAACAATGGCAATAAAACCTATTCTGATTCTGAAAAACGGTGGACCAAGGGAATAGCTCATTAACCTGTTACTTACTATCTTAGGGTTAGTAATTATTCCGTCCATCCATCCATTTTCTTCCATGTGTCCGTTGCCGGGTCGTGGGGGCAGCTGTTGGAGCTGCACCAGCCCCTATAGCGCCCCCTGCAGGTGGTGGGTCCACAGAAGGACGGCCTCATGGTTCTAACCGGGCCTGTTGGTCTCTCATAAGGGGCTTCTGAACCGCTCTTTGTCTGACCCGTCACCTCGGACCTGTTTGCCATGGGAGACCCTACCAGGGGCACGAAACCCCCGACAACAGAGCTCCAGGATCATTCGAGTGCTCAAACCCCTCCCCCACGTTAAGGTGGCGGTTCCAGGAGGGGAGGGTTAGTAATTATTAATATCCAAATCTCAAAGTGTATTGCCTGGCAAGGTATCACACTGGCATATAGCCTATATGCCAGTGTGATACCTCATTTGAAAGCCAAGACCTTCTAGTTTCTAAAAAAAATCTGTGTGAGATCTGTGTGAGTGAAACACTACTGACATGGCATTTGCCGTTCCTAACCCTAAAGAAAGCCTCTATGTCACTTCCTGACAGTGTCTAATAAGGAAGTGAAACTATAAACATCATAAAAATTGTCAAACTAAAGAAAGCTGGCTAATTCTTTTTTATAATTTAACTTTGTTTTAGCAAAGCATTTGTCTAATGTGCCATTTGCACTTTAAACAAATCCTTGTAACTAACACCAAAGTTGCCAATATTTTTGACACAAAATAAAAAAAATTTTTTTTTTAGGAAAACTCAATACATTTTTCTAGGGGTGTCACGATTTCAATTTTTTTGAGTCACGATTATTGTGAAACAAAAAATGGTGATTTTACGATTATTCACGATTATTCCCCGAATGAAAGGAAAGAACTGATATTTTTAGTTTTTGTCTTTAAAAAGCTTTTTAATACTTTCTAAAAATGAAATATGCTTTAAGATTGTTTTGCATTAAAATAAATAGGCCTACATTGAATAATACAAAACAATGTCAACTTTACTTCTTTATAATGACCATAATTATCATAATTATTTTACTATATATTATTAGGCCACAAGCTAGGCTCGGTTTCCTGTTCTCAAAGGTTATGCTTCTGCTTAATTATTTGTCAGATGTTTTGATGAACAGAGAATGAAACGTGTTTACAAAGTGATTAAGGAGACTCTTTTGAACAGCTGATTTCCACATGTGCGGTTTCACTTTCCTTCTGTCGCTGAAGCAGAGCCGAGCGTTAGCCTTTTGTTTACATCCTGAGCCAGTTGTGGCTATTTCCGAAAACATTTGGACAACGTTTTTGGGAAGTATGCAGTTCGTTACCTTGACCTGGACATTCACAGCGAAGGATTATCTCCAAGATGTTGTTTATATTGGACGTAGCCGATATCAGCGCCTTTAGCTGCAACTTTCTGACGACAGGGTTTGCATAACGGACGTCCATCGAGAACAACAACGCCTTGGTCATGTTTTGGATCCTAAAGAGGTCCCACTCTGCTGACTTCAATCGTTTTTGGGTGGATACAACACTGGAGGAGAGCGTCCTTCTGCCTCGCTCAACTACCGGTGAGTTTACGCTGTTTATGGCGTGCAGCGGCTCGAGCGTCAGCGTTAAAAAAAATCGCGGTAAACCGTGGCTTCTGAAATTCTTACGGATAACCTACCGCGTCCTTTTATAATCGTGGTAATTGTAAAACCGGATAATCTTGACATCCCTACATTTTTCCTACAGCTAAAATTTCTAATTGATATCTCTCCGGGCCGGAGCTGTCCATGGTGCTGTCAAGCCAAAAAACAACAACTATTCCCTTGTCTCTGCGCAGACCCATAAGAACTACTGTTGTTGACCACGCGCCGGAAGATAAAACCCATCTCTGAGTGTTCCGAAAGTGCCGTTTGGACGACCATTAGCAATAACCCGGCCTCGCTCCGGCTCCTCTCCCACCGCCGGCTTCAGAATCCGTCTCCTCAGCGAAGGGTAGGCGTCGTAATCAGCTCGTAAAAACCTCTCAGACGAAGCGGGGCCAAACTTCTTCCTCTCCCATATTGGGGTCATTAAAGCGTTCGGAAAGACGTGGTTGCAGACTTGAACGCTCGTGTGATATTAACGGCGAAGGCGGCGTATGGCTGCTGGGCCGGAGTGAGCGGAAAGAAAACGAAGGCATCCATCAGCGCGCGGGACTGCTCACGAGCCTCCCAGGACAAATAAAAGAGCACATAAAAAACCAAGAGCGCGCAATAATGCTACAATGCGAGAGGGTGGAAATGCTTTGGAGATGGATTTGATAAAACGCCATGATTGGCAAACGCTGCCCAAGACATAGCTTAAGCGGGTGGGAGGGATGGAAAGAGAATGTTTTTACTTTTGGGTCAGTTTAAATGTGTGAGAGAGCAGTCCTCTTCATGTCGTATTATTAACTTACCCATTGATTACATAAGGGAGAATGGCCCGGGCAAACAAATACAGCTGTGCCATTTTTCACACACAGCCACTAACTATAAGTGAAATATATAAACTTTTGAGTAGTACATTTACTGCAAGCTTAAGTTCAAATGTCCTGACAAAACATTAGTGGCATGTGCAGTGTTCTCTGAGAGGGGAAGGTGCAGAGACACGTCTGAGCAGAGAAACTCAGGTTCTGGGGGGGGACGGGGCACAGGTTCTAGAATGTGATGATGTCACCGGACCCAGCGGGGGGCAGGAGCCAGTTTTTCCTATTAACAGCATTACACTTTCACAAGTCATGGCTCAAAAGAAAATGTACGAATTACAAAAATGATCATTAATATCAGTCACTGGGTCCATGATCTCTCTGTACAAGACCAACATTTTCCTAAAAAAACTAAATAATTTTCCTCCATATAATAGTATTGGCCTTTACAACGCTGTGATGTCACCTGAAACCCACACTGTAAATTGTAATAAGTAAAGTTTACTTGATAGAAATTGGGAAACCGGATGCCCAAGAAATATCTTGTACAGAAACACTTGTCTGCATAATTCAACTATGCTGTTAACATACAAGTATTGTGAACTCAAGGTACACAAGATAACCTAAACAGGGTTTATAATTGTATTTGAAAATGTTATTGCCTGTAAAGTATATTATGCATATACTAGTTTTGTTAACTTTGCATATCCTAGTAGTGCTAACTTGGAAGCAGTAAGTTGCATTAGTGTCAATAACTGGACTTGCATTTTATACTCCACTGATGAAAAACGAGTAAACATAACTTGATATCATTCACACATTACACTAGTTGCTCCCCATTTCTATCAATAATTACCCCCTATTAATTATGTTCAAATTACAGGACACACTCAAGTAGAATATCTATATATTTATTACACTTCAACATAGCATAAAAGTTACTTTCGAACTCGCAATTGACATGAATATTAACATTAAACTTTCACATAGGTGTACCTGAGTAAAATACAATTAAACATTATTTTGTGGAAAAAAAAAGCAAAAACAAAATAAAAAACACGTTTTGTTTTGTGTCTCCGGGCAGGTACTATGTCAGACACTTCAACAATATCTTCCCAAGTAGTAAATGCCATGAAGGGGGCATTTTCAAACAACACAAGTTTTTTTTTTTTTGCCCAATACAAAGTACTATTAACCTCTTAACCCCCGCCTGAACCAAACACATTTGCTCCTGTTCGGCATTACCTAAATCTAACAGCTTCTTGATTGGAGCCTATAGCCTATATAAAAGGAAAGACCTACAAAACTGATTGTGACTTTTCGGTTGCAAGTTTTTTGTCGTGTTTTTTGTAATTTTTCGTTGTTTTCTTCATCGCTTTTTTACCGTGATTTTGTCATGTTTTTATCACTTTTTAATCGTGTTTTTGTCATTCTTTTGTCGCTTTTTTTTGGTGTATTTTCATCATCATTTTCATTGCTTTTTTGACACTTTGTTCCAGAAGCTTTTCGATTTGGGTAAAGCCAAACTGGAGACAATGCGCTCGGTTCAAGCGGGGGTTAAGAGGTTAACCCATCCACCCATCCATCCATTTTCTTCCGCTTTATCCGGGGCCGGGTCGCGGGGGCAGCAGTCTCAGCAGAGATGCCCAGACTTCCCGATTTATGCACACCTCCTCCAGCTGTTCTGGGGGGACCCCGAGGCGACACCAGGCCAGCTCGGAGACATAGTCCCACCAGCGTGTCCTGGGCCTTCCACGAGGCCTCCTCCCAGTGGGACATGCCTGGAGCACCTCCCGAGGGAGGCGACCAGGAGGCATCCGATACAGATGCCCTAGCCACCTCAGCTGGCTCCTTTCGACGTGGAGGAGTAGCGGCTCTACTCCGAGCTCCTCCCGGGTGACTGAGCTCCTCACCCGATCTCGGAGGGTGCGCCCGGCCACCCTGCGAAGGAAACTCATTTCGGCCGCTTGTATTCGCGATCTTGTCCTTTCGGTCATTACCCAAATCTCATGACCATAGGTGAGGGTGGGATGACCATAGGTGAGGGTGGGATGACCATAGGTGAGGGTGGGAACGTAGATCGATCGGTAAATCGAGAGTTTTGCCGCTTGGCTCAGCTCCCTCTTCACCACAACGGTCCGATACAGCGACCGCATCACTGCTGACGCCGCACCGATCCGTCTATCGATCTCACGCTCCATCCGTCCCTCACTCGTGAACATGACCCCGAGATACTTGAACTCCTCCACTTGGGGCAAGGACTCCCCACCGACCTGAAGCGGGGAAGCCACCTTTTTCCGGTGGAGAACCATGGCCTCAGATTTGGAGGTGCTGATCCTCATCCCGGCCGCTTCACACTCGGCTGCAAACCGCCCCAGTGCAGCTGGAGGTCCTGATTTGATGAAGCCAACAGAACAACATCGTCTGCAAACAGCAGAGATGAGATTCTGAGGTTCCCAAACCGGACACCCTCCGGCCCCTGGCTGCGCCTAGAAATTCTGTCCATATAGGTAATGAACAGAACCGGTGACAAAGGGCAGCCCTGGCGAAGCCCAACACGCACCGGGAACAGGTCTGACTTACTGCCGGCAATGCGAACCAAGCTCCTGCTGCGGTCATACAGGGAACGGACAGCCCTTAGTAGAGGGCCCCGGACCCCATACTCCCGGAGCACCCCCCACAGGGCACCACGAGGGACACGGTCGAACGCTTTCTCTAGATCCACAAAGCACATGTGGACTGGTTGGGCGAACTCCCACAAACCCTCGAGCACCCGATGAAGGGTATAGAGCTGGTCCAGTGTTCCACGACCAGGACGAAAACCGCATTGTTCCTCCTGAATCCGAGGTTCGACTATTGGCCGAATCCTCCTCTCCAGCACCCTGGAATAGACCTTACCAGGGAGGCTGAGAAGTGTGATCCCTCTGTAATTGGAGCACACCCTCCGATCCCCCTTCTTGAAGAGGGGGACCACCACCCCGGTCTGCCAATCCAGAGGCACTGTCCCCGACCGCCACGCGATGTTGCAGAGACGTGTCAGCCAAGACAGCCCTACAACATCCAGAGACTTAAGGTACCCGGGACGAATCTCATCCACCCCTGGGGCCTTGCCACCGAGGAGCTTTCTAACCACCTCGGTGACTTCAGCCTGGGTGATGGACGAGCCCCCCGCCGAGTCCCCAGCCTCTGCTTCCTCATCGGAAGACGTGACAGTGGGATTGAGGAGATCCTCGAAGTACTCCTTCCACCGCCCGACCACATCCCCAGTCGAGGTCAGCAGCCCCCCACCCACACTGTAAACAGTGCTGGTTAACCAACACTTCCATCTTTCTTCTGGTAACTTATGGGTTCAGAGGAGCATTTTTTAGAGTTTGTAGCTTCGGGCGAAGTATTGCAGTTTGCATCACATTTTGTATGAAATCATTATCTGCCTGCATTTGTCGAGTACTAATGTCAAGCTCTGGTCCAATTATTACCACTGCCAGTGCAAACAGGCCTTATGACGCATCAGGTTGAAGGAGAAACCTAGAAAAGTGATGCAAAAATTTGTGCCTCAGAGAGAAAATGGCTATCTTTTCAATTTGAAAAGGTTAGGAAAGTTTTTGATTATAGTATTTTTTTTTTATTTGGTATTCTGAAGAAAGACAAACTACTGTTGAACTTACTTCAACAAAGGCATGGAAGTTACTTTTAACAATAACAATATTACCAAGGGCTCTTACAAACATGTATTTCACACAAAAAAATGTGTCCCCTACCAAACTTATTTCCAAACTATACAACAGCATCCTGCGGAGTAAGGGAGAGAGCGCCTACTATGTTAAAGAAAAATGGGAAAGAGAAGGGCATTTTACAGTAACTGAGGCGAAATGGGATCACATTTGTGAAATACAGTGGGTCTCAACTGGGTCAAATACATGGCGTCAATTCTGTTGGAAAAAACACAATGCGTTTTTTCATTACACCAGCACAAAAAAGATACCAGGGAACTGGAGATGCGTGTTGGAGGTGTGGTGTTGCCGGGGCGAACCATTTTCATGTTTTTTGGAGCAGCCAAGTTATTCAAGATTATTGGGTAGAGATTCATCAACATATACAAAATGTATTTTCAATTGCTTTCCCCCTATCATTTGAAGCAATCTATCTTGGAGACATAGAACTGGATGGTCTCAACAATGGAGACAAGAAACTACTTTACATTCTCTTAGCAGCAAGTAAAACGGCCATCACCAGAAGATGGCTCAAACCTGGAAAGCCAACAAACGAGGATTGGACCAATATTGTGCATGACATCTACATCATGGAAACAATTTCATCTCAGTTGAAGTTGCAAATGGAATCATTTTACAGGATTTGGTCAAAATGGACACAATATGTTAAGCCGATAAGATCTGATTTCATGTAATGTTGAAATATAAATACTGCTATTGTCGATAATTTTGCTATGTAAATCAAAAGGGTACCCCACCTCTCTATTGTTCGTTTGTGCGTGTTCCGTATGTAAAAATGGAAGAGCAAAATCGCACTACTTTTTGAAAGAAAATCTGTAATTATCTGTCTCTTCAATAAAAATAATAATAAATAATTATTATTTTGTGATCCATTCAAACTTCCATTTAAAAATAATAAACTGACTTCAATAAAAATTGAATGCAAACAAAAAAAGAAAAAATGTGTCTTTTTTCCCCACTATATGAGTGTTTTTTTGCAGGCAGGAACTCGGTCAGACCCTTTCTGCAGTTTGAAATAGTAGCAGCCTTAAATGCCATAAAAGGGGGTTATCGAAGAACACAAAAGGGTTATGGTCTGACAGATACATTAAACAATATGTATAGTATTAGAAACAAATGAGGCTATGAAGTACAATTAAGCACTTCCATCTTCCTTTGGTAACTTATGGGTTAACAAGAGCGTTGTTCAGAGTTTGTAGCTTTGGGCTAGGTTTTGGCACTCCACTTTGCATCATAACTTTTTGGATGAAATCAAAAGTATTTTTTCATTCCTTTAGGATAATCCAGGTGAAGAGCATGGATCAGCCCGAACAGCGTACACACCGCTGCAGAATAGTCCGGCATGTCATCCATCACAATGTGGCCCTCCAGGAGAGTTCAGCTCTGGGAGTAAATCTTCGGTCATGACAACGAGGATGGCGACTGGCACTTCACTGAAGCCCCGATCCTCTGAATCCTGCATCAGCAAATAGAGGAACCGTGAAGGGCGGCATGGTGGCACAGCGGTTAGTGCTCGTGCTTCACAACTAGAAGGTCCCGGGTTCCATTCCCACCTGGACGGGGCCTTTCTGTGTGGAGTTTGCATGTGTCTGCGTAGGTTTCCTCTGGGTACTCCGGTTTCCCCTACCACTAAAAACATGTACAATACGCCCAGGGACTGCAGGTGGAAATTAGCACAACCTGGTACAATGCATCTCTCCTTTCTGAGGCTAATGTATATTGTACACTGTCCCTGTTCAAATAAATAAAATAAACTAGCTTTCATTTAAGTATGGAGGTATGAAGAACCAGGCTTGCCAAACACAATAGACGAATGAAAAACAAATATATTGATTAATGAATCAATTGGAGAATTACTGCTAGTGTTAACTCTTGCATCGTGCATATGTAATTCGATTATTAGAGCCATCATCTTAAAACTTTAGCAAACCGTAAATACGTCATTTTATTGTTCATTTTGAGGAAAGTAAAAAGGGACATAAGTGGAAGGATATGCGTATGCTCGTGTGTGGTAGAGAGAGGGAGAGCGAGCAGTGCCAAAGAGAAAACCGTACTTTACAGCTTAGTGAAAAGCTTTTGAAGTCGTCTGAGATACACTGGAAGACATCGCAGGGCTGAGTGCGTATTGAAGTGATGTTCGTGGCCTTAAATGTAAGAACAGGGTTGTCAGATGAACAATTTATAGAGCTTTTTCCTTCTTGTTTTAAACTCATGCATTCATTTTGGCCACTGTTTGAATTAGAGGGCGTATTCTATGAAGGCAAATTTGTTTACAAATATTTTAAACAAAGTGCAAATCTCAATTCCCAAGTTAACTTCATAAAATTGCTGGGGACAGACAAGTGGTTTAAAGCACAATTAATTCTGTACTAGAGCTTTAGCCCACATTCAGTATTTTGTAATTGCCCAAGTCATTTTGGGTCAAATTGGGATATCTGCCCAACTGTACGTCTGTTCCACTGCTGCATCATCCTGCCTTTCTGCCCCACAAAATTGAAATATACCACTACAGCATAGCCAATGACAAAAACTCAAGCAAGCTACATTTGTTTAACCACTAGATGGCGCCACACAGTTTTAGGGTCATAATTAAAGGAATAGGCCGCCGTTTTTACCTTTGCTGAGACGAGTTGACGCGTACCTGTGTGTGCTTTGTGCCTCCGTGCAGTCACGCAAATGGAGCAAAGGCGAAACCTGTCCCACTTGTCCGACCTCCACCGCCATTTGGTCAAGTTCTCCACTGCCAAGATCTACCACGTTTTCCGTATTTACACACAGTTACCTGAAAAGTTACACCATCCATGTATAGTACCACAAAACAAAAAGTTAATTACTACGCCTTACAAAATAGTGCCCCTTGTTATCCGCTTAGAAAATTGGATTTCCTTCCAAGGCAAAGGTTTTGTCCATCTTGTATTTTATATCCACTGAATCTGGTAGTCTTTTCTTTTCCAACGCTTTCTCATCTTCTCCGACAGGAAAATTGGGCAGAAAGTTGGTTTCAGATCTTCTTGGTTTCTTGATGCTTTGGCTGGCTGTCTCTCCATCAGACAAAGATCGTTTCTTGCATTTGTTGCTGTTTACTGTAACATCAGCCATTCCAACCGCTCTCATTTTTTACCTGAAATTTCCCATCTTGAACCTTAAACTGTCCATCCATCCACTATACCCTGTGGGGGATCCTGCTTATTGTAAGCAGGGGTGCTTTTCAACGAGTGCTGAAGCTACTTGTGCCAAATGTTGCTCTTGTGGATATGGAGTATATTTGTAGATCGTCTCGGCGAGTTTGTGTAGGATGACATGTTTCATGTCTCTTGATAGATCCATTCTTGTTTCATTTCGCATGTATTGCAGGTCACCCTGCCTTAACCTGTAATTAACATCAACAGAAAAGGCTGGAATCTCAAAAGTTGAAGGCCTGGGAACCTCTCTAACCATCATTTCCTTTAACCGTTCTCTGGTTTCTGGCGTCAGTATGATTGTGTCATCTGTACTTGTAGACGTTTGAGAGCGAGCAGGTGATGGACAGCCAACTTTTACGATCTTCAACGTGGGACGGTCTTGCAGTTCTGTAATATCTGTGACATTACAGAGAGCGTTGTGGAACATTGGGTCTTCAAATTGTAGATTAAAATTGTATGTGATGTCCAAGTTCTGCTAACAAATGTTCAAGGTCGCTGGGCTTTTCAAGATAACATAAGAGTCAGTGTAGTATATATCACTTTAAAGACACAAAGGTCTTTCCCCGGACTTTGTATGCAGACAAGGGAACAACATCATTGAGCTCTGTGATATGAAGTCATTTGTTTGCAAACGAACAGTTCTTTTTCTTTTTCAAACAACAGCATTTGCTTTATCTGTTTAAATTCTGGAAGACCACAGAAAAAGCCAACAGACACCACCATGTCAGTTGAGTAAAGCATACCATCCATGATGACTGATGATGCCGCAAATAAGGTTGTCTGAAGCCCATATTTTGCATGCAAAACACGTTGAACATCTGTTGGAAGATCTGAAACTAGCACACTCTTAACTTTGTTTGCTTGGAGTGGTGGTTTGAAAAACGAAGCACTGTCCAGATGATAGGCCATCATTTTTTGGTGTTGCCTGGCCAAGGAAAGAGACACATTTTTGACATTTTTCATTTCATGAATGATTTTCTTAAAGAACTTGTGCTTCCCTTCAAATCGCATGGTCCACATGTCAATCAGCGGCCCGAAAACCTTTATCAAGTAGAGATAGTGCTCAATATAATGATGCTTCGGGCGTAGTCTGCAACATGGGAATATTTTCAGCAGCATTTCCCTGTGCTCTAAAAGTTTAGAATCAAGATAAAACAGATTCATCTGTAAAAGCTGGAGCCACTACAAGTCCCAGTATATCCTTAAGAAGCATTAGGATCTCCCTTGTCTCATCTCCCTCTGGTACAAGATGGCCAACCATTGAAGGTAACAACCTCCTCAAACACCAATTTTCATGGCCATTCCCACCTATTGTCTTTTTGGTAGAAAACGTCTTGGAAATTGTTTGTGGTTTGTCCGTTTTGTCTGCAAAAGCATATGGGAAGCATTTGATGGACTTATTCAATATCTCCAGAGAAAAGTACTTTTTTCTCATCATATCCTGAAGGCACAAGTAGATCTCAAAAGGGATGACACCTTCCAGAAGGTCACGAAGAATATCGGGGAGGGGGGGGTGCTCACACATCCTCTTTTGACACCATAAAGTGATGCACTCTGGGGGTCTTAACCTCCACAATCTGTGCATCATGCTGTGATTTTGTCCTCAAGCTGAAAGCTGCTGCTGTGGCAGAACTTGTTTGAATGTCCTGGTGCGAGGCCATACAAATATCTTCCCCACTACAAAATGCTCTTGGAAGCCAGCAAGCGCATGAGCTCCCAAGTTGTCTGCAGCAACGTCCTGAGCCAGGGGTGTCAAGACTTTATGATATCCATGTTCCTTAACTGTGCTGACCTTACATAAAGTGGCCAATTGTATTGCATGTAGGGATGAACGATACTTGGGCTCTAGATTTGCAAGAATCCAATAAACCGCACACATTTTGTGCTTCTTCTTCAATGTCCCAAGAGGATTCGCCACTTCAAAATCGTCTATATATAATCCTATTGAGATAGTGAACTCCTCATCTGTCAAAATGCCTTTTCCTTGAAAGCATGAACCATCTTGAAAACTATTATATTTACTCGTAAGACCAGTAGGAAGAGACATAGCCTTGTCCAGGACATCATTTCTACTCAATAATGCCTGTAGCATTTCAAGAAAGGGAATGTAGACAACATTGTGTTTGTCAAGTACATACTCCACAGGTCCAACAACTTTAAATGTTTTTTGATATAAGACTCTCTTTCACCTGATGTTGTGAGTGAACTGTTGGTAGATGTATGTTTCAAAAAGGCATTTGCATCAGCCTCTGCATTTGCCGCCTCTGTAACAACATCAACGATGATATCAGGAAGACGCCGTCTTAAAGTTTCACTGATCCCTGAAAATACCAATGGTTTAGAAATCTCAAATATGTCTCTTATTTGCTCAATGATTTCTTGAACAGCAGTTTCCGGTACACCGAGAATTGTTGGCATTTTTAAGAATAGAGCAGCTAAATTGTGCCCAAGCTGGGAATCAAGGTTTGTTGTTCCAATATCATCGCCGGGCTGCACCTCCTCATCCACATCAGCCACAGAGTCCAAGGAGGTTTCTACCTCACTAACATTCTCCATTATCCCTGCCTTAAACCGTGGACTTAACATGGTATGTCCTTTGTCATGACATTTCCTTACGTGGCAGTTGAAAGTAGTATATTTGTATGTTTCAAAGTTACAATCCAGAAAAGGGCACTGTACTTTTTGGAGTGTCTTAAGACGTTGACGTAAATGTAATAAAAATCCATTTTCACCACAGGGTTCACAAAAGTCACATAGGTAGCAGTTAAATATCCGTGTATCATTTTCTTTTGTTTTGGCACAAGAGTGGTATCTGGTCAAATGAATTTTGAGTGAATTGAATGACTTAAAAGTAACAATGCAGTCATGGCGAAGACATGGGATCCGGGTGGTTCTTGTAAAGCTGCCATGTTTAAGCCTGAAGTGCTTCAGTAATAGTCCTCGTTTGCACAACACTGACATGGCCATTGCATTGTTCACCACCTGAAAGAGAAAAAATGCACCTTTAATTACGTTTGACTTCTTTTTGATGAACAAATGCAATGTATCTATTTATTTATATTAAAAAAGAAAGTGGAGAAAGCGAGAGAAATGTTAAATAAGTGAATTAAATGTATCAGGATTAAAAAACTTTAACGCAAATGTTAAACTTATCCCCACAAGCACGTCAGCAGTATAAATGTATTGCTACCGTCCATGGGGGAACTTTGGTTGTGGTTTATAATAAATACCACTGATATAATGTCCGGCTACCAGTATTAATCATGACAACCTAGTTTCAAGTATTGCTTGCAAATTCAAACTCATTTTGTTATGTTATGACATTTCAATTGTGTTAAAACATGAGATTTATAGCTGAGTAAAATAACATACATTCAGTACATTTATCAAATTATAGTTGCAAGCAATCTTATCAACTCAATACAGTGCATTATGTTCCATTACTAATTACACTACATTGTGTAAGTCATGTGTGCAAAACCCCTTAACCCCCACCTGAACCCGGGGAAAAAAGCGTCAAAATAGCTACCAAAACAAGGATGCAAATGCTACAACCGTGACACAAACGCGACAAAAAAGAAGAAACAAAAGCATCACAGAAAAGCGACACAAAAAGACAAGACACGAAAAAAATACGCTTTGAAAAAAGGGCAAAATGCTGCGATAAACGTTGAGAAGTGTTCCCTTTCTAATGTGGCGTTGCACTGTCGCTCTCCAATCGAGAAGCCGAAATGCCTGTTGTCGTGCATAAAACAAATATATCATTACAACTGGGATGCAGCTACTTTGCATAGCATTGGCGCGCAAGCTAACAATCTGAACAGCGGTACCCGGTGTGTCGGCGCCATCAGCGAAAGCAGCACAGACTGCAGCCGCGGGACAGGAGCAGGACTGTGCTTTGATCTGAAGCTGCCGGTATTAGTGCCGGTTCATATGAACAAAGGGCGACGGAGAAGCCGTCCCAGCACACGTGCATCATAGTGCATTTTACTATAGGCTATGCTAGTCCAATCGATGCAACCCATGGTAAAAATGTTGTGCAGTTTTACTTTATCGTTGACCCTGTATGAACCAAAATGACCGACAACACAGGGCGAACCCGCTGCTACAATATCTTATCCTACATTATACAGGAAAGGCCGAAAAGTAAAACAAACTTGACTCTGAATGCTACTTGACTTACCTTTTTCACACTGCCGCCCGTTCAAATAAAACTCTGCAGTTTCCAGAATCCCGCCGATAGCAGTGGCAATGAGCCATAGCACTGAGCGTGCGCATTAACTTTTTCTACTGTTGTATACGCAATGGGCGTCTATGTGTGCTCATTGCCCCCTAGCGCATTGGCATGGAATAAGCCTAAAACAGAAGAATGTAGACTTTACTTGAAATGGTCCAGCCCTAGTCAATGTATTGCACAAGTGTGATGTATAAACCTTTCTAAAACTGGTGTCTTGCAAGTAATATCACATTATTGACACAAAACTAGTAATATTCACTATTAATATTTCATTAAGTTTAAAATGTGACTTTACAATGCAGCAATTAAACTGTTACATCTAAACTCCATTCATTTAATTCTACACATAATCGTGGTGTACTTTTGAGAGTGTGTTTCATTTTAATGTGCGAATTTCTTTATTTATTTTCCCAGACAAGCCAAAAATCTGCACAAAGACCACTGCAATCAAACTTTTGGCATCAGGTCAACAGCATCAGTTCTTCAAGGATCGGGATCAGCACCATGGACAGCTCCAGCCTTCAGCGGGATCGGGATGAAGGGGCCCATAACAAAGGATACTGCCCATCCAGACAGCATCCCCAGAGCTGTTGTCCGTGGTGACCACACCCACCAGATATAGCCGCGGTGGGTGTGGACGTCTGTAGAAGGAGGCGGGGACTCTGGCTCTTTTCAACTGGCGGAGAAAGTAGAGACGCTGTTTACTTTTTAGGCCATCCCACTTTTGCAACGCCCAAGCAGGAGGCAGGAAGGGCCTGGTTTGTACTTGAATGGGAGACCGTTTGGGAACAGCAGGAAGCCTGGGTGAATGTAGTGAATGAGTGGTTGGTGGGGGGAGGGGCCGATGGCACAGACTGTTTGCATCACTTCCGTCAGTCTACCCCAGGGCAGCCGTGGCTACAACAGTAGCTTATGACCACCAAGTCTGGAGTGAATGAATAATGACGACAGTGTAGCGCTTTGAGAAACTTGGTAATACAGGCTTGTAAAGCGCAATACAAGTGAAAGCCATTATTATGATTACTTTTCTTGACCAGAGATGTAGTGGTCATGGCCCAGGAGAGGTTCTCTGTGATGTGAACACCCAGGAACTTAGTGCTGGTCACCCTCTCCACTGCAGCACCGTTGATTGTTAGAGGAGCATGCTGGACCCGCAGCGCGCTCTTTGAAAGTCCACAGAGGGTAACCTCTTGTACATGTTTTTAGTGGTAGGGGAGGCTGGAGTATCTGGAGGAAACCTACGCAGACATGGGGACACACGCAGACTCCACACAGAAAGGCCCCGTCCAGCTTCATCTCTGTTAATCTGTCCACCGCACAACAGAATGTGGTCACTTTATCCTTTTCTGAAACATAGTGGTGAATTCAATGTTACGAGGTGTGGCTAAGTTTAAAGCCACACCTCGTAACATTGCACCCAATAAATAGAATGAAATATGAGCATTTATTTTATTAGAGATGTTTTGTTGTTGAAAAATCCCTAAAAAACGATCAAACAAACATACAGTGGCAGGAAAAAGTATGTGAACCCTTTGGAACGTCTCACATTTCTGCATAAATCAAAATCACAAGAATGACTAAACAGTGTCTGCTTAAACTAATACCACCCACAAATGTACATGGTATCATATTGTGATTGGCCACAACATGGAAACATTCTCAGGACAGGGAGGAAAAAGCTAATTAGACAAGTTTATGCAGACATTTAGAGTCCAATCACTGAGGTGTGGCTTCAAGCTGCCCCTGCCACTGCTTAGGGACCAAAAGCCCAAATCAATGTTTGTTTTTTAACCGACATCAAATTATTTAAAAAGATGATTCTCTAAAATAAATCAAACTGTTGTCTTTGAAGTGTTTGAAATGATCACACAGGAGTTCAAATGGAGGAACATACAACGAATCATTGAAAATATAGAGTACAGTATTAATCATGATGAATTAATTAGACCATAATCAACTCGAATAAAATGTTCAACCGAGTCCCACCGCTAATAATGTTCATCATTACGAGAAAGCACTGCTCGGGATGTTTTACTCTGTCTGTTTAAAGTACAAATACCTGTTCACTTTCTTTTATCTGACTTTTTTACACAACGGGCCTCGTTCACGACACGTTCTTACGCACACGTGTGTTCTTAGCGCCTTCTTAGGAAGGTTTTTGTCGTTCACAAAACTTGTTCTTCGCTGAAAACGTTCCTCTGGAAGAACAGCCTGGAGGACTCACAAAAAAAGTCCAGTTGTGTTCACGATCCGGCTCCTGATGGAACCCAACATTCTGAGTCATATATATTTGTATAAATCATGTATTCATTAATTCCAGAATGTAAATATAATTATAATAAATTACAGATGCCTTTATTCAGAAATAAGTTGGTAATATCACTTGTACTTTTATCCATGGCAAGTAAAGTACTCATGTATTACTGCTCAAACTTCTGAATAGCATTAAAAGCGCATTAACGTTATTTGATAAGGACGAGCGTCAGCGTGCGCTCTACTCGTACCTTGAGCGTGAGGCGCCGATGGCTGAGATTTTTTTTTTCTTTTGAGGTTTTCTTGATTATTAGTTTTGGATTTGTGTTTTTGCACATGATACTTTAAAGGTGAATCAGAGGTGGTGACATAATGCTAATCCATCCTCACACGCTCACGCTTCCAAGTCAGCATTCACCAAACTCAGAACACACGTGCGAAGTATTTTCCTACTCACGAATGTGTCGTGAATCTGCCGCAGTTTCCTCACACGGCCTTTGTATTGATTTGAAGAAGTTTCCTTACAAAGATGTTCATGAATGAGGCCCAATGTCCTCATGTTCTAGAATGCATCGGTGCATGTTGTTTCTATCATAGAAACACATACACATGAATACTAACATACATAGAAACACATATACTGTACACATGAATACTAACATACATAGAAACACATATACTGTACATATGAATACAAACATACATAGAAACACATATACTGTACATATGAATACAAACATACATAGAAATACATATACACATGAATACTAACATACATAGAAACACATATACATATGAATACAAACATACATAGAAACACATACACATGAATACTAACATACATAGAAACACATATACTGTACATATGAATACAAACATACATAGAAACACATATACTGTACATATGAATACAAACATACATAGAAATACATATACACATGAATACTAACATACATAGAAACACATATACATATGAATACAAACATACATAGAAACACATACATATGAATACAAACATACATAGAAATACATACACATGAATACTAACATACATAGAAACACATATACATATGAATACAAACATACATAGAAACACATATACACATGAATACTAACATACATAGAAATACATATACACATGAATACTAACATACATAGAAATACATATACACATGAATACTAACATACATAGAAATACATATACACATGAATACTAACATACATAGAAACATATACACATGAATACTAACATACATAGAAATACATATACACATGAATACTAACATACATAGAAACATATACACATGAATACTAACATACATATGAATACAAACATACATAGAAATACATATACACATGAATACTAACATACATAGAAACATATACACATGAATACTAACATACATATGAATACTAACATACATAGAAACACATATACACATGAATACTAACATACATAGAAATACATATACACATGAATACTAACATACATAGAAACATATACACATGAATACTAACATACATATGAATACAAACATACATAGAAATACATATACACATGAATACTAACATACATAGAAACACATATACATATGAATACAAACATACATAGAAACACATACATATGAATACAAACATACATAGAAATACATACACATGAATACTAACATACATAGAAACACATATACATATGAATACTAACATACATAGAAACACATATACATATGAATACAAACATACATAGAAATACATATACACATGAATACTAACATACATAGAAACATATACACATGAATACTAACATACATAGAAACACATACATATGAATACAAACATACATAGAAACACGTATACACATGAATACTAACATACATAGAAACACATATACATATGAATACTAACATACATAGAAACACATATACATATGAATACTAACATACATAGAAACACATACATATGAATACAAACATACATAGAAACACATATACTGTACATATGAATACAAACATACATAGAAATACATATACACATGAATACTAACATACATAGAAACACATACATATGAATACAAACATACATAGAAATACATACACATGAATACAAACATACATATAAACACATATACATATGAATACAAACATACATAGAAACACATATACACATGAATACTAACATACATAGAAACACATATACACATGAATACTAACATACATAGAAACACATACATATGAATACAAACATACATAGAAATACATATACACATGAATACTAACATACATAGAAACACATATACATATGAATACAAACATACATAGAAACACATACATATGAATACAAACATACATAGAAATACATACACATGAATACTAACATACATAGAAACACATATACATATGAATACAAACATACATAGAAATACATATACACATGAATACTAACATACATAGAAACATATACACATGAATACTAACATACATAGAAACACATACATATGAATACAAACATACATAGAAATACATATACACATGAATACTAACATACATAGAAACACATATACACATGAATACTAACATACATAGAAACACATATACATATGAATACTAACATACATAGAAACACATATACATATGAATACAAACATACATAGAAATACATATACACATGAATACTAACATACATAGAAACATATACACATGAATACTAACATACATAGAAACACATACATATGAATACAAACATACATACATGGCTTCTTCAGGTCTGGGGATGAGATATTTCAAGGTGATGGTTTAAACATTAGGATGTGGCTCCTCAGAGTGTGGAGATCCTTCTGCTCTCTGACTGGATACAGGACCATGTAGTAACAGTTAGAGTCAACACTTATCATCTGTGAGATCATATTAAAGTCGTTGTTTGGAAGATAAGCAACATGGAGTGCATGTCACGGTTCAGCACAGAGAGTAAAAAAGTCCTGATGTGTTGCTGTGCTGGCCGGCGTACGCGTGGGAGTGCAGGGCTCTGCTGGTGCTCAGGTTCAGCGGTGTTTGTGCGTCGGGCCAGCGCTGTGTGGGCGTATCAGCGGTGACCTTTGGCCTTCTCTGAGCTCCGTGTCGTGTCGGTCGCTCGGCCTGACCTCTCCATCTGCGCTCGCTAATGCGCCGCTGTCAGAGGGCGGCCGGGGCCATCGGAGCAACAAATGGGCCGGGACACGCGGTCTGGAGCCGGGGCGGCCGCTCTTTGTCGGCTTCATGACGTTGGCGATAGAGTGCATGATAAGGAAGTTAACATTGGGCCTCATTCAGATTCAGTTCATTCTCCATTTGCAGAATAAAACCACATTGGAAAACAGTGTGAACTGGTAACACATTAAAGGACATTATACGTCAAAACAAACAAATGCCACATAAAAGTCTTAATGTAAAATACTGTACAACAAAAGTCCATGCAAAAATGAAAGTGCCCTGCTTAAAGTGATCACAGCTTGTTGAAAGAAACTGTTAAAATGGCGATCAGTAGAACATCAGCTCAAAATGGCCAAAGCAGCGTGGCCATGAGCCAGTGGTAAAGCTCCATTCAGGAGTCGAGCTTTACAATGTGGCTCCAGGAGCGACAGAGTGCAGCCGATGGTCCTGCTGCTGAGGAACACTTTGCTCTAATAATAGTAAAACAAATAATAAATAATAAGGAGTAACAAGAAGGAGTACCCGGCCTTCTTGGAGTCCCTGGGAGGGGTACTAGATGGTGCTCCGGCTGGGGACTCCATTGTTCTACTGGGGGACTTCAACGCCCACGTGGGTAACGACAGTGAGACCTGGGTGGGGGTGATGGGGAAGAACGGCCTCCCCGATCAGAACCCGAGTGGTGTTCTGTTATTGGACTTCTGTGCTAGTCACAGTTTGTGCATAACGAACACCATGTTCGAGCACAAGGGTGTCCATAAGTGCACGTGGCACCAGGACACCCTAGGCAGGAGGTCGATGATCGACTTTGTAGTTGTGTCATTCGATCTCCGGCCGCGTGTCTCGGACACTCGGGTGAAGAGAGGGGCTGAGCTGTCAACCGATCACCACCTGGTGGTGAGCTGGATCCGCTGGCAGGGGAAGAAGCCGGTCAGACCTGGCAGGCCCAAACGTGTTGTGAGGGTCTGTTGGGAACGTCTGGTGGATCCCTCTGTCAGTAGGGTCTTCAACTCCCACCTCCGGAAGAGCTTCAACCAGATTCCGAGGGAGGTAGGGGACATGGAGTCCGAGTGGACCATGTTCTCCTCCTCCATTGTCGATGCGGCTGCTCGTAGTTGTGGCCGTAAGGTCTCTGGTGCCTGTCGCGGCGGCAATCCCCAAACCCGGTGGTGGCGCCCGGAGGTAAGGGATGCCGTCAAGCTGAAGAAGGAGTCCTATCTGGCCTTGTTGGCTTGTGGGACTCCGGAGGCAGCTGAGAGGTACCGGCAGGCCAAGCGTGCTGCAGCTCGTGCAGTCGCAGAGGCAAAAACTCGGGTTTGGGAGGAGTTTGGAGAAGCCATGGAGGAGGACTATCGGTCGGCCTCGAAGAGATTCTGGCAAACCATCCGGCGCCTCAGGAGGGGGAAGCAGTGCTCCACCAACACTGTTTACAGTGTGGGTGGGGGGCTGCTGACCTCGACTGGGGATGTGGTCGGGCGGTGGAAGGAGTACTTCGAGGATCTCCTCAATCCCACCGTTACGTCTTCCGATGAGGAAGCAGAGGCTGGGGACTCGGAGGGGGGCTCGTCCATCACCCAGGCTGAAGTCACCGAGGTGGTTAGAAAGCTCCTCGGTGGCAAGGCCCCAGGGGTGGATGAGATTCGTCCTGAGTACCTTAAGTCTCTGGATGTTGTAGGGCTGTCTTGGCTGACACGTCTCTGCAACATCGCGTGGCGGTCAGGGACAGTGCCTCTGGATTGGCAGACCGGGGTGGTGGTCCCTCTCTTCAAGAAGGGGGATCGGAGGGTGTGCTCCAATTACAGAGGGATCACACTCCTCAGCCTCCCTGGTAAGGTCTATTCCAGGGTGCTGGAGAGGAGGATTCGGCCAATAGTCGAACCTCGGATCCAGGAGGAACAATGCGGTTTTCGTCCCGGCCGTGGAACACTGGACCAGCTCTATACCCTTCATCGGGTGCTCGAGGGTTTGTGGGAGTTCGCCCAACCAGTCCACATGTGTTTTGTGGATCTGGAGAAAGCGTTCGACCGTGTCCCTCGTGGTGCCCTGTGGGGGGTGCTCCGGGAGTATGGGGTCCGGGGCCCTCTACTAAGGGCTGTCCGTTCCCTGTATGACCGCAGCAGGAGCTTGGTTCGCATTGCCGGCAGTAAGTCAGACCTGTTCCCGGTGCGTGTTGGTCTCCGCCAGGGCTGCCCTTTGTCACCGGTTCTGTTCATTACCTATATGGACAGAATTTCTAGGCGCAGCCAGGGGCCGGAGGGTGTCCGGTTTGGGAACCTCAGAATATCATCTCTGCTCTTTGCAGACGATGTTGTTCTGTTGGCTTCATCAAATCAGGACCTCCAGCGCGCACTGGGGCGGTTTGCAGCCGAGTGTGAAGCGGGCGGGATGAGGATCAGCACCTCCAAATCTGAGGCCATGGTTCTCCACCGGAAAAAGGTGGTTCTCCCGCTTCAGGTCGGTGGGGAGTCCTTGCCCCAAGTGGAGGAGTTCAAGTATCTCGGGGTCATGTTCACGAGTGAGGGACGGATGGAGCGTGAGATCGATAGACGGATCGGTGCGGCGTCAGCAGTGATGCGGTCGCTGTATCGGACTGTTGTGGTGAAGAGGGAGCTGAGTCAGGGGGCGAAGCTCTCGATTTACCGATCGATCTACGTTCCCACCCTCACCTATGGTCATGAGATTTGGGTAATGACCGAAAGGACAAGATCGCGAATACAAGCGGCCGAAATGAGTTTCCTCCGCAGGGTGGCTGGGCGCACCCTCCGAGATCGGGTGAGGAGCTCAGTTACCCGGGAGGAGCTCGGACTCGAGCCGCTACTCCTCCACGTCGAAAGGAGCCAGCTGAGGTGGCTGGGGCATCTGTTTCGGATGCCTCCTGGTCGCCTCCCTCGGGAGGTGTTCCAGGCATGTCCCACTGGGAAGAGGCCTCGTGGAAGGCCCAGGACACGCTGGTGGGACTATGTCTCCGAGCTGGCCTGGTGTCGTCTCGGGGTCCCCCCAGAACAGCTGGAGGAGGTGTGCGTGGATCGGGAAGTCTGGGCATCTCTGCTGAGACTGCTGCCCCCGCGACCCGGCCCCGGATAAAGCGGAAGAAAATGGATGGATGGATGGAATAATAATATTACGAAGGTGTCGTGAATCTGGCATACACTTGTATTGCGCTTTACAAGTCTGTATTACCAAGGTTCTCAAAGCGCTACAATGTCGTCATTATTCATTTACTCAAGACTTTGTGGTGATAAGCCGCAGCTGCCCTGGGGTAGACTGACCGAAGCGAGGCAACCAGTCTGTGCCATCGGCCCCTCCGACCACCACCAACCACTCACTCACTATATTCACCCCAGGCTTCATGATGTTCCCAAACGGTCTCCCATCCAAGTACCGACCAGGCCCTTCCTGCTTAGCTTCGAGATCTGACGGGATCGGGCAGAGCAAAGGCGGGATGAAGTAGTAGAAGTTTGATACATTACAACACTTTTGTTCTTAAAGGAACAGGCCACCGTTTTTACATACTCAGATATGTACATATACGCACCTGTCTGGTCTTTGTGTGTGCGCTCAGTCATGCAAAACGACCAAAGATGTTGTTAGTATTTGGCCTCTCCCAGCATATTCCTACAGCTCCAAACGAGGGGGAAGTTGGGCACAACGACCAGACAGGTACGTATCAACTCGTCTAAGCTCAGGTAAGAACACATCTCAGTGTGGAAGGTTTTTTTCATTCACAAAACGTGTTAACTGAAAACGTTCCCCTGGAAGAACAAATCCTAAGAACAACGAACAAACAAGTCTCCAGTTCTGTTCTCGATCATGTTCCTGATGGAACCCAACATTCTGAGTCAGATATATTTGTTCATATCAAATCTTTCGTAATTCATTCCAGAAAACATGTAAATGTAATTACAATAAATTACAGTTTATTCAGAAACAAATTGGAAATATTGCAGTCATAATGGCAAGTAAAGTACCAATGTATTACTGCTGAAACTTGTAATGCCGCCGCTTATAAATAAATGCATTGTATTAACGTTAATAAAACCCTGCGTTCAGAAGCTGCGCTCTCCTCGTGGAGCTACATTAGTGGAACATCACGTGGCTGCACCTATTTAAGGGGCTGGCCCGTGAGAAGAAAAGGGAAAAGCTCTCGTGATGCACAGGTTTATTTCTTTCCTTTTGGGGCTTTCTTGGTTATATACGTTTTGGATTTGCGTTTGGCCAGTCCGTCAGTGCGAGCGCGAGATATCCAATCTCTACATTTACAATACACTGACGGAGCACAGAGCAGAAGTTGTTCCATTACTAGGACACAATCAGGTGTAGTGCCTTTAGGCCACATGGATCATTCGCGTAACCGCCCTGTGAAAGAACAGACACTGAGCAGCTGGTGAACTAAAGGACCGGATTTGGATGAATATTTGACCAGAGCTGTAGCAGCAGAGTTGAGGATGAAACATTATTTTCACCATCAGTCTGTGTAGTTTCATGTCACAGTGGATCATGTTTGAAACGAGCCAGTGAGAATTGAACAGTGCAGTTTATGAAGAGTAATATATATTTAACACATCGTTCTGACATTTGTGCAGTTGCTCTGATTAAATTCGTAGCAGGATGTGGAGCGTATGTTGTAGTCCTGTGTGCGGGTGTTGTAGTTTTTTATGAATCAGCTGTGGGCGACGTGACTTCCTGGTTGTTCCTCCTCTGGGTGAGGAAGGTTCAGGTTGTCCTGACGCAGAAGGAGCAACTGAAGCTCCTGTTCCTCACCGCAAAAGGTTCTTCAAGGTCGACCTCATGACGTCGGCCCCAAAGGTTAAGGAACCGGAGGAAGGAGCTATGTTTCCACCTTTTAGCTCTTCAAAGACATACAGGAAGTCTTCCAAAATCCTGGTCCATGAGAAGGTAAAGTAAGAACTGATGTCTTCTAAAGCCACAGCCAAATCCATCTGCAAACACATTTGACTTTTCATTCTCACCTGCAGTGTCTCACCTGTCCCGATTTCCCATTCGCATCCTCTCATGACCTAACCCAGCCCGGCCCTCGGCTCGACGCCGTCTTCCGGGCGTGTGCGAGCGTGTGCGAGCGGCTGAGCACGGGTTTAAAGGCACATTGCCGCCGCGGGCCGTACATCAAGTGTGCCGCACCACTTCTTCACCATTAGTGGAAGTGAAAGGTCAGGATTTAACAGCGCGCCAATTTATTTGGGCAAATACCAAGTCATTAGAAGGCGCTATTTCTCCGCGCGGCGCTCTGAGCAGATTTACGGAGTGGTCGGCGTGCGCCTCCGAACGGCCTGAGTTATGGCTGCTGCCCGGTGTAACGGCTATTTACTGATGAGGCCATTATTCTCAGAGGTTTTTTTTAGAGGAATAGGTTCAGGAAGTGTGCTCCTGCCTCCTCGTGTGTGCACCACTTGTTACTGGAGATTTAATGGCGTAATGTGGTTCTTGCCGTCCCCTGATCACGGGGCTATGGTTAGGGTCAGGGGTCAAGGGTCAGGGGTTCAGGTTATCATTAGGGTTAGGGAATGTGATGTTCACTCACACTCATCATAAACATATTTTTAGAAACTAGAAGATCTTAGCTTTCAAATGAGGTGTCACACTGGCATATGCTGAACGTTTTCCAGTCTATTTGGATATGCAGAATTGCTCACCCTAACTCTAACCCTAAGCAGGCGGGAAATGGGTCAAGGCGATTTTGTTTCGGTCGTAACCAGCCTTCAGATTGGCTGAGGACAGAGCCAATGACACTGAAGATGAAGCAGTGTTTGGCCGGGAAACTACATTAGAATATACATGTATTTCTGTAATACAACTTAAAGTGTGAAACCAATATATGATATAGACTCATGACATGCAAAGTGACATATGTCAATTGTCCATTTTCAAAATATTCTAATTTCTGAGATGTTTTCTTTGCGGTTTTTACAAGCTGAGCCATAATCATCAAAATGATGACAAATAAAGGCTTGATATAACTCACTTTGCATGATGATTTTGGCTCATAGCTTGTAAAAAACACAAATTCAAAAGCTCAGAAGATTCGAATATTATAAACAGGGACTACAGGCGAAACTCAGAAAATTAAAATATCGTGAAAAAGTTAATTTATGTCTGTAATTCAGTTTAAAATGTGAAACTAATATATGATATAGACTCATGGCCTGCAAAGTGACATATGTCAAGCCTTTATTTGTTTTAATTTTGGAATTGTTGGCTTACAGCTTGTAATGAAAATATCAGAAAATTAGAATATTAAATGAAAAACTGATTTTATACAAAGAAATGTGGGCCCTCTGAAAACTATAATCATGCATATGTACGTATTTATTTATTGGTCGGGACAGTGTTGATAATGAACTTACATGGCTGGGTAAACAAGCCACACCAGATTGTAGCCTTGGGCTCATTTGCATCCGTCGTCCCCCATGCACACTCTCAAACACACTCTCATTCATACTGACCTATTGTGCATGTTTTTAGTGGTAGGGGAAACCAGAGTACCCGGAGGAAACCTAGGCAGACACGGGGAGAACATGCCAACTCCACACAGAAAGGCCCCGTCCAGGTGGGAATCAAACCCGGACCTTCTAGCTGTGAAGCACGAGCGCTAACCGCTGTACGGGCGGATGGTTTGGGCCTTTTACTTGAATGACTGCCTTAATGCGGTTGCGTGGCATGGATGCCCTCAGCCTGTGGCTCTGCTGAGGTGTTATGGAAGACCAGGATGCTTCAACCAGAGGAATCTGACATCTGAAGCTCATGTCCAGGATCCGTCTGTGTGTGGAGGCTCTTGATGCTCTGACTCCAGCCTCAGTCCACTCCTTGTGAAGGTCCCCCACACTTTTGAATGGCCTTTTCCTGACAGTCCTCTCCAGGTCATCCTGAGATGTTTTATTTGGGGTTTATACAAGCTGTGAGCCATAATTATCAAAATGATAACAAATAAAGGCTTGATATGTCACTTTGCACGATTATTTTGGCTCACAGCTTGTAAAAAACACAAATTCAAAAGCTCAGAAAATTTGAATATTGTGAAAAGGGACTATTATTGTAGCTCAAAGTGTCCCCTTTCATCAGATAATGAATCCAAAACACCTGCAAAGGGTCCCTGAGACTTTAAATGGTCTCTCAGTGGTTCAGTAGAATTCACCATCATGAGGAAGACTGCTGACCTGACAGTTGTGCAGAAAACCATCATTGACGCCCTTCATAAGGAGGGAAAGGCTCAAAAGGTCATAGCAAAAGAAGTATGATGTTCTCAAAGTGCTGTATCAAAGCAGAAAGTTAAATGAAAGGGAAAAGTGTGGAAGAAAAAGGTGCACAAGCCGCAGGGATGAGCGCAGTCTGGAGAGGACTGTCAGGAAAAGGCCATTCAAAAGTGTGGGGGACCTTCACAAGGAGTGGACTGAGGCTGTGCATCAAGAGCCTCCACACACAGACGGATCCTGGACATGGGCTTCAGATGTTCCTCTGGTTGAAGCATCCTGGTCTTCCATGAGTGTGGCTCTAGATTAGCTATATTCCGGTTATATAAGCTCTTGCTTCAGCCCACTCCTTTTAAGCACAATGTTTACTGCTCAAATAAACGAATAAACTAAACTAAATTATGGCAGTTTTCACTGTCACTAAGAAATCGGGAAACTCAAATCCCTTGTTTACATGATCAAATAAGGAAACCCGGCTTTTCGTATTTAAGCTCTGTCTGCTCAGGCGCAAACAGTATATTTTTGAGCATAGTACGGTGAAAATATTCAAAGCATAAATATGTGGCTTATTGTGGGGCTTGTTCTTTTCAATGCTCACTTTGGGCTAAATGTTTTTCCTCGTGCTCTACATCCTGAGCAATGGCAAACGACAGCACCGGCAGATTGTGGAAAATTCGTTCCCTTTACCCGTCCTGGGTCTGTCTTTATCACCGAAGTGGACCAGGGAGCGCTGGGAGAAGGTTTGAAGCCGGGGCTGGTGTGAGAGAGTGGAGCTGATGGAGTTCACCGATGGTTAGTGGATGAAAAACTTGATCCCTCTCCGTGTTGTGGTCGACTCGTCTCTGCGTCCGGAGGAAAACCAGCCGATGCTTCTTTCCATCTGAAATATTCTCTGCTTGTAGTTCTTTCATGGTTAAAATAAAAATAACCTCAGTCTCCCCTTGACTCCAGAAACAGGAGTTCTTCGGACATGCCGCCATGTTTGTTTACGATTAACTGCGCATGCACAACAAATGGGAAGTTTCTTATAACCAGAAAATAGCGTTTACATGCAGTTATATCCCGGAAAATCCCAGCCAGCAATCTGAGTCGTGTTTTTATAATCGGGAAACTGCGTTTATATGATTAAAGACAAAACCGGAATATTAAAAACTCCTGATAATAACCGGAAACTCGAGCCTCCATAAAACCTCAGCAGAGCCACAGGCTGAGAGCATCCATGCCACGCAACCGCATTAAGGCCGTCATTCAAGCAAAAGGCCCAAACCAAGTACTAAGTATGTGCAGGATTATAGTTTTCAGAGGGCCCACATTTCTCTGTTTAAAATCATATCTTTATTGATTTCATGTAATATTCTAATTTTCTGAGATTTTGAATTTGGAGATTTTACAAGCTGTAAACCAAAATCATCCAAATTAAAATAAACTAGAAACTTGCAATGGCTGAAGCCATTGCGATTGACTGCGGAACAGATCTAATGTGGAATTTAGCTGAAAAATCCTTGAAATCCTTGAAAAGGCCTTGAAACTGTTATAATACTTGATATATATTTGAAACTCCTGAAGTCCTTGAAACTGTTGAAACATTGAAACTGTTGAAACATTAAAACTGTTGAATCCTTGAAACTGTTGAATCCTTGAAACTGTTGAATCCTTGAAACTGCTGAAGTCCTTGAAACTGTTGAAGTCCTTGAAACTGTTGAAGTCCTTGAAACTGTTGAAACCTTGAAACTGTTGAAGTCCTTGAAACTGTTGAAGTCCTTGAAACTCCTGAAGTCCTTGAAACTGTTGAAACATTGAAACTGTTGAAACATTGAAACTGTTGAAGTCCTTGAAACTGTTGAATCATTGAAACTGTTGAATCCTTGAAACTGTTGAATCCTTGAAACTGTTGCATTATACTGGTTTACATGTAAAAAACCCTATTAAGTTGCATTATACTGGTTTACATGTAAAAAACCCTATTAAGTTGCATTATACTGGTTTACATGTAAAAAACCCTATTAAGTTGCATTATACTGGTTTACATGGAAAAATCCCTATTAAGTTGCATTATACTGGTTTACATGGAAAAATCCCTAAGTTGCATTATACTGGTTTACATGTAAAAAACCCTATTAAGTTGCATTATACTGGTTTACATGGAAAAATCCCTATTAAGTTGCATTATACTGGTTTACATGGAAAAATCCCTATTAAGTTGCATTATACTGGTTTACATGGAAAAACCCCTATTAAGTTGCATTATACTGGTTTACATGTAAAAATCCCTATTAAGTTGCATTATACTGGTTTACATGGAAACATCCCTATTAAGTTGCATTATACTGGTTTATACTGGTTTACATGTAAACATCCCTATTAAGTTGCATTATACTGGTTTATACTGGTTTACATGTAAAAATCCCTATTAAGTTGCATTATACTGGTTTACATGTAAAAATCCCTATTAAGTTGCATTATACTGGTTTATACTGGTTTACATGTAAAAAACCCTATTAGGTTGCATTATACTGGTTTATACTGGTTTACATGTAAAAATCCCTATTAAGTTGCATTATACTGGTTTACATGTAAAAATCCCTATTAGGTTGCATTATACTGGTTTATACTGGTTTACATGTAAAAAACCCTATTAGGTTCCATTATACTGGTTTATACTGGTTTACATGTAAAAAACCCTATTAGGTTCCATTATACTGGTTTATACTGGTTTACATGTAAAAAACCCTATTAGGTTCCATTATACTGGTTTATACTGGTTTACATGTAAAAAACCCTATTAGGTTCCATTATACTGGTTTACATGTAAAAACCCCTATTAGGTTGCATTATACTGGTTTATACTGGTTTACATGGAAAAAACCCTATTAGGTTCCATTATACTGGTTTATACTGGTTTACATGTAAAAAACCCTATTAGGTTCCATTATACTAGTTTACATGTAAAAACCCCTATTAGGTTGCATTATACTGGTTTATACTGGTTTACATGGAAAAAACCCTATTAGGTTGCATTATACTGGTTTATACTGGTTTACATGGAAAAAACCCTATTAGGTTCCATTATACTGGTTTATACTGGTTTACATGTAAAAAACCCTATTAGGTTCCATTATACTGGTTTATACTGGTTTACATGTAAAAAACCCTATTAGGTTGCATTATACTGGTTTATACTGGTTTACATGGAAAAAACCCTGTTAAGTTGCATTATACTGGTTTACATGGAAAAAACCCTATTAAGTTGCATTATACTGGTTTACATGTAAAAACCCCTATTAAGTTGCATTATACTGGTTTACATGGAAAAAACCCTATTAAGTTGCATTATACTGGTTTACATGGAAAAAACCCTATTAAGTTGCATGATTACACTGAAATCCTTGAAACTGTTGAATCCTTGAAACTGTTGAAGTCCTTGAAACTGTTGAATCCTTGAAACTGTTGAAACCTTGAAACTGTTGAAGTCCTTGAAACTGTTGAATCCTTGAAACTGTTGAATCCTTGAAACTGTTGAATCCTTGAAACTGTTGAAGTCCTTGAAACTGCTGAAGTCCTTGAAACTGTTGAAACCTTGAAACTGTTGAAGTCCTTGAAACTGTTGAATCCTTGAAACTGTTGAAGTCCTTGAAACTGTTGAATCCTTGAAACTGTTGCATTATACTGGTTTACATGGAAAAATCCCTATTAAGTTGCATTATACTGGTTTACATGTAAAAAAACCTATTAAGTTGCATTATACTGGTTTACATGTAAAAAACCCTATTAAGTTGCATTATACTGGTTTACATGTAAAAAACCCTATTAAGTTGCAGTATACTGGTTTACATGTAAAAACCCCTATTAAGTTGCATTATACTGGTTTACATGTAAAAAACCGTATTAAGTTGCATTATACTGGTTTACATGTAAAAACCCCTATTAAGTTGCATTATACTGGTTTACATGTAAAAACCCCTATTAAGTTGCATTATACTGGTTTACATGGAAAAAACCCTATTAAGTTGCATTATACTGGTTTACATGTAAAAAACCCTATTAAGTTGCATTATACTGGTTTACATGGAAAAAACCCTATTAAGTTGCATTATACTGGTTTACATGGAAAAAACCCTATTAAGTTGCATTATACTGGTTTACATGGAAAAAACCCTATTAAGTTGCATTATACTGGTTTACATGTAAAAACCCCTATTAAGTTGCATTATACTGGTTTACATGGAAAAAACCCTATTAAGTTGCATTATACTGGTTTACATGGAAAAAACCCTATTAAGTTGCATTATACTGGTTTACATGGAAAAAACCCTATTAAGTTGCATTATACTGGTTTACATGGAAAAAACCCTATTAGGTTGCATGATTACACTGAAATCCTTGAAACTGTTGAATCCTTGAAACTGTTAAAGTCCTTGAAACTGTTGAAGTCCTTGAAACTGTTGAATCCTTGAAACTGTTGAATCCTTGAAACTGTTGAATCCTTGAAACTGTTGAATCCTTGAAACTGTTGAATCCTTGAAACTGTTGAAGTCCTTGAAACTGGGCGACGGTGGCGCAGATGGTAGAGCGGGTCGTCTCATGATCGGAAGGTCGGGGGTTCGAATCCCGCCTCCTGAAGGTGCACATTGTCGTTGTGTCCTTGGGCAAGACACTTCACCCTCCTTGCCTCCAGTGTCTGCGTACCCTGGTGTATGAGTGAGTGGCAGGTGGTGGGCCGATGGCGCAGACTGGCTGCCCCAGGGCAGCTGTGGCTGCAACAACAGCTCACCACCAAGTATGGAGTGAATGAATAATGACGACAGTGTAGCGCTTTGAGAAACTTGGTAATACAGGCTTGTAAAGCGCAATATAAGTGTAAGGCATTATTATTATTATTATTAAACTGCTGAAGTCCTTGAAACTGTTGAATCCTTGAAACTGTTGAATCCTTGAAACTGTTGAAGTCCTTGAAACTGTTGAATCCTTGAAACTGTTGAAGTCCTTGAAACTGTTGAAACCTTGAAACTGTTGAAACCTTGAAACTGTTGAATCCTTGAAACTGTTGAAGTCCTTGAAACTGCTGAAGTCCTTGAAACTGCTGAAGTCCTTGAAACTGTTGAATCCTTGAAACTGTTGAAGTCCTTGAAACTGTTGAAACCTTGAAACTGTTGAAGTCCTTGAAACTGTTGAAACCTTGAAACTGCTGAAGTCCTTGAAACTGTTGAATCCTTGAAACTGTTGAAGTCCTTGAAACTGTTGAAACCTTGAAACTGTTGAATCCTTGAAACTGTTGAAACCTTGAAACTGCTGAAGTCCTTGAAACTGTTGAATCCTTGAAACTGTTGAAGTCCTTGAAACTGTTGAAACCTTGAAACTGTTGAATCCTTGAAACTGTTGAAACCTTGAAACTGCTGAAGTCCTTGAAACTGTTGAATCCTTGAAACTGTTGAAGTCCTTGAAACTGTTGAATCCTTGAAACTGTTGAATCCTTGAAACTGTTGAAATGTCTGAAAGACCTGAAGTCCTATTAAATTGCATGGGCCTATTAAAATGCATGGCAGAATTCTCAATGCAAATTAATGGCAGAATTCCCAAGCCCGTAGAAAAAAACTGGAAAACTGCAGAACTCTAATTTTTTCTGAAAACTGACAAGTTGTGGAAGCTGAACATGCACAAACTGCAGAAATTGTTGAAAATGTTGAAAAAAATGCTGAAAACTATGAATTTGTTGAAGCCCCATTATACGTCAATGGGAAAAATCGACCGATTTTTGTCCGATTGCGGAAAAACCGGAAATCGCTGAAGTCCCAAAAGTAATAGCATCATTCTCTTGAACATGCTGAACATTTTGATGTATAACTTGTTGAAATTGTTGAAACTGTGAAAGCTGTGAAAGTTACTGAAAAACTGGAAAAAAATATAATAATAATAACTAGAAACTTGCAATGGCTGAAGCCATTGCGATTGACTGCGGAACAGATCTAATGTGGAATTTAGCTGAAAAATCCTTGAAATCCTTGAAAAGGCCTTGAAACTGTTAAAATACTTGATCGATATTTGAAACTCCTGAAGTCCTTGAAACTGTTGAAACCTTGAAACTGTTGAAGTCCTTGAAACTGTTGAAATCCTTGAAACTGTTGAAGTCCTTGAAACTGTTAAATCCTTGAAACTGTTAAATCCTTGAAACTGTTGAAGTCCTTGAAACTGTTGAAATCCTTGAAACTGTTGAAGTCCTTGAAACTGTTGCATTATACTGGTTTACATGTAAAAATCCCTATTAAGTTGCATTAAACTGGTTTACATGTAAAAAACCCTATTAAGTTGCATTATACTGGTTTACATGTAAAAATCCCTATTAAGTTGCATTAAACTGGTTTACATGTAAAAAACCCTATTAAGTTGCATTATACTGGTTTACATGTAAAAAACCCTATTAAGTTGCATTATACTGGTTTACATGGAAAAAACCCTATTAAGTTGCATTATACTGGTTTACATGTAAAAAACCCTATTAAGTTGCATTATACTGGTTTACATGTAAAAACCCCTATTAAGTTGCATTATACTGGTTTACATGTAAAAAAAACCATTAAGTTGCATTATACTGGTTTACATGTAAAAACCCCCATTAAGTTGCATTATACTGGTTTACATGTAAAAAACCCTATTAAGTTGCATTATACTGGTTTACATGTAAAAAAACCCTATTAAGTTGCATTATACTGGTTTACATGTAAAAAACCCTATTAAGTTGCATTATACTGGTTTACATGTAAAAACCCCTATTAAGTTGCATTATACTGGTTTACATGTAAAAAACCCCATTAAGTTGCATTATTTATTTATTTATTTATTTGAGCAGTTTGTCTGCTCAAAGGGAGTGGGCCGAAGCCAAAGGCTTATAAGCGCCCATCCCAGAATAAAACAATAACATATACATATAACACATCACAAACAAGGGAACATGGGCAAGGCAAGAACAAGCAACAAGAACAACAATTAAATAAAGAAACAACAGCAAAAGAATGCAAAACGAGATCTTGATACTTCCCAGTTGTCATTACCATCCTCAGTATAATTTTAATTTGGGTTTAAATTATCATCATCATTATTATTATCATTATCATTATTATTACCATTTCCACCATGGTGAGGAATTTCCCAAATCCCTCACCCATTCTTCACAAGTTTTTAATTCACACATTCTCTTACCTTCGTTTCGTCCTTTATTCATTGTAAACTTACGTGCTTTTCCTCATGAAAGTATACTGTTTATTTGGGTCCGCGACCCTTTAAATACTCTTTATTTGGGTCCGCGACCCTTTAAATACTCTTTATTTGGGTCCGCGACCCTTTAAATACTCTTTATTTGGGTCCACGACCCTTTAAATACTCTTTATTTGGGTCCACGACCCTTTAAGTACACTTTATTTGGGTCCACGACCCTTTAAGTACACTTTATTTGGGTCCACGACCCTGGGTCCACGACCCTTTAAATACTCTTTATTTGGGTCCACGACCCTGGGTCCACGACCCTTTAAGTACACTTTATTTGGGTCCACGACCCTGGGTCCACGACCCTTTAAGTACTCTTTATTTGGGTCCACGACCCTGGGTCCACGACCCTTTAAGTACTCTTGTGGGTCCTCGACCCTTTAAGTTCTACAGTCCCCAACTCTGTAGTATTTGTTCCGTGTGTCCACGGATCTGGGAGGTCCTAGCCACGTACCTTACGGCTTTTAGAGGGATGAACCCAACGCGTAGTCCTATAACTCTGTTACCTTAACTCTTCCGTTATTTTTACGACTCTTCTATCTTCCACCATCAATTCACAGATTTAAACCATTCAACTTATATATTTATTTAATTGAATTATATGTGAAGTATGATGTAAGCCCTGCATAGTGTAGTGCATTAAAAAGCCAGAGTGTAGAGCGGGCCAGTTGAAGAGGGCAGTAGCTCCCCACTAACAAACCCCCACATGACTGCCCTAACAGCTGATTTTATAAATGATGTTCCTATGCTGAGTGGTGCATCCGCCAATGTTCCTTTTTGACTACAATAGATTACCAAGTTTCCGCCTGGTTTTGTGCCTCTTTGACGACACACTCTCAGGTATTCCGCCTTTAGCTGGGGAAAGGGATGTCCCCTTACTAGCCCCTCACAACTGTTTTGGTCATCCACCCTTATCATAATTGGTATCATTGTCATTAAAAGACAAGGTTTAGAGCCTGTTGGGAGAATTCCTCTCAACAGATCCATAACCTGCCAACCCTAATTCTCCATTTGTAATTTGAGCGATAGAATGACAACCGTTCCAAGTAGCAACCCTCTTTGATTATAGAGGAACAATCTTAATTATATCTGACCTTTACAGCATTTTGTAGCACCCATTAGCAATCAAGTCAAGTGCTCATTTCCTCCTTCTGGTACTTTGACCATACAATTTTTTTATATCTTGATTTGAAATTATGAATATTTGGACATTGTTTTAATTCTGCCCCCAATTTGTTCCAGAGTTTAACTCCACATACAGACACACACATACTTTTCCTAGTGGAAGACACTGCTTGAACCTTAAAGTTATCACACCCCCTCAGGTTATATCCCCCTTCTCTGCGTGCAAAAAGCATTTGCATCCTTGCAGGTAGTACATTTTTGTTGGCTTTAAATAGAAGTTGAGCAGTAGAGAAATCAACTAAGTCATTCATTTTTAACAGTTTAGACTTCAGAAATAATATATTAGTGTGATCACAATATCCTACTTTGTGTATAATTCTTACAGCCCGTTTTTGGAGCATAACAAGGGGGTGTAATGAGCTTTTATAGTTATTTCCCCAAACTTCTACACAGTAATTTAGATATGGCAAGACTAATGAACTATATAATAGAAATAATGCATTGTAATTTAAGAAAAACTTTGCTTTATTAATGATTGAAATACTTTTGGAGACTTTACCTTTTATGTGTCTTATGTGTGGTTTCCAGCTTAATTTACTGTCAATGGTGACTCCTAAGAATTTAATTTCTGATACTGTATCTAAAACTACACCGTCTATAATTACTGAGTCTGGTTTTCCATGATAATTACCGAAAAACATTACTTTTGTTTTATTTAGGTTGAGGGACAATTTGTTATTGTCCATCCATGTTTTTAATTTCCTTAATTCACAGTTTATGTTAGTTACTAAAGTACTATAATTGTCATTTGAATAGAAAATGTTTGTGTCATCTGCAAAAATCACTAATTTTAATAATTTAGACACATTAAAAATGTCATTAATATATAAGTTGAACAATTTTGGTCCTAAAACCGATCCCTGTGGGACCCCACAACTAATGTCCAAACACCCTGATGTAAACTCCCCCATCTTCACATACTGTTGTCTCCCATTTAAATAGCTTTGCATCCAGCTCAAAGCCACTCCCCTTATGCCATATTTGTCTAATTTTTTTAGTAATATTGAGTGATTTAGTGTATCAAATGCTTTTTTCAAGTCAATGAATATTCCAGCTGCATGTTTCTTTCCCTCTAAGCTATTAGTAACCTCTTCTATTGCATCGATGATGGCCATTGAAGTTGACCTTGCTGCCCTAAACCCGTACTGACCTTCATTAATTAGTTTATGCTTATCTATGAAATTATCCATTCTGCTGTTGTAAAGTTTCTCTAAAATTTTGGAAAACTGGGGGAGCAGAGAGACAGGTCTATAGTTGGTGAAGATGTGTTTGTTTCCATTTTTATGTATAGGTATAACTTTTGCAGTTTTCATTTTATTTGGAAATGTTCCTGTTTGAAACGATAAGTTGCATATGTAAGTTAATGGTTTCACGATACTGTATATAATTTGTTTAACCAGTGTCATATCTATATCAAAACAATCTGTAGACGATTTGTTCTTACACCCGTTAACGACATCTATTATTTCTGTTTCAGTTACTCCAGACAAAAACATCGTTTTTGAATTAATGTCTATCAATGACTCCATTTCGTTGCTACTACACACCGGAATCTCTGCTGCCAGATCCGGTCCAACATTTACAAAAAAACTATTAAAGTTTTCTACAATATCATTCATATTATGATTGTCATTGGTCCCATCAGTGAAATAGTTTGGATATGAATTATTTGTTGCATTACCTTTGATTATAGTGTTTAGTATTCCCCATACCCCTTTCATGTTATTCTTGCTTTTATACAACAGATCGGCATAATATAGTTTCTTAGCCTTCCTTAATATATTGGTCAGTTTATTTTTATATATTTTATATCTACTTTCAGAATCCTCGGTTCTTAGTCTAATGAATTGTCTATATAGAGTGTTTTTCTTCTTACAAGCATTTTGTAAACCCTTGGTTAGCCACGGACATTTAGTCATTTTGTTGTTTTTACTGTATTTCTGAATTGGACAGTTTTTATTGTATGCTACACTGAGAATTTCCATGAAAGTATCGTACGCACCGTCTACATCATTCTTGTTATATACCTCGTTCCAATCTTGTTTTGTTAAGTCACTATAGAGTGAGTAAATTGTATCCTCAGTTCTTATACGTTTATAAAAATATTTTTGAGGTGATTTTTGCTCTAACTCATTATCACCATACACCGTGAATACGGGCAGATGATCCGTTATATCACAAACCATTAGACCGCTGACATTTGTGAACTGCATATTATTAGTAAAAATGTTGTCAATGAGGGTAGCACTGTGCGTTGTTAATCTGCTAGGTCTTGTGATAGTCGGGTATAAACTCATACTGTACATCCTATTAATATACTCATCAGTTGTCTTATGTTTATTTGGATTTATCAAATCGATGTTATAATCCCCACAGATAAATAATACCTTGTTACTCAATTCTGAGAACGTTTTTTCTGCCCAATTTGTAAATGTTTCCACACATGAGCCCGGTGACCTGTATAAACAACTAACTATTATGTTTTTCTTTTTTTCATTGATAATTTCTATTGATAGGCATTCGAGCAAGTTGTTTATTGATGCTGTCATTTTTTCTAATATTTTATATTTAAATTTCTTGTGGACATATATTGCAACTCCTCCTCCCCCTTTATTGGTTCTATTTACATAGTTTAAAGTATAACTGTTTAACTCAAAAACGATGCCTCTATCCTCATTAAACCATGTTTCTGATATTGCAATGACACTAAATGGTTTCTCAAACTGTTGTAAGTATTCTTTGATTGCGTCAAAATTCGCGTACATGCTTCTACTATTGAAATGGATAATTGAGAATTTCCCTTTTGTTTTAACAGAGATATTAAATTCATTCTCAGTGTAGTATTTGCAACTATTTGCGTTAGATGATAAGAACAGGTTATCTGGGTCCAACTGATCTTCCAAGTCCAGTGCATTATGTTCAGTGTACTCTGAAGTTTTTAACTCCAAGAGCTCACAGTCCAAAATCCTTTGCTGTAATCCTAGGTCACTGCCGTCAGTGGCATATGAAGTATGATTGGACATCATTGAGTGAGTAAATGTATTACAGGACATGTGAAATTATGTATTTTTACATACCAAAATCCATACGTTTTTCCAGGTGTTTAATCTTGATTTGGTGTACTGGTGCGCGGACGTACAATGAGTTTGTCATAGCGCAAAAAAGCTATGTCTCCTCGTTCCCGTGCAGCTCTCATCTCCGGCATCAGTTCTTTTCTTTTCCTTTTAATGGAGTCCGTGTAGTCCTCGTTTATGTAGATTTTAGTTCCTTTGAGTTGTTTAGCGCGCTGCAGGATTGCTTCTCGATCCTTCCAACGCAGTAGTTTGGCGATGATAGGTCTCGGCCAGTCTCTCCCGCCAGGTTTCCCTACGCGGTGGGCTCTCTCCATTTCCACCGGGTGTTGTAGTTGTAGTTTCTCCCTCAGCAATTGTTTGATTTTGATTTTTTCTTCTGCGTCAGCCCAGGTCTCCCCAGGCGACTCCAACACTCCCTCAAAGACCAGGTTTTTCCTGCGGCTCTGCCCCTCCAAATATTCCAGTTTATCCGTGATTATATGCAGATTGTCACATACTTTATAGAAATCGTTTTGTATTGTGTCCGTGCGCTCAGTGAGTTTCCTTTTTTCTTCTTTTATAGTGTCCACCTCACCTTGCGTGAAATGCAGGCTTGTTTTTAATTCTTGAATGTCTTTTAACTGTGAATCCATGCGGGTGTTTGTTGATTCCATGATGAGTTTGATAAATCCTTTGAAGTTCTCCTGTTGTTGTTGAATTAATTCCCTGAACATTGCCCTCTGCTGCTCCATGAGTTCAGTGACTCGACTGAGGCTTACATAGTCCTCCTCCGCCGCCGAATCTGCCTGTTGCTTCGCCTCTGTTTTGGTCGGTTTTGGCATTTTCTTGCGTTTGTTCAGAGCTAACGCTAGCACCGCAGCACAATGTATACTGGTTTACATGTAAAAAACCCCATTAAGTTGCATTATACTGGTTTACATGTAAAAAACCCTATTAAGTTGCATTATACTGGTTTACATGTAAAAAACCCTATTAAGTTGCATTATACTGGTTTACATGTAAAAAACCCTATTAAGTTGCATTATACTGGTTTACATGTAAAAAAAACCCTATTAAGTTGCATTATACTGGTTTACATGTAAAAAACCCTATTAAGTTGCATTATACTGGTTTACATGGAAAAATCCCTATTAAGTTGCATTATACTGGTTTACATGTAAAAATCCCTATTAAGTTGCATTATACTGGTTTACATGTAAAAACCACTATTAAGTTGCATTATACTGGTTTACATGTAAAAAACCCTATTAAGTTGCATTATACTGGTTTACATGTAAAAAACCCTATTAAGTTGCATTATACTGGTTTACATGTAAAAAACCCTATTAGGTTCCATCATACTGGTTTACATGTAAAAACCCCTATTAGGTTGCATTATACTGGTTTATACTGGTTTACATGTAAAAAACCCTATTAGGTTCCATTATACTGGTTTATACTGGTTTACATGTAAAAAACCCTATTAGGTTCCATTATACTGGTTTACATGTAAAAACCCCTATTAGGTTGCATTATACTGGTTTATACTGGTTTACATGGAAAAAACCCTATTAGGTTCCATTATACTGGTTTCTACTGGTTTACATGGAAAAAACGTTATTAGGTTCCATTATACTGGTTTACATGTAAAAACCCCTATTAGGTTGCATTATACTGGTTTATACTGGTTTACATGGAAAAAACCCTATTAGGTTCCATTATACTGGTTTATACTGGTTTACATGGAAAAAACCCTATTAGGTTCCATTATACTGGTTTACATGTAAAAACCCCTATTAGGTTCCATTATACTGGTTTATACTGGTTTACATGTAAAAAACCCTATTAGGTTCCATTATACTGGTTTATACTGGTTTACATGTAAAAATCCCTATGAAGTTGCATTATACTGGTTTATACTGGTTTACATGTAAAAATCCCTATTAAGTTGCATTATACTGGTTTATACTGGTTTACATGTAAAAATCCCTATTAAGTTGCATTATACTGGTTTACATGTAAAAACCCCTATTAAGTTGCATTATACTGGTTTACATGTAAAAAACCCTATTAAGTTGCATTATACTGGTTTACATGTAAAAAACCCTATTAAGTTGCATTATACTGGTTTACATGTAAAAACCCCTATTAAGTTGCATTATACTGGTTTACATGTAAAAACCCCTATTAAGTTGCATTATACTGGTTTACATGTAAAAACCCCTATTAAGTTGCATTATACTGGTTTACATGTAAAAACCCCTATTAAGTTGCATTATACTGGTTTACATGTAAAAACCCCTATTAAGTTGCATTATACTGGTTTACATGTAAAAAACCCCATTAAGTTGCATTATACTGGTTTACATGTAAAAAACCCTATTAAGTTGCATTATACTGGTTTACATGTAAAAAACCCTATTAAGTTGCATTATACTGGTTTACATGTAAAAACCCCTATTAAGTTGCATTATACTGGTTTACATGTAAAATACCCCATTAAGTTGCATTATACTGGTTTACATGTAAAAAACCCTATTAAGTTGCATTATACTGGTTTACATGTAAAAAACCCTATTAAGTTGCATTATACTGGTTTACATGTAAAAATCCCTATTAAGTTGCATTATACTGGTTTACATGTAAAAAACCATATTAAGTTGCATTATACTGGTTTACATGTAAAAAACCCTATTAAGTTGCATTATACTGGTTTACATGTAAAAAAACCCTATTAAGTTGCATTATACTGGTTTACATGTAAAAAACCCTATTAAGTTGCATTATACTGGTTTACATGTAAAAAACCCTATTAAGTTGCATTATACTGGTTTACATGTAAAAAACCCTATTAAGTTGCATTATACTGGTTTACATGTAAAAAACCCTATTAAGTTGCATTATACTGGTTTACATGTAAAAAACCCTATTAAGTTGCATTATACTGGTTTACATGGAAAAAACCCTATTAAGTTGCATTATACTGGTTTACATGGAAAAATCCCTATTAAGTTGCATTATACTGGTTTACATGTAAAAATCCCTATTAAGTTGCATTATACTGGTTTACATGTAAAAACCACTATTAAGTTGCATTATACTGGTTTACATGTAAAAAACCCTATTAAGTTGCATTATACTGGTTTACATGTAAAAAACCCTATTAAGTTGCATTATACTGGTTTACATGTAAAAAACCCTATTAGGTTCCATCATACTGGTTTACATGTAAAAAACCCCTATTAGGTTGCATTATACTGGTTTATACTGGTTTACATGTAAAAAACCCTATTAGGTTCCATTATACTGGTTTATACTGGTTTACATGTAAAAAACCCTATTAGGTTCCATTATACTGGTTTACATGTAAAAACCCCTATTAGGTTGCATTATACTGGTTTATACTGGTTTACATGGAAAAAACCCTATTAGGTTCCATTATACTGGTTTCTACTGGTTTACATGGAAAAAACGTTATTAGGTTCCATTATACTGGTTTACATGTAAAAACCCCTATTAGGTTGCATTATACTGGTTTATACTGGTTTACATGGAAAAAACCCTATTAGGTTCCATTATACTGGTTTATACTGGTTTACATGGAAAAAACCCTATTAGGTTCCATTATACTGGTTTACATGTAAAAACCCCTATTAGGTTCCATTATACTGGTTTATACTGGTTTACATGTAAAAAACCCTATTAGGTTCCATTATACTGGTTTATACTGGTTTACATGTAAAAATCTCTATGAAGTTGCATTATACTGGTTTACATGTAAAAATCCCTATTAAGTTGCATTATACTGGTTTATTCTGGTTTACATGTAAACATCCCTATTAAGTTGCATTATACTGGTTTATACTGGTTTACATGTAAAAATCCCTATTAAGTTGCATTATACTGGTTTACATGTAAAAACCCCTATTAGATTGCATTATACTGGTTTATACTGGTTTACATGTAAAAAACCCTATTAGGTTCCATTATACTGGTTTATACTGGTTTACATGGAAAAAACCCTATTAGGTTCCATTATACTGGTTTATACTGGTTTACATGGAAAAAACCCTATTAGGTTCCATTATACTGGTTTACATGTAAAACACCCTATTAGGTTGCATTATACTGGTTTATACTGGTTTACATGGAAAAAACCCTATTAGGTTCCATTATACTGGTTTATACTGGTTTACATGGAAAAACCCCTATTAGGTTCCATTATACTGGTTTACATGTAAAAAACCCTATTAGGTTGCATTATACTGGTTTATACTGGTTTACATGGAAAAAAACCCTATTAGGTTCCATTATACTGGTTTATACTGGTTTACATGGAAAAAACCCTATTAGGTTCCATTATACTGGTTTATACTGGTTTACATGGAAAAAACCCTATTAGGTTCCATTATACTGGTTTATACTGGTTTACATGTAAAAAACCCTATTAGGTTCCATTATACTGGTTTACATGTAAAAAACCCTATTAGGTTGCATTATACTGGTTTATACTGGTTTACATGGAAAAACCCCTATTAGGTTCCATTATACTGGTTTATACTGGTTTACATGTAAAAAACCCTATTAGGTTGCATTATACTGGTTTATACTGGTTTACATGGAAAAAACCCTATTAGGTTCCATTATACTGGTTTATACTGGTTTACATGGAAAAAACCCTATTAGGTTGCATTATACTGGTTTATACTGGTTTACATGGAAAAAAACCCTATTAGGTTCCATTATACTGGTTTACATGGAAAAAACCCTATTAGGTTCCATTATACTGGTTTATACTGGTTTACATGGAAAAAACCCTATTAGGTTCCATTATACTGGTTTATACTGGTTTACATGTAAAAAACCCTATTAGGTTCCATTATACTGGTTTATACTGGTTTACATGTAAAAAACCCTATTAGGTTCCATCATACTGGTTTACATGTAAAAAACCCCATTAAGTTGCATTATACTGGTTTACATGTAAAAAACCCTATTAAGTTGCATTATACTGGTTTACATGTAAAAAACCCTATTAAGTTGCATTATACTGGTTTACATGTAAAAACCCCTATTAAGTTGCATTATACTGGTTTACATGTAAAATACCCCATTAAGTTGCATTATACTGGTTTACATGTAAAAAACCCTATTAAGTTGCATTATACTGGTTTACATGTAAAAAACCCTATTAAGTTGCATTATACTGGTTTACATGTAAAAATCCCTATTAAGTTGCATTATACTGGTTTACATGTAAAAAACCATATTAAGTTGCATTATACTGGTTTACATGTAAAAAACCCTATTAAGTTGCATTATACTGGTTTACATGTAAAAAAACCCTATTAAGTTGCATTATACTGGTTTACATGTAAAAAACCCTATTAAGTTGCATTATACTGGTTTACATGTAAAAAACCCTATTAAGTTGCATTATACTGGTTTACATGTAAAAAACCCTATTAAGTTGCATTATACTGGTTTACATGTAAAAAACCCTATTAAGTTGCATTATACTGGTTTACATGTAAAAAACCCTATTAAGTTGCATTATACTGGTTTACATGGAAAAAACCCTATTAAGTTGCATTATACTGGTTTACATGGAAAAATCCCTATTAAGTTGCATTATACTGGTTTACATGTAAAAATCCCTATTAAGTTGCATTATACTGGTTTACATGTAAAAACCACTATTAAGTTGCATTATACTGGTTTACATGTAAAAAACCCTATTAAGTTGCATTATACTGGTTTACATGTAAAAAACCCTATTAAGTTGCATTATACTGGTTTACATGTAAAAAACCCTATTAGGTTCCATCATACTGGTTTACATGTAAAAACCCCTATTAGGTTGCATTATACTGGTTTATACTGGTTTACATGTAAAAAACCCTATTAGGTTCCATTATACTGGTTTATACTGGTTTACATGTAAAAAACCCTATTAGGTTCCATTATACTGGTTTACATGTAAAAACCCCTATTAGGTTGCATTATACTGGTTTATACTGGTTTACATGGAAAAAACCCTATTAGGTTCCATTATACTGGTTTCTACTGGTTTACATGGAAAAAACGTTATTAGGTTCCATTATACTGGTTTACATGTAAAAACCCCTATTAGGTTGCATTATACTGGTTTATACTGGTTTACATGGAAAAAACCCTATTAGGTTCCATTATACTGGTTTATACTGGTTTACATGGAAAAAACCCTAATTAGGTTCCATTATACTGGTTTACATGTAAAAACCCCTATTAGGTTCCATTATACTGGTTTATACTGGTTTACATGTAAAAAACCCTATTAGGTTCCATTATACTGGTTTATACTGGTTTACATGTAAAAATCTCTATGAAGTTGCATTATACTGGTTTACATGTAAAAATCCCTATTAAGTTGCATTATACTGGTTTATTCTGGTTTACATGTAAACATCCCTATTAAGTTGCATTATACTGGTTTATACTGGTTTACATGTAAAAATCCCTATTAAGTTGCATTATACTGGTTTACATGTAAAAACCCCTATTAGATTGCATTATACTGGTTTATACTGGTTTACATGTAAAAAACCCTATTAGGTTCCATTATACTGGTTTATACTGGTTTACATGGAAAAAACCCTATTAGGTTCCATTATACTGGTTTATACTGGTTTACATGGAAAAAACCCTATTAGGTTCCATTATACTGGTTTACATGTAAAACACCCTATTAGGTTGCATTATACTGGTTTATACTGGTTTACATGGAAAAAACCCTATTAGGTTCCATTATACTGGTTTATACTGGTTTACATGGAAAAACCCCTATTAGGTTCCATTATACTGGTTTACATGTAAAAAACCCTATTAGGTTGCATTATACTGGTTTATACTGGTTTACATGGAAAAAAACCCTATTAGGTTCCATTATACTGGTTTATACTGGTTTACATGGAAAAAACCCTATTAGGTTCCATTATACTGGTTTATACTGGTTTACATGGAAAAAACCCTATTAGGTTCCATTATACTGGTTTATACTGGTTTACATGTAAAAAACCCTATTAGGTTCCATTATACTGGTTTACATGTAAAAAACCCTATTAGGTTGCATTATACTGGTTTATACTGGTTTACATGGAAAAACCCCTATTAGGTTCCATTATACTGGTTTATACTGGTTTACATGTAAAAAACCCTATTAGGTTGCATTATACTGGTTTATACTGGTTTACATGGAAAAAACCCTATTAGGTTCCATTATACTGGTTTATACTGGTTTACATGGAAAAAACCCTATTAGGTTGCTTTATACTGGTTTACATGGAAAAAAACCCTATTAGGTTCCATTATACTGGTTTACATGGAAAAAACCCTATTAGGTTCCATTATACTGGTTTATACTGGTTTACATGGAAAAAACCCTATTAGGTTCCATTATACTGGTTTATACTGGTTTACATGTAAAAAACCCTATTAGGTTCCATTATACTGGTTTATACTGGTTTACATGTAAAAAACCCTATTAGGTTCCATCATACTGGTTTACATGTAAAAAACCCTATTAGGTTGCATTATACTGGTTTATACTGGTTTACATGGAAAAAACCCTATTAGGTTCCATTATACTGGTTTATACTGGTTTACATGTAAAAAACCCTATTAGGTTGCATTATACTGGTTTATACTGGTTTACATGGAAAAAACCCTATTAGGTTCCATTATACTGGTTTATACTGGTTTACATGGAAAAAACCCTATTAGGTTCCATTATACTGGTTTACATGTAAAAAACCCTATTAGGTTGCATTATACTGGTTTATACTGGTTTACATGGAAAAAAACCCTATTAGGTTCCATTATACTGGTTTATACTGGTTTACATGGAAAAAACCCTACTAGGTTCCATTATACTGGTTTATACTGGTTTACATGGAAAAAACCCTATTAGGTTCCATTATACTGGTTTATACTGGTTTACATGTAAAAAACCCTATTAGGTTCCATTATACTGGTTTACATGTAAAAAACCCTATTAGGTTGCATTATACTGGTTTATACTGGTTTACATGGAAAAACCCCTATTAGGTTCCATTATACTGGTTTATACTGGTTTACATGTAAAAACCCCTATTAGGTTGCATTATACTGGTTTATACTGGTTTACATGGAAAAAACCCTATTAGGTTCCATTATACTGGTTTATACTGGTTTACATGGAAAAAACCCTATTAGGTTGCATTATACTGGTTTATACTGGTTTACATGGAAAAAAACCCTATTAGGTTCCATTATACTGGTTTATACTGGTTTACATGGAAAAAACCCTATTAGGTTCCATTATACTGGTTTATACTGGTTTACATGGAAAAAACCCTATTAGGTTCCATTATACTGGTTTATACTGGTTTACATGTAAAAAACCCTATTAGGTTCCATCATACTGGTTTACATGTAAAAAACCCTATTAGGTTGCATTATACTGGTTTATACTGGTTTACATGGAAAAAACCCTATTAGGTTCCATTATACTGGTTTATACTGGTTTACATGGAAAAAACCCTATTAGGTTGCATTATTGCACTGAAGTCCTTGAAACTCCTGGAAACCTTGAAACTCCTGGAAAACTTGAAACTGTTGAAACCTTGAAACTGTATAAGTCCTTGAAACTGCTGAAGGTCAATTTCCATGGCTCACGCCATGGAGATTGACTGTCCTTAAAACTGCTGAAGTCCATGAAACTCCTGAAAACCTTGAAACTGTTGAATCCTTGAAACTGTTGAATCCTTGAAACTGTTGAAGTCCTTGAAACTGTTGAATCCTTGAAACTGTTGAATCCTTGAAACTGTTGAATCCTTGAAACTGTTGAATCCTTGAAACTGTTGAATCCTTGAAACTGTTGAATCCTTGAAACTGTTGAATCCTTGAAACTGTTGAAGTCCTTGAAACTGTTGAAGTCCTTGAAACTGTTGAAACCTTGAAACTGTTGAAACCTTGAAACTGTTGAATCCTTGAAACTGTTGAATCCTTGAAACTGTTGAAGTCCTTGAAACTGTTGAAATCCTTGAAACTGTTGAAGTCCTTGAAACTGTTGAATCCTTGAAACTGTTGAAGTCCTTGAAACTGCTGAAGTCCTTGAAACCGCTGAAGTCCTTGAAACTGTTGAAACCTTGAAACTGTTGAAGTCCTTGAAACGGTTGAATCCTTGAAACTGTTGAAGTCCTTGAAACTGTTGAAGTCCTTGAAACTGTTGAATCCTTGAAACTGTTGAAACCTTGAAACTGTTGAAGTCCTTGAAACTGTTGAAGTCCTTGAAACTGTTGAATCCTTGAAACTGTTGAAGTCCTTGAAACTGTTGAAGTCCTTGAAACTGTTGAATCCTTGAAACTGTTGAAACCTTGAAACTGTTGAAACCTTGAAACTGTTGAAGTCCTTGAAACTGTTGAAGTCCTTGAAACTGCTGAAATGTCTGAAAGACCTGAAGTCCTATTAAAATACATGGAAGAATTCTCAATGCAAATTAATGGCAGAATTCCCAAGCCCGTAGAAAAAAACTGGAAAACCGCAGAACTCAAATTTTTTCTGAAAACTCACAAGTTGTGGAAGCTGAACATGTACAAACTGCAGAAATTGCAGAAAAAGTTGAAAAAATCGCTGAAAACCATGAATTTGCGGAAGCCCCATTATAAGTCAATGGGAAAAATCGGTTGAATATCGGCTGATTGCGGAAAAACCGGAAATCGCTGAATTCCCAAAAGTAATAGCAGGATTCCTGCAAACATGCGGAACGTTTGATGTATAACTTGTGGAAATCGCTGAAACTGTGAAAGCTGTGAAAACTGCAGAAAATCAGGAAAAAAATACTATAATAATAATAAAGAACATGAAAACCAATTATTGACTGCGGAAAGTTCCGCAGTCAATCAATAATAATAATAAAGAACATGAAAACCAATTATTGACTGCGGAAAGTTCCGCAGTCAATCAATAAAGGCTCGACATATGTCATTTTGCATGCCATGAGTCTATATCATATATTAGTTTCACATTTTAAGTTGAATTACAGAAATAAATGAACCTTTTCACAATATTCCAATTGTCCGAGTTCCACCTGTGCCATATGTACCCCTCTTTATCGCCGTCCTGCTGTATTAGTATTATCCCATAAATCTCCTGTATTATAAAATAATAAAAACAAAAACTTCCTCTGCCGCCACAAACTGAACTCTGTCACTCGCCTCAGTCGTCACGAGGTTAGCAGCTCGGTTCTCTCACTTTGGCCGGGAAACGACTGTATTTGCCCCCCCCCCCCGTGGAGCTTGGTTAAGGTGGTGATGTGGCTCACAGCGGGCGCGGCAAAATGTCCCTTTTTTCAAATCCAAACTTGACGGGTATGGTTCAATGCCACAGATATCTCCGCTTGGATGTAAGATGACTCGTATTTTGTTTAGGTGGGGCTGAGGGACCAGATTGGATGTGCCCATTTCCTGTCTGATAATATTGCTCACAGGACACACGGTTCTCCCGGCCTCAGAATGACTCCTCAGCTCCTCCTCTGGCCCGAGGGCAGGCAGTGATGCACGTATGAGGCTGGGCGATATTGACAACAATGAATACAAAGACTTTCTCGAAAACTATGATAAAGTGATATCTTTGCTGACGATCAGAAATATGCAGAAATGTGCGGTCCACAACATTTCCATCGCTGTGTCGCTCAAAATGAGAATTGTCCTGAACAGATGGCAGAAGAGCAGAACAAACACTTTTCTTTAGTTCAAAGAAAAAGATGAAACAACATACCCGAAGAAGGCCACAGGTTATGAATATATATATATATATATATATATATATATATATATATATATATATATATATATATATATATATATGCATACATTTAGTTTTATGTTAATTTATTTTAAACTAAATCATGTCATCATTTAAATTAATTTCATCAATTACGGATCAATTAAAGTCTTTTCAGTAGTTTCTTACTTTATTCATCCTGAGCTTATATATTTAGAATTTTAGTAGATTTATACATCTTTTTGAAACCTTTAACTGTTTTGAACTGTTTTCATTGATCCTCCAAGTCGTTCCACAGATTAACACCTCTTACAGAAATAGATTGACTTTCTCAAGAGTTTTGTAGGTCTTAGCTTTCAAATGAGGTGTTACACTGGCCTTTAGGCTGTAAGCTCTTCAGTGAATTGGTGAACAACTGGAGAAAATGTGCTCGGCGAAGGTGGGGGGGTAAGAGGTTCAGGGCACGAGGAGGAATTATGATTCAGTGGGGAATGTGTGCCACCTAAAAAGGGATTATCATAATCCGTTTAGAAAAACCACACATATTTATTTACAGCTAGTTAAATGTAGTATATTTTTGATGGGCCCTCAATATGAGTAAGACTGCAAGACTCTGTTGACGGTCCCTAAATGATAGTGCAAGTCCAGTACATTGTTGACGGTCCCTTCAGCTCGTTTTCACCTATAAACCTTCTGCAGTAGTTTACTAATCCTGAATAAAGCTTAATAACTGTGTGATAGGCAGCCACGTGCCCACCACATTACATAAGACTCATCCCGCTACATTTATTTAGCGTAAAGCTTTGGACCTCCCAGAGAAAACTCCCCGACTCTCCCCACAATCTCATCTGGCTGACAGTCGGTAAAGTCTGTTTTCTCCTCCTGCTCTTTGGTCTTTACAAAAACCCGACGTCACTCCACCACACTGGCACATCGAGGCCACATCTCCACCGACTAGGCTCTGTTTGGGCCCAAATCAGATGCGCCCGTTCCCGAGGCCGTCTCCCGCGCCTCTATTCGTGTTAGCGGGCGCTAGCAGCAGGGCAGCGCTGATAAGAGGCAGGCAGATAAGTGAACAACTGCTCCCAGTTTAGCTACAACATCTCCCGATCTGATGCGAGGGCGGATGAATTTATGGAGGAGGAAGAAAAAGAAGGAAAAAAAAAACACACCACGCGGGCTGTTTCACACGCGCTGAACTGAACGGCTTAAAGAGGATTGTGCAAATGAACTGGGATAAGGAGCTGTTCAGGGAATGGAGGGAAGGAGCTCTCTTTTCTTGTTTTACTCGAGTTGTATTTTACACTGACTTTGTTCATTCAGACGTTATGTGTCAAAGTGTATCTACACAAGGCGATTCAAAGCACTAACCCATGAAATTACAAGAAAGGAGATCAAAACAAATCCATGAAAAGCAGTATTATTATTTGAAATTTCATTAAAGGTGAAAAGTGCAGATACAATACTTTCAGTGTCATATGCAGCTAATATACACTGCGTTCCAAATGATTATGCAAATTGTATTTCAGAGCCATAAAAGGTAAAAAAAAAAAAAAAGTTTTTCAATGAAACTCGTAGGTATTGTGGCTCTTTGAATCACTGACCTCAGTCTCAGACGCCTCGGATGATTAGTTTGTCAGGTAAATCCAGTTAAGGGAAAAACTACTTAAAAAGGACGCTCCACATTATTAAGCAGACCACCATTTTCAAGCAATATGGGAAAGAAAAAGGATCTCTCTGCTGATGAAAAGCGTGAAATAGTTGAATGCCTTGGACTGGGTATGAAAACCTTCAATATTTCATGAAACATTCAGCGTAATCATCATACTGTTAAGAGATTTGTGGCTGATTCAGAGACACACGGGTTGTGCAGATAAAGGCACAATGAGGACGGTTTCTGCCAGACAAACACATCAGATTAAGAGAACAGCTGCTACAAAGCAGCAAACAGGTATTTGAAGCTGCTGGTGCCTCTGGAGTCTCCCGAGCATCAAGGTGTAGGACCTTCCAGAGGTTTGCAGTTGTGCATAAACCTTATATCCGGCCTCCCCTAAACTGTTGATTGAAGCTGACGAGCAGAAACGGCTGCAGTGGCTCAGAAATACATGAAGACTCATTTTCAAACAGTCTTGTTCACTGATGAGGCCGTGTAACCCTGGATGGTCAGATGGATGGAGTAGTGGATGGTTGGTGAATGGCCACCATGTCCCAACAAGGCTGTGACGTCCGCAAGGAGGGGGCGGAGTCATGTTTTGGGTCAGAATCCTGAGGAGAGAGCTGGTCGGCCCCTTTAGGCTCCTGAAGGTGTGAAAATGACCTCTGAAAAATATGTTTCTGACTGACCACTTTCTTCTATGGTACAAAAAGAAGAATCGTGCTTTAGCATACTGTAAAGAATACCTCTGCATCATCGGCTGCTTTGGGCATAAAAGGAGAGAAACTCATGATGTGGACCCCATCCTCCCCTGACCTCAACCCTATTGAGAACCTTTGGAGCCTCAAGCAAAACATCTATGAAGGTGGGAGGCAGTTTTCATCCAAACAGCAACTCTGGGAGGCTATTCTGACATCCTGCAAAGAAATCCAAGCAGAAACTCTCCAAAAACTCTCAAGTGTAATGGATTTAAGAATTTTGAAGCTGCTATCAAATCCTATGTTAAAATATAACTTGACCTGTTAATATGTTTTTGATTGAAATAGCTTTTGATTTCAGTAAATATGACCTCCTAATGCTGCAAATTCAACAAATGACAATTTTCAGTTAATTACAACGTTTAAAATGTATTGAAACTATGAGTTGCATAATAATTTGGAACTGTAGTTTTTACTATAGGGTTTGAGAGAGTTGAGGCCTGTCTCACATCTTCATGAAGATGCCTCACTGTGTTTAGTCCTGACTCTGGGACCTGGCCATCCCTGAGGTTATCACCCAAAAAATCAAGTCAGAAATCTCGGGGAAATCATGGACTCAGACCTGAAATTCATATTAAGTCACATTGAGTTGCCTTGTGTACGAAATGCGTGGTATAAATAAATAATAAAGTTGCCTTGCCTTAAGTCAATTACATCAGCGGCCTATTACCATCTGAAAAACATTGCTAAAAAATAACAACAAAAAAACTGTGTCTAAACCAGATTTGGAGAGACTCCTTCATGTGTTAGACGACTGTAACGGCCGGCTCACTGGCCTTTCCAAACGAGCTGTTAGACAACTACAATATACTTAAAATGCTGCTGCTCGAGTCCTGACCAGAACCAGGAAATACCACCATATTAGTCCAGTGCTCCGGTCTCTGCACTGGCTTCCTGTCGCCCAGAGAATAGACTTTAAAACAGCTCTGCTTGTGTACAAGCCTCTTCATGGTCAGGCACCAAAGTATATAGCTGACATGTTAGAGCCGTATGAACCACCTCGGGCCCTGAGGGAGGGGTCTCCTGGTGGTTCCCAGAGTCAGGACTAAACACGTTGAGGCTGCGTTTCTGGTTTATGCAGCAAAGGCCTGGAACAGCCTCTATGAGGATGTGAAACGTGCCTCAGTTATCTTCAAGTCCAGGCTGAAAACATGGTTAGTTACTGCGGCCTGTGGCAATTGATCGCACAGGCAGTTGTGGTGAACAGGTCTGGGCTCATTCTACACATTGGGACATGGCTGGAACATGTAGGGGGAGGACAATACATAATAGTAACATTTTTAAACTCTGTATAGTCCCTTTAATATATACATATATCGTATCGATTGATTTGTTATTGCTCTTTATTGTATTTTTTATTGTGTTTGTGTGTTTGGTGTTGAGGCACATTGAGTCATCTTGGACATGAAATGTGCTGTATAAATAAACTTGCCTTGCCTTGTTTAGTCCTGACTCTGGGCCCAACAGGAGACCTCTCCCTGAGGTTCTAGGAGCTGAGATGGCTCTAACGTGTCAGAGCTTTAGGTGCTAGACCATAAGGAGAGACCTGCAGATACCTGAGCACTGGACTAATATGGTCTTACAATCTCTATTCATCCCATTGTTAGTTAGACCCTGTTCTTGCCCCAAGAGAAAGAAAGTATGCTGATGGTCCCGCTCTGGCGCTAGTATCAATGAGCGTGAGGATATCCACGAAAAGCACGTGTTCCACCTCCCTTCCCCCTTTAACCCTTACCCTCGACCCTTCCCGGCCACGGAAAAGTCTGGTAGGAGGAAAAACATCACCTTTGGCCATCGGTGTCTGTACAGTCCAAGTCCAGCCCACTTACTGTGCCAGGTCTGGAGCTAAAACATTTCACAGAGCGCCCCCTGTGGTAAAGTGTAACATACAACCTGCATTTGGAAACACAAGGACTGCCCCAGGTAGGGTCTCCCATGGCAAACAGGTCCTAGGTGACGGGTCGGACAAAGAGCGGTTCAGAAGCCCCTTATGAGAGACCAACAGGCCCGGTTAGAACCATGAGGCCGTCCTTCTGTGGACCCACCACCTGGAGGGGGCGCTATAGGGGCTGGTGCAGCTCCAACAGCTGCCCCCACGCCCCGGCAACGGACAAGTGGAAGAAGATGGATGGATGGATGGATGGAAGATTGGACCCTTAAGCTTAGATACACTCCATAGATTCCTCCGTGTGACGTGCATTTGAGTGTGGTCTTGAGTTTTGACAGCGGGAAGAGAGAGACGGACTTATAACTAAACCTGAACAAAACACCACTCCAGGTATGTTACTGATGAAGACATAACCTCATAGCACGGTTCAAACAAGCCTATTCCACATGATACGGGCACTTTGAAGAGCAGCTGGTCGGTTTAGGTCGGGTCATGGCGCATACTGGGGGAACGGTGGGGGAGGTGTTTCACTCTGCAGCAGCACAGCAGGGAGGGGCGCAGGCAGAGACTAAAGATATCACATGATAGATGGTTCTACTCTGCCCAGCCTAAAGAGCTGCCACCTGGGGGGCTCCACAGGTGCCAGGTTACCGCAGGTTCATCATCATGTTCCCGGAGAACCAGGTCTGTGACTACCTGGATATACTGAATACTACTCCATCAGTACACGCTATTCCAAGATGGCACATTCCAAGATGACAATGCAAGGATTAATCTCCATGGTATGACCAAAAATGATACCACAAAATAAGTAAGCCACACATGCCTTCTGTCTAAGGCTGCAGCTAGCGATTATTTTTCTATCGATTAATCTATTGATTTATTTTTTATTAATCGATTAATTTATTTAAAATGAAGAGAGAATTTCTTTTTTTTTTAAATGGCATGGCTTTTATTTAACCAAATAAAATTATGGCTCAGTGTGCAACTCAGTAACCTATAAAATGTGCAGAATAAACATCCAGCATAAAACAAAGTATCAAATCAAAATATTCTGAAACACTAAATATTTCAACAAAAGTAAAAGTATAGCTTATTTGCTTTGAAATGTGCAAAATAAAAACAAATATCCAGCACAAAACAAAGTGCACCTAAACATATTATGGAACACTCACTGTAAACATTTCAACAAAAGTAAAAGTATTGCTTTTAAAAATGTTAAAAATAAACCAGTTCCAGTCTAACACACAATAACAAATAGCACTCATTCCAGTGAGTCTTGTAAGGAAGAAAGGTTAGCATGTCTACATGCTCTGGGGTGAGGCTGGTTCTTCTCTTGTTTACAATATTCCCAGCAGCTGAAAATAGGCGCTCAGAACGGGTCGATGTGGAACAGAGAGGTGAGACCGAGCCAGCGTTGCTGGATTTGGAAACCTTGCCTCATTTTCTTTCCACCATTTGAATGGGTTTTCATCCTTGGAAATGGGGGATTCTCCAAAATAAGACAGCAACTGGTTTCTGACCACTTCAGCATCATTACGGTCATTGTTGTCTTCCTCATTGTTGCTGAGTTCATCTGAATCTGAGCCAAGTAGTGTGCATGGCATTGCTGTGTCCTGTTGAGTGTTTGTCTCATGTGCCCTTCTTTTCTCCTCCAGAACTATTGCATGCAGCTTGTCTTGAACTTTGAAACACTCATCTGCAGTTAGGAATTTCAGCTTCCTGAATCGTGGGTCGAGTGCAGCTGCTAATATGCACACATTTGGTCCATCATCCTTGAATGTGGTCTCAGCTTCTCACCTGGATGCTATCTCACGCGCAGCAGTGACCTGAAAAACACTTGACCGATGCATTTTCAAAAGCAGTTTGTGCAGCCTTCCGAAGCCCTTTCCCCAGCAGAGGTACAGCGGAAACGGTTACATACGATTCTCCACTCAGGTACACAGTTAGGCATTCAAAGGGTTTAAGAGCTTGTTCAAGTTCTTCGAGCAAGCTCCACTGAAGCCTTAAGATCCAGAAAACGCTTCCCTCTTTGAGTGACCTCTGGATCTGACAGAGTTGCTGTTATTGGTCACCTCTGCTCAAGCAGGCGAGTAATCGTGTAAAAGGAACGGTTCCATCTCACAGACACATCTTGTATGAGGCTGTGGTCAGGAGAACCCATTTGTATTTGCTTAACCTTAAGTTTGGTACTGGCCAGCTCACATGTTTTAAAGTGCTCCACCAAACTTCTTGCTGCTCCTAAAGTTCTGCTGATGTGGTTGTCCTTTAGAGCATTATTAACTACAAGCTGTAGAGCAGGGGTGGCCAACTAGTCGGAGGCCAAGAGCCGACATTTTCAACCTTGATCCTGTGAAGAGCCACAAAGGCACCGACCAGTCACGAGATCCAGGGGCGGTAGTTTAAACTGATTAAATATAATGTGACCGTTATATTTAATCACAATAAATTATAACTTTATGCCTGGCCTTTTTATTTTATTTTCAATAATTGTATTAGATGTAATGGTTTTACTCCTCACCAAGATTGAAATAAATGTATATATAATAAACTGACATTTTGTGCTGTTCTGCTCTGACTGGGACAGAATTATATTTTTTTTATTTTTAATGCCTGAGTGTGTTAGTGTGAGGGGCCCTGCCCACTGAGCCCCCTCCTCTGGTTCGCCCCTGGCCTGTGCGCTCAGTGCCTGCAGCCTGGTCCTGACTGGACTGTGCAGAGAACGCACTCGAGGCTGCACAAAGTTCATAAATAATAATAATAATAATAATGCATCAGTTTTATATAGCGCTTTTCTGGACACTCAAAGACGCTTTACATTGCACTGATTAAACTTTAATCAGGAGCCTCTGGAGGACGTCTGAGATTCGGTTTTATGTTGCATGTGTTACAGTTACAGCATGTGAAAGAAAGGTCACAGGGAGAACATGCAAACTCCACACAGAAAGGCCCCGCCCGGGTGGGAATCGAACTCTGGACCTTCTAGCTGCGTAGCGAGAGTGCTAACCACTGCACCACCATGCCGTAAATAATAATAATGAATCAACTGAAATGTCTGTTTTTGCTGCTGATCAAATATTGAAGCCCAAATCTGAGCAAAAATGGACTGGACTTTGTCTTAATGACAAAGGCTAAAAAATCGTCTTGTTTTGAAAATGGTGGGGCTGAGGTGGGACGCAGTAAAACAGTCAGATGGAACAGAGAAGCCCATGACCCAAAAAAATGTCCCCAGCTCTAAGATTGGCTGGAGGACCTTTGACCCAAATGAAGCCATTACTGGAGCCGACTGCAGCCCTACAGCCCTGCGGACCGACAGGTGATCAGAAACGTGTCGCCTCCTCCCCTTTTCTCATCACAGAGATCTACTTTAGATTTGCAGAAATGCTTTATATTTGCTCTGCCCGAGCCCGTCAGACTAAGCAGGGAAGGGCCTGGCAGGACTTGGATGGGAGACCGTTTGGGGACAAATGTAGTGTGTGTGTGGTTGGTGGTGGGGGCTGATGTTCGCAGACTGGTTGCCTCGATTATCATCACCGAGTATGGAGTGAATGAATAATGCACCAAATTGTAAAAGCGACTTTGAGCGTCTGGAAAAGCGCCATATAAGACTAATGCATTATTATTATTATTATGTTATTAAAATAACCTGGTCATTCAGGACGTTCAGGTCGTCCGCTGATCTCATTCTTCACTTCACTTTATTTAAAGTCCTCAATGGGGCAACTGGCTCTACAGCAAAAGAAAAGAAAGACAAAAACATCAGACCTTCTGCACTTGCATACGGCGCTCCAGTACAGACTTGAGTCAAATACAGGGTTTACACAGACTATTACTGCCATCACACCAGAGCAGGAGAGGTGTGGTTCACGACCGTCCAGACGGACCCGCTGTAAACTTTCACGCTAAACTATTTAGAACACGGTCTTGATAAAAAAAAATGGCGTCACGTCTGCTGCTTTTATGTTGGATCCATAAATATATATACCATTCTGGTAATACTTTACATGACAACCCGGTAACTACTAGGTAATTACCTAGTGATAATGGTAGTAATTACAGTAGTAATAACTAGTAGCATATCAATAAAAGTGGTAGTTCTTGTATAATTAAAGTATTAGTTAATAGTAACTCTGCTCAATAACTGCTAGGTAATTGCCTAGTAATTACTAGTAATAAATATCAATAAAAGTGGTAGTTCTTGGGTAATTAAAGTAGTTGTTAATAGTAACACTGACAATGTAAGACTTACTGATGAGCATGTAGAGCTCACCCCTATGGAGACCAAACATATACCACATTAATAACCCAATAGTTATTAGTACTGTTATTATTAAGCAATTACTTAGCAGTTATTTCAACTACCATAGAACTACAACCTTTAATGTATATGTATTACTAGTAATTACTAGATTATTACTTAGTGTTATTGGGCTGAGTTACTATTAAGTACTACTTTAATTACCCAAGAACTACCACTTTGATTGATATTTATCACTAGTAATTACTAGGCAATTACCTAGCAGTTATTGGGCAGAGTTACTATTAAGTACTACTTTAATTACACAAGAACTACCACTTTGATTGATATTTGTTACTAGTTATTACCACTGTAACTACTAGGTAATTACCTAGTAGTTACCGGGTTGTCATGTAAAGTGTTACCATAATGGGGTTTAAATCCTAACTACATAGGATTTAAACGTTCTGGGATTGGTCCACAAATCCAGGCGAGGATTTGGGCCATGGTCCCCAGACCGCTGTGAAGTCTGAAATGATGTGAGCGCTCACAGCGGCATGGGTCGTCCCAGGCTCGCAGATCAGAACAGTTAAAGGTAAATGGCAGTATTTTTCGGGTCGGGGAGACTATATTATCAGCTCTCGCAGGCTTTCCTTCCCCAATACAGGTCTTTTTTAAGTTTGTCTTTTGCTTTAGTGACTCAGCGGGGGAACGTGTGTGTGTCACGGTCAAAAGCAGCCCGTTACAGACACACAGCCCCGGGCAGAGCTATCACCAGGAAACACATCCGACACACGAGCTGGAGCTTTTCAGACTGAAAGGAGGAACCTATCGACCCGCTCTCACAAAGTCACACGACCGTCGAAGCTCCTGTCTGACTCGAGCCGCTCTGAGTGAACGGCGAGTCGTCCCGAAGCGCCGAGGGAAAAGCCGCGGCAGACGGGACGTTTTATCGGAGGATGTGGCGTTTACGGTCACATCCTGGAGCTTCTCGGGCGCGTGGATGTCAGCTCCTCTTCGACGCCGCTCCCCCTTTGATCAGGCTTCCACAGATATGTCACGGAGGCGGCTTTTATTCCCCTGAATGAGCACGCCATTGAAGCGGTGCGCCCCGGGACGATCGAGAGGGAGGATCTGCACGCGCTTGTGATTTTATTTGATTTTAATTGTGTGCTGTGCTTTTAGTGTGTTGTTTTGACTGTTTTTAGCAGGACACGACCGATATGCATTTTTGGGTCCGATATACAGGCCGATATTTTAAGTAGTTTGATTTGATGCAGTTTTTTTGATTAAATATCAATATATCTAATAGAGGTCGACTGATGTGGGTTGTTCTGAGCTTCTAAATGTGTCAGTGTTGAACTGTGACAGCAGGGGCCGCTGTATGACGGGCATAGGGCTGATTTATTCAAGACATTCGTGTTTAGTCGGTACTTCAGAGGGCGCTCGTTTGACAGACACAAATCAGTAGATTCCAAAACAGATAAGGGTAAGTCTCTTGATACTATTGTTCCAAAATGATACGTCTACAACATAAAATCAAATCAAATCAAATCAAACTTTATTTTTAAAGCGCTTTTCATGCAAAATGTAACACAAAGTGCTTTACAGTGCTTAAAAATCATTAAAATCGTCCCCACCAGCAAATACATAAATAACTACAACCCCCCCCCCCCCACCCCACCCGCACACACAGACACACAGACACATATACGTACAGACAGCCCAGCAGTTAAAAGTCTTAAATAAAAATGGACATAGAGTTGAGTACGTAAGGCTGGGTACAGATGGACCGAAAGAGGAAACATCATCCAAGGAGCGTCTGCACCAGGAGCAGCCCATCGGCCACAGTAGGTGTAGGAGAGACGTCCTACCTCCATCCAGGCACCCCCAAGAGAGCGCCAACCAGCAGTCCCGGGGGGAAGAGGGCTCCCTCAGAGGAACCACTAGGAGAACATAAAAAATAAATAAATACAATAAAATAAAATAAATAAATAAATACAATAAACATTATATATATATATATATATATATATATATATATATATATATATATATATAAATAAATATTTAAAAAGAGATAAATTAAGAACAGCTAAAACTGTGTGTGAAATTGCACAGGATAAAAAGAGGGAAACTAAATAATAGAGCTAAAACCGGTAAATAAAGTGAATATAAGTAAATATTAGTTAAAAGCTAAGCTAAATAGGTGCACATATGTACATGGCGGTGTTTCTCCGCCCCCTGAGGCCCGGGAAGTTGTGGGAGCTCCTTTCAATGCATGTGTCACTTTTAGTTCCAATGGCCGATATTGAAGATACCCAAATATCGGCGGGAGAGCAATCAGAGGGGCTACATAGAAATATTCAGCTATAAACAGAAGGCTTAACTGAACAGTATTTCAGTATTATTTTAAATGTGATCATTTTCAGTAAAAGTGTGTTTTTTGTTGTTGTTGCTTTATTTAAACCCAATAAACAATTTAAATACCAATAAATCAGTGTTTAGTGCATCATTGTCTAAATAATTGACTGCGCCATAGAGTTTAGGGGGTACTTTGAGTGGACATGAAGGAATCAAGTGGTACGCGAGACAAAAAAGGTTGGGAACTACTATTTTAAGTATTGTAACAGCACTCCACCAGCGTATCCTAAGGCCTTTTGATGGATGCATTGCGTTCATAGGTAACCTGGAGAGTGTGACTGAGGAACCACCCCCACTAACCTGGATCAGCGCAGAGGAGGAACCGCAGCACTTGGCAGGCCGCACTTTTGCCCCGGGACGGTGCCATTTTTGAACATATTAACAAACAGGGGCTAAATTAGCTCTGAAATAAAAGGATCGTGCATTGATCGTTGCACGTGATTGATTGTTTGTGTAAATACCCACACCGTCACACGCCTGTTTGAAACTCCAAATGCACACGTCGGTTTGATTGAGTTGATGATTCAGCCGTGCTCATGAAAAGTTGCAATATTTCCCTTTGTCCACAAGAGGTCAGCGTTCAGACAGAATAAAGCAGCTCTGAACGCACCGAATCTTTTACGAGACGTTTCGCCGGGGACGCCTCGAAGTGTCACACGGCTCCTCTCGAAACCATGGCACCTGACGCATGTGGCGGAGACGTCACATCCGGTGAGTGTATTCTGTCTTGAACGCTCGTTGTGGCCAAGCTAAAAACTTTATCTCTCTCTGTGTTACTATTGTTAATCCACGTATTAAACGTAGCTGTAGAGTCCACTCTAGCTGACCCATTATCTCCACGGAGACTATTCTTTCCTCCGCTTGAACCAACACGTCTGCGTGGATTAAATCCCTTCTCTCTCTCTCCTCCGTAGCGCGGTAGCCTAGCCATGGCTACCCCGTCTACTCCTGCCTCTTTGGCGCTGTCCTGCTCAGTTTGCCGTATGTCGAGTCAGAACCCTGCCTCCTTCACAGATGATAGTAGTTGCGTTAAGTGTAGTGTAGTGGGAGCTTTGGAGGCCAGGGTGTCCGGGTTAGAGGAGCAGCTGTCCGGAGTTTTAGTGAAGGCTAGTGTTAGCTACAGTCAGATAGTGGCAGGGACCGCAGTCCGCTCCAACAGTGCTAGAGAGGTTAGTACTTTACATAAACTTTATTTGTCTCCCTTGGGAGAAATTTGGTCCGGACAGGGTCCCGCCACACATCAAAAACACCACAAGTACAATACACAAATACAAGTAACAAAATAACAAAAGACTCCAGTGAGCAGTACATTTGCTCCGTACACTCTCCCCTCTCTCTTTACACCCTCCGCGGGCACACACGCACATACTCAAAGTCAGGCTGAGGCTAGCCCCGCAGCGAGTCCCGTGCAGCCGTGACAAGACCAGGACGGATTTGTGACTGTCCGGGGAGGGGGAAGTGCTAAGCTCACCAAAGGCTTCACGTCCAGAACAGGTTTTCTCCCCTCAGCGCCACACCGGCTGAACCTGATACTCTGGTGATTGGAAGCTCCATAGTTAGGGACGTGAAGATCCCAGCAGCTTTGGTTAGGTCTTATCCGGGGGCCAGAGTTGGGGACATCGAAGGTAACCTTAGACGCTTAAAGCAGGGAGGGAGGCGGTTCCGTCAGATCGTGATCCACGCGGGTGGTAACGATATTCGGCGGAGACAGTCACAGATTCTCAAATTGCAAGTAGGCGCGGTGTGTGAATTGCCTAAATCGATGTCAGATACCGTAATATACTCTGGCCCTCTGCCCAATTTGGTCAATGATGAAATGTATAGCAGACATTTATCATTTAACTGCTGGTTGTCTAGATGGTGCGAGCAAAATGATGTTGGATATGTCAATAATTGGAGCGCCTTTTGGGGAAAGCCCAAGCTCATGCGCAGGGATGGCATACATCCACATTTGGATGGTGCATCCCTTTTACGTATCTACGAATGTGGCCGATAGCCTTAGTCGCGGCCCAAATTGACGGTCCAGATATGAGCCCCGGGTTGCCTGGCCTGTCAAACTGCCATTTACATGCCTTTTCATAGACATTTCAAAGACATGTAGTCTGGGAGCATGATCTCAACGATTTCCCTGTGGGCGTGATTGACAGACGGCATCAACCAATTAGAGCAACGCTAGATACGTCGCAGTAACAAGCGGCAGGAAGCCTTTCCAAAAACCTCCTTTTTCACGAGGAACGCTTCGAACGCTGTTTCTTGCTCCGGTTTTAGGGATTACATTTTTTTCCAAAAAATTTAAAACAGACAAAAGAGCAGAAGAAAACAGTGTATCGGCCGCCATCTTTAATGTTTTGAAGAGTGCGTGATTGGACCGATGTGGGTAAAATTAGGAAATGATTGGCTGCGAGCAGCCGCCCAGACGGTTCTTCTTTTGAACAGAAACGAGGAGTGTCTGGCAGGCCAGGCAAAGCCCCGGGCCAGAGCAGTAGTGTAGAACACTCGTCTGTAACCACCGACCCCGTTCCCGGATTGTCACAAATCATCAAGTGTGTAGATTCTCCAGAACAAATAAAGACTGTGTCTGTCCCCTGTAAACCAAAGACTAAAACATCAAATACTAAGAAAACAAACGCTGGCGTCCGACCAAATAACTTAATACAAATACCAGAACAAATAAAGACTGTCAGTCCCCCGTATACCAAGCACTAAAACATCAAAAGCTCACAAAACAAATGCTGGCATGCGACCAAATACCCAAGATTAAACTTAACATTAAACAAAAGAATAAACAAAGTGCTAAGCACGTGTGGGTTGTTGAATATTAGATCAATCTCATCAAAGTCCATTTTAGTAAATGATTTAATTTGCGATAACAACATTGACTTTCTCGCCCTAACTGAAACATGGCTTCAGCAGGATGACTATGTTAGGCTTAATGAATCTACCCCTCCTAGTTACGTTAATTTTCAGGCTGCCAGAACCACAGGCCGAGGTGGTGGGGTTGCAGTGATATCACACTCTAATCTTGTTCTAAATCCCAAAAATAACCTAAGGTTTAATTTGTCTAACACTGTCTCTTACCTGTCCCAAATGGAAAAATCAAAAAGCTTTACTACTTGCTATTATTTATTGACCTCCTGGCCCCTATTCAGACTTCTTAGCAGAGTTCTCTGAGTTTTTAGCCAGTATAGTGTTGGATTGGAATAAAATTATAATAGTAGGTGATTTTAACATTCATGTCGATAATAATAGTGATTGTCTGAGCAAGGCTTTTAGTGCCCTACTGGATGGGGTTGGCTTTACACAAAATGTGAATAAACCTACTCACTGTCATAAACACACTCTTGATCTGGTTTTAACATATGGGATTGAAATTAGCGACCTAAACGTTCTCCCTCAGAATCCCGTGCTTTCTGACCATTTTTTTTATTACATTCAAGTTCCTAATCGAAGATTATACTAATCCACAGGATAAAATTCTAATAAAACAGACACGTACCAAAAAAGCTGTGTTAAAGTTTAAAGAAATGATCCAGCCAGTCTTTAATGCTATGTCTACAGAGAATAGCTCGCTTATTGATTTAAATGAAAGTGATCAGTTTGTCGACAGCGTTATGCTCACACTAAAAACAGCCCTTGATGTTGTGGCTCCACTGAAACAGAAAGTTGTTCGGCCTCGATGCGTCGCTCCCTGGTTCAACGCGGAAACACGAGCGCTTAAACGAAAGACTCGCAAATTAGAACGGTTATAGCGCAATTCTAGCACTGAGCAATCTCTTAGATCTTGGAAAAAATGCCTACTCGCCTATAAGCAAGCCACGAGGAAAGCAAAAACAGATTACTACTCTTCATTAATTGAAGTAAATAAAAATAACCCTAGGTTTCTTTTTAATACGGTGGCCCGGCTAACAAACAGTCACAGAGCCTTCCATTCCTGATACCCTTAGCTGCGATGACTTCCTTAAATTGTTTAATGACAAAATCACAACCATTAGAGATCAAATAAATGATAAGCTTCCCTTGTCTTCTGATCTAAATCCAGCTGTAGAATCATTGCCTCCTTTCAAAGTCTTAGACAGGTTCATAACTGTAGATGAGGCTGAGGTATTATCAATCATTATGTCTTCAAAACCATCAACTTGTCTTCTAGATCCAATTCCAATTAAACTCCTCAAAGAAATTAACCCAGAAATCTCAGATACCATATTGAAAATAATTAACTCGTCTTTAGAAAATGGGTATGTGCCAAAGTCCTTTAAATATGCTGTTATCAAAAAACTTTTAAAAAAAAACAATCTCGATCCTGATATTCTAGCAAACTATAGGCCCATATCTAATCTGCCTTACCTTTTTAAAAGTCCTTGAAAAAGATGTGGCTAAGCAGCTTTTCCGCCACCTACAGGACAATAGTTTATTTGAAAAATGTCAGTCAGGGTATAGAACTTATCATAGCACAGAGACCGCCTTAGTCAAAGTTACCAACGACCTGTTATTAGCAGCTGACGCCGGACTAGCTTCAGTCCTGGTTCTGTTAGACCTCAGTGCAGCCTTTGACACAATCGACCACAATATTCTCCTGCAGAGGTTAGAAACTGACGTAGGCATCAGGGGAACAGCCCTCTCTTGGTTTAAATCTTACTTATCTGATAGGCACCAATTTGTTAATGTAAACCTAAAGTCTTCACCGTGTTCCAAAATCTGCTATGGGGTGCCACAGGGTTCAGTGCTCGGGCCAATTTTATTTATATTGTACATGCTTCCATTAGGTAACAGAATCCGAAATCACAATATTAATTTTCACTGTTACGCGACACACAGCTGTACTTATCAATAAAACCAGGTCAGACAGATAAATTAGATGTGCTTAGTTCCTGCGTAAAAGCCATTAAGACCTGGATGACTGTAAATTACCTCCTCCTTAACCCTGATAAAACCGAGGTTATTATTTTAGGTCCTCAAAAACTGAGAGTCTTTATCTCAGCAGATCATCTCCCTGGATAATGTTAGCGTATCAACGAGCTCTACAGTAAAAAACCTTGGAGTTCTGTTTGACCAAGACCTCTCTTTTAAAACGCATATAAACCAGGCTTGTAAAATTGTGTTCTTTCACCTGCGCAACATTGCTAAAATACGAAACATTCTACCTTTGGACATGCTAGCAGCATGTCCAAAAGTTCCCTAAAAAGTTTTCAATAAGTTCAAAATGCAGCTGCAAGATTGTTAACACGTACAAAGAGAAGAGAACACATTACACCTGTGCTAAAGTCTCTCCATTGGCTTCCTGTTGAGTTTAGAATCAAATTTAAAATCCTGCTCCTCACATTTAAAGCCATAAAGGGTTTGGCTCCGCTCTATCTCCAAGACGCTACCTTCCATATCGGCCAACCAGAGCACTCTCAAAACTCAGGGCTACTAGTGATTCCTCGGGTCTCCAAAATCACTGTAGGAGGACGAGCCTTTAGCTCCAAAATCACTGTAGGAGGAAAAGCCTTTAGCTCCAAGCTCCGGTTTTATGGAATAAACTCCCAGCTCACGTTAAAGAAGCAGACACAGTCCCTAAGACCAGCTCAAAACGTACCTCTTCAAATTAGCTTATGATCAGGTCAGTTAGGTAAAGCTCCATCCCTGAGCCTGAAGTAAAGCTCTAACCCACAGCCTGAAGTAAAGCTCTAACCCACAGCCTGAAGTAAAGCTCTAACCCACAGCCTGAAGTAAAGCTCTAACCCACAGCCTGAAGTAAAGCTCTAACCCCCAGCTTGAAGTAAAGCTCTAACCCCCAGCCTGAAGTAAAGCTGCCTTAGAAGAAACACTGCTGTGGGAAGTACGGTACACTGAGCGCTATCCTCTTCTTCTTCTTACTGCAAACTTTGTCTTATTATGATACAATATTTATTTTATCTGTAGTCTGTTCATTACTATTCACATGGTGTCTCCTGTCCCACTCCTCCTCGGGAGTGCCTGTCTAGATCGAAAGGAACCCGGCTGAACGGAGGAGCCCTGCCTACTGGATTGACGTCAAGGACTGGACGGTCTGTGATCTTGGCCCGTCTGCTGAGGGACTCCTTCGGCCCTGGGTCTCTATAGCCTGTCCGTCCATGGGAGTGGATCTCTCCTTCTGTGGTTCTCCCCAAGGTTTCTCTTTTCTCCCCCTGGGTTTTTGAGTTTTTCCTTGCCGTGCTGGAGAGTCTAAGGACAAGGGACACCCGAGCTGCTCGTCGCCACCCACTGCTGACGCTTAATTGGACATTATGTTTGCCTGGATACTTGATTCGCCTGAACTTTACATTGTCTTATTTACTGCTCTGTTATATTGCCTTAATGTTCGGTGCAGCCCTATGAAGCAACTCCTGTTGTGATATTGGGCTATACAAAACCATTGATTGATTGACTCGCCCATCGCTAATTATGTGGCGTGATTACGAAATGCAGCTGAGCAGAGCAGCAAAATGCCAAACGACCACAGACGCTTTGCTACTACAAAACAACTCACTGCAGCTCGTTTTGATACGAGCAGCGATGTCCGATAGTAACTACATCCGCAGAACTATATAGACATCTGTTTAAATGCAAAATTCAAATTATACATCATATAATATCGACGCTGAGGTGCCCAAAAGCAGCTTTATACGCTACATTTATGCAGGATTTGTTTAGAATAAGGATGTGTCCGGTGGCACTCACACCAGTCAGTGTTAAATGTTCTTTTTCACATTGATCGGTGTCTCATCTCCTCCTTTTGACTGACTCTGGCTTTTGTTCCCGTGGCTGTCTCCTCGGCCACAGCCTCGCACACACCGCTCCGTCTGCCTCCAGAATACCAATGAGCCATTCTCCAAGCAAGTCGCCACACAACTCCATCCAGCGCCGGCTCCACCAGGCAGAGCTGACAATGGCTGAGCGAATCACCATTGTCCTCTCGCGTAATAGCAAAATATAGTGTATCAATGTCCGATTTGTGGTTCAAAGTTAAGATTCAGACTTTGAGGACCTGTTTACAAAGCTCTAAACTAAGTGTGACTATTCAACATTTCCTGTGGCGCTTTCACAAAAGTCACTCCACAATTGATCCTCAAGACAATAAACTTGGACGTCACACTCAATCTTTCTTAGGATGAATGCAATGATTTAGTCCACGCGGGTCAAACTCATTTTGGGTCGTGGGTCGAAATTCTGCTCCCACGGCGGGTCGCAGGCCGCATATAATGTAAACAGGAAAATACTATAGAGAACTTTTTTCCAATAAATGAAGACTAACAATGAACTGTGATTTGCTCAAAGCCTCAACTTGACTGTAGCCTAATCAATAACAACGGCGTACACTTGTCTTGCAATTTACAAGCCAGTGGCACAAGTTTCTCAAAGTGATATATAGTAGTCATTATTCATTGACTCCACACTCAGTGGTGGTAAGCTGTTATTGAAGCCACAGCCGCCCTGGGGCAGACTGTCCATTTACCATGTGGCTATAATATGCTGTTTATATCCTGATGTCTTATTTTATCAGTGTCCTCTGCTGGACATGTTGAAAATCTTCCCTTTTTTTAAATATAAGCTTCCCCCTAGTGGCTGGAATGAGCATTCTAGTTATTCTTTAAAACTCTATAACTCTGCACAGGAATGGGCTAGAGACTTAAATGTTTTTACATACTCTGGAATTTATGCTCTACAGCAGTGGTTCTCGAAGTGGTGTCCGGGGCCCCCTGGGGGACGTCACAGGCACTGCAGGAGGGCCCCCAAAGGTTGTCAACAAAACCAGTACATTGAAAAACAATATATTTTAAATGGAAAAATACACATATTTGCTATAATTTACTACTTTAAACCAGTATTTAGCCTACCGTCATAGCTGTTGCTTTTTGTGTGTAATTTTAGCTATAAAATGTTTACAAATTCCTTTGAATAGAGTAAATCATTGTTAACGTGGTGGGGTTGTTTGAGTGCCCGAATGATCCGAGGAGCTATGTTGTCTGGGGCTTCATGCCCCTGGTAGGGTCTCCCATGGCAAACAGGTCTTAGGTGACGGGTCAGACGAAGAGCAGTTCAAAAACTTCTATGGACAGTATCAGAACAAGGACCGTTACGTCGCCCGGTATGGCGCAGCCGGGGCCCCACCCTGGAGCCAGGCCTGGGGTTGGGGCTCGAATGCGAGCATCTGGTGGTCGGGCCTCTGCCCACGGGGCTCGGCCGGGTACAGCCCGAACGGCCGACCTGGGCCCGCCCTCCTGCGGACCCACCACCCTCAGAGGGATCCGTAGGGGTCAGGTGCAGAGAGGACTGGGTGGCAGTCGAAGGCCGGTGCCTCGACAACCTGGTCCGCGTGCGCAGCTTCTGGCGTTCGGGACATGGAACGTCACCTCGCTGGGGGGGAAGGAGCCTGAGCTCGTGCGGGAGGTTGAGAGATACCGGCTAGATATAGTCGGGCTCACCTCCACGCACAGCCTGGGTTCCGGATCCCAACTCCTGGAGAGGGGCTGGACGCTCCATTTTTCTGGAGTTGCCCGCGGGGAGAGGCGGTGGGCTAGGGTGGGTTTGCTTATTGTCCCCCAGCTCAGCCGTCACGTGTTGGAGTTCACCCCGGCGAACGAGAGGGTCGCGTCCCTATGCCTTCGGGTCGGGGACAGGTCTCTCACCGTTGTCTCGGCCTATGGGCCCAACATCGGTGCAGAGTACCCGGCCTTCTTGGAGTCCCTGGGAGGGGTACTAGATGGTGCTCCGGCTGGGGACTCCATTGTTCTACTGGGGGACTTCAACGCCCACGTGGGTAACGACAGTGAGACCTGGGTGGGGGTGATGGGGAAGAACGGCCTCCCAGATCGGAACCCGAGTGGTGTTCTGTTATTGGACTTCTGTGCTAGTTACGGTTTGTCCATAACGAACACCATGTTCGAGCACAAGGATGTCCATAAGTGCACGTGGCCCCAGGACACCCTAGGTGTTGTAGTTGTGTCATCTGATCTCCGGCCGCGTGTGAAGAGAGGGGCTGAGCTGTCAACCGATCACCACCTGGTGGTGAGCTGGATCCGCTGGCAGGGGAGGAAGCCGGTCAGACCTGGCAGGCCCAAACGTGTTGTGAGGGTCTGTTGGGATGTGTGGTGGATCCCTCTGTCAGTAGGGTCTTTAACTCCCACCTCCGGAAGAGCTTCACCCAGATTCCGAGGGAGGTTGGAGCCATGGAGTCCGAGTGGACCATGTTCTCCTCCTCCATTGTTGATGCGGCTGCTCGTATGCTGCTCTGGTGCCTGTCGTGGCGGCAATCCCCGAACCCGGTGGTGGCGCCCGGAGGTAAGGGATGCCGTCAAGCTGAAGAAGGAGTCCTACCTGGCCTTGTTGGCTTGTGGGACTCCAGAGGCAGCTGAGAGGTACCGCCAGGCCAAGCGTGCTGCAGCTCGTTCGGTCAAAGAGGTAAAAACTTGGGTCTGGGAGGAGTTCGGAGAAGCGATGGAGGAGGACTATCGGTCGGACTCGAAGAGATTCTGGTAAACCATCCAGCGCCTCAGGAGGGGGAAGCAGTGCTTCACCAACACTGTTTACAGTGTGGGTGGGGAGCTGCTGACCTCGACTGGGGATGTGGTCGGGCGGTGGAAGGAGTACTTCGAGGATCTCCTCAATCCCACTGTCACGTCTCCCGATGAGGAGGCAGACGCTGGGGACTCGGAGGGGGGCTCGTCCATCACCCAGGCTGAAGTCACCGAGGTGGTTAGAAAGCTCCTCGGTGGCAAGGCCCCAGGGGTGGATGAGATTCGTCCCGAGTACCTTAAGTCTCTGGATGTTGTAGGGCTGTCTTGGCTGACACGTCTCTGCAACATCGCGTGGCGGTCGGGGACAGTGCCTCTGGATTGGCAGACCGGGGTGGTGGTCCCTCTCTTCAAGAAGGGGGATCGGAGAGTGTGCTCCAATTACAGAGGGATCACACTCCTCAGCCTCCCTAGTAAGGTGTACTCCAGGGTGCTGGAGAGGAGGATCCGGCCGATAGTCGAACCTCGGATTCAGGAGGAACAATGCGGTTTTCGTCCTGGTCGTGGAACACTGGACCAGCTCTATACCCTTCATCGGGTGCTCGAGGGTTTGTGGGAGTTCGCCCAACCAGTCCACATGTGCTTTGTGGATCTAGAGAAAGCGTTCGGCCGTGTCCCTCGTGGTGCCCTGTGGGGGGTGCTCCTGGAGTATGGAGTCCGGGGCCCTCTGCTAAGGGCTGTCCGTTCCCTGTATGACCGCAGCAGGAGCTTGGTTCGCATTGCCGGCAGTAAGTCAGACCTGTTCCCGGTGCGTGTTGGTCTCCGCCAGGGCTGCCCTTTGTCACCGGTTCTGTTCATTACCTATATGGACAGAATTTCTAGGCGCAGCCAGGGGCCGGAGGGTGTCCGGTTTGGGAACCTCAGAAAGAAAAGAAAGGAGCTCGGACTCGAGTTGCTACTCCTCTACGTCGAAAGGAGCCAGCTGAGGTGGCTAGGGCATCTGTTCCGGATGCCTCCTGGTCGCCTCCCTCGAGAGGTGCTCCAGGCATGTCCCACTGGGAGGAGGCCTCGTGGAAGGCCCAGGACACGCTGGTGGGACTATGTCTCCGAGCTGGCCTGGTGTCGCCTCGGGGTCCCCCCAGAACAGCTGGAGGAGGTGTGCGTGGATTGGAAAGTCTGGGCATCTCTGCTGAGACTGCTGCCCCCACGACCCGGCCCAGGATAAAGCGGAAGAAAATGGATGGATGGATGGATGGATATAATAATAAAAAAATTGTCCTCTGCATTTGACCCTTGTGTGACCCGTAAGAAGTGCAGGTTTAGTCACAGTGCAACTGGTTGATAACGTGACGCAGATAAAGTGATGTAGATAGAGAGATTATTGCATGTAGTTTTGCAAAAAGGTTATTGCTCATTTTACTTTGCAGTAGTGCTGTACAGTCTGACAGCAGTGGGGATGAAGGACTATTATGTCTATGACCAGAATGTTTTTGGTGGTAGTTGGTGTGAAAAGTTTGAGATTCCCTTCAGTACTTAGTTCACACAACTACTTTTAAGACATTTGTTACTATCAGATATATAAGGTTATGGCATGCACTTGAATTTCGCTTTAACGGACTGAGATGACACGTTTCTCTAAGCGCTGCACTTAAAGTCATTATTCATGTTCTCCATACTACAACTGGCTTGTTTCACATTGTGGCTACTTCAGCTAACCTTAAGTTGGGAGAGTAGGTACTTCAAGTCCTATTCATATCCTACATAGATCATTAAACACTTGATGTAATGCTTCAGAGTTGGAGACGTCTGCGTTTAGAAAGATCAAGGTGTTTGTCTTGAAGTGTAGGACAACTATAGACAAGATGATTGTCCATATTGGCAGCACTATTTTAAGTAAGCAAGTGCTTTATTTGTTATTGTACAATTGTACAACAAAACTGCATTCAGATATTAGAAGAGGCGTCACAAGAGGTGCTACAGCAAGAGTGCTGAAGGTGTGATGGACTCTCGGTGCCTCTTCAGTGTTGCAGAAGAAGAAATGTGTAGATCCCAAAGGTTTTTAGCTCATCAGCTAGCGTTAGCGATTTCCTTCATGGCCAGCACAGACTCTCTGCAGTAAAAAAAAATCCACCGAACCTTACAAAAACATGGCAAAGGCACAAAGGCATCCAGTAAAACAACACAATACAATATGGAACACAGAAACTATAAATGCAGTTTGCAGAAGAAGGCAAAAAACGTACCAAGAGAGAGGGAAGTTGCTGATTGTTTTACATTTTTATATTTTAAATTGAATCATTTCTCAAAAAAATTTCGCTTCAAGACAAACTTGCCGACTTTTATAAACAGACGTCTCCTCCGCTGAAGTATTTACATCTTACCAGGAACTCCACCACAGAATCTTTACAAAATATGTTTATTCAAATAGGTTTAAGATCATCTCAACAGGAAATAACCGAGACAGGAAGTACTGGTGCTCAACTTCAGATTAGCAGAACTAGCGTAGCCATCATGCAACAAGCCAATTGCAGCCACTCACTAAATTCACACAAAGCGGGTAGGTTAATATATAATTATCCTGCCACTTAAAGACCACTAGTTGCCGACAAAGCCTCTTGAGACGAGGCGAAACATCTTCAACATGAGCCTGTAAAGATGATGGCTCAAGAACGATGGGAAACTCCTCCTGACTGAGAACTTACACAAACGCCTCGGAGGTTCAGCAGCCCCATCTGCCCCGGGGCGGAAACATAAAGCCCATAAAGTTATTCCACTCTCAAAAACACAAAGAAACGCTGGCTCTGGATTCAACCAGTTTGCACAGACCGACTATAATGAAGATACGGTCGAAAGAAAGACTTTTGTGTCACAGACTTGGCACAAGGAGAAAGCTGGCAGCAAAAATTCAAAAACACATCAGCTTTAATTTTCCCGGTTGAGTTCGGATTAAGCGGAGAGAATAGTTGCCGTCGCAGCATGTGAAGAGTTCCTGGAGGGTTGGCGAGTCTCCATCCAAGTCCTGGATCTGATCTTATCTTGTCTTATGAACTGCGGATCGTGTTCATGCGAAGCTGGATCTTCTTTGTTTTTTTATGGTACGGATAAGTAGGTAACTGAGCAGGAACAAGAGGGGAGTAGAGTAGCATTTTATCAATTGTCTTACCTATATTTGAGTCTAATATTCTCCCATTCACAGACAAATCCCTTTGCAGCCATTGGTTAATAGCCGGCTGAAAATATGGTTTGACCCCAAAAAAATTGCTACAAAAGGTTTTTCAATGGTTTTCTGTAGTATCAGGTGTGCTTATTAACATACTAAAAGTCTACCAAAATCTGACCACTGGAAAGGTGTAATTTCCAAGATGGCGTCCAAGATGCTCGCCAAATCCTTATAATGCCCATTACTCCTTTATTATTCATCCTAGATAAGTCATTTTGGTGTGTAACCCCATGTTTTGGGTATCTAGGAATCCAATAGGCTTGTTCAAATTGTAGTGACATGAATGCATAATTGTGACCCGCCGTGGAATCCAAAGACACAAGTCGGCAGCTTGCGTTTGGAGAAAAACGTAAACAAAGTTTTTATTTTGAAAATTGGTGATTTTCACTTTTTTCCAGAATCGTTTAGTTGAAGTCACGAAGAAGCCTCTCCATGTTTAAGCTACCAGTATTGGTATATTTAAAAGCGTAAACTTTTAGGTTCAAACCTGCTTGTTTTTGGGAGATTTGGGAGCCGCTGTAGGGGCGTGCCTTTGTCTGTGTGTATTTACATGCTGAGGAGGAGGAGGGGACACAGCCACACAGCTGCTTGGTTTGCGTAGTCCACACAGGCTTTAGCAAACAAATGCCACGCAAAAAAGTCAGTTTTATACATACGCCTATTGTCGATCAGTTTTCACGTTGAAAAAGTCTGGTTTTGTCAGAGAAATAGCGCACCCCGTGGGGGCTGTAAGCCTCTCCTGTGTGGCTCTCAGAAGCTGCCACTACTACACTGGAAAATGGATTTACCACGAGTTTGCTGAGCAGAAGGCAAAGGTTCAGACGGGTGAGTGAAAGTTTGTTTGTTTTTATCGCTTGCGGGTGCTGTGCCAGTTTTGACGAGTCTATTGTGCTGTTATTAGCTAACGGCTAACGTCTAAGCTAACGGCTAGCGGCTAAGCTAACGTGCAGCTGAACCTGCTATTTACTCTAAAACCAAGACCTCTCCTAACTTAAACTACTCCATAAATGTAGTCAGTGCACCCCTAGCTTTCAGCCACTTCTTATTTGAGAGAGATCCGCTTCATATTTTCGGTTTTATGACCAAATAAAGTTACTCTGGATTACTGCAGTGAAATGTAAACAATGGGGAAGGCGCGCGGCGATAAAACGCAAATTCGGCCTTTTCCTCTCGTGTATGTGCATTACAAGTAGTACAGGAGGCTTCTAAAGTTATAAATGTAGTTATAAACGCATCCATAGCTCTCTCTCAGTGTGAGGCGGAGCAGACGCAGACAGAGAAACACGCAGGATTGTGTCTGTAAATTAAAGAGCAGCTACACTATGTCCATTATCTACATCACTATGGCCTAGTAAACATCATCTTGTGTTCATTCTAAAAACACGTACGTTATCTCATGTTTAGTCCATGTTTAGACTTTCTCATACCTATTGTTATTAGCTAGCTCGGACACTCGTGCGTTATAAGGTAAAAGTATTCATCAATGTACAGGATTTTTCCTTTGACTCAAACCAGGGCTAACCACTGACTGAGGTCTAAACCAAGACTAAACCAGGAAGTACAGATACAGACTCTGAGATCTTTTTTTTTCTTCAGGCCGGGTCTAACAGCTCCAGCCCGACCAGATGCAGGAAGAAAATCTTTATGCCAAGTTTCCGCCAGAGACCAGAGGTATGTGTCTATTCTTTTATTCTTATTTTTCTGTTATGTCCCCTCTCTTCCTGTCTCCATCCCTCTCCTCCTCCTCATGCCTCCATCCCTGTTTTATTTATATTTTATGTACATTAATGTTTTGATTTTGCTCAGCAGGTGATCTTTAACACACATTCACTTTACTTTATTAATTTATTAATGTCCCTTAAAGGGTGATTTATTCATGAGAATAAGCAGCCTGATAGTAGCGTGAAATAATGCAGAATAGCATCAATATAGTAATGTTTACCTTTGTTAGACAGTTATGAAAAGACACACATTTCATTTAATCTAATCCAAGTTCCCTCTCTCCTACAGTTACACTTTCCCGCAAACCCTCTCTAGCCAGGACCAATGTACTTCCTGAAACAGAGGTGGATCTTCATTGTGACAACTGCAGTGGGCCGAACAAGAACAACTTCATGCCTGGCGTGTTGGACACAAGCTTCACGATAAAATTGAAATCAACTTCCTTATTGCTGCCACACTGTTTTCCCCTGACTGTGGCTTTGGACTGATCAAGCCTACATGAAGACAGGAGTCAACACTTTGGCAGAGATCGCTGAGGTACTTTCACTTTACCGACTTCAGTGTAGTTTTCTGATTTGCTTCAATGAAACATTTAACTGAAGATCTTTTTTTCTTCTTCTGCCCCGTATGGATGGTCTTCCTGTCCTGGCCCCACCTGGACTAAACATCAGGCCATTCTAAAAGTGGTCAGGACTTTGTGGAGGAGGAGAGTTCACCCACTGCACGGGACTGCAGAGGAGCAGCTCTGCAATGTCACTTTATCAACCAGCCAAAATATTTATGCTTTAAGAAGTGGACAATGACCACTCACAATGCTTGCCAAAACAGAAAACTTTTATTTCTTTTTTCATAAAGTGCAAATGACTGTGCATACTATGTGGTGCAGATTTAGAGGAAAACATTGTTTAAGAACAGATGGCGTTGAGTGTAAAAAAACAGTAAGGTTAAAGCATTGAATAATAACTTGAAGGAATAAAAATCAACCTCCATGTGATGTGGTAAATATTAGGTATTGATCCGTTATTACTGAAATATGGATTCATATTCACTCAATTGGCAATTTTCTATGGCTTAAAGTAAAGTTGTAACTCACTTAAAGTATTTATATTAATTTTTTGGGGGGATGATGTGTAGAAACTGTGTGAGGTTTCATGAATCAGAGCATTGCAAAAACATTAAAATACCCAAACACCAGATCTCTTCTGTTGTTTTTTTAAATATATTGTAAACTTATCTTTCATCCTTGTATGAAAAGCGCTCTCTAAGCAATGTTTGAGTGATTTGCTTTATTAATTGATATATACTTTTATTTTCAATAGTATATTGCTTATTATTTATCATTAGCAAAAAACAACAATGGCAATAAAAACGATTCATACTCATACTGTATATAATATATCACTGTTTTTGATTTGAACATTAACATTATTTTTAACATAAAAGTTACATGTGTTACACAACACGTTCTCAAGCCAGTGACAGTTTATCAATTGATATAAAAAAATGTAAGAGAACAATAACAACCTTCTGCTGTGAGGTGAGTTCAATAAATGAAACCAAAAATAAAACAGGTACACATAATGAAACTGGTAAACAATGGTTTGTTGTGGAAGCAGTAACCTTTGTGCTCCCTCTCTGTGCTTTACTGCTTTGAGGGGGAGTTTGACAGGGGGTATGGCTTATCCAAATGAGATGTAAATGAGCCCTATTGTCCCTCCCAACAGCAGAGAGGTGAGAATGGCCCAAAACTTCAGAGGCCGTTTAATCCCCTTTGGTTTTTTGGGAATTGCCAACTTCAAATCACCGCTACACCTCCAAATATTATCAGATTTCCATGTGTTACACATCATTGTAAAGCTTGGAGACTACACTTTAACAATCTGTTCTTATCTCATAATGCCCCAAAACGACTTGTGTCTTTGGGTTCTGTGACTGGTCACAATTGTGAAATAGAAATGGTGGACAAATACTCTATACATTAATATTAGCGAGGTTGTCACAGCAACGGCACATATTTTCCCAGAGGCTGAGAGGGACATGGATGGGCTCATTTTAAAGTCCCGATCATGTTCTTCCCAACGCAAAATAAATGAAGTCTCTACGATATTTACTCCCAGAGATATTCACTAAAGTCTGAGAGGTGAGCGACCATGTCGGCCCTGACATGGTAGACATGAAAGGGTTTTAACCTCTTTGTTATCTTAGCATATTAGCAATTAGCATATTAACATTATAGTGAAATGATTGCAATAGCAAAGTGATTACAAATCTCATATTTATTTTTGAAAAGAATGCCTTTGAATTTGCACTAGATTTACAAATAGTCATTGTCACACTTCCTCCTGTAAAGGTTGATTATGTGGATTGTCACAATTTTCCACTTGACATGATCCACAAGCAGGTGAGCATGGTAGTCCATATCCTCTGCAACTACACTGTGGTGTACAGCAGGCAGTTGTTCAGCATACAGTGCCTTGCGAAAGTATTCGCCCCCCTTGAACTTTTTGACCTTTTGCCACATTTCAGGCTTCAAACATAAAGATATAAAACTGTCATTTTTTGTGAAGAACCAACAACAAGTGGGACACAATCATGAAGTGAAACGAAATTTATTGGATATTTCAAACATTTTTAACAAATAAACAACTGAAAATTGGGCGTGCAAAATTATTCAGCCCCCTTAAGTTAATACTTTGTAGCGCCGCCTTTTGCTGCGATTACTGCTGTAAGTCCTTGGGGTTTGTCTCTATCAGTTTTGCACATTGAGAGACTGAAATATTTGCCCATTCCTCCTTGCAAAACAGCTGGAGCTCAGTGAAGTTGGATGGACAGCGTTTGTGAACAGCAGTTTTCAGTTCTTTCCACAGATTCTCCATTGGATTCAGGTCTGGACTTTGACTTGGCCATTCTAACACCTGGAGATGTTTATTTGTGAACCACTCTATTGTAGATTTTGCTTTATGTTTTGGATCATTGTCTTGTTGGAAGACAAATCTCCGTCCCAGTCTCAGGTCTTTTGCAGACTCCATCAGGTTTTCTTCCAGAATGGTCCTGTATTTGGCTCCATCCATCTTCCAATCAATTTGAACCATCTTCCCTGTCCCTGCTGAAGAAAAGCCCAAACCATGATGCTGCCACCACCATGTTTGACAGTGGGGATGGTGTGTTCAGGGGGATGAGCTGTGTTGCTTTTACGCCAAACATAACGTTTTGCATTGTTGCCAAAAAGTTTGATTTTGGTTTCATCTGACCAGAGCACCTTCTTCCACATGTTTGGTGTGTCTCCCAGGTGGCTTGTGGCAAACTTTAAACAACACTTTTTATGGATATCTTTAAGAAATGTCTTTCTTCTTGCCACTCTTCCATAAAGGCCAGAGTTGTGCAGTATACGACTGATTGTTGTCCTATGGACAGAGTCTCCCACCTCAGCTGTACATTTCTGCAGTTCATCCAGAGTGATCATGGGCCTCTTGGCAGCATCTCTGATCAGTTTTCTCCTTGTATGAGCTGAAAGTTTAGAGGGACGGCCGGGTCTTTGTAGATTTGCAGTGGTCTGATACTCCTTCCATTTCAATATTATCGCCTGCACAGTGCTCCGTGGGATGTTTAAAGCTTGGGAAATCTTTTTGTATCCAAATCCGGCTTTAAACTTCTCCACAACAGTATCTCGGACCTGCCTGGTGTGTTCCTTGTTCTTCATGATGTTCTCTGCGCTTTAAACTGACCTCTGAGACTATCACAGAGCAGGTGCATTTATACGGAGACTTGTTTACACACAGGTGGATTCTATTTATCATCATTAGTCATTTAGGTCAACATTGGATCATTCAGAGATCCTCACTGAACTTCTGGAGAGAGTTTGCTGCACTGAAAGTAAAGGGGCTGAATAATTTTGCACGCCCAATTATTCAGTTGTTTATTTGTTAAAAATGTTTGAAATATCCAATAAATTTCGTTTCACTTCATGATTGTGTCCCACTTGTTGTTGGTTCTTCACAAAAAAATTACAGTTTTATAACTTTATGTTTGAAGCCTGAAATGTGGCAAAAGGTTGAAAAGTTCAAGGGGGCCGAATACTTTCGCAAAGCACTGTAACTGGCACAAACCGATTGTCCTCCAGTTTCCATAAAGTCCTGTCAATTATCATTTCCATACATGTACGTCTGGGTCTGATCTCAGTGAATGCGTTACATCGGTTGAATTTCAACCTGCCATTTAGCGATTGGGTAAAATCAGATCCAATCGTTTAAAAGTTTAAAAGGAGTTCACCCCTCCAAACCTGAAAACGGAGCTCAATTGTGAAGATCCACTAGAAGAAGACCCTCTGTACAAAATGAGTATGGTGAGACCAGGCGAGACACGAACAAATTGTCCTCAAGTTTCCATCTCCAATCCACCACATTCATGTCACTCCCCTTTCATAACCACACCATGATCTGGTAATACACTCTGAGCAAATGACATTTATGATATTCTTTGCTTGATATGTCATTATGGTAAAGCAACCATAGTTTGTGATGGCTACAGTGAAGGTCCTTCAATGCAAAAAAACTAAGTTTGTGAAAAATGAAGATTTACTTTCCAGACTTTCTAACAAACCAGGACTTATTGATCTTGTGACTGAGGAACTGCAGAAGGACTGCAATGTTATCAGTGCATCTGGAGATGCAGACGTGGACATTGTGAAGGCTGCAATCAAGGTGTCACAACATCAGCCCATGACCTTGATAGGCGGAGATACAGACTTACTTCTTCTCTACTATGCTGAGATGAACAATTGGGGCCTCTATTTTCGTTTGGACAAATCCACAGTTCCTCAGGTTTACAACATCAGCGAGATGAAGCTAGTCCGGGGGAGTGACTTGTGTTCTCAGTTGCTGTTGTTTTCACAGGTTGTGACACAACTTCCCAGATTTATAGTGTTCCAGAAGAATGAGAGATAGAATTTTCTAAAAAAAAATTTATTAGTTATTACAAAAACCAAAAGTTTACATAGATTTCATTAATATTTGGTAGAATTGCCTTTAAACTGTGACTTTGACTTGAGTCAAACGTTTTGGATTTCCTTCCACAAGCTTCTCATAGTTAGATGAGTTTTGGTCCATTCCTCCAAACAGAACTGAGACACATTTGTAGGCCACCTTGCCTTTTCAGCTCTGCCCATACATTTTCAACTGGACTGAGATCAGGACTTTGTGATGACCACTTCAAAACATTGACTTTGTTTTCCTTAAACCACTTTGTAACCAGTATTGACCATATGCTTTGGGTCATTGTCCATTTGAAAGACCCATCTGTCCAAGCTTTAACTTCCTGGCTCTTGAGATGTTCGTACAATTTTTCCACATTGTTTTTATATTATTTATTTACAAAACGTGACAACTTATATCATTCAGTTTTGTTGATATTGAGGTTCGTTTTGCAAAAGGGAATCCCAAGAAGTGCAAAGCTTATGAACAGGGACCCACAATTAAAATATACAACAACAAAAAACTGAATTACAAAGGACAAACAGAAATGACAAAAATTGCCTGTGAAATGTACCTATTCAGTCTCTACACATTATAATATTCGAATCAGATTTACATCGTTTATACATCATGAGATTCCATGCATTCAGGGGCCAGACCAACACGCGACCAATGTCATGTGGATTTTTAAAGGTCCTATATCATGCAAAATCGACTTTTTGGAGCTTTTAACCATGTTGTTATGCTATTTCCTTATCAAAAACACCCCCAGAGTGGTTTTTGGCTTCATTCACGCAGTTCTCAGTAATCCTCCTGAATCCTGCGCTCTGAGCAGCTGATCCGCCCTCTCCTGGTAAACGACTGGCATGTTCAGTTGTGTCGTCACAGCGGAACGGAAGTCCTCGACGTCTGTAAGCTAATGCCTTACGGCATGATTTTTATTTGTAAAACAGTTTTTTTCATTATTTCTGTCGTAAGAAAAAAAAAATAAAAAATAAAAATAAAAAAAATAAAATAAAAAAAAGGAAGTGCCTGACGCTGCGCTGCCCCTGTACCGAAAACAAACGCTCCCCCTGAGCGTCCGAACGGTCTGAACAGATGTCATGTCATGTTGCACCGAAAGTTGTGAAGAGGGAGCTTTTTCTAACCTACTCTGGAGTCTGGACACCTGTTCTTTTTTCTTACCTCACGATAATGTCACGGAGAAAAGCGCGTTTGGCTGCGAGGACAGGACTTTATTCAACCGTCCTAAAGAAGAGGCCATAGAAGTTGGCATTTCCCTCCGGGATTCAGCGACTATCAGCCACAATAGTGTTTGTCTGTGCCTGTCGCTGATGGATGCTAATGAACCTTGGCCAGAATCAAAGTGGATTAACTTTTATAACCAACGCAAATCCCATAATGGAAACATCAGAGTGGTGAGTCGATCAAAATGCATGTTAGCGTGTGTGTTAGCCATTTAGCCATGAAGCTGTGTTGCACATGTTAACTCCTTATAACGGCATCATGAAATAACTTCACTTTTTGCTGTGGTATTTATATTTCTACTACTGCTAAAGTTGTATGAGCGGCGAGAGGGGGCGGAGTTAACTGAATCCAAGCGTTTTGTCTTCCGGGTTGGAAAAATACCTCCAGAAAATACTAATATTTATCACAAAAATGAGTGCTCTGTAGTGGTAGAGGTACAATATATCATATAAAGGCCTATACTTTACTTTGGAATGGCTTAAAATAGCATGATACAGGTCCTTTAAGCATAACATAGCAATACATTTTGCTTAAAAAGCTTTCTAAATACGTACAATTTATGTGATTCCTTTCTTCATTATGTCATCTATTTTGTGAAGTGCACCAGTCCCTCCCGCAGCAAAACAACCCCAAAACAAGCCTGATACTGACACCCCCGTATTTCACAGTTGGGATGGTGTTGTCAGGCTGCAAGATTCACCCTTTTTCCTCCAAACGTGACCATGGTCATTATGGCCAAAATGTACTTTATTTTTTTGTGGATCATGTCAAGTGGAAAATTGTGACAATCCACATAATCAACCTTTACAGGAGGAAGTGTGAAAATGACTATTTGTAAATCTAGTGCAAATTCAAAGGCATTCTTTTAAAAAATAAATAAGAGATTTGCAATCACTTTGCTATTGCAATCATTTCACTATAATGTAAATATGCTAATTGCTAATATGCTGAGATAACAAAGAGGTTAAAACCCATCCATGTCTACCATGTCAGGAATGACATGGTCGCTCACCTCGCAGACTTTAGGGAATATCTCTGGGAATAAATGTCGTAGAGACTTAGGCCTAGTCCACACGTAGCAGGGCATTTATAAATCCGTCCTCCGCCTAAAAAAAAACTTGAGTCCACACAGCCTCGGTTTTTTAACAACCGGCATCCACACTTAACCGCGCATATGCGTTGTCAAGTACATTAATTGTTCAAATCTCTCCACAAGTTTCTGCAGCACATTCATTATTTTCTATGCAGCTGTATAAACTGTGGTCCCAAATGCACCGTTATAGCTTGACCTGCCAAACAATTGCGAGGCCACATAGGCGATACCTTGACAAACAAACGCATTTCTTCGTCAGATTAACAGTACAACGAGAAAACAACTTTCTTGAACAGACTGACCAGTGCTCGCATGACAATAGAATGACCTGGCACGTAATGACTCCCACAACGGCAGCAGCGAGGACAGTAACATTCCTTTCACCGTTTCCTCCGGGAGGACGACTTCATCCTAAAGTCTCCTGCAGTAGAAACCCTCCGGTCTGGTGTAAAATAGTTGTTTCATCTGTGCGCGGTAAGAGGGGGTGCATTTCTCGGCAATCATGCAATTTTCGGCGTAACACCTGTCTGAACCAAACCCGCTGTTACCGTCTTTGAGGAACATGTCGGATGTGGGACGGTTATTTGGCGTAAAATAACTAACTGTAAAAGCTCTTTCGTCTGCGCTTCAACGTGAAGCAGAACTTGAGCTTTAGCAAAAAGCGTCTGAAGCCAACACAGTTTTAAGGCATCCATGCTGTTTCTGATGTAAACACAGGTCGCGCGTGTGACGTCAGAGCAGCGCGCTGGTACTGACGTACGACCGAATACTCCGGTTATTTATGTCCACACTCAAACGCATAACCGGAGAATTCCCAAATCTTCACTTTGGCCGGAGTTTTCAGAAACCTTCGTTTTTATCGACAGAAAACTCCGGTTTTGTGTGGATGATAGGCCAGATCGTAGGAAAACATCTTTGGTTTGTGAGATACCCTGCTACGTGTAGACGGGGCCTTAGTTTTATTGCGTTGTGAAGAACAATGCAAAAATGAGCCCATCCATGTCCCTCTCAGCCTCTGGGAAAACTTGTGCCGTTGCCGTGACAACCTCGCTAATATTAATGTATAGAGTATTTGTCCACCATTTCTATTTCACAATTATGCATTCATGTCACTACAATTTGAACAAGCCTATTGGATTCCTAGATACTAGGGATGTAACGATTCATCGAAAATCGATTTAAAATTGATTTAATATGCGTAAAATGTGAATCGATGTAAAAAATTTAAGAATCGATTTTAAAGCCACCCTCAGCTACTCCATTTTGCGCGACCGAAACAGACCAGAACATAGCTTGTTGTTTCTAACATCGTTAACTTTTTCTCAAGACAAGCTCCACACCTCCCCGCCTCACCCCCAACACACGCCACTCCATGTAAACACATACACGTGTAGGCATCGAAGCAACAGACGCAGCTAATGTTAGAGGCTACGAGATTAGCGTTAGCAGCTAATGCAGAGTTTAGCATTTTGACAGAAGTTTACCAAAGATCGTAAACTGACAAACATCTGACCAACCTGCTCTGATTCTGCTGAAATCCTCATCAAATGTCCGTTTGTCAAATAATCCAACACCTACAGGAGCGGTCATGTCTTTGTCCTCCTTATGTTTACAAAGGCTGCACCGGGGATATCATGCAAAACAGCATCATTACAAGGTTTTAAAGACAGCAACTCGCATTTAAGCAAATTTAGGCAGAGACCTGAAGCCTTGGAGAGCTGTTTAATCAAGTAGATGAAAATCTCCCTGCCAGCTATTGGGATCCCGTGCACATTGCCTTCAATAATATAGCGGGCTAGAAGCTGAGCAGCAAGTAAAAACAGATTAGAAGCCGCTGCACAGAGGGAAAATGTGCAAACAAAGAGAGTTTCTCCTTCCTCCGTAGAGCCAAGTGTTCTGGGAGCGCCACAAGAGAATGCATTTGGGACACACGTCACCACACTGTCACGTGCTTCGCCTACATGTACACAAGCCCGCCCCATTCCGGCCTCTGGCTTCTATGAAATAAAGGATAAAGTCCAGGCCATGATAAGACAATCGCACTGTAAGACAGAGAGGGAGCATCAACATCGACGGGAGGTGGGAGCGGGTATGGAAGAACTGTTCAGCCTAATCAATAAAATAAGCAACACCGCGCTATGCTGCACACTCCAATTAGCCCATAATAAACCCTCCCCTCTATTGTCACACTGCACAAGCACTCAGACACATCACTTTATTGGAAGATGTCCCACTTCACTTCAATTACACTATAAAAAAAATATGAGGGTGTATTCAGACCTGCACTGTTTGGTCCACTTTAAACGGACCAGGGTTCTTTTTGAACGTTGGTCCGGATTTTTTATGCAGGTGTGAATACAACAAACCAATCCTGGTGCGGATCAAAGAACCGGACCGAGACCCACTTTTTCAGGTGGTCTCGGTCTCGCTTCCAAACGGACTCTGGTCCCGTTCGCTTCAGGTGTGAATATAACCACTGTTGATACATGCGCCTTTTTGGGCTTAACAAGCTACCGTAGCAAGGCACCGTGGGAAAAAGTAGCCCTCCGCGGCCGCTAACGCTAATACTGGACGGATGCTGAGCCGTGGACAGTCCCGGGGCCTCGAGGAGACTCTGTGCCTCCTGGATATTTGGGCAGATGCGCACTTAATCCAACTGCTAGAAAAGACGCACACAAATGCGTTCATGTTCAGCATGTTTAGCGAGAAAATGAAGGAGAGGGGCTTCGAGCGGTCTCCTGAACAGCCGCGGCGTCAAAAGTGGAAAAAACTTTGCCAAACTTAAATGAAAGTCCATCCATCCATCCATTTTCTCCCACTTGTCCGTTGCCGGGTCGTGGGGGCAGCTGTTGGAGCTGCCCAAGTCACATAGCACCTGTCCCCTATGGCTCCTCCTGCAGGTGGTGGGTCCACGGGAGGACGGCCTCATGGTTCCAAACGGTTCCAAACGGGCCTGTTGGTCTCTCATAGGGGGCGCATTCACACTCTCATTCATACACCAGTGTACGCAGACACTGGAGGCAAGGAGGGTGAAGTGTCTTGCCCAAGGACACAACGACAATGTGCACCTTCAGGAGGCGGGATTCGAACCCCCGACCTTCCGATCATGAGACGACCCGCTCTACCATCTGCGCCACCGTCGCAAATGAAAGTACGAGACGCATTAAAGAAGGAGGAACAAGACCAACAGTTTGTCCCGTGGACATTAAAGAAACAAACAGCTCAGCAGACGACCCTTCATCCACACAAAACTCCTCTTCCTCCACCTACTCCGGTGGAGCTGAGGTTAATGGTAAGTGGTTTAGTCTCTGACGTTTCTTTTATTATCATAGTAAGCGTCAAATATTCATTTTGATTTCATTTGTTGTGGTGATTGCTGTCCAATGGGGGCATCGATCGTCACACACGTGTCTGTGTTTACAAAATATAGTTAATATAGTACAGTCTGAATGCGAACTGCACCAAACTGAAAAAAAAAGTCCACTTTTGATCCGGTCTGGATACACGAAAAATTTCCCAAAAAACAATGACACAGTCTCTTCAGCTCACTGGTTTGGCATTTAGCACAAACTCATTAAAGATAACCCATTGGAAAATATGTGTGTGTTGGAATGTAGGCCTGCAGTGTTCCTCCACACCAAATAAATAATAAGGGCACTAAGTGAAGATATTACTGAGAAGTGTCGAAGTGCTCCTAAGGTGTTATTACGCCTTGTAATATAGTACCCCTTTTTATCCACTTAGAAAAAAGACATGTTTAATTTTGTGTAACTATATTTCGTACTCTATACTATGGTGTAACTACTCACGTAACCGTATTTAAATAGGGAAAACGTGGAAGAGCTTGGTCGCTTCTAACTTCACCCCTGTTTGGCTCCATAGGAATATGCTGGGAGAGGCTAAAAGCTAAAAAAAAAAAATTGGAAAAATGGTGGCCTGTTTGTTTTACTGGAGGACAGGGGCCATTAATTGTTATTATCATTATTTTGCCTTTATTTAACATGGGTAAGTCCCACTGAGATCTTAGATCTCTTTTACAAGAGAGACCTGGCCAAGATGAGCAGCAACACAAAGTTTCCAAAACATTAAAAAAACATATGCACCATTATTTCAAACATTCACACAGATGATCTGCACTGGACTGATTTGAAGAGACTAAACCTTTCAGAGAAATAACGTCTGTAATGTTTAAGTCCTTCTGCAGTAAGTTCGATGTAAACGAAGCCGAGTCTTTCCAAATCCAGTCCACACTTTAGGAACAACAGGCTTCTTCAAAGTATCATTAGAAGTGCCAGGGGCTCCTGCAGATGGGTGCCACCATCACCTGAGGAAATACCCTGGTGGTGGGTAAGCCCCCAGAGCTGATGGAGCTTTGTGTGTCATGCACGTATCCCGAGAACCCAACAAATATATCAATAAATGGACACTGAGTTGCCTTGTGTACGAAATGCACGGTATAAATAAACATGCCTTGCCTTTGACAGCATCTCAACAACAAGCAACTTAGCATTTCAGCGAAGCATTAATGTGGAATGAGTTTCACTCACATAAGGTCCTCTCGTTTGTCAATTGTACTTGAAATGTAAAGAAAATACAAGTATGAAAGTGCTTTTATTTAACATCATTAATATAAAATGACCTTTTCAGGGACTGTGAAGGATGCAAATAAATAAAATGTCAATGTCCCAATTAAATAAGAAAGAGCCTCATATCATTTATTCACTGCGTTCATTGGTCATAATTTGTGATAAATGAAGAATCAACTCTTTATAAACTCCACTGTTCATTTATCACTCACTAATCTTGTGCTTTAGTTCACCGCAGACCGCTGCATTAGCAGATCGTATGTGAATGATCGATGTGGCTTAAGTTTGGTTCTTGTAAAATGTAAACAAAAGTGCGTAGTTTTGCCATAAGTTCATAGATAATAAAACTTCCAGACTCTAACGTTGCATGACCTGCTTTATACTTTCATATATTTAGGACAAAGCTCATGTTTTTATTTAATGAAACGTCACGCAGCAAAACTGTCAATCCTTTCACACTCGTGCAGAGATCGGCAGAGTCCGGAAACCTTCAGGGGGCAGTAAGGCAAGGCAAGGCAAGGCAAGTTTATTCAAAGTGCTTCACAGTTGCATAAAATCACAAGAAAACAGATCAAATCAATCATTAAAACATCCAACATAAAAATTAATCAATGACAGTAAAAGGCAAGAGTGCAGATAAAATACTTTCAGTTTTCATCTGCTCGGGTAAAAAGAGCTGTTTTCAGCCTGGATTTGAACATTGTCAGAGTTGAGGCCTGTCTCACATCCTCATGAAGACTGTTCCAGATTTTAGCTGCATGAAACTGAAACGCAGCCTCACCGTGTTTAGTCCTGACTCTGGGAACCACCAGGAGACCCCTCCCTGAAGTTCTCAGGGCCCGAGATGGTTCATACGGCTCTAACATGTTAGAGATGTACTTTGGTGCTAAACCATGAAACGGCGTGTACACAAGCAGAGCTGTTTTAAATTCTATTCTCTGAGTGACAGGAAGCCAGTGCAGGGACCAGAGCACTGGACTAATATGGTGGTATTTCCTGGTTCTTGTCAGGACTCGAGCAGCAGCGTTCTGGATGTTCTGCAGCTCTAACAGCTCGTTTAGAAACGCCAGTGAGCAGCCGTTACAGTAGTCTAACCTGCTGGAGACAAATGCATGGATGAGTAGTGGGTTGTGGGATTGTTCTTAGCTCCTTATGGGCTAATGAGGAACATCCTGAGGTTCCTCTACTAAAAGAGGCATTAACCACTTAACTGCCACCCCAGGGTTAGGGTTAAGGATTAGGGTTAGCAATTATTTACATCCAAGTCTCAAAGCGTATTGACTGGAGAGCTTACAGTCTATATGCCAGTGTGATACCTAATTTGAAAGCCAAGACCTTCTAGTTTCTAAACATATGTGTGAGATCTGTGTGAGTGAAACACAACTTACGTTACATTTGCCGTTCTTAACCCTAACCCTAGCCCCCAGATCAGGGGAGACGGCAGTTAAGGGGTTAAATGAAACATACAGCTCCTTTCACTCCCTCCTGACTGCACTGACACCTTTGGACGCTCCTTGTCACGGCTGATGATGACACACGTCCGGGTCAGCGATGAGGAGGTTCCTAAGATGATTCACACTTTTTAGATGCGGCCTTAGACTTCAGTCAGTGGAGACGCACAGCTCGATACGATAAACCCTTCCCCGAGACTGAAAGGCATGTCTGTACTTTTCAATAGTGCCCTGGACAAATACACTTTGCGGTCAGCTGAAAGTTCTCATAATATGGTGAACCAGCGCACTCTTGGGCCCGCTCCAAAACCTTCTAAATCTGTCGGAATTAAGTTTCCGGGACACACCAGGACCAGGAGGCCACGAGCTGGTCCCTGTTAAAAGATTGATTTTGGACTCATTTAACCCCTCGGCTGGGAAAGAGCACATAAATCCCGAACACGAAACGCATCCTTTGTAGTGGGGTTGCGTCAGAATGTCCATTGACGAGAGACTAAAAGGAAAAAGCACAGAGAGAACCGGAGCGTGTGATGTAACGTGCGGAGTGCCATCTTGATTGCACTGCCTTGTGCCGGCGTTGCATGATGCGGCGCTCCCTGCTCCGCCGATGTACTGTTTACTTGTTCAAAATAAAAAAATAAATAAAAAAAGAGGAACCGAAACATGCTCCAGGTAAACTTTCAAACTGTTATCTCGGCGTGCATTTGCAAGCTATAGGAGTGCATACATACCTCACGCAATACCCGATCCTTTGTTTCCACCCCCACCTGTGTGTATCAAATCATCATAAAGCTGGCCTCAGTAAACAAACACCGCAGGCTGGATTGTCGAGAGATGTGGACAAACTCACAAAAATCAATCTTTTCAGGCCCAGTAAGTTGCTTTACAGTTTGGTAGGAGTTTTATTTTGGAGCTCAACAACAGCATAGCATAGCGTAGCATAGCAGTATACGGTAACTTAAAGTTTGTAGCGTTAATGGGGGGAAATGTGTTCAATACGAAAACGACTTAAAAGTCCTTGCATTCACGGAATTTCGGCTGATTTTGAGTAGATTTGGACTGTCTTGAAAAAAGAATGCCAACGGAACAAGCGCATTTTCACTTGCCTTTGACTATTTTGTCCCATTTCAAGTTAGTGACTCTTGTCTTAAGCGATGCAATGCTTGTTCAATTGGCCATTTTATTTCAGGATAGTCCAAACCTTCTCAATATCGTTGTAAATTCTCCTAATTCAAGCACTTTCATTTTATCATAATTATTCGTAGAAACAGGACACGCACAGAAAAGACATAGCTGGAAAACACAATTCGAATAATTTTAGTAATAGTTTGGAAACAGGGAATCAAAATGGCGTATTCATAGTTACCCTGCTATTTCCATTCTATTATTAAGTTATGCTATGTTTAAGGAGACTGGTAACTGGGATCTTTCCCACTTGAAAATCACAAATTATGACCTCAGAGCGTTCCAGCTCAGGAAACTTGTATGTAAACTAAACGGCTGATGCTACTTAAGTTAGCTAATGAGATCCTAATGGTACTGTTGCAACGTGTTAACAAAGAATGGATTCGGATGAGGACCTAACCTACTTAAATCTCATATTCGGCTGCCTTTAGTCGATATCTCCATGGAGACAGGCTTAACAAACTTACAGTCTGGTTCTGAGGAGAGGTGAGCTGCTCACAGCAAACACACAGGTTTTTGGTGGACTGCACTTCTTCACTGGGCGGAGCCATTGCTGTCTTCATCTGCATCTGAACTCGAACCACTCTGATCATGTCTGAGTTTACATGTTATAAAAAAAGATTATTCTATTAGCGTCTATTAGCCTGCTCAATGTATATTTCCTATAGCCGTTAGCATTAGCCACAGAGTATCGCAAACTATGAATGAACTCTGAATTCAAATACGTAGCCCCTATGTCCTGATCCTCGCTTCTAACCCTTGTCACGTGATATGGTCAACTGTTAGATCCCTCCGCAGTTAGCAACTAGAGCTTCAGAGCTGTGTGCCCAATCCGACCGTCCTTACCCAGCGGGGAAAACAACAGGGAGAGTGACATCACCAAGAGCTCCTGATCGCCGGTCAGGAACCTCCAGAGGTCCATATGCTAAAGGAGATATGATAGGAACCATTGAGGCTCCTTTCCCTACCTCCTGCCTAACTGACAGCCCGATTCGGACGCTTCTTATCATGGCGGACGCTGACGCACATCCAGTTTGGGCGTAGACCTCTTACCAATTTACTGGTTTCGGGCATAACCCTATAAACTTTCCAGATGCTTTCAGCTGTAAATCATCGACCACATTTAGGTGAGGTCTAGTTAAGAATCTTTGCTGAATGTGCTGACCTTCTGAGATTTTTTTAGATACAAATTAGCGTCTAAAAGTTTCCTCTGAGCTAAATGCTAACTCAAATTCAGTTAACATCTTCAACCCTACCGTAAAGGAACAGGCCTCCATTTTTCCACACTGAGATATGTTCTTACCTGAGCTTAGACGAGTTGATGCGTACCTGTCTGGTCTTTGTGCGTGCGCTCAGTCACGAAAAAACGACCAAAGATGTTGTTAGCATTTGGCCTCTCTCAGTATATTCCTATAGCTCCAAACGGGGTGAAGTTCAAAAGTTAAAAGCGACCACGCTCTTCCACGGGCACAGAGACCAGACAGGTACGTATCAACTCGTCTAAGCTCAGGTAAGAACAGATCTTAGTATGGAAAAACGCTGGCCTGTTCCTTTAACCGAGCGCATTCTCTCCGGTTATTATCCCGGTATCCAAGCAATACCCAAATCTAAAAACCTCTTGGAAGAAAGCATCAAAATAGCGCCAGAAAAAGACGTAAACACAGATGAAACCAACATTTGCTGAAAAAGCAACAAAAAAAGCGGCAACAAAATGAGCAACAAAAACATGACAAAAGTAATAGCATAGCAACAACGTGTGGAAACGGAACAAGGCAAAATCTATTTCGTAGGTCTTAGCTTGGCTTGTACGCTGTAAGATGCTTTTAGATTTGAGTAAAGCCGAGCTGAAGAAAATGCGCTCCGTTGAAGTGGGGGTGGGTTAAGAGGTTAAGTTTCTGCTTTTTGTGGGTCGGATACACATCCAGTGGCCACTAAACATTATCGTATAAGATGTTACTGATAAAGAAACAACAGAAATGATATAAATGCTATGAAATTGACAAAACAAACCTCTGTTGCCTCCTTATTCATTTGTATGGGGATCGATCATATTAAACGTGTCCGGGACTCAGCGGCTCACAAACTGTCCGCGTTTGTTAGGCATATCTGTGATTTCTACTGTTGGAATTTCCAGTTCTAGCGGCTCTCCAGGGCATTTTCCTAGTGAAAGGTCAAAAATGTTCCAGTTACCAGTCGCCTGGAACGCAGCATTGTTACTGTGCCTTAATCCAAACTGACGTGTCGCAACTAATCTCGACCGTCAACGCCGTACTTTGGGACAACAGCTTTCCGTGGACTTAATCGGCAGAAACTGATCAATATCTCTCTCTAAAAGTGTGAAATACCATAATTAAACCAAATTGCCTTTTTGTCCAGGGGCACTTCCACACACACTAAACGTTTGAAACATTTACACGGCATTCAGTCGCCAGAAGACTTTTATGTTCCATTATGCCAGACTTGTATTAGCTAATCACGGTTGCTCATCATTCTTTAGCATACAAGCGCAAAATACTTAATTTTAAAGCGATTTATTTGCTCTAAGATGTCGCTTGTGTTGTACCATGTGTTTGTAGTAAATCCTGTTGCCTGTTGTGATAGAGGAAGGACAGATGAGCAGTTAGTCGCTTTATGATGTCTGGTTCAGTATGAAATCTCTTTTCATTAGAAACCTTATCCAACCTTACCTTCACAGGGTGGCTGGGCGCACCCTTCGAGATCGGGTGAGGAGCTCAGTTACCCGGGAGGAGCTCGGACTCGAGCCGCTACTCCTCCACGTCGAAAGGAGCCAGCTGAGGTGGCTAGGGCATCTGTTCCGGATGCCTCCTGGTCGCCTCTCTCGGCAGGTGCTCCAGGCATGTCCCACTGGGAGGAGGCCTCGTGGAAGGCCCAGGACACGCTGGTGGGACTATGTCTCCGAGCTGGATTGGGAAGTCTGGGCATCTCTGCTGAGACTGCTGCCCCCGCGACCTGGCCCCGGAAAAGCGGAAGAAAATGGATGGATGGACCTTATCCAACATGACTCACGAAAGCTGATAAAGTGGGACCCAAAAACGCTCCAAACCGCCTACATGACTATTCACACGGGACTGGAATGACCAGAGGACCTTGGAATTTGATGGAGTGGATTTTTTATACATTCCGAATCAAAGGCCAGTTCGCACGTGCATAGAAACTCAGAGAAAGTCAGCAAGAGGTCAACTCTTAGCTGAGCTCCCGAGGTAATTCTAAGCCTGCGCCAATGGCTGGTACGTAATTGATCGGCGTCCTCTCTGAAACAACAGTGTGGACCTGGGTACACTAATGCCCTCTTCGCCCCCCGTTAAGCATTATCTGGGGACCTATGTAATAAATAAATGACCCCCCGACATCTGCTCTTTATGTGGCACATTCGCACAGGATAATCAAAGCATGGGACTTGTACGGATATGAAGTCAACGCGCTGCTTTCAGAGGAAATGTGTAAAATTAATTTTCACTTGAGTTCATTTATGAAGCCTGTTTTAGTCTTTTACATTGAAAATGTGTAGGGGGTTGGGGTAGCTAACAGGGGCAGTATTAGTAGCAGCAGTTTTGGGTGGTAACTGAATACATACGTATTTACATATAATACTAACTTTGAGTAACTGTATTCAGGTACAGCTACTCTTTCATGTGAGGGTATTTAGAATACAGTTACTTTCTGAAAATCGAAAGGAATATATCACAGTATTCAATCATTATATTTCAGTATCGGAACATTAATAAGAAAGAAAAGATCAAAACGGTCGGGAAAAGTTTAGTTCTGTCCTTCTGGGCTGTAGCCTAAACATCTTCAATCATAAACCACTTTTATGCATTCATATTATGCAAATCCACGTGAAAATATTCTAATTGGACAAAGTAATGGAATATGTGTTTAATTATTTTGTAACTATAGTCTACACACCCCTACACTTTTCCCACATGTTGTTATACTACAGCATCATAAAAATATACACTGAAATATTGCATTTGCACAAGTATTCACACCCTTTGCTCTGACACTCAAAACAGAGCTTGGAATGTTTTACAAATGTATTAAAAATAAAACTGCAGCACTCCCCTAACCAGACTTTATGGTAAAGATGGTTGACGTCTCTCCTATTTCCTCAGAATAACTAGAGCTCTGTTAGAGTGACTCCTCTCTGTCCAAGGCCCATCTCCCGGATTGCTCCGTTTGGACGGACTCACCTCTAGGAAGAGTCCTGGTGGTTCTGAACGTCTTCCATTTACCAATGATGGAGGCCACTGTGCTATTCAGGACCTTCAATGCTGAAACACTTTTCCGTCCCTTCCCCAGATCTGTGCCTCGATACAAACTTGTCTCCCAGTCTACAGACGGTTCCTTTGCCTTCAGGGCTTAGTTTCTGCTCTGACGTCACTGTCAGCTGTGAGACCTTACAGAGAGGTGTGTGCCTATTCAAATAGAGTCCAATCCATTTAATTTAGCACAGTGGAAACGAGAGGCTCCTGAGCTCAGTTTTAAGTGAGAGCAAAAGGGTGTCAATATGTGCATGTAATAATATTCATGTCAGAGTTCCATCCATCCATCGTCTTCCACTTGTCCGTTGCCGGGTCGTGGGGGCAGCTGTTGGAGCTGCACCAGCCCCTATGGCTCCTCCTGCAGGTGGTGGGTCCACAGAAGGACGGCCTCATGGTTCTAACCGAGCCTCTTGGTCACTCATAAGGGGCTTCTGAACCGCTCTTTGTCTGACCCGTCACCTAGGACCTGTTTGCCCTGGGAGACCCTACCAGGGGCACCAAGCCCCCGACAACAGAGCTCCAGGATCATTCGGGTGCTCAAACCCCTCCACCACGTTAAGGTGGCAGTTCCAGGAGGGGCTGTCAGGGGATGTCAGAGTTGTATTTTAAATAAATGTGTAAAATATTCAAAAAAAACAAAAACATGTTTCACTTTGTCATTATGGGGTATTGTGTGTAGATTAATGAGAAAACATAACACGATGTGAGTAAAGTGTAGGGGTGTATAGACTTTCCCTGTCCACTATAAATACAATTTCCAAGTTTTCTCCCCAACACTGAGTAGCAGTATAATCATTGTCTCTAATTTCACTTCTGGTTGGTTGCATACTGTATCAGTCGACTCCAGGAATGGTGTGAACCAGTGTGAGTTGATGATAAAAGTACTTTGCAGGCCACCACCACAGCTCGGTGCCGTGTTACTGCTATTACCCAGCTGCATATTAGTAGGCTACAAACAGAAAAAAAACACGTATTCTTACAGTCTCACAGTGAAATGCATGATGTGATCCACAGCCATTTGCATTTAACATTGCTCCTTTTCTTCAGCCGTCCCTTTTTATTGTCGTACATTACGGGTCGATAGGGTTTTACCCCGGGACCCAAAAGGTTTACCAAACACTTCAATGCAGCCTCCACTCTTCACCAGAAGTAAATGATAATGTGCCCAGGAAACAAAAACTGCCTAATCACATATATTTTTCCAAACAGCAGTTTACCTGATGGCACCCCGACAGCGGCTGGAAGCCCCAGCAGCTGCCGCGGCTCAAAAGGTTAATCAAAAGGTTAATGATCACACGCGGTCACGTAGTGTTTGTGTTTCAATTCGCCGAAGCAAACTTTCAGGGGAGACGTGTTGGGAAAGAACTCAAAGTCAAGTTTGTCACGGGCCTTTTCTGTATCTACTGGGACAGAGGCACCATCGGGCGGAGCGTGAGAGTGAAGCGTGAAGGGGACGCACGGACACGGAGGAGGACATGGAGGACACACACCGCGGAGACCAGTCCAAATAACTCCGAATAAGACGGGACGGGCTCCTCTTTATGCCAAGAGACTCACATTTGGAGGCAGAGCGGCCGGAGGGAGGCGTCCTCGTGGGCATAAACGACTGCTCCACTAATGACCGCTGGAACTCTGTCTGACTGTGAAGGGCCAGAGTTTAAACCGAGGCCTAAAAACATTAAGTGTGCACCACGGACTGGATAGTTTATGTATTTTCATTTCAAATGTAAAAGGTAGAAAGAAGTGAGAAGCTGGGTTTAGGGTGACCAGATCTCAAATGTGTATGGGTATGAAGTAAGGCTGAAACGACGCGTCGACGTCATCGATTACGTAAATACGTCGACGCAGTTTTTGTGCGTCGACGCGTCGCTTGTTTACATCATGGCGGCGCGCGATGCGAGCGAGGGGAAAAAGGCACGCCAAAAGTCATCAAAAGTGTGGGAGTATTTCCAGAAACGGCCAAATAATGTTGTTTTATGCACACTGTGTCGAGCGGAAATGGCCTACCACAGCAGCACAACGGCTATGAACGAACATTTAAAACGAAAACACCCGACAGCGTTCATGCCATCAACCAGTCAATCGGCCGCGTGAGTAATTTTCATTACACAAAAACATTAATGTATTATTTGTATCTGCGTTGTAAATTCATAAACTAAAGCACTGTTTCGCTCTGAGAGGCGTCAAAAACGCGCGTGTCTAACGCTACATAACGTTACGTTAGTTGTGTAACTACCTAAACTACCTTTGTACAACATTAACAGTTATGTACAAACGAACAATTAACTTTAATCATACAGTCATTGTTGTGTTATTAAATCAATTTAACAATATAATGTGTGTAGTTTAATTCATCTTTTGTATTAAAGTAAGCTGTAGTTGGGTATATTTAAAATGAAAATTAAATATTATCTCTTATGTTAAAATAATCGGTAAAAGGAAAAATAATCTATAGATTAATCGATTAATCGAAAAAAAAAAAATCTATAGATTAATCGATAGAAAAATAATCGTTAGCTGCAGCCTTAGTATGAAGAGTTTTCAAGAGGGACAAAGCAGGAAAATGAGGGACATTTTAGCCTATTTTAATCACACAGACTACAGTGCAATTCATTATAGAATGTTATTTAAATACAGTGAGAACCATATGTTTATATACACTTAATAAACAACAAATTTGCATATTTCTTTTTTAGGACAAGTAGAGTTTTAGAAATCATTTGTATTTGTCAAAATCCAGAAGAATGAGAGATAGAATTTTCTACACAAATTTGTATTACTTTTTACAAAGTCAGAAGTTTACATACACTTAGATTATTTACTATACCTTTAAACAATTTTGGAAAGCCCAGATGACGATGTCATGTCCTTGGAAGCACAAGTCTGGTTCATCCTTTGATGCAATTTCAAGATATTTGAAGGAAAATTTTAAAATGTGTCGAAAAATTCAATCTCTCATTCTTCTGGAATTTGACAAATAGAAATTACTTTTAAAATTCTTATTGGCCTAAAAAAAATGTGTTTCATGTCTGATGTAACACTCTATATGCTAGAGGGTTATGGCAATGTGGCAGTATGACTGTACTCAGAAGAACTGGTTGTTTATGGAGCTTGGGGGTATGAAAGATGAAAGACAACAGACCAATAACGGTTTAAATAAAGAAAGTGTATTAATTAAATTAAAGTTCAAATCATATATTTAGTAATTAAAGGGCTACCAGAAAAAATAAAGCAAAATGTTCATCACTTAGTGACTTCGTTCCAAAAATTCAGTTTATAATCCTTATCGGAGTAGTTGGAAAATAAACGCAAGTCCATAATCCAAGGACCCACAGGGTATCAAACTAAACAAAAGGTGGTTCCTACAAGCTCGCCATCAGTTCAGTTCATGGGGTTTTTATAATAATAATAATGCATCAGTTTTATATAGCGCTTTTCTGGACACTCAAAGACGCTTTACATTGCACTATTCATTCACTCCATACTTGGTGGTGGTAAGCTACTATTGTAGCCACAGCTGCCCTGGGGTAGACTGACGGAAGCGAGGCAGCCAATCTGCGCCATCGGCCCCTCGACCACCACCAACCACTCACTCACTACATTCATCCCGGCCTATTGTACATGTTTTTGGTGGTAGGGGAAACCGGAGTACCCGGAGGAAACCTACGCAGACACGGGGAGAACATGCAAACTCCACACAGAAAGGCCCCGTCCAGGTGGGAATCGAACCCGGGACCTTCTAGCTGTGAAGCACAAGCGCTAACCGCTGTACTACTGTGCCGGGTGAACAAAACACCTGACCTGGAAATAAGGTCAAAATAAAACAAGTCAGGTCATAGTTACAGGTAACAGATCATAACAATTATTGTTAGGCACTAAATCACTCAGTCAGTACATGTTCAATAATTATTTCAATAATCAAATCAATTGCACAACACTTCATTCAATAACACATTCGTAATTCAAGTAGCACAACATGCCGTCAGCGCTACGAGCGCTAGGCTACTATCATAACAATCGGCCAATATGTATAACAGCAAGGCCATGGAAACAAACAAATACTTACTGGCATAATACGCCTGCCGATCGCAAGGCAACATGTTATATTTATCATATAAACGATCTGATTCATGGATTTGGTCTACAAGGCTTTAAAGTAAAGACTCGAAAACAAAACTATCCGCTATCATAGCAAAGCTATGTATGGAAATAGGCGGAAGCGGCTAAACAAGGTTATTATGCCGCTAAAATCACACACGTTATAAAACATACGTTGGTGAAACTCACCGCTGAGATGGATTGTTTCAATAGTTGGTTTTAGAGGCGTTAAACAGAGGTAGAAGCCCCTCGAGCTCTCAGACCAGACGCCAACGTGCAGCCGCAGCACACCGTGGGAGCGTTACCTGTGTACCTCATGACTTTTATCATTCCATGTTAACGATGGGAGCAAATCAGGGGCAGAACAGTCCGTGTCACGTGATGGGGGTTACACTGACAATGAGAAAAAAATGCAACTGAGTCTTTTTATGAAGTACATGTAAACATATGGTTCTCACTGTCCATCCATCCATTTTCTTCCACTTGTCCGTTGCCAGGTCGTGGGGGCAGATGTTGGAGCAGCACCAGCCCCTATGGCTCCTCCTGCAGGTGGGGCTTCTGAACCGCTCTTTGTCTGACCCGTCACCTTGGACCTGTTTGCCATGGGAGACCCTACCAGGGGCACGAAGCCCCCGACAGAGCTCATTCGGGTGATCAAACCCTCCACCACGTTAAGGTGGCGGTTCCAGGAGGGGGGTTCTCACTGTATTTAAATTCTATAATGAATTGCTTTTTACATTAATTTAATTGAACTACTGTAGCTATAAAGCATTCCTTCTGTGACAGACTCATAATTGCAACAGATCAATAAACTGTTTAGAGTGCCCATATCTAGTGCTTGGTACCTTTAAAGCTGTACTAAGTAACTCTTGCCCCTAGAGGCCATAAGCGCAACTGCAGGTGTCGTAGCAAGTTACGATTTTCTAACTTATTAAATGTCTTGTAGAGTAAATACTACGCTGACAGAAAAGGCGAAGGGAGAGAGGGATGTTGTACATCCAGTTATACAATGGAAATATTTTTTTTCACTCAAACTTGGCTGTAAATACTGTTTAAAGTGGCGCTAGCCGCGCACGTCAAAGCGCAGCGCTGTGGGCTGTCAGACTGTGGAGAGAGTACGGGTGCTTTCACAGCCCCCGCTTCATCTGAATCCTGGCCCGTTTGCTCGGACAGTACGGTTCTGAACGGGCAAACAGACTCTGACCCGGGCCAAAGAAGCTAATCCTGGTCCGGCGGAAAACGTGGGTCTCGGGACCATTTGGTTTGTGAATGTGACTGAGCCAGGGCGCGGAACAAAAGCAGGACGCGGAGGTTTGCGCGTCTGCTACAACCAAAACAAACAAACGAGTAACGCAAAGACAGAATAGCGTAGACAATCACATTGATTTAAGAATGTTCTAACGCATGTGCAGACCCTCTATAAATAGAGCTAACAGTTAATAGAGCTACTAATAAGAGTTAATACGAAATGTACACCAAAACAATGCCATGACTAGTAAATATTAGGCTAAACCACTGATGATCTGTGATCGAACGACACCAACACCTCATGAGTTTTCGTCGATTAAAACTAAAGCTACAATTTAGATATGACTAAAATGTGACTCAAACTATAAAGCTTTTAAGATGGACACCGCTGTTCTCAATAGTGTACGGGATGTCGCAGAGCATATGGAACCCCAAAAAATAGCTATCAGATTGTTCTAGTTCAAGTCATTTGAAGTTATGATCACCTTTGGCCATTTAACTGAGCTTAGCTTTACATGTTAGCTTTATTTTGTTTTACTTTGCATTGTAAAAGAGTATTAATAAAAGTCCAAAGAATAAGTGATATGGAACTTATGACACCACCACACTGCAGTATCCCTAGAGTACAAATACTACACTCTGATGTGCACACTGGAGGCAGACGCTGACACATGGCAGTGTTGACTAATTGGTGTAATTTCACTGAGTGCCTCTTTATTGTGAAAGTCTCACCTGTCAAAGCAGATAGATCCGCGGCAGCGCATCGAGACGCACGCGTAATTACAGCAGCTCCAGACGTCAGCGGCGATAACGAGATGTGCGTCGTGATTCACCAAACATCGGGTTTATTTGTGGAGCACAATTCACACTCGAGGGCTTTCACAGTGCTTCACTCACGTCAAGTATATACAGACAGATCAAATCAATCCATAAACATAAATAACAGACCCACAAACCTGTTGACATTGTATATTATCTTTAGCATCAATATAACCATCCATTAGAGCATTCGATTACATTACAATTACAATTACTTTCAGTACTGAGAGCTGAGTTGAGGTCTCACATCTTCAAGAAGGCTTTTCAGATTTTAGCTGCCTAAAACTGAAACACAGATACACTGTAAACCCTAACATGCCGATTGGACTTAAAATATTTGATGTAATCTGTTTCAACAAAACTTTAAAGTTGATGAACTGAAAACTTTAAAGTTGAACTTGGCTTAAAACGATCAGGAGTTTTTAAGCTTTAAGTTGAACTTTAAAGTTTTCAGTTTATGTTGGCAAACGTTTTTTAAGTTTTTATGAACTTAAAAATCTCAAGTTCAACTCAACTTAAAAAACGTTTGCCAACATAAACTGAAAACTTTAAAGTTCAACTTAAAGCTTAAAAACTCCTGATAGTTTTAAGCCAAGTTCAACTTTAAAGTTTTCAGTTCATCAACTTTAAAGTTTTGTTGAAACAGATTACATCAAAACTTGTAAGTCCAATCGGCTTCTTTTCACAAATATTTACAAGCAAACCCCAAAAAACAATTACAAAATGGCAGATTACATTTTTTTTTTATTTCATAAAATAATAGTTTACATACCTTATGTTGTAACATGTAGGCTGAGTTATTCACAACATAATTCAGAATGTAGTAAAGATGCACAATATTTGTCAGTCCTTATTGACTTCAAGCAGATTCACTGGACTTTGCTTCCTGGCTCAACTGGCACCAACATCTGAAAAATATGGAGAAAGTCTGTCAGTACAAAGCAAGAAATTAAACCAAGTTCAATGTCATGTGACTGTGTTTAAACTTACCGTTTGTCTTCTAGAGCGCACTCTTTCTCCTCTTCACATTCTGTGATATACCACTTGGCTTGTACAAGTCTGTAAGAATAATAATAGAACAAACATCAAATCGTCAGAAATTATTAACTTTACCACGTATAGTCCAATATTGCTCCAACACTTTCTAAGCCATTCTGTAAAATGATCTGAGCAAACAGATGAACAATGAACACAAAACTTTAGACTTTTACATTAACAGAGTAACAGCAAAGTATTTTAATGGTACCATTTTGTCCACAAATGTTATGAAAACATCCAAATAGTTGCTAATAAGTAAGTACGTTTTTTTTTACCATCATTTGCTCAAATAATATAATTTATGATCTGACCCTGGGCCCCCCCTTGCAATCCCAGGCACCCCCACTCCAGGTTGGGAACCACTACTTTAGGCGACAGTTTGTGCTTCCTACATTTAATTAAGCTTGTCTATTTGCACACTCAAAAATTATCTGAAACAAATTTGTCTAAATGTGCATGGAAATGCAACCACAACCTAAACAATTACAACTTTACAAGTGAAACTCTGAAAATAAGGATATTGTTCAATGTGCATTTATTTCTGCAATTCAACTTAAACTGAAACCAATATACGATATAGACTCATCATGCAAAGTGAGTTATGTATAGCCTTTGTTTGTTATAATTTTGATTATTATTACTCAGTATATAAAAACCCTTATTTAAAGGACAACTAAGCACCAAATCAACTTTTTTGAGCTTATAAACTGCATTAATATGTTTCTTATAGTGCTCTCTACATGTCCTGGTCAATTTTTTGACATTTTAGTGCACATTAGATAAAATCTCACTTTTGAGCCTAAAATCGTCTGTGTAGCGCCCTCTCTACATTTTCGGCTGCACTACATTTGAATTCCGTGCCCGTCCTCCCCATTGGCTCTGCAAGCGGTGTGACGTCACGTTGTGTGTGTGACGTCCGTCGCTCTGCTGCTCGGGTATAAAAGCCAAGTCTCACACACGCCCCCGTAGCGAGTTGGAGTTGGAATAGCGAGCGAGCGTTTTACATCGATTTTCAAGTTAGCAATTTATTAGCATAGTATTTAGTTAGTTCTTTAGCGCAGCGCTTCTAGTGCAGTAACTTTAGTCAGGTAGTTTAGTAGCTGTTTTGTGACGTGAGCCCAACATGCCGGTCACAGAGCGGCCAGGGACCGGCCGCACAGAGCGGCCAGGGAGTGGGAGGATGAGGAGAAAAGACCCGAGACGGGGATTTGATCTACAGGCTCCGCTCCGTGTGTGAACCACAGCACTCACATCCCCGACCTCTCCTCCTTAAAAAAGACAAATGTAACCCCAAAATACCCAGATTCACTTATTTAGTGACATGGCTGGATGTTTTCACGTTGAAACTACAGACACGATAACGCTGTATCGGGCAGACAGCGCTCATCAGGGCTGTCAGTGCTTATGAGACGGGGCTGAGGGCTTTTTACTGTAGTCTCCCCCAGGGAGAGCTCACAGACACCGGGGCAGCGGTTAGCCATCCCCTGCCTTGGAGGCTCAGAGCGGGCAGTGTGTGACTGAGTGTCCGCTAAAGCCAGGAGGAGGAACGGGGAGATACGAGCGCCAAATGTCCGCCGCGTGTGCTCGGCATGTAGCCGGTACGACGGGCTCGAGAGTCTGGGACAGTGGCGCCACATGTCCGGAGAAGCTAGCCGGTACGAGAGGCTGAAGTGTCCGGGAAAGTGACGCCACATGTCCGGAGAAGCTAGCCGGTGCGAGAGGCTGAAGTGTCCGGGAAAGTGACGCCACATGTCCGGAGAAGCTAGCCGGTGCGAGAGGCTGAAGTGTCCGGGAAAGTGACGCCACATGTCCGGAGAAGCTAGCCGGCGCGATAGGCTGAAGTGTCCGGGAAAGTGGCGCCACATCGTCTAAATGCGGCATAACGGGAGTCAGTCAGTCCCGGTCACACATGGTCTGAGACTGTCAACAGAGCAGAGACCGCCCACACACTCCCCCTCCCCGCGTCCCCCCAAAGCCTCCCGCCACGCCTCTTTCGCTGAGTTTTTTGAATTTTGGGAGTGGGTGGAGTAAACTCTGGAAGGGGTGTTTAGTAGCTCTTTAAAAATCTCAGAAAATTAGAATATTTTGAAAATGGACTGTAAGCCATAATCATCAAAATTATAACAAACACAGACATGAGTCTATATCATATATTAGTTTCACAGTTTAAGTTGAATTACAGAAATAAATTAGCTTTGCACGATATTCTAATTTCCCTGAGTTTCACCTGTAAATGCTTCAGTAAAGTTGACAAATTTACTTTCACCAGTGCATTACATTTACTCACTTTTAAAGCGAAGAGCTGAAAGTCTGTCAGGGAGTGCTTCTCATCCTAATTCGCGCGGAGCTTCTAATGTTAGAGCACGAGATCCCATCGGCCTCAGGTCTACTGAAACAAAAACATTTAAGAACATAAACATTTGTAAATACTTCAGTAAGAGATGAGAGGTACAGAGTGAAACCTGACTCAAATCTACTTACATTCTGGCTGATTAGCCGAGTCCTTTTCACAGTGCGTGCTTCTTTTCTCTGCATTCTCCATTTCCACACACTGTCCGACATACTGGTGGACACTGGAAAGCCTCGTCTTCATCCTCACATACCGTCTGACATACTGGTGGACACTGGAAAGCCTCGTCTTCATCCTCACATACCGTCTGACATACTGGTGGACACTGGAAAGCCTCGTCTTCATCCTCACATACTGTAGGACATACTGGTGGACACTGGAAAGCCTCGTCTTCATCCTGACATACTGGTGGACACTGGAAAGCCTCATGTCTTCATCCTCACATACTGTAGGACATACTGGTGGACACTGGAAAGCCTCATGTCTTCATCCTCACATACTGTAGGACATACTGGTGGACACTGGAAAGCCTCATGTCTTCATCCTCACATACTGTAGGACATACTGGTGGACACTGGAAAGCCTCATGTCTTCATCCTCACATACTGTCTGACATACTGGTGGACACTGGAAAGCCTCGTCTTCATCCTCACACAGGCCTCTAGGTCACAGCACCTCCTCCTGTATTTGTAAAATGGACAAACAGGATACTGAAGTCAGGACACTTCACCTTAACACAACTATGGCAATAGTTACTCACTTTACCTTCTTCGTTGTGCATATCAAAAAATTAGTAAGACGGAATTTGTAGAGTTGATTCTCTAGATAAAAAGAAACATTTGTTATTACTCTATAGGTCCATGACGGAATTAGAAGATTTATCATAAACCACGGTAAATGGTCTTGATTGCGCTGTTCAACCTACATGAGGCACTCATTTACTCTGATTCATACTCCAGCGTGTGCAGACGACACTGGAGACAAGGTGGGGAATGTGTCTTGCTCAAGTGCACAACAGCAGCATGCACCTGTGGGAGCTGGGATCATCTAGGTGAAAAGGACAAAGTAAAGAATTGCCCCAATTCCCAGGTGTGACAGTGACAAATCAAACACGTAAAGAAACTGTACTTTCTGTTTAATTTAACTTTGTGTTTAATTAGTTATGTTGGACATTAAAAAATGTCCAACATAAATGTCTCACAAAATGTTGCAAATGCAACTAAACAGCTACGTCTACTTTCTGCCCAAAGACAGGAACGTCGGGGACTTTTCTCACAGCCAATCATTCATCACATTCCATATCGTTCCAATCAGAGATGCATATTTGTAAATGAAGAAGAGTCTCAGATCACATCTCATTCAGAACAAACGTTATCATTTCTGTTACCTGTAATTAAAATAGTTAAGTAATTTGCCTGTTGATCTGAAAGAGTGCAATATTTGTTATGTTTAGTTTTTTTGTAGTGGGGCGGATCGGCATTTTCTGTGGTTTAAGTGTTTCTCTGATCCAGAGAGCTGTACAAGACATTTTTGCAAAGAATTGGAAAAGTGTGTTGTCTGGTTGGCACAAAATCCAGGATAAAAAAAAACACACAACAAAAACGCAATAAACCAATTGTGTAAAATAGGATCATATAATCAGTAAGTGTATGGTCTCACCTTTATTTTGTGCTACAATTTTCTTTCTTGTCTGGTACTTGTTAACCTGCATTACAAAAAAAAAAATTAGGGATGGGCAATTTGGCCAATAAATGAATTGTTTTACTACTTTGGACAATGACCTAATCAATTTTATTCAACATTCTCTTAAACAGGGACCATTGTAGCTCATTTGTACTCAATCTTTTTAGGCCCATAAGCTAAGTTTATTTTGGCTTAGAACTTTTACTTAAATTACAATGATTGCAATTTCTTCTATTAGCCCAAAGAAATATAACATGCTCTTAAAGTTAAGAACACACTTGTTACGGAGTTCTCAAAGCTCTCTGTCCTCCGTCTGCCCCGCTGATGCTGATACGTCTGCTGCTGCTGCTGCTGCTGCTGATGCACAGACGGAAGTGCGGAGGCAGCGCTGAAAACTGCGATATTAACGTTACTTGCACTTCACGGTCGCTAACAGCCTTCGAGCATATTTAATTAGGTCCTCACGGTTAGTTGTAAGAGTTTTAAAGACAACATGACTCGGACTTGGCTCCGGACTCGGGCGGAAGTGCGTCGCTGTTGCAGTTTTAAAAAGAAGCGGGAAAGATCTCACGCTACGCATTATCGATTAAACAGTACAATCTGAAGCGTAAACAATTCTCCTGGTTCTAACTACCTGCACACTGAAATCATACATATCATTTCACTGGATATTAATAAAGTATATTACCTTATTCAGGCCGTAGAAGCTCCTCTTCGTTAAATGACGGACACTCCCACAGCAGCGCACTGCGGCTGTGCAGAACCAAACACGTCACTCCAGCCAAGGCACGCAGGCGTCATGATGTCATGACGCAAAAGACCCGCCTCAAAACTTATAATTTAAACTTTCTAAACTTGACAATTTTAATCTGAATGGCAATAAAACCTTACTAAACTTAAAAAACACCCCTTTGGACTTAAACATTTTGAGATGAATGAAGATTTTGGCTAGTTTTGAGTTCTTTCACATCTTAAATTATGACCTCAAATAGCATTCGGGTTTACAGTGTACCAATGTTTAGTCCTGACTCTCCCTGAGGTTCTTGTAGTGTTTAGTCCTGACTCTGGGACCACCAGGAGAACTTTCCCTGAGGTTCTTATTAGGGCTGCACGTTTTCAAGTTTTTCATTAACCGTTAACCGAGGGCCTTAGCGATTAATACTCGGTTAACCATTAGTGTGCGCACTAAACAACCCCCCCCCCCTGCCCCCACCATTACGTTATACTGACAGACGCGAAAGGGGTTTTTCATTGTCCATCCATCCATCCATTTTCTTCCACTTGTCGGTTGCCGGGTCTTGGGGGCAGCTGTTGGAGCTGCACCAGCCCCTATAGCGCCCCCTGCAGGTGGTGGTTCCACAGAAGGACGGCCTCATGGTTCTAACCGGGCCTGTTGGTCTCTCATAAGGGGCTTCTGGACCGCTCTTTGTCTGACCCGTCACCTAGGACCTGTTTGCCCTGGGAGACCCTACCAGGGGCACCAAGCCCCCGACAACAGAGCTCCAGGATCATTCAGGCTCAAACCCTCCACCACGTTAAGGTGGCGGTTCCAGGAGGGGGGTTTTCATTGTTAACACCTTTATTAAATGGCTGTAACACATTTAAAACGAAATTAATTGATAGAAATAAAACGCAGTGGTAATGAGGTAAATAGGTCCCTGAATTGCGTTCATGTGGCCCTACAGTATTTTTATTTATTTTACCTGCAGTCATTTAGCCGCTTTTTTTGAAACATTGTGCAAAGAAACAGTCATTCATGCGTACAACAACACGTTTTAACAATAACGAGAAAGGCGAGTTTTGTGCCTTTAGCTTACCTAGCTACCTCCTAAGTGAAGCCCGGGTGTCGGCTGTTGAGATGAAGTTGAAGTTTATCCAAGCACTGCAATGCAATACTTGCATTTCGACCCGTCATTCTCGGCTGTAAAGCGCTCCCACGCTGTGCTGTTTATGGAACGCTTCAGATTGAAAAGTTAAACTAGCTTTAGCCATGCGCCATGACGGCTTCTCGTGAACAATGTTTGGGAGCGCTCTGGTGGTCTCTGGTGGTGCAAAAATGTATTACAAGTATTTTGATTTATTTTTTCACCCTGATTTATTTATTTATTTGAACAGGGACAGTGTACAATATACATTAGCCTCAGAAAGGAGAGATGCATTGTACCAGGTTATAGCACTTGTGCTAATTTCCACCTGCAGTCCCTTTAATGGCACAACAAATTAAACGCACCAGTTATCCGAGCAAAATGCTTTTACTCGGTTACGCAATTTATAACGGTTAACCGGTTAACCGTTATAAATTCCTAGTTCTTATAGTGTTTAGTCTGCTTCTAAGTAGTCAATTTATTATATAGTCCTCACTTTTTAAGCATTCACAACCCTCAAGTATAAAAGTGTGCATGCCTAAAAATAGCCGTAAAATCATCTTATACCTTTTTTTTCTTGATTTTAAGCATATGCAGTAATTCAGAGGCCGTCTGACTCTGCAGTGGAGCAGAGCTGAACAAGCACACATGTAGTGACATCAACCTAAAACATGCACAGTAGAGGTTAACTCCAGTTTCTGCATGTACTTCTGATGAACCTGAACCTCCTGATCAGAGGAGGTCCCCAGGTGCTGCACTGCTGACCTACGGTGAAGATAATGTGCTTATTATCTCCACGGGGACATTATTGTATGTATTAACCTTAACGTGTGGTTTGTCCTTTTTCAAGTCATTATGAAAGGCTCCTCTCCGCCCTTCCACGCTCTCGCCTTCACTCGGCTCTCCTCTGTTCTCTCCTGTGGAGCAGATTTACTTTGTGATACAAGCACTGCATTTGGCAGGAATGTTTTTTTGGGTCCTACTTTTACAGAAACACCATTGAGCTGCAAACAGGAGATAAGATGTATTAATAATTGTGTGTTGTGTTTTTAAACCTTTGAAAATGTAAAGCCCATAGACTCAATAATCTCACTGGGCCTCATTCATGAACATCAGCGATGGGGCGACAGTGGCGCAGGTAGAGCGGGTCGTTTTATGACCGACCGAGGGTTCGAATCTTGCATGTGCACACTGTCGTTGTGTCCTTCGGGCAAGACACTTCACCCTCCTTGCCTCCAGTGTCTGCATACACTGGTGTATGAATGATAGTGTGAATGGGTGACTGGTTCCTTGATGTAAAGCTCTTCGAGTGTCTAAAGCAGGTCGAAAGGCAACCATTGACCATCTTTTTAAAAAAGGTTTTAAAATCCGTACTTATGAAGACAGAGTCAGAAAACTGCTCCAGATTCATGTATGTTAGACTAATTAGCGTCATGTCACCGCCCCATTCACCATATAAGGACAAAAAAGTGCAGTGTGCAAAAAACAGACAGAGGAGGATATGAATGACAAAACACGAGTCCAAAACGAATAACCAACAAAAGCCCAAAAGGAAAAAAAACTCTCGTGCTCAAGGACCGTCCTAAAGCTGTGTGCCCCAGGCAAATTTGCTCTCTTTACAAAATGATTCAATAGCTTTGTCCTTTTCTTCTCTCGGGTCAGTCCTTTAAATAGGAGCAGCAGCAGCAGTGCTGCTCTGTCCACATAGCTCAACGAGGAGAGCACCGATTTGTCAACGCAAGATAGTAAGATCGAGGCTCGTCTTTATTAAAGAGGGGGTATTATTCTTTTTTCAATCACATAGCACCAGTCTATAGCACTACAATGATGACGTAACCTTCTGTTGGTCTGTATATGCAGTAAATTAAAATAACTGCCTTGAATAAAATTGCTCTCTCAAAATGGCTGTACTGAACGTCTTGAAATAGGCCTCTGTCTCTTTAAGAAGCTTTCCCACACGCCCCCTTCAGCACACTACTGTGGCATTGAAACAACAACACTGTGCGGGGAGGGGGCTCTGCTGAGCTGAGGAGCAGTGGTTGGTGGCTTGGCTGGTGACGAAAGGTCCAGAGGCGTCTCCAGGAGGTGGGGGCGTTCCTAGGAGGACTGAGGCATAGCTACGCCTAAAATGGCCGCCGTCTAAGTTTTTACTGATTACTCAAAAATATGTGAATGAGCCGAGGCAACACTCCAGGCATGTGTTTAATGAGGGAATGACATAATAACAGGATATAAAGCTTGAGAAAGTCGATTTTACATAATTACTTTACTTTCCATTATTACGGCTGCAAGTATTTCCAACTTATTTCTGAATAAACAAGGTATCTGTAATGTATTATAATTATAGTTACATGTTTCTGGAATTCATTATTACAAGTTTTGATATGTACAAATATGACTCAGAATCGTTGGGTACCATCAGGAACATGATCGTGAACAGATCTTCCTCCAGGTCCTTCCTTTTCAGCTAAGAACAAGTTTTGTCAATGTCAAACTATGGCGGGACATCACCAGCTCATAATCGTGGAGATGTGGTTCAAATACATTATTAGATCCTATCCCAAAACGGTTTGTTTAGCTAACCCAAAAACAACACTCTTGGTCTGGGAGCATGTAAGTGGAAAGTTAGAGTTTTGCAGCTGTTTTTTTTTTATTTATTTTTTTTTTTTTTTGTGACACGGCAAAATACGACCTGTAATGTTCGTGTCTGTGAGTTTTAAAGGAATAGGCCACAGTTTTTCCATACTGAGATATGTTGTATGCAGTAATATCTTCACTTTACTCCGAGGACGTCAAAGTGCTCGTAAGGTGTTATTACGCCTCACAATATAGTGCCCATTTTTATCCGCTTAGAAAATTGACATGTTTAATTTTGTGTAACTAGACTTGGATCGTGAAACTACTCACGTAACCGTATTTAAATACGGAAAACGTGGAAGAGCTTGGTCGCTTCTAACCTCACCCCCGTTTGGCCCCATAGAGGAGAGGAGGAGAGGCTAAATGCTTTGGTCTTTGTGCGTGACTGACGTGAAGACCAGACAGTCACGAATCAACTCGTCTAAGCTCAGGTAAGAACATCTCTCAGTGTGGAGAAACTGTGGCCTGTTCCTTTAAGTTTGTGCAAATTTCTCCTGCCTGGCTTTAGCTGAATCTCCGGCTTGGGAGATGCAGTTTCCCCCCCCCCCCCCCCCCCCCTTGTTTACCCTGGGCAGATAAAGCAGGATAAATGATCTTTTATTGAGACGGACAGTGTTGGATGGGCGCGCTAAACCTGAGCGCGGCTCTGGAAGCGTGGAGCGGCGCTGACGGTGATGAGACCTGACAGGATAAGGTCCGCCTGAGCCCAATGCATCGGTCTCGGAGGAGCTGAGGCTGTACCTGGGCTAAGTAACGGAGGCTCGCTCACTGCCTCGCGCTGTGGTCGAGGGAGAGCCTGCACGAGGGGCAAGTTTTCCTTCTTTTATAGTTTTTCATTTTGAAAAAAAAAAGGCAGTTGGTAGTTGTATTTTGTTGACATAATTGGTTAAAAAGGTTCGTTCAGAGGGGATTTATGGATTTGGTTTAGTTTTTGAATAAGCAAGTGATGTGGCCTTGTGTTCGCGGTTTTAAAGCTTGAAGTGTATATGACATAATTATGGCTTAGTTAGAAAGATAACATGTGTTAAAGTAATAATCCATCCATCTTCTTCCACTTGTCCGTTGCCGGGACGTGGGGGCAGCTGTTGGAGCTGCACCAGCCCCTATGGCTCCCCCTGCAGGTGGTGGGTCCACAGAAGGACTGCCTCATGGTTCTAACCGGGCCTGTTGGTCTCTCATAAGGGGCTTCTGAACCGCTCTTTGTCTGACCCGTCACCTAGGACCTGTTTGCCATGGGAGACCCTACCAGGGGCACCAAGCCCCCGACAACAGAGCTCCAGGATCATTCGGGTGCTCAAACCCCTCCACCCCGTTATGGTGGCGGTTCCAGGAGGGAAGCTTTTTCATACTATTCTAATGCAACAAAAGTTTCAGTTTCAGTGACCCAGTGGCTGTTTAGGTGTTTATAATGGCCAGTGTCGGCCCATTAGTCCGACAACCCATTAGTTCGTCACTGAAAGGTCAAATACACACTAATATTAACGTATTTTTTGCATAAAAAGCGGAATAATAATTGTAATAAACAATTATTATTGTGGGAAAGTGGGGATTTCGAGGTCATCAAATAAAAACGTTTGACTTTTGCCACTGGTAAACTGAGCTAACCATTTGAATTTGGCGTCTCATCTAGCCTGGCCTTAGTCATCCGTAAACTCCGGTCAATGATCTTTTCCCTACATGTACGTCTGGGATTGATCTCAGTGGCTGCGTTTCATCGGTTGAATTTCAACCATTCAGCGAGCGGGGGAGGCGGGGCTTGTAGGTGAGGTTGAGCATTTGCGCCGCATTTGCCGGTTGTAGTTCGGCAATGGAACGAACGTAAAGGAAGCTCTTCAATCCGTTCTGGCTCGGCTCACAAATATCCAGAAATTATAACTGAAGCCTTCGAATGCGCATGAAATCCTCCATTTCTCTTGCAAATTGTGTTACTCTTAAAGAATGAAAGTTTGTATTAAACTAGTAGCAGACTTGAACTAACTCACATTAGACGATAAAATAACAAATCAGATGATTTCTGCAGTTTGGTGCGTAAAGTTGGGAAGCTCGTGTTGATCCGAGTTTCCCAGTTGTTTTCCACATGAAGTTTCATAGAATTCTGACTGACTTACTTCTCATTGACACAACATGAGTGCTAGGCAACAGTTTCAAATTGTTTATCTCTTCCTATGTCACTTCCCGTCAGTGTTGTCGTGGAATTTCTTACCACAATAAAGTAAAGATATTTGTCTTATCCAAAAGTGTAAGTTGATTTGACACACGTGCGGAGAGCCAACACACAGGCCGAATTCTGGGGAGGCAGCTATTTGGCTCTGCCATAGGACAAGCACATGAAAGAGAATCACATGGGCATGTCATGTGAGTGATACTGCTCAGATGTAAATACAGGCGCCCAGTTGGCGCCTCGGATGATCATGCAAACATCACCTTTTGTGATGTTTAGAGGGCAGGCCATTTAGAGCAAGACACAGGAAGGCCTTTGTGGCCATTGTGATGTCTTCAGGTGTGATGCAGAAAGCCGGCGCTTCAGTAGAAACTCAGCATGTCGTCAGACGGTCTTCTGGGCATTGATTAAAGGCCCAGACGTCCACCAGATAGTAGGTTAGTTTGTGTATTTGCTGTGTGTGCGTGCCCGACTCCCTCTGCAGGTGGATCACCGACTTCCTGACGGACCGGAGACAGCACGTGCGGCTGGGGAAGATCGTCTCGGACACTCGGACTACAAATACTGGAACTCCTCAGGGCTGTGTACTTTCCCCCTGGCTCTTCTCCCTGTATACAAACTGCTGCACCTCCAGCCACCAGACCGTTAAACTGATCAAGTTTGCGGACGACACCACCCTCATCGGGCTCATCTCGGACGGTGATGAGTCCGCCTACAGGAGAGAGGTGGAACGGCTGGCGTCCTGGTGCAGCCACAACAACCTGGAGCTGAACGCCCAGAAGACAGTGGAGATGATCGTGGACTTTAGGAAAGACACAGCCCCACCGTCCCCCCTTGCCCTGACAGACTCTTCCACCCCCATTTCCATTGTGGACTCCTTCCGTTTCCTGGGCACCACCATCACCCAGGACCTCAAATGGGAGCCAACCACCAGCTCCCTCATCAAGAAGGCCCAGCAGAGGATGTTCTTCCTGCGGCCAAGATGCTGGTGCAGTTCAACACGGCCATCATCGAGTCCATCCTCACCTCCTCCATCACCGTGTGGTCCATCCTCACCTCCTCCATCACCGTGTGGTTCCCCGGCGCTACAGAACGGGACAAGCACCGACTGCAGCGCATTGTGCGTGCTGCAGAGAAGGTGATTGGCTGTGAGCTCCCATCTCTCCAGGACCTGTTCACCTCCAGGACCCGGAGGCCCTTCTCACCCTGGTCACGGACTATTCACCCCTCTCCCTTCAGGCAGGAGGCTACGGTCTATCCAGACCCATACCTCCCGCCACTTGAACAGTTTTTTCCCCTCCGCCATCAGACTCATGAACAAATACAAGTCTCTGTAGCTCAGTCACAGACTCATGGATGTATCTGCACTTGCACTGTGCGGTGTGTCCACACTTAGACCCGCTGCTGTCACTTTATAACACTTAATACCACTTTATATGCCAACACATCTGTATATACAATCCCGCTGTTGTTCATTGTCAAATTGTTGTTGTCTTAACATAATTATGTCACTTTATTTTATCTTATTTATTTAATATTTTTTATTTTATGCATGCCCTTATAGCCTTATAGTTTAACGTTCTTAGCTTATTTTTTATCTTAATTCTGTGTTATATGTTTTATGTCGCACGTTTGCACCAAGTAAAATTCCTAGTTTGTAAACCTTGTTCACAAACCTTGGCAATAAACGAATTCTGATTCTGATTCTGACTGGGTTTAGTTTAATTAACACTAAAAAACTGCCATTAGTGTCCAATAAGGAAGTGCAATAATAAACATCACAAAACTTGTCAAACTAAGAAAAACTGGGTAAAATTTAATTGTGTTAACTAAAAAAAAACGTGTCATGCGCTTTTATAAATTATATTAAAAAGAGACTGTAAAGTTTGTAATCTGTAGCAGTCCCAGCGTCAAGAGGGGGCCTCACGTGGACAGTCCCGCCCCCTCAGTCAAAATGTAGCGTTTTCATTTTTTTTGATTATATTTATATTTATATATTTTGATTATTGGAGCTACTTACCGCGTCACCACATAAATCAGCCTCTAAACAGCATTCACCGCGATCGTCATGTTGAGTCATTTCCACAGGCATAACCAGTCCAAACTATGAATCTGAGGCATACACTTCCTCCTGTTTGTGCACATTATGCATCCATATAGCTCTCAGAATCACCACTTTATCGAAGTTTACCCCGGTATTTACATTACGAAACTTTAGAGCGCATGCCCCGATTAAATCGTTATTTTGGTGCCTCCTGCAGTCCTAAAACAGATATTACAGCCTAAGAATACTTGACAGAGGCCAACACTTTTTCAGCCTTTGCTTCCATAAATATAGTATAACCCATAACCAGTGCCTCCGTGAAGAATATGCAGTAAATTAAAAACAAACAAAAAGCATTTGGAGCAGAAGCGCATGAGACATGGAGGAAAGGCAGGAGATTGAGTTAATTTGTATGAGGTGATATATTGGCGTAGATTACAGTATAAAACAGTAATCTCCACTGCATTGAGTAAAGAATGTTTAATTTTTGGGTAGTGAATTCCCTCAATTTGGAGCTATCAAGATGTGCAATGCTTTGCTTCATAAAAGTACAGTTGACAGGGCCATCACACTGGAGGCTATATCCAGGTAATTGTAGCGTCGCTGTAAAAAGAGTTTGTAAATCAGTTGTTACAATCAATATTCAGTCATAAATTGTAATTGAAAATAATAACTTTATTCCTTTCGGAGCAAAAATGTTATCAAATATATTAATGAGTCAAATACAAATACCTTTGGCTTTAATATTTCATTTTGTTCAGAATTTAAAGCATAAAACGGCCTAATATCCATGCTAACTGATACATGTAAACTATTGGCAGTGGCTAGGCTAAGCTACGTAAGCTAAGTAAGGGCTAATGCACGACGAGGTGTCCATTATCAGAAATAACTGGATGACGCGGAGGCGTGAACCGTCGGAGCCGATCAGAATCGAGTATTCACCCAGACCACGGTATAACGCTAGTTGTAGCGACATCTGCCAATTCTAGTTTTTATCTAAACGCCTGCTCCTTTCAACATGCCCTGGCAGCAGTAGTCATACCCTACATAATATGGACAACGGATATGCATTTCATTTTAGAACTTTAATCAGGATTTTAGTCAAATTAGAGAGCTATTTATTTTGAGTAATAGCCACAGGAGGAAAACACAAAAAGTATCGATACCTGCTCAAATGAATCTCAAAACTGTCCACTGCATGAACAATGCATGCTTCCTTCTGCCGTGTCGTGCCCTGATCTCCCCAGTATTTTTTGAAGATGATAAAGATTAGATACGAGGAAGGTAAGCGGGGGGTTGGAGGAGGGAGAGCCTCAGTGACGGCTCGGAGCTGATGGGAGAAGGGTCGCGGGCAGTTTGAAGAGGGGAGGGGGAAGTTCACAAACGGTTCAGAGAAGGTTCAGGCCCTGGGAGTAGCTTCTGAGGCACATCACACGCTGAAACCGACGGGGCAGAAGAGCGCGGGGCAGCGGGCTTATGCAACAATGACAGGAGCGACAGGCCACACTCCGATGTGATCTGACTTTGAAATAAACACAGTGAAATGGGAGATACAGGCTTCACTGCCCCAAAGAGTCAGTTCAGTTCGAGGAGTAGTTCATGTTACTACTGCACTACGGTGTGTGTGTGTGTGTGTGTGTGTGTGTGTGTGTGTGTGTGTGTGTGTGGAGGCAGAGCAAGAAGAGAAAATAGGCCTAAATATGTAGCATGAAAGAAATGCACCTTCGAGATGACTGGTTTGAACGTACAGGAGAAGGCTAAGCCCACTTTTTGGATCAAAACACATCCACAAAAATGATCCACACCGCCAGGTAACTCCCAGGAAACCCTCTGGAATTTCTTACATTTCTGCCTAAATTGGTCATAAAATATGTTCTAATCTTTATTAAAATCACAAGAATGGGTAAACCGTGTCGGCTTAAACTATTACCACCCAAACAATTACATGCTGTCATATTTTTATTGGCCGTAATGTGGAGGATGAATAAGATGCGAATATCGAGTCTCTGCAATATTTATTTTCTCTTTGAAAAACCATCAACACTTCCGCCTAAGCGGAAAACCAGCCCTTCACAATAAGGGAGAATGTGTGTTATATATAAGTAGTGACACCACAGTAACATGTAAACATTGACAGGACGGGGAGGGGTTATTGACCCTCCTTTGGCAGCGATAACTTCATCCAGATGTTTCCTGTAGTTGCAGATTAGACGCTCACATCGATCAGGATGAAGATTCCTGGGATGTCTGGTGTGAATGGTTTTCTTGAGGTCATGCCACAGCATCCCAATCAGGTTTAGGTCCGGACTTTGAGCCATTCCAGAACGCGTGTTTTCTTCTTCTGAAACCATTCTGAAGAGGATTTGCTTTTGTGCTTTGGGTCATTGTCTTGTGGTCGCTCCATCCTCTGTTGGCCTTCTGCTGTTGGACAGATGGACTCTGCCAAATATCCTACTAAACTTGTGGATTCATTTTTCCATGGGTGATAGCACGTTGTCCAGGCCCTGAGGCAACAAAACAGCCCCACGCCAACCCAATCTCCAAAGAGAAACGTACAATATTTATGTTTTTCTTAAGTCAAATGTTCGTTTATATAACACGTCTTTAAGGTCAGAATACATTTTACATTTAAAAAACGTGCTCATTGAACTTCCTTTATTGACAAAAATACACACAAATAAGATTAATAAATGTACATATTTTATGTATAAGAAAACGTACCCATTTTACATATTTAATACATACATACACAACGCAATATAATAACGGTTAACACAGAAAATATGTTCATATTTTACGAAGTTAAATACGTCCAAAAACACGTTTTAAGTCGCACAAAACACGTAACATATTGACATATTTTCACAGCACATTTTTCGATCTCAAATAAAGTCCAAATACTATGGCAAATAGTATACTATGTTAACAATTATTAGATAGATGACTATGCTTCTAATGTATGTATAAATTCTATATTTTATGGACCTTATCACAAGATACTGGACAGAGCAGGCAGATTACAATCGCCCAGTCAAATGAAAATCAAACTTCGAAATGAAGCCTATACGTGTGACATCAAGCGACAGATTTGCAATGCAGCAGTTTATTCGTCTTCCTCCTTCACAGGTTGTCCGAAGGTTTAGCTAGCTGCTACAGCTACTCACCTGCAAATGCATGCAGAAGTTAGACACCACACGTAGCCTAACTGTTCCGTAGGTCTACACCTATCGAGAAACGCAAGCGGCGATCTGTCCTTACCAAAATCCGCGCACCATAATCCCAATAGTTCGGATCCTCCATGTTTCAATAGAACCTTGGTTTCAAAACATACACGGCTTCACCGCATCCTTCCGCGTCTATCATTTCAATTTGCCTCCAATTCCCGGATAGTGGATACAACCTCCGTCGACCACTTGTTCTGTGGTTCAGCAGCTTGTCGCATTACCGCCCCCCACAGGAGTGGAAGAATACGGCAAGGGTGAATTATGCCATTTCCAGTGTTGAGAATACTGACATAATGAATACTAAATACTTGCCTTAAAATGTATTTTGTAACGGGTTCCGTTACTTTGTCTAATCAAAGTACTGTATTCTGAATACTTTGAATACTTTTAGAATACTTTCACGTATAATTACAAATATGAAGACTATGTTTGTTGAATCACCTGTTATAAACTCACCTAACATTAATTAGGAACTCACTTGGCAAATGTAGCAGCAGATCACAGCATCATGTGACGCACATGTGCAGGCTTTGTATGAACTGTGGCACAAGGCGTCTTCATTTTTATTTTGTTTAGGAGGAAAAACAGGTCATTCAACATTAAACGCTCTTTCTTAATAATGTGCAATATGGAGCTAACAAGATGGACTACTGGGATGTATTCCCTTGATATTTTGAAAGTAACTGTATTATAAATACTGTACTCTCAAATTAAAGTTTACCAGTTCAGTTACTCACAATGACTATTCTAAATACTTGTATTTAGTTACTCCCCAACACTGGTCATTTCAACATTGGGTTACTAACATCTTTGATAAACTAATTTTTTGTTTATCAACTATTCGCATATGATTTTGAAGTATTGCCAATGTTGAAATTACATAATCAAACTAGTTCCTAGATCTAAAATAGTTTAGTTATAGTTATCACCAGTCCCGGCATCAAGAGGGGGGCGTTTCCCCCTCACCTGGACAGTCCCGCCCCCTCAGTCAAAATGTAGCGTTTTCATTTTTTTATATATTATTTTCAGTCTATGATGTGATCAAAACAGCCCAAAACTCAGAAGAAACTCCACTGACTCTAATGAACAGTTTTGGAAATTCAAATTCAGAGTTTCCAGTGGTCCTTGAACCCATCACGCACCTGCTTACTGTGTCATCAGTGCATCGTTGAAAATGAAGAAAATAACTTCTACGGTATTTCTTGCTTGTATTTTCAATTCTGCCCAAACAAATAAAACTAAATGTTAATTGGTAATGTTATTTACCATTGGGGGCAACCAGCACCAGGAGCAAAAAAAAGCTACAATTTATAACAACTCATAATAAATGTATTTTTTTTTTCCAGTTTCCAAATCAAAGTGCATATCATTAGTGCCATATAAATATATACTAGTAAAAATATGTACAAATGATTATATCACCAATTTAAAAATCTTTATAATCAAGTTTGGTCGTTTGTTCATTTTGTTCAGCTTTATTCATTGAGGTTTGCAAGGTTAGCAGTCTGAGCAGGGAGACTCAGCCTTCCCTCCCCAAACGCACTATTTCCAGCTCATCCGGGGGGAAACCCAAAGGGCTGAATGCACAGGGACCCCACGTGATTCCCGCCTGGACAGCAAAACCGGCGCTGTCCTTCCTGTCCGCTATCTCTTCCCATAAAAATGAGCAGGGTCCCACAGAAATGAAGCGATAGCTCAAGATTTTGTGAAGGACAGCGAGTTAAAGTTGGGATGTGACTGCAGCAGGTTAAAAAATTATGTAATATTATTACTGGAGGAAACCTCCAGTAAAAATACTGGAGGAAACCTCCAGTAAAAATATGATGTAATATTATTACTGGAGGAAACCTCCCTGTTCATAAATGTACCGCTTTGAGGAACTCGGTAATACAGGCTTTACAAGTGTTGGTGTAACACTCACGTTACTGAAGAAAGTATCACTTAAGGTTACACCCCGCCATTCCGACACACCGCTAATCCGACATTGAGTTCCAATCGTCGGAATTGCGGTGTTTCCATTTATTATCAAACGTCCCGCCACTCCGACAATTTTTTTCACCCTTTGTCGGAGTGGTGACACCTTTATCTTTTATGCAACGCGCCGCTATTCCGACACACAAGATAATTATCAACAATTATTATTGTTTTACGTTTTGCCTGATGAATGAAGAGACAATGCCTGTGCGTCTCCCCTGATCGTTGGTACGTGTTTTGTTTTTTGTGTCTACTTGTCTTTCGCATTGTTCTCATAACTCATAACATCAGCTGCTTAAGTTGTTCTTCCTCCTGCGGTGGTTCCTCCTGATGTTTGGGAGCGAGTCCCTAAACAGGAGAACCCGACTGTTATATCATTATTTGTCCCGAATTTCCGCGCGTTTGTGACAAAAAAAGGGAGAGTGAATGCATCTCCCACGCCGCCTTAGCTATAACATGGAGAAGTGTTTTTTGACATGTAAAACAAGCGCTGATGAGCGCAGCAGGTGGAGACGGACCTGTTGTTGTGGATTACGAAAAATAAGTTTTTCCAAATGGAGCTAATGATGGACCAGACGAGTGAGAGTCATGGATAAAGAGGTGAAGAGTTCTACGACTGATGATCGAGTGCACAGTGAGTGTTTTTATGCTTATTCTGTGGAGTAAAGTCTGGCTGAATGTGCCGCTGTTGCACAGACTCATGTGACATAAAGCGCGTGTGTTTATTGCTATTGTTTGTCTTGATAGATTCAGTGTTTGCCCGTGTCACACAGTGACTGGAGCATATGACCCCCCCCCCAAATACACACACCCATGCACGCTGCTTTGTGGAGAAGGACAGTGTTTTGAACGAAGGGGAGCGCGTGGCTCGGTCATCCGCTTGTCAGTCTCTTAAAGCCTTGAGCGGCAGCTCCAGTGTCTGAGTGTAAAACGTCCAATAGTGCGCGGCGTATTAACCGCGGACTTCAGCGCTTTGTTGTAAAATACAGACTAGCTGCACCTGTCACTGCCTTTGCCCAAAACCATCTCACGAGCCTCTGCACCCCTGGGCCGACAGCGGGGATGAACAGGGAAGGTGGCGTTGACAGAAGGCAAACAGATACGCTCAAAATGATTGTCGGAATAGCGGTACCAAAAAGTGTCGGATTGGCGGGGTGTTGGAATGACGGTGTGTCGGGATGGCGGGGTGTCGGGATAGCGGGGTGTCGGAATGGCGGGGTGTCGGAATGACGGTGTGTCGGATTGGCGGGGTGTCGGAATGACGGTGTGTCGGGATAGCGGGGTGTCGGGATAGCGGGGTGTCGGAATGACGGTGTGTCGGGATGGCGGGGTGTCGGGATAGCGGGGTGTCGGAATGACGGTGTGTCGGGATGGCGGGGTGTCGGGATAGCGAGGTGTCGGAATGACGGTGTGTCGGAATGGCGGGGGGTGGGAATGGCGGGGTGTCGGAATGACGGTGTGTCGGGATGGCGGGGTGTCGGGATAGCGGGGTGTCGGAATGACGGTGTGTCGGGATGGCGGGGTGTCGGGATAGCGAGGTGTCGGAATGACGGTGTGTCGGAATGGCGGGGGGTGGGAATGGCGGGGTGTCGGAATGACGGTGTGTCGAGATGGCGGGGTGTCGGGATAGCGGGGTGTCGGAATGACGGTGTGTCGGGATAGCGGGGTGTCGGAATGACGGTGTGTCGGGATGGCGGGGTGTCGGGATAGCGAGGTGTCGGAATGACGGTGTGTCGGAATGGCGGGGGGTGGGAATGGCGGGGTGTCGGAATGACGGTGTGTCGAGATGGCGGGGTGTCGGAATGGCGGGGTGTCGGAATGGCGGTCCGTCCCCATCACTTAAGACTTAATGTAAAAGAGAGCTTAGAAAATTGGACCAGGAGAAGTGATATTTTATAAAAGAAGAAAAATATAATATTTTTTAAAAATAAAACTTTCTGTGTGTTTTCTCCAGAACAACCTTGTTTTCACAAAACAGTTGCAGTACATTCTTCCCTGGGTGCACCCTTCTAATACATATCAGGTTTCACACTACTTCGTTGTACGCTTGTACAATGACAATAAAGCACTTACTCACTTACAGTAAATCCAGTGTACGTTGAATTCAATATTTATGTTCGCAACAGAACCTTATGATGGAGTTTGATTTCCACGACTCGCACCAAGTCCAACTCCTGCATGTGTGGAGTTCAAAAGTCCTAAGTTCCAACTAAAACGTCCAAAACAGTCCAAGGGGAATGTGTATGTGGAGGGGGGCAAGAATGGAATGGCCTGATTCTTCAAGGGGATTGGCTCGCCATCAACCAGGCTCACCAACGTACAAAAAAAAACTGACCTGTCAACAACAGCGTCATAAAATACCATGAATTTCAAAATAATTACATTTTAACACCTGTTAGCTCGTAAAAGCACGCATAACATTAACCATGTTTACAATGTAAAACAAAAGTGAAAATGTAAAAAATCAGCATTGCTGTCAAATGCTTATTTTCCCTTTCAATATTTCAAATAGTTACATCAAATCACAATCACATTCTTATTAAAAATAAATAAACAGTACAACATTGCCTCCAGTTTTCACCAAAATAAGGCATGACCTTCAAGTAAATTATTTCCTTACTCATTTTCATAAACATCTCTCAAAGTGAAATCAATAAAAACAAACCATGAACATGACGAAGGCTTTGCTCACCGATCTCTCACAGGTACAAGGCAGGAGCACAAGATGGCGCCACCTCCAAGCCCTGTACAGTATGCATCTACGACCAAGAGCAGGGGTCTCCAACCACCGGGCCGGGGACCGGTACCGGGCCGTGACGCATTTGCTACCGGGCCGCCGAGACTGGGAAATAATTTATAAACGACCGCATTTTCTCCGATTTCTCTTTGACCTGTCCACAAGCCAATAAGCTCGTCCATTTTTGTCACAACCTTGTACGCTTTCACGGGACAGAGAGCCGTACTTATCCCGCTGTGAAGCGGCCAGAAGAGGGAAAGGGAGAGGAGGCCAGCGCTGGGATCCAAGGGCTGGGTTCCATGCTGTAAAAACGTGACCCGTAGTCTGTGCACGTGTTTCTCAGCGCGCTCCCCCATATACCCCGTGGGACGGGTGGAGTACATGTCCTTAATAGAGGGGAGACAACTACAGAGAAGACCAAATCTTATATAAACTTTTGAACTTAGTGCATGGTTTTAGCAGTACACATGTACAAAATCATGTTTAGTATCAGCAAATGTGACCCGCCATGGGACACATGTCGGCAGCCCGACTTTCGAGAAAAACTCAAAAGAAGGTGTTTTTTTAAATTGGTGATTTTCACTTTTTTGCAGAATCGTTCAGTTGAAGTCACGAAGAAGCCTCTCCATGTTTAAGCTAGCAGTATTGGTATATTTAAAAGCGTAAGCTTTTAGGTTCAAACCGGCTTAATTTAGGAGATTTGGGAGCGCGCTGTGGGGGCGTGACTTTGTCTGTGTGTATTTACATACTGGGTAAACACCGCGGAGGAGGAGGCGCCGCTGCTTTGGTTTGCGTTGTTGACACATGCTTTAGTAAACACATGCCACGCAATAAAGGCAGTTTTATACATACGCCTGTTGTCGATCAGTTTTTCAGGTTTAAATCGGTTTTTTTTGTCGGAGAAATAGCGCACGTGTAGCAGGATTATTATTTTTTTAAGTGAACATCCTCAAAACTTTATAGTGAATCCCTTTTATTATTGTTATTATCCGTTTTGGTAATTTTTTTATGTAATTTTGGTATTTTATTTTTACAAGTGTTATTACTGAGTAATATAGTTCCTTTAGTGCCTGTTGCGCAGGGACCATAATTGGTGCGACACCCCCCCTCTATGCAGCGCGCGGTCTGCTCTGTCCCTCATTGAGATGAGCAACCTGCATGCTGGTAAGTTGTGCTCCTCGAGTCTCCCTATGAGTTTAGCTAACACTTGTTTAAGCTCTGTTAGTCAAATAAACGTGTCAGAAACACGAACATAACACCATAAACTGAAATGAAGTAGAAGTTAATTAGGTCACAAACTATTTTTAGCCTGTGAAACGGACTTCTTAGCACCTATGTTGACGTTTTTTTATTTTTTTCGTTTGCTCTGTAGGGAGCTGTGCCACTGTGTATCCTCTGATTGTGTCTCCTGTTGCTGTTTTTAAAGGTTTGTTAAAGGTTTTAGAGAAAAATATATAAATTCTGGTACTGCAAATTTTTATGCTGTATTTTATTTTTGTTATATTTCCAAAACTGTAAATCCAAATTAGCCAATTAGTACAATAACCAAATTATTTAATTAGAACATTTCGAGTATTGTGCAAAATTATATACATTTTATGTTGAATATTGTATACTTTATGTTAATTCATTGAGATGAGCAACCTGCGTGCTGGGAGCTGTGCCACTGTGTATCCTCTGATTGTGTCTCCTGTTGCTGTTTTTAAAGGACCTGGCATTAAAAGAGCAGTACCCAGAGTCTGGCCTCCCGTGTCTCTGTGTGACCATCCAAAACACGCTACACACGCCGTGGGGGCGTGTGTGGCTTCATGACTGTAAGCCTCCCCTGTGTGGCTCTCAGAAGCCGCCGCTGCTAACGCTAGAATACTACTGCAGAGGTTTGCCAAACTCTACATTGAACAGAACTGAGGATTTACCACGAGTTTGCTGAGCAGAAGGCAGAGGTTACTACAGACGGGTGATTGAAAGGGTGTTTTATTTATCGCTGGTGGCCGCTGTGCTAATGGTTTTTTGATGAGGCTATTGTTGTGATGTTGTAAGCTAACGTGGTGTGCAAGCTAACGTGGTGTGTAAGCTAACGTGGTGTGCAAGCTAACGTGGTGTGTAAGCTAACGTGTGTAAGCTAACGTGGTGTGCAAGCTAACGTGGTGTGTAAGCTAACGTGGTGTGTAAGCTAACGTGGTGTGTTAGCATGGGAGACAGTCATGTAGTTCACGCGGAATGAACCTGCTATTTACACAAAATCAAGATCTCTACTAACTTAAACTACTCCATAAATGTAGTCAGTGCATCCCTGGCTTTCAGCCACTTCTTATTTGAGAGAGATCCGCTTCATATTCACAATGTGACCATGCGCGGTGATACGTCACAATGTCGGCCTTTTCCTCTCGTGTATGAGAGTATGTGCATTACTAAAGTAGACCAGGAGTCTTTTCTAAAGGTATAACTTCAGTTATGTCTGGAGTCTGTGACTCTCTCAGTGTGAGGCTCCAGCAGCTCACGGAGGCGGAGCCGACACTGGCAGGAAGCACTGTTACGGATAATATTTATTTATTTATATATTACCTGTATGCAAACCTTTTTTTTCTTGCTTTTTGCCTTTTCTCCCCCCTGTGCTTTACAGCTTCACGGGGGGAGCGGGTTTGGCTTTTCTAAATGAGATGTAAATGAGCCCTATTGTCACTCGAGCAGCAGAGAGGTGAGGACTGACCAAATCTTTGGAGAGCTCATTCAGCCCTTTGACCTTTTGGGATTGTTCACTTCAAATCGCCGCTACGTCTCTAAATATGATCAGATTTCCATGTGTTACATATCGTTGGAAAGCTCGGAGACTACACTCTCATAATGTATGCCCATCTCAAAATGACCCAGAACCGACTTGTGTCCCTGGTTTCTGTGACAAATGTTGGGTTTATATCATTTTTGTACCTTTTTATGTGGATATTCTTGTCCCGTTTCCGGTTTGTGTGCTGTTACGCACAAAAGAGAGAGCGGAGACAGAGGGCGGGACAATGCGCTGTGTTACAGCAGCTCATTGGATGTTATTGTTTTGAGGCTAACACGGCTAACAAAATAAAACTTCAAACTAGCACAAAGTTTGGAACGAGCCTGCACAAAAAGATCGGCCTGTTAGTAGTTTAAATTACATTTGGTTGTTTACATGTTATATTATCATTTTATAACACTAGCCTTTAGCTCGCCAGATAATATATATATATATATATATATATATATATATATATATATATCTCCTATAACCTTCACAACAATTGTTTTGGTAATTATGTGGAATATGGGATATATTATTGTGTCGTGATAATTTTTCATGATTAAATCTTCCTTTAACTTTTATTTTATTTTTTATCACAACTTTCTGTGGCTCATTCATCTGTAAACTGTTTCTGTACTGAAGTTTGTTTGATCTTTTTTTCAGAACTCAATGGCTCTAGTGCTCAAATGATGAATCATTACAGGCCTTATAGCAAAGCAACCCACATTCCTCCTCGCCCGAGTCTGGCTCAACCACTTCTTCTCCAGCTCCTCCTCCTACCTCCTTTTCTATTTCTTCTGCTCTGTAAGGAGGTGGTGAGGACCTCCTTTACAGAGCATGAAGGAATTGTTTATTATTACCCCGCCAAGGGGTAATGCAATTAAGTCTGTGTCTGTCTGTGTGTCTGTCTGTCTGGCGGTGTAGACAGGATTTCACAAAAGTAACTGGATGTGAATTTGTTGTGTAGGACAGGGGTTACGTGTTGAAAGTGTTTTGTACCATGTGCATTTTGAACTCCCTGCAGTGGTTTTAGGGCGGCCTGGTCTATTCCAAAATAAAGGGAATTACAGTAGTCCAGGAGCACTGTGATAAACATGTGCACCACTCTCTCAAAGTCCGGAGCAGGTAAGTAAGTACGTTTTTGCCTTGGCAAGGAGCCTCCGCTGAAGAAAAACTATTTTCATTATAATAACACTATGGCCGCCGAATTTGAATGTATGTGTAAATCCACATAAAGGAACAGACCTGCACCGATCCTGATCGGCTCTTTGATTTACACTAGGGATTTGCGACCACAGAATTTTGGCTCCAGATTTCCGCCCAAGTCGCGTTTCGAGTTGGCTCTAATCAGCTTCTTCCTGGATCAGGCAAACACAATGAGTGATGTAGGAACTTGGTGAGTCCACTCTTTATTTACAATCCATGGTCTTTACTCTGGGTTGAAAGTTGCCTCAGCCCAAATTAGTGACAGTCAGTAACTACATATTCACAATCTCGAGGCTAGACTAATATTAAAAACAGTGTTGTAACTCACTTGCAGGAGACACTTCTCCTTCTCTTTTTGTTTCCGGTAAACTAAAAAATATGTCTCAATCGGTGTTAATTGACACAAATTAATCTATGAAAAATGTATACTTACTCTAATGAGTCCGGCATCTGGGACTCAAGGCTGGTTTCGACCTCTGCCTTCATCCTCCTCTCTGCTCTTTTGCCAGGAAGAGAATGGGGCAATATCTGCCATCTTGCCGAATGTCTATCGAGCTACCAAAACAATATCACAAAAAATAAAGGTCACTGCAATTTTTTCGTATAACATTATGGGTCTAATAATTCTCATTTTTTTGACAATAAGCAGTCATTATGATATTTTCCGGAGCTCCCGAGGACTTTATAAACGCAGCATAAATACTTGCTCAATTGATTATCAAGTTTCAATACTACTTTTACTATTAAATACTTGTTTACCTGTTTATATTTCTTTTTAATTCTTCGATTAGTTTTATTTGCCAAATATTACAATTTTGAGACATAAAAAAAAAAAAAAAACGTTTGCAAGGTAATCATTATGAATTTTAACTACTTTGAAGCCATGAATAATAAACGTGAAAATAACAACGACGACAACACAAATCTATTATTAAGACAAACAACAAAACATATATACATACACATACACGCACATACACACGTAAAGTAACTAAAGAGACAGATTAAGGGGTGTGTATGTGTGTGTGGGGGGGGGGTCGGGGTAGGGCTGACCAACAAACGAACAAACTGATACCAAGTAAACTGTACATAAATAAAGTGTGAGTTGTAAAGCAAGTTTGTCCATTATTATTGTTCAGTCCTCCCAACCAAGTGATAGGAGACATAGCAGTTTCAGTGATGAAGATAATAGAAATCATAATGAAGATATCAACAAAATTAATGAATAAATTAAAAAAATAATAATAAATAAAATAAAATCAATCAATCCATAAAAAAAAAATTACATATATTTATTAGTCACCGGAATCTGACTGTACACACCAGTAGTCCTATTTTTACGTGTATCTAATCTGACTCCAAGAACATACCCATTTCTCTTTAAAATACTGCCTTCTTTTTGTCTCAGGGTTAAATGCAGTAAAGGGATTATCGAGATCATTAAAACATTGCTGTATTTTTCCATAAACATCAGACTCCTGAGTGAGAGAGACATTTTTCAAAACTGCCTCTTGAGCTTGATACTGGACATCATTGACAACCTCCTCCATTGAGTTAACTATTGTTTGAACTGTATTTTCTGGTATACCTGAAGCTTGAAGTTGTGCAATTATTGACCCACACATATTCTTGAGAGAATTTGGTGGTGGGGCTGTCTGTAACAGATGTAGAGGTTAATGGCTCATCATTACAAAATATTTCCACCTCAGAGTCTCTTAGTGCTACTGGATTTATAGCAGTTGGTCTTTCAACATGTTTGTAATTAAGAAGATGCCTTCTAAAACCACTATGTGCAAAATGAACGTTGGCAACCTTGTTCTCCACATTTTAGCCGCAAGTTTGGAGATGGCTCCAAAGCATGTAGGAATTTTAAATGTTGGAGAATAAATTAACAGGTTCTGTGCAGTGTTTTACAAACAAAACAAGTAAACATTGTTGTGTAAACTGAACAGAAATCTTCCTTTACAACAGTTCAGTCTCATGTAGCAGTCTGGTTCGCAGCTCCTTTACCCGTGGCGTTTCCTTTGTGCAGCCGACATCGATGTTGTACACAGTGGTTTGGATGAATGTGTAAAAACCTTTTGAGTGCTTCCTTGTAGGAAACACTGAAGACATAGTGGGCTTTGAAGAGGGAGTCAAAAGCAGCCAACGTTGTCTGGGCAGCACATGGAATGGCCTTGTGGTCCATGATGATGTAGAATCTGGTAATCATCTTCTTTGTCTCGCCAATGCACAGAAGGAAGGGTTGTCTTAAATCAACAGATTCCAGAAAAGTAGAAAGACTTCTTCCTTCCTGAAATGGTAGAGAAACGTCGTATTCAACATCGATTTGATTAAATATACTAAATTCACCAACTGCTGCTTTAACAGCATGGCAAGCCCAAACATTTTGCATGTTCATACATTCAATATAACTTTCAAATTGGTCATTTTAATAAATGTCTAATGTGTTTGCATTCATTTGGTTGAAATGCAGTACATGTAGATGTTTGCCCTCAAAATCAGATAAACTTTCTCTGCTCATTTCCCCCTTAGTTATTACTTAGAGACCAGCATCATGCCAGCTCCAGAATCCAGATTTTAGAGACAACCTTTGTGATCAACTGTGCACCTTTGACTGTTACTCTTAACTATAAAGAAATATTTTTGGTTTCGAACCACAATTGGGGAATCACTGCCACATTGCTCATGATTACATCAGGTCACCTACCTTCATAAATTTGAAGAGATGGTCAGCTGCCTTGGCTGAGCTCATCTTGGTCACTTTCTTTTGTCCTCCTGCTGTCGGTGGAAGTAAGTGTAGCAGTAGTAGTAAAGATGTCACATCACTGTCCCAGCCTTAAAAAGAAAAAGCACAAGACGGTCTTGAATTAGAGTCGTTTAATGTATGGTCACGAAACGGTTCAATGTCCACAATTAATACAACAGAAATAATAAAGATAATAGAAGTAAAATTACCGGACTCATCTGCAGAATCCAAGGTGGCCAGAAGCTCTTTGAGATAGACAGCAGGAGGAATACTTTGGCATTCAGATGTGGGCCATTTGGAAATGAACTTTCCGAAAACACTGTCACCAAACATCAAGGAGAAATCTTGTTCTACCTCTAAGTACAGACAGATAATTGATGTACATTATATTTCAGTTGAGAGATTAGTGTGTGTGTGTGTGTGTGTGTGTGTGTGTGTGTGTGTGTGTGTGTGTGTGTGTGTGTATATATGGTTTATGGAGCCAATTGACCTGACTACTCACCAGCACTACGAGAACCTAAGGGGATTAGCAGGACTATGCTACGGTCCTCATAAACCAAGATTTTGTATTTTCATTTTTAGCATATAAAGAGCATAATTTCATTGTTTTTCTGAAGTCCTTTTAATGCTCAATGATAATATATCATGCACATATCAAGTTTTTTTTAAATTCTTAGCTTTTAAAGACCATAAATTCAAAGTTTATTTGACGTCCATATAATACCCCAACCTGACTTCTTGTGTATGGAGTGTATGATGTGCTCCCCCTACCCTACTCTGGCGGTATTGAAGGCTCCATTGTGATTGGTTCTTTATGGGGACACGTGCGGGATATGTGTCCGGGCATGTTGAGTGATTTAGGAAGACATCTAATGGTAATGCGAAGAAGAAGGACCAAGAGAAAGTTCACTCCAAAGAAGACAAGAAAATATATTGGTAAGTATCTAGTCCTTGTTAAATATACGTTATCAAGTATTTTCTGAATGGAACTTAGCCCCGGCCTGGAGGATTTATCCCCGGGCTGGATGATTTGGGGACCGGGCTATTGGGTTTATGAGCTGGCTGTGGAACTTAGCCCCAGCCTGGAGGAGTTTTCCCCGGGCTGGATGAGTTGGGGGGTGTAGTCCGAGGAGGGGTGCTTAAGAGTGGGTACCTGGGTCCGAGATGTGGGCTGTGTGTCCCCGGAGGTCCAGAGGAGTCAGGGGGCCGAGGGTGTGCATGTAGGCCGGGGTGGGAGTGCCCTGAGCCGGGTAGTGTTAGTGGAGGAGAGGGTGGGTCATTGTGGTGGATGTTGGTGCGGGGCTGGTAGCTTTAGGAGCAGGCTGGTCCAGAGGAGGTCCAGAGGAGTCAGGGGGCCGAGGGTGTGCATGTAGGCCGAGGTGGGAGTGCCCTGAGCCGGGTAGTGTTAGTGGAGGAGTGGGTTGGTGGTTGTGGTGGGTGTTGGTGCGGGGCTGGTAGCTTTAGGAGCCGGCTGGGGATCTTAGCCCCAGCCTTGGTGAGTTTTCCCAGGCCTGGTGGCTTTAGGAGCGGGCTGATTGAATTTAATCCCCCTTTTGTTTTTAGATGAAATTCCCATCAGTGCAGATGAGGCCGAAGAGGAGAGTCACAGTGACTCGGGGGACTCTGCTGAGAAACAAGCGGCAAATGTGGTTATAGATGATGACCCGATGGACATAGCTGATGGAGATACCTTTGATTTTGAAGGCAAGTTCTTCTGTTTACTCTTGTAATAGTCTTGCTCTGACTTATTCACATTGTTTTGTTTAAATTAATTCCTAATTTTCCTTTTCAGAGGCAGCACAGAGGCCTGCAAAGCAACCTGGACCAAAACGCAGAGTGACAAAAAGAGCATGGTCAAAGACTGAAGAAGCAGCTGTAATGCGGCATTTTAAAAAACACATCAAGAGAGGAAAACTGGCCACAAAAAATGAAGTAACTCAGTGTAAGCAAGCAGAAATGGCCTTAAGTCAGAGAACACTGCAGAATATAAGAGACTTTGTGAGAAATCGTGGACTAGCACGTAAAAGACAACTAAAGGTAAAAGATGGATAAGCATGGAGTGTATGTATGAAGAACATTAAAACTTTTCCAGCCTCTAATTGTGGTTCATCCATCCATCCATTTTCTCCCACTTGTCCGTTGCCGGGTCGTGGAGGCAGCCGTTGGAGCTGCCCAAATCACATAGCACCAGTCCCCTATGGCTCCTCCTGCAGGTGGTGGGTCCACGGAAGGACGGCCTCATGGTTCCAAACGGGCCTGTTGGTCTCTCATAGGGGAATTGTGGTTCAGTTATGTTTAAAGTCCTCATAATTCATCTTTGGTCCTCATGAACCACCTTCTGGTCGGTGGCTGTGTATAGACAACCGTAGCTGATACAAGGATGTTAAATAGACCTAAATTTTTTTCAGATTTTTTACAGTTAGTCTATCCAGAGCTTATCTCTCTAGGACCTTGGGAAACCATAGTCCTCTTAAACCACACCAGGGTTGGTTTTTCCAAAAGGTCAACATAAACCATAAAACCACGTATATGTGTGTGTGTGTGTGTGTGTGTGTGTGTGTGTGTGTGTGTGTGTGTGTGTGTGTAACTAAAAACGTACTAATCCAGGTGTTTCAAGGAAGCGAGGAAATGCATCAAAGACTGAGGAGGCTTCTTTTTCATTACGGACAAGTTTCTGACGATATTCAAAGGTTGCCATCATCTTCTCTTTGATGATGGAGGCGTCAGTTGAGTGGGTGATCATTGAGAGTGCTTCGTTGCACTCGTCACCGCTGAGCTGCTCCACAGTACTCCGGGTCTGTCGCTCTGTGGTTGGGCCGGCCTGCAGCTTTGGTTTAGGATCTGCAGGGCTACCCTCAGAATTCCGTGTTATAGATTTGAGCCTCCATGCCAAGAATCCAGTATAGCCATTAGGATCATACAAATGCTCCTGATCACACAAGTCATCGTTAATAAAAATGATTACCAGGGAAAGTTAAAGAAAACAGAACATGCACTCACTTATCCATTTTTTTTTTAAACAAATCTTCAAGATGTGGGATGAGCGCCACAATCCTTTTGCATAAGATATTCGTATACATTTTGACAGAAGTCTAAATGTTTTTGCATGTGCAATTTTACTACAACTACAAATCACCGTACCCGTATGATTCTGTCATCTCTGTGGCCAAAATGTTGACCATCAGTTTACGGGTTGCACTGGACATTCTTTTAGTTCGGTCATACTCCTAAAATATATTTTCTTCCCCTCTGGATGAGACATTTTCCACTTTCTATAAAAACAGCAAAAAAACAACAAATACATTTTCACTCTTCTATCTTTAAATCTACTGATGTGCACTATTAAACTCTTAAAATCGGACCTAAAAATACATTTAAAAATAGAAGTATGTAAAACTCTAGTACTATGCCACGTCTGTTGTACATTTACCAATTTATTACAAGTTAAAGTAAAGTTATGTTTAATACCTGTCGTGCTTCGTTGCGGTCCATCTCTTTACACGACCCATTCCTCTTTTTTGTTCGGGGCAGAATGATTGTAGCATCTGATTCATTGCCTGATGTTGACGAAAGGTTGTCTGGATATGAAGACTGTGATACTGGGGATATGGGTGATATTGGTGATGACCGTGTGGGAGGCTGGGGGGTTGCAAATGAAGAGGACGCTGGGGCATCATTTACAATATCCAGTTGAAGGTCTAAAAAAGAAAAGTATCAAATAAGCTACCAATATTTAAAAACATTATGTAAAAAAATATATATAGTTACACATATGCATTTACCCAAAACCTGGAAATGGAAGTCCACTTTGAAATCCTTCACCCCCGATTTTAGTAGCTCATCAAAGATGTCTTCATCGACCTCTGTGCCAGTCTCATCAGTCAGGTAGAGTTCAGCCCCGGTTTCCAGTTGCTTTTGCAGACTGAATGTATTTGTTACTTGGGGAGAAAAAAAAGCAAATATGTGGGGTCTGAGTGAAGAGGGAGTTACGGGCGCCCCGTCACAGTGTGAGTGCGAGGCATTGGTGCAAAGTTAGTGGATGTGCAGAGCGATAAGAGCAAGTTTATGTACAGACAGTGTTCAACTGCGAAATAAAGACCCGACCTGTTGAGCGACAAACTGGGCCTTCTTGGAGTCACGCCAGACGAACCGTGAGAAAGAAAGAGCGGCTCTTCGGCACCGTAGACGGAACACGGGTCTCTTCCCTGCGTCTTCCAACAACAGTCAGAGGACTTGATCTGGCGCCCGTGACGAAAAAGAAAAGTTGATCTTAAGAACAAATATTAACAATGCCAAGTAAACGTAATACATTCGTAATGGCGCAGAAGAAAAAGCGAACTTAAAATGGCGGCTGCTAGTTATCCCCGCGTTGTTTACGAACAACAAGGACTGCAAATTAACCTCTGGCTAGATGGCCTATCGGTCACTATGAAATGTAACAATGTTCTTTGTTCTGTCCCTTCCAAATAAACTAATACAATGTCATGAATAAACTATTCAAACCCATTCATGTAGCTAAGCAAATGTGTATGTATAATTTCTGTAGCTTTCGTCATGTCTGACCCAACGGCATTTGAGGAACTCGAGGATTTACAAGAAATCTTCACTGAGGTGGAGCGGTGCAATCTTGACATTGCTTTAGCAGATCTGCAGAAACTCGACATAAGTGTTTTACCCTCTAAAGAAGTTTGTTTATTACAACATATTTGTTATTACTATTTTCACTCAAATCTACATATGACTACTATTGCTCCCCTATGTGAGGCGCTTACAGGAGCATCAGGTCAAGAACCAAGCGGCTCAATAACAGTTTCTTTTCATTTTGGCCTAAAAAATGCTCTACATCAGTGCTTCCCAAAGTGGGGTTCGGGCCTCAGATGCACTGCAGGGGGCCCCCAAAGTTGTCCACACAACTAGTAATGAAGAGCTCGGGGTGTGTTATGAATTTTAAAAGGAAGACCATTACATATTATTCAATATAATATATTTGATATTGGGGGGGCCCCCGAAAGATCTTTTGATCAGTAAGCGCGCTGCTCCAAACCTTTGGAACCGCTGCTCTAAATGATGGTATTGTTATATTGTCTTTTTAAATTTGGCGTGAGAACAAACCAGCGCCGCTCCTGATTGGCTCTTTGGTTGCTAGGAAGTAGAGATTGTCAAATTTGCCTCCAGATTCCCGCCCAGTAGTATGTTTGAGTTAGCTTCTTCTATCGATGCATTTTGCTGGTCACCGATCACGCAAATTTCGCCGTGATCGGTGATCGAGCGATCAGTGCACCTCTAGTTAATAGTTCATCTTGGTCAATATTAATGGTAAGAACAACTCAAATGTAATTCATAATACCTACATCCACCAAAAACTGTCTTGTATTTTTCCTCTTCAAAGGAAGATATGACTTGTCCCTACCGTCACGTTCCTGTTCATCATCCTCATGTTCCGCCACATGGACTCCTTCGACATCCAAGCTCCAAGAAAATGGCTACAGGTCTGGACACATAGATTTTCAAACTGTTTATGGTGTTGATTTGTTCAAAATGTTTGAGGAATTAAAGGTGACCGCCCCAGGGCTATCATGGCAGGCTTTTGTTAGAATGCTGGACACTCACACAAAAGGCTTTGGACGAGTAATTATACTTATCTATATACAACTGTTCAAAATGTTGTATTGTTTGTATATTTGTGTCACAATGAAGATTTTTTTAATTAAATATAGGCAAGGAGATGGCCTGCAGCGTGCCTTTCTTGAGTGGACATACTGCAGGCACGAGAAAGAGAAGGCTGTCCTAAAGCAGGAGCATTTGAGCTGTGCAGCCTGTCAGCCCGATGTTGCAGCTGTTTCACTAGATCAGGGGTGCCCAAAGTGGGGCCCACGGAACAATTTGGTCAGCCGGAACAGTTACGTTGGCCCGCCAGAGCGTGACCTACTTTTGCACTGCATACTAACTTTCTCCCATTCATTCTCAATGGTAAATATGGATGCAGTACACTTTATGGCCACAAGCGTCAAATTGGGGGCGCTGTTTCACTCCTTTCGCAAAGTTAAGGAAACACTGTTGTGGTGTCTTGGTGTTTATCAGTCACAGAGCGTTGTAGCATCAACTTTCCCAGTTTTCTAACTTTTATTGCAAAGGTCGTTGACATCAACAAAGGTACGTGTTAAAAAGAATTGATGCTGAACTCCGAGACAAAAAAGTTTGGGCACCCCTGCACTAGATGGAAACCGTAAGCTGTATCGCTTTAATAAAGGGTAATAATAATAAAGGGTATAGACCAGAGGTCTCCAACTGGTGGCTCGGGAGCTACCAGTAGCTCGCCAGCCACTTCCAGGTTGCTCCCAATAGGATTTACAAATGGATTGATTATATGCATATTAGAGAGCTCAGGTGGCTAGGGCATCTGTTCCGGATGCCTCCTGGTCGCCTCCCTCGGGAGGTGCTCCAGGCATGTCCTATTGGGAGGAGGCCTTGTGGAAGGCCCAGGACAGCTTGTGGGACTATGTCTCCGAGCTGGCCTGGGGCCTGGGGTCCCACAATGAAGGGACAGATTGTGTAGCCACAGTTCGCATGTAAGTGGATAACTTAAAATTAATTAATATCGCAAACTTGTGTGTGTCTACAAATATGTATTACTTTTGCCACTCTCCTGTTTAAGGTTTCTGGCAAGGCAATGTGTGGAAAAGGGAAATGGACTGCTGGCAAGGAGTGTGCAAGAAAGACTGGGTCAAAGCTGGACGAGGAGGGTGCAGAAGTAGCAGTTTGTCGTCATGGCTTTGCACATGTTTAGAGGGGAGATATTTGCATAGCCTATGATCCTGCACAAAGAAGTGTCCTTTGGTCGGAAGGTAGAGTTTATCTGCACAGATATAATGTGCAGATACTACCCCTACCTACCAAGCTTCCAGAGTTGTCACATCTTCTCTGCAATAAGCCATTCCTGTCTGTTATGCATGCCAAGGGACATGCAGCCAAGTGTGAGGTACAGTTTTTTATCTTTTCTTCTATGTTTGAGTGTGACAACAATAATGTTCAAATATATTAAACCAACAGGTCCTGTGGAGTGGACGTAACCAAGAAGGGGCTGGTAAGAAACGCAAAGATTTCCTCCATCTATTTGGGCTGAAACAACTCGATTAATTGATTATTTTAGTAATCAATTAATCGTTTTCTAGTAAACACAGACTCGGATAGAGCAAAAATGACATGAACATTTTGTATTTTTGCTAAAAAACCTACTTTGTGTTTAAAGTTAGGGTCTGTAGTGTTTTAAACATTCGCCTGTGTCTCATCCAATCAGAAGCAGAATTAGCGCTAAGAGCCTCCAACAAACATTAATTTTAAGTTTACTCCATCAACATGTCCTCAAGCGGCGCCACTTTAGGTTGATGTGATAAAAAAATTGAAAAAATAACAATTTTCATACATAGGCAAGTGATTAATCGATTAATTGTAAAAAATAATCGGTAGATTCATCGATTACCAAAATAATCATTAGTTGCAGCCCTAAATGGAATGGGGTTATGGGGAAATGTCGCTGAAAAGTATTACATTATTGTACCAGGTTATAGCACTTGTGCTCATTTCAACCTGCAGTCCCTGGGCCTATTGTACATGTTTATAGTGGTAGGGGAAACCGGAGTACCCGGAGGAAACCTACACAGACACAGGGAGAACATGCAAACTCCACACAGAAAGGCCCCGTCCAGGTGGGAATCGAACCCGGACCTTCTAGCTGTGAAGCACGAGCGCTAACCGCTGTGCTACCGCGCCGCCTCTAATCTACAAGTTAAGTTCCCATAGCTACCGGTACATAGTTTTGTAGTGCTTTAGCTGTTATACATGGATTTGTAATATAGTATTTAGGTCAAACGATTTGAGAGGTTTAGTCATGCCTCCTTTTAGTTAACCAATCGATCAACCAGGCATGTCTTTAGTTGAGCAGTTGACCCAGGTCTACCAAACCGTGTTTCTTTCCCCTTATTTTCTATGTGCATTCAGATGTGGAAAATTCAAATATTGCAAATAGATCCCTTTATTCTCACTAAAGTTCATACACATGCTTCAGGTGAAGATCCATTTACCGGTAACTACCGGTACATAAAAGTCAGGAAGCAAATATCGAACGCATGTGCCAGTTGGACCTCTTCCCGGGGATGTTCTGAGGACACAGTTGGTGAACAGAGTCAAATATGACACCATCAGGCATGCTTGTACAATGTTGAAGTGTTGCAGTCTTGCAGTCACAAGTATTTCCAACTTCAATGCAGAACTTTGGCAAAAAGATAGCAGTATTTTTGTTTGATAGTCAAATGTATCATAACATATTTGGACAAAAAGTATAACTTTGGGATTTGACAAAAATGAACAGTAAAACAATCCAAATCAATCACACCGGGTGCACCCTCTGCTTGATAAAATATGCAATAAGCGTTTCCAGTTATGCGCTCCAACACTTTGACGGAAACAGCGATGCATTTGTTTGTTTTTTCCGATGCAAATTTCGGGAAGTGCACATTTGACATGTGATGTAAATGTGATGAAATATTGTACGTTTTTCTTTGGAGATTGGGTTGCAGAGTGAATATGTGGAGAAAGACTATGCAGAAAGTTGCAGGAAGTGAGGTGGCACAGTAAGGTGTGGCACAGGTGGAAAAGTCAGGTTATTTCCGATCTGGTAGGCAAAAGGCATTTCTTAAAATTTAGAGTATAAGAAAATGACTCACATATTGAGTAAGGAGGAGCAGGAGATAGAGATTCAGTCAAAAATAGTTCTCCCAGTAAAAAGAATGATGTGTTTCTGTATACAAACATATTATAAGGTTAGCTGGAGACCACAAACATCATTCATGGTAAAGTGGCGAAAAATGTGGCCATAATGGGCAAGTGTAATATATTTTCTGGACCAAAAGGCTCTCTTCACCCTATACTGTTCCTTAATCCTACCGTACATAAACTACTGCTCAGAGGTCTGGGGAAATACCTACAATAGTCATTTGCTGGTTTTATATAGACTTCAAAAGAAGGCCATCAGAATTGTTCATAAAGTCGGGTATAGGGATCATACAAATATACTGTTCTTAAAATCCAACACCATGAAACTTGATGACATCATAAAACTCAATTCCCTGTTACAGATATATAGAGCTGTACATAACCAGCTCCCTAGTAATATACAATTAATGTTTGGTACAAGAGAGGGAAGATACAATCTAAGGGGTACTCATAATCTGAAAGTACAATGTATCCATTCCACCATAAAAAGTCATTGTGTCACAGAAAGGAGTAAATCTGTGGAATAATTTAGATGAAGACTAAAAAGGTGCAGCTAGTCTACAGCAATTTAAAAGACAGTATAAGAGAACTGTGTTTGAGAAGTATGCTGAAGACATGTGACCTTGTCTCTCAGTCACTCTCCTTAAGTAATCTGTATTACTATGAACTTGTGAAATACCACATCATTGCTGATATAATCAATTGTCACCAACTCTATCAACCTATCAAGTCTATTTGATCTGTATTAAAGGAACTAGAGATAAATTACAAGCATTAAAAATACAGTTATGGCCTGTTTCCACTGGTCATTACAGATAAAATAGAATTGGGGCAGGCGAGATGTGGACCCGTTGTAGGCCCCCTCTCAACGGGCTCATAAATCTTGTCTTTTTAAAGCATCACTCAGCATAGGATTATAAAGTGGTTCACAACATCAACTAGTTAGGGCAGCAGGGTGGGGGCTTGCTGGTGGGGGGCTACCGCCCTCTACCAGCTTGCCATATAATATCCTGGCTTTTTAACGCACCTCACACATAGGGAAAACAATCAAAAACCACAGACAGAACAATCTTCACCAACATTAATACAGTGGAAGCGGGTGTGATAGAAACGAGAAACATGATCAATTTGAAGATGATATTTTTGAGAATGATACTTTTGAGAATGCTATTATTGTCACTATTATTATGGTGATGATAATATATGTATAATAAATATGTGCGCTAGTAATGCATGTGTATGTAGATATATGTATACGTACATATGTTTGTATGTGTGTATAGATATGTATATCTAAAACACTATGACTACTTAAACAATAAGTAAACCAATAGAATGGTAACCAGTATGGTAATAATTCATTGCTTATATTAAATGGTAATATAAGCAATGAAAAAAAGAAATAATAAGAAAATTAAAGCCGCAAGCGGCATCGAGAGGCCCTCGCGGGGGTTCGTTGGCCGGTTGACGCCGGTTCCCGCACGCCGCCGCAATAACCGGGAGGCGCTGCCGCGCCCTACGTGGTTATAATGTTGCTGCCACCCTCGGTGGGGTTTATAAAAGAGCAAAGGAAATGGCGCCTTCGGCGCTGATTACTCTATTTTTCCCAAAATGGCCGACCTCCTGTCGGTTGCCTAGAAACCATGTAATGTACTTTTTTGTTGGGACAGTCCTGACGCACGCGTGTACCAATTTTATTTATTTATTGCCCTGATGTGCCATTAATCTTTGTGAGTAAACATCAAAACGAGATTTTTAGCGTCTCCATGTGAATGATGGCTGCAACCTGCAGAGGGCGCTAGCGCGCCCCAAATCTTTTTTATTTCACAAGCAGCATCGGACGGCCTTGACGGGCCGTACTTCAATGACTGCTGTCCACAAGCTCCTGACAGAGGGCGCTAATGCACTGTAATTGTGTATAATGTGTGATATGCGGGTCAGTCCCTTTGGAATAACATGGCGAGCCTCGGTCGTCTCCATGGCAACACCGTACAAAATACGGTATGGGTCTCATTGGCTTTTTTGACCGGGATGCCATCAGCTATTATTGTGCCGAATTTTATCCATTTGCGAGAAACTAATTTTTTTCCCATAATGCATTTTTTGTTCTCGGCCTAGAGGGGGCGCTATCGCGCCAAATCTCACTTTTTCACATTTGTTGTGTCCGGGGGTGAAAAGTCAATAAAATGTATATTTCCGATTTTTAATCGGAGTTCGTTTGTGCGAATGGGAGCATTTTGTTGTTTTCGGAAAGTCGCAAAAATCTTCGTAAAGATTGCGGCTTCGCCGCACACAAACCGTAAAACTTAGCCAAAAAATTTGGATAACTTTTGATGCCCCACATCTCGAGATGAGCTGGAGCGATTTTGGGCTCATTTGGTGAAACGCCCTAGGAGGAGTTCGTTAAAATGCGACGTCAGCGAAAACGCTGACTCACCATTTTCCCGACTTCCTGTCAAAATGGCGGACTTCCGGTTTGTCTGGGGGCGTGGCCACAATAATATATTTTGTTTGTCCTCACAGGACGAATGTCTGTACCGAATCCCGTCGCTCTGCGAAAAAGTTTATGTTGGCCCCCTCCCCATAGGCGCAATGTATTTTCACTTTTGTAGGTGGCGCTGTCGCGCCATTTTTTATCTCCCCAAAACGAAACACACATTTTAATTAATTTTTCACCAGATCTGAATTTTGGGCAAAGTTTGGTGAGTTTTTGACTATGTTCAGGAGGTCAAATTCCTGCTCAAAGAGCAGAAGAAAGAAGAAAGAAAGAAAGAAAGAATAATTAAAGCCGCAAGCGGCATCGAGAGGCCCTCGCGGGTCTCATGGGCCGGTAGACGCCGGTTGACGCACGCCGCCGCAATAACCGGGAGGCGCTGCCGCGCCCTATGTGGTTATAACGTCGCTGCCACCCTAGGTCGAGATTATAAAAGAGCAAATGCGAGAAATGGCGCCTTCGGCGCTGATTACTCGATTGTTCCCAAAATGGCCGACCACCTGTTGGTCGCCTAGCAACCATGTAATGGAGGCCTCCCTTAGTGCCTCCATTGCACACACACTACATTGTATTGCCCTGATGAGTCATTAATTTTTGAGTAAACATCAAAACGACATTTTTAGCGTCTTCATGTGAATGATGGCTCCAACCTGCAGAGGGCGCCAGCGCGCACCCCAAATCTTTTTTATTTCACAAGCAGCATCAGACGGCCTTGACGGGCCGTATTTCAATGACTACTGTCCACAAGCTCCTTACAGGGGGCGCTAACGCGCTGTAATTGTGTATAATGTGAGATTTGTGTTTCAGTCCCATTAGATTAACATGGTGGGCCTCGGGCGTCACCATGGCAACACCATACAAAATACGGTATGGGTCTCATTGGCTTTTTGGATCGGGATGCCATCAGCTATTTTTGTGCCGAATTTTATCCATTTCCGAGAAACTAATTTTTTTTCCATAATGCATTTTTTCTTGTCAGCCTAGAGGGGGCGCTATCGCGCCAAATCTCACTTTTTCACATTTGTTGTGTCCGGGGGTGAAAGGTCAATAAAATGTATATTTCCGATTTTTTATCGGAGTTCGTTTGTGTAAATGGGAGCATTTTGTTGTTTTCGGTAAGTCGCAAAATTCTTCGTAAAGATTGCGGCTTCGCCGCACACAAACCGTAAAACTTAGCCAAAAAATTTGGATAACTTTTGATGCCCCACATCTCGAGATGAACTGGAGCGATTTTGGGCTCATTTGGTGAAACGCCCTAGGAGGAGTTCGTTAAAATGCGACGTCAGCGAAAACGCTGACTCACCATTTTCCCGACTTCCTGTCAAAATGGCGGACTTCCGGTTTGTCTGGGGGCGTGGCCACAATAATAGTTTTTGGTTGTCGTCACATGACAAATGTCTCTACCGAATCTCGTCGCTCTATGACAACGTTTATGTTGGCCCCCTCCCCATAGGCGCAATGTATTTTCACTTTTGTAGGTGGCGCTGTCGCGCCATTTTTTATTTCCCCAAAACGAAACACACATTTTAATAAATTTTTCACCGGATCTGAATTTTGGGCAAAGTTTGGTGAGTTTTCAACTATGTTCAGGGGGTCAAATTCCTGCTCAAAGAGCAGAAGAAGAAGAAGAAGAAGAAGAAAGAAAGAATTAAAGCCGCAAGCGGCATCGAGAGGCCCTCGCGGGTCTCATGGGCCGGTAGACGCCGGTTGACGCACGCCGCCGCAATAACCGGGAGGCGCTGCCGCGCCCTATGTGGTTATAACGTCGCTGCCACCCTAGGTCGAGATTATAAAAGAGCAAATGCGAGAAATGGCGCCTTCGGCGCTGATTACTCGATTGTTCCCAAAATGGCCGACCACCTGTTGGTCGCCTAGCAACCATGTAATGGAGGCCTCCCTTAGTGCCTCCATTGCACACACACTACATTGTATTGCCCTGATGAGTCATTAATCTTTGAGTAAACATCAAAACGACATTTTTAGCGTCTTCATGTGAATGATGGCTCCAACCTGCAGAGGGCGCCAGCGCGCACCCCAAATCTTTTTTATTTCACAAGCAGCATCAGACGGCCTTGACGGGCCGTATTTCAATGACTACTGTCCACAAGCTCCTTACAGGGGGCGCTAACGCGCTGTAATTGTGTATAATGTGAGATTTGTGTTTCAGTCCCATTAGATTAACATGGTGGGCCTCGGGCGTCACCATGGCAACACCATACAAAATACGGTATGGGTCTCATTGGCTTTTTGGATCGGGATGCCATCAGCTATTTTTGTGCCGAATTTTATCCATTTCCGAGAAACTAATTTTTTTTCCATAATGCATTTTTTCTTGTCAGCCTAGAGGGGGCGCTATCGCGCCAAATCTCACTTTTTCACATTTGTTGTGTCCGGGGGTGAAAGGTCAATAAAATGTATATTTCCGATTTTTTATCGGAGTTCGTTTGTGTAAATGGGAGCATTTTGTTGTTTTCGGTAAGTCGCAAAATTCTTCGTAAAGATTGCGGCTTCGCCGCACACAAACCGTAAAACTTAGCCAAAAAATTTGGATAACTTTTGATGCCCCACATCTCGAGATGAACTGGAGCGATTTTGGGCTCATTTGGTGAAACGCCCTAGGAGGAGTTCGTTAAAATGCGACGTCAGCGAAAACGCTGACTCACCATTTTCCCGACTTCCTGTCAAAATGGCGGACTTCCGGTTTGTCTGGGGGCGTGGCCACAATAATAGTTTTTGGTTGTCGTCACATGACAAATGTCTCTACCGAATCTCGTCGCTCTATGACAACGTTTATGTTGGCCCCCTCCCCATAGGCGCAATGTATTTTCACTTTTGTAGGTGGCGCTGTCGCGCCATTTTTTATTTCCCCAAAACGAAACACACATTTTAATAAATTTTTCACCGGATCTGAATTTTGGGCAAAGTTTGGTGAGTTTTCAACTATGTTCAGGGGGTCAAATTCCTGCTCAAAGAGCAGAAGAAGAAGAAGAAGAAGAAGAAGAAGAAAGAAAGAATAATTAAAGCCGCAAGCGGCATCGAGAGGCCCTCGCGGGTCTCGTGGGCTGGTTACCGCACGCTATCGCACGCCGCCGCAATAACCGGGAGGCGCTGCCGCGCCCTACGTGGTTATAATGTCGCTGCCACCCTAGGTCGAGTTTATAAAAGAGCAAAGGCGAGAAATGGCGCCTTCGGCGCTGATTACTCGACTTTTCCCAAAATGGCCGACCACCTGTTGGTCGCCTAGCAACCATGTTAGTGCCTCCATTGCCGCGCCATAACCCCACCGAGGGGGCCAACGTGGTCACACTACATTTCATTGCCCTGATGTGCCATTAATCTTTGTGAGTAAACATCAAAACGAGATTTTTAGCATCTCCATGTGAATGATGGCTCCAACCTGCAGAGGGCGCTAGCGCGCCCCAAATCTTATTAAATTTCACAAGCAGCATCGGACGGCCCTGTCGGGCCGTACTTCAATGACTACTGTCCACAAGCTCCTCACAGAGGGCGCTAACGCACTGTAATTGTGTATAATGTGAGATTTCTGTGTCAGTCCCATTGGAATAACATGGAGAGTCTCGGTCGTCTCCATGGCAACACCGTACAAAATACGGTATGGGTCTCATTGGCTTTTTTGACCGGGATGCCATCAGCTATTTTTGTGCCGAATTTTATCCATTTCCGAGAAACTAATTTTTTTCCCATAATGCATTTTTTGTTCTCGGCCTAGAGGGGGCGCTATCGCGCCAAATCTCACTTTTTCACATTTGTTGTGTCCGGGGGTGAAAGGTCAATAAAATGTATATTTCCGATTTTTAATCGGAGTTTGTTTGTGCGAATTGGACCATTTTGTTGTTTTCGATAAGTCGAAAAATTCTTCGTAAAGATTGCGGCTTCGCCGCAAACAAACCGTAAAACTTAGCCAAAAAATTTGGATAACTTTTGATGCCCCACATCTCGGGATGAGCTGGAGCGATTTTGGGCTCATTTGGTGAAACGCCCTAGGAGGAGTTCGTTAAAATGCGACGTCAGCGAAAACGCTGACTCACCATTTTCCCGACTTCCTGTCAAAATGGCGGACTTCCGGTTTGTTTGGGGGCGTGGCCACAATAATGTTTTTTGGTTGGCGACACATGACGAATGTCTGTACCGAATCTCGTCGCTCTATGACAAAGTTTATGTTGGCCCCCTCCCCATAGGCGCAATGTATTTTCACTTTTGTAGGTGGCGCTGTCGCGCCATTTTTTATTTCCCCAAAACGAAACACACATTTTAATTAATTTTTCACCGGATCTGAATTTTGGGCAAAGTTTGGTGAGTTTTTGATTATGTTCAGGGGGTCAAATTCCTGCTCAAAGAGCAGAAGAAGAAAGAAAGAAAGAAAGAAAGAAAGAAAGAATAATAATATTTCCTGCAAAAACAATATAGTCGCTTTCGCGACAACATCATATTATACATTTTTGGAAAGCTTTCGACTTCCCCCACACACCCGTGGGGCTCGGAGGTGGATGACGAGCGCTTCGCGCTCGTCATCCCCCTCCGTATGACAGTTGGCCATATACCCCCATTCATTTTGCTGCAATTATAAGTATAAGGGCCCACACCAGAGGTGTGGGCAGTCACTGTTTTACACGGTGAGTTTACGTTTGACATGGGGACAGCGCTTCGCGCTGTTTTCGTGCGCTCCGCGCACCTAGGTTCAGTGCGCTGCGCGCACTGCGTTGCGATTACAATAGGCCCTTGCTACGGCAGGCCGCTCGGGCCTAATAATATTTCCTGCAAAAACAATATAGTCGCTTTCGCGACAACATCATATTATACATTTTTGGAAAGCTTTCGACTTCCCCCACGCACCGGTGGGGCTCGGAGGTGGATGACGAGCGCGAAGCCCCACCTCCGAGCCCCACCTCCGAGCCCCACGGGTGCGTGGGGGAAGTCGAAAGCTTTCCAAAAATGTATAATATGATGTTGTCGCGAAAGCGACTATATTGTTTTTGCAGGAAATATTATTATTCTTTCTTTCTTCTTCTTCTTCTTCTTCTTCTTCTTCTTCTGCTCTTTGAGCAGGAATTTGACCCCCTGAACATAGTTGAAAACTCACCAAACTTTGCCCAAAATTCAGATCCGGTGAAAAATTTATTAAAATGTGTGTTTCGTTTTGGGGAAATAAAAAATGGCGCGACAGCGCCACCTACAAAAGTGAAAATACATTGCGCCTATGGGGAGGGGGCCAACATAAACGTTGTCATAGAGCGACGAGATTCGGTAGAGACATTTGTCATGTGACGACAACCAAAAACTATTATTGTGGCCACGCCCCCAGACAAACCGGAAGTCCGCCATTTTGACAGGAAGTCGGGAAAATGGTGAGTCAGCGTTTTCGCTGACGTCGCATTTTAACGAACTCCTCCTAGGGCGTTTCACCAAATGAGCCCAAAATCGCTCCAGTTCATCTCGAGATGTGGGGCATCAAAAGTTATCCAAATTTTTTGGCTAAGTTTTACGGTTTGTGTGCGGCGAAGCCGCAATCTTTACGAAGAATTTTGCGACTTACCGAAAACAACAAAATGCTCCCATTTACACAAACGAACTCCGATAAAAAATCGGAAATATACATTTTATTGACCTTTCACCCCCGGACACAACAAATGTGAAAAAGTGAGATTTGGCGCGATAGCGCCCCCTCTAGGCTGACAAGAAAAAATGCATTATGGAAAAAAAATTAGTTTCTCGGAAATGGATAAAATTCGGCACAAAAATAGCTGATGGCATCCCGATCCAAAAAGCCAATGAGACCCATACCGTATTTTGTATGGTGTTGCCATGGTGACGCCCGAGGCCCACCATGTTAATCTAATGGGACTGAAACACAAATCTCACATTATACACAATTACAGCGCGTTAGCGCCCCCTGTAAGGAGCTTGTGGACAGTAGTCATTGAAATACGGCCCGTCAAGGCCGTCTGATGCTGCTTGTGAAATAAAAAAGATTTGGGGTGCGCGCTGGCGCCCTCTGCAGGTTGGAGCCATCATTCACATGAAGACGCTAAAAATGTCGTTTTGATGTTTACTCAAAGATTAATGACTCATCAGGGCAATACAATGTAGTGTGTGTGCAATGGAGGCACTAAGGGAGGCCTCCATTACATGGTTGCTAGGCGACCAACAGGTGGTCGGCCATTTTGGGAACAATCGAGTAATCAGCGCCGAAGGCGCCATTTCTCGCATTTGCTCTTTTATAATCTCGACCTAGGGTGGCAGCGACGTTATAACCACATAGGGCGCGGCAGCGCCTCCCGGTTATTGCGGCGGCGTGCGTCAACCGGCGTCTACCGGCCCATGAGACCCGCGAGGGCCTCTCGATGCCGCTTGCGGCTTTAATTTTAATGTTTCTTTTTTTTTCTTTTTTTGTGAAAATGTAAATGTAATGATGTAAATAAAATGCACTGTAATTAATAGCTCAAATAAGAATACCCAGATTATTATTGCTATCTGTCATACAGATAGGAACAAGTCAAGGCAGCGCATATCCGCAAAGATCGCAAAAAAAACAAACCTGAAGTTAACAGAGGCAATTAAAGAGTACAACAATTTGGTTGATGAGCAAGACGCCATTCCCTCTGATGTGCTCTCAGTAGATTGTGCGGTGTGGCCAAGGGACAGAGGTGAGAAATTCTCCTTTTTTATTATTTTGAGTTATGTATGTTTTTGACTTACCCAATAAATGTTCCATTTCATGTATACAGCTTCAGGTGTTCCCATTAAAGCCAAACAAGAGGTCTTTGACAAGGCCATGCTCCCTCAAAGGCTGCATGAGGAAGAAGGCCTTCTTTTGAAGGAGATGAGCCAACACTGGCAGTCCTTGAGGAGCCTTCCAAAGGCTCTAAAGGAAAAGCTCTGTGGTAGATTTGTTTTTGTCTTTTATATAAACGTATAGACTTAAGCTGATAATGTAAAGACAAAGTAACATATCATTTATATTTTCTTCTGTCTTATCAAAATATTCAAATTTAGAGAAAGACTATTATTCAGATTTCTGATACTTATTCTATTCCTTTTTGTAGATTTTGTATTGCATACGTCTGATATTACTGTAAATAAAAGCATTATAACTTATCTGAACTACCTGTTAACTACCTACCTTAAATCTGTTATGTTTTCAGAATACTTTAACACACAATTGTATAATAATATATTGTAAAAATGCAGCGTAGTAACAGAACAATTTTGCTTTTGCTCTAAAAACATGTACAATAGGCCTGGATGTATGATATGTGTGTGTGCATGTTGGAGGTCAGAGGCACAGATGTGTGCAGTCGCGACAGTGTTTCTGTCGGTCTCCCCCAGGGGAAACTGAACACCACTGAGTATGGGGCGAATGCAAGGCCGTGGGAACCCAGGGTGCTGAAGGTGCTGCAGCACCCCCTGGTGGATAGTTTCTCTATTGTAAGTAATATTGGTAAATGGGAAATAAGCACAGAAAAAGCGTTTTTGGGGGAAATCTTGTCCCTCAGCACCCCAAAATATGTTCCCACGGCTCTGGGTGAATGTGCCATTGTCTCATGTAAAGCGCTTTGAGAGCGGCACTATATAAATTAAGTTCTTCTTCTGTTATGCATTTATTTATTCATTCACTTCATCAATTTACGAAATGTTTTCCTTCAATTGTTGAAGTTACTGAATTCTAAAAACCACCAAAAGAAAAAGTTACGTATTCTGAATACAGTTACAGTTACAGTCAAATCTTGTTCACAAGTGAACAAGATTTGACTTTAATTGGACCAATTCTGGTTCGAGGAAACTCTCAAAAACAAGATAAAAACTACGCCAAACTAAAGGCATGGACACACTAACCCGACGTTGGTCACACGGAGTCAGCGGAAGGTCTTGCAGCGTCCTTTGGTTTGTGCTGGAAGTCTTTCTCAAAGCAGCACTCTGATTGAAAATACGTTTAACTCTGGAAAACAATTTATAACTCTTTTATTATCACAAATAATTAGGTGTGACGAGTCTGGCCAGGTCTGGGAGTTCTTCGGAGGAAAGGGACAGGTTTATATGGTGTGACGCTGGCACAAAGCCATGCAGTGCCCCGACCCTACACTGAGGACACCACGACAGGTGAGTTTAATTTCACCATTAACGTTAGCCTATAATAATCCTTGAAATCAAGCTTTACCTTGGTAAACATTGATAGTTAATGTCTGATCACTCTCGAGCACTTGTCAAATTATAAAAAGTCAACTCCAGAAAACGATTACTCAAAACCTGTCTGTATTTGAGTGACATTTTTTTAACCGATATAAGATTTACAGTTTTATGAAACAAATGTCCAAAATGTAGTATGTCAACAGCTATAGATTAGCCCCCCCATTAATATGAAATATTCTCGGTTTTGAAGACACATCAGGGAGTGTGGAGGAGGAGATGGCTGACGACTCTGTGCCTTCTACAAGTGCCATACAAACCAGGCCATCAGTGGGAATGCAGAGGAGAAGGAAGTCTGATGATGCTGGTGGAGTCATCACGGCCTTTATTGATGAACAGAAGAGACAACAGCCAGAGTTCCTGGAGTCTGAAGAGCAGCGCCATCGTCAATGCGGTCAACGCGTGTTTCAAGTTTCATTCCATGTTCTTTACGTCTATCAAAACCTGTAATTCACATTTACACAAGTTTTTTTTTGTCTTTTTTATTGACCTGTTAATTTATTCTTGTTTAATCAGTTTTGGCAATAAAAATGATCAATTTACAATAATGCTGTTCTTAAATCATCATTTAATACAAATGATTGCATATTGTTGAACAAAATAGCGAGAAGAATGCAGTTTAATTGAGACATGCGTGCATAACAAAATAATATTTTTTTAATGTTTTACTGAAAGTGTTAGGTTTTGCAGATGTAGACCCCAAAGCGGAGGCACTTGAAAATTAAAGTATTTATTTACAAAACGGAGGTAGCTGAGAAGACGGGGGAGGCTGGCAGCAGGCGGAGACAGGATCAGCGGACAACTTCTGTTTGCAGTCGAGGCAACCTAGAGCACAGGATGGAACTGGTGAAAAAATAAATCCAAAATACACCAGGACAAAAAACAGGTCAGGCTTCTACCACAGGAGACGGAATGATCTGGCAGTGAAGGGAGGACTGAGCAGAGGACTTGAAGACCAGTTCCTCATCAAGTCCAGGCGTGCCTCGTTGCTGCGGTCCCAGCCACGCCCCCGTCTTCTGCCAGCTCTACACAGAGGTGAGAGAGAGAAAAAACACAACACAACAGAGGGGAACAAAACACCAACCCTGACAGAAAGTTCACACACAAGTAACAGACAACTTTGGCGTGAAAGCAAAATGATACATGATTCTGTTATTTTTTTTAAATCGAAAAGTAAAAAGTGGGGCGTGCATAAGTATTCATACAGCATTTTCTGAGTGCATTAAATTGCCTTTATAACATTCCTAATGACTGCAGAATGTTCACTTGCCCTAACCATTAAATAGAGGCCACCTGTGTGTAATCTACTCTCAGTATAATTCCAGCTGTTCTGTGAGGGCCTCAGAGCTATGGTCAGAGTGTATTGTTCACTAAACAACATCATGAAGGCCAAGGAGCTCACCAGAGAGGTCAGGGATAAAGCTGTGGAGAAGTTTAAAGCAGCGTTAAGTTATACAAACATTTCCCAAGATTTGAACATCTCACGGAGCACTGTTCAATCCATCATTCGGAAATGGAAAGAGTATAGCACCACTGTGAACTTACCAAGACACGGCCGTCCACCTAAACTAACAGACCGAACAAGGAGAGCACTGGTCAGAAATGCAACCAAGTGCCCCAAGATAACTCTGGAGGAGCTGGGACGTCCTGCCGCTGAGCTGGGGGAATCTGTACATGGGACAACTATAAGTCGTACTCTACACAAATCTGGCCTTCATGGACGAGTGGCAAGAAGAAAGCCATTATTGAAAGGAGGCCATAAGAAATCCCGTTTGAAGTTTGCTAGAAGTCATATGGAGGACACAGCTACCATGTGGAAGAAGGTGCTTTGGTCAGATGAGACAAAAATTTAACTTTTTGGCCCAAATGCAAAACGTTATGTATGGAGCAAACCTAACACTGCTCATCGTCCTGAGTGCACCATCCCCAGTGTCAAATATGGTGGGGGGAGCATCATGCTATGGGGCTGCTTTTCCTCAGCGGGGACTGGGAAGATTGTAAGAATAGTTGGGAAGATGGATGGAGCCAAATACAGAGACATTTTGGAGGAAAACCTGCTGGAGTCAGCAAGAGAATTGAGGCTGGGGCGGAGATTCACCTTCCAGCAGGACAATGACCCTAAACACAAAGCTACATCTACAATGGAATGGTTTCAAAACAAACATATGAATGTGTTAGAATGGCCCAGTCAAAGTCCTGACCTAAATCCTATTGAACATCTGTGGAAAGACCTGAAAACTGCTGTTCACAAACGCTCTCCTTCTAATGTGACAGAGCTTGAGTTGTTTTGTAAAGAGGAATGGGCTAAAATGTCAGTCTCTACATGTGCAAACCTTGTAGAGTCAAACCCCAGAAGACTTGCTGCTGTTATTGCAGCAAAAGGGGGTTCCACAAAGTATTAAGTCATGCTGTATGAATACTTGTGCACGCCCCACTTTTCACTTTTCTATCATGTATCATTTTGCTTTCACTTCACAGCTGTCTGTTACTTGTGTGTGAACTTTCAGTAAAAAATTCAAAATAAAATATTTATGTTTAGGGTTGTAAACATGACAAAATGTGCAAAAGTTCAAGGTGAGCACCATTTGTGCCCGGCTGAGACGGTTGTTGAATGTGGCCTGTGCTGGTGTGGTGGTCGCAGACTATGACTTCATTACCTAGGAAAGCAGGGGGTATGCAGCATCTCCAAGAATCACAATTGGAACCTCGACTTCACCAAACCTCTCTGTTGTATTGGCATTTCTCATACATCATGTACTCTTCCAGGCCAGCCCACAGTGATGTCCCAAAACCGCAGTTGATGGTCCACTACTCCCTGCAGGATGATGGAGTGAAACCCCTTCCTGTTGTTATAGTCCCCAGGGCTTTCAGAAGGGGCCAACATGCCGCTGTGAGGGCCATCCATTGCTCCTGCACACTGTGGGAAACCCCAGCGGCCACGGAATCCCTGGATGATGGCTCTGAGTTCAGGGTCAGAGGCGATGACAGAGGCAACATGATTAACAACCATGACAGTGGTGGACTGACCAATGCCGAATAATTGGGAGATGGTGCGGAATTCTAGCCTGGTGAGACCAGAATGATTCCCCTCTGTATTTTTTTATCCAGCCGGGGATCAGTCTGGTCACCCAGTCAACGCTCGCGCCTTCCGCAAAATTAATCCGTTCACGTCCAATCTGAATCGTTTATTTGCCGTGACGTGTTGTTAGCAACGTCACTCACGGGACGCGGAAGTCCCTCAATAACAATCTACGAACGATGCACGAAAGAGAGAAAGCGTGTCTCTAGTCGGCGGTAAATGACCAAAAAACACATCGACAGTAGGTGAGTTTCGTTATTCATAATCCTGCGCAAATATTAACGCCAAACCGCTAATAACACCACATCAACAGCAGACGCCCGCCCTTCGCTGATTGGTTTACTCCACTTCCTGTTTGCTTGCGTATCTACCGCTGTGGGAAATGGATTCGACGCAGGGGTGACCAGACTCACCGGCTGGTACAGCGGTGAGTCTGGATTTTTCCAGGCTAGCGGAATTCAACATTGGTCGCAAGTCTCCAAATACAAACTGCAACACGCTGTTCCAAAGAGAGAGCCTTGCGGAATCGTGAATCCTGTTTCTACAGGTGTGGTCTGAGCGCACAGCGCCCTGAATGTGTTTTTTCTCATCCTGAAATTCAGATGCCAGTCTGTCCAGTCTGTCCAGTGAGTCCACCATCCATGGGATCTGTTCCTCATCCAGATGATCCTGCACAACAAAGAATAAATGAAAACCATTGTAATAATATTGCCTATTTTGGCAATATATTGTATTTAAACGGCGTTTTATTAATTATTAGACACAATTAGATGAGGTATAGGTATATATTCTCCTTAATTTATACAATACCACTAGAAGGCAGGCAGGTCGAAAGTGAGAACAATTTGTTACACGTGGCCATTCAGGTAGATACAAAGTAGTGTTCATTTTGGAAACTACAATAGCCCTTAAATCCCATCCATTTGAGAGGGCACAAATAAATGTGTAAACTTGCAGTTACATGCTATCTGTCTACATCATAATGTTATTAGATTGTTCAACTATGCAATCCTAGTTTGATGATAGGGATTAATATTTAAAAATCTATGACAAGAAAACGGCTTGCAGTGCTGACATGCTTATAAACTATAGTACACTCTGAAGTGTGTGGTTTATTTTCTTACCGTTTTGACGAGAACAAGACAGCTGTTGACGCATCGAAAGTTTCTCTCATAATTAATTTGCTCCCTTCTGAAAAACCTCCTGATGCGTCTGTGTCGAGCATTGTTTCAAAGTCAGAGGCAAGGCAGTTGACTTCACCATCTTCGCCTCGCTCAACAATCAGCTGTTAATGTTGTGTAGTTCTGAACGCCGCTTGCGTCATGACGTAATCGAGCTATGGCTCGGGCCGATCAGGGCATCCAAACCTTTCCTCAAATGAGCTAAAGCTCGGCACAGTTCGGATGTTAAGTGGAGTCATCTTCACAGGGCGACCACTCCTTGGAAGTGAAGCAACAGCCAAACTGTCTCCATTTACAGACAATTATTCTAACCAAACACATCAAGACTTTTAGAGATAGTTTTGTAGCCATGTCCAGCTTACAAAATCACAATTCTTGATCATAGGTCTTCAGAGAGCTCTTTTAAGTGAGGCATGGTGCACATCAGACAATGCTTCTCAATAAGGGACCATTCTTAACTAGTGTGTGTGTGTCAGTGCTCAGGGCAGCTTTAAGCCACACCTCAGTGATTGGACTTCAGGTTGGCTCACACCTGACTCTGAACGTCTGCACAAATGTGACCAGTCACTAGAATCAGGGACACAAGTCGGTTCTGGGGCATTTTGAGCTTTTCACAGATTGTTAAAGTGTATCTCCAAGCTTTCCAACGATGTGTAACACATGGAAATCTGATCATATTTGGAGACATAGCCGCGATTTGAAGCTATTACTTTAAAAAAGACTGCTGTACTACTTTTGTAATGCACAAACACTCTCATACACATGAGGAAAAGGCCGACATCGCGACATTCGCCGCGCGTGATCGCATTGTTTACGCTTCACTGCACAAACCCAGCCTAACTTTATCAGGCCATTTCAATCCTCTTCGGTATAAATGTTGCCTCAGACCTTCCTTTCAACTTCGTCCCATTTGGTTACAGATCCAAAAAACCTTTGTTCCAAAAAACTTTGGAACGAACCTGCTTCATTCAAAGAACCGTGTTTGTTCCCATGCTATAAAAAATGGGATTCACAAAAAATGCAAGGAAAACAATCTGAAGATAATAATTACACTGAACAAAAGTATAGATCAATTTCTCTCAAATATTGTTCACAAAACCTTCTCGATCTGTTAGGGAGCACTTCTCCATCCCCCTCTGATAAGCTGTGGCATATCAAGATGCTGATTAGAAGCATGAATATTGCAGGTGTGTCTTAAGCTGTCTACAATAAAAGGACACTCTGCAATGATCCGTTTTGCTTGATCAGAATCAGAATAGGTTTATTGCCATTGTTTCAGAACAGGTTCACAAACTAGGAATTTGTCTCGGTGTAAACGTGCGACATAAAACATATAACACAGAATTAGGATAAAAAATAAGCTAAGAACGTTAAACTATAAGGCTGTAGGGGCATGCATTAAAAAATATTAAATAAATAAGATAAAATAAAGTGACGTGTGGTAAGATAACAACAATTTGACATTGAACAACAGCGGGATTGTATTTACAGATGTGTAGCATATAAAGTGATATTAAGTGTTATAAAGTGATGAGTGATAGCAGCGGGTCTAAGTGTGGACACACCGCACAGTGCAACAGAGCAGAAACATCCATGAGTCTGTGACTGAGCTACAGAGACTTGTTATTGTTCATGAGTCTGATGGCGGAGGGGAAAAAACTGTTCAAGTGGCGGGAGGTGTGGGTCTGGATAGACCGTAGCCTCCTGCCTGAGGGGAGAGGGGTGAATAGTCCGTGTCCAGGGTGAGAAGGGTCAGCTGTGATCCGACCCACACGCCTCCGGGTCCTGGAGGTGAACAGGTCCTGGAGAGATGGGAGCTCACAGCCAATCACCTTCTCTGCAGCACGCACAATGCGCTGCAGTCGATGCTTGTCCCGTTCTGTAGCGCCGGGGAACCACACGGTGATGGAGGAGGTGAGGATGGACCACACGGTGATGGAGGAGGTGAGGATGGACCACACGGTGATGGAGGAGGTGAGGATGGACCACACGGTGATTGAGGAGGTGAGGATGGACCACACGGTGATGGAGGAGGTGAGGATGGACCACACGGTGATGGAGGAGGTGAGGATGGACCACACGGTGATTGAGGAGGTGAGGATGGACCACACGGTGATGGAGGAGGTGAGGATGGACTCGATGATGGCCGTGTAGAACTGCACCAGCATCTTGGTTGGCAGCTTGAGTTTCTTCAGCTGCCGCAGGAAGAACATCCTCTGCTGGGCCTTCTTGATGAGGAAGCTGATGGTTGGCTCCCATTTGAGGTCCTGGGTGATGGTGGTGCCCAGGAAACGGAAGGAGTCCACAATGGAAATGGGGGTGGGAGAGTCTGTCAGGGCGAGGGGGGATGGTGGGGCTGTGTCTTTCCTAAAGTCCACGATCATCTCCACTGTCTTCTGGGCGTTCAGCTCCAGGTTAATGTGGCTGCACCAGGACGCCAGCCGTTCCACCTCTCTCCTGTAGGCGGACTCATCACCGTCCGAGATGAGCCCGATGAGGGTGGTGTCGTCCGCAAACTTGATCAGTTTTACGGACTGGTGACTGGAGGTGCAGCAGTTTGTATACAGGGAGAAGAGCCAGGGGGAAAGTTCACAGCCCTGAGGAGTTCCAGTGTTTGTAGTCCGAGTGTCCGAGACGATCTTCCCCAGCCGTACGTGCTGTCTCCGGTCCGTCAGGAAGTCAGTGATCCACCTGCAGAGGGAGTCGGGCACGCTGAGCTGGTAGAGCTTGTCTCGTAGCAGTTCAGGGAGGATGGTGTTGAAGGCAGAGCTGAAGTCCACAAACAGGATCCTGGCGTAGGTTCCTGGTGAGTCCAGATGCTCCAGGGTGAAGTGGAGGGCCAGATTGACTGCGTCGTCCACAGACCTGTTGGCTCTGTAGGTGAACTGCAGCGGGTCCAGGAGGGGGCGGTGATGTCCTTGAGGTGGGGCAGGACCAAGCGCTCAAAAGACTTCATGACCACAGACGTCAGCGCCACCGGCCTGTAGTCATTAAGTCCTGTGATCCGTGGTTTCTTAGGGACAGGGACGATGGTGGATGTTTTGAAGCAGGACGGCACGTGGACTGACTCCAGGGAGGTGTGGGTTGATTGGATCTGGTGTGAGCTCCATTTGCCTCAGCAGCTCATCTCCTTCATATAGATGATCAGTTTGTGTATGTGGACAGGCAAGGATCTGTGCTCAATTCCTGGAAGCTGAAAGCATCTAAGTTCTTGCATGGCCAGCATAGTAACTGGACATGTCGCCCATTGAGCTTGTTTGGGATGCCCTGGATCAGCGTATATCACAGCGTGTTTCAGTTCCCGCCGATAACCAGCAATCTATGTAGGTCTATAGTCTATATGGAAAATGTTTCATCATGTGTTTGTGGAAAGAAAAAAAAAGTTAAAGTAATAGTTTTGACCATATTTAAGTATTTGGTGTTAAACAGGCTTTTCAGAAATGTACGCAGAGAGCATTCTTGCCAAATTTGGCACTTGCCCCGTCACAGACAGGTAATGTGACTGTCGACAGTGCACGACACTGTCATCTTAACGAACTCTTAGCGTCAGGTTGAACACGGTGTCTCAGGCTGACAGCTTCTGTTCTGGGCTGGAACTTCACGATGGGGTTGTGAAGTCGTCGCCGCTCACGGAGATGTGCTGAAGACGTGTAACTTAGACAATTGCAGATGCGCTAAGTGAGTCACAAACACCTTTCCCTCTGACTCACTGCTCAACAGTACATGAGCTCACCACCTCAGCGCCCGAGTGAACCACAGCTCCGCTTTGTGTCTCAAATAACCTCAGCATATTGATGCATATTAAGCAAGTTAACAACAGATGTAATTCTAAAAATCCCATGAAAGGCATTTTATCAGGCTTTTATATGAAATACTTTTGAGCACCGGTTACATTACACCGCATTCCAAATTATTATGCAAACTGTATTTCAGTGTCAAAAAGGTAAAACAAAACGTTTTTCAATACCATAGATGTTACTGTGTCTCAGGGCTCTTTGAATCACTGACATCAGTCTCAGACGCCTGGAATGATAAGTTGTCAGTAAGTCCAGTTAAGGAAAAAAGTACTGAAAAAGGACGCTCCACATTATTAAGCAGACCACCATTTTCAAGCAATATGGGAAAGAAAAAGGATCTCTCTGCTGATGAAAAGTGTGAAATAGTTGAATGCCTTGGACTGGGTATGAAAACCTTTGATATTTCATGAAACATTCAGCGTAATCCTCGTACTGTTAAGAGATTTGTGGCTGATTCAGAGACACACGGGTTTGTGAAGATAAAGGCACAATAAGGACGGTTTCTGCCAGAAAAACACATCAGATTAAGAGAACAGCTGCTACAAAGCAGCAAACAGGTATTTGAAGCTGCTGGAGCCTCTGGAGTCTCCCGAACATCACGGTGTAGGACCTCCAGAGGTTTGCAGTTGTGCATAAACCTTCTATCCGGCCTCCTCTAAACTGTTGATTGAAGCTGACGAGCAGAAACGGCTGCAGTGGCTCAGAAATACATGAAGACTCATTTTCAGACAGTCTTGTTCACTGATGAGGTTGTGTAACCCTGGATGGTCAGATGGATGGAGTAGTGGATGGTTGGTGAATGGCCACCATGTCCCAACAAGGCTGTGACGTCAGCAAGGAGGGAGCGGAGTCATGTTTTGAGTCAGAATCATGAGGAGAGAGCTGGTCGGCCCCTTTAGGCTCCCTGAAGGTGTGAAAATGACCTCTGAAAAATATGTTTCTGACTGACCACTTTCTTCTATGGTACAAAAAGAAGAACCGTGCTTTGTCATACTCTGCATCATCGGCTGCTATGGGCATAAAAGGAGAGAAACTCATGATGTGGACCCATCCTCCCCTGACCTCAACCCTACTGAGAACCTTTAGAGCCTCAAGCAAAACATCTATGAGGGTGGGAGGCAGTTTTCATCCAAACAGCAACTCTGGGAGGCTATTCTGACATCCTGCAAAGAAATCCAAGCGGAAACTCTTCAAAAGTTTAATGGATTTAAGAATTTTGAAGCTCCTATCAAAGAATGGTCCTGTGTTAAAATATAATTGGACCTGTTAAGATGTTTTTGATTGAAATAGCTTTTGATTTCAGTAAACATGACCTCCTAATGCTGCAAATTCAACAAATGACCATTTTCAGTTAATTACAAGGTTTAAAATGTATTTGGAACAGTAGATTTTGAGCTTTTTTACTATATTTATTTTTCCCAGTTATCACTGGGAGGTTTTTTCAATCACATTGATATTATCCTCTAACAGTTAAAGACTTGAAAATTACACTGACTGTCATTTGAGTTGACAATTTAGAAAATCTTAGAAAAATATAATTTGCATAATAACTTGGAACGCAGTGTATGTACTGTAAGTTTGTAAATAAATTGGGTTTAATCCAGTGTTTTGCGAGCCTTTCCCAGAAAACAATTATTTCAATATTTAACGACAGAAAAAATATTTAAAGGGACTATACAGTCCCTTTATATATATATATATATTAGGGCTGAACGATTTTGAGAAATAATCTAATTGCGATTTTTTTCTTCAATATTGCGATTGCGATTAAATATGCGATTATTGTTGCAAGGTCCTCTTCTCATGTATTTTTCACCTAACACAAGCAATAAATCAGCCTGTTTCATAATAAACAATATTTGAAGTGAAAATTGCAACAAAATTGTTGCTTGACCTATTCAAAATGTGTGTGGACTGCACTTCTTAAACTGTCTGAACTTAACAGTACAGTCTATAAATAAATGCTAAATTATATAGATATTAAAAAAAAATAACTCACTGATCCAGTCAGTAACATCACCCAGACTAAAGTGCAGGAAAGTAAGAACAAACGTCTGCTTTAACTAGTTGGAAAAGTTTTAGGAAATCAAACTCCCAATTAATACAAAATAAGCTATTTAATTTATTAAATAGTACTTTATTATTTCGGCCAATCAAATCCCAGTCTGAGCTGCGACTCGTAGTTGCTTCAGATGCGTGTTATTGAAGGACACGGAGAGGCCAGATGGAGCACACGCCAAATCACAGTGGAATTAAGAGCAGCATTTTGGTTTTGGGATGTAACTTTGGACAATATGAAGAAAGAGAAGAACACTGACACAAGGAGACGGGACATGAGGTGCCAGACACAGACACGTCTCTTTGACTTGCAGTCATTTAGTGACATTTCAGCTTAAACAGCACATTTCCTCAGCAAAATAAGACATGACACGGACTCCTGCCTCGGATCCTAGTTACCAACCCTTTTCATACAGCAGTTTAGTGTTTATATCTTGCGTCTGTACGACCTACGGAGCGGATATGCGGTAGACGCAGAGGTAAATAAAGGCACATGGCACATCGCCTCCGCGGATACTTAATGGTCATGAAACGTCATTATGCTTTTGAGATAAGTTCTTTATCCACAACATTCCCAAACATAAGCCCCCTAAACTGAGCCACAAACGACTCTTTACTTTTTACAATCAGCACAGACTCACCCATATATGTCTGTGGAGGCAGAGGCGTGTGAATCCGGAGGTGAGGGAGTTTCTGTGTCATCAGAGCGTGTAGTAGCGGCGACGGAATGGCGTGATTAGCGCTGCGGCTAACGCAATGCTAACGGAGAAAAGCAATATTCCTTCGCGGTGGCTGCATGATAAAAGCTGATATTTTCACTGTACATCCACAATCTACCGCGCACCTTAACTAGACGTAAACAAAAGCACGCGACGGAGCGGACTTTGCTGCCATATCTCGTTGCTCTATTTACCTTCCAAATCGCGTGCCCTGCGATTACGAAATCGCGTTGTGTAATATCGCGATAAAATTGCAAATGCAATTAATCGTTCAGCCCTAATATATATATATATATATATATATATTTTTTTTTTTTTTTTTTTTTCCTCCGCCTACATGTTCCAGCAATGTCCTAATGTGTAGAATGAGCCCAGACCTATTCGCCACAAGTGCCTCTAAAATCCTGCACTGTCACTCAAACAGTTGTTACTTCGGGTCCGAGCTAGCCTGGCCTTAGTCATCCGTAAACTATGTCCAATTATCTTTTCCCTACATGTACGTCTGGGCTTGATCTCAGTGGCCGCGTTTCATCGGTTTAATTTCAACCATTCAGTGAGCGGGGGAGGGGGTGACGATAAGCATTTGCGCCACATTTGCTGGTTGTAGTTCAGTAATGGCGGCGGATACGAAAGTAAAATTACTGCTCAAACTACTTGAGTTAAAGTACACCATTATAACTTAAGTAAAAAAGTATAAGTAAAAACACAATCTTGTTGTGAATTGGGTGTGAAGTTGGACTTGGAGTGATTAAATTACAATCAATCTGACATGTTTTTGTTTTTAATTACTCCTTGTTTTTTCCAATGTTTGTTAGCCCACAATCAATGTGAATGTTTTCTCCTACACTATGTCTGTGTGGGAACAATAGCCTTGTGAGCCCCCATGACCACAGATTAGACAAAAACATTAAACGCATTTCTTAGGAGAGAAACTACGCGAGAAATGTTTATGGAAGCAAGTCAATTTTTTAAATGACTTGCTTATCGTTTTGACTTGCTTATTTATAACAAAATAACTTCTGACTGTTTTTAATTAAATGTGCACTATGCAACTCTATAAAAAAAATAACAATATATATATTAGAGTGTATTTGACCTTTTCAGTGATCCATTGACTGCTTGAGTAGTTAGTATAGCACCTTTTACTTAATATCCTAGTGGCCCCTTTTACTTAATATCCTAGTGGCCCCTAAGATGCTCCATGATCATTTTGTTTAGGTTTCTGGCAGATCTTCACATTTGATTGAACTATCTCCAAGGTTATGCATACATGTCATTCTGAAAACCTGACCAAAATCCTATAAACCCTGAAATGAAATTGATTGTGAAGCATCGTAGAGACCACTGGGATGGGAAGTAAATGCGCCGCAGCAATCACAGCCACTGGGTCATTAAAAGGTCAAATACGCACTAATCAACATTTTCTTTTTACATAACAAGGTGCATAGTGCACAATGGAAAGTGCAATCAATTTAACAAAAAAAAAAAAAAAACTGAAAAGTCACAGTGCAGTTTTTAACAAAGATTTATAAACATCCAAATGATTAATCCTGAATTTGGACTATCTTGTCTTTGGGTCAAAGACATTTCAGAAGGTTTTAACTTTAGTTGAAAAGTCATAAATGAGTTCATTGTTGGTAAATAAATATGCTTTTTCCTTTTCAGACCTTAACCCTTCCACAAGCCAAAGCGAGCAGAAATACACTTTCTGCCCAACTTCCCTCGAGGAGAGGATGCATCTAGCCTTGAAGAACAAAGAGAACAAATAGTGGAGGAGATTCAAAAAGTAGAAAAGAACATGACCACTGTTGGAAAACTAATGCAAACTACATTTGCCCTCCGAAGACAAAACATAGTGCTTTCTGCCGCACCAGTGAAGAACTTGCTGGAGCTTTGGCCTGCGCTTCCGTTACCATCTGAGGTAATCCAAGTCAGACAATTGTATTTTTGCTAGTACTGGAATATGATAAATGTTCTTTTATTGTAGGTGTATGCTGAATTTCAGCTGATAACTTTTCTTCTTTTCGTTCTACTCTGCGCTCGACGTGCACACCACCCGTCTGATGACTGTCAAGACAAAAGGCATCTACAACCAGCAAGACCGCTGATGCCTTGGTGGCCATTTTCAAAGTTCATGATGAGCAGGTATATATTACTGTAGTAAGGCTGCATCATTCCCTTTGTCATGACTTTCACTCAGCCCTCATAATTCCTCAAGCCTAGCTTTCTCGTGTTTGTCCTTTTTCTCCTTACTGTCTGTTTCTCACTCTACTGTCTCCTAACTATCACTCTGCTCTCTTCTTTGTCTCTCCTCACTCACACTGCTCTCTCTCCTAACTCTGCCCTAACACTCTCCCTGCTCTCACCTAACTCTCTGCTCTGCTTTTTCTTTCCCCTAACACACACTGCTTTCTTCTATTTCTCCTCTCACTCTGTTCACTTCTATTTCTCTCTCCTCACTCTCTATTACTTTCCCTTAACCCTCTCTCTGCTCTTTTTCTCACACCTAACTCTCTGCTCTCTATTTCTCCTAACACTCACTGCTCTCAACTAACTCTGTCCTATCACTCTTAACACTCTCACTCTGCCCTCTCTCCTGTCACTCTAATTTTTCTGACCTCTCCCCCCCCTAACATCTTTTCCTCGCCCCCAGATTCAACATGTCCACACATGACGCACAACCGTGCTCCAAGCTCTTCCTGCATGAAGAAACTTCAGGGTTTTTCATCACTTGTGAATGAAAAGCACTCGTAATACTTAAAGCTGAACTTGAAATTGTGCCTTTGTTTTTCAGCCCATTTTGAAGTTGCATGTATGCGTTTCCTTAAGTGTGTCTGTTGATTGTCACAGGAGGATGTGGAGGGGCCGGATCTATCCGCTACACCTGTGGCTCTACTGTCCAAAGTCAATGGTGGAGATGGCTGTCCAGTGAACTACGGAAACAAGGTCTCTATAGTCTTGGAGGGTCAAGAGATTGTAACATTACCAGGAAGGTTTCTGGAAAGTTTCTTAATGTTTGGACTGATGAACGCATTACACCGTAGCTATCCCAAACAGCTGAAGCTTACCTTTTAATTTTGTGCAGCAAATATTTCCAGGGTGCTGGAGAGGAGGATCCGGCCAATAGTCGAACCTCGGATTCAGGAGGAACAATGCGGTTTTCGTCCTGGTCGTGGAACACTGGACCAGCTCTATACCCTTCATCGGGTGCTCGAGGGTTTGTGGGAGTTCGCCCAACCAGTCCACATGTGCTTTGTGGACCTGGAGAAAGCGTTCGACCGTGTCCCTCGTGGTGCCCTGTGGGGGGTGCTCCGGGAGTATGGGGTACGGGGCCCTTTACTAAGGGCTGTCCGTTCCCTGTATGACCGTAGCAGGAGCTTGGTTCGCATTGCCGGCAGTAAGTCAGACCTGTTCCCGGTGCGTGTTGGGCTCCGCCAGGGCTGCCCTTTGTCACCGGTTCTGTTCATTACTTTTATGGACAGAATTTCTAGGCGCAGCCAGGGGCCGGAGGGTGTCCGGTTTGGGAACCTCAGAATCTCATCTCTGCTGTTTGCAGATGATGTTGTTCTGTTGGCTCCCTCAAATCAGGACCTCCAGCGCGCACTGGGGCGGTTTGCAGCCGAGTGTGAAGCGGCCGGGATGAGGATCAGCACCTCCAAATCTGAGGCCATGGTTCTCCACCGGAAAAAGGTGGCTTCCCCGCTTCAGGTCGGTGGGGTGTCCTTGCCTCAAGTGGAGGAGTTCAAGTATCTCGGGGTCGTGTTCACGAGTGAGGGACGGATGGAGCGGGAGATCGATAGACGGATCGGTGCGGCGTCAGCAGTGATGCGGTCGCTGTATCGGACTGTTGTGGTGAAGAGGGAGCTGAGTCAGGGGGCAAAGCTCTCGATTTACCGATCGATCTACGTTCCCACCCTCACCTATGGTCATGAGATTTGGGTAATGACCGAAAGGACAAGATCGCGAATACAAGCGGCCGAAATGAGTTTCCTTCGCAGGGTGGCTGGGCGCACCCTTCGAGATCGGGTGAGGAGCTCAGTTACCCGGGAGGAGCTCGGACTCGAGCCGCTACTCCTCCACGTCGAAAGGAGCCAGCTGAGGTGGCTAGGGCATCTGTATCGGATGCCTCCTGGTCGCCTCCCTCGGGAGGTGTTCCAGGCATGTCCTATTGGGAGGAGGCCTCGTGGAAGGCCCAGGACACGCTGGTGGGACTATGTCTCCGTGCTGGCCTGGTGTCGCCTCGGGGTCCCCCCAGAACAGCTGGAAGAGGTGTGCGTGGATCGGGAAGTCAGGGCATCTCTGCTGAGACTGCTGCCCCCGCGACCCGGCCCCGGATAAAGCGGAAGAAAATGGATGGATGGATGGATATTTCTGGGGCTTGAGGATGGTAAAGCTTTCCCCCAGACTGTAGACTTTACAAAACAAGTTGACAATGTAACAATGCTAAGATGTATGACCTAATGTCGTCTGACAGTTTTGTGTCTGCTAACTTTCGTTTTTCATGAACTGTCACTTAAAAAAAGTGTAAAAAAAAAAAGTGTTTCCAAAGAGAGTGTGGTACAAATAAAAATGTAAGTTTAAAGTCTTTTTCACTTATTTAAAGTTTAATTACAAATTTGAAGTGCTTTGTTAAACTGAAGAATTGATGAATGTATCTTTAATTAAATAGTAATTAAAAAAATTTAGGTAAACGGTTGCCTAGCTTTTTTTAAGTTTGTAGTCTTTATTTTTTTGATTACTGTGAAATTTTAGAAGCAAATAAATGGTACTTAAAATCTTGAATTACAAAATTACGAAAATATAATTTACACATATTTACATTTTTGGGTTTGTAAAATTTGATTTTTTAAGTAACTAATAGTTTAATAAATTAAAAAAAATATGTACTGCTTCCTTAATCTTTTTAATTTAGAGCAATCAAACATTTTAAGACTATAAACTTAAAAAAAGTTAGGCAACCGTTTACCTCAAATTTTTTAATTACTGCTAAATTGTTCGGGTTTACAGTGTATGATAGAGTTATGATAGAGTTATGATAGAGCTATGATAGAGCTATGATAGAGTTATGATAGAGCTATGATAGAGTTATGATAGAGCTATGATAGAGCTATGATAGAGTTATGATAGAGCTATGATAGAGTTATGATAGAGCTATGACAGAGTTATGATAGACCTATAATAGAGTTATGATAGAGCTATGATAGAGCTATGATAGAGCTATGATAGAGTTATGATAGAGCTATGATAGAGCTATGATAGAGTTATGATAGAGCTATGATAGAGTTATGATAGAGCTATGATAGAGCTATGATAGAGCTATGATAGAGTTATGATAAAGTTATGATAGAGTTATGATAGAGCTATGATAGAGTTATGATAGAGCTATGATAGAGCTATGATAGAGTTATGATAGAGCTATGACAGAGTTATGACAGAGTTATGATAGAGCTATGATAGAGTTATGATAGAGCTATGATAGAGTTATGATAGAGTTATGATAGAGCTATGATAGAGTTATGATAAAGTTATGATAGAGCTATGATAGAGTTATGATAAAGTTATGATAGAGCTATGATAGAGTTATGATAGAGCTATGACAGAGTTATGACAGAGTTATGATAGAGCTATGATAGAGTTATGATAGAGCTATGACAGAGTTATGACAGAGTTATGATAGAGCTATGATAGAGTTATGATAGAGCTGTGATAGAGTTATGATAGAGTTATGATAGAGCTATGATAGAGTTATGATAAAGTTATGATAGAGCTATGATAGAGTCATGATAGAGCTATGACAGAGTTATGATAGAGTTATGATAGAGTTATGACAGAGTTATGATAGAGTTATGATAGAGCTATGATAGAGTTATGATAGAGCTATGACAGAGTTATGATAGAGCTTTGATAGAGTTATGATAGAGCTATGACAAAGTTATGATAGAGCTATGATAGAGTTATGATAGAGTTATGATAGAGCTATGATAGAGCTATGATAGAGTTATGATAAAGTTATGATAGAGCTATGATAGAGTTATGATAGAGCTATGATAGAGCTATGATAGAGTTATGATAGAGTTATGATAGAGCTATGATAGAGCTATGATAGAGTTATGATAGAGCTATAGAGCTATGATAGAGTTATGATAGAGCTATGATAGAGCTATGATAGGGTTATGATAGAGCTATGATACAGTTATGATAGAGCTATGATAGAGCTATGATAGAGTTATGATAGAGCTATGATAGGGTTATGATAGAGCTATGATAGAGTTATGATAGAGTTATGATAGAGCTATGATAGGGTTATGATAGAGTTATGATAGAGCTATGATAGAGTTATGATAGAGTTATGATAGAGCTATGATAGAGTTATGATAGAGCTATGATAGAGTTATGATAGAGCTATGATAGAGCTATGATAGAGCTATGATAGAGTTATGATAAAGTTATGATAGAGCTATGACAGAGTTATGATAGAGCTATGATAGAGTTATGATAGAGTTATGATAGAGTTATGATAGAGCTATGATAGAGTTATGATAGAGTTATGATAGAGCTATGACAGAGTTATGATAGAGCTATGATAGAGTTATGATAGAGTTATGATAGAGTTATGATAGAGCTATGATAGAGCTATGATAGAGTTATGATAGAGCTATGATAGAGTTATGATAGAGCTATGATAGAGCTATGATAGAGTTATGATAGAGCTATGATAGAGTTATGATAGAGCTATGATAGAGTTATGATAAAGTTATGATAGAGCTATGACAGAGTTATGATAGAGCTATGATAGAGTTATGATAGAGCTATGATAGAGTTATGATAGAGCTATGATAGAGCTATGATACAGTTATGATAGAGCTATGATAGAGCTATGATAGAGTTATGATAGAGTTATGATACAGTTATGATAGAGCTATGATAGAGTTATGATACAGTTATGATAGAGTTATGATAGAGCTATGATAGAGTTATGATAGAGCTATGATAGGGTTATGATAGAGCTATGATAGAGTTATGATAGAGCTATGATAGAGTTATGATACAGTTATGATAGAGTTATGATAGAGCTATGATAGAGTTATGATAGAGCTATGATACAGTTATGATAGAGCTATGATAGAGCTATGATAGAGTTATGATAGAGCTATGATAGAGCTATGATAGAGTTATGATAGAGCTATGATAGAGCTATGATAGAGCTATGATAGAGTTATGATAGAGTTATGATAGAGCTAAGATAGAGCTATGATAGAGTTATGATAGAGCTATGATAGAGTTATGATAGAGCTATGATAGGGTTATGATAGAGTTATTATAGAGCTATGATAGAGTTATGATAGAGTTATGATAGAGCTATGATAGAGTTATGATAGAGCTATGATAGAGTTATGATAGAGCTATGATAGAGTTATGATAGAGCTATGACAGAGTTATGATAGAGCTATGATAGAGTTATGATAGTGCTATGATAGAGCTATGATAGAGTTATGATAAAGTTATGATAGAGCTATGACAGAGTTATGATAGAGCTATGATAGAGTTATGATAGAGTTATGATAGAGTTATGATAGAGCTATGATAGAGTTATGATAGAGTTATGATAGAGCTATGACAGAGTTATGATAGAGCTATGATAGAGTTATGATAGAGTTATGATAGAGTTATGATAGAGCTATGATAGAGCTATGATAGAGCTATGATAGAGTTATGATAGAGCTATGATAGAGTTATGATAGAGCTATGATAGAGCTATGATAGAGTTATGATAGAGCTATGATAGAGTTATGATAGAGCTATGATAGAGTTATGATAAAGTTATGATAGAGCTATGACAGAGTTATGATAGAGCTATGATAGAGTTATGATAGAGTTATGATAGAGTTATGATAGAGCTATGATAGAGTTATGATAGAGTTATGATAGAGCTATGACAGAGTTATGACAGAGCTATGATAGAGCTATGATAGAGTTATGATAGAGCTATGATAGAGCTATGATAGAGTTATGATAAAGTTATGATAGAGCTATGATAGAGCTATGATAGAGTTATGATAAAGTTATGATAGAGTTATGATAGAGCTATGATAGAGCTATGATAGAGCTATGACAGAGTTATGACAGAGTTATGATAGAGCTATGATAGAGTTATGATAGAGTTATGATAGAGCTATGATAGAGTTATGATAGAGCTATGACAGAGTTACGATAGAGCTATGATAGAGTTATGATAGAGCTATGACAGAGTTATGATAGAGCTATGATAGAGTTATGATAGAGTTATGATAGAGCTATGATAGAGCTATGATAGAGTTATGATAAAGTTATGATAGAGCTATGATAGAGTTATGATAGAGCTATGATAGAGCTATGATAGAGCTATGATAGAGCTTTGATAGAGCTATGATAGAGTTATGATAGAGCTATGATAGAGTTATGATAGAGCTATGACAGAGTTATGATAGAGTTATGATAGAGTTATGAAAGAGTTATGATAGAGTTATGATAGAGCTATGATAGAGTTATGATAGAGCTTTGATAGAGCTATGACAGTTATGATAGAGTTATGATAGAGCTATGATAGAGCTATGATAGAGCTATGATAGTTATGATAGAGTTATGATAGAGCTATGATAGAGCTTTGATAGAGTTATGATAGAGCTATAATAGAGTTATGATAGAGTTATGATAGAGCTATGATAGAGTTATGATAGAGCTATGATAGAGTTATGATAGAGCTATGACAGAGTTATGATAGAGTTATGATAGAGTTATAATAGAGCTATGATAGAGTTATGATAGAGTTATAATAGAGTTATGATAGAGTTATGATAGAGCTATGATAGAGTTATGATAGAGCTATGATAGAGTTATGATAGAGCTATGATAGAGTTATGATAGAGTTATGATAGAGCTATGATAGGGTTATGATAGAGCTATGATAGAGTTATGATAGAGCTATGATAGAGTTATGATAGAGCTATGATAGGGTTATGATAGAGCTATGATAGAGTTATGATAGAGCTATGATAGAGTTATGATAGAGCTATGATACAGTTATGATAGAGCTATGATAGAGCTATGATAGAGTTATGATAGAGTTATGATACAGTTATGATAGAGCTATGATAGAGTTATGATACAGTTATGATAGAGTTATGATAGAGCTATGATAGAGTTATGATAGAGCTATGATAGAGTTATGATAGAGCTATGATACAGTTATGATAGAGCTATGATAGAGCTATGATAGAGTTATGATAGAGTTATGATAGAGCTATGATAGAGTTATGATAGAGCTATGATAGAGCTATGATAAAGTTATGATAGAGCTATGACAGAGTTATGATAGAGCTATGATAGAGTTATGATAGAGTTATGATAGAGCTATGATAGAGTTATGATAGAGTTATGATAGAGCTATGACAGAGTTATGATAGAGCTATGATAGAGTTATGATAGAGTTATGATAGAGCTATGATAGAGCTATGATAGAGTTATGATAGAGCTATGATAGAGTTATGATAGAGCTATGATAGAGTTATGATAGAGTTATGATAGAGCTATGATAGAGCTATGATAGAGCTATGATAGAGTTATGATAGAGCTATGATAGAGTTATGATAGAGTTATGATAGAGTTATGATAAAGTTATGATAGAGCTATGATAGAGTTATGATAGAGCTATGATAGAGTTATGATAGAGCTATGATAGAGTTATGATAGAGCTATGATAGAGCTATGATACAGTTATGATAGAGCTATGATAGAGCTATGATAGAGTTATGATAGAGCTATGACAGAGTTATGATAGAGTTATGATAGAGTTATGATAGATTTATGATAGAGCTTTGATAGAGCTATGATAGAGTTATGATAAAGTTATGATAGAGCTATGATAGAGTTATGATAGAGCTATGACAGAGTTATGATAGAGTTATGATAGAGTTATGATAGAGCTATGATAGAGTTATGATAGAGCTTTGATAGAGCTATGACAGTTATGATAGAGTTATGATAGAGTTATGATAGAGCTATGATAGAGCTATGATAGAGCTATGATAGTTATGATAGAGTTATGATAGAGTTATGATAGAGCTATGATAGAGCTTTGATAGAGTTATGATAGAGCTATGATAGAGTTATGATAGAGTTATGATAGAGCTATGATAGAGTTATGATAGAGCTATGATAGAGTTATGATAGAGCTATGACAGAGTTATGATAGAGTTATGATAGAGTTATAATAGAGCTATGATAGAGTTATGATAGAGTTATAATAGTTATGATAGAGTTATGATAGAGCTATGATAGAGTTATGATAGAGCTATGATAGAGTTATGATAGAGCTATGATAGAGTTATGATAGAGTTATGATAGAGCTATGATAGAGTTATGATAGAGTTATGACAGAGTTATGATAGAGTTATGATAGAGCTATGATAGAGTTATGATAGAGCTTTGATAGAGCTATGACAGTTATGATAGAGTTATGATAGAGCTATGATAGAGCTATGATAGAGCTATGATAGTTATGATAGAGTTATGATAGAGTTATGATAGAGCTATGATAGAGCTATGATAGAGTTATGATAGAGCTATGATAGAGTTATGATAGAGCTATGATAGAGTTATGATAGAGCTATGATAGAGTTATGATAGAGCTATGACAGAGTTATGATAGAGTTATGATAGAGTTATAATAGAGCTATGATAGAGTTATGATAGAGTTATAATAGAGTTATGATAGAGTTATGATAGAGCTATGATAGAGTTATGATAGAGCTATGATAGAGTTATGATAGAGCTATGATAGAGTTATGATAGAGTTATGATAGAGCTATGATAGATTTATGATAGAGCTATGATAGGGTTATGATAGAGCTATGATAGAGTTATGATAGAGCTATGATAGAGTTATGATAGAGCTATGATACAGTTATGATAGAGCTATGATAGAGCTATGATAGAGTTATGATAGAGTTATGATACAGTTATGATAGAGCTATGATAGAGTTATGATACAGTTATGATAGAGTTATGATAGAGCTATGATAGAGTTATGATAGAGCTATGATAGAGTTATGATAGAGCTATGATACAGTTATGATAGAGCTATGATAGAGCTATGATAGAGTTATGATAGAGTTATGATAGAGCTATGATAGAGTTATGATAGAGCTATGATAGAGCTATGATAAAGTTATGATAGAGCTATGACAGAGTTATGATAGAGCTATGATAGAGTTATGATAGAGTTATGATAGAGCTATGATAGAGTTATGATAGAGTTATGATAGAGCTATGACAGAGTTATGATAGAGCTATGATAGAGTTATGATAGAGTTATGATAGAGCTATGATAGAGCTATGATAGAGTTATGATAGAGCTATGATAGAGTTATGATAGAGCTATGATAGAGCTATGATAGAGTTATGATAGAGCTATGATAGAGTTATGATAGAGCTATGATAGAGCTATGATAGAGCTATGATAGAGCTATGATAGAGTTATGATAGAGTTATGATAGAGTTATGATAGAGTTATGATAAAGTTATGATAGAGCTATGATAGAGTTATGATAGAGCTATGATAGAGTTATGATAGAGCTATGATAGAGTTATGATAGAGCTATGATAGAGCTATGATACAGTTATGATAGAGCTATGATAGAGCTATGATAGAGTTATGATAGAGCTATGACAGAGTTATGATAGAGTTATGATAGATTTATGATAGAGCTTTGATAGAGCTATGATAGAGTTATGATAAAGTTATGATAGAGCTATGATAGAGTTATGATAGAGCTATGACAGAGTTATGATAGAGTTATGATAGAGTTATGATAGAGCTATGATAGAGTTATGATAGAGCTTTGATAGAGCTATGACAGTTATGATAGAGTTATGATAGAGTTATGATAGAGCTATGATAGAGCTATGATAGAGCTATGATAGTTATGATAGAGTTATGATAGAGTTATGATAGAGCTATGATAGAGCTTTGATAGAGTTATGATAGAGCTATGATAGAGTTATGATAGAGTTATGATAGAGCTATGATAGAGTTATGATAGAGCTATGATAGAGTTATGATAGAGTTTTGATAGAGTTATAATAGAGCTATGATAGAGTTATGATAGAGTTATAATAGAGTTATGATAGAGTTATGATAGAGCTATGATAGAGTTATGATAGAGCTATGATAGAGTTATGATAGAGCTATGATAGAGTTATGATAGAGTTATGATAGAGCTATGATAGAGTTATGATAGAGCTATGATAGAGTTATGATAGAGTTATGACAGAGTTATGATAGAGTTATGATAGAGCTATGATAGAGTTATGATAGAGCTTTGATAGAGCTATGACAGTTATGATAGAGTTATGATAGAGTTATGATAGAGCTATGATAGAGCTTTGATAGAGTTATGATAGAGCTATGATAGAGTTATGATAGAGTTATGATAGAGCTATGATAGAGTTATGATAGAGCTATGATAGAGTTATTATAGAGCTATGACAGAGTTATGATAGAGTTATGATAGAGTTATAATAGAGCTATGATAGAGTTATGATAGAGTTATAATAGAGTTATGATAGAGTTATGATAGAGCTATGATAGAGTTATGATAGAGCTATGATAGAGTTATGATAGAGCTATGATAGAGTTATGATAGAGTTATGATAGAGCTATGACAGAGTTATGATAGAGCTATGATAGAGTTATGATAGAGTTATGATAGAGTTATGATAGAGCTATGATAGAGCTATGATAGAGCTATGATAGAGTTATGATAGAGCTATGATAGAGTTATGATAGAGCTATGATAGAGCTACGATAGAGCTATGATAGAGTTATGATAGAGCTATGATAGAGTTATGATAGAGCTATGATAGAGTTATGATAAAGTTATGATAGAGCTATGACAGAGTTATGATAGAGCTATGATAGAGTTATGATAGAGCTATGATAGAGCTATGATAGAGCTATGATAGAGTTATGATAGAGTTATGATAGAGTTATGATAGAGTTATGACAGAGTTATGATAGAGCTATGATAGAGCTATGATAGAGCTATGATAGAGTTATGATAGAGCTATGATAGAGTTATGATAGAGCTATGATAGAGCTACGATAGAGCTATGATAGAGTTATGATAGAGCTATGATAGAGTTATGATAGAGCTATGATAGAGTTATGATAAAGTTATGATAGAGCTATGACAGAGTTATGATAGAGCTATGATAGAGTTATGATAGAGCTATGATAGAGCTATGATAGAGCTATGATAGAGCTACGATAAAGTTATGATAGAGCTATGACAGAGTTATGATAGAGCTATGATAGAGTTATGATAGAGTTATGATAGAGTTATGATAGAGCTATGATAGAGTTATGATAGAGTTATGATAGAGCTATGACAGAGTTATGATAGAGCTATGATAGAGTTATGATAGAGCTATGATAGAGCTATGATAGAGCTATGATAGAGTTATGATAGAGCTATGATAGAGTTATGATAGAGCTATGATAGAGCTACGATAGAGCTATGATAGAGTTATGATAGAGCTATGATAGAGTTATGATAGAGCTATGATAGAGTTATGATAAAGTTATGATAGAGCTATGACAGAGTTATGATAGAGCTATGATAGAGTTATGATAGAGCTATGATAGAGCTATGATAGAGCTATGATAGAGCTACGATAGAGTTATGATAGAGCTATGATAGAGTTATGATAAAGTTATGATAGAGCTATGATAGAGTTATGATAAAGTTATGATAGAGCTATGATAGAGTTATGATAGAGCTATGACAGAGTTATGACAGAGTTATGATAGAGCTATGATAGAGTTATGATAGAGCTATGACAGAGTTATGACAGAGTTATGATAGAGCTATGATAGAGTTATGATAGAGCTATGATAGAGTTATGATAGAGTTATGATAGAGCTATGATAGAGTTATGATAAAGTTATGATAGAGCTATGATAGAGTCATGATAGAGCTATGACAGAGTTATGATAGAGTTATGATAGAGTTATGACAGAGTTATGATAGAGTTATGATAGAGCTATGATAGAGTTATGATAGAGCTATGACAGAGTTATGATAGAGCTATGATAGAGTTATGATAGAGCTATGACAAAGTTATGATAGAGCTATGATAGAGTTATGATAGAGTTATGATAGAGCTATGATAGAGCTATGATAGAGTTATGATAAAGTTATGATAGAGCTATGATAGAGTTATGATAGAGCTATGATAGAGCTATGATAGAGTTATGATAGAGTTATGATAGAGCTATGATAGAGCTATGATAGAGTTATGATAGAGCTATAGAGCTATGATAGAGTTATGATAGAGCTATGATAGAGCTATGATAGGGTTATGATAGAGCTATGATACAGTTATGATAGAGCTATGATAGAGCTATGATAGAGTTATGATAGAGCTATGATAGGGTTATGATAGAGCTATGATAGAGTTATGATAGAGTTATGATAGAGCTATGATAGGGTTATGATAGAGTTATGATAGAGCTATGATAGAGTTATGATAGAGTTATGATAGAGCTATGATAGAGTTATGATAGAGCTATGATAGAGTTATGATAGAGCTATGATAGAGCTATGATAGAGCTATGATAGAGTTATGATAAAGTTATGATAGAGCTATGACAGAGTTATGATAGAGCTATGATAGAGTTATGATAGAGTTATGATAGAGTTATGATAGAGCTATGATAGAGTTATGATAGAGTTATGATAGAGCTATGACAGAGTTATGATAGAGCTATGATAGAGTTATGATAGAGTTATGATAGAGTTATGATAGAGCTATGATAGAGCTATGATAGAGTTATGATAGAGCTATGATAGAGTTATGATAGAGCTATGATAGAGCTATGATAGAGTTATGATAGAGCTATGATAGAGTTATGATAGAGCTATGATAGAGTTATGATAAAGTTATGATAGAGCTATGACAGAGTTATGATAGAGCTATGATAGAGTTATGATAGAGCTATGATAGAGTTATGATAGAGCTATGATAGAGCTATGATACAGTTATGATAGAGCTATGATAGAGCTATGATAGAGTTATGATAGAGTTATGATACAGTTATGATAGAGCTATGATAGAGTTATGATACAGTTATGATAGAGTTATGATAGAGCTATGATAGAGTTATGATAGAGCTATGATAGGGTTATGATAGAGCTATGATAGAGTTATGATAGAGCTATGATAGAGTTATGATACAGTTATGATAGAGTTATGATAGAGCTATGATAGAGTTATGATAGAGCTATGATACAGTTATGATAGAGCTATGATAGAGCTATGATAGAGTTATGATAGAGCTATGATAGAGCTATGATAGAGTTATGATAGAGCTATGATAGAGCTATGATAGAGCTATGATAGAGTTATGATAGAGTTATGATAGAGCTAAGATAGAGCTATGATAGAGTTATGATAGAGCTATGATAGAGTTATGATAGAGCTATGATAGGGTTATGATAGAGTTATTATAGAGCTATGATAGAGTTATGATAGAGTTATGATAGAGCTATGATAGAGTTATGATAGAGCTATGATAGAGTTATGATAGAGCTATGATAGAGTTATGATAGAGCTATGACAGAGTTATGATAGAGCTATGATAGAGTTATGATAGTGCTATGATAGAGCTATGATAGAGTTATGATAAAGTTATGATAGAGCTATGACAGAGTTATGATAGAGCTATGATAGAGTTATGATAGAGTTATGATAGAGTTATGATAGAGCTATGATAGAGTTATGATAGAGTTATGATAGAGCTATGACAGAGTTATGATAGAGCTATGATAGAGTTATGATAGAGTTATGATAGAGTTATGATAGAGCTATGATAGAGCTATGATAGAGCTATGATAGAGTTATGATAGAGCTATGATAGAGTTATGATAGAGCTATGATAGAGCTATGATAGAGTTATGATAGAGCTATGATAGAGTTATGATAGAGCTATGATAGAGTTATGATAAAGTTATGATAGAGCTATGACAGAGTTATGATAGAGCTATGATAGAGTTATGATAGAGTTATGATAGAGTTATGATAGAGCTATGATAGAGTTATGATAGAGTTATGATAGAGCTATGACAGAGTTATGACAGAGCTATGATAGAGCTATGATAGAGTTATGATAGAGCTATGATAGAGCTATGATAGAGTTATGATAAAGTTATGATAGAGCTATGATAGAGCTATGATAGAGTTATGATAAAGTTATGATAGAGTTATGATAGAGCTATGATAGAGCTATGATAGAGCTATGACAGAGTTATGACAGAGTTATGATAGAGCTATGATAGAGTTATGATAGAGTTATGATAGAGCTATGATAGAGTTATGATAGAGCTATGACAGAGTTATGATAGAGCTATGATAGAGTTATGATAGAGCTATGACAGAGTTATGATAGAGCTATGATAGAGTTATGATAGAGTTATGATAGAGCTATGATAGAGCTATGATAGAGTTATGATAAAGTTATGATAGAGCTATGATAGAGTTATGATAGAGCTATGACAGAGTTATGATAGAGTTATGATAGATTTATGATAGAGCTTTGATAGAGCTATGATAGAGTTATGATAGAGCTATGATAGAGTTATGATAGAGCTATGACAGAGTTATGATAGAGTTATGATAGAGTTATGAAAGAGTTATGATAGAGTTATGATAGAGCTATGATAGAGTTATGATAGAGCTTTGATAGAGCTATGACAGTTATGATAGAGTTATGATAGAGCTATGATAGAGCTATGATAGAGCTATGATAGTTATGATAGAGTTATGATAGAGTTATGATAGAGCTATGATAGAGCTTTGATAGAGTTATGATAGAGCTATAATAGAGTTATGATAGAGTTATGATAGAGCTATGATAGAGTTATGATAGAGCTATGATAGAGTTATGATAGAGCTATGACAGAGTTATGATAGAGTTATGATAGAGTTATAATAGAGCTATGATAGAGTTATGATAGAGTTATAATAGAGTTATGATAGAGTTATGATAGAGCTATGATAGAGTTATGATAGAGCTATGATAGAGTTATGATAGAGCTATGATAGAGTTATGATAGAGTTATGATAGAGCTATGATAGGGTTATGATAGAGCTATGATAGAGTTATGATAGAGCTATGATAGAGTTATGATAGAGCTATGATAGGGTTATGATAGAGCTATGATAGAGTTATGATAGAGCTATGATAGAGTTATGATAGAGCTATGATACAGTTATGATAGAGCTATGATAGAGCTATGATAGAGTTATGATAGAGTTATGATACAGTTATGATAGAGCTATGATAGAGTTATGATACAGTTATGATAGAGTTATGATAGAGCTATGATAGAGTTATGATAGAGCTATGATAGAGTTATGATAGAGCTATGATACAGTTATGATAGAGCTATGATAGAGCTATGATAGAGTTATGATAGAGTTATGATAGAGCTATGATAGAGTTATGATAGAGCTATGATAGAGCTATGATAAAGTTATGATAGAGCTATGACAGAGTTATGATAGAGCTATGATAGAGTTATGATAGAGTTATGATAGAGCTATGATAGAGTTATGATAGAGTTATGATAGAGCTATGACAGAGTTATGATAGAGCTATGATAGAGTTATGATAGAGTTATGATAGAGCTATGATAGAGCTATGATAGAGTTATGATAGAGCTATGATAGAGTTATGATAGAGCTATGATAGAGTTATGATAGAGTTATGATAGAGCTATGATAGAGCTATGATAGAGCTATGATAGAGTTATGATAGAGCTATGATAGAGTTATGATAGAGTTATGATAGAGTTATGATAAAGTTATGATAGAGCTATGATAGAGTTATGATAGAGCTATGATAGAGTTATGATAGAGCTATGATAGAGTTATGATAGAGCTATGATAGAGCTATGATACAGTTATGATAGAGCTATGATAGAGCTATGATAGAGTTATGATAGAGCTATGACAGAGTTATGATAGAGTTATGATAGAGTTATGATAGATTTATGATAGAGCTTTGATAGAGCTATGATAGAGTTATGATAAAGTTATGATAGAGCTATGATAGAGTTATGATAGAGCTATGACAGAGTTATGATAGAGTTATGATAGAGTTATGATAGAGCTATGATAGAGTTATGATAGAGCTTTGATAGAGCTATGACAGTTATGATAGAGTTATGATAGAGTTATGATAGAGCTATGATAGAGCTATGATAGAGCTATGATAGTTATGATAGAGTTATGATAGAGTTATGATAGAGCTATGATAGAGCTTTGATAGAGTTATGATAGAGCTATGATAGAGTTATGATAGAGTTATGATAGAGCTATGATAGAGTTATGATAGAGCTATGATAGAGTTATGATAGAGCTATGACAGAGTTATGATAGAGTTATGATAGAGTTATAATAGAGCTATGATAGAGTTATGATAGAGTTATAATAGTTATGATAGAGTTATGATAGAGCTATGATAGAGTTATGATAGAGCTATGATAGAGTTATGATAGAGCTATGATAGAGTTATGATAGAGTTATGATAGAGCTATGATAGAGTTATGATAGAGCTATGATAGAGTTATGATAGAGTTATGACAGAGTTATGATAGAGTTATGATAGAGCTATGATAGAGTTATGATAGAGCTTTGATAGAGCTATGACAGTTATGATAGAGTTATGATAGAGTTATGATAGAGCTATGATAGAGCTATGATAGAGCTATGATAGTTATGATAGAGTTATGATAGAGTTATGATAGAGCTATGATAGAGCTATGATAGAGTTATGATAGAGCTATGATAGAGTTATGATAGAGCTATGATAGAGTTATGATAGAGCTATGATAGAGTTATGATAGAGCTATGACAGAGTTATGATAGAGTTATGATAGAGTTATAATAGAGCTATGATAGAGTTATGATAGAGTTATAATAGAGTTATGATAGAGTTATGATAGAGCTATGATAGAGTTATGATAGAGCTATGATAGAGTTATGATAGAGCTATGATAGAGTTATGATAGAGTTATGATAGAGCTATGATAGATTTATGATAGAGCTATGATAGGGTTATGATAGAGCTATGATAGAGTTATGATAGAGCTATGATAGAGTTATGATAGAGCTATGATACAGTTATGATAGAGCTATGATAGAGCTATGATAGAGTTATGATAGAGTTATGATACAGTTATGATAGAGCTATGATAGAGTTATGATACAGTTATGATAGAGTTATGATAGAGCTATGATAGAGTTATGATAGAGCTATGATAGAGTTATGATAGAGCTATGATACAGTTATGATAGAGCTATGATAGAGCTATGATAGAGTTATGATAGAGTTATGATAGAGCTATGATAGAGTTATGATAGAGCTATGATAGAGCTATGATAAAGTTATGATAGAGCTATGACAGAGTTATGATAGAGCTATGATAGAGTTATGATAGAGTTATGATAGAGCTATGATAGAGTTATGATAGAGTTATGATAGAGCTATGACAGAGTTATGATAGAGCTATGATAGAGTTATGATAGAGTTATGATAGAGCTATGATAGAGCTATGATAGAGTTATGATAGAGCTATGATAGAGTTATGATAGAGCTATGATAGAGCTATGATAGAGTTATGATAGAGCTATGATAGAGTTATGATAGAGTTATGATAGAGTTATGATAGAGTTATGATAAAGTTATGATAGAGCTATGATAGAGTTATGATAGAGCTATGATAGAGTTATGATAGAGCTATGATAGAGTTATGATAGAGCTATGATAGAGCTATGATACAGTTATGATAGAGCTATGATAGAGCTATGATAGAGTTATGATAGAGCTATGACAGAGTTATGATAGAGTTATGATAGATTTATGATAGAGCTTTGATAGAGCTATGATAGAGTTATGATAAAGTTATGATAGAGCTATGATAGAGTTATGATAGAGCTATGACAGAGTTATGATAGAGTTATGATAGAGTTATGATAGAGCTATGATAGAGTTATGATAGAGCTTTGATAGAGCTATGACAGTTATGATAGAGTTATGATAGAGTTATGATAGAGCTATGATAGAGCTATGATAGAGCTATGATAGTTATGATAGAGTTATGATAGAGTTATGATAGAGCTATGATAGAGCTTTGATAGAGTTATGATAGAGCTATGATAGAGTTATGATAGAGTTATGATAGAGCTATGATAGAGTTATGATAGAGCTATGATAGAGTTATGATAGAGTTTTGATAGAGTTATAATAGAGCTATGATAGAGTTATGATAGAGTTATAATAGAGTTATGATAGAGTTATGATAGAGCTATGATAGAGTTATGATAGAGCTATGATAGAGTTATGATAGAGCTATGATAGAGTTATGATAGAGTTATGATAGAGCTATGATAGAGTTATGATAGAGCTATGATAGAGTTATGATAGAGTTATGACAGAGTTATGATAGAGTTATGATAGAGCTATGATAGAGTTATGATAGAGCTTTGATAGAGCTATGACAGTTATGATAGAGTTATGATAGAGTTATGATAGAGCTATGATAGAGCTTTGATAGAGTTATGATAGAGCTATGATAGAGTTATGATAGAGTTATGATAGAGCTATGATAGAGTTATGATAGAGCTATGATAGAGTTATGATAGAGCTATGACAGAGTTATGATAGAGTTATGATAGATTTATAATAGAGCTATGATAGAGTTATGATAGAGTTATGATAGAGTTATGATAGAGTTATGATAGAGCTATGACAGAGTTATGATAGAGCTATGATAGAGTTATGATAGAGTTATGATAGAGTTATGATAGAGCTATGATAGAGTTATGATAGAGTTATGATAGAGCTATGATAGAGTTATGATAGAGCTATGATAGAGTTATGATAGAGTTATGACAGAGTTATGATAGAGTTATGATAGAGCTATGATAGAGTTATGATAGAGCTTTGATAGAGCTATGACAGTTATGATAGAGTTATGATAGAGTTATGATAGAGCTATGATAGAGCTTTGATAGAGTTATGATAGAGCTATGATAGAGTTATGATAGAGTTATGATAGAGCTATGATAGAGTTATGATAGAGCTATGATAGAGTTATGATAGAGCTATGACAGAGTTATGATAGAGTTATGATAGATTTATAATAGAGCTATGATAGAGTTATGATAGAGTTATGATAGAGTTATGATAGAGTTATGATAGAGCTATGACAGAGTTATGATAGAGCTATGATAGAGTTATGATAGAGTTATGATAGAGTTATAATAGAGCTATGATAGAGTTATGATAGAGTTATGATAGAGCTATGATAGAGTTATGATAGAGCTATGATAGAGTTATGATAGAGTTATGATAGAGCTATGACAGAGTTATGATAGAGCTATGATAGAGTTATGATAGAGTTATGATAGAGCTATGATAGAGCTATGATAGAGTTATGATAGAGCTATGATAGAGTTATGATAGAGCTATGATAGAGCTACGATAGAGCTATGATAGAGTTATGATAGAGCTATGATAGAGCTACGATAGAGCTATGATAGAGTTATGATAGAGTTATGATAGAGTTATGATAGAGCTATGATAGAGCTATGATAGAGCTATGATAGAGTTATGATAGAGCTATGATAGAGTTATGATAGAGCTATGATAGAGCTACGATAGAGCTATGATAGAGTTATGATAGAGCTATGATAGAGTTATGATAGAGCTATGATAGAGTTATGATAAAGTTATGATAGAGCTATGACAGAGTTATGATAGAGCTATGATAGAGTTATGATAGAGCTATGATAGAGCTATGATAGAGCTATGATAGAGTTATGATAGAGTTATGATAGAGTTATGATAGAGTTATGACAGAGTTATGATAGAGCTATGATAGAGCTATGATAGAGCTATGATAGAGTTATGATAGAGCTATGATAGAGTTATGATAGAGCTATGATAGAGCTACGATAGAGCTATGATAGAGTTATGATAGAGCTATGATAGAGTTATGATAGAGCTATGATAGAGTTATGATAAAGTTATGATAGAGCTATGACAGAGTTATGATAGAGCTATGATAGAGTTATGATAGAGCTATGATAGAGCTATGATAGAGCTATGATAGAGCTACGATAAAGTTATGATAGAGCTATGACAGAGTTATGATAGAGCTATGATAGAGTTATGATAGAGTTATGATAGAGTTATGATAGAGCTATGATAGAGTTATGATAGAGTTATGATAGAGCTATGACAGAGTTATGATAGAGCTATGATAGAGTTATGATAGAGCTATGATAGAGTTATGATAGAGTTATGACAGAGTTATGATAGAGTTATGATAGAGCTATGATAGAGTTATGATAGAGCTTTGATAGAGCTATGACAGTTATGATAGAGTTATGATAGAGTTATGATAGAGCTATGATAGAGCTATGATAGAGCTATGATAGTTATGATAGAGTTATGATAGAGTTATGATAGAGCTATGATAGAGCTATGATAGAGTTATGATAGAGCTATGATAGAGTTATGATAGAGCTATGATAGAGTTATGATAGAGCTATGATAGAGTTATGATAGAGCTATGACAGAGTTATGATAGAGTTATGATAGAGTTATAATAGAGCTATGATAGAGTTATGATAGAGTTATAATAGAGTTATGATAGAGTTATGATAGAGCTATGATAGAGTTATGATAGAGCTATGATAGAGTTATGATAGAGCTATGATAGAGTTATGATAGAGTTATGATAGAGCTATGATAGATTTATGATAGAGCTATGATAGGGTTATGATAGAGCTATGATAGAGTTATGATAGAGCTATGATAGAGTTATGATAGAGCTATGATACAGTTATGATAGAGCTATGATAGAGCTATGATAGAGTTATGATAGAGTTATGATACAGTTATGATAGAGCTATGATAGAGTTATGATACAGTTATGATAGAGTTATGATAGAGCTATGATAGAGTTATGATAGAGCTATGATAGAGTTATGATAGAGCTATGATACAGTTATGATAGAGCTATGATAGAGCTATGATAGAGTTATGATAGAGTTATGATAGAGCTATGATAGAGTTATGATAGAGCTATGATAGAGCTATGATAAAGTTATGATAGAGCTATGACAGAGTTATGATAGAGCTATGATAGAGTTATGATAGAGTTATGATAGAGCTATGATAGAGTTATGATAGAGTTATGATAGAGCTATGACAGAGTTATGATAGAGCTATGATAGAGTTATGATAGAGTTATGATAGAGCTATGATAGAGCTATGATAGAGTTATGATAGAGCTATGATAGAGTTATGATAGAGCTATGATAGAGCTATGATAGAGTTATGATAGAGCTATGATAGAGTTATGATAGAGTTATGATAGAGTTATGATAGAGTTATGATAAAGTTATGATAGAGCTATGATAGAGTTATGATAGAGCTATGATAGAGTTATGATAGAGCTATGATAGAGTTATGATAGAGCTATGATAGAGCTATGATACAGTTATGATAGAGCTATGATAGAGCTATGATAGAGTTATGATAGAGCTATGACAGAGTTATGATAGAGTTATGATAGATTTATGATAGAGCTTTGATAGAGCTATGATAGAGTTATGATAAAGTTATGATAGAGCTATGATAGAGTTATGATAGAGCTATGACAGAGTTATGATAGAGTTATGATAGAGTTATGATAGAGCTATGATAGAGTTATGATAGAGCTTTGATAGAGCTATGACAGTTATGATAGAGTTATGATAGAGTTATGATAGAGCTATGATAGAGCTATGATAGAGCTATGATAGTTATGATAGAGTTATGATAGAGTTATGATAGAGCTATGATAGAGCTTTGATAGAGTTATGATAGAGCTATGATAGAGTTATGATAGAGTTATGATAGAGCTATGATAGAGTTATGATAGAGCTATGATAGAGTTATGATAGAGTTTTGATAGAGTTATAATAGAGCTATGATAGAGTTATGATAGAGTTATAATAGAGTTATGATAGAGTTATGATAGAGCTATGATAGAGTTATGATAGAGCTATGATAGAGTTATGATAGAGCTATGATAGAGTTATGATAGAGTTATGATAGAGCTATGATAGAGTTATGATAGAGCTATGATAGAGTTATGATAGAGTTATGACAGAGTTATGATAGAGTTATGATAGAGCTATGATAGAGTTATGATAGAGCTTTGATAGAGCTATGACAGTTATGATAGAGTTATGATAGAGTTATGATAGAGCTATGATAGAGCTTTGATAGAGTTATGATAGAGCTATGATAGAGTTATGATAGAGTTATGATAGAGCTATGATAGAGTTATGATAGAGCTATGATAGAGTTATGATAGAGCTATGACAGAGTTATGATAGAGTTATGATAGAGTTATAATAGAGCTATGATAGAGTTATGATAGAGTTATGATAGAGTTATGATAGAGTTATGATAGAGCTATGACAGAGTTATGATAGAGCTATGATAGAGTTATGATAGAGTTATGATAGAGTTATAATAGAGCTATGATAGAGTTATGATAGAGTTATGATAGAGCTATGATAGAGTTATGATAGAGCTATGATAGAGTTATGATAGAGTTATGATAGAGCTATGACAGAGTTATGATAGAGCTATGATAGAGTTATGATAGAGTTATGATAGAGCTATGATAGAGCTATGATAGAGTTATGATAGAGCTATGATAGAGTTATGATAGAGCTATGATAGAGCTACGATAGAGCTATGATAGAGTTATGATAGAGCTATGATAGAGCTACGATAGAGCTATGATAGAGTTATGATAGAGTTATGATAGAGTTATGATAGAGCTATGATAGAGCTATGATAGAGCTATGATAGAGTTATGATAGAGCTATGATAGAGTTATGATAGAGCTATGATAGAGCTACGATAGAGCTATGATAGAGTTATGATAGAGCTATGATAGAGTTATGATAGAGCTATGATAGAGTTATGATAAAGTTATGATAGAGCTATGACAGAGTTATGATAGAGCTATGATAGAGTTATGATAGAGCTATGATAGAGCTATGATAGAGCTATGATAGAGTTATGATAGAGTTATGATAGAGTTATGATAGAGTTATGACAGAGTTATGATAGAGCTATGATAGAGCTATGATAGAGCTATGATAGAGTTATGATAGAGCTATGATAGAGTTATGATAGAGCTATGATAGAGCTACGATAGAGCTATGATAGAGTTATGATAGAGCTATGATAGAGTTATGATAGAGCTATGATAGAGTTATGATAAAGTTATGATAGAGCTATGACAGAGTTATGATAGAGCTATGATAGAGTTATGATAGAGCTATGATAGAGCTATGATAGAGCTATGATAGAGCTACGATAAAGTTATGATAGAGCTATGACAGAGTTATGATAGAGCTATGATAGAGTTATGATAGAGTTATGATAGAGTTATGATAGAGCTATGATAGAGTTATGATAGAGTTATGATAGAGCTATGACAGAGTTATGATAGAGCTATGATAGAGTTATGATAGAGTTATGATAGAGTTATGATAGAGCTATGATAGAGCTATGATAGAGCTATGATAGAGTTATGATAGAGCTATGATAGAGTTATGATAGAGCTATGATAGAGCTACGATAGAGCTATGATAGAGTTATGATAGAGCTATGATAGAGTTATGATAGAGCTATGATAGAGTTATGATAAAGTTATGATAGAGCTATGACAGAGTTATGATAGAGCTATGATAGAGTTATGATAGAGCTATGATAGAGCTATGATAGAGCTATGATAGAGCTACGATAGAGCTATGATAGAGTTATGATAGAGCTATGATAGAGTTATGATAGAGCTATGATAGAGCTATGATAGAGTTATGATAGAGCTATGATAGAGTTATGATAGAGCTATGATAGAGTTATGATAAAGTTATGATAGAGCTATGACAGAGTTATGATAGAGCTATGATAGAGTTATGATAGAGCTATGATAGAGCTATGATAGAGCTATGATAGAGCTATGATAGAGCTATGATAGAGTTATGATAGAGCTATGATAGAGTTATGATAGAGCTATGATAGAGCTATGATAGAGCTATGATAGAGTTATGATAGAGCTATGATAGAGCTATGATAGAGTTATGATAAAGTTATGATAGAGCTATGATAGAGCTATGATAGAGTTATGATAAAGTTATGATAGAGCTATGATAGAGTTATGATAGAGCTATGACAGAGTTATGATAGAGTTATGATAGAGTTATGATAGAGCTATGATAGAGTTATGATAGAGCTTTGATAGAGCTATGACAGTTATGATAGAGTTATGATAGAGCTATGACAGAGTTATGATAGAGCTATGATAGAGCTATGATAGAGTTATGATAGAGCTATGACAGAGTTATGATAGAGCTATGATAGAGCTATGATAGAGCTATGATAGGGTTATGATAGAGTTATGACAGAGTTATGACAGAGTTATGATAGAGCTATGATAGAGTTATGATAGAGTTATGATAGAGCTATGATAGAGTTATGATAGAGCTATGACAGAGTTATGATAGAGCTATGATAGAGTTATGATAGAGCTATGACAGAGTTATGATAGAGCTATGATAGAGTTATGATAGAGTTATGATAGAGCTATGATAGAGCTATGATAGAGTTATGATAAAGTTATGATAGAGCTATGATAGAGTTATGATAAAGTTATGATAGAGCTATGATAGAGTTATGATAGAGCTATGACAGAGTTATGATAGAGTTATGATAGAGTTATGACAGAGTTATGATAGAGTTATGATAGAGCTATGATAGAGTTATGATAGAGCTTTGATAGAGCTATGATAGAGTTATGATAGAGTTATGATAGATTTATGATAGAGCTTTGATAGAGCTATGATAGAGTTATGATAGAGCTATGACAGAGTTATGATAGAGTTATGATAGAGTTATGACAGAGTTATGATAGAGTTATGATAGAGCTATGACAGTTATGATAGAGTTATGATAGAGTTATGATAGAGCTATGATAGAGCTATGATAGAGCTATGATAGTTATGATAGAGTTATGATAGAGTTATGATAGAGCTATGATAGAGCTTTGATAGAGTTATGATAGAGTTATGATAGAGCTATGATAGAGTTATGATAGAGCTATGATAGAGTAATGATAGAGCTATGACAGAGTTATGATAGAGTTATGATAGAGTTATAATAGAGCTATGATAGAGTTATGATAGAGTTATGATAGAGCTATGATAGAGTTATGATAGAGCTATGATAGAGTTATGATAGAGCTATGATAGAGTTATGATAGAGCTATGACAGAGTTATGATAGAGCTATGATAGAGTTATGATAGAGTTATGATAAAGTTATGATAGAGCTATGATAGAGTTATGATAGAGCTATGACAGAGTTATGATAGAGTTATGATAGAGTTATGATAGAGTTATGACAGAGTTATGATAGAGTTATGATAGAGCTATGACAGAGTTATGATAGAGTTATGATAGAGTTATGATAGAGTTATGACAGAGTTATGATAGAGTTATGATAGAGCTATGATAGAGCTATGATAGAGTTATGATAGAGTTATGATAGAGCTATGATAGAGCTATGATAGAGTTATGATAGAGTTATGATAGAGTTATGATAGAGCTATGATAGAGCTTTGATAGAGTTATGATAGAGCTATGATAGAGTTATGATAGAGTTATGATAGAGTTATGATAGAGCTATGATAGAGTTATGATAGAGCTATAATAGAGCTATGATAGAGCTATGATAGAGTTATGATAGAGCTATGATAGAGCTATGATAGAGTTATGATAGAGTTATGATAGAGCTATAATAGAGCTATGATAGAGTTATGATAGAGTTATGATAGAGCTATGATAGAGTTATGATAGAGTTATGATAGCGTTATTTTAGCGTTATGATAGAGCTATGATAGAGCTATGATAGAGTTATGATAGAGCTATGATAGAGCTATGATAGAGTTATGATAGAGTTATGATAGAGCTATGATAGAGCTATGATAGAGTTATGATAGAGTTATGATAGAGCTATAATAGAGCTATGATAGAGTTATGATAGAGTTATGATAGAGTAATGATAGAGTTATGATAGAGCTATGATAGAGCTATGATAGAGTTATGATAGAGCTGTAATAGAGTTATGATAGAGCTATGATAGAGTTATGATAGAGTTATGATAGAGTTATGATAGAGTTATGATAGAGTTATGATAGAGCTATGATAGAGTTATGATAGAGCTATAATAGAGCTATGATAGAGCTATGATAGAGCTATGATAGAGTTATGATACAGTTATGATAGAGCTATGTTATGATAGAGCTATGATAGAGCTATGATAGAGTTATGATAGAGCTATGATAGAGTTATGATAGAGCTATGATAGAGTTATGATAGAGCTATGATAGAGTTATGATAGAGCTATGATAGAGCTATGATAGAGCTATGATAGAGTTATGATAGAGCTATGATAGAGCTATGATAGAGCTATGATAGAGCTATGATAGAGTTATGATAGAGTTATGATAGAGCTATGATAGAGTTATGATAGAGCTATGATAGAGCTATGATAGAGTTATGATAGAGCTATGATAGAGTTATGATAGAGCTATGATAGAGTTATGATAGAGTTATGATAGAGTTATGATAGAGCTATGATAGAGCTATGATAGTTATGATAGAGTTATGATAGAGTTATTATAGAGCTATGATAGAGTTATGATAGAGCTATGATAGAGTTATGATAGAGCTATGATAGAGCTATGATAGAGTTATGATAGAGTTATGATAGAGCTATGATTGAGCTATGATAGAGCTATGATAGAGTTATGATAGAGCTATGATAGAGTTATGATAGAGTTATGATAGAGTTATGATAGAGCTATGATAGAGTTATGATAGAGCTATGATAGAGTTATGATAGACCTATGATAGAGCTATGATAGAGTTATGATAGAGCTATGATAGAGTTATGATAGAGTTATGATAGAGCTATGATAGAGCTATGATAGAGCTATGATAGAGGTATGATAGAGTTATGATAGAGCTATGATAGAGCTATGATAGAGTTATGATAGAGCTATGATAGAGTTATGATAGAGTTATGATAGAGCTATGATAGAGCTATGATAGAGCTATGATAGAGGTATGATAGAGTTATGATAGAGCTATGATAGAGCTATGATAGAGTTATGATAGAGCTATGATAGAGCTATGATAGAGTTATGATAGAGTTATGATAGAGCTATGATAGAGCTATGATAGAGCTATGATAGAGGTATGATAGAGTTATGATAGAGCTATGATAGAGCTATGATAGAGTTATGATAGAGCTATGATAGAGCTATGATAGAGTTATGATAGAGCTATGATAGAGCTATGATAGAGTTATGATAGAGCTATGATAGAGCTATGATAGAGCTATGATAGAGGTATGATAGAGTTATGATAGAGCTATGATAGAGCTATGATAGAGTTATGATAGAGCTATGATAGAGCTATGATAGAGTTATGATAGAGCTATGATAGAGCTATGATAGAGTTATGATAGAGTTATGATAGAGCTATGATAGAGCTATGATAGAGCTATGATAGAGTTATGATAGAGCTATGATAGAGCTATGACAGCTGCTTCACTCAACACGGGCACATTACATACGTCATGACTAGCGAAAATCAGATCCAATCGTGTCAAAGGAGTTCACCCCTCCCAGACCCTTGTACAAAACCAAATGAGTACGAGGGTCTGGTAAAACCAGGCTAGGTCCGAATTGCCGTCATGCACGAGCTTAATATAGAAGGTACAGTTACACGTATGACCTGAGGTGGCAGTAGTGAGTATAAAATGGCCAACTTGCATCTAGCCCCTTTAACAACTTTAATTGGATGTTTTTTTTTTATATATTATTATTTCAGCTTTTCAGGCATATCAAACGCATATTCAACTGCAATTTATAACAATCTGAAAATACGGTGGGTCCTGACGCCAAATCCGTTGTGAACCACTGGTCTAAGAAAATGCTCTAGATAATGTATACAGATTGTGTCACTCTCTCATCGTGAATGTCTGTTTACTGTGGTGAAGCCGCGACCCAACATGAGCCGCTGTCAGCAGCCGCCTCCAGGGCATCTGACCTTCCTTTGACAAAACAGGCCAATATTGCTGTGTTCTGCCATAATACTCGGCAATAAAGTGCGCGCATGGCAGTGTGACTTATTAATGAAATAAAAGCGAGCCCGGCGTGGCCCCGCCGCGCTGTAGCGAGCTCCCAACAACAGGCTAAATGAGAAAGAAACGGAGGGAGAGATATTGTCGCTTCTCCAGCCCGCGGCTCTGTTCTAGAAGTGGATGTGGTTGCCAGGGAAACAGAGCAGCCGGCGTGGCACAAATGCTTGAATACATTTTTTATGAGCCCGTGTGAAAGGGGAGAACAAAGGTGAGCGAGGAGCTGTTGTTGCGCTCAATAGGCCGGGCGTACGCGGCGTCCATAGGCTCGCTGTGTGTGTGTGTGTGTGTGTGTGTGTGTGTGTGTGTGTCGTCGCGGTCGGGTCCCCGCTCCGTGTCTCGGCTGACAGCCAGTGAGCCATTTGGGCTTTTAAAGGCCACGTTTTCTGCTAAATTGACTTTGTTTCGCGTTCAAACCATGTACAGGTGGAGCTCGGAACATTAGAATATAGTGAAAACGTTCATTTAATTCTGTAATACCACTGCACAATGTCAGGTCAGCAGGCTTCCCCATGATGGGGAATTCTATTGAACCACTGAGAGATTATTTAACCACTTCACTGCCACCCTAGGGTTAGGGTTAAGGATTAGGATTAGGGTTAGCAATTATTTACATCCAAGTCTCAAAGCGTATTGACTGAAGAGCTTACAGTCTATATGCCAGTGTGATACCTAATTTGAAAGCCAAGACCTTCTAGTTTCTAAAAATAACACTTTTTACAACATGGTCCCTTTTCATCAATATTCTAGATTTTTAATTATTGTTTTTCACAAGCTGTGAACCAAAATCATCCTGCAAAGTGAGCTATATACTTTTGATTATTATGGCTAACAGCTTCTAAAAAACGCCAAATAAAAGATCTCAGAAAATGTGAATATTTGGCCTCTCGCCCAGTGTCCACTGGTTTGAATTTGTTCTAGATTTGACATACCACTAGCAATAACTTTTAGTATGTCATTTTCATTGCAATGTAAGTAATAGGGGTGGGTTTTAAAATATATCACAATATATATCTTTGTTTCTTCGTATGTGTTTGATTTAAAGATAGTTTGTTTTTTTAATCCAGATTTGGTGCCGATTGGTTTAACCACTTAACTGCCACCCTAGGGTTAGGGTTAAGGATTAGGGTTAGGGTTAACAATTATTTACATCCAAGTCTCAAAGTGTATAGACTGGAGAGCGTACAGTCTATATGCCAGTGTGATACCTAATTTGAAAGCCAAGACCTTCTAGTTTCTAAAAATATGTGTGAGAGCTTTGTGAGTGAAACACAACATTTGCCGTTCTTAACCCTAATTATATCCTGATTAGGGTTAACTAACCCCAACCCCCTGATCAGGGGAGACGGCAGTTAAGGGGTTAAACAAAAGCCTTTAAAATGCATGTCATTTGTGCTTTTCAAAATGTTTTAATCAATGTCGGACGGATTTAAATTTAATTTGGAAACAAAACTTGTGCTTTACTTAAAGGGGGAACTTTTTATGTAAAATGCATATTTGACCTTCCATTGACCCAGAGAATGCTTTGGTGATTAGTATAGCGCCTTTACTCACCTGTAGAGGTTAGATTTCGGGTCGGGCTCGGGCCGGGCCAAGATTTCAATTTTTTTATTATTATTTTTTATTTATGTCATTATAATCTCTAATAAAAATCTATGCTATAGGCTTAGTCTATTGGATACAAAATGTGGTTATACTCAGGGAGGTGGTGCAGGTGCTGTTGTGTTGTCACGTCTAAGCAGCATGGTCAGGCTTTGTTACCGGCCCACAGTGAACCTCGCTCTTCTCTCTCTCTCGGGACAGCGTTTCATTTACAGGATAAATAAGTTTGGTTCCTGTTACTGCGTAAAACGTCGCTTTTGTAAAAGCAGCGCGATGTTTATGAACGAGGAGGCGGAGGCGGAGGAGGAGGAGGAGGAGGAGAGAGAGACGGCAAAGGGACAGAGACATTGCGCCTCTCACACACGGGGCAGCTGCTGAATGCTCCTATCCGAACCTTAAATAAATCATTTACGTCGGGTTTGTTTCGGGCTCGGGCCGACAATTCAAGTTCTCGGGCTCGGGCTGGGTCAGGCTTTAGGCCCGCGGGCTCGGGTCGGGTTTGATTTTTTGGGCCCGATCTAACCTCTACTTACCTTAGGGTGACCAGATGTCCCAGTTTTATGCAAGCTCTGTCCCAGGTGTCCCGGTTTTTCACCAGTACCATGCCAAAGCAGCTATTTTAGTTGAAATGTAATGACTTCTGGCCACACGTGCGTCAAATACGTTTGCTCATTGACTGAACCAATCACACAACGAAAAGTCTATCATCTCCATGCCGATTGGTCCATTTAATGGAGATTAGACTTTTATAAACAAGAAGTTTGACCATTCAACGTGAGTGAAAAAAGTCACAATTTGGCTAGGCCCCCAAAACCCCCATTGTGTCCCGGTTTTTATATTGGAAAATCTGGTCACCCTAACTTACCTGGTATGATGGCCTGTAGGACGCTCCAGGATCAATCCGAAAGCCAACCAGAAACCCTAAAACAAATGAAATATAACTGATCATAACGCATCGTAGGAGCCACTGGGATGGAAACTAAAGGGGCTAAGCTAACGTCCCATACAGCCACTGAGAGGTCACTGAGAGGTCACTGAGAGGTCACTGAGAGGTCACTGAGAGGTCACATGCACATTCATATCTTTGTGCTTGTTTGTCATTTTTTTACAGAACAAGTTGCATAGTGCACCTTTGCTAATTTGAGGTAAATATAACAATTTTTTTTAAAGAAAAATGTCAAACTTTGCACATTGGAATATGTTGTATTGCGATACATATCGTATAGGGCCTCTGTATCGGTATATGTATTGAATCGCAACAAAAGCCCTAGTACGAATAATACACAGAATACCTGTTACCATCACTTTGACCAATGAGACGAGCATTCCTGTGGAGAGGCCGGTCAGGTCCAATCAGGAGAGAAAGGGGAGGGGCTTGTCGTTTGGTTCTCTCGCTCCTCATTTTGCAATCCTACAGTCCGTCTCTGAGTATTCCAAGTTCAGATTAGTGTTCTGAAAAATAAGTAAAGCACATATTCTCAAAAACTCTACTTGGGTACAGTTCATTTGTGCATGATTTGAGTCTCTAATGTAAAAAAAAGTATTTTTATTTCTTGGTGACTTTTTGCAGAGCATTACGTAAAGGATAAGTTGTTTTATAATGATGTTGGAATAGCAGTTACAGTAAAAGGAGGTCATCATGTAAAGCTTGGAGGCCCATCCTGGAGGAGCCTGGTCAGTCCAGACGCTCCTGTCTTATTCCATTCCACTACTTTTTCTTGCCTCATGGACCCCCACCTCACTGCCTCCTGTGATCTCCCCATACCTCGCCGCGAGCCCCCGGGCCGCCCCCCCAAACCCGGAGCTCGCAGCCGGCCGCCCGTTAAATCGCCCACTTCAGTGCTCGTGATGGTCTGGTAATAAGTCCAGTACGGGCCGTGTCCAAAGAGAAAACGCCGGTGACATTTCCACATCAGAGGACGAGGCGGAGCGCGGGGAGATCAGAGAGCAATGAGCGCCGGACGTCCCGCACGGAGACACGCTTTTCTACATCTGTGAGGACTGTCCCCTAAGATGTCCCCAAACACAGGGTCACCAACGAGAAGAAAGCCCGGTCTAAAAGAACTCTCAATCAAATGCTCAACATTCCTCAACAAAATAAAATAAGAATAAAATAATATTATATATTTAATTATTGTTACAAATTCAAATCTCATATTTTGTTGAGCCAATATTGTGTATCGTCCCGTGGGAATCAAAGCCACCAGGGCAGAAGTTCTTTATTCTTATGGACTTTCCACTGAAACTGCTGCCCCTCTCTTTAAGTAACTCCGCTCCTCTTCACTCTCCTCTGCTCCTCTTCACTCTCCTCTGCTCCTCTTCACTCTCCTCTGCTCCTCTTCACTCTTCTCTCCTCCTCTTCACTCTCCTCCGCTCCTCTTCACTCTCCTCCGCTCCTCTTCACTCTCCTCCGCTCCTCTTCACTCTCCTCTGCTCCTCTTCACTCTCCTCTGCTCCTCTTCACTCTCCTCTGCTCCTCTTCACTCTTCTCTCCTCCTCTTCACTCTCCTCCGCTCCTCTTCACTCTCCTCCGCTCCTCTTCACTCTCCTCCGCTCCTCTTCACTCTCCTCTGCTCCTCTTCACTCTCCTCTGCTCCTCTTCACTCTCCTCTGCTCCTCTTCACTCTTCTCTCCTCCTCTTCACTCTCCTCCGCTCCTCTTCACTCTCCTCTGCTCCTCTTCATTCTCCTCTGCTCCTCTTCACTCTTCTCTCCTCTTCACTCTCCTGCGCTCCTCTTCACTCTCCTCCGCTCCTCTTCACTCTCCTCCGCTCCTCTTCACTCGAGCCGAGGGCTCCATGAGAGAGAGTGTCTTCAGTCACAGCCTCTCATGCCGACAGGAGCCATATGGCGTTCCGCCTTGGCCCCGCGCCTCACCGGCAGCAGAGCTCTCGGCTGTCCCCAGGGGCCCCTCCAGCTTGGGTAGAGATGGGGCCCTCAATTACACCTGAGTCTTATGACAGAGAACAGTGCGAGGTTTCAGGGATGTCCTTAAAGGCACAGCACGTGAGATCTGTCGAAAACATTTCAGATGGAAGTTTCCTCAGGTCAAGGACTGGTTTGGATTTATTCACTTTTACACATATTTATGTGTTGGATCAACTCAGAAAAAGTCTTTGTAACTGGTTCATTGCTTCATTAAAAGCTTTAGCTTAGGTGGGTATGAAGTTCTCTTTAACGTTGGTTTTATAAATACCCTGCTAAGTGTGGACAAGGCGAACGTCCCTCACAACTCCCTGAAAAGCCCTGGGACATCTATAAAATAGGAAAATCGCAATTATTGGAGGCTTGTATTGGGTGAAAGACGGTGATGAGCGGGGAGAGACATTAAGCGAAACTTCGGAGTCGGAACTCGAACCCACCACGCCACATGTGCCCCAGCCTTAACCGCTAGACCACCAGACTGCAATATGTCCATTTAAAGGAACAGGCGCCTGTTTTTATATACTGAGATCTGTTCTTACCTGCCTCCCGTGGACCCACCACCTGCAGGAGGAGCCATAGGGGACTGGTGCTATGTGACTTGGGCAGCTCCAATAGCTGCCCCCACGACCCGGCAACGGACAAGTGGGAGAAAATGGATGGATGGATGGATGTTCTTACCTGAGCTCAGACGAGCTGATGCGTACCTGTCTGGTCTTTGTGCGTGCGCTCAGTCACGCAAAACGACCAGAGATGTTGTTAGCATTTGGCCTCTCCCAGTATATTCCTATAGCTCCAAATGGGGTGAAGTTGGAACCAGACAGGTACGCATCAACTCGTCTAAGCTCAGGTAAGAACATATCTCAGTGTGGAAAAACGGAGGCCTGTTCCTTTAAAGGCCGGATCTATGAGACCAGCCCTTACACAATCTGATGATGTAGCTGTGGGTTATGAAGGTTAAAATGAGTCAGAATTATGTTAATGTCTCCCGTTCCCTTTTAGGCGCTGCATAAATATGAATCCTGAGCATATCTGAAAATAATCTCACCCCAGAGAGACTTAAACAGGCTGAGACAAACGACTGCGGGGCGGCGGAGCTTTTCTGGAAAGGACGAACCGCGGCGCTGGGAGAGACATGAGGAGACGATGATCGGTTTTGGAGAAGGGAGATGGAGAGGCTGAGGAGGCTGACGGCTCTGCTGCTGCATTAAAGAAACATACTTTGAGTTGGGTTCTGAGCTTGTTTGAGTAATCTTGGAATGTTTTGCAGCAACTCTTTAAAGAGTCGTGGCACCTGCTCATACAAAGCTCCTCCCAGGGCCCTCCGCAACCAGGAAGTGTGTATGCGTGTTAGGTCCAGTGGTCGAGGATTGCATTTCTCTGTGGTCCTCATAGCCGGGAGCTGACATTGACTCCAGAAAACACTTGTATAACGGATTCCAATGGAGACTTTATATCTCCCAACAGCAGCTTAAAAGCCTGTCTCCATAGACTTTCCATTAATCTAAAGATCGCTGTGGTAAGGGATGTCATGTTTTTAACCATGCTGTGTAATAAAAAGGTTTGAGCTTGAAGCCCCTGGAGCCCTGTGGAGGCTCGCGGCCGGTCCACCTCCCACCTTTTTGCCCTTTTCACTAGCGAGGACCACGCCACAACAAAGTGCACATGATTTCATTCACAAGGTTACAGTGTGGAGTGAAACTGGGCGAGACTGTGGGTGGGGGCGCTGTCTCAGATGAGTCCAGCTCTTTGGGACCCGCCCTTGAAGCAAAAAAAGAAGCTGAACTCCCTGCCCTCCCTCCCACCCCTCTTCCCCCACCCCCCGCTCCACAATCAAGGATGAGAGAAATATCATTTCAAATCATTCACAAATGGTTTGACAAATACAAAAATCGTTGAATCTTTGAATGTCTGCACTGTTTGGATACCATTTATCTCTTATATATGTGACCAGTCACAGAAACCAAAGACACAAGTCGGTTTTGGGGCATTATGAGATAATAACAGATTGTTAAAGTGTCGTCTCCAAGCTTTCCAATGATGTGTAACACATGGAAATCTGATCATATTTGGAGGCGTAGCGGTGATTTGAAGTTGGCAATTCCCAAAAAACCAAAGGGGATTAAACGGCCTCTGAAGTTTTGGGCCATTCTCACCTCTCTGCTGTTGGGAGGGACAATAGGGCTCATTTACATCTCATTTGGATAAGCCACACCCCCTGTCAAACTCCCCCTCAAAGCACTAAAGCACAGGGAGGAGCACAAAGGTTATTGCTTCCACAACAAACCATTGTTTACCAGTTTCATTATGTGTATCTGTTTTATTTTTGGTTTCATTTATTGATCTCACCTCACAGCAGAAGGTTGTTATTGTTCTTTTTAATGTTTTAATATCAATTGATAAACTGTCACTGTCACCTTCTCAATAAAGCAAATCACTCAAACATTGCTTAGAGAGCGCTTTTCATACCAGAATGACAAGATAAGTTTACAATATATTTAAAAAACAACAAACAGAAGAGATCTGGTGTTTGGGTATTTTAATGTTATTGCAGTGCTCTGATTCAGTACACTGTTTCTACACATCACCCCCCAAAAAATGCATAATTTACACATAATGTGAATACTTTGAGTTACAACTTTACTTTAAGCCATAGAAAAAAGCCAATTGAGTGAATATGATTCAATATTTCTGTAATAAAGGATCAATACCTAATATTTACCCCATTTACTACATCACATTTGCTGCATGAGGTTTGTACTGTCGCCGAATGGAGGTTGATTTTTATTCAGTGCTTTAACCTTACTGCTTTTTTTACACTCAACACCATCTGTTCTTAAACAATATTTTCCTCCAAATCTGCACAGTGTCATTTGCACTTCATGAAAACATAAAAAAATCATGTCAAAATAATGCACAAGTTTATTTTGCTTCAATCTGTTTACACAAGTTACATTGCAGGTGTTTTAAACAGAGCTGAACTCTCCTCCTCCACAAAGTCCTGACCACTTTTAGATGTGGTCTTTGTGACACAGTCCAATGAGATCACATTCGCATCCTCTTCTGTGTTGTGACTCTTGGTGCTGGGCATGTGACGTCTCCAGCCTCGTCAGCACAGAATGGCCTGATGTTTACATACAGATAGGTCTGTCTGTCCATGTTTAGTCCAGGCGGGGCCAGGACAGGAAGACCGTCCATAGGGGGAAGATCTGCTCCGTCGCGCAACAGTAGATATTCGACAGGTTGCGCATCACAGTGAGTTTTTGCAATAACCAAACCTGGTCTCTTGGCGTCAAAGCTGTGACAGAATAAGCACATAAGACACTTAAAACATGGCAAAGTATTTTATCATATAAAACTGTCATAATGCATGTAGTTGCTATGCTTTAATAATGTACACAATGTGAACGTTTGAATACAAGTACCTGAAGTGCTGATAACTCTTGATCTGTGGGAGTCTACGGCGAGTCAAATGCTGCTGCCAGTCGTAGATCTGGACTAAAACTTTGCCCTCTGCTGTTCCAACAAGCTGTGGTATGTTGAGGTGACTCACAGGAGAGCTGTTTTCCACAACCTGATGACAAAAAAAAAGAGACAGGAAGAAGAAAAATATATCTTTAGTTAAATGTTTTACTGAAGCAAATCAGAAAACAGCACTGAAGTCAGTAAAGTAAAGTGAATGTACCTCAACATTTCCGTGGGGTCAGGAAGTACATTGGTCCTGGCAGGAGAGGGTTTGAGGGAAAGTGTAACTGTAGGAGACAGGGAAGAGAGGGAACTTGGATTAGATTAAATGAAATGTGTGTCTTTTCATGCTATTCTGCATTATTTTGCGCTACTATCAGGTGTCTTATTCTCATGCATACATCGCCATTTAAGGGACATTAATAAAGTAAGGTGAATGTGTGTGAAATATTACCTGCTGGGCAAAATCAAAACTGCACTTCGTATCAGCTGCTCGTTATTGCGTTGGCACTGCCAGCGGAGGTCTGTGCGCGGCCGGCAACTTTTGATGTGTGGGAGAAGTTGGTTCCACAGAGCTTTGAAGCTGGTTTTACCAACTGCACGCTCACCTAAAAACAGATATTGCTTATGATTAATTGTATTGTAATTACTAATACTGCATTAATACTGCATTAACATCTAAATAAATGTTTACACATACCAAGCTCTTTAGCAGTCGCCACGTAGAGACGCCACACTGAGGCCTTGAACACATGAGTTGGCAGCAACTTCACATGCCAAAGTTTATGCCCAGGCTGTCGGCCAGGCAACATGATTGCATTGTCTTCTGCATAGTTTTTTATGAAGTCCACAACTCTATTGATCTCCACAGGGCTGATGAACCTGGCTGGTGGACGCAGTGAGAGCCTCTTCCTCAAACGTGGTTTTGCTCCATTCTCCTCATAGTGTTGAACTATCTCCGCCAGTGTGTTGTTGCCAAGGGGGGGATACGCCCCTTTTCACCCAATTTCAGTACGTGCTAGTGGCAGGCCGTGGTATTGCAGCCCCAAAGCCCAAAAAGCCCTTTTTGTCATAGACACTCATGTAAAAGGAGGAGCCTGTAAAATGGTCCACAGGGCATCTAGAGTTTCAGACTAAGGCTAATATATTTCTTAAAAATTACTATTTTTAGGACATATACTTTTTTTTTTCCAAAATTTTTTTTTTTAAAGTTTTCCAATCATGTGACGTCACCAGGCCTGTGGACGTGCTCGTGACTCATGAACGAGCACAGGTCTTCTCCGTGTGGTCTCTGCGGGTCTGAGAGCCAAACCATTGATTCAAACAAATAATGAACGGGAATCTACGGGACTGAACTAAGATGAACGCTAAGAAGCACCTCAAGTAAATGTTTCTCTTTACCCCAGTACTAAAATGTATTGCGGACCTACACATGGCGGGCGTGTGTTTTAATGTTAAACATTAGGCTTATAGCTAACATGAACAACAATAAACTAATGAGGACGTGATCGTTTCCTGATTAGGCTGCACGCTTTTGAAAATAGCTTAAATGTTTGACGGAAAGCAGCGTAATGAAAAGGACAAAATAAATCGGTTGTAAGCGTAAGGTAAGGTGACCTCTTTATGATGGACAGTTCGTGAATCATAACCTTTAGTAAAGTTTGATCAGAAACAGAAACGGCACAATATACATGGCTGACAACAGAATCATTGTTCATGTTGACAAACGCACTTGTAACTCAATGTTTCACTTCTTAACTTTTGAACATGGCTACTTACATTAACTTATAGAACACGTTTGTAGTGCTCCTTCTTTGTATTCAGCCAAACAATTCTAGTAGTGAGTTTATATTAGCAAACAAAGTGAAGTAAAAACTCGATTTCTATCATTGTTATCACAATAACCAGGCTGCCAGCACTTACGGAACTTCTCTGAAAAGTGGCCGAGCGTGAGTACAGTAGCGCGGCTACGTGCGTTCGAAGGGCCACTGTAAGCTCCGGTTGTACAAGAGCGGAGAAACTTAGCTTATTTGGCCCCGCACTGACAAACTGACCCCCCAGGTCATCTTAACATAGTAGCTTATTCGCCTGAAATGGCCTTAAACATTCATTTTGTATTTAAAGAACGATGATATTAAGAGATTTGATACGGCTTAATGGCGCCCGCTCCGCTCTGAGGCTTCGTCATTGGGGTGTATGTGTCTGTGTGTATGTAAATACACACAGACAAAGGCACGCCCCTACAGCGGCTCCAAAATCTCCCAAAACAAGCAGGTTTGAATCTAAAAGTTTACGCTTTTAAATATACCAATACTGGTAGCTTAAACATGGAGAGGCTTCTTCGTGACTTCAACTGAACGATTCTGCAAAAAAGTGAAAATCACAAATTTTCAAAATAAAAACTTTGTTTACGTTTTTCTCCAGACGCAAGCTGCCGACTTGTGTCTTTGGATTCCATGGCGGGGTCACATATAATACAATAATAATGCATTGGTTTAATCTTTTCTTTTCTGGACACTCAAAGACGCTTTACATTGCATTATTCATTCACTCCATACCATTTCTTTCCATGATTATGACTTCTGAACAGCTTCTGCACATATTTGTACAGTTTTCTAGTAAACTAACAATCACTATTCAACTCGAGGGCACGCCCCCTCCTCTGAAGTCGAGCTTCTCACTGAGCCAATCACAGCCAGCATTTTCCCAATAGCGCCTCACTGAGCTTCAATGGGATTTCCCATAGAGCTTCCAGTCATCTCTTAAGTGTGGAGACCACACTGGAACAGCTTCTCATGAAGTGGAGCATTCTTGCACACTTTTAACAGTAAATACATATATTCATGGTGGTCAGCTCTAATGTATTTATTTTTGTCACATAAATCAGGCTAGATACATTAGACATCAGCAGTAATTGAGTGCTCTTTAATACTTGTAAGTGGCACTTGACTAGGGCTAGTCGGATGTTATATACGGGCTGGCAGTAGACTTATTGAAACCATATTTGGAAAAACAATGCCTATTTCTATCTGGATTCTTCCCCCGACGGTGGGAAAAAATAGGAATCATTAATGGCCTAGTACTATTATTTTAATTGTAATTTTTATTTTATTATTATTATTACTCTATTTATTTATTTTTATATATTTTTTTTCGGTTTTATCTATGTATTTTAATGGATTTATTTGCTTAGCATTTTCTTTGCCTATTTATGGCTTTGTTGTTTGTTTTTGTTGTTCGTTTTGACTGTTCAATATTTTTGAAAATATTTAATGTTGGTATATGTCTGTGCTTGGGAGTGTGTGTGTGTGTGTGTATGGATGAGTGTGTGTGAGCCCCCCCCCCCCCCCCCTTTTTTTTGTTGTTGTTGGAAAAGAAGAAAAGCTAAATACAATTTGAGTCATAAAAAAAAGAAAGTCCGTCTAGATTTGCCCGCGGGACTTCTCTTTAAGGCTGCAGCTGTGTGGTGTATATGTCTTGTTAAAATAAGGTTACAAAATGACAATCCGAGGTGATCTTCCGGACCGACATTCCCACAGAGTTTGCGTTCTTTCTTGTTGACCATGGATGTTCAAACGCCGCCGCGTGTTTACCCGCGTCACTTCTTGATCCCACCTCAAGCGCCGGATTCTCGGACGCTTTTGAACTCCTCAGCCCGTTCCCCCAGTCCGCACGTTTCAAACAGACTGATGCATGAGCTTTACAGAAAAGCAGGAAGACGCGGGACAGGGGAACTGTTGGCACCAGCGCGAGCTCCCGCCGTATGGAGCCGCGTGTGAAACACTCTGCCGAGATTTCCTCAGAATTCGGCGGATTAATAGTTTGTCTCGTTTAATCTGCACATATGGGGGTTTTGTTTTTTGCAACACAAGTTTCCATTCGACTTTGTATTTAAAGTCCTCTGCATTAAAAAAGTCTGCTTGTCTGCCTTTTTTTTTTTTATATACCGTTGGTTTATAATGTTTTCAATTGTCTGTGATGAATATACAGGTGCTCGTCATATCATCAAACGTTTATTTATTTCTGTAATTCAACTTAAAATATGAAACCAATATATGATAAAGATTCATTGCATGCAAAATGACATATGTCAACATATGTTATTTGTAATAATTTTGTGCATGAAAATGGCCAAAATTGCCTAAATAATAAATCTAAATAATGGATAGACCCAAATTAAAATGTATGGTTTTATTTTATTGACATATTAGTATTTTTTTCAGAGGGGATGTTGGATATACTGTTTAGTTTTTCAATAAACTACTTATAAGTGAAAACTCAAATTCCACCTTGTTTTTATGGGTTCAAAGGTGAATAAATCAGGCTTGGAATTACATATTGAAAAAAAAACAAGACTGGAAAGTTTGGAGTCTGTGAGAGCGACTAAGGGCCCAGACGCTGCCCGAGTGGGGCCTTATCCTCATTCAGAGAAACCCAGCTTGTACCGAGTGCATGCTCCCCTCCCGCCGCTCTTCCGTATCTGGCGGCTCCCAGAAGGAAAAATATCATATTTGATTATAGCGTCATCACGGGGACCCTTCACAGGACACGTGGATGTAAAATCTGTCAATATTTATGAGTGAATACCCGTGTGAAAGATCGCTTTACGAAGCCGCAGAGTTGCTACTTCCGGGTTATCTCCGCCTCACTGGCAGCAAAAACATCATCAAATAAACGTCATACGGGTAAGTCTGCTCATTTTTATACACCGACATGAAAACTAAGATGTAAAGGGAGGAAAATAGATACAAACCTCCACCTCGACCACTGCGTGAAGAGGAATACCTTCACCTGCCGTGGCTCGCCTTAAATAGGTTAGGTCCTCAGCCAAATCCATTCTTTGATTACCCACTGCAGTCATAGCATTTCCTGTGTCGAGCTGCTCATTATTTTATTTATTTATTTATTTGGTCGGGACAGTGCATGTTAATGAACATACATGGGTCTCATGCATGTAAACAAGCCACACCGGATTGTAGACTTGGGCTAATTTGCATCCGTCGTTCCCCATGCGCACTCTCAAACACACTCTCATTCATCCTGGCCTATTGTACATGTTTTTAGTGGTAGGGGAAACCTACGCAGACACGGGGAGAACATGCAAACTCCACACAGAAAGGCCCCATCCAGGTGGGAATCAAACCCTAGACCTTCTAGCTGTGAAGCACGAGCTCTAACCGCTGCACTACTGTGCCGCCCAGGGAGCATGTTTTGTGTTGATGGCAACAGTATAGTCCAGAATGTTACGCAGTGTGCCTTTAAGTCGAATAACAGAAGTGAATGCACTTTTTCATGATATTCTAATCATAAGACGAGCACCTGTATTATTATTAATATTATTATGTGATGGGCAAACCAGGCAATTGTACAGGGGCCCAAGTTGAAGGGCCCCAGAGGATTAGGCCTTTTACCCAATGCATTTGAAACTTAACAGTTGTTACAGAATACTTGCCAACTCTCAAGTCAATATGCTTTGAGATTTGGATATGCAGAATCGCTAACCCTAACCCTAAGATAAAAGGTCACAGGTTAAACAAAATTCCTTCCTCTAAGGGTCGTACTTAGAGGAAGTATGACCCTTAGGTCCCTATAAGGTATCCATATACTGTAGATCAGAATATTTTTCATCCCTGTGAAAACATGTCTCTGTTGAGCCCCCCTCTAATCAGTACTTTGTATTGCTTTGTTAGGCCAAAATGACATCTTATTGGCAATGGATGACTCTATTGTGACTAGTGAACTATCTCTCCCGCGGTGTTTTTTCTGCACCTGTCCTCCACTCCTGCGATTGTCTCACACCGAGCATAGGGAAACTTTAGAGCCCTGTTTCAGATCGTACTGTACTTGTGCTGCCAGTTGTAAATGGGTCAAAGCGATGACTTTAAAATTGCGTAGCTAAAGGAACACAACAACCAGCTAAAAGGCACAAACAGGCTGTTCTCCTGTCGTGCTGTAAGGTCAATGGTTATCCCATCTCGGGAAACTCGAGTATCAAAATGATTACAGTTTTCCGGCGAGGAGACGGTCATGTGCAATTTTCGACCCGACGAGTGGTTATTCCCATAATTACGAGACCACATGCAGACGGCGTTTGCACCGACACTTGTCCAAATGCCATTTGATTGCTCTGCTTCTTCCCGGAGCGCCAAGGACATGCCTACACAGTACCGATGCTCACCGAGGCTGCGTTAATCCTCCTTCAGTACTGCGCTGCTCTGCCAGGGCGCCCCGGGGCGGACGCCTCGCTCCGCCGAGACTTCATTACCCGTTCACCGCTGCGCTGTGCGAGAGAAGCGCCGCTCAGGCCGCCGTCACGTCTTTTGAGCCACGTTAACCACTGTAGCATAGATCCTGCTTTATTCAAAGTGAGGCTCATATATTTTTTTAGCAGGGGAAATGTTGAATTGAACAGATGTAGTTTAGTGCATTTTGGGCGACCATAATTGATCAAAATCTGCCACTAGACTTAAAATGAATGAGTATATGAGTGAATATTTGATTTTGAGCCATACACACATAAGTAAATGCTGTAGAATACTGCAACACTGTACCCACACACAGAGACAAAGGTGCAGGTTGAATCTGTCCAAAATCTTAAAGTTTCATATAAACATACTTTCTTTGCCTCAATAATTGGCAAAAAATAAACAAAGAAAGGAAAGGAGAGGGATGAAGACACTTATTTGCTCCCAACAGCTATTCATCCTTAACATTGGTGCAGCGGTTGGTGCACATGCTTCACGGCTAGAGGCCTTCGATTCTGGACGGGGCCTTTCTGTGGAGTTTGCATGTTCTCCCCGTGTCCGCACAGGTTTCCTCCGGGTACTCTGGTTTCCCCTACCACTAAAGACAATAGGTTAATCCTCATTAACCATTAGCCTGGCTCCATATCTAGAGATGGGTCTCCGAGCTCCTGCTGGCCCCAGCGGCTTTGAGGATGGGTCAAATGCAGAGAAGGAATTTCCCTACAGAAACGTATATGTACATGAAATGCAACAGCTGCATTACATTAAACCAATATATACATACACAATATACAGCGGGAACTATATCTTTACATACACTTCATATAAAGACACATTTGCATTTTTTTCTCACTGTCTGACATAGAACCAGAACTAAGTAGAAAAATATTTCTATTTGTCAAATTCCAGAAGAATGAGCGACAGAATTAAACAACACTCTACGGAAACGGCCTTACTGAAAGTGTCCAGCGACATTATGATGACTGCTGATTCTGGGAAACGCACTGTTCTAGTTCTCTTGGATCTGTCCTCAGCATTCGACACCGTTGACCATCAGGTTCTGCTGAAAAGACTGAGGGATCAAGTAGGACTGTCGGGGGCAGTTCTACAGTGGTTCTCCTCATACTTATCGGGGCGTAGCTTTAGTGTTACAGCTAACCAAATTAGGTCTGAGTCTGTGGGTTTGTAGTGTGGAGTGCCTCAAGGGTCCGTTTTGGGTCCTGTCTTATTTTTGTTGTATTTGATTCCTTTGGGAAAGATCATCCAAAGGTTCAGTGATGTTTCTTTCCAGCTATTTGCTGACGATATCCAGCTTTACTGTTCCTTTAAGCCGTCTGAAATCCAGAAGCTAGACTCTCTGCTCCATTGTCTAGTGGAAATAAAACAATGGCTCAGCGATAACTCTCTGCAGCTAAATGCAGACAAAACCGAAACACTGGTTATCGCACCTGATGATGCAATTCCTGGGATTAAACAGTACCTCAGTGATTTAGATCAGTCCGCAAAGCCAAGTCTTCGAAACTTGGGAGTTTTCTTTGACAAAGACATGTCATTAGTCCAGCAGCTAAGCAGCTAACAAGGAACTACTTCTTTCAACTAAGGAACATCTCTAAACTTAGGAATATGGTTGCACGTAATGATTTGGAGCTTATCATTCATGCATTTGTGTCTTCACGTTTAGACTATTGTAATGGTTTGTTTTCATGTCTTAATAAGAAGGAGCTCTCTCGACTGCAACTAGTGCAAAACTCTGCAGCGAGAATTCTGACCCGCACTAACAGGAGAACCCACATATCTCCTATTTTAAAACAACTTCATTGGCTGCCTGTGTCCTATAGGATCACGTTTAAAATGTTGGTTCTAGCTTTCAGAGCCTTGCATGGTCAAGCTCCTTCTTACCTCAGTTTTCTGATCCAGCCTTACACTCCTGCTCGGGCTCTGAGGTCTGTGGATCAAAATCTGCTAAAGGTTCCACACACTTGTTTTCGTACTAGAGGTGACCGATCCTTCCACGCTGTTGCTCCCAGGCTTTGGAACGATCTTCCGCCCTCTTTGCGCTCTACTGACTCTGTTAAAACTTTTAAAAGCAACCTTAAGACTCATTTATTTGTTCAAGCCTTTAATTAGCTACTTTTGGGCTGATATGATTTCTGTGTTGTTTTGACCCATTTTTATATTGTATTTAATTCTAGATGTTTTACTGTGTTGTGAAGCACTTTGTGGCCTTTGTCTGTGAAAGGTGCTATACAAAATAAAGATTACTTACTTACTTACTAATTCTTTAAGAAATGTTTTTGTCACTTTTTCCAAAGTCAGAAGTTTACATACACTAAGATTACTATACCTTTAAACAATTCAGAAAGCACAGATAACGATGTCTCGTCCCTGGAAGCACAAGTCTGGGTCATCCTTGGGTGAAATTTCAAGACACTTGAAGGTTTAGGTTCATTGGTTAAAACAATGATGGAAATGACCAGTCATCATACAGGTAGGGCAGGGTGATATGGCCTAAAATCTCTATCACAATATAAAATAGAAATATCACATACATTAACAATATCAAAAAACCCTAATATCAACCCAAGAACAAATGCAGAAGACCTGGTGAAGATGCTGAACCTGGTAAGAGTTTGTCATTATCCAGAGTGAAAAAAGTCCTGTACCGACATGGGCTGAGTGGGAAGTCTGCAAGGAAGAAGCTCTGACTCCAAAAGAAACATCAAAAAGACGGTTTGGAGTTTGCAAATAAACAAGAATAAAGACTTTAATTTTTCGAGACATATCCTGTGGTCCGACAGAAAAAATTATAAATGTTTGGCCCTAATGACCATCATCACGTTTGGAGGAAAAAGCCTGAGAACACCATCCCAACTGTGAAATACGGGGGGGCAGCATCATGCTGTGGGGTTGTTTTGCTGCGGGAGGGAATGGTGCACTTCACAAAATAGATGACATCATGAAGAAAGAACACGATGTGGAAATATTGGAGCAACATTTCAAGACATCAGCCAGGAAGTTAAAGCTTGGACAGATGGGTCTTTCAAATGGACAATGACCCAAAGCATATGGCCAATACTGGTTACAAAGCGGCTTAAGGAAAACAAAGTCAATGTTTTGAAGTGGTCATCAAAAATCCTGATCTCAATCCAGTTCAACATGTATGGGCAGAGCTGAGAAGGCATAGGCACGCATGGTTACACCAGTTCTGTTTGGAACCCCCCTGTGTCTGTGCTGTGTGTGAGCTGCTCTGGAGGCTCCAGGAAAACACTAAAGCTACAGCCGTTGTCAGGTTCACTTAGGTCTAGTCTTGTTGCTCTTATTACCTTCTGGAGAGGAAGACCCACATTGCCTGTAAAGTGACTCAAACCTGAGGACGGTACAACATGTTTTAGAGATTGCACGTAGAACCTGCTTCTTTCTTCACTCTGCATTGTTTGCGCGGGCCGGATCGGCGTTTAAAGCCTCAGTAAAAATAATATGCTTGAGCTGCTTCATTATCCGAGCCTAGTCTCAGTCGTTGATCAAAGCTTGTGTGTCTTCCTGTGCTCTCTGCTGCCCGTCCAAAACGTACGCATCATGATGGACGTACTCGCTCTCCTCCCCTTTCCGCTCACACAGATCCACTGGCTGTAGGAGCACACTTTACAGCATTCATTCATGCAGAAACGTTCCAAACGATACCACGGTCTGGACCTCGATGACCTCACTGGCCACGGTCATAATACGTACTCCTCTTTGAGCTAAAATGTCTTCAAAAAAGTGACTTGAGTGAATGTGTTGAAGTCGAGCGAGCGAGGCGTGATGAATGGACCGGGCACAGTCGGGCGCCGCGCTGTGTCTAATAATAATTATCAGTTCTATTTCACACGTGTCAATTTCATTTTCCATCATGCGTGCGAGAGGGGCCGAAGCAGGCGCCACACCAACTCTGTTCGTACAGTAATGTTCTGGAACCTCGTCACTTCATCAACCCAAAGAGTAAGCACTAACCTGCAGAACTAAAAGTAAAACATTATCGGCAACAAGAACATTTGCTTTCTTTTCAGCATGCAGCTCATGCAGAGTCAGAATGATGTTACTAAACCTTTGGTGCAAAAAAAACACTGTATACAGAGACATACAGTACCAGGGCGACCTGAGCCTCTCGGTTAAAACCAAACTGAAAGTTGTGGTGATCTTTGATGGGTCTGTAATTGATCATATTGGGCCAATATTGTAATAAGTTATCACATTGATGGCCTGACGGTGGTACAGAGCTAGATGGTCCCGGGTTGAATTCCCACCTGGACGGGGCCTTTCTGTGGAGTTTGCATGTTCTCCCCGTGTCTGAGGAAGGTTTCTTCCGGTTTCCTCTACCACTCAAAACATGAACAATAGGCCAGGATGAATGAGAGCGTGAGTGAGTGATTGGTGGGGGTCGGAGGGGCACAGACTGGTTGCCTCGCTTCCGTCAGTCTATCTCAAGGGGCAGCCGTGGCTTCAATAGTAGCTTACTCGCCAGGACCTGTTCACCTCCAAGACCAGGGGAGGCGTGTGGGTCGGATCACAGCAGACCCTTCCCACCCTGGACATGGACTATTCACCCCGCTCCCCTCAGGCAGGAGGCTACAGTCCACTCAGACCCACTCCCGCCACATGAAGAGTTTTCTTCCCTCCGCCATCAGACTCATGAACAATAACAAGACCCAATAACTCAGGTGCAGACTCATGGATGGTAAGCTCTCCAGTCAATACGCTTTGAGATGGCTTGGATGTAAATAATTGTTAACCCTAACCCTAACCCTAGGGTGGCAGTTAAGTGGTTAAGAGACGTGTGAAGCATTTGGCCCAGGTGAAAGCTAAAAGTCTGCGGCGTGAAAGCCTCATCTGATTAATCCCTCCCCGAGTGTGGCGCGCAGCCCGTGCTAATCTATTCATCTTCAAACAAAGACAGAGTTTCTTTGTGGGTTAACGCGAGGCCTGGAACACGCCTGTGAAGTAGCGCTATATTGAACCAGTTTGGCGTAATAGATTTTGGCAGCTGCTGTGTGGCGCCCGAGGGGAACGCAACATCAGACAAATGATGTATCGGGCCGAGCGGAGATAAGTGCTCTAAGTTTGCCTCAAACTTGTGCCGCTCCGATTCGCCGCTCCCACGCTGGTCCTGTACCACTTCCCAAAACAGCCGTCTTCAAAAGGCCCCAGTTATTTATTAGGCAGGCTTTTTTTTTAAACCGCTTTGGTCATTATTGGCCCGGTGTTTGTTGCAGTAATGGAGAGCGGGGTAAAGTGTCACACTGTGCTTTGGCGTAACAAGATAACATCGATAAAACATTTTAGGGTTGTTTACATCTCTAAATACATTACTTCCACCACCGTCTGTCTATGTGTGAGAGTGCAATGCAAAAAGTCACTGTGAAGAAAGTAAATTCATCCTCGATTTGATGTTACTAGTTTCAAGAAATCTGTCCATGGGGCAAGAAGAGATGTCTTCAGCAGTTGTATTTGTTTTTGTCAGTGGAGACTAGGACGGAATCAATTCGTTGAGGCCGACGCGACGGTGACGAACTAACAAACGCTCTTTGTCCAGAACGAGACGAGACGTTTCTGAGTTCACGTTGGCGAGGCAGTGGTTAGTTTCACAAATCACGGACACATTTACATCATTGAAGAGAATCTGTACCTTTTTCAAGATTTTTTTTTGTAGTTGGTGGTGGGAGGGCACATATTGGCAGCCTCACTTGTGTCAGTCTTCCCCAGGGAAACAATATGGCTAATAGTAGATTGCTGCTATTTCAACCTGGATAGACTCACACAGACAAAAGCAGCGATCAGGAAGATTTATGGACATGTGCATTAGTTTTGGCGATCAGACCCCGGCGGTCGACATCGATGTATAAATCAGTGTAGATGAACAGCTTGGAGTTAGGGATGTCTTCCCCGGGAGCCTGGACACTGGTGGTGGTATGGAGGACCCGTGGCGACGCAGCAGGTAGAAGCCGTGGACGGAAGAGGCGGGGATGGGGTGGAGGCGGGTCGCAGCGCAGCTGGGAAGCGAACGGACCATGATTGCTGGGGCTTAAAAGCAGGACCGATGGCGATGATTGGCCTCTCGGAAGCGATCAGTGGCTGGAGGTCGGTGATGCTGAAGTTAGTCTACCAGGTTGAATTAACGCCTAAGCTTCATTAGCCACGACAGTCAATAATGCACAATACAATAAGCCCTTATTGTTATTCTCTGACCACTAGTGTCCCTGTGAAAAACAGGTGAACGTGAAAGAGATGTGTGTTCGCTTCAAAGCCATCTCCTTGGACAGGAGTGTCCAGCTCGTACCATTAGGAGTTTTTCATTTCATTTTTTATTTATTTCAATCATTCTGAATATTCTTTCATGTTAAAATAATGCTAATGGTCAGACAATTGAAAAGGAGCACAAAGAAGACAAACTTATATTATGTGCCCCTTTCTCCAAAAGAAACAAACACACAACTAGCAACAAGTGGTCGCAAGTGTACAAAACATGCCACAAGCAGGGTTTGCTCATCAAAACAAATACTCCTCTTTCATTTAATTTCTAGTTCATATGATTTAATTATTGTTTCCTTAAATATTCGTTTAAGTGTTTGGGCTTTAATAAGGTCGAGTACCTTTAGCAGTTTGGATGTTATGAATAATTGGTTAGTGTGCTCACTCCCATGGACTTTATGAATGGCTCTTATTGCTTTCTTTTGTAACGTTATCAAAGGCTTCAGTGTGGTTACATACGTATTTCCCCAAACCTCCAAACAATAAGAAAGACAAGGCAATATTAATGTAAAATATAATATCCTCAGAGCTGTATAAGTTAAACAATATTTCACTTTGTGAAAGATAGAGAGGTTTTTACATAATTTCTTTCGTGTATTTTCAACATGTGATTTCCAATTTAAATTCTCGTCGAGGGTCACACCCAAGAATCGAATTTCTTCTACCCTTTCAATGTTTATTCCATCTAAACACAACTCAATATTTCTATTTTGATTGAGCACTTAGTAAATAACATAAATTTAGTTTTGTTCACATTTAGAGATAATTTGTTTACCCTAAACCATTTGCTTATTTTTATCATTTCTTTTCCTACATTATTAAGCACATCCTTTAATTTGTCACCTGACAAAAGACAGTTGAAGAAATATCTAATGCTTCACATAAATCATTGATGTATAAAATAAAAAATGTTGGTCCAATAATGGAACCTTGGGGAATTCCACATTTAATCTTTAATTTTTCTGATGTGTTGCCAGCAAACTGTACAAATTGTTGTCTGTTCTGTAAATAACTTATAATCCAATCTAACCACCCTAGTTTCAACTGTATTTACTTCAAAGGTAGTCCAGTCCGTGTTCACAGGCGCCGGCTCCAAACGCCGCTAACAACGATCAGCCGTTCAACGGACTCATTCCCCTGACGACGGGCATCGACCCTGTCCATGCGCCGACACGCCCGGGTGCCCTTCCCTGATGTTACTGTGGTCATTTCTCTCGTGGTTAACTACACGGAAATGCACTTCGTCAGCACATGAAGAGGGAGGCTTTACTGTGCAGCAGGAAGGGAACGGGGCAAACTTTGACGATATGAAGCCTCGTCAGAGCAGTAATACAAACGTCCTGTCATTAGAAATACGTGTTAGCCCAAAAAACACCTGCTCCACCCCTGAATCGAGACGGAAACATCTCTCGGAGACGTTTAAACCAGTCTAGATATTTAATGTTTAAGTTTAATGGGGCTGGTCACATCTAACTGATCAAAAACTACAGTTTTGTCCTGTCTTCAAAAACCGTGATGCCCAGCTGAATTAGACTCATTTACAAGTCTACCGGTGAGATGATCAGGCTGTAATGATTCAAAACAAACACATAAGTAATTATTATAAAAAGATCTCATATCAGTCTGTAATGAATTTGATTACGAGGACATCTGTGACATCAGTCAGAGAGCGCCGCGGGCCTTTGTTTCACACGTTGATTCGGCATTGCCTGGCCTGCCAAACAACATGCCTTTTCATAGACATTTCAAAGACATAGCCTGGGAGCATGATCTCAACGAAATACCGGTGGCCGTGATTGACAGACGGCATCAACCAATTAGAGCAACGCTAGATACGTCGCAGTAACAAGTGGCAGAAAGCCTTTCCAAAAACCTCCTTCGAACGCTGTTTCTTGCTCCGGTTTCAGGGATTTCATATTTTCCAAATGATTTAAAACAGACAAAGGAGCAGAAGAAGACAGAGTATCGGCCGCCATCTTTAATGTTTTGGAAGAGTGCGTGGTGGTGACAGTCTCCTGGTGCGTGATTGGACCGATGTGGGTAAAATCGTGAAACGCTGCTGCCCTGTGCACTCGCTCCCCGACGACTGTCGACTCTGGACCACTCGGCTTTCAGGGGCGACTGTGAGTTTGTTTTTTTTTACTTAGAAATAATGATCCAGACAAGATCAGTACATGCTACAGTATGCAGAGGTGGGAAGGACGCAAGCTAGTCCAGCACACGGATAGTCAGGCCGGGTTTGTTGTGACTGTGAATGAGTCGGTATGGAGGAACGTGAGCAGGACAGCGTCTTCGAGGACGATACCGCAGACACCGAAAGACGAGAGACACGGCACCCACGGCCTTACCTGAAAGAACACAACATTTTAGCATTCAAGAATTCACCATCCAATTTGAAGAAGCACATTCAGGTTTGTTGTTTCGCTTTCGTATTGTTGTTATACATTTGATTAATTCTGGTGGTTTACAATAATATAAGTGTTAGTAATGCTTTGGGAACACTATATTAGTTTGCTAGAAAGAAAGCTGGTGCTAGCTTGTAGTCTGCCGCACTAGCTGTAACTTACTACTACTACTACAGTACTAGCTGTACTGAGTAAAAATATATATATATATACATTTGAAAGTCAAAACTTGATTTATTTTTTTGAGGGGAAAAATATTGATTTACTTTTTTACTTAAGTAAGGCAGAGGTTGCAGTACTTTTACCAGAGTAGTTTTGTGCACAAGTATTAGTACTTTTACCACTAGTACTTTTGACATCTCTGACAGTGTGTAGGATGTGGGAAAGTAAGTAGACTGGATGCGCTGTGTATCACTGGAAATTTCTGTAAAGAGAAACAAGAAATGGACATGTGAAAATCTAAATATATGACATTGTATGCATAAAAAAACGGCCTATGTTTTTACAGGCAGATTTTGGGCCAATGTGGTCTCTTAACATTCACCTGGAAACAAAAAAAACTCACAATAACATGTTTAATTATTGCACTGATGTAAAGTTTCTCCACAGATTTGAATGGGAAACTGTCATTTCAAGGCCATTGTTGTGCCAGTCTACAGCATCAGTTTCAAATTGATATCTCTACGTTTACAAAGTTTCCCTTTTCTTCCAGGGTGTTGGATCGGCTGCGAGCGATGGGTGGAGGCCTGGTCTAATCCGTAGTTTAAGGAGTTACAGTCGATCAAGCAGCACGAGATAAAGCCGTGGACTTCACGCTCTACATGCAGAGTCTTCTCCGGCACGTCCCAGAGATTCTCAATGGGGCTCAGATCTGGACTCTGTGGCGTCACGCGAGCCCCATGAATCCTGGCACGGGCATCTTGGAATATGCCTGCGCCGTCACACTGTTTGAATCTTCCTGCCTAATGCCTCCTCCGTATCTCCAGCGGACATCTTGCCAGTGGGAAGGCAGTCGCGAGTCAAAGGGCCCTCTCCACAGACCGGGACCTGCAGCCTGTGACGGGCGACAGATATCCCAATCAAAATCATTTGCATCGGGAAAAAAAAGAAAATGCTCACAGCGCCGCCCTCTGGTCTCCACGCTCCACTCGCCGTGCCAAGGTTGAGGAGAGGGGTCTTTTTAATCTAACTTTGTAAAAGGGACCCTGGAGTTCGCCAATGGAACGGGCTGTCACTGTGGAGTCAGTCTGGCATGGATTTAATGAAGACGGCTCAGAGTGTGGGAAGTGAACTAATCATTTCACCCATGAGAGACGGACAGACATGATCAGAGTGGTTTGCTTCAGAATCAAGCTCTATGTTTTTGTTGAGCTCAGCAAGAGTCACCTGACATGATCGGCACATTTGTAAAACTCTAAATGTTGTCTAGTTTTATTAGGTTCAAAGTTCAATCAGTGTGTCTAGGAATTGGATATTGAAATGGAAAACGATTGAAGTCTGCAGATATCAGTTAAGGATATCTAAAAGATGATGTGTTGTCGGTGTTGTCGCTGAAGGACATCCCTCATGCAGAGCCTGTCGTCGGAAAGTTGCAGCAAAAGGCCCATCGAACATGAAACCACATCTTAGCGATAATGCTTCACTGGATATGTCCAAGTCCAGGAAACAAACTGCATAATTCACAATCAAGTTTGTCCAAATGTTCGGAAATAGCCTCCACAACTGGCTCGGGATGAAATCAAAAAAGAAAATGCTTCAACTCTTCAATTCTGCTCCATTGCAATAAACAGAAAGTCAAATGAAAGTAAACCTCAGTCAGCTGTTTATGCAAGTCCCGTTAGGGCACAGGGCTGGTCAGCACTTGAAATGACTTTATCATATTTATACAGAAATATCATAATGATGTTTCAGGTTTTTCATGCAACATAAAACCTTAGACTAGATTAGATCGTTTTGTACTGTATTATTCAATGTATTTTTAAATGAAAAAGAGACTTGAAGCCTTTTCCTTTTTAGAAACAGTGAATGTTTGCAAGCTTAAAAAGCCTTTTAAAGCCAAACTAAAAACCCCACTTGTGCTGGCTAGCTTCATTCGGTGAATAAAACGTAAAAATCGCTATATTTTCTCTCGTAATAATCGTACTAGGTAATAGGAAGTACCGCCGTCTGCTGGCATTTAGGATAACTGCATTTTATAATCATAAGGATATTATCTAGAGACACACGCCATTTTAAATTTGCTCTGTTCTTTAGCCGATCAGAAAGCAAAAGGGCTGTTTACCTTTAATGCATTCTCAACCTTTTACAGACTCTGCATTTTAAATCCGCCCCGTCTCGTCCCCCTGCAGCGGGAGGGTTCAGAGGTCAAAGGTCAGAAGCCGCTCCCATGTTCCTCTGTAATGAAACAAGGAGCCGCGGAATCAATTTGCAGCGGAGACGGGACGGAGAACAACAGACAATCAAGCCGGCCACTCCAAGATTCCACACCTGCAGGCAGAGTGAAAAATAAAACCAGTGACCCGTGGCTGGAGGGGGCACTGGCTGCAGACGGTCAGGGAGGTGATTTCTCAACCTTTTTTCTTTATGCAACGTCACCAGGAATGTTTAGACCATGTACATAATGTTGAGAACGTACAAAGCAACGAGCCTTAACAATCCCCTCTGGGTGAAAACAAAAAAGAGATTTAGTACGACGGCAGAAATCTTGGCTTGTTTCTCGTTCGAGGGGATAAAATATGCCGCACCCGTGTGAGAACCTCAGGAAAATGGCCAGTGCCACTCACTAACACGACAAGTTCATTGTCAGAAGACGATTGTTTTATTTTTGTTTGGAAAGAGCCAGTTTAACAATTGCTACTCTCTGTCAAGGCTCATTTTTTTGTTTGGACAAAGTTTTGTATTTTATATTTATAGTTTGTTTTAGTTTGAAAGACTAATAAATGCGGTAGTTAAAACAAGTCTTTTCCAACTCAGGGTTCTAAGTAAGGTGAAACACTACTTGCCTTTAAAGGGAAAACTCATTTCCTAGTAATCCAGAGTGATTTCTGGAGAAGAGTTTATGTTTTTTATCCATGCAGTCCTCATTTCTACGGTAACAGTTAGCTTGCATTAAAAACAGTCTGACCCACCCCACAGTGCACCTGAGGTAAATCACTTATAACACCAGACTAACCATATAAATGTCTGTGTCCATAGAATCATTTGAACCATTTTGCATTTAAAATCATGTATATTTTAGCAGCTTCGTGGTTGTAAGCGACGCAGCAGCGGAGTGATCTGCTAGAAAATAGTCCCTCAAATTGCGATAATTTATGTGATGCAAGGTCAGTTATAATTATTAAAAATAAAAAAATCTCCAGAAATCAACAACACTCTGGATAACTAGGAAATGAGGCCCTATGTCAAAAATCCTGAAATATCCCTTTAAGGCGAGACACTGTAGGGGAATAGGGGAAAAAATAAATACATTTAGAGATATCAATTAGAAACTACATTACAAATATGAGACAAAAATGTATTGCATGTTTTCTGTCATTTCATATTTTCATTTAAGAAATAAGGCATTTTGTGCATGAAAATTGCAGATATTTCCGGGGAAGAAATCTAAATAATGGACCAACCCAGGTTTGAATGGATGGTTTTATTTTGTGACATATCAATTATTATTATCAAAGATTATTTCAGAGGGGATTTTGGATGTTGTGTAGTGAAGGAAAGCCAGCCAGCTACTACGACTAGAAAACGATCTAAAAATCTCCACTTCAACCACTGCATGAAAAGTCTATATGTTCACCTGCCGTGTCTCGCCTCAAACCAGTTTGAACTGGCTGTGCAGGCATGGATCACGACTCGTTTGGATTATTGCAATTCTTTACACTGCTCACAGGAACCACATCACTCCTGTTCTGTTCCTGTTTATCAAATCCATCCATGGTCGCCCCTGTCAGAGCTCTGTGTTTGCTCGACCATCCCAAGATCTCATTTAAAAGGTAAAGGAGATAGAGCTTTTGCAGGAGCAGGCACTAAACTGCGAAACTCCCTCTGCCCATTTATATTTAATAGACGAGCGAGCGCTAGGGCTGTCACGATAATTACCATATCGGCTTATCGTACAACACATTTTGGAGCTCAATATTTCTCTACTGTACGTTTATTTGTATTTTATTTTTTTACCCTACTTAGATTGTATTACATTGTACTTTGTGTTCATTGTGGGATATTTTAAGATAAAGTTAGTTTCTGCAGCGTTAGAAGGTCTTCGATAATATTGTTTATCGCAATGTTTGTTTGTTGCTCAATATATCGAAGTCCTGCTCCGGGCCTAATGAGAGCTTCTGTTTCACCCACAGGGGGCGCTGGATCTTCTCAGTGACGTAAAGGTCGCTCCGTCTATAAGAACAAAATCGCACCTACTGCAGTCCGTTCCTTTTACACTTTTACACCAACTGTTCTGTATCCGACAAATTAGGAGGCTTAAGTGATTTCTGAATAAACGTCTCCGATCCAGGCACTGTGGAGGCCTTCTTATCCTGCCGAGCGGAGATACCATCGTGATAAGCCGGGCCCGAGCCTGATTGCCCGCCGTGTCGTTTCTTCTTTAATCTAATTAGATCAATTGGTCATGTAAAAAAAAACAAAAAACGATTTATTAGCGCTAAGTCTCTCCGTGATGCTGCTCAGCCGTTTATCCATCACAATCTGCGCCCAGTGTAAACGATAATATTGTGATGAATGAGCGCTAATGACCGGAGTGACTGCCACGCGCGGTATCTCTCACAGTGAATGAAAGGGCCGTGTAATCCCCGTAACGGCCCCCAGAGGACCCGACGGGGGGGGGGGGGGGGGGGGGTGTTTTCGCATGGTTGCGCCGAATCATAACGTACCACGGAAATCATTGGTGGATTTCTAAGACTTTACATGAGGTCGTTATCGTTGTACGTCTGTTAATTAAACGGGAATCCACACAAAGTCCATTGAATCCAGTCGTTTCCGGCGGTATCGATTCATACAACACTTACTATTCAAAGTGAGAGTCTGTACGTTTGTGACTTAGTAGTAATGTGCAACAGGATGAATGAAAACCGCTTTTTAATCAAGTGTGTGTGTATTTTTCATGACCTGTAGCGGTGAAAAGTTGCTCACATTAGCTTTTAATTGTTCGATAGAGCACCCCCCCCCTCCATGAAGAAATGTTTCATTATTTTTTGTTGTCACGTCGTTCTTTTGTTGCATTTTCATCCTAGTTTTCGTCTTATTTTTGTGGCTATTTTGACACTGTTTTAGATTTGGGTAAAACCAAACTTGAGAAAATGTGCTCAGTTCAGGTGGAGGTTAAGAGATTAAAAAGAAAGAAAATAGTTTTTTCGGGATTCAAAATTCAATAAACCAGGCAGGAACTTATTGAAAACTCCCTCTGAAAACCTTTTGGTTGTTTGAGTGCCCGGATGATCCCAGGAGCCATGTTATCTGGGGCATTATGCCCCTGGTAGGGCCTTTGCCCACAGGGCCCGGCCGGCTAGATATAGTCGGGCTCACCTCCACGCACAGCTTGGGTTCTGGAACCCAACTCCTGGAGAGAGGCTGGATGTTCCACCTCTCTGGCGTTGCCCACTGTGTCGTCAGGCTGTGCTGTGAGTTTCCTTCGCAGGGTGGCTGGGCGCACCCTTCGAGATCGGGTGAGGAGCTCAGTTACCCGGGAGGAGCTCGGACTCGAGTCGCTGCTCCTTCACGTCGAAAGGAGCCAGCTGAGGTGGCTAGGGCATCTGTTCCGGATGCCTCCTGGTCGCCTCCCTCAGGAGGTGCTCCAGGCATGTCCTATTGGGAGGAGGCCTCGTGGAAGGCCCAGGACACGCTGGTGGGACTATGCCTCCGAGCTGGCCTGGTGTCGCCTCGGGGTCCCCCCAGAACAGCTGGAGGAGGTGTGCGTGGATCGGGAAGTCTGGGCATCTCTCCTGAGACTTCAGAGATATCCAGACTTCATGAATTATGTTGCGTGGGAAAGATGAGGCAGTGCCTCCATATTACACGGATTTCCTGAAAAACGATGCCACGCAAGTCTACAAAACTAGTACGGCGTAAAAGGATAGTCTGCTGACATTAGAACTAAGATGTTATGGGAGAAAACTTGCTTTTCACTGCGTGAAAAACAGTTTTCACCTGCAGCACGTGTAAGTGCTGCCTGAATCAGTCAAACATGTCATCCGTCCGTCTGTCTGTCTGGAGCCGTGCCTCTGATCTCCCCGTCGCTGGATCGTGATTGCGTTTGGACACTGTCTGATTGCCGTGTGCCGTAGACTGGCGGCAGACGTGTGCGCTGCAGACGTGTGCGCTGCTGACGGGACTGGGGCAGGTTGGTGCGTGCTAATCGCTTCATAATAAGTGTGTAATGAGCTCCCGATGCGGCCTGTGTCTGGGGACGGCGTGTCGCTCTCGATGCGTTCGGCTCGGCGAGATCAAGAGATGCTTTTGTTCCGGCGTCTGCATCCCGACGGGGAATAAATACAGCCAGGACTCGGGCGGAGAGGTGGTTTTAAAGAGGACAACGTGTGCTGCGGAGGGCTTTGAGATACGTTTGGACTGTTTTGTAAGGCTATGATGATGATGGGTGTATGTTTTATTGTAATGTCTAACATAGGCCATACACATAGTTACTTGAAGCTTTGAAAGAGGAAGGTCAAATGATCCTGATATGTGCCAGGCAGTGTTAAAAGCTTTGGAGTAGAAATGAGTCTAAAGCAGGGTTTAAATTGGTCAAGCGTCTGTGCAGCACAGTTTGGGAGCTGCAACAGAGAACGCCCTGTCCCCTTCTGGAGCGAGGTACCTCCAGTAGCAGCTGATCAGCAGATCTCTTGGGCTGCGTCTGGAACTGTCAAATTACAGCCTCTATGTCCTAACCCTAGCGCCTGATCCTTAACCTTGATGGGGTCATCTGTTAGATCTCTATGCAGTTAGTGAACTAGAGCTTCAGCAGCATTTGCCCAATTCGACCGTCCTTACCCGGGGGAAGGGGAAGTGACATCACCAACAGCTGTTCTTCTTCTTCTTTAAGGATATTGGCAGACTGCAGGCCAAACAAAAGCGCAAACCGCCACCTACTGTATTGTGTATACAACAACATAGTGTCCAAATAAAGACATTTAAGGAGAAAAACCATCACAGCCATCACATTTCCCTTTAGCGTTTTTTTTTTATCTCAACAGTTGTTTCCTGAAGCTACAGTATGTGGTTTTAAGTTTCCGCTAAATGAAAGCAAAAACACAAACTGCATCATTTAAGCCATTTTACTGAGGCAGCTCTTTGAAACACTGACACGTGACTGAGCTGTGGTGACGACAACATGTATTTTGTCACTTTTATAAAGTTTGGCTTGTGCAGAATCTTTTTTTTTTTTTTGTGCACCTGTCAATCAACAGCATGAAGAATCACTCGAGGGTGGGGGGATTGGCAGGGCGGTGGCTTATGGGTTTGCACATAGCCTCTGATCGCCAGTGAGGAGCCTATGCTAAAGTAGCTATGAAAGTTAGCATTGACTCCTTCCTAACTGACAGCACTATTCGGACGCTTCTTATCATGGCGGACGCTGACGCACATCCCGTTTGGCATAAGACCTCTTACCCATCTGCTCGTTTCGGATGGGGCCCCGGCCCAAGCAGGGACATCCTGTAATGTACATGAAGTCAGTGTAGAGCAGCAAACACAGGGATATGCTGTGGTTTTTTGGTCCCTGTGATGAGGCGGGCAGCTGCATTTAGTGCCCCCTGGAGGCGTGAATAGAACTGTGATCAAGACCAATGCACACAGAATTACAATAATCAAGTGGCGAAGTTATAAATGCATGAATGGCTTTTTGAGTCGCAGGCAGGTAGATCATTTTTTATCTTGCTTTGAGTTTTAAGGTGGAAAAATGTCATTGTCCACAAACACACAGATTCCTTGCAAATGGGTGACAGAAGGAGGGGGCCACTGGTGCTGTCACGATTGTCCTGTGCAGTTGATGAAAGTTGTGTTTTTAAAACAGTGAGAGCTACAACAGGTATCGGTCCAGTATCGAATATTATGAATTGATACCAGTATTGGATAGGTGCATCCCAATAAGGGTATTTATTGTTTAACATCTGCAAATAGACTCCAGGACATGGCCTCTCTTTAGTTCCCTCAGTGGCCAATATGGACAAAATAATTAGCCCAATAAACCATTAGGAATGGAAGCTTAACGTCTCCACTCGTCAAGATGTTTCGGGACATTTTCTAATGGCATGGTGCGCTGACACCCGTGAAGAGGCCGTGATTGACAGACACTGGAAAAAAAAAAAGTTAAATAGCTTAAAAAGTGCTTGAGTTAAGAGGATTTATGCTGATTTGGAGTAGATTTGGAGCATCTCGAAATAAGATTGCCGATAGAACAAGCACAATCACTTTAAATGAGACGATGAAAGTCGAAGGCAAGGAGAAGAAAAAAACATGCTGGATTTATTTTACGTCTTTGAAATAATAAACGTTCCATTTGGAAATGCTTCATGAACAATCTAATCGCTCTGTGGAGTGCCAAATTAGAAGATCATATCGGAATTGGTGTTTGGAAGATATGCAAATTTTCGAGTTTAGCCAAGAGATGTGGAAAACCTGGGGGGGGGGGGGGGGGGGGGGGAATTGGAGAAGCAATTGCAAGAAAAATAGTTGTGTGCGTGTAGTCTGTTCAGGATAATTATCTTTTTAAGCATTTCTGTATGCTGTATTTCCCCAAAACCGAGATATACATTTGTTGTCACCCAGCCTGGCCCTAACAGTGGCTTCTTCTAGGCAAGGCAAGTTTATTTATACCACGCATTTCATACACGGGACAACTCAATGCGCCTTCTTCTAAGTGATGGAAAGTGGGTCAAATGGCTAATCAACGTCGGTGAAGCTGAAAACTGGACCAACGTGTTCCCTTGAGGCGGAAACACGAAAACAAGAGACATTTAAACTGCCCCTTAAATACTATTTCTGACTCACTCCCATGAGCCTTTTGGGGGCCTCTGGGGCCGTCCGTGACGAATGGGGAGAGGGTTTTACGGTGCCGTTTAATCCAGCATGATGTGGCACACTGCCCGACAGACAAATTAGCCTCCACTGGGGAGTTGACTCGCCTTCGCTCGGCCTTGGCCATTTTGCTGACTTCTTCGTAGTCCCAGGCCGACATTCCCCTTCCCGCACAAGGCAGCGCCTCTTTGTTAAGAGTCAGGTCAGCAGTTGGGGTGGGGTGGGGGGTCTGGACACAAGGCACCATCTGCATTGGCCGACTCCGTCCAGGCGTTACAGGACGGCGTACTCTAGGACAGAGTGAAAATATTTCGGATCTTGACATTACTGCCAATGTGACTTCATGCTGCTCCGTAATGATTAAAAAAGGTTATATTGGCAAGTTTACCTGCCATTTACGGGGTTTCTACAGAGGCAAGACAAATGTAATGCTTTGTAATGCCTAAAGCAGAGGCAACTTATGAGGGGGAAAAAATTTGGCCAATTTCAACCAAAACTTTAGCTGGGTCGGGATCCCCTGGGGTGTCTTTATTTATTTATTTGAACAGGGACAGTGTACAATATAGATTAGCCTCAGAAAGGAGAGATGCATTGTACCAGGTTATAGGTTATCTCCGTACATGGTTTTCTCTGAATGAGGATAAGGCCCCACTCGGGTAGCGGGTGAGCCCTTATAGTCGCTCTCACAGACTCCAAACTTTCCAGTCTTGTTTATTCTGATTAGCCTGATTTATTCACATTTGAACCCAAGAAAACAAGGCGGAATTTGAGTTTGTATAGATGTTTTCACTTATGAGTAGTTTATTGAAAAACTAAACAGTATTATCCAACATCCCCTCAGAAAAAAATCTTAGTTACTAATATGTCAATAAAATAAAACCATACATTTTAATCTGGCTCAATCCATTATTTAGATTTGTTTATGTATTTCCATGCATAAAACGCCTTATTTTTATATGAAAATTTAAAATGACAGAAAAATTGCAATATTTTTTTTCTCATATTTATACCAGTAATGTTCAGCAAAAGTTTCAAATCGATATCTCTACATTTATTTATTTTTTCCTGTTCACTTGCAGTGTCTCGCCTTGATTTGGACTTTTAATGCCCCATGGAAACTCTGATGTATTATTGCCGTAGTCTTGTGATCAAATCAGGACTGCACGTATCCCTAAAAAAATGACAAAATAATGAGCTGATAAGGAAGATATGGAGTTTACCTGATCTGTGTCCTTTTGCTCTGTGCATGTTTGTGATTTTTTGATTGTGCCACACACTTTTCATTCATTTTCAAGAACATAAAGATATAACGGGTGATATAAACAGACAAGAGACAATATAATGCAGTGAAGCCTGGCATCTTCCTACTGTCTGTAAAGTAGTTGTGAAATGTTTTAGAATGATGTGAAGGCAATGGCTGGACTTTGGCGTAAAAACATGACGTGATTCATTTGTGATAATCATGAGTAATGTGTTGTTGTTCATGACTAATCACATGTGCTACATACTATATTTTCCGTGGTGCAAAAGGCTAAAATAAGTGCAGACAGCCCACTTGGGTTTGGCCGCTAGCCTTTTTTGACACCGTCGCGTCACCGTGGGTCTGGCTCTCGACTTGAGGAGTCATGAAGTGACGCACATTTACATATTTTCATGTGAGTCTTGGCTGACCAATCCAAAAAGCATACATGTGGGGCAACCGATGCTAATTCGCTCGTTCCTACCCTCAGACATGGCACCTTTACACGTGTGTCTCATGCGTGTTCATGAACATGCACTGGTATCGACTTTAAGACACGTAAGAACGGCCACCACGCTGGTCTTAAACGGGGAGGAGGTCGAACAGGTGGGGAGCTTCAAATACGCTGGCGTCCGTCTCTCCGAGGACCTGACATGGAGGACAAGCGCCAGGGAGCTGGTGAAGAAGGGTCCACAGAGGCAGGAGGACCTACAACGAGTAGTCACGTCTGCATAGAGGATCATTGAAGCTCCTCTGCTCGCTCTCAAGCAGATGGATTCCACCCTCATCAAGAACAGACCTCGGAACATCTACTCATCCGACATCCAGGACAGTGCCTTCGTGAAACACTTCCCTCTGGCCGTCTCAGGGTTCTCAAGGCCCAGAAGGAGAGATGTCATGAGGCCGGTGCGTAAATCACTGGTGAGCACTTGAACCTGACTTTTAACAAATGTTTACTGATTTTTAATTGATGATTTATGTAGGCCTATTTGCTGCTATGCAAGGTAGTGCGCTCAGAGAGAATTCCGTTGTGATTAATTTTGCAGTGACAATAAAGACCGATTCTAAATACACCAAAAATAACAATGTTATCCTGTGTCACTGTTATTAACCACTTAACTGCCCCCCTAGGGTTAGGGTTAAGGATTAGGGTTAACAATTATTTACATCCATGTCCCAAAACTTATTGACTGGAGAGCTTACAGTATATATATGCCAGTGTGATACCTAATTTGAAAGCCAAGACCTTCTAGTTTCTAAAAATATGTGTGCGTGAAACACAACTTACGTTACATTTGCCGTTCTTAACCCTAATTATATCCTGATTAGGGTTAACTAACCCTAACCCTAGCACCCTGAAACGGATCCGCCTTTGTCTCTCTCCCATCCCAAGGCATGTTCCTCCGGGCCTCCTCTGTACACTTGGAAAGAAGAGCGAACTCCATAAACTATCACAGCTGAGGACAGAGACATGTGGCCTGGAGTTTGCAGCTTGTTAAAAAATGGTCAAATAGAGAACTAGGCTACACGTGATGATGAATGGATGGACGGACAGACAGTCAAACAAACTCCACATCACTGACACGCACACTTTCTGACCAGTTTGTCCAGCCGGTTCTCCTCCCTGGCCGTCATCCAGTTCCCCTAGCAAACCACAGTAAAAAGTACAGCACTCGCCACAACTGACTGATGAAAAAGGTACAGCATTTCATTACAGACTTCAAAGGAGTGTAGCTTCCTGCAGGAGAAAAGTCTGCCCTGTCCTCTCCTTGTATATGCTGCATTTGTTTATGGTCCTAGTGAACACCCAGATATTTGTAACTCTGGACCGCCTCATAAGACATAGACACAATTAGAACATTGTAAAGATGGTCTCTTAATGGCCACTGAAAATCGGCCCCAATAACATGTATCATGAGTTTGTGAATAGCTCTGTGCTGAGTGGCCGGGACGAAGGGGAGTGTGTGCCGTGGTGCTGTTCTCGTGTCGACGTTGTCTATGTTTTGACCTTTAAATATCTCGTCCTCCTCATGTCTCGGTGCTGTCAGACAGGTCTCGGGCAGGTCTCGGTCTCAGATTGCGGGTCATGTTTACACAAGCTGCTTGTAGTCTGTAATCTTTTACAATGATCACTTGTCATAGTTGGACTGGACGTCTGAGTGACATTGCTTTCTGTGGTTCGTGTATGTGATGTCCACCCGCTGACCTACCATTTGTGGTTGTCCCAGCTCATTCAGCATTGAATTCAGCATTCTCTTCTGGGGCACCATTTTATGGAACTGTTACAGTTTTATTGAAAGCCTTCTGACATTTTCTTTCATTTGCTGGTTCAATGGGTTGCCTGTGAAAAACAAGGACGGTCTGCTCTGAAATGACTGGAGTGCAGCAGAAGGACATGAGTACACTCTGAAGGAAACAAGCGACCGATAAGGCCAGACAAATCATGGGTCGGCACATGCGGTTATTCGTTTTCTTTCTGTTGAGCTGCAAAACAAGGATGAATCGCATGTCTGATCAGGAACATGTCATCATTACGTCTATTATGACTCCAGGTTTTTTAGTTTAGATTTTTTCTAAGGCCGCTGACTTATTTCATTTGCATCTGTTATTTACTATGTTCCGTATTCATGAGATGGATGTTTGTGTGGCCGGGAAGCCATTAATTCCCCTTGGGGATGAAAACAGTTTTCTGAAATGACCACTTGCCTGGTCTTTCAATGTCCAAACTAAGAATTTCCCTCATAAATCTGTAGAGCGATGTACATTCAGTGAACAAAGGAAACACGTTATTGTATACTGGTATCGCTTCAGGAGCACCTACTTTAGTCCGGACCCAAAGAAAAACAGTATTATAGGTTTAGAATCTAAAGTGTAAGTGTACAGGTGGTATGTCTCCACAGAGTTCAGCTGATCCTGAGCTTACATACGTAACTAAACTGTGGATTTCAGTTAAAAATTCAGAGATCTGAGGTGAAACGATGCCCGCGCTAGGACCCCGCGCTCCCCCCCCCCCCCCCCCCCAAAAGGTCTGGCCGATTTTGTCGAAGTAGTAGCTGTGTCGGTGTTTGATGCTTTCTGGATGCTTCTTTACACTGACTGGCGCGGCCTCCTTTGACGGGCGGCGCAGTGGGACGGCGTGTTACATAAGGGCTTCCGAGACCCCCTCCCCCCGCTCCCCCACAGTGCGAACAAGCAGCGGGAGGAGAGCTCGGGGGATCTGTAGACGGGTCCCTCTCTGCTAACTCATGAACCCGCCGTTTGGGGACAAAAAGCAGTTTGCGACGGAACCTAGAAGGACTCTCTCTCTCTCTCTCTCATGATCCCAAAATCCGAGAGAATGGAAATGACGTTACTCTCAACCAAAGAGATGGACGTGGAAACAGACTTGGAAATTGAGCGCTAGTTCAAGAACCGTAGGACGATAACAGACAGAACTTACGCTCATTGTATACAGAGCCATATCAAAAAAACATAATGCTAAAGACCAAGGAGCACGAGACGAACGGCGTATACTTTATTCATCGAAATGAATCATTGAGTAAATGTAACTGCTACGTGTCTCTGTATAGCTAACAGATACAGATACTGTCTTGTGGACGTGTTGCACCTGATTTACCATTAGAAATGAGGAGTATAAATCTGATCTGTAACTGAGAGAATGCTATGGGAGTCAAGTCAGTGTGCCGCCGATGCTCTTGAGCACGTTTTGCACATCGCAAATCATATCGTTAGCGCAATCCGAAAGAGCCGCCCACTCCTCCGCTGTTGACTCATCCCAGACGCCCCGCGCAGACAGTTATCCCGAAAGCGCTTTTGCAGAAAGCCCCTGGTCGGGGCTTCATCCTGACTGTTTCTGACATGAACGCACAAACACAACATTAACTCCACGCTGACCTCATTATACGTCAGGCTAACTCGGCGCGACACTTCGCCTTTCTGCTCTGGTCATTCCTGTCATCTAAAAATAAGCCCCTAACCAGTGTCCACCAGCGGAGCTCCGGCTGAAGCGCGGGCAGCCAGGGCGGAGACATTAATCACTCTGTTCGTTTGTGAGGAGGAGGCGGATCATTCTGTGCTTCACGTTCAGAGATTTCACTGGAGGGCATCTCACTTGAAGCACTGCATTTTCTCCGTCGATATGGACTCACCTTACTCACCGTCTCCGGCCCACAGAAACAAAAGGGACGGTGGCGCAGATGGTAGAGCGGGTCGTCTCATGATCGGGGGTTCGAATCCAGCCTCCTGAAGGTGCACATTGTCGTTGTGTCCTTGGGCAAGACACTTCACCCTCCTTGCCTCCAGTGTCTGCGTACACTGGAGGCAAGAGTATGAATGAGAATTAGAGTATGAATGGGTAACGCTTCTTATGAGAGACCAACAGACCCGGTTGGAACCATGAGGCCGTCCTTCTGTGGACCCACCACCTGCAGGAGGAGCCATAGGGGCTGGTGCAATGTGATTTGGGCAGCTCCAACAGCTGCCCCCACGACCCGGCAACGGACAAGTGGAAGAAAATGGATGGATGGATGGAGGTTGACCAATGTGGGTTTTTCTAAAGCCAATGCTGATATGCACCACTGATATGTAAGGCCATATTTTTCTTTTATGTTTCCTCGAGAAATTCCACAGTTACCATGGAGATGTGCCATCTTTGCAGCTGTTAGCATACATTTCCATTGACTAACATTAGCTAAAATGTAAGTCGTTTCATGGTTTAGCACCAAAGTCCATCTCTGACATGTTAGAGCCGTATGAACCATCTCGGGCCCTGAGAACTTCAGGGAGGGGTCTCCTGGTGGTTCCCAGAGTCAGGACTAAACACGGTGAGGCTGCGTTTCAGTTTCATGCAGCTAAAATCTGGAACAGTCTTCATGAGGATGTGAGACAGGCCTCAACTCTGACAATGTTCAAATCCAGGCTGAAAACAGCTCTTTTTACCCGAGCAGATGAAAACTGAAAGTATTTTATCTGCACTCTTGCCTTTTACTGTCATTGATAATTTTTATGTTGATGTTTTATTGATTGATTTGATCTGTTTTATTGTAATTTTATGCAACTGTGAAGCACTTTGAATTGCCTTGTTTATGAATTGTGCTCTACAAATAAACTTGCCTTGCCTCTCTTTGAAGCTTCTGAACGTGTTGAAACGTGACAGCAGGGGGCGCTGTATATTCATGTTTAGTCAGTACTTGAGAGACAGCTCGTTTTGAAAGACGGAAAGTCTCTATCACTTTCAGTTCTGGAGATATCGGCCGATATCGGCCCGATATCGAAAATACCGTAATATTGGCCGCCGATATAGATCGGGCCCTAGATTAAAATATAACATAGTGAGCTGTTCGGCCTTCACTGGGCTCGGTCCAGCCATGCAATGTCAGTGCTGTTGTTCTGACGCGTGTTGTGTGTCGTGCAAAAAATAATAATTCAGGCCTGCGTGCAAAAAATTTAATTATATATATATATATATATATATATACACATATACATTGGTTTGAAAGAGGTGTAAAAGAAGCTATTTTTTTTCAAGAAAGAAAATCTCTCCATGAACAGGAATGGTGGGCTCAAATTTAATCTTCCGTCACTTCCCCCCATCCCCTTCGGAGAAACCGACAGGGCATATATATATATATATATATATATATATATATATATATGTGCAGTCTTGTGGCCAAAATATACCCAAAAACTTTTATTCTATATTTTGTATACAACTTTTCCCCTCCCTTTTAGGGGCTCCATAGTTTAGGGCTCAATGAAGCTGAGTCTTGTTCCAAACTGCCATTCAAACTAATTATTTCAAATTAAAATAAAAGCAAACACGAACAGCAGTCCTGCTTTTAGTCCGATGAATGGTGTATTCCTTTCTTCAAAGTGACCGCTTTGCTGGCTAAGAAAAACTAACCTTTGTTTGGACAATGAATAAAAACAGAGAGGTTCCTCTTTGTGTCCAAGAGAAAAAGACGCACTACCAAAGTCCTGAAGAACACGCACACTACACTGAGCATCTACCAGTGCAAACACTGAACACATGACACAGGACTCAACTCCCACAATGTTCAAATACACCTCACCCTTCTTGTTCTCTGAGCACTTTCAATCTGTTACTGAACTGTCCCAATGAGTTTAAAGGCCTGGTTAAAGCACAATATAGTCTAGGAGAGAAAGGAAAACTACTGAACTTACCCGGCCCCTTGATCAAACTAACTACACCAAGCAGCCCAAATATGCCCATTAGACCTCATTTGAAGCCTTTACAACCTCCTTGAGGATTTTAGAAATGAATATTTACTGCAAAGAGACATGAATTTCAGAAAAGTGCATGAGGTAAGAGTTGGAGCTTCAATAGAAAGAGAATAGTAAAATGCTGTTGAAAAATACATCAGAGAAATGCTTTATTGCGCTGAAGTCTTGGAGTGTCTGTACTTCTGTGTGGGGTCAAAGTACACACACCTGCACATTTGTGGCTGATAGTCTCTTCTCGCCTTCGTTGTATAATCTACCAGTTGTTTATCTTAATCGTCTGTCAGTCCAGCCCAGTGGGGCAGGTGGTCTTTCAAACATTCCAACTTTCATGATATTTTCTGCTCACTATCATTGTCATTATCACCTGCCTAAACCTGTACGAACATCGATCTACGTTCCCACGCTCACGTATGCTCACGAGATTTGGGTAAAAGGACAAGAAAAGGACAAGATCACGGCTGACATGAGTTTCCTTCGCAGGGTGGCTGGGCGCACCCTTCGAGATCGGGTGAGGAGCTCAGTTACCCGGGAAGAGCTCGGAGTAGAGTTGCTGCTCCTTCACGTCGAAAGGAGCCAGCTGAGGTGGCTAGGGCATCTGTTCCGGATACCTCCTGGTCGCCTCCCTCGGGAGGTGCTCCAGGCATGTCCTATTGGGAGGAGGCCTCGTGGAAGGCCCAGGACACGCTGGTGGGACTATGTCTCCGAGCTGGCCTGGTGTCGCCTCGGGGTCCCCCCAGAACAGCTGGAGGAGGTGTGCGTGGATCGGGAAGTCTGGGCATCTCTGCTGAGACTGCTGCCCCCGCGACCCGGCCCCGGATAAAGCGGAGGAGAAAGGATGGATGAAACTGATCATTACTTGGAGGTGATTGGATTCACAAACCTGTCACATTCATCTTTTGGGTGAAAGTCCTTTCATCTGACAAACAGCACACAAATGTTTTTGAATACTGTGTTAACTTTAGCACACTTTTAAGACAAAATAGTGGGACCTTAGTTCGTGCGTGCTGACAGAAAAGACACTGAACATTGCTACTGTTTTCGTTTCATGTGGATTTCCCCTATAATGACGGAGATATTAACGAGAAACTACAAATCTGCATTTCAACCGTTACCATAGTTACTATCATGGATTTCTAACCTTCCCACCACCTCAATTTTAAACTGTAGGCGCTTTAGAATGTTGTGGAACATGAACCCAACCTCTTTCCTGAATGGCCTTCAGTGCAACATAAATAAATGTCAGTCTCTGTTTAGTCCTAGTTCAGACCTGAATCCTTCATGAATCAGTCCCAGTTTCTAGTCCTGGTCTTTAACGCACGGTTGTCACCAGATTCCTCCGGTTGTCTGTTCGTACCGTGCCTCGGTGACTCAAACGAGCGTTCCACTGGTCTGTTTCACTCCGTCGCCATGGCAACTGTAAAGAGCGCGGCTCCTCTGAGAACGGGCACAATCTCGCTCAAGATATTGGTCGGATTTTGTTCCATTCAAACTTGTGTCTATTCAGATGAAGACTTCAAAACATTCCATCAAACGGAGAAACTGTCTGACAACAAATAGTAGGTGTTACAATGTGACATTTATTCACTGATATTTAATTATAATATGGCCTTATGTAGTGTGTTTCAATTATGCTCAATCATTGTAATCAAAAAGGTCATCATATATTGTTAAAAGGGGACTGTTAAGATGGGGGTCTGGGGTGGTGCATTATATATATATATATATTTTTCTTTTTTTTAAGAATATGAATTTCTTTCATTCTGGTGATTGTAAACAAGCAGCAACTCTCCTCTCTCTTGGCCAAGCAGCGTTTGCCTTTTTCTGTGAACTGCATTTGTGGTTTGTGTGTTCCACATTGTTTTACTGGATACCTTTGTCCATCTTTGCTGTGTTTTTAAACAAACAGCTATCTTATGACCTACACAAATGTCTTGTTCTGAAACACTGAAGAGGCACCGAGAGCCCCCACAGCTACAGCACAGTGGAGGCGTCACAAGAGGAGCTACAGGAAACAAAAAAGGGAGAAAGGAGGAGAAGATGGTGAAACACTGTTGTGGAGTGTGGAGGGAGCTGCTCAGGAGGAAGAGGAAGGAGGTGGAGGAGCTGACCAGTGCAGGACACCACGCTCTGAAACAGGGACAGACCCAGGAGGCGCTGCACTATTTCAGAGGATCACTGAAGGCAGTGCAAAAACATGCTGCTCAGGTCGGCCCACAGACACCTTGATGCAATTTGAATGTACAATTGTACAATGATTCATTCATTCATTAACTCTTGAATATTGTGTCAACTTAAAAAAAAAATATATATATATATATATATATATATGTTTGTGTCTGGGGCCCTGCCCTCTGAGCCCCCTGCTCTGATATGCTCCTGGCCTGCATCTCTCGCACGCTTAGGGGCGGCACAAAGTTCACTATCTTGAATCAGGAGCCTCTGAAGGATGTCGGAGCTTCCGTTAACAATTACAACAACAGTGAAAGAAAAGGCAAAAACTTTGCGTATTTCCGCAACGTCACACTTTTGCATCATACATGTTTTGTCAGAGCTCGTCTTTTTTCATTTCCTAATTTGGATCTTTTTCTGTGAATGTGATGATGGGTTTTGTGTCATATTGATTGATTGATAAAATATAAATTAATAAAAAAATCCCAGATTTATTTCACAATGTCTAATTTGCGTGCTTAGATTTATTCGCGTAAAATATTATTTGCACGTATATATTTCAGAATAAAAGTTCTGAATTTCTGCTTCTTCAATTTGAATCTGCATTTGTGAAACACCTAAAGGGTGAATTCTTCTCTTTTGTGAATTAAGATTTTTGAGACAAATTTCACAAGTTTTAATGAAAAATCTATGCACAGTTTTGAATCCTTGAAAAATCCAGATTTATTCAAAAAGTTAGTTTTGCATGCAATTTTTTTGAACATTCTTTTTAATTTATTTGAAATAATTAACATTTTATTTGTAAATCTCAGGTTTTGCATGTGAGAGTTTGAATCTGCACTTGTGAATCACTCACCACGTGCATTCAGACTTTGATCTGCCGAGGTTCTTTTTGACACAATCTTTCCGCCCTGTGTTTTCCCAGATGAATTCTCCGTAACAGCACAGTTCCCGTCGTGACCGCTGGGGGCAGTGTGATGACAGACTGCACATTTCCAATGGAGACGCTATAGCCAGAACACTGTAAAAAAAAGAAAACTGATCTTTCTGACTTTTGGAAACATTGCTCTTTATACTAATTCAAGGGCGCTGATTTCAAATATCAATGTTGCCAAGCCCAGTTCTTGTGTTAAAATTGTCAAATCGGTCATCAAATATGACCTCATCATCCATATATGGTAAAATATTTAGTTCTTTGTTTTGAAATGGAAACTAATCTATTCTACTAATTTGAGGGTGCTGATTTAAAAAAAAAATCAATGTTGCCAAGCCCAATTTTTGTGTTCATGGTCAAATCGGTCATCAATGATTGCAGTATGTTGATAGTGTTACTGTGTCTGCGAGAGACACGGACGTCTTGATACTCCTGTTGGCATATTGTGCAAGAGTCACCACCAATATGTGGTTTTGGGCTGGTACTGCAAAAAAGCCAAAGTTCATCCCCTTGGGAGATGTTTTGATGCATCTTCCCCAAACGTGTTTAGAGGCACTGCTCCCCTTCCACGCAATCACAGGGTGTGATAGCACCTCGTTCAGATCTAGTTATTCCAAGAAGACAGAGTGTAAACTGTCTGTTAAAAACTATGACCTGCTTGAGTCTGTTGAAGGAGTGCTTGAGGTCTCCAAAATTGCATCTGCTGAGAAGTTTGTCTGCCGATTATAAGATACGACAGAGGAATCCCTCGACCTTGCTCGCGTGGAGCTCTTTGGTAAAGTTAGCGGCCCTGAACAAGTGATGCATTTAAACACCATCTGTTGAGGTCACATTACCAGGCCATGGTGGCCAGCCGCACATCGCCAAGCCTCTTTTTCCAAAACCAGAGGAGACTGGATGGAAATTGCAAGAGAGCCAGTTGGTACTGGTTCTGTCAACCCTTGATCCTGCTTCTGGCTGTTGGGACGTGGAACGTCACCTCGCTGGGGAAGGAGTAAAGGCTCCTTTACTTCTGAAGGAGGTTGAGAGGTACCAGCTAGATATAGTCGGGCTCACCTCCACGCACAGCTTGGGTTCTGGATGCCAACTCCTGGAGAGAGGCTGGACGCTCCTCTTTTCTGGCGTTGCCCACGGGGAGAGGCAGTCGGCTGGGCTTGCTTATTGCACCCCCCCCGTCCCCCCAGCTCAGCCGCCACATGTTGGAGTTCAATCCAAAAGGTGTCCCTACAGGTCTACTGGGGACAGGTCTCTCACCGTTTTCTCGGCCTACAGGTCCAACATCTGTGCAGAGTACCTGGCCTACTTGGAGTCCCTGGGGGGGTACTAGACGGTGCTTCAACTGGGGGACTCCATTGTTTTACTGGGGGACTTCAACGCCCACGTGGGAAACGACAGTGAGACCTGGACCGGGGTGATTGGGAGGAACCTAGCGGTCAAATTCAGATTGAAATTAGCACATGCATAAACACAAATATATATGTTTTATTCACAGAAGCAGAGATTCACAAACAAAAACATACCTTTTATTCACAAATATATCAATCAATCAACTTGTTCAGTTGATGAGAAATACGTAATTCTCAAGCAACCATACCCAATCAATTGACAGAGCGTCAAAAGAGTGTGAAAAATTGCACTGCACCCTCACACATGTGCATTAGAAAACACCATTATATGCTCTAATGTCTAATTTTACACGAGTTAATCTTCTGAGGCCCACACAGATGACTCATCTGCACTGGGGCTCCACAGTAACAACAGAAAAGACGGAAACTCGTTTCATCAATCATGTATAGCACAACCAAAGAAATGTAAGGGACAGTGAGGTAAGAGGAGCCAATGGCAAAGTTAAACCACCCTTATATTTAAAAAAAAAAAATATGCAAGATTTAATCTTTACATGATTTGAATTTGCCAGACAAAACAATTGAAAAAATTGGCCGTAAAATAACTTGAAACAGATGTTGGTTGGTCATTTTGTTTGGTATAGAAGCAGATTAGTAGTTAGTAGGTGTTTTCAAAGAAGAAAAGTCCTGTCTCTGGGCCAGAAGAAACATTCAATAACAAACTACAGACAATCCTATCGTTTTAACTTTGTTTTTTGCTTTGTTTTTTGGCTCTGGGTTTGGGAGAGACAAGCAAATTAAATTCAATATTTAATTATTATAATTATTATTTTATTGTTTTATTTTTTTAGAGACAAAATGTCATAATCTGCATGTTTGAAAAGAAAAATATTGATGATATATGTTTTGGGTGGTTCAATTTATCCTGAGATCTGGTTCAACTTTCCCCTCTCCTGGAGTTAAATGATCCACAAGACACTTTTTTTCAACATCTTTAAAACCATATTTTACAGACGATTTTTGAAGATGCACACAAATAGAAAACATCCCATAATGTATGTAAATAGTAACATTTTGTATGTACATTAAACTGTTTTCACTCAAGAAAAATGGCTGATTTTACCTCACTCTCCCCTACTGGGGTCCAATTTGAGAGAATTGTGTCTATTCACACTTCCCACTCCGCTCATTTGACAACCACCCCTTTCTCGTTCCAAGCCCTTTATGTTTCGTCTTCCAGCCTCCACACTCCAAAAGAGAAGTGGGTGTTGGGATCATGAATCTCTCCACCCAGCCGTCCGACCTCGTTCATCAAGTCTTCATCATTTCGCTTCTGTAAATGTATCTGCCCGGACTTTGCCAACAATTCCTCCCAATAAGTCAGCCTCCTCACAGGCACAGTTGACGAACAGCCTGACTCGGTGCAGGCCAATCAAGTTCACCCACACCAAACTCTCTCATCCAAGTCGCTGTGGACCTGGCTACAATAGAAGAGGAAAGGATCATTCCAAACTGTTCCCACGAAGTTGGTCCCAGCCAGCCAGACCACGCATGTTTCCCATTCTTTAGAAACTCACGTGTTCTGGAGGTCGGTGTTATCTCCATGAAGTCTCAAAGGCATTGACAGACGGATGGACCAGTCAGACGGTCCGTCCAACATGAGTGCGGAATATGAGAAAACACCAAATTGCACTGAAGATCGACGGAAGGCGCCGTCTTCTGCCAGATCAACAGCCAGACAGATAAACTCTTTGAATTGCAGGTGAGAGAAGTTACAAAGTTTGTTCTGAGTGGTTCGGGATTTGAGACAGTCCTCCGCTTCTGAGCGACGCGTCAGTCTTCACTAATGAATTCAATTTTACATACTTTTTTTTTATGGAAATGACAGATAGACACTGAGTGATGACAACAAGCTGTTGTTATCACTAGCTTAAGGGGCCGGTTTGTTTGTGTGAGCGTTGATTTTGCAAGAAAAGCCGTTTCTCGCCGCACGCCATGACCAACAACATCCGCGACAGCAGTTTCCTTTCTCTTAATCCGTTCACTCTGACGCTCCTCTTCCATCTGAACCTTGCTCCAAACGCATCCCAACCTTCCCTTAGACGATCCATGTTGGTATGTCTAACGTTGTCAAGACGTAGTTTTTTCTCTTTGATGCTTTTTAAATGGATAAACCAACCGCATTTGGGCCGGACATAAACAAACGTATTCGCTGGTTAAAAAACCTTCCAAACTTCCTCTCGTCGATTTGGAGGACCTCGGAGTTTGCAGAATTACCCTAGAATTTTAACCTCCCAAATCACTGACATGGCAGATTCGCACAGACATAGAAACTCTGAGGATGCTTGTCATTGTTATGTTTTCACCTTAGGTCCCTAGTTAATTCTAACCCTGTGTGAATAGGACTTTAGATAAGATAAAGGATTGGCTGCTTTTGAACAGACAGCAGGAGTGGTTGGCCAAGATACTTTTGGGAGCATGGAATTGTCCATAATGATGTTTTGGTGCTGAAAAATAAATAATCCCTTTTACGGGAACTATGGGGCCAAGGCCAGCTCCTGAATCACCACCCCACACCATAACCCTAACCACCAACTTTGCATCATGCATCATTTACAATTAAAGGAATTATCACATTTTCAACAAACACGACAACGCCATGTGTCCAAGGCCCTTCTCAACCGGTGAGTCTTAAGTTTTGCTCTGAACAAAGGCCGGTCTGTGACGGCACGTAACTCCAAGAACGAGTTCCAGAGCACCTCCAGCAGGTGTTGCTGGGCAGAATGCGAGGCTCTGCTGGGCTGGCGAGGGGTCAGAGTCTCACTTACAGTAAATACGCAGGTGCAATGGCCTTAATCACCCAGATGAGCAAAACATTACGGAATGTGGAAAACCTGCTTGAGTTCACTGTAATAATGGAGGAAATAAGTGTTTTCAATCGCGTCAAACTAGGGGGTACGCGACTCGTCACCCAAAGCTTCAGGGGGTACACGGCTCCAAAAAGTTTGGGAACCACTGTTATAGACCATTAAGATTTGGTGGAGAAACGTCCTGTGCTGCTCCAGCCCCATTTCCCTTAGCTTCCTTTGGCTTCACTTCCTTTAAAACTCTTTTCTCCTTTAGCCCTTCATTCCTTCCCCTTTACCTGAACTTTGCGTTCCCCCCTGGTGTTCTGGCAATAGAGGCCATTGTTTTTTAGCATGTAAAAGAAAATGTTCCTTAATATGTCACCTTGAGGCCTGCGCCAGGTGGGTTGAGCACTGTCACAGTCAGCCGCTGTTATCCCGGCCGCTCCCACTGACAAAACGAGCCCATCTACATGCACAGTGTCTCTTTTTCGGGCGCAGCGAGTCCCGGCGACGACATCTCAGTCACATCAGTCCTGCACTTCATTTCCAGGCTCAGTGGTGCGCACACGCCGCACGTGAAAACACGACGCAGCGGCCCGGAGTGCTTCGGGTTTTTCCATTAACATCACATGACGCAACCCAGAACGCATGGAACCAATTCAGAGAGCATCGCAATGTTCTGGAGGCAGTCTGAGTGTGTGTCAGCCTGCAGAGCTGTGGGGGTGCTACGCGGATGTGAAGCTTTTGCTACAACAGGTATTTTCTGCACACGTATGTGATTGCTTATTTATAATACAATGCTAAGGTGTCCAGACTGGTGTGGAGTAGCCAGGTTATATGTATTTCTTTACAGATTTATAGGGAATTAAGTGAATTGTCTAAAAATGCCTTTTCTTACACAGTGGGAACAACATCTGCACTTAAAGTAGCGCCTACAGACAGTTCTAGTCTTTTTTGTTCAGAGGGATTGTTCAAAATCTAATTCCTACTCTGGTTTATTGAGATTTGAAGTCCAAAAACATGAATTCTTGATTGTTCCTGTAATACTCGCTTATTCTAAACATGAACAAGATCCAAAATCCCCATATTTGTATCTAATAAGTCAACAAAACAAGCTGATAAATTAACCTGGCCCATGTTTATGCATTAAAGACCTTTTGTTTATATATTCATGCAAGTTATTTCTTTTCTCACATTGGTGATGTCTCTCAGCACTGAATCCCTGTGTGCTGCTACAGGTTAGAGCTGCTACATGTTCAGTGCAACTTATTTGCATACATATAAAAAATGCTTTACAGATCTTTAACCAAAGTGCTGATTTTCAGCATGTCTGCAAAGATGGTAATTTTACGTCCACTGTAATAGTGCATGACTGATTGGCCGGGGGAAATTGATGTAAAAATATGTGGGTACAGCTGTTGGTGTGATAGATCATGACTAACTGTCTGCATATGGTTTGACAGATTGTGCCGTAAGATAGATGAGGAGTTACACTTAATTGACAGATCTCCGTCAGTGTATTTTAACTGTAGTTTTTCTACTATCAGACCCCAAACTTACTGGCGACGTAATACGCACAGCTCAGTGTAGCCGCTCCAATCCACCGTTAATGGTTCTATGTCAAAACGTTTCAAAAAGGCAATGAGTTTATGTAGAACAGGGTCATAAACACGCCAACAACGCGGCCGGTGTGTCTGGGGTGTCAGGAGATTAAACGGTGGGGTTCCACTAGCCTGGTGAGATTAGAATGATACCCCTCTGTATTTTCTTGTACAGAGGGAAATCAGTCATACCATCGTAGAAAACTCAAACGAGCCCGTGCAATCAGATTACTTTATTTGTTTATTTATGTATTATCACTTGTTGTTAATAACACCTCATCAACGGCAGACGGCCGCCCTTCGCTGATTGGTTTACTCCATTTCCTGTTTGCTTGCGTATATAGTCACTATCAGTTTCCAGGCACAGGTTCCACAGGGCCGCTGCCTCGGGCCACTGTTCTTTTCTGAAGATCTTTTCAGCGTCTGACAGAAGTCCTTTCCTTAGCATTTTGTGAAGCTGCACAATAATTCCACACTTAATTCATAGTGTGACCTGCTTTGACCACACTTCCTTTCGTCATCACAAACATAGGCATCACCTGGGACACTTCATCCCAACAGCCTTTCAGTTTTGTATGGTTTAGAGTTTGAAAATGTGAAGGAAAATTACAAAATGATCATTTAAAAAAAAAAAAAATAGAAAATTGCATGTACTTATTTTTCACTTCCACCTGCAGTGTCTCAACTTGAAATTGGCTTCCTGTTATGTGGTCAAAGCAAAGCAGCAACATGACAAAACACCATGAAATGCTCTATAAAACCACCCGTCATGATATAAATGCCTGTATTTCTATCGATTTACTGAGTGACGTGTTCTGCAGTGTCTTTAAAGAATGTGCAGTACAGCGACAGCGACGCTCGGTCTCACAGACGCATTCATTTGTGTGATCAGTCGACCCATTACATCCCCATCGCGACGCGGTTCAGTGAGTAAGTGCTTTATTGTCATTGCACAACGAAATAGTGTTCAGGTGTTAGTCCTGAGCCGCGCTGACACTGTGGGTCAACCTGACCCGCATGACCTTGGAGGTCGGGGAAACTGTGGCACTCGGGAGAAACCTGGCTGGCTGCCCTCTGTCTCCTCTGATCCTCTGAAACGGTGCAGCACCTCCTGGGTGTGTCCCTGTTTCAGAGCGTGGTGTCCTGCACTGGTCAGCTCCACCTCCTCCTTCCTCTTCCTCCCTCCTCTCCACAACAGTCTTTCACCATCTCTCGTTTGTCCTTTTTTGTTTCCTGTAGCTCCTCTTGTGACGCCTCCTCTGTGCTGCAGAGGGGGTCTTGGAGCCTCTTCAGTGTCTCAGAAGAAGAAATGTGTAGGTCTCAAATGGGTTTAGCTGATAAGCTAGCATTTTGTTTACCTTTAAAAAGCTGCTTTATTCTGGACCATTTTGGACTCTCAAAGTGAACAAATCCACCAAACCTCCACAAAAACACGGCAAATACATGTGGAACAGAAACCACAAATGCAGTTTGCAGAAAAAGGCAAAAACTCGGCTGCACAAGGAAAGAGGGAGGGTGCATCCTGTTTTCACGTCGCCATGACAACACCACAAAGCTCGGTGGAGTCACTCGGCATTCATGTGACTCCATCAATTTCTTATATTATGTACTATAATATAGGACCGCCTCGACGGTTACCGCTGTCCCATCCATCGCTACAGTAAATATTCATAACGAGACGCAATTATCATTTCAAAGAGGGCACAATGGGCTCGGTCATCAGGGACAGTGCCAGGTTCAGAGCACGCTGTGTGAAGGAGCAGGTGGGGCGAGGCGTCACCAGTCTTCTGCATCGAATCAAATCAAAACTGTTTAAAGCACCTTTCATGCAAAAAAAGCAACGCAAACGGATTCATAAATCTGGAATAGAAAATATCGCTTTATGTGGGCATGTTGTGTCTAATTCAACATTTGAATGGCATGTATTACAGTATTAGGGAACCAACGCTGACACGTTAACGAGAGAATGATGTATGAGTATAATAATAATAATAATTTGCCCGCATGGTAGTACAGCGGTTAGCGCTTGTGCTTCACAGCTAGAAGGTCCGGGTTCGATTCCCACCAAGGCCGGGGGCCTTTCTGTGTGGAGTTTGCATGTTCTCCCCGTGTCTGTGTAGGTCTCCTCCTGTGTGACCATCAAGGCTGCTTTATGTAGTTATCGGCTTTATTTTCGTTATTAGTGCGTAATACTTGTTTCCCCAAGATTGATTGGAGCTAGCTGCTAAGGAGCTAGTTAGCTCCGGGTGCTAAACAATCAGCTACGGCCACTTGTACATGAAACTACAAAATCAACAAGCCCAGCTCAGTGTGTGATCATTGTTACACGGTTACTTTATGTAGATGGTGGTTTAATTGACTTTATTTGTGCGTATTTCTTGTTTTCACATGACCTGACACTTTGGAGGCGTTGGTCACGTTTGGTGTGAACCAGTCATTAGTCCCGAGCTGAGCATGCCACCATTATGGGCCAACCTGAGCAGCATGTGTTTGGAGGCCGGGGGAAACCGGAGAACTGCTTTCAGTCTCCTCTGAAACGGTGCTCTGCCTCCTGGGCTTGTCCCTGTTTCAAAGCATGGTGTCCTGCACTGGTCAGCTCTCCCACCTCCTCCTTCCTCCTGCGCAGCTTCCTCCACTCAACAAAAGTCCTCTACCATCTTCTGGGAAGAGCGTTTCAGACTAATATAATCCATCTTATTATCCAGTGAATAAACACTAGTCAGAACAATAGTTGGGATAGCTGGGTCCGACAAGAGGTGCGTAGAACACATCATAATGGGAGAGAAGTGTGACTCTATTCGGTGCAATACCAGTGTGATATCCTCCAGATTGAGGCTAAAAGGGCAGCAATGTGCAGTGGAGGAATATATTTAAAATATAGGGACGATAGGGACACTACAACATTGGGACCTGGGTGCTTTAAGAATTCAGAAAATATCCCTTAAATGCAACTAGCACCGTCGCGTGGACGAGTCATGCTCTTGGTAAGTTCTCCACAAAAGTTAGTCTAGTATTTTTTTTTTTAAAGTGCAGTCTGGTGTCTTCCCCTGCTCTCGCTGTAGAGGAGAGAGAGACTGCAGTGGCTTTGTCTTCCCCGCGGCGGCGGCTCTTATTCAGCGAGGTAACATATTAGTCAGGATTCTCCATAATAGACATAATATATTTAAGCCGCGATGTCCTGTGTGCTATCAGTGCAGTGACGATAACAAACCCACCCACGACTGAAATATCAAGTAAACGCTTCCTGTAGAACTTAAACATTAAACGTAGCAGATGTTCCAACGGCAGAAACCGTTTTTTGTGACAATGACAGCTCATGAAACAACAAGACGGACGTAAACGAGTATTGGCTTGGCACAAAACTTTGCAGGCGGTGTTGAACGGGGATAAACAGCTCCATTACTTTCTCTGGGACGATACCGAGGTATGATTGGACCACGGCCATTTTGGGGCGTTGTTTTGCCAAAGGTCAATTATGCAGAATACATCCATCTTCAGCAGAATTTCCATGTGATATCTTTCCGTCCGTATTGTTACCGCACTTTATCAGTACAGAAATGGAGTACTCCCACTACAGCCAGCAACAGGGCCATCCCTGACTCCCCGGCTGATCCCTCCCCACCACCACGCGCTCAAATCTCTCTTAAACGCCCCTAAATCACGGCCAATGACCCGCGCTGACAGGGAGCCTTCCCTCCCGCCGTCTAAATATTTTGGTCAGTGTTTTTCTATTTAAATGCAAATGAAGTGCGGCTTCCTGGCAGGCGAGCGAGCCCCCGGCCAAGGTGATTAGTATAATTAAATATGGCGCACATAAAGCGGCGGAGCAGTGTGCCCGGGCCAGCGAAAAAGAGCGGCCACTGAAAGGGCCGGGATGAAGCGTGCATACATCATCAAAGGCTTTGGACGAGAGGAGCTGGGTCTTATTAGTATAAAGGTCAGATGGATCAAATCAGAGGGGTGGACGTAGAAACAAAAGAGGACTATTCAATCACGATGCGAAGGACAATGTGGAATTGTGGGAAGGCGAGTCTGTAGCGTTGATTCTCTCGCACTCCGCTTGGATCTTTATATTCTCTTGAATGTGCTGATACTTGATAGGTTAAGGTCCGGTGTTCCCAGTAATACACTCCCAATCAAAAGTTTAAGACCAGTTAAAAATGGGAGTGAGGCAAAATAATTTTTTCAGTAAACCTTTTATTGAAAACAACCATTCTGCTGTTTTTGCAGCTGATTGAAAGTTTAGGTCCACAAGGCCAAATCTGTGCAGTCGGCTCTAGTAACGGCCTTCATTTGGGTTCAGGATCCTCCGGCTCAGGGCTGCTGACATTTTTTAGGGTTTTCCAGTTGACTTTTTGTTCCATAACCCTGAGTTATGCAGAACACTCCTTCAGAATCGGGAAGTACCTTTATGTTAATGAAATATTTTGAAACAAAACATGACTGACACATAATAACATGAACTGGAGAAAAGACTTCCATCCGAACTTTAGGAAACAGTGAGCGTTTTCCTTCATTGAAGCGTGCAGCACTGTGCAGAATAACCGGCCTGAATGAGTTAAAAAGGTCAGTCAGAAAAATCAAAGACGTGGACCGACAAACAACAGAGCACATATATTGAATAAAGCTACACAGAAGTGGAATTATGGGAAAGCGAGTCCATATTGTTGATTCTCTTACAAGAGCTCAAGCCAAGACAGGCTATTAACAACACATGTGCTCTCTTATGGATTACTGTCGGAGAGAAAACTCATTTCACACCGCACCAGAGCCCTGCGTTTGGAAATAATGGATTAAAAGAATTGGATTTTTCATACAATATTGATAAAACAATAGACGTTTGCCCGGAGGGGACTGTAATGAAAGCAACAAAAGGAGGCTTATTAATTATAGAGCAGTGCCTGTGTGAGGAAGTGTCTGGAGAGGGCCCCGTGTGGAAAAGTGTGGCCAAAAACTGTCAGCTGAAAATAAGGGAGACAAAATGAGGTTGTTTTTACTGCAAACAAGTTCATCTGTACGTGTTATTGTGTTTATGCGCACATTACAGCTGCTATTTTATACATTATTGAAGCTTTTAGAACTACTTTAGACTTGATAGCCTTGGTACTTCCCGTCGTATATACAATTTCAAATAATAGATGTGAAAATACTTCAAGGCCTACGTTTCCATGAAATCAGAGTAAACAAAACACCAGGAGAGGGCACATGGCCTGCATGCAAACAGCCACGGCGGAGTGTAGCTAAGGGGCTTTTTATCCCAGAGTGTCTTTGCCAGGGACACAACCGTATGCACTGGCCGGAGTGGAGATTGAACCACTAACCTTTGGATACCACAGAATCAGTATGTTTGATGCAAATGACCCGCCTTACAGAATTCAAACCGATCTACTTGTGTGTGCACTAGAACTGTCAATGGCATGTCCAAATGCTTGAGTTCTGCTGCTGAACGTGAATCCAATAGCCTCAGTAAGGAACAGCAGAAGTGGCTTAGTTTCCACCACATGTTTGTTACTTTGTACATTTTGGAGGGGAGAGAGGGTGGGATCTGTGGGTTGTTTTGTTTGTTGTTCTTTTTAACTTAATATCTAAAACTATTAATAGGAATATGTAAAAAAAAAAAAAAAAAGACTAGAGTTCCTCAATAATGGATTGGAGTGTTTGGAAAAGCTTGGGAGGAGGCCTCGTGGAAGGCCCAGGACACGCTGGTGGGACTATGTCTCCGGTCTGGGCATCTCTGCTGAGACTGCTGCCCCCGCGACCCGGCCCACGGATAAAGCGGAAGAAAATGGATGGATGGTGTTTGGAAAAGCTTGTAAATTGCAATATAAAACTATTGTTAAATCACACTTGAACTTTGTTGCCAAAACCCAGAGCAGATATAATAAAACGGGACAAATGCTACACACTAGGCACACTAGGCACAAAAAAAGCACAATGTTCATTTTCTCTTATTGATTGATCTCGATACTCAGTTGGATTTTCTTTTTTCAGGACTTAGACACACCTTCTCACAAAACAAACAATGCAAAGCTAAGGATTACGATTTCGGTGACATTTCGATTAAGTGCTCAGCTCACACTGATCAGTCAAAATGAAAGTGCTATGGCAAGTAAATGTGTGTCCAATTCAAGCGTCATGTGAGCTGTGAATGACGTGCTCAGACGAACAAACATGTGCCAAGTGTCTGACAAAGACAGAACTTGGAATTGAGTGAGTTAACAATCAGTAGGCAAACATTCTGTTGTGCACCTCAGCATTGATACTTTACGTATTAACCTTTGAAATGATGTTTGTGAAGAAATGACAGTAAGGACGGAGAGCCTGGGCAGGATTTAGATTTGGCCTGGAGCGCCTTCTGCAGACAAGCAAAGTGTATTTATATAGCACCTTTCACGACGGGAAGTCACAAAATGCAATCAAGGCCGTTCCTGTAGGAGCTTTTTACTTTTTGGTTAGCACGTCATCCGCCACCAGCCATAACTCGCAATAATTGTCCCGGAGTGTGGCCAACTCCCTGATGGATTCGGTTCTTCTACTGCGCCGCTGTAGAGTCACGGTCCGCGCCCTGCCATTCCCAAAGTCCTCTCTCCTCCAAAGTTCCACCGCGCGCTGGATTTATAGCTCCTCTGAGCTCATCTATCACAGGTGAGCTCTCTCCAGGACGTCCTCCTAACCCGGGTTAGTCATGTGTGTAAGCAGGCCCCTCTTGATGAAGAAGACCCAAGATGGATGAGAGTTCAGATGTGCATTTAAGGTGATTTGTAATACATTCTTCAGGCTTTATATGAAGTTTTGAATTATTATTATTATTATTAGTAGTAGTAGTAGTAGTAGTAGTAGTAGTAGTAGTAGTAGTAGTAGTAGTAGTAGTAGTATTATAAGGCTCTAAGGCGACACACTGCATATGAAGAGGAACAAAAGACTTTTATGTAATACAGGTGAAACTCAGAAAATTAGAATATCGTGAAAAAGTTCATTTATCTCTGTAATTCAGTTTAAAATGTGAAACTAATATATATATATTTTTATATATTTATTTATGCAATTTTCTTCCAAAATAAACAAGACAAAATCAAATACACATAAAAATCACCACAGTACCAAACCTATAATCAAAACGGTAAAGGCACCTGTGTAGGTGTCTTAGGCTAATAGCCAAGCTATTACAGCAAATTTATGGTAAAAAAACACAGGAGCGATGAAGTACAAAAATATATACATATATACATATACATATATATATATATACATACATATACATATATAAACATGTACATATACATACATATACATACACATAAATAAAAAAGTATGAAATAAAAAAGATAAAGGAGTTGCTAGTTAACAGATCCACATGTACAGAAGTTCTCACAAGTTGTTTTATCGTCCTTGGTTGCTCAAACAATGAACAAATGGGGACCACATGGTGTTATAATCTTCTAATACTTCATTTTGCTCACAGCGAACGCGTTCGAGCTTGGCCACTAAAGTCATTTCGTTGAACCACTCGTTAACGGATGGAGAAGCTGGTGATTTCCAATTGCAGAGGATTCGTTTTTTTGCTGCAACCATGCCAATCATTAGAATGCATTTTACATGGCGAGGAAGTGATCCGAAGCTGTTGGCGCAGCCCAATACTGCTACTGTGAAACTAATATATGATATAGACTCATGGCATGCAAAGTAACATATGTCAAGCCTTTGTTTGTTTTAATTTGGAAAAGTATGGCTTACAGCTTGTAAAAACCCCTTAATGAAAATTTAAACAAAGAAATGTGGGCCCTCTGAAAACTATAATCACGCATATGTACTTAGTACTTGCTTTGGGCCTTTTACTTGAATGACGGCTTTAATGTGGTTGCCAGAGGAATCTGACATTTGAAGCCCATGTCCAGGATCCGTCTGTGTGTGGAGGCTCTTGATGCTCTGACTCCAGCCTCAGTCCACTCTTTGTGAAGGTCCCCCACACTTTTGAATGGCCTTTTCCTGACAGTCCTCTCCAGACTGCGCTCATCCCTGCGGCTTGTGCACCTTTTTCTTCCACACTTTTCCCTTTCATTTAACTTTCTGCTTTGATACAGCACTTTGAGAACATCATACTTCTTTTGCTATGACCTTCTGAGCCTTTCCCTCCTTATGAAGGGCGTCAATGATGGTTTTCTGCACAACTGTCAGGTCAGCAGTCTTCCTCATGATGGTGAATTCTACTGAACCACTGAGAGACCATTTAAAGTCTCAGGGACCCTTTGCAGGTGTTTGGGATTCATTAGCCGATGAAAGGAGACACTTTGAGCTACAATAATAGTCCCTTTTCACAATATTCTAATTTTCTGAGCTTTTGAATTTGTGTTTTTTAAAGCTGTGAGCCAAAATAATCATGCAAAGTGACATATCAAGCCTTTATTTGTTATCATTTTGATAATTATGGCTCACAGCTTGTATAAACCCCAAATAAAACATCTCAGCAACATTTCAGGATGAGCGCACTGGAGTCAGAGCATCAAGAGCCTCCACACACAGACGGATCCTGAGCATGGGCTTCAGATGTTAGATTCCTCTGGTTGAAGCATCCTGGTCTTCCATAACACCTCAGCAGAGCCACAGGCTGAGAGCATCCATGCCACACAACCGCATTAAGGCAGTCATTCAAGTAAAAGGCCCAAACTAAGTACATGTGCATGATTATAGTTTTCTGAGGGCCCACATTTCTTTGTTTACATTTTTTTTTTCATTGAGTTCATCAATTTTCTGAAATTTTCATTTTGGGGTTTTTACAAGCTGTAAGCCAAAATTTCTAAATTATAAAAAACAAAGGCTTGACATATGTCACTTTGCAGGCCATGAGTCTATATCATATATTAGTTTCACATTTTAAACTGAATTACAGAAATAAATGAACTTTTTCATGATATTCTAATTTTCTGAGTTTTACCTATAAATGTAGAAACAAACACACCACATGTTTTGTTTTGTTTGTAGATATGCTCTGCCTGACCAAAAAAAAAGGTCCTTTATCTGGATTGAACAGGAAAGAGGCACTGAATGAACTGTTCCAGAATGTCAGTGACCAACAAACAGCCCACCCAGATGCCTTTCTCATCTTAGCTGGGGATTTTAACCACGCAGACCCAAAGAGCGTTTTCCCCAAAGTCAATCAACACATTGACTTTCCAACAAGGGGAAACGACATCCTGGATCTGGTTTACACCACCAAAAAAGGAGCGTACAAGGCACACCCCCTCCCTAATCTTGGTGCCTCGGACCACATAACTATTATGTTACTGCCAGCATACAGGCCACTGGTTAGAGTCACTAAACCGGTTCGGAAACAGATTCAAGTGTGGAGTAAAGACTCTGTAGAGAAACTTAAGGACTGCTTTCACACAACGGATTGGAATATGTTCAAGCAGGCTGCCATTCACAACAATATCACTGATCTCCAGGAGTATACAGAGACTGTCACTGCCTACATCACCAAGTGCACTGAGGATGTTACAGACTCTAAGACCATCATTATCAGGTCCAACCAGAAACCTTGGATTACAAGTGAAGTCCTCAGGCTCATGAGGGTTCGGAATGCTGCCTTCAAATCTGGTGACAAGGAGAAACTGCGTACAGCTAGGGCCAACCTGTCAAAAAAGCCAAGAAGCAGTACTCCAAAAAGATAACTGATCACTTCAGAGACAGCAGAGACACTCGGAGTCTGTGGGAGGGGATAAAGACCATCACAGACTATAAACCTCCTCGACAAACCTGTGACAGTGACACCTCTCTGTTGAACGCTCTAAATGAATTCTTTGCTCGCTACGAGTTCCTCAACAGAACCCCGGCACAAAAGTCAACACCCCCTCCTGAAGACCAAGTGCTGAAGCTATCTCCAGAGAGTGTGAGAAGATCTCTGAGCAGGATCAACATACCCAAAGCACCGGGTCCAGACAACATACCAGGTCGTGCACTGAAAGGTTGCGCTGATGAACTCACTGAAGTCTTCACAGACATTTTTAACACATCTCTGCAGCAGGCTGTGGTCCCAACGTGCCTCAAAGCGACCACCATCATTCCGGTGCCAAAGAAGTCCCCACCCTCCTGCTTTAATGACTACCGCCCAGTAGCACTCACTCCAATTCTTATGAAGTGCTTCGAGCGGCTCGTCATGGAACATATCAAGTCTGTTTCCCTCCCACCCTGGACCCATACCAGTTTGCTTACCGGTCCAATCGCTCAACTGAAGATGCCATCTCCACTGCACTTCATTCAGCCCTGACTCACCTTGAAACAAAGGACTCTTACGTTAGAATGCTGTTTTTAGACTTTAGCTCAGCATTCAACACTAGAATCCCACAGCAGCTAATACACAAACTGCCCCACCTGGGGATCAACACATCACTGTGCAACTGGCTGCTGGACTTTCTGACGGGGAGACCACAGGCTGTACGTGTCGGCGGAAAGTCCTCCAGAACCATCACACTGAACATGGGGGCTCCCCAAGGCTGTGTGCTGAGCCCCCTCCTGTTCACCTGCTGACCCGTGACTGCGCTCCAAAGTACGACTCAAACCTCTTCATCAAGTTTGCAGACGACACAACAGTGGTGGGTCTCATCAACAACAGAGACGAGTCAAACTACAGGAGTGAGGTGAGCAGTCTGGCCGTGTGGTGCTACAGAACAACCTCTCTCTAAATGTGGAGAAGACAAAAGGGATTGTTGTGGACTTTCGAAGAGCACGGGTCCAGCATGCTCCTCTAACAATCAACGGTGCTGCAGTGGAGAGGGTGACCAGCACGAAGTTCCTGGGTGTGCACATCACAGAGAACCTCTCCTGGACCATGCACACCACATCTCTGGTCAAGAAAAGTAATCAGCGTCTCTACTTTCTCCGCAAGTTAAGAAGAGCTAGAGTTCCAGCCTCCATTATGTGCAACTTCTACAGAGGGACTATAGAGAGCATCCTGACCAGCTCCATCACTGTGTGGTTCTTCTACAGAGGGACTATAGAGAGCATCCTGACCAGCTCCATCACTGTGTGGTTCTTCTACAGAGGGACTATAGAGAGCATCCTGACCAGCTCCATCACTGTGTGGTTCTTCTACAGAGGGACTATAGAGAGCATCCTGACCAGCTCCATCACTGTGTAGTTATTCTACAGAGGGACTATAGAGAGCATCCTGACCAGCTCCATCACTGTGTGGCAAGTCGAGTTGACCTAAAAACAGTTTCATACACGAGGCCATCGGGAAGCTGAACTCCCTGCTCTCCCTTCCACCCCTCTTCCCCCACCCCCCGCTCCACAATCAAGGATGAGAGAAATCTAATGTCAAATCATTCACATGGTTGAACTAACTGTCCTGATCTGCTGCAGTTGGTCAGGTCTAAGTTCAGCAACACTAGAATGAGATCAGCTGACGATCTGAACATCCTGAATGACCAGGTTACTCCATCAGTATTTTATTTTTTATTTTTTTTATCTTTCCTGATGGCACTGGCATATTTTAAGATGACTATGCCAGGATTCATGGGGCTCACATTGTGAAACAGTGGTTCAGGGAGCGTGAGACTAGGCGTGAGGCAAAAACAGAATATCACAATGTTAGAATGATAAAATAATGATTTTTATTTGGATGAGAAAATAAAGATATAAATGTATGAGGGGGGGGGGGGAGTAACTAGTACTACATTAGCACTTAGGTACTAAACTAATGTGTTATGTATTGCTCTAGCACTCTACAATCTAACCCTAATCCTACCCCCAACACTGAAATTGTTTGTTTTTGAGAAGGGAATGACATTGTAAGTGCTGAGCAGAACATGGCTCTCTACGAGAATGCGGACGCCTGGGATTCCTTTGAGAAACTTTCCCGATCCTTGGAGATGCAATTACGGTGTCGCCAACTTCGCGGGCTCCGGAGAGAAACGGAACCTGCCGCCATCAAATCTGCTTGTCATCTTCGAGCTTCAAAACGTGGTTGAGGCTTTTATGTCAAGCGTAAGCAGACAACAGTGACAACCGTGACAACAGTGACAACCGTGACAACAGTGACAACATACTGTACGCATAATGCTGCCAGCTTGCACTCACTACCGTCACACAGAAACAAAGAGCCTATCCCATACAAAGCAGCTATTCACATTTATTACGATGCCAAACGTTGTCTGAGAGATAACGATGGAGGGAGAGGGATTTTTGGCTACATTTTTGTTCCACCCAAATAAAGGTTACACGATTGGATTAAAGGGGCTATACAGAGTTTAAAAATGTTAAAATGATGTATTTTCCTCCCCCTACATGTTCCAGCCATGTCCTAATGTGTAGAATGAGCCCAGACCTGTTCACCACAACTGCCTCTAAAATCCTGCACTGTCCCTCAAACAGTTGTTCCTTTGGGTCCGAAGTGCCGTCATGCACCAGCTTAATATAGAGACTGCAGTTACACGTTAGACCTGAGGTGGCAGTAGTGAGCATGAAATGACCAACTTGCATCCAGTCTCTTTAAGGCTTGTGTTTGCTCTTTGCTTTGGCATTGTTTTGTCATGCGACTTACAGTATTTCCATCCACTGCCGCATTCATTTTTCACCAAACATGACTTTGACGTATCTTGCCAGGTGGTTTATGCAGGTTTTGATGTCGGCCAACAAGGTGGAAAGACACAAGTTTACAGGAGAAAGACAAAGTAACTGTCAAAGATTAAAGAAAAATAAAGCGTGGAGCCACCAGGAATCCATTATCTGCCAGTGCTGTCATTTTCAGCCGCTGTAACTGACCCGAAGTGTCCAGAAGTGCAATTTGTTCAGTGTAGAGAGACATCGGCAGTGTGAGAAATATGGAAACCCAACCACAATGGATCAAGATGCATGAGCTGAAATGTTTAGACTGGGCCAGGAATGATCTACAGTATGACAGTTTTTTATCTTTTTTATTTTATTTTTTGCCACCACCTGGGTTCATACTTCAATCCAACAACTTTTCAGTTTGACACAATTTGGAGTTTGAAAACGTGAGGAAAAATAACATGGTAATAACGATGCACTCATTGTAGGTGTAGGAGGCGACCTGGTCTCTCTTGTGAGCCCCAGTCTACGAGTCTGCTTGGTCAGGGACATGTTTTCTTTACCCTGAGATTCGTAAAGTTGTCTGAAGATGAGAGATGGGCGTTTGGAATCTGCACCGCTCTCCGCTCCTGACAGCGCTGGTTGAAAGATGGGGCAAATATCCCTACGGGGACAATAAAGTTTACCAGTACATAACATTGTTTTTGTTATATTGCGGTTTTATGTAATGTTACAGATAATTCAGGTGGCAGTGAGCGGTTTATGACGCTCACTAAAGGAAGTGGTGGTTTTGACACGACAGTAAAAGATTGAATGGATTTAGAAAAGAGTAGGCCTTATTGATCGGGGAGTTAGCCCCAGCCGCTGCCTGTGAGCTGGAGTCACAGTCTCTTTGTAAAAGAATGTCATTGCTGACCTGGCTTCTCCACGCCTCATTGGAGCCATATTGACTTCAGAGGCTGTGAGCTACATGGAGACCCGGGGCTGGGACAACAGAATGTTTTTTTGTGTGAGATATCACAATACGTTTTTGTCATTACAAAACCCATATACTCCATACATTATTATTTATGAGGCTATAGAGCGTCACTTCATGTTTTTATGTGACACTGTGCACACAGAAAGAAAGAATCAATAAATGTTTTTAGAGATTGAGAATTGTTGCTTTTTATCTATTTTATTCTAATCTATTTTATGCATGCCCAGTTTTTATAGTTTATAATTTATCTTTACCAAGTTTTTTGTGCTATGTATTTGTTTCATGTTGCATTATTACACCAAAGAAAATTCCTAGTTTGTGAACCTGTTCACTAACAATAAATAATAATAATAATCGGTTTTATATAGCGCTTGGACACTCAAAGACGCTTTACATTGCATTATTCATTCACTCCATACTTGGTGATGGTAAGCTACTATTGTAGCCACAGCTGCCCTGGGGTAGACTGACGGAACTAAGGCAACAAAGTCTGCGCCATCGGCCCCTCCGACCACCACCAACCTCTCACTCACTACATTCGCTAGGCTTCCTGGTGTTCCAAACGGTCTCCCATCTAAGTACTGACCAGGTCCTTCCCTGCTTAGCTTCCATGGTCTGACGGGATCGGGCAGAGCAAAGGCGGTATGGCCACAATCCATATCATACCATAATAAAAACTATTCTGATTCAGAAAGGCCCCCATACTTAAACATCACCATTTTACAGTGTAGTGGCAGACGGAACCAAAGAATCGACAACCATATAAACCAAATACCTGTAAATACTACGCCTGATAGGAGCGTATCACCGCAAGCATGTGTGGTGGGACCCAGGAAGTTGTAGTTTAGTTTGTTGGTTTATTGAGCAGGAAATAAGAGACACATTTTTAAAATAGGACAAAGATAGAAAGAAACTCTAAAGGAGTTTGGTACAAGTTCAGAGAACCGGCCCCTGGCCTTTCCAGGACCCCATTCTTCAATGTTACTCTTATTAAGCCCGAGCGGCCTGCCGTAGCAAGGGCCTATTGTAATCTATTGTAACCTAGTGTAAGGGCCCACACCTCTGGTGTGGGCCCTTATACTTATAATTGCTGCAAAATGAATGGGGGTATATGGCCAACTGTCATACGGAGGTGGATGACGAGCGCAAAGCGCTCGTCATCCACCTCCGAGCCCCACCGGTGCGTGGGGGAAGTTGAAAGCTTTCCAAAAATGTATAATATGTTGTAGTCGCGAAAGCGACTATATTGTTTTTGCAGGAAATATTATTATTATTAGGCCCGAGCGGCCTGCCGTAGCAAGGGCCTATTGTAATCGCAACGCAGTGCGCGCAGCGCACTGTACCGAGGTGCGCGGAGCGCACGAAAACAGCGCGAAGCGCTGTCCCCATGTCAAACGTAAACTCACCGTGTAAAACAGTGACTGCCCACACCTCTGGTGTGGGCCCTTACACTTATAATTGCAGCAAAATGAATGGGGGTATATGGCCAACTGTCATACGGAGGTGGATGACGAGCGCGAAGCGCTCGTCATTCACCTCCGAGCCCCACCGGTGCGTGGGGGACTTCGAAAGCTTTCCAAAAATGTATAATATGTTGTAGTCGCGAAAGCGACTATATTGTTTTTGCAGGAAATATTATTATTATTAGGCCCGAGCGGCCTGCCGTAGCAAGGGCCTATTGTAATCGCAACGCAGTGCGCGCAGCGCACTGTACCGAGGTGCGCGGAGCGCACGAAAACAGCGCGAAGCGCTGTCCCCATGTCAAACGTAAACTCACCGTGTAAAACAGTGACTGCCCACACCTCTGGTGTGGGCCCTTACACTTATAATTGCAGCAAAATGAATGGGGGTATATGGCCAACTGTCATACGGAGGTGGATGACGAGCGCGAAGCGCTCGTCATTCACCTCCGAGCCCCACCGGTGCGTGGGGGACTTCGAAAGCTTTCCAAAAATGTATAATATGTTGTAGTCGCGAAAGCGACTATATTGTTTTTGCAAGAAATATTATTATTTTTTTTCTTCTTCTACGTCCTGTGAGGACAAACAAAATATATTATTGTGGCCACGCCCCCAGACAAACCGGAAGTCCGCCATTTTGACAGGAAGTCGGGAAAATGGTGAGTCAGCGTTTTCGCTGACGTCGCATTTTAACGAACTCCTCCTAGGGCGTTTCACCAAATGAGCCCAAAATCGCTCCAGTTCATCTCGAGATGTGGGGCATCAAAAGTTATCCAAATTTTTTGGCTAAGTTTTACGGTTTGTGTGCGGCGAAGCCGCAATCTTTACGAAGAATTTTGCGAGTTACCGAAAACAACAAAATGCTCCCATTTGCACAAACGAACTCCGATTGAAAATCGGAAATATACATTTTATTGACCTTTCACCCCCGGACACAACACATGTGAAAAAGTGAGATTTGGCGCGATAGCGCCCCCTCTAGGCCGAGAACAAAAAATGCATTATGGGAAAAAAATTAGTTTCTCGGAAAAGAATAAAATTCGGCACAATATTAGCTGATGGCATCCCGATCCAAAAAGCCAATGAGACCCATACCGTATTTTGTACGGTGTTGCCATGGAGACGACCGAGGCCCACCATGTTAATCCAATGGGACTGACCCGCATATCACACATTATACACAATTACAGCTCGTTAGCGCCCTCTGTCAGGAGCTTGGAAAAATATTTGACCGGAGTTTACGGATGGCAAAGGCCAGGCTAGCGCGGCAATGGAGGCACTGAGGGAGGCCTCCATTACATGGTTGCTAGGCCACCAACAGGAGGTCGGCCATTTCGGGAAAAATAGAGTAATCAGCGCCGAAGGCGCCATTTCTTGCCTTTGCCTCTTTTATAATCTCGACCTAGGGTGGCAGCGACATTAACCACGTAGGTTATTGCGGCGGCGTGCGGCAACCGGCGTCAACCGGCCAACGAACCCCCGCGAGGGCCTCTCGATGCCGCTTGCGGCTTTAATGATGGTGTTCTAACCCTCACTGTTGCAAAGTATAGCTACTCTTCCTCACCCTCCACAGGTGGTTTCACTTTGGCGTTCCTGTACACTATACCAGCCACTTGGTTATGGCGCTCCAGGTCAGCTTTTCCTGCAGCAGCTCACAACCTGCAGTGATGTGCTGGATTGTCTCAGGGGTCGACACCTGGGGGTCATGTCTGGTGTGGTAGATCTGGGCCTCTGTTGCTCTGGTGCTCAAGGCCTGCGTGGGCTGTGACCTGAAGTTCTGAAGATCTGAAGGTCTGCACCTTCGTTAAATCTTACACTTTAATGTGTACCTACATGTGTAATTACTTTCTTGTTCCCTGTACCTGCACATGGAACCCCCCCCCCAGTTTTCTGTAAATGTATTTACTTGAAGTCTGTGCAGGCTCTCAGTCGTACAGGAGTTTTCCATCTTCAACGAAGGTTCTTCTCTAACTCTGTAGCTGAAGTGTTGTATTTACTTGAACTTCTACAATGTGAAACGCTAAAAGAAAAAGAAAAAAAAGCTTTATATCTGACCTTTAACCTCTTCGGTGCGTGGTACATGTCCTCGCATCGGCAGCAGGCGGTTTCGATAAGATTCACTTGACTCCCCTTAAATGATTAAGCGGCGATGCGGGACGTGTGAGCGCGGTGGGCGCGGGCCGCGGGATGCGTGGGGGCGACGAGGAGAAACGTTAACTGTGCAAATCCAACCCTGGGAGTGGAATTTTAAACATGTCATGGATTATTTATCAGCCCTCACTTGGCAATAATTACATGTACACAAGCGGAGAGTTGGGCCGACCAGACAAATGTGCATTCAGACAGCATGTTGATCGAGCGTTTAGCCGCGCGGGACACAAAAAAGGAGCAAGTGTGTTGTTTACACTGTGATATCAATCTGGCTTCTGCAAGGGGAAACTAAATATGTTTTTGCTCAAGAAAATCTGCAAAGATGAACAGATTCAGATGGACAAAAGGCAAATGGAAGTGTTAGAGGGACTATTATGCTTTTTGCAGGTATTGGCTCAGAATCACAAACAATTTATGTATCGTTTTATCTTTAATTTCAAGACTATTTGCATTGTAGGTTTTCACTGAAGGCGTTTACGACGAATGGACAAAGATGGGATTATGTTTCGAAAAAAAAATTAAAAAGATTCTTCAAAATGGGCGCTTTTTGCTTCGATTAATGCTTTGCACTTTGGACGTTTTCTCAACGGGCTTCAGGATGTCGTCACAGACATGGTTTGGACTTCACAGACTGCTCAGGGACAAGGGACTTATGGAGCTCGTTGGGAAAATGCCAAGAGTAACGGGTGGCACTCTGGAAGAATTTAAAATATATTTTGTCGTGTTCATTCATAGTTTAATGTCTTCAATGAGAATCACACAAAATTAGGAGGGGTGGGAAAACTCCCGATACATTTCCGGAAGTTTGCAGAAAATGTAAATAGGAACTTTAGCTCGAATTTGAGTAATTTCCAAAAACTAAAGACTGTCCAAACTCTCAAATAAACATTATATTTTCCATTGAAAAAGCTTGTGAACTCCTATTTGTTACCCATTCATTCTGTTTTTGAGCCATAAAACATGCAAACCCCCGACCCAAACAGGAAGTGTGAGGCTCCACAGGCCAGATCTTGTGCCTGGTCGATCGGGTTGGAGGAAAAAGATGTCTCCATCCCAGTACTTCCCATTTAAATGTGCTAAGTCTGGATTGTCAAGATCACAAAGTACACTTCTACTCAGCACAAAATGGTATGCTATAGTCTGCGCTTTGAGTCACAAGATCGGGCCTCAAATGTCACAACACAAAGTTCTAAGCTAAACTCTGCTTAAAGGAACAGGCCTCCGTTTTTCCACACTGAGATCTGTTCTTACCTGAGCTCAGACGAGTTGATGCGTACCTGTTTGGTCTTTACGCGTGCGCTCAGTCACACAATGAGACCAAAGATGCTGTTAGCATTTAGCCTCTCCTCCTCTCCTTAATGGGGCCAAGCCGGGGTGAAGTTAGAAGCGACTGAGCTTTTCCACGTTTCTCCTATTTAAATATAGTTACGTGAGTAGTTACACAATCCAAGTATAATCACACAAAATTAAACATGTGGATTTTCTAAGCGGACAAAAAGGGGGACTATTTTGTAAGGCGTAATAACTCCTTAGGAGCACTTTGACATCCGTGCAGTAATAGCTTCAATTTACTGTGCTGTTTAATTTTGTGTAACTATACTTGGATTGTGTACTCACAGAACTGTACTTAAATAGAAAAACGTGGAAGAGCTTGGTCGCTTCTAACTTCACCCCCGTTTGGCCCCATAGAGGAGCGGAGGAGAGGCTAAATGCTAATAATGTCTTATTATGTGACTGAGTGCACACACAAAGACCAGACAGGTGCGCATCAACTCGTCTAAGCTCAGGTAAGAACATATCTCAGTGTGGAGAAACGCTGGCCTGTTCCTTTAAGGCTCTTTCTAATGAGCGGTGAGACAAACGGCATGTGTTTTATATCATGAAATTGTTTTATCACACTGTGGTTACATTCATCTGTATCTGATCACGTAAGTGGGTGTGTAGAGTTGCATTAAACAGAACAGACCAAGAATAATCTCCACAGATAGACACAGGCACAGACTTTTAAAACAGTGTACCATTGCAATACTGCACACAGGTTAGTATAGTGTATGCACGATGGACACAAACATGGCACGAGTCCGTTCCATTTCCAAAAGCTCTTCTTTTGTATCGGCCACGACCTAGAACACTGTGCTCTTCAAACCCCGGTGCTCAGACTTGGCCATGATCATTTCTTTGACACTTTTCATTTCTGATGATTAATATTTCAGTGCACAACTATCACACCTGATTCCTTTGCTGCAGGTCATATCTGTTTGCAAAGAAGCAACCTTCAGTTCTATTCATTCCCGTTAATTCCCTCAGATTTTTCGATTCCGTCGTCGAAAAATACTATAACATGATTGAGAGCTCAAAAGGGTTGATTTTACAGGATGTTTTGCCTTTAATAGGTGCAGTCTAGCGTTTCGAGACACCTTTCCGTCAACGTCAGACCATTTACTGGTTTCAGCTGCTCATGGGGAGAGTTGGAACAAAGGGTTGAGCAAATCAAACGGGATATGTTTTCTGATGTAACATTATATTGCAATGTCGAGTTTAGAGAACATCAGTTTATCATCATGACGAGGCAGATCAATCCAGGAAGACCGATGGCAAAGTCCAATCAAATCGACCGAGCTGGACCGCCGCAAATCCAATGTTTGAATTAATTGGACTACAAAAATGAGCGCGATCTGAAGGAGTCATTTTGGCACCTCGCCGCAGCAGTAGAAGTGGAGCTGTACCTGGGCAGTAGATCTGACTGCGGGTTGCATCATGCTCCTCTGTGGGCCTCAGACGTGTCTGGATGGCCCTTCTCTCTCCTGAGCGCTGACACCTTATTAGCCACGCTCCAGCTGTTGCTGGCGGCTCCTCCTGAAGGATCACGGAGCATCACGCCACCACATCGCTACGGTTCGCGCACCTTGTTAGCGCTCCCACACATCGGGCTTTCCGCTTTCCGAGGTCTCAGGTTGCACAGTGGTCAGTGTTGAGCTCTTTAGCCAATGTACGCCTTACGTCATAGTTTTAACGTTTTAATGCTTATTCTCTCGAGCGAGCCTGTGACTTCCTGAAAATCACGACTTCAGAGAAATGCAACAAAACTCGCCTGCAAGTTCATGAAATGGGTACACATGTTTTATAATTAGATGCACAGTGTTTTTTCCCACAAACGTCTGAGTTTACAATATACAAAAGGAGGACATATCAGATTGGTTTCCATCACCAGAGAAAATCACTTCAAGCATTGGCCGACAGGTGACGTTTAACAGCACCTCTACTATCTGAAGTTAACAATGAGTGTGTTTACAAGGGCTCGAGTTTTCCGAGTATTATCAGGAGTTTTTATTATTCCGGTTTTGTCTTTGATCATATAAACGCAGTTTCCCGATTATAAAAACCCGAAATAGCAGTTTTCAGATTTTGAGAAACTCTGGTTTTCCTCCGGACGCAGAGACGAGTCGACCACAACACAGAGAGGGATCAAGTTTTTCATCCACTAACCATCGGTGAACTCCATCAGCTCCACTCTCTCACACCGGCCCCGGCTTCAAACCTTCTCCCAGCGCTCCCTGGTCCACTTCGGTGATAAAGACAGACCCAGGACGGGTAAAGGGAACGGATTTTCCACAATCTGCCGGTGCTGTCGTTTGCCATTGCTCAGGATGTAGAGCACGAGCAAAAACATTTAGCTCAAGGTGAGCATTGAAAAGACAAAAAATATAAAAATATAATGTTTGCGCCTGAGCAGACAGAGCTTAAATACGAAAAGCCGGGTTTCCTTATTTGATCATGTAAACAAGGGATTTGAGTTTCCCGATTTCTCAGTGACATATAAAGACCATATCCCGAAAATTGACATAATCGGAATATAGCTAATAAATGATAAGAGTTGTCGGATCAGTCGTCGAAACAGATCAAGTCGGAAAGAATCTCAGTGAGTGATTCACAGAGGATCTCTACCGCTGTGAGAAATTTGTCAACACAGGCTTGTAAAGCGCAATACAAGAGTAAGAAATTATACCAAAATCATTGAATTGGATTGGACATTAAAGCACTCGTCTGCTTCTGTGGGACAAAGTTAACTCGCTGTTTCAAAGGCACATCCAGCGATGCAATGTGGGAATGCAACCATTCCGGGCCGGCAAAATGGAATACTTGAGCGCAGCATTAATGGACAAACATGAACCAGTTTTGCATGTAAACCATGTAGCATGGGCTAATTTCCAAACGTTGAGTGTAGGGAGTGCAGGGATGGACATTCCGTAAACCGTTGGGGCGGGGCTTTGTCTCAAGCCCACAACACTGAGGAGAGCCCAGGCCTGAATCCCTCATTTCTGACCTGAATCCTTTGCACCTGAACACTTGACAGCAGTTGGTGTGGAGCTGTTCCTTCTGCAGTGGATCTGACAGCCGGTTGCATCAGGCTGTCCGTATGAGCCCTCCTCTCTCCGGAGCGCTGACACCTTGTTAGCCATGCTCCGGTTCCTCCTGAACGGCTCTCCGGTCCGCGCACCTTGTTAGCGCTCGCCCATAACCCGTCACTGCTGCTAGTTACAGCCGTGATCGCGGAAGGCGCTTGTCTCTCCGAGCGTCTAAATGGAGTTGGACCCGTGTTAGCATTAGCGTGTGGGGGAGTGCACGGACGTTGTTTCAGAGATCTGGAAGGAGCATGGCAACAAGTTAACAGCAAGCGCTCTCACTCCAGCACACAAGGCAAGACGGCAGAACAACAACAAGCCCTGAAAAACAGTTTATTTTAGGGGGATTCAAGATTCATGAATCTTGCATACTGATTGTAATTCATTCTTTATTGTTCTCTTATAATAAATATTTTCTGTCTGTTACATTAGCAGCATGATGATTGTACATGATAAAAACATGTACAATAGGCCAGGATGAATGATGTGAGTGAGTGGTTGGTGGTGGTCGGAGGGGCCGATGGCGCAGATTGGCTGTCTCGCTTCCGTCAGTCTACCCCAGGGCAGCTGTGGCTACAACAGTAGCTTACCACCACCGAGTATGGAGTGAATGATTAATGACGACAATGTGGCGCTTTGAGAAAAACTTGGTAATACAGACTTGTAAAGCGCAATACAAGTGTAAGGCATTATTATTATTATAGAAGAAAGGTGATTGCTTGTGAGTGCAGGAATCCCATTAACCCCAAAAAACGAAACTCATGTCTCTGCAGTCCTTTCAGAATAGAGTTTAGATCTTCTGCCCAAGCGTGATACAAAATTTGGCAGATATCTTCAAGATTGTTATTTCTTTTTTATTATCATTATCTCTAATAAAAACAGCGCTTCACAACTAGAAGGTCCGGGTTCAATTCCCACCAGGGACAGGGCCTTTCTGTGTGTGTTTGTGTTTGTTTATTGGGTTGGGACAGTGCAAGCTAGTGAACAAGCCACACCGGATTGTAGCCTTGGGCTAATTTCCATCCGTCGTCCCCCATGTGCACTCTCAAACACACTCGCATTCATCCTGGCCTATTTTACATGTTTTTAGTTGTAGGGGAAACCAGAATACCCGAAGGGAAACCTACGTAGACACGGGGGGAACATGCAAACTCCACACAGAAAGGCCCTGTCCTTGGTGGGAATGGAACCCGGAACCTCTAGCTGTGAAGCATGAGCAGTAACCGCTGTACTACCGTGCTGGTTAGCATGTTGGAGTTTGCATGTTCTCCCTGTGTCTGCGTAGGTTTCCTCCGGGTATTCCGGTTTCCCCTACCACTAAAAACATGTACAATAGGCCAGGATGAATGCGAGTGTGTCTGAGAGTGCACATGGGGGACGACGGATGGAAATTAGCCCAAGGCTACAATCCGGTGTGGCTTGTTCATTAACTTGCACTGTCCCTATCAAATAAACCAATAAATTAAAATAAACATTTTCACTGATGTTCATGCCCATTTACGATTTATGCCCCTACTTATCACGTCCCTCCTGGATAATGACTAGATATAAGGTTTTAGACATTCATTCCTTATTAAGCTGACTTAGGAATTTGACTATACACAAACATTCTCCATAAAGACTGAGTTATTTCCGTCCGCAAATGTTTGTGTCCACATGGATCCACTCACTCGTCTGAACGCACTGTAATACATGTGTCTGTCCTGTGTGTGACCCTGGGATGGGGCCACAGAAAGCCTAGATGAGGGCAGCACATGCACCACCCAGTGGTGACAGTGACATTTCATGATAGATTTACAATCTACTGAAGAGAAGAGGAATTTATGCTTCATCTGCATCTTAATGCCAGGAGATCTTATGCTTCAGATCTTATGGCTGTAATTCTGTCAATTCTCTGTGTCACTTGTTGGAGCCACATACACGTCGTTCTAAGATCTTTCCAGTCTGGGACCTAGTTTCATAAAGCATTGTTTAGAGACCCCCCGAAATGGGAGCTTCGTTTGGATCATACACGTCTTTTGATAACATTTCGTCTTGGGTTTGTCTTTTCTTGGATGGGGCATGAGACAAATATTTTCCAAAGATTATTGTACAGCCTCACAATTACGCTCAGTAAAAGTGCAACCCTTTCTGCTTCGCATGGGGCCCAGTGGAAGGATATGATCTCAGCATGCTGGTAGCACGTGCTTTGGGAGCTGGCAGCTGCACCACTTGAGGGGTTATTTTGGACTTTTTCCCACAAATTGGTCTCTGAGAAGCCTCCATTTTGCTTCCAGTCACTCGCTAGAGAAAGAAAAGACAAAGATTAGCAAATATTGACACGTTTCCGTTTTGTTTGTTGTTGTTTTTTTCCACAGACACTTGGCGTCTGGAGACTTAGTGATCATCCAGGCTTTTAGCTCACGGATAGGCCCCGAAATAGTGACGTGGTCCGTGGTGCTTATGGCTTTAATGGATGCTGACTGCCGATTCAAGCCATTCAAGTGGGTGACTCTGGGAGAACGAGTGAGAGGAGCACAAGCTGGAAACATCGGAGGAAATGTGTACAAAGGAGACGGAAATGTGTACAAAGATTTTGTGTTGTATTTGATATGATCTAAGTATAGAAATGTTAAGTACTGGATGCCCTATTACAATGGTACTCCTTTAAATTTTGTTTATTCTCTCCAATAGGTGAAGTCAGGCAGCCCCAGGCCCCTCTTCGTTTCTCAACTACCTACAATGTCTTGACGGTTAAAGCTGATCTTCTTAAAGTTGATTATTAAAGGTGATGTTTGTAGGATGTGCTTCTACTGGTTTAAAAAGGGCTCCGAGGTTGCATTGTCTCAAACTACATTTGACGCACAGATACACACAAACACATGCACACCTACACACACACACACACACACACACACACACACACACACACAGGAGGGAAAGAGACAGAGACGAAGACGAGTTTGCGTGTGTATCGTGGTTTTCTTCACCGTGTTGTTAGTTAGCGCCAGGCTAAAGTTAGGAAAGTTAGTTAGCTAACTAACTAGCTTAGATTCTTCATCTCTGTAATCGCTCCACGCTGCCATGTTGTTGTTTTGACTGTGTTATCATAACGCTATCATAACTCCATCATAACTCCATCATAACTCTATCAAAGCTCTATCATAACTCTATCATAACTCTATCAAAGCTCTATCATAACTCTATCATAACGCTATCAAAGCTCTATCATAACTTTATCATAACTCTGTCATAACTCTGTCATAACTCTATCATAGCTCTATCATAACTCTATCATAACTTTATCATAACTCTATCATAGCTCTATCATAGCTCTATCATAACTCTATCAAAGCTCTATCATAACTCTATCATAACTTTATCATAACTCTATCATAACACTATCAAAGCTCTATCATAACTCTATCATAACTCTATCATAACTATCATAACTCTATCATAGCTCTATCATAGCTCTATCATAACTCTATCATAACTCTATCATAGCTCTATCATAACGCTATCATATCGCTATCATAACTCTATCATAACTCTATCATAGCTCTATCATAACGCTATCATAACGCTATCATAGCTCTATCATAACTCTATCATAGCTCTATCATAACTCTATCATAGCTCTATCATAACGCTATCATAACTCTATCATAGCTCTATCATAACTCTATCATAGCTCGATCATAACTCTATCATAGCTCTATCATAACTCTATCATAGCTCTATCATAACTCTATCATAACTCTATCATAGCTCTATCATAACGCTATCATAACTCTATCATAGCTCTATCATAACTCTATCATAGCTCGATCATAACTCTATCATAACTCTGTCATAGCTCGATCATATTCTATCATAACTCTATCATAACTCTATCATAGCTCGATCATAGCTCTATCATAACTCTATCATAGCTCTATCATAGCTCGATCAGAATTCTATCATAGCTCTATCATAACGCTAAAATAACGCTATCATAACTCTATCATAACTCTATCATAACTCTATCATAGCTCTATCATAACTCTATCATAGCTCTATCATAGCTCTATCATAACTCTATCATAGCTCGATCAGAATTCTATCATAGCTCGATCATAACTCTATCATAGCTCTATCATAACTCTATCATAACTCTATCATAGCTCTATCATAGCTCGATCATAACTCTATCATAGCTCTATCATAGCTCTATCATAACTCTATCATAACTCTATCATAGCTCGATCATAACTCTATCATAGCTCTATCATAACTCTATCATAACTCTATCATAGCTCGATCATAGCTCTATCATAACTCTATCATAGCTCGATCATAACTCTATCATAACTCTATCATAACTCTATCATAGCTCTATCATAGCTCGATCATAACTCTATCATAACTCTATCATAACGCTATCATAGCTCTATCATAACTCTATCATAACTCTATCATAGCTCTACCATAACTCTATCATAACTCTATCATAGCTCTATCATAACTCTATCATAACGCTATCATAGCTCTATCATAACTCTATCATAACTCTATCATAACTCTATCATAGCTCTATCATACCTCTATCATAGCTCTATCGTAGCTCTATCATAACTCTATCATAACTCTATCATAGCTCTATCATAACTCTATCATAACTCTATCATAACTCTATCATAGCTCTATCATAACTCTATCATAGCTCTATCATAGCTCTATCATAACTCTATCATAACTCTATCATAGCTCTATCATAACTCTATCATAACGCTATCATAACTCTATCATAGCGCTATCATAGCTCTATCATAACTCTATCATGGCTCTATCATAGCTCTATCATAACTCTATCATAACTCTGTCATAACTCTATCATAACTCTATCATAGCTCGATCATAACTCTATCATAGCTTTATCATAACACTATCATAGCTCTATCATAACTCTATCATAACGCTATCAAAGCTCTATCATAACTCTATCATAACTCTATCATAGCTCTATCATAACTCTATCATAACTCTATCAAAGCTCTATCATAACTCTATCATAACGCTATCATAACGCTATCATAGCTTTATCATAACTCTATCATAGCTCTATCATAACGCTATCATAATGCTATCATAGCTCTATCATAACTCTATCATAGCTCTATCATAACGCTATCATAACTCTATCATAACTCTATCATAGCTCTATCATAACTCTATCATAGCTCTATCATAACTCTATCATAGCTCTATCATAACGCTATCATAATGCTATCATAACTCTATCATAACTCTATCATAGCTCTATCATAACTCTATCATAGCTCTATCATAACTCTATCATAATGCTATCATAGCTCTATCATAACTCTATCATAACTCTATCATAATGCTATCATAGCTCTATCATAACTCTATCATAATGCTATCATAGCTCTATCATAACTCTATCATAGCTCTATCATAACTCTATCATAGCTCGATCATATTCTATCATAGCTCTATCATAACTCTGTCATAGCTCTATCATAACTCTATCATAACTCTATCATAACGCTAAAATAACGCTATCATAACTCTGTCATAGCTCTATCATAACTCTATCATAACTCTATCATAGCTCGATCATATTCTATCATAACTCTATCATAACTCTATCATAACTCTATCATAGCTCTATCATAACTCTGTCATAGCTCTATCATAACTCTATCATAGCTCGATCATATTCTATCATAGCTCTATCATAACGCTATCATAACGCTATCATAACTCTATCATAGCTCTATCATAACTCTATCATAGCTCTATCATAACTCTATCATAACTCTATCATAGCTCGATCAGAACTCTATCATAACTCTATCATAGCTCTATTATAACTCTATCATAGCTCTATCATAGCTCTATCATAGCTCTATCATAACTCTATCATAGCCCTATCATAACTCTATCATAGCTCTATCATAGCTCTATCATAACTCTATCATAGCTCTATCATAGCTTTATCATAACTCTATCATAACGCTATCATAATGCTATCGTAGCTCTATCGTAGCTCTATCATAGCTCTATCATAGCTCTATCATAACTCTATCATAGCTCTATCATAACTCTATCATAGCTCTATCATAGCTCTATCATAGCTCTATCATAACTCTATCATAGCTCTATCATAACTCTATCATAGCTCTATCATAACTCTATCATAACTCTATCATAGCGCTATCATAGCTCTATCATATCTCTATCATAGCTCTATCATAACGCTATCATAGCTCTATCATAACTCTATCATAACGCTATCAAAGCTCTGTCATAACTCTATCATAACTCTATCATAGCTCTATCATAACTCTATCAAAGCTCTATCATAACTCTATCATAACGCTATCATAACGCTATCATAGCTTTATCATAACTCTATCATAGCTCTATCATAACTCTATCATAGCTCTATCATAACGCTATCATAATGCTATCATAACTCTATCATAACTCTATCATAGCTCTATCATAACTCTATCATAGCTCTATCATAACGCTATCATAATGCTATCATAGCTCTATCATAACTCTATCATAGCTCTATCATAACGCTATCATAACTCTATCATAGCTCTATCATAACTCTATCATAGCTCTATCATAACGCTATCATAATGCTATCATAGCTCTATCATAACTCTATCGTAGCTCTATCATAGCTCTATCATAGCTCTATCATAGCTCTATCATAACTCTATCATAACTCTATCATAATGCTATCATAGCTCTATCATAACTCTATCATAACTCTATCATAGCTCTATCATAACTCTATCATAGCTCTATCATAACTCTATCATTGCTCTATCATAACTCTATCATAACTCTATCATAATGCTATCATAGCTCTATCATAACTCTATCATAACTCTATCATAACTCTATCATAACTCTATCATAGCTCTATCATAACTCTGTCATAGCTCTATCATAACTCTATCATAGCTCTATCATAACTCTATCATAACTCTATCATAGCTCGATCATATTCTATCATAGCTCTATCATAACTCTATCATAACTCTATCATAACTCTATCATAACTCTATCATAGCTCTATCATAACTCTATCATAGCTCTATCATAACTCTATCATAACTCTATCATAGCTCTATCATAACTCTATCATAACTCTATCATAGCTCTATCATAACTCTGTCATAGCTCTATCATAACTCTATCATAGCTCTATCATAACTCTATCATAACTCTATCATAGCTCGATCATATTCTATCATAGCTCTATCATAACTCTATCATAACTCTATCATAGCTCGATCATATTCTATCATAGCTCTATCATAACTCTATCATAACTCTATCATAGCTCTATCATAACGCTAAAATAACGCTATCATAACTCTGTCATAGCTCTATCATAACTCTATCATAACTTTATCATAGCTCGATCATATTCTATCATAACTCTATCATAACTCTATCATAGCTCTATCATAGCTCTATCATAACTCTATCATAACTCTATCATAACTCTATCATAGCTCGATCATATTCTATCATAGCTCTATCATAACGCTAAAATAACGCTATCATAATGCTATCATAGCTCTATCATAACGCTATCATAACTCTATCATAGCTCTATCATAACTCTATCATAGCTCTATCATAACTCTATCATAACTCTATCATAGCTCGATCAGAACTCTATCATAGCTCTATCATAACTCTATCATAACTCTATCATAGCTCTGTCATAGCTCGATCATAACTCTATCATAGCTCTATCATAACTCTATCATAGCTCTATCATAGCTCTATCATAACTCTATCATAGCCCTATCATAACTCTATCATAGCTCTATCATAACTCTATCATAGCTCTATCATAACTCTATCATAATGCTATCATAGCTCTATCATAACTCTATCATATCTATCATAACTCTATCATAGCTCTATCATAACGCTATCATAATGCTATCGTAGCTCTATCATAGCTCTATCATAACTCTATCATAACTCTATCATAACTCTATCATAGCTCTATCATAGCTCTATCATAGCTCTATCATAGCTCTATCACAGGGGTGGCCAACTGGTCAGAGCCCAAGGGCCGAAATGTTCAACCTTGATCCTGTGAAGAGCCACAAAGGCACCGACCATTCGCGAAATCCGAGTGCGGTAATTTAATATGATTAAATGTAATGAAACTGTTATATTTAATCATAATAAACAATAACTTTATGCCTGGCCTTTTTCTTTTCTTTTCAATAATTGTGGTAGTTTTACTCCTCACCAAGATTGAAATAAATGTGCATTAAATAAACTGACATTTTCTGCTATTCTGTTCTGACATTTGATCTATTTATTAACAATATTATTATTTCGAATAGTTTTTGTTGTTGCTTGTTTTGTTTTTTTCAATGCTGGTGTATTTGTGTGAGGGGCCCTGCCCACTGAGCCCCCTCCTCTGGTTCGCCCCTGGCCTGTGCGCTCAGTGCCCGCAGCCTGGTCCTGACTGGACTGTGCAGAGAGAGAAGTTCATAAGCTTTAATCAGGAGCCTCTGGACGACTGAGAGTCTGTTTTATGTTGCATTTGTTACAGTTACAACATGTGAAAGAAAAGTCAATGACTTTGCGTATTTCCGCGTTACGATGTCGCGCTTCATTAGAGCTCCGCTTTTTTCCATTTACTAATTTTGATCTTTTTCTGTGAATATGAGGCCAACTTTCATCAAATAAAGAGTAGGCTAATCAGAAACTTGAAAAGCACAGAAGCTGATCCCAGTGCCACGATCTGCCTGACTGTTGTTTACCTACATCCCGCTTTGAGTGACGCTGCTGCACGGGCACCTTTTACACGCCGCCTCGAAAAGGAGAGACAGACTCATTCATGTGTGTAGAGATGGAAAACAGGGTCTGTAGGACTATGGTTGGATTTTTGGTCAAGATTCTTAAAGACTGTTACAGTTTATGGGCAACATGTACCAATTCTTTTGCAAAGAGCCGCATTGTATTAAACATATCCAATCATGCAAAGAGCCGCACTCTGATTGGCCAAGGGCCGCATGCGGCTCGCGAGCCGCGGGTTGGCCACCCCTGCTCTATCATAACTCTGTCATAGCTCTATCATAACGCTATCATAGCTCTATCATAACTCTATCATAACTCTGTCATAGCTCTATCATAACGCTATCATAGCTCTATCATAACTCTATCATAACGCTATCAAAGCTCTATCATAACTCTATCATAACTCTATCATAGCTCTATCATAACTCTATCATAGCTCGATCATAACTCTATCATAGCTCTATCATAACGCTAACATAACGCTATCATAATGCTATCATAGCTCTATCATAACTATCATAACTCTGTCATAGCTCTATCATAACTCTATCATAGCTCTATCATAGCTCTATCATAGCTCTATCATAACTCTATCATAAATCTATCATAGCTCTATCATAACTCTATCATAGCTCTATCATAACGCTAACATAACTCTGTCATAGCTCTATCATAACTCTATCATAACTCTATCATAGCTCTATCATAACTCTATCATAACGCTAACATAACGCTATCATAATGCTATCATAGCGCTATCATAGCTCTATCATAACGCTAACATAACTCTGTCATAGCTCTATCATAACTCTATCATAACTCTATCATAGCTCTATCATAACTCTATCATAACGCTAACATAACGCTATCATAATGCTATCATAACGCTATCATAACTCTATCATAGCTCTATCATAACTCTATCATAACTCTGTCATAGCTCTATCATAGCTCTATCATAACGCTATCATAACTCTGTCATAGCTCTATAATAACTCTATCATAACGCTATCATAGCTCTATCATAAATCTATCATAACTCTGTCATAGCTCTATGGCTGTGTCCGAATGTCCACACTATTCCCTATATAGTGACTATATAGTGGTCACGACATTTTGTAGGGGTGTCCGAATGTCCAGAGAGAAAAAAGTAGTGCACTCAAAATTTCCCACAATGCATTCTGAAAAGTAGTGAGCATCAGCGGTCACTAAACGGGTCAATATAGCCCACAATGCATTGCGAGAGTCGGAGAAGAACGCCTGACAGCAACAGGTCTTTGAACTAAACAACACGACGGAATGAAATCAGATGTTTCAATCGTGTGTTGCGTATTTATAATGAATAAATGACTTAAATATAAACGGTTACGGTGAAAAATGCTAGCGTTAGCTGCTTACCTTTAGCTCGAGCTGTTAAATGACCGATAGCTTCCTCTCAAATAATCCAAGCCATTCATGTAAAATCCATGTTAAATAAATCTGACTCGTATTTATCCATAAATATTCCACTGTTTCATGAGTTTGGTTGATCTTTATCGCAGAAATATTTTTTTTCCGGAGTTTAGCGAACTTTTAGCAGATGTAGTCGCTCATTCTGCTGGCGCTTCGGACACCGGGCTGACCTACTTTCTGCACGTCTCTGAGCTAACGCTGGAGTGTTTTTTTTTTTTTATATGATAGTTTTAATTTTAATTTAAATGTCAAATAAAACGCCTGTAAAAGTGCCAAAACTGTCATTCTGTTTCATAAAATAAACATTTGCAACAATAAATAAATTCAGAAGAAAAAAAGAGGGAAAAAAATCTGCACGCCGCAGCGCGCCTGACGTCACGCAGCTCGGAGAAAGTAGTGGCTTCTGTCCGAATTGCCAACAGAATCAGTGGACTATATAGTCGACTATATAGTGCGGGCCTATGTAGTGAATGAGGGGTTAGGGAATAGTGTGGACATTCGGACACAGCCTATCATAACGCTATCAAAGCTCTATCATAACTATCATAACTCTAACATAACTCTGTCATAGCTCTATCATAACTCTATCATAACGCTATCAAAGCTCTATCATAACTCTATCATAACTCTGTCATAGCTCTATCATAACTCTATCATAACTCTATCATAGCTCTATCATAACTCTATCATAACACTATCAAAGCTCTATCATAACTCTATCATAACTCTGTCATAGCTCTATCATAACTCTATCATAGCTCTATCATAACTCTATCATAACGCTAACATAACGCTATCATAATGCTATCATAGCTCTATCATAACTCTTGGGAGCATTCCTTGCACATTCTAAGGTTTCAGTTATAATTTCTGGATATTTGGGAGCTGAGCCAGAACAGATTGAAGAGCTTCCTTTACTTTCGTATCCGCCGCCATTGCCGAACGTAAATCAGCAAATGCTTGACGTCACCTACAAGCCCCGCCTCCCCCGCTCGCTGATTGGTAGGTTGAAATTCAACCGATGAAACGCAGCCACTGAGATCCATCTAGGGCTGGGCGATATGGCCAAAAAGGTTGGACGATTACGATATTGGAAATAAACTTAATAAGGTCTCCGGCAGCACGGTAGCACAGTGGTTCACAGCTAGAAGGTCCGGGTTCGATTCCCACCTGGACGGGGCCTTTCTGTGTGGAGTTTGCATGTTCTCCCCGTGTCTGCGTAGGTTTCCTCCGGGTACTCCGGTTTCCCCTATCACTAAAAACATGTACAATAGGCCCAGGGACTGCAGGTGGAAATTAGCACAAGTGCTATAACCTGGTACAAGGCATCTCTCCTTTCTGAGGCTAATGTATTTTGTACACTGTCCCTGTTCAAATAAATTATTAAATAAAAATGATCTTTATGTAGAACACTGCACATTGTCCTGCCCATTAATATTTAGATTCATAATATAGCCTACAATTAGGCCCATTCAAAATTTGTATTTCTGTTTTATATATTCTTAGTCTCATCTAAGAATGCTCTCAAAAGGAAAACTTCTTAATAAGCCTTTAGTTGTATCATCCTAGAGCTCAGCTGTGATTGAAAACCGTCTCCATGGAGACTCAAGGGGAAAGGGGCGGAGTTAAATGCTTGCAGCGGCTCAGAGCGGCTCAGCGTGAGAGAAACAGACCGGGGCAAACTGTGTTTTAGCGGAAAAAAACTCCGAACGAAAACACAACGCGCGGCCTTAATAAAGCAGCAGAGATCTCTAGAAAGTCGCCGGCTGGGTTCCGCTGGTGTCATTTTCGAAAAGAGTCACTACGGAGCGTCTGAAACGCCGCTAAAGGGCAGCACGGTGCTCGTCAGGCCGACATGCAGCGGCGGACACGATTTTACGATTTAGCCATTTTCCACATCGTCTGTTTTTAAAAGCATGAATTAATTGAATTAATTCGATTTATCGCCCAGCCCTAGATCAATCCCAGATGTACATGTAGGGAAAAGATAATTGACCGGAGTTTATGGACGGCTAAGGCCAGGCTATCGCTGGTCTAATATGTTTAAGCGTTCCTGTTCTCATTCGCCATTAAATGCAGCTCATTACTTCCCGCACTCCACCACATCTCCATCTGTGCCGCAGTGATGGCTTCAGACAACGCGCTTTCAGACAACGTGCTCCATTTATCGCGTGCGCATTCATTCATTGAAGTTTTCATGTTTCTTGTCGACTGTGCGCTTTTTGCTTCTGCACCTCTTCTCTAACTTAACTTCATCCGGGAAACGGGACTGTTTCCAGGAGGGTCAGGTGAGACACGGAGAGCACGGAAGAGCTCTCGTCCAAATGGAATTGAATTAGCGCGTTAGCATCGCAGCGGGAACAGAGCAGAGGAACGGAGCGGAGGGCGGGCCCCGGTTCACAGTCTCACGGAGCAGATGCACTCTCCTCACTGCCAGCTCTGGGGTGGTGAGCCTTTTTTCCCCATTCTACAAACGTCCCGCGGCCTTTGAATCTACCGAGTCTGCGTTTTGTGTTTTACACTGAGGGTGTGGGGGGCAAAGACGTTTAATAAAACTCTAGATAGGACATGGCCATGGTAATCACAATGGAACAAATGGCAATTCTGGAAACACCGCTCATGCTCTCATGTAAAGCGCTTCGTGACCATGTCTGTGAAAGGCGCTATATAAATAAAGATCTTCTTCTTTGTATCCTGTCAGAAAAAAATGAATCTGTTCATTTCATGGCATTTTTCTTAATACTGACTGAGCTTATGTCGACTGTAGAAAGAAAATGAATGTTTTGCATTTTAGCACAGTCATTATAATTGGCTACATTTGAAATAGATTTTCCTTTTAAACATTTGTTTCATACTATTTAACTCTGTATTACAGGACTGTATAAAATGACATCATATCTATGTCCATCCATCCATCCATTTTCTTCCACTTGTCCGTCACGTTAAGGTGGCGATTCCAGGAGGGATCATATCTATGTAAACATTTGAATTGTATTGCATTTTATTATGCAACATGAAGCAAAGTTGATCTATTCTGAAGTCACAGAAGAACCTGGTTGATTGACTTTGCTCCTTCCCAAACAATCCTTTAGTTTGTCTGAGCACAACTGCTGAAACAAGACAATAGACAGAATGTGACCAATATTTGGTTAACAAGAAACAGTGAATGCACTAACTGTAAAAGGAATGGTGCAAAAAAGGGCTAAAACGAAACAACAGTCCTTTGAAAGAACGAGTTTTGTAGATCTTTGGAGTCAAAATGTTTGACCTGAGATGCCTCAACTTTCCAGCGATACAACAAATCAAAAACAACCACATCTCCAATTCTGACATTTTATCAACTAAAAACGTGTTCCGATTTTTATATGACTTGCTATTAGCATTAGCTTCACCGACAAATCACAAGATGGCCGCCACGTTTGCCATGACAGCGAGTGTTGCGTCCGATCTAGAGTTTTATCAAAGCCCTTTGTGTGAGGGGGCCCCTAATGAACTCTGCTGAGCTTTTAGAGTATCTCATGAACATGAGAAGGGAACATGTCCAGTACGTTTTCTCTCACTTACACTGGCTCCTCACTTCAGTTCAGTCTGTTTCAGTCGCACAAAATAATAGTTTACATTTTTACATAATCCATCTGAGACCAAAACATTTAACTCAATATAAGTGACCTTCCATTAATTATTTTATTTAAGTTATTTGAAAAGGGACAAGTATGTCACATAAGCTCATGTTACATACTACAACATTTTAGCCAAAGCTAATTCTCAATGTCCGTCCCTATTATACAATAGGAACAAATAGAAAATATACAATATAGGACCTTCATAAGGAGAATACATTATCATTTACATATCTCTCAAAAATACTCCTCCTGGAACCGCCACCTTAACGTGGTGGAGGGGTTTGAGCCTGAATGATCCTGGAGCTCTGTTGTCGGGGGCTTCGTGCCCCTGGTAGGGTCTCCCATGGCAAACAAGTCCTTGGTGACGGGTCGGACAAAGAGCGGTTCAGAAGACCCTTATGAGAGACCAACAGGCCCGGTTAGAACCATGAGGCCGTCCTTCTATGGACCCACCACCTGCAGGGGGAGCCATACGGGCTGGTGAAAGAAGTGAAAGAAAATGGATGGATGGATGGAGTGATTAAAATAATGAAAAAGAGTATTGACAACAAATTTAGAGCCAACAATAGTTAGCCAATGAGCTACTTGTGTGTGACTTCAAACAGGCTAGGCCCGGAGGGCACGGAAGACGACCCACAGGTGTAAGCTGAACGCTCTTATTCTCCTTGAGCGTACACATAATGTTGACGTATTCTTGTTAATATTTCTCACATGAATATGGAGAATGTATTGGGACTGCAAAGACGTAGAAGGTGTGAACGTGTCTACAGACCACGAGTCTCAGATTACACAGAAAGTGAATGCAAAAATAAAAAAATAAAAGGAGACTAAGCCAGGCAGCGGATTTGTGCCATTTACTCTCAGAGGAGCCGGAGACCAACTCCACAAATCCGTACGCCCTCCCCGTCGGCGTTAAAATCACCGCAGAGCAGCATTTTTATGCGTCTAGATCTTTCCATTATGCTTTGGGATCAATGCGAGGCCTTGCACAATCTGCTGTAAGTTCGGCAATACATGCAGTAACGTCAGCCCTAGTCCGACATGCACACGAATACATCGGACCCTCCACCTGCAGGGGGCGCCATAGGGGCTGGTGCAAACGACCCGGCAACGGACAAGTGGAAGAAGATGGACGGATGGATGGATATCTCTCATAAATAGACCGGGAGATCGTCTTTTTAAATGTAAATAAAGATTCACTTTCTTTTCTCACTTTATTCCATAATCTAGCCCAAACAAAGACAAACGTCTGTGTTTATTCTCTTTACGAGCTTTTGGCAAAACAAACTTGCCATCATCTCTTCAATTATATTGAGTTTGTTGAAGCTTCAAGTATTTTTACACACTTTCTGGGAGACTTCTCTCTTTGGCGTTACACATACTTTGACTTGTTTTATAATAAACTTTATCATAATATTTCATAAGGTTTCATTGAATAAATAATGGATGCATGTGGTCATTATTGATCAGGCGTTTGTCGAGAATTACATTTGTAACTGCTTGCTTAAAACTTTTAATATACTTGTTTGGGAAAGAACGACGTGTTATGATTTTGCTATATCATTGTTGCAATAAATGTCCTACCTTGAAAAGTACTGGCAGATCCATGTTGGCCGAAATACAAGGTCAGTGATTAAGAAACAAACTTGTTTTTCTGAAACTTGCATGTGATATCTGGAGTAGAGGCTGGACTAGTATATCATGCTGAGACAGACTTGCATAGACGGACTTCCTAACATTGTTTTGTTGCAATTTGTATGTGCACTATTAATCAAATAAAGGCTTCTTCGAAACAAATTCATTCTTCTGAGGTTTTTTCCCTTAATCGGACCGGAGCAAAAAACTCTTACTTGCTGTAATAAAACTAAGGGTTTCACAACCCCCTTTTGATCTGGATCCGGGACCGCAGGAGCACTTCGATGTCCACGCAGTAATATCTTCACTCCTAAAGAATTCTGAAGATATTACTTCCTGGACGTCAGAGTTCTCCAAAGGTGTTATTACGCCTTACAATATAGTTCCCCTTTTGGTCACACTTTATTTTAAACTACCTTGATACATTGTACCAAACTAAATTTAGTACAGCAATCTGCTTTGTAACAATCTGTAATATGTTGTACTATATATACTATTTGGCAGGTACAATAAGTGTAAAATAAAGTGTTTCCGAACATATCTCAGTATGGAAAAACGGTGGCCTGTCCCGTGTTTCTAGTCAGCACTGATACACTGCCCCCTTCTGGCTGACCGTGTCACTATGCCCTGTTAACACAATCCAGATTACACGACTAAAAAAGTCCAAGCACCCCAAACAAACCCTGTCACAATGGGTCCTGGCAATAGCACGATTCTCATTCAAAACTGTTCATTCCGATCAAGGCTACACGGACATCAGGCTGCGATGACACGGGAAGGGAAGGTTGCCCCCACCGTGTGTTTACTTTGGCTAGTGGCCCTGGACGCCAACAGGAGTCCTGTGGTTTATCACTCCATAAAGACATGAAATACGGCGGGTCAGCCCCCGTCACGCCAGCACTTGAGATGGAGAGTGACGGGGGCGCCGCGGGAATGCATAAGTGCGCGCGACTGAATAAGGAAATGCGGCGTTGCGCTGGCAGGAACGCGCGGCGGGCCCCGTGGATATATGGCCGGGACGGGGGTTAGACGCGCTTTCAAGGAGATTGGTGTTTGGCCTCGCGCTCCAAAAGAAAAACGATGTAACAAGCAAAGTTTAGAGTGAGTCGCGTTGAATGGACAGCTGCTGTGTGAAATAGAAATGTGGAGTGGTGCTTCAGTCGAGGGGCAGAGGGGGGGGGGGGGGGGGGGGAGTGTCACAGGGAAAATGAATGTGGTGTTTCAGAAATAACAGCCCGGCTTCTGTTAAACTGACTTTCTAGTACACACTGTGTTCTTTTGTTCCACTGATGTGCGCGTGGGTTTTCCCGCACGCTAAGGCCACCTCCTTCTTCTGTGCCATTCCATCCATGTCAGACCTCCTCTTTTTAGGTTAAGGATGCGGAGGAACCACATCAATTATATAAATATTGTGTTAAACATTCAATGGCACAAATAATGGACAGCTCTGGGGAGTCGAATATGCGCATAGCTAATGACCTCGCCCGCGAGCTCATTTCTCGTCGTATTTGTGAGTTCAAAATGGCACGAGAATTGTTTGGGCCAAAAAAAAAGCACATAACACAAACACACATAACAAAACTAAATAGTGAACGGATTGGCGGCCTGCTTCATCCAATCCGCAGCCAATACTGCTCCTAAAGTGCGTCCTCTCCCCGAATTCAAACCAGAGCGATCCCATACCGCCTTTGCCGATCCCGTCAGATCTCAAAGCTAAGCAGGAAGGGCCTGGTCGGTACTTGGATGGGAGATTGTTTGGAAGGAAGGAAGGAAGGAAGGAAGGAAGGAAGGAAGGAAGGATGGAAGGAAGGAAGGAAGGAAGGATGGATGGATGGAAGGAAGGAAGGACTTTATTTGTATAGCGCCTTTCACATACATGGTCACAACTGCACCAACGATCCCTCCGACCAACACCATTCATTCACACACACATCATTCATCTTGGCCTATTGTACATGTTTTTAGTGGTAGAGGAAACCAGAGTACCCAGAGGAAACCTACGCAGATACGGGGAGAACATAATAATAATAAAAATGCCATAGTCTTATATAGCGCTTTTCCAGACGCTCAAAGTCGCTTTTACAGTTTGGTGCATTATTCATTCACTCCATACTCGGTGATGATAAGCGAGGCAACCAGTCTGTGCACATCAGCCACCACCACCAACCACTCACTCACACACTATATTTGCCAGGCTTCCTGGTGTCCCCAAACAGTCTCCCATCCAAGTCCTGCCAGGCCCTTCCCTGCTTAGCTTCCGAGGTCTGACGGGATCGGGCAGAGCAAAGGCGGAATGGCCACAACATGCAAACTCCACACAGAAAGGCCCCGTCCAGTGTTTGGAAACACCAGGAAGCCCATGGGTGAATGGAGTGAGTGAGTGGTTGATGGCAGGGCAGCTGTGGCTACTAAATAATATTTATTTTATTTTATTTCTTTAGTTTCCCTCTTTTTATCCTGTGCTATTTCACACACAGTTTTAGCTGTTCTTAATTTATCTATTTTTAAATATATATTTATTTTTTATGTTCTCCTAGTGGTTCCTCTGAGGGAGCCCTCTGCCCCGGGAGTGCTGGTTGGCTGTGGCCGTGCGGGTGCTCTCCTGGGGGTGCCTGGATGGAGGTAGGACGTCTCTCCTACACCTCCTCCGGGCCCCCTGGGTTGGCGCTCTGTGGCTGTGGCCGATGGGCTGCTCCTGGTGCAGACGCTCCTTGGATGATGTTTCCTCTTTCGGTCCATCTGTACCCAGCCTTACGTACTCAACTCTATGTCCATTTTTATTTAAGACTTTTAACTGCTGGCTGTCTGTACGTACATGTGTCTGTGTGTCTGTGTGTGCGGGTGGTGGGGTTGTAGTTATTTATGTATATTTACTGGTGGGGACGATTTTTATTATTTTTAATGATTTTTAAGCACTGTAAAGCACTTTGTGTTACATTTTGTATGAAAAGCGCTCTATAAATAAAGTTTGATTTGATTTGATTTGATATAATAGCTTACCACCACCGAGTATGGAGTGAATGAATAATGCAATGTAAAGCGTCTTTGAGTGTCCAGAAAAGCGCTATATAAAACTGATGCATTACTATTGTTAATATTATTATTATTATTATATCAGTGCTAAACTTATTGGCACTGTAATATCATATCAATCTGTTTTTGCCAGGTTACATAGGTTACACTGTCTTGACAAGCTTGCTCTGAGAAGGCTGAATAACTTGACTTGTTTCTAATATATATGTATACAGTGCCTTACGAAAGTATTCGGCCCCCTTGAACTTTTCGACCTTTTGCCACATTTCAGGCTTCAAACATAAAGATATAAAACTGTAATTTTGTGTGAAGAACCAACAACAAGTGGGACACAATCATGAAGTGAAACGAAATTTATTGGATATTTCAAACATTTTTAACAAATAAAAAACTGAAAAATTGGGCATGCAAAATTATTCAGCCCCTTAAGTTAATACTTTGTAGCGCCACCTTTTGCTGCGATTACTGCTGTCAGTCCTTGGGGTTTGTCTCTATCAGTTTTGCACATTGAGAGACTGAAATATTTGCCCATTCCTCCTTGCAAAACAGCTGGAGCTCAGTGAAGTTGGATGGACAGCGTTTGTGAACAGCAGTTTTCAGTTCTTTCCACAGATTCTCGACTGGATTCAGGTCTGGACTTTGACTTGGCCATTCTAACACCTGGATATGTTTATTTGTGAACCACTCTATTGTAGATTTTGCTTTATGTTTTGGATCATTGTCTTGTTGGAAGACAAATCTCCGTCCCAGTCTCAGGTCTTTTGCAGACTCCATCAGGTTTTCTTCCAGAATGGTCCTGTATTTGGCTCCATCCATCTTCCCATCAATTTGAACCATCTTCCCTGTCCCTGCTGAAGAAAAGCCCAAACCATGATGCTGCCACCACCATGTTTGACAGTGGGGATGGTGTGTTCAGGGTGATGAGCTGTGTTGCTTTTACGCCAAACATAACGTTTTGCATTGTTGCCGAAAAAGTTGGATTTTGGTTTCATCTGACCAGAGCACCTTCTTCCACATGTTTGGTGTGTCTCCCAGGTGGCTTGTGGCAAACTTTAAACAACACTTTTTATGGATATCTTTAAGAAATGGCTTTCTTCTTGCCACTCTTCCATAAAGGCCAGAGTTGTGCAGTATACGACTGATTGTTGTCCTATGGACAGAGTGTCCCACCTCAGCTGTACATTTCTGCAGTTCATCCAGAGTGATCATGGGCCTCTTGGCAGCATCTCTGATCAGTTTTCTCCTTGTATGAGCTGAAAGTTTAGAGGGACGGCCGGGTCTTTGTAGATTTGTGTGGTCTGATACTCCTTCCATTTCAATATTATCGCTTGCACAGTGCTCCTTGGGATGTTTAAAGCTTGGGAAATCTTTTTGTATCCAAATCCGGCTTTAAACTTCTCCACAACAGTATCTCGGACCTGCCTGGTGTGTTCCTTGTTCTTCATGATGCTCTCTGCGCTTTAAACTGACCTCTGAGACTATCACAGAGCAGGTGCATTTATACGGAGACTTGTTTACACACAGGTGGATTCTATTTATCATCATTAGTCATTTAGGTCAACATTGGATCATTCAGAGATCCTCACTGAACTTCTGGAGAGAGTTTGCTGCACTGAAAGTAAAGGGGCTGAATCATTTTGAACGCCCAATTTTTCAGTTGTTTATTTGTTAAAAATGTTTGAAATATCCAATAAATTTCGTTTCACTTCATGATTGTGTCCCACTTGTTGTTTCTTCACAAAAAAATACAGTTTTATATCTTTATGTTTGAAGCCTGAAATGTGGCAAAAGGTCGAAAAGTTCAAGGGGGCCGAATACTTTCGCAAGGCACTGTATATATATATATATATATATATATATATATATATATATATATATATATATATATATATTACTATTATTTTATTTTGTGATAAGCAAACAAATTTAAAGGTGCATCATGCAACTTTTAAAAACATTGTTTGTATGTATTGTATTATGTATTAATTATTGTTATTATTATCAAGGAAATGTATTCGTCTCAATTGGATTTCTGATAAAGTACCTTGCAAAAGTCAATTCAAGTATTCAAGTATTGTACGATGCGTACAATACTTGAATATGTATCCTTGGATTATTTAACCAGCAAATTGCATTGTAGAGACGATGTGTTTCACAAAATATGGGACCCTTTCATGCTGTACATCGGTACGGACATCATCTATTCTTCATAGAGGCATATTGAATTGAGTCGGTATGTCCTGTTCTGTTTTTTGTTTTTGCTTTTCTTTTTGTAAACTAAAATCCAATATATATATATGGGAAAAATCACCATGGCCTATCTTCCAATTGTTTGGAAGGTTTTCACTGTTGACCCTCTCTCCAGAAAACCAACAAAACCATTGATCCTGGAGTGTTGTAGAGCCCACCGTGATCGAACGCAAAGGCGCTATGCTAACCACCCATACAGTATGTACATTAACATTTTCTGTAGTTTGTTCAGTTGTTTCTTATGGAGCAGAGGCTCAATTTGCAACATTTCTGGGTCAATTTACCCCATTCCTTCTTCTAATCTGCTTTAATAACACAATGACTAACCAACATGACGTGAACAAATAGACCGAGATATATTTGTTTTTGTTTTTTGTGATTGGTGCCAAAATTCACTTTGAGTTGTGAAAAACACTTGGCAAGTTCAAATCATGTAAAGATCAAATCTATAATCTCACATAAAAATACAAAAATGTTATTTTCAAAATATAAGGGTGGTTCATCTAACCCACTGGCTCAACTTACCCCACTCTCCCGTACTGCCGCTTTACTTTGGTGAAGACCACAAAAAGCCTCGTCAGATTGGCGTGACGGTACCCGTTAACGGGTGCCTTATTATGTGCAGCTAATATGAGATCAGTGATTCCACACTCACGCCAAGTCCCAATCTGTGCTTTCATCAGGTCCCGTTCCCAGATGTCTTTGTTAGCACCCTTTTCACTGACGCTGGCTGTTACGGTCGTGATGAGCCGCGCGTGAACGGATTCTATTTTCTAATGACAGTTCACACTCACTGTGCGTCACGGAAGGTCTCGACTCCAGACTCTTATCCTATTTTGACTCTGCCGAGTGTAAATTGAAATTGCCATGAGGGATCAGGATAGTTCATTAAAGGTCTCGCTTCATTCTGGGCCTACTGAAGAACATTTTGATTGGTTGTAAGTTCTATAACAGCCAGGGACGGCTGGTATCAATGGGCTAGGTGGGCTGTCATTTTTTGGAGGAGAGAAAGTTGTATTTTTCATTTATTATAGTTAATTTCATATCCTAACTAATCGCCTGATGTCATTACTGTGTATAATCATTGTAGTTTTATACATCTGATCACAATTTTTACAAATAAAGGGCTAGTTCTGATTAGTCCCGAGAGCGCACATGAATATGACAGTGATCGACAGATGGCAGTGCCACAGGTCCCGCCTCCAGCGCGCGCACACACACACACACACACACACACACACGCACACACTCGGCTCTGGGACTGAGCTGGATTTAGACCCGGACCCACCCAATCACAGAGCACGCTCACCACGCTGAAGACTCCTCATTGGTTACTTTCACTGCTTGGCTGTAAACACTATGAAGAACTAGCAAATAATATCGGTGGATTACTCGGATACTCTTGGTTTTTTGGACGACTCCTCGCAACGGGCCTTTTCGCTGGCGACACAAGATGAAGTGTGGAAGCTGCCGTTAGGAGGACACGATGCTCCTCGACGCGGGCGAGTCCATGTTTACAGCACGGTTCACATCTGTCCGGGTTCAGCTGTTGTTAACTTTGGCAGGACAAAAACAACTCCTTTATTCTCTCATATGAATCGGGTGAATGCACTGTTAGGTAATCTGCTGTTTTGTAGTTAAAATGTATTTTGGAGCTGTCTGACTGCCGTCTATAGTAAACTTTCACGTCCCTCCTCATTCACACTTAAACTCGCGCAGCCAACTTCAGAAGCGTGTGTCCCGGGACCAGCCGCCAGAATGCATTCCGGTGATGGGCCACAACCCGAGGCACGGAGCTCAGACTGATCGAACCAGGTCGCGGCCGTTAAGTGTGCGCTCCTGTTGTGATTACGCAGAGACGGCTCGTGCAAACTGGGGTTAAAGGGAGCTCATGTCCAACAGCCAATTCCTCCCCCCGGAAACCCAAAGACCTCGGAGGTCCTGCATCATGCGTAATCCTGGCTGTACTACCTTTAGTCACTTCAATAGACGGAGGACAGAGCAAAGCATCATGGTCAATGAAGTCTCCAGTATTTTAGTGTCATGGAGCTACGATACAAATGACATTTAGGCTAGGCTTACACAATATATGGCCAAATACACCGTTTTGTGACGGTTATATCTTCACATTTTCTCCAAACTCCAAATGAGTTTTCAGAGGTTCGATGGACTGATGAGGTCAACTGTAAGTGGCTGCCAGTTCTCCATCGATTTTTGTGAAGGCTCTCATTGCAGGAAGTATTCATCGTGGTGAAGCTTAAATTGTCAACTGGACTGACAAACTTTAGTTGAGTTGAGGATGCTTCGCTTCTATGCACAGAAGTAGGGATTATCCGATATTCAGTATCGGTATCGGTAGCCAATCCGGGCATTTTGAGAGTATCGGATTGGATCGGATTTGATGACTGGATGGGTCCGATACAAGACGGCCGTGAATCTGCGGTCATGGATCTGCAGTGGCTCCAGCCAGGTTTACCGCAGCGCCTCGAAGTTTATCGCAGCACAGTGGTAAGACTGGAGCCGCTGCAGATCCAGGACCACAGATTCACGGCCTTCATGCGAGGCAAGGCAAGTTTATTTGTTTGGCACATTTCATGTACATTTCAATGTGCCTCACAGCAATACCAAACACAATAAAAAATACAATAAAAAAAATATATACATATATGTATTTTAAATGTTATATACAAAAATGTGTTAAAATACAATCAATCTCTATAGGCAGCAGTAAAAGGTGTCCTTTCAGCCTGGACTTAAAAATATTCAGGGTTGAGGCCTGTCTCACGTCCTCACTGAGGCTGTTCCAGACTTTTGCTGCATGAAATTGAAACGCAGCCTCACCGTGTTTGATGGTGACTCTGGGAACCACCAGGAGACCCCTCCCTGAGGATCTCCGGGCCCGAGGTGGTTCATACGGCTCTAACATGTCAGAGATGGACTTTGGTGCCTGACAATGAAGGGACTTATACACAAGCAGGTCTGTTTTAAACTCTATTCTCTGAGTGACAGGAAGCCAGTGCAGAGACCAGAGCACTGGACTAATGTGGTTGTATTTCCTGGTTCTGGTTAGGACTTGAGCAGCAACATTTTGGATATACTGCAGCTCTAACAACTCGTTTAGAAAGGCCAGTGAGCAGCCGTTAAAATAGTCTAACCGACTGGAGACAAATGCATGAATTAGTCTTTCCAAGTCTGGAGATTTAGATGATAATAGACCGCTGAGGTAATGGACTTAACATGACTGTTATCGCTAAGCTAGGCTACTGATTTGCTTTATTTGATTTGATTTATTCTTATTATCGTGTCTTGCACATAGGTAAGTGCCCAGTCCTCATGGACTTACAAGACACATTTCAAAACAGAATTCAGATGACTGCCAAAATAAACTGTACAATCAATCATAAGAGAACAACAGCCACATCACACAGGAGGATATAAATTCATTTGTCTTCTATCGCTAACCTGCCGCTAACACCTGCTTCTGAAAAACCTTCTAATTTAAAATTCAGAGCTAAAGCCAAAACCTCTTGCATGTTTATAAAAAAGAAAACTGCTAAAACTACTGTAATATCCATTGGCTATAATATATAATGATATATATTATATAAAAATATAATAATACAAAAAGATTGGATCGGTATCGGCCAGATGAAGTGTCAAAATATCGGATCGGATTGAGAACTCAAAAAAGCAGATCGGTGCATCCCTACAAGGCTCAGGGTCCTCCCAGGAGGAAGGAACCAAAACTAACAATACCCACAGCATTGCAGGGGTAAAACAGCAGTGGCATCTCCATCTGGAAGCCACTAACCACACTTTTGAGGATAAACAAGTTAAAATTTTAGCCAGGTTTGAGAAAAAGTTGAGAGGGGAGTAAAGGAGGCTATTTTTTCGAAACAACCGAATCCCAGTCTCAATGGGGCGGGGATCTCTCTATAACAGCCTATTGAGATCAGGTGAACGTTCCTCTTCTGTTATCGCTAGTGAGTCGTCTCTGCCCACTGGCTCAGCGGCAGAGCATAACAAAAACGTCCTAAGTAAGTGATACTGTAAACAACTTGGAAAGGTTGGTGTTGGCAGTTTTGGTTCCTTTCTCTTGGGAGGAGCCTATAGGTCTTATATCAGACTGCTCTGACTTGTCTTACTAGTGATGTGACGTTCATGACAGAGCGGCTCTTTTGAATGGCTCTTTAAGGTGAACGGTTCGAACAGGAACTCAATTGTGAAAAGAGTCCGATCTTTTTTCTGGGTCAATTTTACCCAGACCTCCCCCGAATGAACTGAGAATTGAGAATTATCCCAACAATGGAGCAGGCCACACAAGTGGAAGCTTTTTGCACTACAGTCAAAGCTAAATGCACTCAAAATGATTTGTCTGACAGTCACAGTAAGTAAGTGTTATAATCATTGCCCTCTCTTATATTTGTAACGAAATCACCTCTTTATATATTCTCATGTTCTTGTATAAGCTTTGCAATTTACTGTAGTCATATGGGCAGTTGTAGGCCCCAGTGTATAAACCCAAACGGGATATTGTTATGTGCAGTTTAGCCTATATTCACTTCTTATATATCCATTAAAATTACATATGATTAACGTAGTATATGATAAATGTATTGTAACTTTGTGAGCTGTATTAATCTGTGTTTAATCATTAAAAGGCATCCTAGCATCTGGCTGAGGTCTTGTGAGGAACTGACCCGCGTTAGGAGCCATGCACATACGCGTGCATGCTATAATTAGAGCTGTACATTACTGGAGAAGCAGATGCATCCGCATGACCCCAAACATCTCCTGTAGGCTCACTTCTGATTTCTAGTGACCACAGCACATATCTTAATTCCGTTAAAACGGCATCATTTCCTTATCTGGACATCTGCAGATGGCCCTTAGGGGATGTACGTGTGTGACGTGAGGAAACTGTAATGATTTTCTGTGATCCTATATAAACGTATGCTTGGCAAGGCTCGAGGTCTTTTATTCTGCCAGCGTGCCAGCTGCTTGGGTTTTAGACGGCTCAGAGCGATCTGTTGCATTCTGAAACCTCTTTCTATCTATCGGTCACAAGTCTCCGTCGTAGTGATCGCTCCCGGATCTTGAGCCGACAGAGAAACCAACTGTCAGTCGCATTAAGGCGGACTCTCATTCCATACAGTATCTGACCGCGGGGCCTAACACTCGCTCCCAAGATCAAGAGGTGTAGATCGAGAGACCTGCACGACCGTGACCTTTTGATAAACTCGCTTCCCAGGCAACATAGATCGATCAAGGGAGTTCTTTTCCTTTCCATAATTCTATCAATAAAAGACCCACAAAAGACATCTGTTGGTGAGTATGTCCTTTCTTAATCTAATTGAATAGAAACTTGATGGTGCATGCAGGTTGACAGGTGGAATTACCCCACGCGGTGGGGCTGACCGGGCACAGGTTTTTTCTGAGGTAATCATCCTAATGTAGCGCCCTTAGAGTGGACCAGTATGAGAAGCACTAACATCTGCTAGGTACGTCCAAGAGAGATTGGAAGAATTGGTCAATATTTAAGAAAAGATGAACAACTTGTGGTTTATTGCTCAACCTATAAGGCAACCACCTTAACAGACACAACAAGTACAATAAAATAAAATAAAATAAAATAGAGCTTTTCCCCCAAAAATGTGTATAGTTCCGTTTGTTTTGGTTCTAATTTCTGGTTGCAACGTTGCTACCCGGGTAGTGTTGTGACCTATATTTATTTATCTCGATCCAATGGATAGGGTCCAGTCTCGGTTCTTCTGCAGCGGAATGCGTCTGGCTGGCCACACCATCACACTCGCCTGCAGGGATCGTGGGCTGGGCTCGCCATCACTTTCCAGGCTCACTATCAAACCAGTCTACACAAAGTGCAGAAAGTAAATTAATTTCATTTTTTTTTCCCAAGGAGACCTCATACAATGTTCTCCGATAAAGATAGTTCCTTACACAATTGCATTAAATAAACACATTTACATTTCTCTGGATTTTGGCTTAGTCAGCAAATGAAGAATTACCACATTTTAGCAGTAACACATAACAATGACAAAGTTACATTTCAATACATGAACTTCTTTTTAAAATTAACGTTCAAATGATCAGTATTGGTTATTTATCATACCTTTTTAACTTAGTATTTTTAAATCTTTTTATAACTAATGAAATTACTTTTTAAACAAAATTGTACAATGCTTGTCATTAACCAAAATAATGTATTGTGATCTCAAATATGCAGTATTTATATCAAATACAAAACATTTCGCTCTGCTAGGAGCATGTGCTTTTAAAAAGTAGTGCTAACACTGACCAACGAAATCATGACCATGTTAGCCATTAGCAACAACAGCTAGCATAGCTGCTTAGCATTTTCTAGTACATTCCGATGAATTGCAATGATACATGTGCACCAAAGCAGGTACAATATTGGGCTAACATCATAAAACACCCGAACTGTTTTTTTAAATGAAATATCTGGTTTCAGAGTTCTCAATTTATCTGACTGAGTACACATTAGCCTCAAGCTAACATGAGCACTCACCGGGGTTTTCTTCATAGATTTTTCAAGGAAGTCACTTCCAGAGTAAGGTATTATATTGATACACATTTGATTCTTAGGATCATTCTTGGGTTGTACATGACAAATAAGAAATAAAACAAGGAAAACGATGATAGTAACAAATAATAGTAAAGAAACAATAATAATCGAGGTAAAGACCTGAATAGGGTAGTGACCATGAGGAAGGGTATTTCAATAACATTCAAGATTGAAATCAAACAGACAATTAGGATTAGGAAGTAGAAACAAACAACAACAAATAACAAAACCACAAAAAAAATAAAAAAGATAAATAAATAAATATAATAAAAATAGATACAGTGTATATGATGACAATGAGTGTATGTATATAATCTATAATTATATATAGATAGGTCCGGGTATAACAATGTTATTGCTGACCTCAGAATCTCTATGGAATTATATTATGAAATTGTATAAATATGTATCTTAGATTTATATTATAAGCGAATGATACTATTACGACTGTTTGTTATTATGACGACTATATTATGTTTTCTTATTTTTCTATTTTATCTATTTAATCTGTTTTATTCTCCAGTGAACAGGCTCTTTTTATTAGTTGTGCAAGATTTGATTCCCATTGTAATATTAGATGCTTTAAATTTAAAAAAAGTGCCTTTAATTGATCGTGTCTTAGATATTGTGAGTTATCTGGTTGGTGTTATTAAAGTAATAAAAAGAGCCCATCTTTTGAACTGTTCCCAAAGACTCGGCTCCCAGTACAGAGCCATAAATCCAATCCCTGGTAAGAAGAAGGTTCTATGAATACAAGCAAAACGTCCTCAACTCAACTAAACCCAGTCCAGTCGATGATTCTCCATTGATGAAAAGGCTTTGAAAGTAGATGCACTGGACACAAAGGTCCGTCTTCACAATGTCTGCTATTATAATATAATATGCTGATGGACCAAATGACAAAACAAATTGCATCCCATTGACAGAAAAAGTCAGATATCGTTATTGTATATATATCGTTAAGTTTTATTTTCAGTATGTTGGCTGCAGGTACTCCTAACCTATGCACCCCTCCCCTGCCTGTTCTCCCGCCGCTTTTATCAATGTAGTGAACACAGAGAAGGTCAGGGGTGGCTCCCTTTGCCGTGTTTGCTCCCCTCGGCTGCTCTCCGCGTCGGAGTATTTAAACAATCGGATCGTGCCCGCGGGCCGCCGCCTCTGCTTAGACCGAGCTATAAATAAACCTGGGCCGGCGAGGGGGACGGTGGGCCATGTTGGAGCGGGGCGCCGTAACGAGCAGCGTTAGGAGTCATTAAAGGCAGCAGTGTAATGGAGCAGCATATGGCGGCACACCTGCTCCAGCCGCGCTCCCTGTGATTAAGGACAGGACGATTTATTTCAAGCAGGCCCCCCCCCCCCCCCTCTCTCAGACCTGTCGCTGACGTCGCCGAGTTCACGTATGGGCCGCTGGGAGAGTCTACTGTTGCATTTCCTGGACAAACCCACTTCCTTTGTGCAGCGGGTGAAGGCACGCTGACTCTGGTGCGTGCCAATAACACAGGGGATGCACATGACGGTAGAATTTCCCATCTGGCAAAGTCCGTTTGAGTGAGTTATCAATTACGGTATATGCGGTTTTGCAACTCAATCTGGAACAATGAGCGCTCTGTTTAGAATGAAAATGATGGATCTCGCGAGATCGGGTAATGGAGTAAGTTGGGTCTTAGCGGTGCTCCCCACTCAACTTTGATAACATTGGCATTTGAGCAATAATTCAACAGCAGGACATTAACACTTTAAAACTAAGAAGTTTTTAGTAATATGAGTCGAGGTTCGCAAAGGGAAGGACGCAGAAAACCATTAGACCCTTTAGCGTAAAAAGGCGGACGAAGCCGAAGATACTACCCCAACCAATGCGCTAACGCTACAAGCCCTTCAACTGCAGGCGCACAAGGATGAAATAAAAGCTGAAAGTGGCTTGTCATGCCGTGAACTTAAGGGGGGAGTAACAACGCTGCGTTCTGAGACCAGGGCACATATGAAGTCCCTTCATGAGGAGCTAACAGGGGAGCTAACCAAGCTCCACCCCGCACAAACGGAGGCTAAGGACCAACGGGAAGAAATGGGCACTGCGCTGAGCGATACGATGGACAGGGTGGCGACTCTGGTGAAAACCCAACAAGAGCTAACCAAGAAATGTAAATCTCTCCAAGAAAAATGCCAAGACCTTGAAAACAGGAGTCACAGAAGATATTTGAGAATAGTGGGTGTGGAAGAAAATTCTGAGAAGGGCAACATGCTTACCTTCATCCCCGTGTTTCTTCTCGATGTATTGGGCGGTGACATCTTTAGCTCTCTGGTGCTCCAGGGGATCGGCCACGTACAATAGTGTGCTTCCACTATTATACGGATAAGCAGAAAGTGTTGGATGCCGTCAAAGTCAAGAGGGAAGCTCTTCTACAATGGTACATTTATTCCCCAATGTGAATTTTATTTTATTTATATTCTTTTTTAATGTGATTAAGTATGACAGACAAAGAAATATTGGTTAAGTTTGTATCCTGGAATTGTAAGGGCCTGCATGGTACACTGAAACAAAATAAGATTCTGACCCATGTGAATAGTCTTGGAGCTGATATTATATTTCTGAAAGAAACCCATCTAAAAAAGATCACACCCACTTGTGTAAAAACTGGATTGGTTATATATTTCATTTAAGCTTTAATTGTAAATCAAGGGTGGTAGCTATAATGGTTCGAAAGAACATTGAATTTACACTGAACAACTCTGTTGTAGATCCTAATGGCAGATACGTCATAGTTACCGGCAAACTTTAATACCCTTGTCGTATTAGTAAATATATACGCACCCAATCACAATGATGAAGAATTTATATGGTCAATTATATCTTCAATTCCCGATTTACATAGTCATAGTTTGATAATGGGTGGTGATTTTAACTTTGTGCTGAATCCTCTACTTGACCGGTCTTCAGCCAAGCAACAGAACCTGTCAAAATCCGCTATGGGAAGCAATGAAAGCTTTTATACGCGGTCAAATTATATCTCACAGTGCATACAAAAATAAAGAAGAAAAGCGGGAGAAACAATTAATCACTGAACAAATATTAGTCTTAGATCAACAACAAGCCATGAACCTGGATCCTGAGATAGTAGCTAAACGTATTTCTCTAAGGACTCAATTCAATCTATTATCCACTGCCGAAACAGTAAAATTAATCAAGCAATCTAAACATAGATTTTACAAGCATGATGAAAAGCCTGGTAGGCTTCTAGCCCATCAGATTAAAGTAATGGAAGAAAGGAATCAAATAAATGAAATTATTAATAAAACAGGCAAATTGATATCTGATCAAAAGGAAATAAATAACGAGTGAAGATCCTAATAGTTTAGATAACTTTTTTAAGGATTTACCTCTTCCTGTAAACAGTCAAGGAGACAGAAACGACTTAGAAAAACCTATTTCTTTGAATGACGTCAAACAAGCAATAAAGGCGCTTCAGGGATCTAAAGCCATGATGGCCTGATGGCTATACAGCCGAATTTTATACCTCTTTTTCGGATGAATTGGCTCTGATTTCGTTACAAGTCTATAATGAATCACTCAATTTGGATAAACTTCCACCAACATTTTATCAAGCCTCAATATTTTTGATCCACAAAAAAGACAAAGATCCCAAAAGTCTGTCAGCATACAGACCCATTAGTGTTGTGGGTTTGGTGATGGAGTGAGGAAACCGACCCAAAAATGCAGAACAGCCCAAAAGGTGGAGTCGAAATTAAATTTAATGGCAAAAATCCAAGTACACAAAACAACCAAGAACTTACAGGCACGGAAAACCTGAACAGGGGATAGCCACGGACACGAACCTACAGGACACTGAAAGACCAGAAACTCACACACATACATACATGCAATGATCTGACAAGGACAGGGGAGAACACAGGGGTATAAATACACAAGGAAACGGGGCACAGGTGACACACATTAGGGCAGGCAATCAACAAAGGGGAAGCAAAGCAAAAGCACAGGGACAGAACAGACATGTCAAAATAAAACACAGGACAATACCGAAAACATCCAAAACAGGGGAACACAAGACGAACCGTGACAATTAGTCTTTTAAATGTAGACGTTAGATAGTGTACACATGTGTAGATTTGGTACAGATACACAATCTGAGGTGATTATTATGTCCCTAAATGCGGAGAAGGCTTTCGACAGGGTGGATTGGACTTATCTCTTCTCCACCCTGTCGAGGTTCGGTTTTGGTGGCGGTTATATCACCTGGCTCAAGCTATTGTATGCTTCACCTGTTGCCTCCGTACAAACTAACAACTATAAGTCAGAATTTGTTCCCCTTTCCTGATGAACCAGCCAGGGCTGTCCTTTGTCGCCTATGCTCTTTGCAATAGCAATTGAACCATTTGCAATGTCGCTGCGTGCATTTCACAAATACACCGGGATCAGAAGAACTAATGATGAACACAAAGTCTCACTTTATGCTGACGATCTGTTACTATATATCTCTGACCCTTTGTCATCAGTTCCGGAAATAATGAAGAAAATGGAGCACTTCAGTTAAATAGTAGGTTATAAATTGAATGTTGATAAAAGCACAATATTTCCGATTAATGTGTCACAACCGTTTCAAGATCTCTGACCAATTTAAATATCTAGGAGTTGTCATTACGAAATCCTTTAAAAGGCCTTTATAGTCAAAATTATGCAAAACTTGTTGCACAAATAGTAGCAGATTGTGAAAGATGGTCATTCCTTCCTTTATCATCAGCAGGTTGTGTGAACATTATCAAAATGACTATTTTACCTAAGTATTTGTTTTTGTTCCAGTATATTCCTTTTTATTTGACTAAATCATTTTTTAAACAATAGATAAGATAATTGTGGAATTTATTTGGAACAGAAAAATATTTTTAGGAAAGAATTTTTACAGAGACCTAAATCTTTAGGAGGAATGGGTTTGCCACACAATTATATTATTCGGCTTGTAACCTAAAAACATGTCATATTGGATTTAGAAAAAATCACCTTCACTGGATAAACATTGAACAGGATTGTTGTGCCCCATCTTCTTTTCAGATGTGACTTCAATACCCTCCATAATTACAAACAACGCTGTTGTCTCCAATTCTTTTGGAATGTGGAAACAGCTCATAAGACATTTTGGTCTTTGTTCCAACCCATTGCAGGGACCTATTCTAAAAAAATCATATGTTTGCACCTTCATTTGAAAATAATACCTTTGCTGACTGGTATGGGATGGGTCTCAGCAATTTTATGGACCTGTTTATTGATGATATGTTCCCTTCGTTTGAACAACTTAATGGGAAATGTAATTTCTAAATTTGACATTTTGTCAAACACAATAATGCCAACTTTCCAAGGATTCCATCACAAGCCCCTATTGATTCTATATTCTTGAACAATCCAGCTACTAAAGGGGGCATTTCAGTTTTGTATAAGAGTCTGTCCCAATTTACTGGCTTCAATACTTTACACCAACAAGCACGGGAGGAAGAGGAAGGCACAAATATCCCAGAGGATCAATGGGAGCAGGCCCTTACCTGCACTCATTCGGCCTCAATTTGTGCCAGACATGGTTTAATCCAATTTAAGATAATACATAGGCTTCTTTGGTCCAGACTCAAATTAAGCAAGGTGTTTCCAGATGTAGATCCTTTGTGTATGCGTTGCAAAAAGCTTTACACAGTCCTATTGATTTGAATCCTCTCACAGCAATTATTGGAATAATGGATCACAAGGTAGTGAAAATACAGTTGCATCGCAAGGTTATACGTTTTACTTGTTTGCTTGCGCGATGATTAATGTTATTAGACTGGAAGCAGACAGAGCCCCCCCACACATGTTTAGAGATGCAATGATGCACTTAGATCTAGAACAGATAAGATATCCTGGATGGGAAGATACATTTTGGAGGGTGTGGTCATCTTTTTAAAATTTGTCTAATGGGGCGCGCAATTGAATGGGTACAAAATGCATGCTATTATTAACTTTGTTTTAAGTATCTATGTCTCAGCTCTCAGTAATACAGGTGTTGTCCATCTTCAATGAAGGTACTTGATTCATCTTCTGTACTTAGTAGTCTCGAACGTTTTGCCTCTCATCCAAAAGGCTTCGTCAGCGCACTAAAGTTCCGCTCAGCCCGAAGCTGAAGATATAGACCACGAGAGGGAGTTGGGGGTGGCCCGGCTCCTCCCCTCTCCTCAGCTACTCTCACCTGTGGGTAAACACCTTTGAAGTAGATCGTCTCTAACGATCTGCTCACCTCAGTATCGATCAGTCCTGTCCTATTCATAGATGTTCACTGCCTATGTTACCTGCCTATTGTTCTTTTGTTAGCTGAGGTGCCGTCTCCGTGGACTGGCAGTGCCCTGTCGGCTGTCTCAGAAGGAGATTGGAGTAAAGTGAAGAAAGATTAAATCTGAGCCCGCCATTCCGGTTCATGGAGGGATTTTCTTTCTTGACAAAAATAGCTTCTTTTTCTCCTTTTTCAAACCAACGTTCTTCTTTAGCTAAAATGTTGACCTCCCCGTCCTCAAAGGAGTGGTTGGAGGCTTTGAGGTGGAGGTGCACCGCCGACTGAGGGCCACTTGTGCTTCTCTTCGGTGTTGATAAAGTCTCTTCTGTAAAACTTGTTTAGTTTCTCCAATATAATGTTCTCTGCATTCTTCTCCTTTGCATTGAATAGAATAAACCACATTTCTTCTGAGACCCCGGCTACATACGGCACTACAACTCCCTTTCTTCTAGGCTCTGGAGTCTGTCTGTCTTGTTCTTTGGGTCTTCTTGCCCTTTGTGCTTTAGTGAAAGACCAGTTTGGATAGCCACAGTCTGAGAGGGCTCTCTGGACATGTTGCTCCTCTTTGGTCTTTCCCTCTGCACTGGTAGGCACCTCTTTAGCTCTATGTCTGAGCGTCATGATGACCCCTAGTTTGTGCTGGAGTGGATGGTTTGAGTCAAACATCAAATACTGGTCAGTATGCGTTGCCTTCCTGTAAACCTCTGTCTGAAGTTTTCCCCTATGATAACTTTACAATCTAAAAAGGTAAAGTAAAGTACTTTTAATGCTGGGGTCCACAGCATTGATCAACAGCATATTTCCAGTTCAGGGGCAAATTCTACAGACAGATTCACGGCTGTGCAATGGGCTCTCCAGTTTCACCCATAGTGGCTAACCTCTACATGGAGGAAATGGAGAGGAATGCCTTGGCCTCATACCCAGGAAACAAACCCAGCCACTGGTTCAGATATGTAGATGACACGTGGGTCAAAATTAAACAGAAGGAAGTGGCACCTTTTACAGATCACATTAATGCTGTGGACCCCAGCATTACATTTACTTTACTGTCAAGTAAATATGAATGATTTCTTTTTTTTTTTTTACTTTTTCCACCCATGTTTTTTTTTTTTTTAGTATTATTATTTTATTTATTTTTTCTATCAATTTTACATAAGTGATCATTTGTCATTTATTTGAATTTTAAGGTCCAACACATGAAAGGCATTGTGTTTATTTTCAAAGCGTGGAAGTTTTGCTCGATCAAACAAGTCATTCGTCCTATTGTGGTTGGAATGTGATTAATATGTGAAAAAATCAAAAAAGCGAGTGTTAAAAAAAAGCAGGACAATTATGTAAATTACCATTTTGAAAATATGCAAATGTAGTATGTTGAGTTATCGTCACCAACTTGAGAAACCAGATAAAATACGCTGAATGGCTCCAAAATATGGGTCCTAAGATGGGTGAACGCTGCACGATTTTGCGCAATTGCACAAAGTTTTAAAATAGAACCGCTGCATTATACTTTCCTTGCCTCCACTTGACACACACCGTCTGGAATCCGAGAGTCTTAAATAAACGTTGACTGTACACGAATCTCTCCTTGAACTATCACACAGTGCAGACAAGTGCTGGCTCACGACTTTACGATCCCCATGTCTTGCAATGTGACATCTAAAAATGGTGTAAGACAAAAAATGTTTTGCAATTTACACCAGGCATAAAAGATTCCAACACAGACGACATCTTATCCAGATTGTCCCGCAGCCCAAATTGTTGGGGAGTTGTTGGTCTTCTTGGATTTAAGGAAAGCTTTTGATTTAGTGAACCATAATATTCTTGTTTCTAAACTCTCTCATTTGGAATTTTCTGGTAAAACACTGGCATGGGTGACTTCCTATTTGGGCGGTAGGGTGCAGTGTGTTAAGGTGAAGGACGCCTTTTTGAGCTATTTGGAATGCACAATGGGTGTGCCTCAGGGGTCTGAGTTAGGCCCCTTGCTCTTCAGCCTCTATATTAACAACCCTCAACAATGCTGTCAAGATGTGCAATTACAACTCTACGCTGATGATACAATTTTGTATACTCATGCTAAAAATAGTCACCTGGCAGCTGCACAACTGTCCAAAGCTATGGATTTGGGGGGAAAGGGGAAGGAGGCATGTCACCACTCTGATTGGCCAGGCATTTGAGAGTCAGTTGTCGCCATGCATATTCAGAGTTAGCTTTCTTCTCACAGTTTTGGCCATCTAATAATAATAATAATAATAAATGTTATTTGTAATGCACTTTACATTTGACACCAAATCTCAAAGTGCTACAGTGGACAGCATAGTTAAAAACAATACACTATACAATACAATCTCTGCACATAGCCTAAATGCCTAATTTTGATGTGAAAACATAAAATAAAGTAATAAGCCTACTCGTTTTGGGCATTATTGCATTTTTATTTTATTTTTTCTCAATAACTGTTAACCTGGAGCTTAAAAACCCAACTGCTCAAATAAATAAATAAAATACCAGTGCTGGGATAGGCTGGGAAGAAACAACGTCTAGCGTCTATTTTTATTAACTAGTTTAGGAAAACATTTACTTTTTTTTTCTTTTCATATCACTGTTCACAATTTTAAAAGACATAATATAGACTAATTACTTTTTTTTTTTTCTGTTGATGAGTTTTCTGCCCCACCTAATGACCAAATTTAGCATATACAAAGTGCACTGCCACATGCATATACTGTATAAATGTTATAACCACTCCCATAACAACCCAGAGCACTTTACCCTTAAGTCAGTTGAAACACAAACTTGCGGGGGCTACTCCTCCCTAAACAAACCGGTCTCAAGTAACCTGAACTGGTCCAGTCCTGTGGAAAGGGGGCTTTAGAGTCAGTGTACAAGCAAGCCTTAAAGATTTTTGATAAAAAGCCATGCAAGCACCATTACTGTAACATCTTGACAAAATACAATTTCTTGAGCTTTGATTATTTTAGAACCTTTTCTTATCTATGTTTGGTTTTCAAGATTCTGAAAGGCTTGGCTCCTGGCTATTTACAAACCTTTCTGCGACAGTGCTCTGTGAGCTCTTTAAGACCCACTAGAGGAGCTTCTGCACATGACCGCATTGTACCTTTTCGTCACTCCACTTTTGGTCAATCAGCTTCTGCAGTGAAGGCCGCTACACTGTGCAACAAACTACATGATAATATAAAGACATGCACGGCCATCAAGGGATTTAAAACTGAACTCAAAAAAACATCTAAAAAGTATCCAGCATTGCACACTAAAAAACGGCAAAGGCCTAACTTAGCGCATGGGTCCTCATGAATATGCAAACGAAGGCAACTTTCCCACAATGCGCAAAATTTGAGGTGGGGAAAATACAAATTGCGTTTAGCGAATGCTGTCGTATTTATTTATTTGGTCGGGACAGTACATGTTAATGAACATACATGGGTCTCATGCATGTAAAAAAGCCACACCGGATTGTAGCCTTGGGCTAATTTCCATCCGTCGTCCCCGATGCGCACTCTCAAACACACTCTCATTCATCCTGGCCTATTGTACATGTTTTTATTGGTGGGGGAAACCGGAGGAAACCTACGCAGACACGGGGAGAACATGCAAACTCCACACAGAAAGGCCCCGTCCCTGGTAGGAATCGAACCGGGAGTGCTAACCGCTGTACTACCGTGCCTGCCGTATCTCGACTATGTGAAGTAAAACTGTACAATAAATTAGTATGTTGGAGAAGCGGGTGTAAACTTTTGCGCATTAAACCTGTGCATCTCGGTCCTCCAGGCGGACCGGCCACCGTACAAAGGTAGTAGGTACCAGCCAAGTACCAGGAGCAAACAGCTAAGAATGTAGCTGAGGCTGATCCCTCATCTGACCAGCTTCAGACCAGGAGAGCGCCAGACTCACCATTAACAAACATCACTGCACCTGGGCTGTCCATTCCCAGTCATTCTAGGGGTGGTGGTCGAGCCAGACCACTGCCCACACACCCAGTGGGTCACCTACCACTCACCTGGACGTGGCTGAGGTCAAGTCAGCACCGTCAGGCGACGACAACACCAGTTCAGGACCGCCTAAACACAACGTGAGCATCAGAGCATCCCGGATGGACCTCACCGAGGCTGTCATTGCAGTTATGCCGAGAAGCCACCACAGCGAGCAATGGAGGATTGCGTCCTTTCTGAACGGTCACACCTGAGAGTTGCTGGGCACCTCTCCATCCGGTGAGCCAGACGCGGACACCGGTCAGTTTCCGACTCCACGGAGTTGGGGGACCGCAATATTTCAGCACCAGGGGCCCACTTAGGAGGCAGGGCCACAGGATCTTTCCAGGTGTACTGTATCATGACAGTGGGGGTTAGGCTGAAGACTAGAGTGGCCTTTTCTTATGTCCTGCACGAAATCTGGGGGCGGTTGTTAAAAAGGCCTTACACTATTGCAAATGGTGCCTAGATACTGGTGCCAATTAATGTGGCAGCAAATCAGGGGCTTAGCTCTACCGCTCAGCCTCCCCAGAACTCGGCGCAGCGTTGACTCCAGGTAGCGTGATTCACTGTGCACCGGACTTAGTGGAGAGACGCAAAGTTACGAGTGTGTTATTAATGTTGTCGTCCTAGCCAGGTTCGGGGGTGTATTTTGCCGTTAGTGTGGCGTGTGTGTGTATAAATAACAACCGTGAACTACCATCGGGAATAAATCTGCCATAACTGACATTCTTTCGGGGATACCCTACAGCGGGTCAGAAATGATTAAAGTGCCACCTAGTATTTTCAAGAACTGATTTACAAAAGTGTGATTTTCTCCACTTTTTGTGTGAAAGGAACTGTTCTTGATGAAAACTACCATTGTTCATTTTGAACAACGGGGTTAATTTTGAAAAAAGGGCTGGCAGGCGAAGAGTTAATATAACTTCAAATTGTGGGCTCAGGTGCTCAATTATACGCAAAACATTTTAAAACAGTTCAACTTATAGACTATCACTTTGAATGAACACACATTTGCTGTAGGTTTACTTTTTTCACATCCAGGTGATGCAATGCCCCAATTTACACAGATCAGAGGAAGAAATGAGATGGAAAAAGCCTTGTTCACCGTTCTGCGTGGTTATTAGACTTTCTATGGCCGTGGGTTTGATGGCCAATCCCACTCGCGTCCATAAAACATGACCGCGGAGCTGTTTGAACGGCTGAGCTCCCTGAGTGATGGCGCCCGGGCTCATGCACATGGACATGGGCTGAAATGAGGTCGCTTAAATGCAAAAGTACATCGGTCCAGAAGGAGCAGCCCCTGGACTGCAGCCAGACTCTACGTCCCGTGCTTTCGCCCCAGGGAGAGTGGTTACCATGGCGATGACACAGCTTTCCGAAGAACAGGTTGGCGAAGTAACACTAATGGGGGTCGGGAACATATTGCTAGTTCGTTTTCTCGGTTAACAACCTCTACACAGAAATGTTCCCTTTGCATTTTACTTCACTTTGGCTCCATACTGCCAACATAGGAAGTGTTCATGGCAAAAACAATGAAATTATTTTATTTGGTTTCAGTAGAGCTGCACAATATATCACCAAATTATAGTTATCGCAATTTTAGGTGACGCTAGGAGCCAAAGTATATGGCGCAATCCCCGACTTCTGAAACTCGTGCTAGGTCAATGTTGGACCCAAAGTTGGCGCGTTAATGTGCCAGAACGGTCGAAATCTTTGGGAGACAGAGTAATCACAGTCTAAAAACATGTATAATAGGTAAATCCTCCAGCCAGGCAATTATGACCATCAGTCTGGCTCCACATCTGGAGATGGGTCATTTCAAAGGGCCGTTCAAAAGACTGTCTCTTTTTAATATAACATTTTATCTAAGACGCGATCGATAAAAGGCACACTTGTTTGACTTGAATCATCTGAAATGACAATGGGTGCTCATATTTACGCAACGAAAAACGTGTTTGTGAATCAAATCTAATGTAAAGAGGCTGAAACTGTCTGACAAATCATGTTTAGTGCATTTAGCTTTCGATGGAGCGCCTTTCACAAACCGCTTCACATCAGAGCATTTACATTCACTCCACACTCGGTTCAGTTTCCCCTGGGGGAGACTGACAGAAGCGCTGTCCCGACTGCACACATCTGCGGCAACGGTTCCCCTGAGCATCATTCATTCTCACACACACACACAGACACACACCATCCTGGCCTATTGTACATGTTTTTAGTGGTAGGGGAAACCGGAGTACCCGGAAGAAACCTACGCAGACACGGGGAGAACATGCAAACTCCACACAGAAAGGCCCCGTCCAGGTGGGAATTAAACCCAGGAAAAAAAGACTTTTGAAAAGTATAGAGAAGAAGAAACACATTGCCACAAGGGGGAGTAGTAGGATCAAATTACAGTTGCATTATATTAACTAAGACGGAGTGTTGTTGCTCTGAACGGTTGTCATTCTATTGCTCTAAATTATAAATTGAGAATTGGAATAAGCGAGTTATGGATCTGTTGAGAGGACCCTCCCAACGGGCTCATAAACCTTGTCTTTTAACGCACCACTAAGCATAGGAACATCATCTACAAATTCAACCAGTTAGGCCAGCTGGGTGGGGAGCTACTGCCCTCTTCAATGGACCTGCTCTACAACCTGGCTTTTTAACGCACTACAGTATGCAGGGCTTACATATTTACATTTTACATAATCCTTTGAACAAAAAAACTAAACAAAAAAAAACAAAAATAATAATAATAATTATTAAAAAAAAAAAAAGAAGGAAATAAATAAAAAGGAATGATGGAAATGACAACTGGGAAGTTGCAAGATCACGGATAATATGTATATTAATGTGCCTTTTGAACACAGAATTAGTGCCTTATTGAAATTGTTAGCTATGTTTGGCAGTGGTAGCCATCTGTAAAAGGGAAATATATATATATAAAAAACAAATTATAAGAAAAGAAAAAAAAATGTGTCACTTGCTTTGTGTTGGAGATCGTACATGAAATGAGACTGTTGTTGTAGTTGTGTTTCCTTTTGTTTGTGTTGGGTCACGGAGGGGTACGCTGTGTGTCTTGTACTTTGTAACATGTTCCCTGTGCTATACTGAGGCTGCTCCATTGTTGATTCTTGTGTTTGTTCGGGGGAGTTGTGGGGTAAAAGTGTCTAGAAAAAGAAAGGGACGGTTCTTTTCACCTTAAAGAGCCGCTCCGTCATGAACGCCACAACACCATCTCCTCCGCCAACTGTCTTCTTTGTAGTCGCACAACAGCACTCACAGAAGTCACCTCGAACTACAAAGTCGAATGGAAACAACATGGAAGAATAGATCTCCCAGGGTTTAAGAGGTTGGTGGAGTTGCATTAAACGGAAAAAAACACCAAATCAAGAAACAACAAAATCGCCATAAAAGCGTATTGTCGCGGGACTCAGATCATGATTGGGTTTTCATGGCCACATCGCCCAGCCCTATACCTGGAACCCTTTGTGCAACAAACGCTTCCCCACCGAGCCCTATCCACACATCTGTGGGTGGCGTCCTTTTACGCAGCCAGCAGCGCTATTCATTCCGGGCGCCGCTTTCATACACAGCATTATTTCAAAAGACAGAGAACATCCATTTCTATTCGCCCGTAGCCTTCTCTGCTCCCCGTACTCCCACGACACCATAATCACCACCATAAGGAGGAAATCACGGGGGAAGCACAAAAGGCTGATTACCAACACAAGCCAATACGTTCTCGTCAGCAGAGTGTCGGGGAGCGATGCTGCTGATGCTTTCATTTCAGCGTGTTATTAGCGCCATAATTGCACGTTGTAACGTCCCCCAAGCGAGGCAGCCGTGAACACACCTCCAGCCCCCGGGGAGCCGGCCACTCGGTATCACTACATACCACTGCCGCACCCCTCACCGACTCCTCCCGACACTCAGCGGTAGATTGAATCTCTCCCAACCAGGAGTACGAGGACCCTGGGGGGGTACTGAAGCACTGAGCACGGGGTACTATTTCAGATTTAAAAAGGTGAAAGTAAGTTTACCTGGATGTCACTGACTGTTCTGATCTGGGGCTGCCGCAGTAGGTCAGGTCTTGGTCCTCTTGGTGTTTACACTGGAGTGTCCCCGTTATTAGCCACAATCCAGTTGTTTTGGGGATATGGTGTTTATATGTAACTGAGAAATCTGGGACCTTAAATCTCCTGTTCACATGATCAAATAAAGCAGCCTTTCTCAAAGTCGTCATTCACAAATAATAGTGATTACTGGCTAAATACATTTGAGGTCAACTGTGTGTGGTCATCATTTGGAGGCCTCCTTGAAGTGCCTCTGAGAACCCCACTTTGGGAACGGCTGAAATGAAGGATCTCGGCTTCTCGAGGCGACATCTGTGCAGGTGCATCATTTGGGCAGGCACAGTAGCGCAGGGGTTAGCGCTCGTGCTTCACAGCTTGAAGGTCCCCGGTTTGATTCCCACCTGGATGTGTGGAGTTTGCATGTTCTCCCCGTGTCTGCGTAGGTTTCCTCATGTACAGTAGTCCTGTATGAATGATGTGTGTGAATGAATGATGGTGGTCAGAAAGACCGTTTGCGAAGATGTGTTCTTCTTCTTTATATTACGGTGCTAACATCAGTTACGTATTAGACACAAAAACCCAGACAAGAGCTAATTCTCTAAGGCCACATATTTAGATAAATTGATTGACTTAATAATAATAATAATGCCTTACACTTATATTGCGCTTGCGGGATTCGAACCCCCGACCTTCCGATCACGAGACGACCCGCTCTACCATCTGCGCCACCGTCGCACCGACGACGGTGACTTGCTAAATTTTCCTTCATAACCTTTACAGTTGTGCTCAAAAGTATACATACACTGGCAGAAGGTTAGATTTTTTGACTATTTTTCGAAGAATATGAAAGATAACACAAATCGTGTTTGTAAAACAACTGAGTTAGCTATTTGTTTATCATAATGGAAGAAAGAATTACCCTGATCAAAAATGTACATACACCAGTTCTTAATACTGTATATTATTTTGATCAGGGTCATTTTGGTACTTTCTCTTTTCATTATGGTATAAAAATAGCAAACTCTTTTGTTTCACCATAAATGGCTTCACACAAACACTAACTATGAGTGAAAAAAAATATATACACTTTTTGCGTGATCTTTCATATTATTTGAAAAATAGTCAAAAAATCTAAAATTCTGCCATGGTATGTTAACTTTTGAGCACAACTGTATAAATGGTAAGTCACTTTAAAGTACCCAGACATTAGAGAGCAGCCACAGCCTCTGCTCATTTAGAAACTGTACCACAAATCTGATATGGAATTGTATGACCCCCAGAGGGACTCGGAGAGGATTTATTAAGGTAAACAAGTTACTTAGTACTGCTTTAAAGCGCTAGAGGCCTTGACTGTTATTGGCCTCTATTGACTGAAAGCAGTGGAGCACTGCCACCTCATAAATATGCATATGCATGCATGACATCATCAAAAGTGTTGATATTGGAATAAAAAGTACCGGTACAGTCTCGCCAAGTATCACGATATATCGCAAAATTGATATATTGTCACACCCCTTTAGAACTACTACAGAGCTATTAAAAGTTGGATTATGGGCAGTTTTGTGTTTCTCCTTAAAGACAACATAACCCAGGAAGTACAGACTGGAGAACTAATGTCCATTTTGACATTGAAGTGGATGTGGGCTTGTAGATTTGATCCCACCATGTCAGGACTCATTCTCACTTACTTTACTTCAGATGCCCTTCCAGCAGACTTTGGGTCACCCTGGTTTGTGAAACAGATCAAACTCTCTCAGTTCCCACAAATGCATACAGCGGAGATGGTACACCAGTCTGTGTTCTGATGCCCATCTATGATTTTTCTCAGTGGCCTCAGATTTTGGTTGTCATGGAAACTGTGTCACTTTCAGACAGTCTACAAAGGAGAACGCTGTGGGCTGCTTTCAGCATCCGCACCGAAATGGAAACTCCTGAGTTTATTATATTTAGACATTCTTTTCTGTCGACTTTAGATGTGATGTAACGAGGCGACAGTGGCTCGGCGGTACGCAGCACTCTCCTGGTCATCAGAAGGTTGGCAGTTCGATCATGACTGTAGCTTGTTTACGATGGCGTCCTCTTTTTGTTGGACATATCCAGGAGGGATCTGGATATTAGCCCGAAGTGTCTGGACTTTAAAATCTAGCAGCTTTTCGTCGGGTGCACGCTCACTTGTCCAGCCGATCCATGCCCAAGCGCAGAAAGCCCGTTCCTCGGGGTTTGTGTGTGTAGTGTGAGTGCAATCCAACTGTCCCTAGGTCCAGCTCAGTTCCGGACTTTGACCCGCTTGGAGGAGGTGGGCCAGGGTGTGGCACGGCTGTTGCACGTATACTCACACGCACGGATAAGCAGCTGTCAAGTGAGAAAAGGCTGTGCTGTGGTCTATTTTAACCCATCTAGTGACCATCGCTGCTCACTACTTTTCAGAATGCATTGTGGAGTGCACTACTTTTTCTCCCTGGACGTGCGGACACAAGGACAAAATGGCGTGACCACAATATAGTGCACTATAGGGAATAGTAAGGATGTTCGGATACAGCCTGTATTTACAATTCATGGTAGTGCTGCGTTCAACTCCTGGTTAACAGAGAGCCATCAGCGGCTGTAGCATAGAGCCTCGTTTCCTTTGCCATCGCTGCCAATCGTATAATACTTACTCCAAACCCCAAGAGAGGAGCACGTCTCACCAACAGGGCTCAAAGCAAACGTGCATTCAGCCCCTCCAAGAATCCTGCAACTGTCGCGCAACTAGCAACTATTACATTAAGCTGCAATCTCATTGCAACTATTCCCAACTTCACCTCAACCAAAGTGACAGTTTCTGATCAATGAGAACCTTGTTCCTATTTGGAGGGAAGGCACGAAGGGCGACAGGTGCTGGCCTGCTCGGCCCACGGCCACAGCTGAGCGGGGGACAGGGAGACACGCACTGCTCTATTTCTATCAGGTGCCTATGTTATTGTCGTGTTCCTCGTAGCCCTTTTGTTTAAGCTGTTATAATATGTAGTAGACTTGCATTGTGTTGCAACGAACAAGCTCAGGAGCAACACTGACTCCCCAGACTTTGGTTAATTCAGTTTTCATCATTAGCTGCTGTTCCAGACACGCTTCATTCACTCAGATAATGGGGCTGTCGCTGCGGAGCGGAAAAACAAAAGTGAAGTCTACTCTGCAGCGTCAGACAATGGCAGGGGACAGAACAAGCAATCAAATCAAATCAAACTTTATTTATAAAGCGCTTTTCATACAAAATGTAACACAAAGTGCTTTACAGTGCTTAAAAATCATTAAAATCGTCCCCACCAGTAAATATACATAAATAACTACAACCCCACCGCCCCACCCGCACACACAGACACATATACGTACAGACAGCCCAGCAGTTAAAAGTCTTAAATAAAAATGGACATTTGAGTACGTAAGGCTGAGTACAGATGGACCGAAAGAGGAAACATCATCCAAGGAGCGTCTGCACCAGGAGCAGCCCATCGGCCACAGCCACAGAGCGCCAACCCAGGGGGCCCGGAGGAGGTGTAGGAGAGACGTCCTACCTCCATCCAGGCACCCCCAGGAGAGCGCCCGCACGGCCACAGCCAACCAGCACTCCTGGGGCAGAGGGCTCCCTCAGAGGAACCACTAGGAGAACATAAAAAATAAATATATATTTAAAAAGAGATAAATTAAGAACAGCTAAAACTGTGCGTGAAATAGCACAGGATAAAAAGAGGGAAACTAAAGAAATAATAGAGCTAAAACCGGTGAATAAAGTTAATATAAGTAAATATTAGTTAAAAGCTAAACTAAAAAGGCGGGTCTTGAGCCTGCTCTTAAAAACATGAACGTTCTCTGTGGTCCTGAGCTCCTCCTCAGGTCGTTCCAGAGGCGAGGGCCATAGTATTGGAAAGACGCCTCGCCGTGAGTCTTTCTGTTGACTTTAGGAATAACTAGGAGACCCCTGCCGGAGGAGCGAAGGGGCCGTGAAGGTTCATAAGGTAAAAGCAGTTCTGAAAGATAAGAAGGACCAAGACCATTAAGACATTTAAAAACCATTAAAATAATTTTAAAATCGATCCTGAAACACACGGGGAGCCAATGCAGCGACTCTAAAACCGGTGTAATGTGGTCCCGCCTCCTGGTCTTCGTCAGGACACGAGCTGCTGAATTTTGTAAAAGTTGTAAACCTGAGATACTCTTTTTGGGAAGACCAGAAAGCAGGGCATTACAGTAGTCGATACGACAATAGATATTAAAATGTGTGTAGTATGTGAATCCTATTTGTAGGAAACTTTCCGACAGTCCTAAAGCACCCAAATAAAAATACTGAAGCAAACAACCCCAAAAAGTTGGTCCGGAACTGTGCTAATATAAAATAATAATAATAATAATAATGACTTACTCCCAGATTCCACATCTCCCGCCTGTTCACTCAGCTCTACTCCAGACGCCTCCTTCAGTCCGACTGCAGGAGGAGCTTGAAGTGAACACGCACAAAGCAACGGGTTTCCCCCGCTATGCGACGGAAAGAGGCCGAGAAATAACGTGAATGAGAGCATTAAGAGATTACGCGGGTCGTGTGCCTGTTTGTGTGTCCGATAACAAGCCCCTACAGAGAGGACATATCAAGGGTATTTTTTGTGAAATAGTGACATTGTGTGAAAAAAAAGTCTGTGCTGATGGTATTTACTTTGACATTACAGATGTTCTCTTTCCCGCGTGGTGCGATCTGAACTGTGGAGCTCGATCCGGCCAGACTCTGATGGAGCTGAAAAAGAGTCGATCCGTATTTTTGTCGGGGAGGGACGGAGAGATGGACCTTGGAGTGAGGAGAGAGGAGCATATGGAATCTGGGGGTTACACTTGTAATGCACTGTGTTGACAAGTTTCTCAAAGCAAAACTGTCCTTATTCCTTCGCTCCATTGGTTACTTGGTGGTGACAAACTGCTGTTGTAGCCATAGTTCTACACTCATTCATGCAGCGCAAGGACACAACAACAAAATGTATCTCAAGGATTTGGATCGCAACCTCTCCCACTCAATCACTGCCCCATTACAAAGATACAGTGAGAACCATATGTTTACATACACTTCGTAAAAAGACACTTTTGCATTTTTTTTTCTAACTGTCAGACATGTAACCAGGATTAACTTTTATTTTTCTAAGGTCAATTATAATAAAAACATATATATTATTATTATATAAATATATTATATATTTCTATTTATCAAATGAGAGATAAAATTTTCTACAACATTTTGTTTTACTTTTTACAAAACCAAAAGTTTACATACACTAAGATTACTATACCTTTAACCAGTTTGTGAAAGCCCAGAGGATGATGTCATGTTCTTGGAAGCACAAGTCTGGTTCCTCCTTGGGTGTAATTTCAAGACACTTGAAGGTCCAGGTTCATTGGTTAAAACAATAATGGAAATGACCAATCATCATACAGATCAGAAGAAGGCGGGTTCTATGTCTCAGAGATGAACGTGCTGTGTCTGAAATGTGAAGATCAACCCAAGAACAAATGCAGAAGACCTGGTGAAGATGCTGAACCTGGTAAGAGTTTGTCATTATCCAGAGTGAAAAAGGTCCTGTACCGACATGGGCTGAGAGGGAACTCTGCCAGGGAGAGGCTCCAACGGCAAAAGAAACATGAAAAAGACAGATTTCACATTAAAGCTTGGGCACAGATGGGTCATCCAAATGGACAATGACCCAAAGCATATGGTCAATACTGGTTACAAAGTGGCTTAAGGAAAACAAAGTCAATGTTTTGAAGTGGTCATCACAAAGTCCTGATCTCAATCCATTTGAAAATGTATGGGCAGAGCTGAGAAGGCATAGGCACGCATGGTGGCCTACAGATTTGTCTCAGTTACACCAGTTCTGTTTGGACTAATGGACCAAAAATCCTATTGTGAGAAACTTGTGGAAGGAAATCCAAAAGGTTTAACCTAAAATATACAGTTTAAAGGCAATTCTTTTGATGAAAAAAAAAAAGTGTCTTTTTATGAAGTGAATGTAAACATATGGTTCTCACTGTATATAGTCCAAATCAAAAGTTTAAGACCAGTTGTAAAATGGCAAAACATTTGTATTTGCGTGGTTGGATCTTAACTAGGTTCAAAGTAGAACTTCAAATAATAACCTGAAATAGTCTGTTTTTGCAGCTAATCAAAAGTTTAGCTGTGCAAAAATGTGGATTCAGTGTGATTTTCTGTCACGTATTCACACTGTCACGACGTCTAGTCAGTCGGCTCCAGTAACGGCCTTCATTCGTGGATCACCTTAGTGCTGGCGACATTTTTGGGGGGTTTTCCCACTTGACCTTTTGTTCCATAACCCTCAGGATCTTCTAAGACATTCAAAATGACTGTGTTACTGCGTCCCACCTCAGTAGCGCGGAGCAGCTCTGCTTATGCAGCTCTACAGCCCGACCACGATCAAAACGAGAATGTTTTTTGCCTTTGCCATCAGGATGTCATGACAATGAATCCACATTTGGCCTTTCTAAACTTTTGATTAGCTGCAAAAACATTTCAGTTTAGTTCTTGTTTTCAATAAAAGATTTACTCAAAACAATTGTTGTCTCACTCCCTTTTCTTCGGGCATATTGAAGTTCAACTTTGAAACTTGTTAAAGTTCAACCGTTGCATGATCAACGGTGCAAAATGCAAATGTTGGTTTCTGGTCTTAAACATTTGATCGGGAGTGTATAGCAAATAGTGAACTCCACAACTTTTCGGTTTTAATGCACAGAGCAATTACTGTTCAGGCAATGGCAGAGGCTAAAGCGAGGCCTTTTACACAAACACAACATTAGTTTGTCCCCGCAGCAGTCTTTGTGGACCTCACACACTTCCCCCTCTCTATTCTGAAGTCGTTTGTCTCATTCTTTGCTCCATATTTTCCCTTTCAATTATGCGGCGCTCCTGCAGCTCGGAGCCGGCGCGCAGTCTCCGGGGCCTCTTCCTCGTTTCAAGTGGGTTCCAGCTCCTTCCCACACTGGCCTACATTGTGCCTGGTTACGTAAACGCGCCGCACCACCTGAGGGCAGCCGCTCCCGGGCGACTGGGGCGAGCTCATAAACAAGGCGGCGCCGGCGTTTTTATTTGGATTCCACTGGATATTAACCTCTTTCAAAGTTCCCCCGCAGCAGCACAAACTTTATGAAACGGGGAAATGTACTCGGGAGCATTACAGAGGAGAAAATGCAGTGTAATAATAAGTGGAATGTGTTCGCAGGAAATGAGAGTGCGGCTCCACACAGTCACACCTTACAGACGAGGGATGTGCTCCTCAGACAACTTACAGTATGAGCAATACTTCTGGTTATTATAAATGAAAGTCACCGTTGAATCCTTGTGGCATTGCGCCGTATTGGGTGAGGTCTTGTGAACATTTAGGAGAGCCACTCGTCCTTGTTCCGACTTTCTCGGCAGCCACGAATCTTTCAGTTCTGCCCATTCTTCCTTACAGAAGTCTTCCGGTTCTGAGAGATTTCTGGGCTGTCTTTCAGGGTTGTCCCACAGACCTTCAACGATGTTTCAGGTCAGGCGACTGTGAAGAGTTGTTTAAGATAGTTACTCATGTGTAGGAGCAACCTCTTTTGAACTGCAGCTTTGTCACAGCTGGTGTTACATTTTCTTCCAGATTTTTGTGTGGAATTCAGTTGAATCTATTCTGCTCTTAACCCCGTGCCAATGGCTGCATTACAACCCCAAAGCATTGTCCAACCCTATCCTTTTTTACAGTTTTACAGAAGTTCTATTTTAGGAAATTTTGTGCCCTTTCTTTTCCAAATGAACCTTTGCCAACCTGTAATTTTTAAGCTTCTGTGGATATGGTCTTCAATAATATCGTTTATCGATTTTGCTATAAGAATTCATGACAGGCCTAGTTCAGGGAGCATGAGATGGATTGTCCACATCAGAGTCCAGGGGCCAGATCTGGGGCGCACTGGGTTCTGGCAAATTGAGATCGTCCGAGTGGTGGAGCTATTCGCCTTGGCCACTTTGTGAGGGGGCGTCGCAAGAGGAGGTGCCTGCTCTAATGGGGCCGCTGACATTCATTTCCTCATTTACATCGCACTGCCTTGTGTTCTTCCTTAAGCTTTAGGCTCACACAGGTCAAACTAAAAACTTTATTTATCCATCGTGAGCTAAACAATGTTCATGTCTCGAGACAGAAAGAGCTACAGCTGTACACTGTGGCGTGGATCGTCCCTCGCTTGTTCGTAAACATGAAACAAAACAAATGCACATGTTCCCCCCCAAGTCTGTCCTCTTCACAAATATTTAAAACCAGAGCATTTCCAGACTAACTTGTAATCTCAGCACTGACGAAGCATTTGGAGCAATGGACATTTTTGACTTTCAGCACAAACAATCAGTCCAGAAGACAATTTGAACAACCCCCTACCATAGGAAAACCCCTCAACACAGAGCCTAGGCCTGTCCTCAGTGAAGTCCTAATTAGTGCTAGTGCAGCCTCCAGGTCGTTAAAGTTCACTGACTGAATTCTGTGAAAGTTGTATAAACTTGTTCCTGTGAAGAATTGTTACATTGAGAATGTGTTTGGAAAGTTAAATGAGTATAGACACAACCAAACCAAAGAAATCAGGTCCTTTATGCTGCGTTTACACATAAGCACGATGCGTTACGAATGTCATTTTTCCGTCATTCGTGACGTTCGTGACGTGACTTAACGCATCTCAATGGGATTCTTAACAGAACGCATCAGTTCGTGACATTCGTGACGTTCGTGGAGAAAGTTTTTGTCTGTCAAAAAATCTTCCACGAACGTCACGAATCACCCTCTGTTCGTGGAGTTCACAACGGAGCGTGTCCTTTCGTGATGCGTAGTGGCGCTTCGTAATTCAGCGTGAGAGCATTCGTGGTGCAGAATCACTGTTTTCACGCTCAAAATTGACAGAAACCCACGCTACTCCGAAAAGTAAATGTTCGTACCTGCAGTAGCTATGCCAAGGAAAAGTGTCACAAAGTCGGCCAATCCGCGCTCCAAGTCACAGACAGCACCTGGCGCTGCCGCTCCTCGGGGTGCTCCGACCTTTCTTCCTCCTGGGTCGTACCTGATGTTCGGGAGTTGGAGCCAGAAGAGCCCAATGACTCAGGGGAGAGCACGGCCTCTGCTCCGCCTCCAACCCAGCGGCAGAAGATCACTCCACATTCGCCCAATTCTTGACAGATTTCGGACAGAACGCGAATATTCCTAGTGACCTGTAACAGCCCGTGGCAGCGCGCAACACCACGCAGCAGCGCGGGACACCACGCAGCAGCGGGACGCCACGCAGCACCGCGGGACGCCACGCAGCAGCGCGGGACGCCACGCAGCAGCGCGGGACGCCACGCAGCAGCGCGGGACGCCACGCAGCAGCGCGGGACGCATATTCGTGACCGTGCGTAATAATTCGTGCCATTCATCGTAACGCGTAGTAACAGGTTGCAACAGTTAGTGGCGGCGCGTGAAACCTCTGCCCCGAATCATCAAATTCCACTCACATTCGTGATCCTTGGCCACGAATGTGGATTTGTGGCATTCGTAACGCATCATGCTTATGTGTAAACGCAGCATAAAGGCAATCGGCGGGCGGGGGGGGGGGGCATGTTGATACCTTATTCCTTGTTGGCACTTCCTGAGGTGTGGCATTTCATTCTATTATTCACTTATTTCAGGATATGGCACAGAGCAGTACAAGGTAGACAATAATCCACACAGTTCTCGATGTAGTATGTACCATAAGCCTGGCTCCACATCTGGAGATGGGTCCCCCGGCGCTGCACTCAGGTCGCCCACTACTGCTGACGGATTGCCCCAGAAGCATCGAATTAGGGGTCAAATGCAGAGGACCAATTCCCCTACCGGGACAATAAAGTATACCTTAAAACCTTTACAACACTACAGTATATAACAGCATGTAGGTATTAGGATACAGTTTTGCCTGACAGGGAGTGGGAAGAAGAGAATTTTTTTAACCCCACGCCCAATTTTCATTTAGTAATTAGCATATAGAGCTTCACTGTTACACTGCTAGGAGACTGTCATACAAATGTTATACCATTATGTAGCAAATAATGATTACATTGTAATAACAATGTATACCAACAATGGTAGGGAAATGACGAGCACGTGCTAAGACAGTGAACAACAGCAATTTTAATTTCAAGACTCTATATGTTATATAACAGTTTGAAACTATGTAGTTTGGCATTGCTTGTGTTGTATACCCAGTTTGTTCCAAAGTTCTCCTCTACATACAGACACAGAAACGTTTATGAGCGGTGTGAGTTCTCGGCAATGAAAAATCTCCACATCCTAAAGGGTTAGGGTTAACAAATATTTACATCCAAGTCTCAAAGCGTATAGCCTGGAGAACTTACAGTCTATATGCCAGTGTGATACCTAATTTGAAAGCCAAGACCTTCTAGTTTCTAAAAATATGTGTGAGATCTGTGTAAATGAAACACAACTTAGTTACATTTGCCGTTCTTAATCCTAATTATATCCTGATTAGGGTTAACTAACCCTAACCCTAGCCCCCTGATCAGGGGAGACAGCAGTTAAGTGGTTAATCGGTAATGCTTTATATATGATTATTGATGTATTATATTTTACAAGATCATCAAATGTTAGAAATTTTGACTGAATAAAAAAAACGTAAGTTTTCAATTGGAGTACCATGATGCATGTTCACATATATTGAAGGTCAGTAGGTAACTCGTGACTAAGCCGTTTAAGTCAACCCAAGTTGGATTGTAATGCTGTGTCTTTCTAAACCACTCAGAGGGCAGGCTGCACACCCTGCTCTCAAGGTTCTGCCTATGCAAGGCAACTTGAGATCGTTATCCATGAAATTAAGTGAATTCAAAACGCCAAACAGAGAGCACACGGATCCCAGCAGCTCGCACACTGGGGAGTGATGCCGTGTAGTGAAAAGGAAAAATCTGGTGAAGACTTGAAAACATGGAGGAGCTCACGGAGAGCACACAGGACTTAGTGGCACTCTCACAAACGATCCTGGCAGCAATTTCTTTCAGAAATTGAGTTGGCCGAGGATCACAAAGGGAGTCTGAGCAGAATGAGTTTGATCAGTTCCTCTTGCCAGGACAAGGCATGTGTCAGCTACTACAGAGGAAAAGGAAAGAATGAAAAGTTAGTAATGAATGAAGCAAGAATGGAAAACATGTTTTAAGATATACTGAAATTGCTACAGTGTTGTTCCTATAGCAATCATGATTGTGACATATCGCAAAGCATTATGGGATTTGAAGCAGTCCTTTTCCATAATAAACTAGTGGCGATTTTGAAAGTGAAATACAATGTTAGTCTATGGATACGGTTTGCTAGTACCCACAATTTCCATGGTAGCAGTGAGTTTATAACATTGCATCCCGAACTCTATTTAGCCGCTCTTGTTATAACCAGTGCCTTTTAGTAAATAACCCAAAACATGCAGTTTCAAATCCACCCCCACCGTCCCGAAGGGCTCTGTCAATGATCAGCCACTGCTCACAAAATATGGATCAAGTCTATTTCTGATCTGGCACGCTTTGAGATGGTGCTGTATTTCAACAGCCTGTGATTATTCTTTGCTTCCACGTTTATCTCTTCCGCGGTTATGGGGAAGAGCGAGTGCTTTGTTGTCCTCGTGCAAGAGCTAATGTGCCACGTGATCAAATCTGACCAACCAGCCTGGCGGGCTAGGTTTTGAGCCACACAAACATTACATTTTGAAAGGAAAACAAGCCCAAAATCCTTTGTGAACACTGTCGGTCCCTGTCGAACACGACAAAACTTCCTGAGCTCAAGGCCCAAACCCTAACCCAGAATCTGAAGAATGGATAGAACCGGGTTTAAATTTAGGTTTTAAAAATCTTCTTCTGTCCTTAAATCAGCTGGGTCTGTTTTTGGAGAGTCAAAGATCAATAAATTCGGTCAGGAAATAGATATTGTAAAGTCCCTCTGAAATACCTTAAAAAATATTAAGCACGACTTCGTCATTTCCACCTGAATGTACTGCTATCTCATAGATTTGGAATTTTCCAGACGGACTGATAGGAACAGCAGTGATATATTGTGAGTCTTGGATACCTTTCGTTAAAATGTCTAAAACCCGACTTGTGTAGAAAATTATCCAGGCAGCTCCGGCTGTGGCCAGGGCCGGCTAGCTTCACAGGCTAGTGCTAGCATGGCTAACAGCAGACGACGTGACAGATGGGATGCGACTGATTGGTGTGCAGATAGAAGATTCTGTTGTCACGGTACGAGGTTTGTGGGAGTCGAGGCTAAGGTTCTAAGGTTGGGGCTGCTAGTGTAGCGACATGGGGCTTTGACCGCGGCGCAGCAGGAGGCTCTGGGAGAGGAGATTACTACACAAATGGAGACACTCGTTAGCAGCCAAAATGAGACAATAAACATGCAGCAGGAGCTGGAAAAGTCGCTCACAGAGTTCAGTGACAGGGTTTCAGCACTGGAAAAATCAAACAAAACCGTGTCAAAACCATACAAAAAGGTTTGGGACAAAAGCATGGATCTGGAAAGCAGAAGTCGCAGATCAAACATCAGGATCGTAGGGTGCTGAAACGGGCTACCCTACTCACTTTGTGACAGATCTGATGCAGATACTGGGGAGAGAAAATGTTCCCTCCTCCCTTGTCCTGGACCGAGCACACAGGACCCTCGGCCCTATGGTGAGTAGGAGTGTGACAATATATCGATTTTCCGATATATCGCGATATTTGCGGAACGATATGATACCGATACTTTCTATTCTGATATCGATACTTTTGATGACGTAATGCATATTAATGAGGGCCGCAGTGCTCCACTGTTTTCATAGTCAATAGAGGCCAACAATGATCAAGAATTCAGTCAGACCAGCAGAGGGCAGCACTAGTTATAATTACTTATAACTACTTGTGTCACAAATAAATTACGTTTAATGATAGTTTTCATAATTATAAAGAAGATTAATTTGGGGTTGATATATTACTGTCTTCCCCGGGAGCCTGGACACTGGTGGTGGCACGGAAGACCTGTGAAGATGCAGCAGGTAGAAGCCGTGGACGGAAAAGGCGGAGAAGGGGTGGAGGTGGGTGGCAGCACAGCTGGGAAGCGAACGAACCATGATTGCTGGGGCTTAAAAGCATGACCGAGGGCGATGACTGGCTGCTATGGAGGTGCGGCCCTCACGCTGATGCTGAGGTGGAGGTGTGTCCTCTCGGAAGTGATCATTGGTTGGAGGTCGGTGATGCTGAAATTAGTCTACCAGGTTGAATTAAGCTTCATTTATTTAAATGTAAATGAAGTCAATGACAGATTTATGACCCATTTTCAGTGTGTAAGTCAGGGATCATTTATAAAAGCACAAGGTACAAGCACATGAAAAGAAATGTAAATGATGAATAATATGTAGTATGTTAAAATAAAGGTTAAAAGTAGCTTTTTTTTTTTTTTTATCGTGATGTATCGTAGGTTATTTTTGTGCAATATATCGATTATCACAGTATCGGTGTATCGTGAGATAATCGTCATCGTAAGCCATGTATCGCGTATCGTATCCAATCGTGAGGTACCCAGAGGTTCCCACCCCTAATGGTGAGCGTCCCCGACCATTTCTTGCCCGTCTGCATCACTGCACTGACAAGCAGAAGATCCTAGGGCTATCCAGAGAAACAGGCCAGCTTTGTTACAATGGCTCTCGAGTACATATATTTCCAGATGTGTCCCCAGAAGTGAGTAAACTCTGAGCGTCATTCAAGCAAGTTAAAGCCAAGCTGCATGCTGCGAAGATCCCATACAGTCTTTACTCTCCTGCGAAGCTGAACATCACGCTGTAAGGAACCAGACGCGTTTTTGCTGAGTCCGTGCTGTGCCACTCAAGCCAAGTTGGGCAGTTCTGTGTTTTCTGCCCTCCTTTCTTTTTCTCCCTGTCCCTGCCTCTTCCCGTTCCTGTCCCCTAGGGTTATGGTCATGAATGGTGGTATTTTACCTTAAGTAGAATAGATGTCACAGGGCTTTTGAAGTGAGGTAATATGTTCTCCCATTAAGAAAAACTGTGTACAGATATTGGTTTCCTACGGGAGACTCACCTCAAAGACCATTGTAGACTAAGGAAAAAATGGATAGGGCAGATTTATCTTTCTAATTTTAGCCCAAACAGCAGAGGAGCAGCTTTTATTATTAAAAAGACAGTACCATTTGTTATGAATAAAGTAATCCCAGACAGTAGGGGCAGATACATTATTGTAACAGGAACACTTTATAATGACCCAACTACATGAATTAGCATCTGTGCTCCTAATATACATGATAATCAGTTCATGTTATCTTTTGTCTCAGCTATACCCAATATGGACACATACAAGCTTATTATTTTAATTTGAGATTTTAATTTGATACTCAATCCACAGCTGGATAAGTCTTCACGGAAAGCAGCAACTCTATCAAAATCTGATAAAACCATCCAAGCTTTCATGAACACCTACAAAGTAATAGACCCTTGGAGGACACTAAACCCTAATAAGAGTGAAAAGTCAATTTTCTCAGCGGTTCATCATTCCTATTCTAGGATTTACTATTTTTTGATAGATCAAGAGTTACTTCCAGTGTGAATATAAAGCAATTGTTTTGTCGGATCATAGTCCAGTATTGCTACAAATTGCAATTGGACATAAAACTGCAAGGAACTGGAAACTTAATAGCCATCATCTATCTGATCAAAAAGGACTAGAAGAAATAAAAAAAACAGATAGATTTGTCCTTAGCTACACCAGATGTAATTGCTATGAGTAGTTTCAATAATAAAAGCGCAAAGAGAAGGAATGAAGGACTATGAATGAAAGAAATCTCTAACATAGTCCAGCAATACGCCGTTCATCCCACCCCTGACCTCTCTAATAAAAAGAAAAATATATTAAGTACAAGACTGAGGCTGTGTCCGAATGTCCACCCTAGTCCCTAACCCCTCATTCCCTACATAGGCCCGCACTATCTAGTAGACTATATAGTCCACTAATTCTGTTGGCTATTCGGACAGAAGCCCATTACTTTCTCCGAGCTGCGTGACGTCATGAGCGCTGTGGCGTGCAGATTTTTATTGATTTTTTATTTTTTTTCTGAATTTATTTATTGTTACAAACGTTTATTTTATGAAACAGAACGACAATTTTGGCACTTTTACAGGCGTTTTATTTGACATTTAAATTCAAATTAAAAAATCACTCCAGCGTCAGCTCAAAGATGTGCAGAAAGTAGGTCAGCCCTGTGTCCGAAGCGCCAGCAGAATGAGTGACTACATCTGCTAAAAGTTCGCTAAACTCCGGGAATAATGTATTTCTGCGATAAAGACCAACCAAACTAATGAGACAGGGGAATATTTATGGATAAACACGAGTCAGATATATTTAACATGGATTTTACATGAATGGCTTGGATTATTCGAGAGGAAGCTATCGGTCATTTAACAGCTCGAGCTAAAGGTAAGCAGCTAACGCTAGCATTTTTCACCGTAACCGTTTATATTTAAGTCATTTATTCATTATAAATACGCAACACACGATTGAAACAGCTGATTTCATTCCGTCGTGTTGTTTAGTTCAAAGACCTGTTGCTGTCAGGGATTCTTCTCCGACTCTCGCAATGCATTGTGGGCTATATTGACCCGTTTAGTGATCACCGCTGCTGACTACTTTTCAGAATGCATTGTGGGAAATTTTTGTGCACTACTTTTTTTCTCTCTGGACATTCGGACACCCCTACTAAATGGCGTGACCACTATATAGTCACTATATAGGGAATAGTGTGGACATTCGGACACAGCCTGAAAGATTGAATGTCTGTAGGAGCTGTTTTTGTCGAGAATCTTGAGAAAATGGCCTCAGCACGGCTGTTCCGGGGGTTTTCAGTCGGGCAAAATGAAAAATGTAAACAGCAATGTGAGGGGGGGAAAATGGCGGATTAGGAGGAAACGAGCCACTCTCATGACAGCATAAATCAGCGGGAGATCGAGGCTGGAATGGAAAGCCGGGTCCCGCGGCGAGACCCTTATCAATCACGCAGATAGAGCTGCCAGCGTATTGACTATGCACCAAATAAACAATATCTGGGATGAGGCCTAAAGTGGCTGCTCCCATTGTGCAAGATCCGCGAGCGCGTCTCCCGGGAACGCCGAATTACCGAGAATGAGACGTGAGTGGAAAAAGGCCACGGTGCAGCCGTCCCGTAGCATCGTATAACTGTGAACCGCGTTAAAGGTCATCCGCGCACGGAACAACCGCCTCAACAAGCTCTCAATTAGGCTCCGCTATCCCGACCTCACAGCGTCGTTAAAACCAAACACACACATACAAATACAGCCTGCTATTTACTATTTATATACAACAGGGAAGAAAATCATTGGGCAGCGATCAATACCGAAGCTTACGGGTCGGGCAGTCGGATATGCGGATTACTGCAGACACGGTTTATGAGCAAGGCTACGGGACGGCGCCGAATTCAGGACTAAACAATTGATCAAGTCTCTTTGTTGATAAAAAAAAAAAAAAACCCGAAGGTTAGGAGCTGTCTACGTGAACTTTTGTTGTTTTGACTGAGAGACGATTGAGAGTCTTGACGCACATCTTTGCTATGCTCAGACATCCACATCCGTTCTTTAGAGGCTCAAGCATGCTAAAAAGTCCCCGTCCTCTGTGAACACGACCGCTGCCGCTTGGGACGAGGCTTTGTTTGGGTCCGTCTCGTGAAAAGCGGTGTCGGTGCCTTTTTTCAGGTTTTCTGGACAATGGAGGAAACAAATAAGTTAGGATACCTTCCGCACACTGGGGGTGACAGATGGACCCCCCTAGTCCGTCTGGGATATCCGTCACCTTTCCCACGTCACCAAGTTCGCCCACCAATGATTCAATACAGACAACTTAGATAGTTCTCAAGTCAAATGTTGTATTTTGAAAGATATTGCAGAGTAAAATTATACAAAACCGATTCAGAATTGGAGTCCTGAAACAACAGTACGGCGCCAGCAGTAGAAGTTTTGGAAACAGAGAGGCTAATCAGCTGATGAGCCTCGACCAGATCTCGAGTAATAGGATACAGAGATGTGACGTCTAGGGATGGAACGCAAAGCTGGTACTGAAGGTTCAGTCTCTCACATTTTTATACCCTCTATCTAATACAATATTTTCCCATGCCTACTGGTCTGTGGGGTGGGTATCCTCCCTCAGACCTTGAGAACCGGTTTCTACTAGTTTAGCTGATGCTGTGTAAGCAGGTGCAATGTCTCAGTCTGTTCCTTACGCCCAAACATTGTTGCGCTTCTCCTTTTTGGCTCGGCGCTCAGTAATTTCTTATAGCATGATTCGATGGTGGATTTTGTTTATTCATATATGGTCGTTCTGAACAGACTGATAAAATAGCGTGTGATGTGAGCTAGTACAAAAATATGTTTCCTGACAGTCCCTCTCTTGACCCATTGGCATCAATGGGTCACCAAAAAGTGAGGAAAGAAGATGATATTTCTATGTAATCTAATACCTATGACAGTCCCTCTCTATAGGTGCATAACCTCTCAGACAGGAGAGTGCAATCCTATAAAGTAACTAAGAGTTACTAAACCGAAAAAAATCCCATAAATTGCAAGCACAGAATCAGTGTATGTGAGTTAAAGTTCAAAGCCTGAGGTTTGCCAAACAGGGGTCCGACCAAATAGTGACAAGGACTGGAGGAACATCCTTGATAACGCTCGGGGCGTGTCAGGCAATGAACTGGCTAATAGTAAACAGTACAATGGGTCCTATAATCATAATGCTAAGTATGCCAAGAGGTGTGCAGGTGAGCGGGTGTATAAAAGTGTAAACATTTTTATAAAAATTCATATAAAAGGTAAAAAATGATGCCAAAGTAGGGAAATAACCTGAAACACATGGTATGTAGAAAGCACAGTGTGTAGAAATATTTAATAAGCTAAAATAAACATGAGAGTGGGGTGAAGGCCAGCCGGCGTTCATGCCCACTCCCTCAAGTCTTGTCGCTGGACCTGTACTTGGAGTAATGGTGGTTAGGGGTTAGACAGAATAATCATCCAGGTCTTTCAAGAGTAACGGGAAGGCTAGGGCAGCAGCGGGCGCATCAGTATCTTTTTCAGGTTTTATGTCTGATTTGAGCTGAAGAACAAAGGCGTTTTCCACCTTTGAGTCTGGTATAATTACGTAAGCGCCGCCAGGACCAATTGCTGCTGCCATAAATGTGGTAGTGGCTTTCCTAAGACATGGGAGACAGCAGCAGGCCATTAGACAGAAAAATAGGATTAATGCTGCGAAAGCAATCAGAATTAACAAACCAGGATTGGTTGCCTCTATTATCGGCATACATGCGGTCAGAAAGTAACTTCAGTTTGGTTACCACTTTACTCAATGGTCCGCCTGGTGCGGAGTTGTTTCTGATGGCCAAACAACATTTGCTGCTGTCCATTCCCAGATATGCGCATAGGCCACCCTCTCTTGCCAACAGGAAGTCAACGCCAGTACGCGTCCGGGGTTTGTTTAGTCATTGTGAGAGTTCCTGATGCCAAGATATAGATGCCTATACCTAAAAAACAGATAATTGATAAGCAGATTATGAAGGTTTCATGGAAGAGCATACTACCTGTTGTGGTCTCCTTCTTCTCCTTCTGTCCCAAGACCCGCGGTGCTGTCATCGTTAGGTTCTCTGTGGGTGGCTAGAGATGATATATGTCATCATCCTGAGATCAAATGTATGCTATTCTTGTGACGTGAGGAGCACGTGGTCTGATTCATATTGTGAGGGGCTAGTCATTCACAAGGACTTTCCCAAGTGTCTTGCATAGTGTGGTAATGGCCTGGGATGATGCAATGGTGTTATTGGTCAGTGTCTGCAGTTGTGAGTTGCTAGCGCTTTCAGCTTTCTTGGTTCTTTTGTCCACTTCCCTAACTCTTAGGTTGCAGAGTGCAGTCATGTATGATTCGTCTGACGGGTCCATGTGGTCAATTTTGGCCAATGAATCTGACATTAGTTGTCCCTTCATTGTCTGTGTCAGGAGTCCCATGTGTATGCTGGTATCAGATTCTTCATCAGCCAGCATCTCCCTTAATTGTTGTCTTAATCTGCTTGCTAATGCTAGTCCTGTCTCTCCCTGTTGTGGTGTCATGTCCATGGAGGTGATTGTGGTGCTTTTGACTGGATAGAGTGTGCTCATGATTGTTTTGATGTCAGTCAAATGTCTGCTTACAGACTCATTTGAGTAGTTTGTAAGGCTGGTGGTTAGGCGTGTGGCTGCCAGTGGGATAACTTCTTTGCATATCTGTATAAGGTCAGTGATAGTCATGGTGTCTTCTGGAATGCAGCTTAAGATTGATGCCAGGGTTCTGCCTCCTCCGCATGTACTTGGGTGTTTTTTTTTCTGATTGCGGCCCTGCAAGCGGCTAACTCTGGGGGGGTCAGGTGTCTGACATGTGTCTTTCCTCCTGAGCTCTGTGTGAGTGGGTATTGTTCCTGGTCAGTGTCACTGTCATCAAGTGTGGATTGTTTTGTCAAATGGTATATTTGGGCCTTTTTGTAGCTTTTCTTTTTGTGTTTTTTCTGCCTTTTTACATAAAATGCTGTGGGGTCGTCTGGGTTGGCCCAAAATTCATCCAGTATGGTTGATGATGAGTCACTCCCTCCCTCTGTGTCTTCGAAGTCTAGTCCTGTGACCATGTCAGTGTTGATATCTACTCCCTTCCATTTTAGGATGCATGCGTCAATTGTTTTTAATGTCTGTGTCAATGTCGCACTTTCCTCTTGGAGTTTGTTTTGTGTGGCCCAAAAAGTGTCTTGTTTCTTTTGGTCATGTCTCTGTGAGTCTTTGTGTTTTCCCAATAGTGCCTGGACCTTTCCTAATTGTAACAATGTCTCATGTCTTTCTTGTTTCAGCTCTTGCAACTTCCTATCACTTTCTGTCTCTGTCCGTCTCCTGTCTCTCATCTGATAGGGGCTCCTTTCTAACGGGTGCTTCCCTTTGCCTGCCTTGGAACTGTTCGTGTCCTGTTTTTTAACTTTGCATTTATCCTCCTCTCTGTCCTTCTCTCTCTGCCTGTCTTCATCACTTTCCTCGTGGTCTTTGGGTGTGCTTTGTCTCTGGGGCGTATTTACCAAATGTGAGTTCTCAAGAAGCGTTTTCGTGTGTTCCTGGAATGTTTTGGCAACTTCCAAGGACGCGTCAATATTCTGTTGCACTGATGCAGTTAGTCCCATTACTGTGCTGGTCAAGAGGCCAAGTCCCTGATGTGTGCCTGTCTCGGCCTCGTATATACTATCTGTGACCAATTTAGAAGTGTTTGCCTGTATGTTTTGTGTTTCATGCTGATTTTTTAGCAGTGTTTGTTGTCCCTGTTGCAGAGTTTGCTGGTTCTTCATTAATTGTGAGAACCTATCCTTTGTTTCCTGTTCCTCCCTCAATCTTTTAATAATTTCACCTTCAGTTTCCTTTATTTGGAAGGTTAGCGCTTTTGCCAGAGTGTCTGCGGAGTCTGGTTGCAACTGTATCAGTGGGGCTTGGAATCCCAAAGAGGTGGCGATATCTGGATACAGTTGTGTGTAGTTGGGCGGTGTAGCGTGTGGAGCGGGAGGTGTCAGAAGCGGTGCAGTGGGCGATGTGGTCATGTTCAGCATTCCCCCTCCCTTTTCTTCTTTTAACTCTAACCTGCCTCCCTCCTCTGTGACACTGTCAAAACCTGCCCTTTCACACATCATCACGAGTTCCTCTACTGCTATCAGTAATTCGTCCTCGCTTGTATCTTTCTTTGAGTCTTTTTTGCCTTTTTTCAGCTCTTTGTCATGCATCAAATATTCACGGATTTGTCTGAGGAGTTTACTGTTTACTTCCTCGTTTAGGAGGCACCGTTTTCTCAGTTGTTTAAGACATTTCTGAGCTGCCTCTGTTTTCTGTTTTAGTGCCTTTGATGTGAGTTTGAATTTTGACGTTAGGTTTTCTACAAACTCCGCGTCAGTAGTGCTAAGCACTTTAGTTTGTTTATCTTTTCGTGTAAACATGTTTATTTTTGTGGTATCTTGGTCTTTACACGTCGAGTGGTTAGTATTTGATCAAATATTGTCACAGTCACTCAGTACTACAAATGGTTGGACTAGCTTAGGATCACTTGTTTTTCACTCACGGTTCTCTACTCTCTCCCAGTGGGCAAGAGTACTTCGTGCGTGAAACAACGTCACCCAAAGCTAATTTATCAACCCACACGTTTGTGATCGGCTTGCAATGATCACCAATGCCTTCATTCATTCAACAAACAGAACATGTATATCAGTACTTTGTCCTATAAGTCCGCAGTACAGAAAATGAACGATAATACCCTATATTTTTTTTTGGTCTTTGTATTTCGTTTCAGGGTGGGCTCTGTTATCACTTGACAGATGTCTGACCCGCGCCCTGTCTCAATAGAAGCGTAAAATAAATATACTGTCAGGTCTGCCCCTGCCGCTCTTCGTACAGGTGTCTTAGCAGAATTCTGCTCTCTTTAAATAATATTTTTTTTTATTTTTGTATTTCGTTTCAGGGTGGGCTCTGTTATCACTTGACAGATGTCTGACCCGCGCCCTGTCTCAAAGAGGCGTAAGGATAGTTTAATCAAAGAGGACCACGACTCTGAATGGTATGGCAACAGTGTTTTAACCAATTTGGATTCTATTTCATTCAATTTAGGCAATTTTAGATAATTGTATATGGTTTTATCGTTCTCAGGGATATAGTCAGTCACAGTCAAAATCAGGTAAAAAGCTTACCTTTTGCGCAGTATGATTTTGAAAATGACTGTCCGGTCCACTGAGACGTCCGTGTGCCAAATGGGATGTCCGTGGTGCGTCCTAGACGTGGGAGTCGGGGAGATATCCCGTGCGGGTTCGTGACGCCAGATTCTGTCGGTGTCTTTTTTTCAGGTTTTCTGGACAATGGAGGAAACAAATAAGTTAGGATACCTTCCGCACACTGGGGGTGACAGATGGACCCCCCTAGTCCGTCTGGGATATCCGTCACCTTTCCCACGTCACCAAGTTCGCCCACCAATGATTCAATACAGACAACTTAGATAGTTCTCAAGTCAAATGTTGTATTTTGAAAGATATTGCAGAGTAAAATTATACAAAACCGATTCAGAATTGGAGTCCTGAAACAACAGTACGGCGCCAGCAGTAGAAGTTTTGGAAACAGAGAGGCTAATCAGCTGATGAGCCTCGACCAGATCTCGAGTAATAGGATACAGAGATGTGACGTCTAGGGATGGAACGCAAAGCTGGTACTGAAGGTTCAGTCTCTCACATTTTTATACCCTCTATCTAATACAATATTTTCCCATGCCTACTGGTCTGTGGGGTGGGTATCCTCCCTCAGACCTTGAGAACCGGTTTCTACTAGTTTAGCTGATGCTGTGTAAGCAGGTGCAATGTCTCAGTCTGTTCCTTACGCCCAAACATTGTTGCGCTTCTCCTTTTTGGCTCGGCGCTCAGTAATTTCTTATAGCATGATTCGATGGTGGATTTTGTTTATTCATATATGGTCGTTCTGAACAGACTGATAAAATAGCGTGTGATGTGAGCTAGTACAAAAATATGTTTCCTGACAGCGGCCAAGTGCGGCTGAGAAGCATCTGTTTAGCACAGATCGCATTTTGCTAGCCTGTTAGCGTTGTCGTTTGGATTGTTCATCAGACACGCTCTGGACAACACTTCAGATGATTTTTCAGAAAACGCTCAGCCTTCCTTTCTCACATGCCCATCAAAGACGCACTGATCACCGTGAGATGAGACACAGTTTGTTAGTCGGTCAATTATTAGACGCGCACTCAAGTTTGTTGAGTGCTTTATGCAGCGCTTTTTGTAAACGATATGGATTATTTTTTTTATATGAAGTTGAATGCAAGCAATCAAGCAGCAAATTATAATGGCAAGCCTGCCTTTGGAAGTTTTTTGGCAGACATCGAACAAACAGCGATTTAGCGCATCAGCGAACATGCTCCGTCTGTGACTGGAGTGGCTAAGCTAACAGTATCCCTTTGTTTAAAGTGTTCCTTTGGATAATAATAATGATGAATTTGTTTTACTTTTTAAATATAAAACATGCAACTTCACTGTATACCTTGATAACAATGTATTTTTGTTGTCACTGTTATCATACCGTGGAAATCTTATCCCGTCCCATCCTCAGATGAGCGTTAGGGATGACTTCCCCCAAAGCCTGGACACTGGTGGTGGAATGAGAGGCTGGAGAAGGACGAGCGATGGAAGAATCTATGACGGGCAGAAGTGCTGGTGGAGTGGAGGTGGAGGTGGGTTGCTGCTTGGGCTTTGGTTTTGCCAACAACCTCACAAACAAACTTTTATTTTTTATGAGCCATATAAATATGTTTTATTGCATGTGTTGTATTATGTTGGAAAGCTAAAACGTTAAAGTATCAGGTTATGCCTCTCTCTCGCTCTTTGGTTTGGAAGTTTTGGAAACATCATGCCTTTCCCAAAAAAAAAATGTCTGTCCAAATAGATCTGCAAGAGCTCAGTCCTATCTAATTAATTTGGCAAGTTATCATCATATGACTACTATTTTATTACCATTACCATTTTAACAGAACCGTCTACAGTAGTTGTGCTTTGCAGTTTGTTAATTTATCTTGTAAAAAAAAAAAAAAGTAGCAGTGTAAAAAAAAAAAAACACTTCTTACATAACAGACTTTCTGAAATGGGGATCAAGGATGTCAGGAAACTTCTTCTTCTCAAGGTTCTCTGACTGCATTTTAAGATCTTGTGTGTCATCTGTGGATGCAGCAGTACCATTAGGGACAGTTTCGGAAAGCCTCGTGGTTATGCTACCGTAACAAGTTGCCCTGCTGCTGTTGTTGTTGTTAGCGGCTGATCATGAGAGCAGTCGGTAGCCGTCCCCCATTGTCTCTGGGTACATCCGAATCGAGCAAATTGGTAAGAGGTCTCAGCCCAAACCGGATGTACGTCAGCGTCTGCCATGACAAGAAGCGTCCGAATAGTGCTGTGTGTTAGGGAAAGGAGCCTCACTGCTAACTATCATACCTCCTTTAGCATAGGGACATCTGGCGGTCCCTGGAAGGGCTAACTGCGGGGTCCTGGGCGATGATTGTGTGCAGGCAGGTTGAATTTATGCCTTCATTAAGGGTAAGAAGGTGGGACGCTCCACCGTTGTGGGGCTGGTAGAGCAGCAACAAGCCCCAATAGTTCTCCCAGGCCTGTCCATCAAAGCTCAAACGTTAAAAATCTTCTGAACAAAAAACAACATGGTTCAACACATGGACACCCTCAGTGGTGTTCTTTGGAGCCATGATACAGTGCCTTGCGAAAGTATTCGGCCCCCTTGAACTTTTCGACCTTTTGCCACATTTCAGGCTTCAAACATAAAGATATAAAACTGTCATTTTTTGTGAAGAACCAACAACAAGTGGGACACAATCATGAAGTGAAACGAAATTTTTAACAAATAAAAAACTGAAAAATTGGGCGTGCAAAATTATTCAGCCCCCTTAAGTTAATACTCTGTAGCGCCACCTTTTGCTGCGATTACTGCTGTAAGTCCTTGGGGTTTGTCACTATCAGTTTTGCACATTGAGAGACTGAAATATTTGCCCATTCCTTCTTGCAAAACAGCTGGAGCTCAGTGAAGTTGGATGGACAGCGTTTGTGAACAGCAGTTTTCAGTTCTTTCCACAGATTCTCCATTGGATTCAGGTCTGGACTTTGACTTGGCCATTCTAACACCTGGATATGTTTATTTGTGAACCACTCTATTGTAGATGTTGCTTTATGTTTTGGATCATTGTCTTGTTGGAAGACAAATCTCCGTCCCAGTCTCAGGTCTTTTGCAGACTCCATCAGGTTTTCTTCCAGAATGGTCCTGTATTTGGCTCCATCCATCTTCCCATCAATTTGAACCATCTTCCCTGTCCCTGCTGAAGAAAAGCCCAAACCATGATGCTGCCACCACCATGTTTGACAGTGGGGATGGTGTGTTCAGGGTGATGAGCTGTGTTGCTTTTACGCCAAACATAACGTTTTGCATTGTTGCCAAAAAGTTGGATTTTGGTTTCATCTGACCAGAGCACCTTCTTCCACATGTTTGGTGTGTCTCCCAGGTGGCTTGTGGCAAACTTTAAACAAGACCTTTTATGGATATCTTTAAGAAATGGTTTTCTTCTGGCCACTCTTCCATAAAGGCCAGAGTTGTGCAGTATACGACTGATTGTTGTCCTATGGACAGAGTCTCCCACCTCAGCTGTACATTTCTTCAGTTCATCCAGAGTGATCATGGGCCTCTTGGCAGCATCTCTGATCAGTTTTCTCCTTGTATGAGCTGAAAGTTTAGAGGGACGGCCGGGTCTGATACTCCTTCCATTTCAATATTATCGCTTGCACAGTGCTCCTTGGGATGTTTAAAGCTTGGGGCACTGTATGAAGGGGACAATACATAAAAACATTTGATGGGTTAAGGTTAACAAATGGCCACATTTATATAGGCACTCAAAGCGCTTTACATCGAGGAACCAGTCACCCATTCACACTCATTCATATACAGACACAACGAGAGTGTGCACCTGCGGGATTCGAACCGCCGATCCTGTGATCACAAGACGACCCGCTCTATTATCTGCGCCACCATCAGCACCACCGTCGCCCCAACAAAAAAGGTTAGTCTTTTTTTAGCGGTGAACACGTTTTTCTACAATACTAAGTCTCAGAGGGCAGTCATAGCAATCTGGGACTTGCGTCATGAAACTATTCTCATCCTAATCTGCTTCACGAGGCAACCGCCCGTCAATTGAATACTAAGTAAAGCAGTAAAATGGCACATATGTAGAAGATGTGGACGACCTTCCAAACCTCCCCTTCACGTTCGCGGCAGAGCACCCCGAATGTCCCTGTTCTCCTTCCGCCTGACCTGCTCCAGCCCAAGGTCGTGCACTCCAAAGCCTGTCCTTCGCCGCTTAATTTAGCAATCACCGCGGCGTGGGAGGTTTGTGCACGCCCTCCGCACTGTTGTGAGATCTGATCCAAGGACCGCAGCACGCATGAGTGGGACTTTCCAGATGAGCTGCCTTGGTCGTGTCCCAGGACGCCGCGCACACCGCTCGCGCCGTTTGGATGGAGCCCTTTTGCTGGCAGACAGGGAGAAGTTGACTCTGGGGGGGGCGGTTGGGTCGAGTAAGTTAAATATTCACTCAAGTTAGAGTGGCTTTATTTCAAAAATCAAATTACTCAACAACGGAGCAGCTTAGGTTTAAAACTGTAATGTTTGTGTTCAAATTGGTATAAATGTGGCTCCTTCCATTTCACAAAAGCCTGTTCACCGACTAACCCCCGGCTCACATTAAATCCGGTTAAGGTCCGGTACGGCGTCCGCAATCTTAGAAAGTCATTAAAACCAATGTTGCCCACTCACACTGCTCCTCGATGTCCGGGTCCGGCTACCGAGGCCATCCGGAGACCGGAGCCCCAATGGATCAAGCTGACAGAAAAACACGAGCCAAACAGGAAGTCAGGTCTCACGAGGAAAGAAGATCCGGTGTATTTCAAAATAAAATCTGTCCGCTTACTACTTAGTCGATCAGGACCGAACGCGGACCGTAGTTGAGGTGAGCCGGGGGCAAAAGATTGATTACGGCCAAAAAACTACCAGAGTCTGTTACATTGACTGTTATCAAGTTGTTTTGATCATCATTTCAGCTTTAAAAGGATTATCTAATAGTCAGTGTTGGGGGAGAATAGTTTATGATTGTATTTATAACAAAAATTTAATACTTGGCGTAAAATATATTTTGTAACATATTCCTTTGACCATTTAGAGTATTGTATTTTGAATACTTTTACTTTGATTTGCATTATAATTAGGTAAATACGGCGTATAATACAAAAATGCCAGCTACGCTTGTTGGAACCCCTGTTATAAACGTATTTACCACTAATTGACCTTTGCAAAACCACGCCCCAAAACGGTAATTGTCCAATCACACATCCTAGCAACCGTTACTATGAAGCCAGGTCCGACATGCCGCAGGCCTCCAATGCAAAACAATGGGACATACCATCAATGAGCGCTGAGCAGATGCACTTGTTTTACTGAACCAGAAACCCACCAGACAAAGAAGAAGAAGTAAAATGGTGAAGCGATCTGCCCATGGAGGATGTAAATCAGACACTAGGTATCACAAGAGTGTGTCTGAGGAGTCCAGTTATTTCCCTTCCCAATGTGAAAACACAACCTGAGCACTGCCTACAATGGATCAAACAATGTGGACGGCCTACGCCCAGCTAAATGTCTCCAAAATAAACAAGGTAAGGCTAGGGCCTAGCCGCTAGGCTAACACCTTAGCATGCTAACATCTAGCTACTGACAGTCACATAACGTTGCACAAACTGGCACTGGAGCTGTAACTTTAACTGCGGCGGTGAACTTTTACAAGCTACACGAGTTTTTGTCTCCCTTTATGATAAAAGTACTGTGTATTTTGTCACGGTCCTGATAACTGGCTGTAGCTGATTGTCATTTCCAGGCGCGCCGGGAAACGTTTTTGGCAGGGGGTGCGGGGGGGTTATAGAATTCTTTAGATATTATGTAACACAAGGCAGAGCAGGCTCTGTATTCTGCAGGCATCTAATGCAGCAGTTTAGTCTGAAGCATCAGCGCTATAAGTGAAGCTAAAGTTAGCATTTGATCTGTTGTACAAAAACAACAGGTCACAGAAAGGTGTTATATAGTCACTGACCAATGGGACACAACGGCAAAAGTGTTCATAAATACCACACACCTTTTATCATCCCGAAGACTTCACCGAGGAGCACTTTGAGACGCAAAAGTGGGGAAGCGAGGTTCATGCAGAGCGAGGGATGTTCATGCAGTTACAGCGTGCACATTTCTCGTTACACAAATACACCTGTGAACAGTGTTAAAATGATCCCTCTCTTCATCCTTCACCCAAACAAGGCTTTAGGCTTACAATGTTGTGGAACAGAATGAAACAGCTACCAGATATATTCATAAGCTGTCATTTTATTGTCATTGCAATTTTTCAAGCATCACCACCAGGGGGTGCTGCAACACCTGCCGCACCCCCACTTCCGGCGCCCCTGGTGGCACCTGTAGGTTTAGCTAGCGTTAGCTAACTTTAGCACACTGGAGAAATGCACTGGATACATTTTCCTATTTTTAGGAATACTAAAAAGATAAGAGGGTGCTTACCGGGCAGTGCAAGAGCACGACTGGACCACAAGGCTGTGCTGTTGTATTTAAGGAAGAGATCAGAAAGTTTCTCTGATATTTCTGGAGACTTGTCTGTAGCTTTAGTGCCAACAGTTGTTCTTTATCCTTCGTTGGATCGTTTAATATCTTAAATATATCCCTCCACTGCATATTGTAACCCCTTTTGCCTCGATCTGGAGGATATTGCGGCGGTATTGCTCCAAAAAAGGTCACTGACGTCCATGGCAAACCATTTGTTTGTTGGGTGTAGCAACAGTAACTAAAGTGACACTGCTGCACGTTACATTTGAATAAAGAAGCAATGTAAATATATGTTTATGTTTTTTTTGTTTAATGCATGATTTCACGATGTATTCATGCCTGACGATATCATGACTCATCATGAGTTAACAATGACTGCATGTTCTTTCATAGGTGACTTCATGCATTAATTGATGAAGTAACTACTGTAATGAATTCATGAGAAAATCTTGTTAATCATGATCTTAGAATTATGATGAATTCACTAAACATTTTAACTAACACATTGACTAATCATAATTATGAAGTGTATGCATGAATATCATGATTCATCATGATTTTAAGAAAATTAGTTTGCAAGTTTAACCTTAACACAACATTTACTGCTGTAAATAACTCATCATTAAATAATCCTTAGTTCATTCATAAATTCATGATGATTGCATCCTTTGTACTAAAGTGATGCACTTTTATGCTTTGGACAACCAGTTGTAATTAGAGGTCGACTGCTAATATTTGAGTATTTTACAATATTGGCCAATTCCTGTTTTGTTGCATTGGAAAGAGCTCAGTGAAGGCCTTAACATAACTTCCTCAGCCTCAGGGGAGCGGAGAAACATTGCGGTGAAAATGGGTCTCAAGTTTGTACATCTATTTTATATATTTTATGTTTTATGCATAATGCATTATGGACTGTTCTAAATTATAATGTCTATGATGTTTGTGTTTGTTTTTTCCAATAAACACCTTGATTTTTGCCGGTCTCAACCGTCTCAACCGACTGTAACTCCCACAACGTTTAAGAGATGTTCGCACATCTGTGGGCTTTTGTGAGAGGCAACGAAATACCCACTGATAATGACATATTGGCATATCTATATAAAACATAAATTGTCAGCACAGTGACAGATTTAAAAATACACTCCCACTGCACATCTATTAGGTAGTCTACTTTGGGCGGGATATACGGGTTAGAGACAGTTCCCAAAGAAAGTTAGGTGTGTAATTGAGGAGTTTGGTTCCAAAACGCTATAAATCCATTTTGAGTAATTTGAGTAAAAATGTGTTTTCTTTAGCAAGAAAGTGGTATGATGAAAACCATAATTTTCTTTTCCAAACTCCTATACAGCATCTCAAGGTTGTAATAACAATAACATTTCAAATCTAGATTTTAATATTTCAAGATTTATTTGAAAAATCAGATGATTTTTTTGTCAAAACGCTATAAATCCACTGCATCTCTTTTTGTAAACATAGCGTAGAGTCGTGGGCGGATGAAAACCACAATGTTCTGTTTCTAAACTCCCATAATAGGATTTCAGGATTGTAATAACAATAACACTTAAAACTCAGGTTTTGATATTTTAACATTTATTGTAAAAAACAGAAGATTTCTTCTCAAAACGCTATAAATCCATGCTTCACCAGGCATGTGCACCTACACACTCTTTCCCTTACTCCCAATCTCGTTCTCCCACACTTTCCACACCAACAAATTCATCCTTGCACATTAAAGCCGAATTTCACTGCATGTTCTATCCTGTGGGAGTAAGTCACTAAATGCAAGTCTCGAGTCAAGTTGTGAAGGTCCAAGTCGATTGGTCATGGGGTCGAGTCAAGTCGAGTCATAGCTTTTGTCAAGTCAAATCGTTCTTTAGTCGGTAACTCACAAAGGTCAGCGTTAAGCCTAATTCTTCTTTTCAAAATGTGTTTAATTTACTTTACAATATAAAGTGCTTTCTCAAGATTTAGCGATTTTGAAAATGTAGGCTAAAATCAAACTCTTAAAAATCTAATTGATTTGGATTTAAAGTCTAATTAATATCGCCACAAAGTCTATCGCTCCAGTCTATGTACAACATTTTAAGGAAGGGGGCCCGGGGGGCCTACTTCAATTTTTTTTAAACAGTCTTTTAAACATGAGCTGCTTTTCCCTGCAGTCTGAAAGATAAATATAACATATTTTATGTTTTGTTAGTTTCTGGCAGTGTTTCTCTCACGGGTTCCCCCGTAATGCCCCAGCCCCTGTATACTCGGATTCGCCCCTGCTCAAAGTCGATTCTGCACAGCCTTCAGTCCCGCTGTCACTGGGCTCTGTGTGGTTGCGGAAAACAACAACTAAATGCTGTAACTTTAGTGAGAAAACACCGACAACGAAAAGCCCCCAAGATTTCTGTCAATAATCCAGCTCTTACGCATCGTCGTTCTGGAGGCTCCGTCTGTGCCGTAGCTTCAGTCATTGTTTCAAACGTTTTCCTGTCCTTAATAAATGTCTATGAATCTTCACCTCTTCACTCACTGTAGAAAACTTTTAATGCATCCAAAGAAACACACATTTCCTCCTGCCTTTTCCGCGCTGTATTGATTAGACGCGCTCCGCCGGGAAACAGAAAAAGTATGTGGCTAATTACCATATGTAAACATAGATGCGCCGCTTTAACGCAATGAATCCTGTTCTTTCAACAGTTATGCTCAAATAAATAATAACTATAAAGTCACAGCAAGTCATTGAGAGTCATTGACCTCAAGTACAAGTTAAGTCTCAAGTCAAACAGCAAGTCCCAAGTCAAGTCAAGTCTCGCTCTCCCGTCAGATAACCCAATGATACGCATACAACAGACAGAAATAACTTCATCTTCAGTTCTAGTAAACATTTCGTTAATAACATTTAACTCATCCAATACGCTGCAAAAGGTGGCCTTGCAGACCGGGACTTTCGTCGGATGGTCTACACACAAGTTGTATTCGGTGGTGACGGCTCGCTTTTCTTTTCTCTATACATTACCTCACTGTTATCAAGACGTTTATAATGCCGGTTCCGCTCAGGGCGCCGCCTCCACGACGAAGAATGGTGCGCTGTGATTGGTTGAGTGGATTTGTGTCGTTCTGCTAAGAAACGGAATGGGCGCTTATCGCTGCTTGGAAAGAAACGGAGGATGCAGGGCAATATAATACGGCGGTTATCGCGTTTTGCGGAAAATTTCTTATTGGCTTTTCAATAATGGCCAAATACACTTCTGATTTTGGCGCTAACTCATTTTTTTTTTAAATGGCGCTTATAGCGTTTTGGAACCAAACTCCTCAATTGGTGACAGGCACCTGGCCTTAATGCATCAACTATGCTCCACCATTTACCAGGGTTTATACAGGCAGAAGCAAGTCACATGTACAAAGAAGATCAAGGCTCCTGTTTTAGGCTGAGAGCTGACACGAGGTCTCCTATGACCTGCCACTGTGTCACACCTGAAGCAAAGCTGAAAACTGTTGTACTTTGTGTCTCTAAGTTCCACTGCTCAACAGAGGCTCAAAACCTCCTCGTGACAGACTGGGTATTTGTTCAAAAGGTGCAGTGCATGGTGGCTGATAATGTAGCCAACATGAAGTGTCCCACGACTTTATCTCTGCTCTATCTCACAGTAAAAAGACAAAAATCAATCCCCTGTCATCAATGATAGATGTGGAAAACAAGAAACGTTGTAGGGTTTACATTAGAATCAGAATCAGAGTAGGTTTTATTGCCATTGTTATGAACAGGTTCACAACTAGGAATTTTACTCGGTGCGTTTGCGCACATGCGCTAAACGCCCCAGGGCAGCCGTACAAGGCGCCCCTTATGTTGCTGAAGATAGAAATCACAATAAAGCAAACACATACATAAGACAATTATACACAAGATTATGATAATACATATTACGGGCGGACAACCCGCTGGAACGTTTTCATTGGTACATAAGGGAGGGGGGGAGGGTGAAGATACAGTGATAGTGAGAGGCGGACAGAGGGAGGGGGTAGGTCAGGGCAGGTCATGTATTGTGTTATGTCGGAGGCTCCTGGCCTTGGAGTGTTGTGTATGTCTAATCGCCGTAGCGTGTCCTTGTGGGGGGAGTTTACATTGCACAGGAGAGATAATGGGACAGCTGCACTCTGGAGTCCTTGGAGAAAACATTATTAAACTTATTAATTATTGTCCGCTTTAATTTAAAATTTCAAAAATCACTTTGCTTTCCGCTTTTCGCTGGTTCCCAACTTATTTGGACATTTGCCGCGGCCTTAGTCCATCAACAGTTCTGCACAGCCCGGAGATCTGTCCCGTGACCTCACGAAACATTTCTCCAGACCGAGCCAGGGTGTAATCCATCTTCCTTATACCTTCCTCGTACCGAGCAGAAAGGACTTTAAAGAGTTCCTCACTTTTCGCTACATTCCGTTGTAATTCCATCAGGTGCTCGCTGACTTTTCCGAAGTGTTCTTTGATTTCCACGGACAGCAGTGGGGTCTCCTTTCTTACTGCCAGTTTGCCAACTTTGCGATAGACCAGGGCGACTCCTACACTTGTAAGAAGGAGCCCTGCTAACATGAGCCCAAAAAGATAAATATCTTTGATGTCTTCCACAGATAGCACTGCCAAGCATATCACTTTCCACTTATTCCAAGAGTCAAGCGAGTAGCCCGCAGGGAAAGAGCCATCTGGACATTGCTGATCCCCAGCAGCACCGCTTCTTTTAGAAAAAATCGTGTCAATCGCAGAGAGAGACCAGCTGATCAATTCCATGGTTTATCAAGTTGGAAAGCTAAGGACTAACTGAATGAGATGCAAGCGCTGACATCTTAACTCTATGTTAAGCCTTTTCGGAACCAGATAGAATTCAAACTAGATCTAGAACCCCAATGAAACCTACTCAAGAGGTTGATACAGGAATAGCACATTTGTTACATGTCTCTGGTAAGCTCCGATTTTTTGCCAGGATTCTAGAAAGAGTGAGGTCTATATTCATCTTTTAGTGGTGGGTGGAAATTTTTAATTGAACCGATTAAATTTAGTTCACTATGGTATATTTTAGATGCCCATATATAATCATTGTTTTTACACATTAATAAAAATCCTATTTTTTAAGTTCATTTATCTGTTTATTTGTTTTCTATGTTGTTATTCATTTAGGTGCAATGAGATGTTAAAGGGACTATACAGAGTTTAAAAATGGTAAAATGAAATGTATTTTCCTCCCCCTACATGTTCCAGCCATGTCCTAATGTGTAGAACCACAACTGCCTCGAAAATCCTGCACTGTCGCTCACAAAGGTGTTATCTCGGGTCCGAAGTGCCGTCATGCACAAGCTTAATATAGAGACTGCAGTTACGCGTAAGACCTGAGGTGGCAGTAGTGAGTATAAAATGACCAACTTGCATCTAGTCCCTTTATTTCAAGAATCGTTTCAAGAATACTTTTTTCTAGATTACTGTAACAATCCAGAGTTTGTGGGGCTCCCCTGTCCCTCTGCTGTGGGGGCCCCAGTCCCTCAGCTGCCTGTGTCAGCTCCGCCTCTGCTCTGTCTGAGCTACAGCTTCGCGCTGAGGAGAACACACAGGTTCTGGACAACACTAAAGCTAAACCTTTTGAAACTGGACACATATATTACGTTACCGGTTCCTGCAGTGAGTACCTTTATTAGGGTGAGATACTGCAGGGAAAAGGGAAACATTGGACTTTTGGACTCTTGCATGTTTTCAAATATCAAATCAAATCAATCAAATCAAACTTTATTTATAAAGCGCATTTCATACAAAATGTAACACAAAGTGCTTTACAGTGCTTAAAAATCATTAAAATCGTCCCCACCAGTAAATATACATAAAAACTACAACCCCACCACCCCACCCGCACACACAGACACACAGACACATATACATACAGACAGCCAGCAGTTAAAAAGTCTTAAATAAAAATGGACATAGAGTTGAGTATGTAAGGCTGAGTACAGATAGAAACATCATCCAAGGAGCCGTCTGCACCAGGAGCAGCCCATCGGCCACAGCCACAGAGCGCCAACTCAGGGGGCCCGGAGGAGGTGCAGGAGAGACGTCCTATCTCCATCCAGGCACCCCCAGGAGAGCGCCCGCATAGCCGCAGCTAACCAGCACTCCTGGGGCAGAGGGCTCCCTCAGAGGAACCACTAGGAGAACATAAAAAATAAATAAATAAATAAAATAACTAAAAAATAGATAAATAAATACAATAAAAAATATAAATATATATATATATATACACACACATAAAAAAAAAATAATATTTAATAAGAGATACATTAAAAAACAGCTAAAACTGTGCGTGAAATAGCACAGGATAAAAGAGGGAAAATAAAGAAATAATAGAACTAAAACCGGTAAATAAGGTTAATATAAGTAAATATTAGTTAAAAGCTAAACTAAACAGGTGGGTCTTGAGCCTGCTCTTAAAAACATGAACGTTCTCTGTGGTCCTGAGCTCCTCCTCAGGTCGTTCCAGAGGCGAGGGCCATAATATTGGAAAGACGCCTCGCCGTGAGTCTTTCTGTTGACTTTAGGAATAACTAGGAGACCCCTGCCAGAGGAGCGAAGGGACCGCGAAGGCTCATAAGGTAAAATCAGTTCTGAAAGATAAGAAGGACCAAGACCATTAAGACATTTAAAAACCATTAAAAGAACTTTAAAATGGATCCTGAAACACACGGGGGGCCAATGCAGCGACTCTAAAACCGGTGTAATGTGGTCCCGCCTCCTGGTCTTCGTCAGGACACGAGCTGCTGAATTTTGTAAAAGTTGTAAACCTGAGATGCTCTTTTTGGGAAGACCAGAAAGCAGGGCATTACAGTAGTCAATACGACTGGTGATAAAAGCATGCATTAGCGTCTCCGTGTTGGCCCGAGAGAGAATGGGGCGGACTCTGGCTATGTTCTTTAGATGGTAAAAACTTATCTTTGTGATATTCTTAATGTGTGGAATTAAAGTCAGCTCAGAGTCAAAAATCACACCCAGGTTCTTCACCTGTGAGGAAGGATTGAAAGACAATGACTGTAGTTTGGGTAAAAGTTTCTCTCTCTGGGCCTTAGGACCGATGACTAAAACCTCAGTTTTGTCCTGGTTAAGCTGGAGAAAGTTTTCTGCCATCCAGGATTTAATATCTAAAATGCAGTTAAAAAGTGCATCCATTGGCCTGGTGTCATCAGGAGACATGGAGATGTACAACTGTGTATCATCAGCGTAACTATGAAAGTTGACTCCATGTCTACTGATGACATCACCAAGAGGGAGCATATACAGGTTAAAAAGCACTGGGCCTAAAATCGAACCCTGGGGCACACCACATGTAATATTATGGACCTTGGAGGAGCAGGTATCCACACTTACCATGAATGTCCTGTCTGTGAGGTAGGACGTAAACCATTTGTGGACAGCACCAGAGAGGCCGATGTGTTTTAAACGAGTTAAAAGAATAGTATGGTCGACTGTATCAAAGGCAGCGCTCAGATCCAGTAGAACCAACACTGTGACCTTCTGTGAGTCATAATTTAATCTAAAATCGTTTAAAATCTTTAAAAGGGCTGTCTCGGTGCTGTGGTTTACCCTAAAGCCAGACTGAAATTTCTCAAGGACGTTATGTGCATTTATAAAGTCGCTAAGTTGGGTAAAAACAAGTTTTTCTAAGATTTTGCTTAAAAATGGTAAGTTGGATACCGGTCTAAAGTTGTTAAAATCATTACGGTCCAAATTGCTCTTCTTCAGCAGGGGCCTCACCACCGCCCCCTTAAAGGCAGCAGGGAAGACCCCCGTCTGAAGGGAGCAATTCATCATGTTTAAAAGCTCGTCTCTAAGAGATCCATAAAACGTTTTAAAAAACGGGGTTGGGACCGGGTCTAAAGGACATGTGGTGGGCCTCACTGAGGAGAAAACTTTATCAAGCATCTCAGCATTAACCTGGACAAAACTGTGCAGTGTTTCCTCTGGAACAAGTAGACAACCAGATGTATTTAAAACCGTGTTATTTTGAGTAGATAAAATATTACATCTGATCGTGTCCATCTTTCCCCTGGTCTGCAAACGCCTCACAAAGGGAGTCACTTGAACTAAAGTTGGTCTTGTTAAAATCAGGATTGATCAGATGTTCTATTGTAGAGAAGAGTACCTTGGGATTGTTTTTATTATTGTTGATCATTTTTGAGAAGTAGTTGTTTCTTGTGTTTCTTACTGTGTTATTGTAAGTTGTTTGTTGTTCACGGAAGATTTGGTAGTTTATGGTAATTTTGTGTTTTCTCCATTTTCTCTCTGCCACCCTGCATTGTCTTTTGAGTTGTTTGATTTCCTCATTCCTCCATGGAGGAATTGGTTTTGTAGGGAGTTTTTTGAATTTTAAAGGAGCAATAGAATCAAGCGCTGACTTGAGTTTGCTGTTAAAATTTTCAATAATAAAATCACAGGGGGCAGGTAGAACAATAGGAGAATATTTCTCTAAAACATCAATAAAATTTGCAGCCACTTCAGGGGTGAGATGACGTTTCCTCACAGCTCTTACCGAGGTCTCCCGCTGGGTAAAACTGGTGATATTAAAAAACACACAGTAATGGTCAGAGACGGCCAAGTCAATGACAGAAGACACAGCTGTGGACAGGCCATACGTGAGGACCAGGTCCAGACTGTGTCCTCTGTCGTGAGTTGGCTGTGTGACGTGTTGGGTAAAATCCATATAATTAAGAACATTTAAAAAATCCCTAGCAACAGGGTCTAAAAGATTATCTATGTGTAGATTAAAATCACCAGTTAAAAGAATCATATTAAAAGAGCTATGTAAAAGTGATAAAAACTCCTTATTCCTTAACAAAAAGAGGGCATTTTTTGGGGGGTCTGTAAATAGTGACACATAAAATGGGGGGGTTACTAAAAACAACTGCATGGTGCTCAAAAGTGGGGAATGGATCAAATAAAATAGGTTTGGTGGAAAGAGTGTTTGTACATATGGAAGCAGTGCCACCTCCCCTTTTCCCATTCCTTATTGAAAAGGTGCTGCTAAAATTAGGTGGGGGGGCCTCAGCAAGAACCGCGGTCGCATCTGTACCCAGCCAGGTTTCAGTTAGGAACAAACAGTCAAGATTATAATCTAAAATCAGGTCATTCACAATAAAAGACTTGTTCTGCAGAGAGCGGACATTTAAAAGAGCCATGTTTATTGTGGTTTGAGATGGATTAACTGTGGACTGTGGGGGGGCTTTGGGGAGGGGTTTTAAAACGTTAATATGGACAGGATAATTCCATGGAGGGTTGTGTTGTGTCCGCTCTCTGCTAGTGATGACAGGGATGGTTTGTGAGGGGGGCGTGGAAACGATAGGAGGGGGTGTGGGGACGGAAGCCGCACCTGCGCGTGATTGACGGAAGGCAAACCGTCAATCACGCGCAGGTGCGGAGTGGACTGCCAGGGTCATGTTCTTTGTGAGCAGACGGCTGCCCCTCAGGTTCAGATGTAAGCCGTCGACTCGGAAATGAGAGGGTCGGTCCATAAAAAGGCTAAAATTATCAATAAAAGAGGTTAGAGGTCTACATACGGATTTAAGCCAGCAGTTCAGATGGAAGGTCCTGCTAAAATGTTCATCGCCACGATTCAGCGTGGGGAGGGGGCCCGAGATGAACACAGACACACCCCATGGTCTCAGAACGCTGAGGAGTTCTTTAAAATCCAGTTTTGTACGCTCCGATTGTCTTTTCGATACGTCATTTGTACCCACGTGGACGATCACTCTGGACGGATGGGGGCATGGACTGGAGAATGCCTGGGAGTTTTTGTGTTATCCTGGAAACTGTAGCACCTGGGAAGCAGTGGGTTGCGGCGTTATAAAAACGGACGTTTCTGATAATGGAGTCTCCTATTATGAGTGTTGTGGTGGGGAATAGTGGCTTTGGCTGGTGGGCGGACTCGGAAACATCGCCATGTGGAGAGGACGGAGGAGAGACCAGGGCCGCGGGCTGACCGATGGGTTCAAGTCCCGCCCCGACAGGAGTGGATCCTGGCTGCTGTTGTTGCGCGCCCTCGTCCGGGATCACCGGCTGCACCGCGGGTTGTTGTGTCCGTGGCTCCGCCGGAGAGGACCGCGGGGATACCTCTCGCGACGCGGAATGTTGTGGCCGTGACGCGAGAGCTGACCGCGGGGGGGCCACCGGCGGTGTCGCGGCTTGATGAGACCGCGACACCGTCAGCAGCTGCGAGGGCGCGTGCAGCGTCGGGGACAGCGACAAGACCGGAGCCATACCCGAGGATCCACTGGATCGTCTCCGGACCGCCTCTTTTAGGATATTACGCCTGGCCGATGTTTTTTCCCCCTGTTTGTGAGGCTGGGCCGAGCGGGGATCCGCGCCACCCCCTTGGAGAGCCGGGAAATCCATCGCCGGGTCCAGATTGGGGAGCGCCGTTGCCGGAACAGCTGGAGTAGGTGAGTCCTCCGCCAATACAGAGAAGCGGTTCGTGAGGCTCAAACAGGTAGATCCAAGTGTTTTTGTTCTGTGCACGGTTTGCGGGTGGGGAGTTGAGCTAGAGGGTGAGGGACAGGTAACCGGGTCTCCGAGCACTGTCTCTTGGAGGGCAGCAGTCAGAGAGGAAATATGCAGTGATTGTCGATGGGATATTTCCATGAGGTCAGTAACAAGCACTTCTTTCTTTTTAATGTCCTCGGTCAATCGCTTTATGTCCAGTCTTAGACGGTGAAGCTCTTGCTCGGTGCGGCTAGCCATGAAACCAGTTAGCAAGCTGGCCAAAAAGCCAGTCCAGTCAGTGATCAGTGTTATTGATATTGCACAAACTCCAGATACAGCGACACTTTGTTGTCTACCTCTAGGTCCCGCAAAAAAGGGATTTTGTCGTTGGTGAAATGATGGGTGAAATAAAAGTGGTCGACATTGCTGCTTTAAGCGACAAAATCTAAATAATGGACTGACCCACCTTTTGATTTTGTTTGAATAATAGTTACTAGGAATTTTTTACAGTGGGGATTTTGGATCCTGTTAAAAATATCACATTTTGCTTTGTCTTTTGAGGTTCAAAGCTGAATAAATCAGATTATGAATTAGACACTAAAAAATCCCTCTTGTTAACTTCAAGACTGTAAAGTTTGGAGTCTGTAGCGACTAAAGTTGCATGAGTGGAGCAAAAATCTAACCAGCCCTAAAGTTTTATAACGTATTGCACATGCACGAGAACATGGCTGCCAGAAAAGGAAATGACCATATTTGGATCACAGCGCCGCCATCTCGGGGAGCTTTCAGGACATGTGGATGTAACATATGTTTATATTTGTGAATGGATGAGGGAAAGCCGCTTTGTGAAGCAATGTTGTAGCTATTACCCGCCCCGTGGCCAAATTTCATAAAATGAGCATCGTGAGGCGTAGGTTTCGACTTTTTTAATTCTCTGACATGAAAACTAAGATGCTAAGAGAGAAAACTAGCAAAAACCTCCACCTGCCGTGTCTCGCTTTCATAGAACGATATTGTCTGCTAAGGGACGTGTTTTTGTCCAGCCTCGCATTCCCACCACTCCTGGCCAGCTTCCCCGTGACTTAAACTCGACAAACCAGTTCCCGACAGTCTGCGCGTGTGTCGGGAGGATTACAACTCAGTGCATTGTCAAATCAGATTCATTATGTGCGCCTGCATTCATTTGTCTACATTGTGTGCTTCATTAAGACAGCACTGCGCTAAGCCTTAATTAGAGCGATGTTAATTGCAGTGATTATGCGCCTTCTCACGAGGCGCCGTGGACGGGCAGAGGAGCGGAGCCGGCGCTAACCCTTCCCGCCGCAGACGGAGCGTGCGCGGACCCGAGCGTGTGGACATGCTCCTCGGTGTGATTTTCCCAACCTCATTAGGAACCCCACTGATTGCTCAAGTAGCCCATTCTTCCATCAAAAGGCCGTAATGTCATTTGTTGGAGACCATGCACGGCGCGCCAATAACTAACGCTGTGATATTATGAGACAGGATCACAGAGTGGACCGCGAGACCAGTCCTATGAGCCATTCAAACTTTACTTTCATTTATTGATTTATTCACAAGGACAGCGCATATTAACATAACAGCTCAACTGTAAAATATGCCAGAGTTAGCCACAAGGCTGGTTTCCATCTGTAGTCCGAGGCCAGATAGTAGGAGGCCCCCCGGAAATAGGTAAAACAAGTTGATTATCACATGGCAAAATACAATAAACATTACATTTGCTGCAGCAGCCGGAATAAGAAACCAAATCAAACATGCAACAAAGAGTTCATGCACGACAGAGCTAAAGTGGGAATGCAGCTGGAGGCAACAGGACATAAAGCACAAGCAGCACTTCATGAAACAACTAGAATCAATATTAAAAGACACAGTCAGTAACATTCGTCAGTTATAATAAAGGCTTAAAAAGTAGAGTAAACATTCAATGCAGAAGTATTGAGATTAGAAAAGAAGAACATGCAAGACGACTCAAGAAAGCAGAGGTTGAAGTTCAGTGAGGGCATGTTTGAAGCTAAGGAGCCAGCTTGGGAGCTTCTAACTTCACCCCAGTTTGGAGCGATACCTTTGCTGGGAGAGGCTAAATGCTAACAACGTTAGCACTAAGACCAGACAGGTACACATCACTTCGTCTAAGCTAAGGTAAGAACATCTCAGTATGTAAAAACGGTGGCCTATTCCATAAAGCAGCTCCAACACGCTTTGTGCTGGCAGCAGCAGGTCAAATGTATTGCTTTTTAAGGGAAGACACTAGTCTCTTAACATATAAACTAGGAAACAACAACAAAATAAAATGGGAAGATTGTAAGAATAGTTGGGAAGATGGATGGAGCCAAATACAGAGACATTTTGGAGGAAAACCTGCTGGAGTCGGCAAGAGAATTGAGGCTGTGGCGGAGATTCACCTTCCAGCAGGACAATGACCCTAAACACAAACATCTACAATGGAATGGTTTAAAAACAAACATATTAATGTGTTAGAATGGCCCAGTCAAAGTCCTGACCTAAATCCTATTGAACATCTGTGGAAAGACCTGAAAACTGCTGTTCACAAACGCTCTCCTTCTAATGTGACAGAGCTTGAGTTGTTTTGTAAAGAGGAATGGGCTAAAATGTCAGTCTCTACATGTGCAAACCTTGTAGAGTCAAACCCCAGAAGACTTGCTGCTGTTATTGCAGCAAAAGGGGGTTCCACAAAGTATTAAGTCATGCTGTATGAATACTTGTGCACGCCCCACTTTTAGGTTTTCTATTTTTTTTAAAATAACAGAATCATGTATCATTTTGCTTTCACTTCACAGTTGTCTGTTATTTGTGTGTGAACTCTCAGTAAAAAAATCAAATTAAAATCTTCATATTTATGGTTGTAAATATGACATAATGTGCAAAAGTTCAAGGTGTACTTTCGAGAGGCACTGCAATTGTCAATTTCTGCCAAAACTGCAGCTGAATGAGTTTGAGCAGAACTTTTGGATTTTCAACAAACTTCTGCAATAATAACAGCAGAGCCCATCAGTGATGTACAAGGAAATGTTTCAAACTGTTTCTCTCAAGCAGGTAGCAGGTACTTTAGCCAGTATAGTAGAAGTTATTATTTGGCTAAATCAGAAGTCTAGGTTACGACTCTTGGAGAGATGGGACAGACACCAAGAACTGCTTTTAAATGGTACTACATTTAAATATTTACAGTGCAAATAAACAAATAGACATTTGGACAAAACACATGAATAAGAATGGCCATTCACAAAGAAAATGCAACAAGAAAACTTCACAAACAATAGTTGTTTAGTTCCTTATTAAATAATTCGTACACATTCAGATCGAGATGAAACTGTTCAGTTGGAAGGTCATATGTGACAGTCAAGATCATACGGCCAGTACGGAAATGGATTTTGGATATGACAGCTTGTAGTGAGAATTCTGTTTATAGATCCTGGTGTATATGAGGTAGCACAAAAGGGCCGCAGAATAGTGAGGAACAGCTCGCCATCCAAGTCTTGGGGACCGGAATCATTGTGCACATAATAAAGTGAATCTATCAACCATCAATAATAACATTACATTAATAATACTGCTTGCATTATTCATACTTAATACTTAACGATATAATAGAAATGCTTAAGTTACCAAAGGAGTGAACTAATGTTGTACGACAGGTGTAACTGCGCACCAGCGGCAGTATTCATTCATTGTCTTTACAATAGCATAAAATGTTCAGATGGGCCACAACACTTAAGTCACCATATACGCATACGTTAGATGAGGACTCGACATAAAGATCATTTAAATTCGCTCAGAGATATTGGAGAAAAACGAGGTTAAAAATGTCTGCTACCCACCCTATAAGAAATAAATGATGCGGCTAGTAGCTACCAGAGGTGGGAGTACGTCAAGTCTCGAGTTACGTCCAAGTCGTGAAGGTCCAAGACCCAAGCAAGTCCAAGTCAATTGATCATGGGGTCAAGTCAAGTCTTTCTTTAGCCGGCAAGTGACGAGTGACGAGTGAATGAAATAAAATTTCTTGGAGTACTTTTATCAAATAAGCTTAGCTGGAAGCCCCATATAAACTACATCAAGGCAAAGCTATGTAAATCTCTTGCAATCATATCTAAAGTTAAAGGACTCTTAATTTAAAAATATATATATATTTTATACTGTTCCCTGGTTCTCCCGTACATGACCTATGGCCTAGAAGTTTGGGGAAACACTTACAAAACCAATCTTAATCCAATAAGTATCATTCAAAAAAGAGTGATCCGCATTGTAAATAAAGTGGCTTACAGGGCACATACAAATGAGTTTTTCATTAAACTAAAAGCACTCAAATTGAAGGATTTGGTTGAGTTTAAAACAGCACAATTTCTGTATAACATAAGCTATAACAAGTTACCTGTGCATATCCAGGGATTGTTCCAAAAACGAGACTGCGTTTATAATTTCCGAAAGGAAGAAATGTTTCAAAAAACATATGTGAGAACGAATGCAAAGCAGCTTTGTATTTCTTTTGTTGGATTAATGTGTGGAGTGAGTTGGACCAAGAGCTAAAAGACTGTAAAACACTCATTCAATTTAAAATTATTTTGAAGAAATTATAAAAAAATACATTGAGAATGGATGCTAAGGATGCAAAATTAAGATGATTTTTTCTTTGTTCTTTGTGACGATCTAACAGAAAAATGGTATAACTGAATGCATAAGACATTGGCAGCTTTTACTGTTTGTTGTGTAAATACACTGGGAGGCGCAATAAGCTTTAGCTTCTGCCTATTCCATTTCAGACTTTATGTTTTTTTTACGTCGTCACCCGTTAAATATTTAAATGTCTGAATAAAAAAAAAATCTGAATCTGAATCTGAAGTCACCTCAAGTCGCAAACGTCAGCGTTAAGCCTAATTCTTCTTTTGAAAATGTTTAATCTACTTGAAAATATAAAGTGCTTTCTCAAGATTTAGCGATTTTAATAATCAAATCGCTACAAAATTTAAATTATATATATTTTACATGCTCCAGTCTATGTACAAAATTACTGGGACAGCGTTTTAAGGAAGAAGCAAGATTTCTGTCATTAATCCAGCTCTTAGTCGAGAAGCAGTAAAAGCTAATTACCATATGTAAACATAAATGCGCCGCTTTCACGCAATGAATCCTGTTTTTTCAACAGTTTCACTCAAAAAAATAATAACTATAAAGTCACAGCAAGTCACTGAGAGTCATGGGCCTCAAGTCCAAGTTAAGTCTCAAGTCCCAAACAGCAAGTCCCAAACAGCAAGTCCCAAGTCGAGTCAAGTCTTTTTGGAGCTTCCGGTAGCTACTGTTAGCAAACAATTTGACTTACGATACGATACGATATACGATACGATACGATATACTTTTTTAATCCCGAAGGAAATTCAGTTCATCAGCTGCACAAACAAGTCACACATAAAAACATTGGATTAAAAAGAAACTAGAAAGAATTCAATAAATAGGACAGTGCAGAGAATAAATATAAAAGTACTGTAAAGCCATCATTCCCATTTAGCCCCTCCCGCCCACGGATTTGTTATATAGCCTGATCGCTCTGGGCAAGAAAGATTTCCTGAGCCTGTCCTTTGAGCAGTAGAGCGAGAGCAGCCTCTCACTGAAGGAGCTCTTCTGCCTCATCACCAGCTCATGCAGGGGGTGGTCGCTGTTGTCTATTACAGAGAGCAGCTTCTCCAGGGTTCTCTTCTCCAAGATTGACACTACAGAGTCCTGATCAGCCCCAGTCACGGAGGAGGCCTTTCTAATTAGTCTGTCCAGTCTCTGAGTGTCCCTCTGCCTAATGTTTCCCCCCCAACACACAACACCATAAAAAAGAGCACTTGCTACTACTGCCTGGTAGAACAGTTGGAGCACTTTCTTACAGATTTTAAAAGAGGCAAGCCTCCTCAGAAAGTAGAGTCTGCACTGCATTTTCTTGTAGAGCTGGTCAGTGTTCACTGACCAGTCCAGCTTCTCATCCACCTGCAGCCCAAGATATTTATAGGAGGTAACCACCTCGATCTCCTCGCCATCGATGGTCACAGGCTGAGGAGATGGGCGGCACCTCCTAAAGTCCAACTCTGCTTAATATCTCAACATCTACACACTCTTTTGTCGCCACTCGGCCCTGATGGTCGGCACCTAGAAGTTAACAAGTAGTTGCATAAAGTTGGATAGTTGTTTTAGCGATCTAAAGGCAAACGAGAACTTTTTTTGATACCGGCCTCGAACTCCCTGAGGCTTAGCCGCCGCACCTGTCGGCCATATTGCAAAGCTGGATAATGTAGAGCGCGACAGGCTGCAGCGGGTCACGTGACGCTCGCGAGATTAAAAATGGGCAGGTAATGCATGGGATGAGATGGGAGGAAATATTGCGTATTTCTCACGCCCACTGTTTCAGAACCACTGCTCTTTATTATTTTATGTTCTTTTCGCCTTCGCTCTGCGTTTACCTCTGTCGGTGTAGTTGTCGTGTGAAATCCCCAGCATGAGGTGGTAAAGAGGATCCGGAGGCTAACGTGCGGCCCGCCTCATCACATGCGTCTCTACTGAACCTCCATGATCACTGATCGGAGAGGGGGTCGAGTTCCCACGAAGAAGAGCTGTCCGTTTATTAATCGGCCGCTGGGCTATAATTAGCGACTGTTTAGTTGATGGAAGCAGGAGTGACACGGGTCAAGGCCCGCACGGAGGTCAGGTTTTACCTCAGCAGGGAAACGCGTCATTTTAATTGACAGGCTGCATGTACGGGGGGGAGTCGTGTTTATTTCTTACTCGGTTTGATGAATTACGCAGATCAAAAATATTAGCCCAGACAGGGTCAGACCGGGAATGTCTCCCAGGGGACGATGAGCAGAATCAATCGGTAAAGTCAAAATAATAGATTTTGGTTCACTGATAAAAAAAAGGGAGGTTTGAACCAGAGGAAATGTGGAATCTTTTAGGTGAGACACTAGGTGAAAAAATACAAGAGAAATCAAGAAACTATTGCTGTACATTACTGATATGAATATCAACCAAACTAAACCAGATCCAAAATCCCCTCTGAAAAAGTCTTTATAACTAATATACAGTGAGAACACTTCATAAAAAGACACATACGCATTTTTCTCACTGTCAGACATGAAACCAGGACTTACTTAAACTTTTTTTTTTTAGGTTAATTAGATTTTTTTTTATATATATTTCTATTTGTCAAATTCCAGAAGAATGAGAGATAGAATTTTATACACAATGTTTTGACAAACCGAAAGTTTACATACACTAAGATTACTATACCTTCCTTGGAAGCACAAGTCTGGCTCATCCTTGGGTGTAATTTCAAGACACTTGAAGGTCCAGGTTCATTGGGTAAAACAATGATGGAAATGACCAATCATCAAACAGATCAGAAAGAAGGCGGGTTCTGTGTCCCAGAGAGGAACGTGCTGTGTCTGAAATGTGAAGATCAACCCAAGAACAAATGCAAACGACCTGGTGAAGAGTTTGTCATCATCCAGAGTAAAACAAGTACTGTACCAACATTGGCTGAGAGGGTACTCTGCCAGGAAGAAGCTCTTACTCCAAAGGAAACATGAACAAAATAAAATAAAATAAATGTTTTTATTGCAAATAAAAAAAGGATAAAGACTTGAATTTTTTTAGACGTATCCTGTGGTCTGAAATGTGGCCGTAATGACCATAAGGGCTGAACGGTAAATCGCACTTGCAATTTTATCACGATATTACACAACACGATGCAGCTGATGGCCGCAGCCCATAGAAGTGAATGTAGTGGCGAGAGACGCCACCGACGCGCTCCACATCGTCGATGTACTGTGACTGTTTATTATGCAGCCACTGCGAAGGACTATTGCTTTTTCTTCCATTAGCATTGCGTTAGCTTCAGCGCTAATCCCTCTCATGCACTGATCACAGAAACTCTCCTCACACGTCCGGGTCTCCACAGAGATGAAGGTGAGCCGTGCTGCTTGTTAAGAGTAAAGAGTCCTTTGCGACTCACTTTTGGAGGCCTATGGTTGGGAATGTTTTAGATAAAGATAAGAACTTATCTCACAACCACTGACAAATACACAAGAGCAAATAACAAGAAATTATTTGGGCTATTTACACACACACACACAAATATCTGTATACATTTATTGTAAATGGTTATGTGGACTATTTTGAATTATATTCCATATGATTATAAAGGACTTAAGAGTAAGTAAAACTTTATTAAGTCAGTTATAAATATTTAATTGTATTGCAACAAAAAGTTATTAGCGGAAAATCGCAATAAAATCTAAATCGCAATATTGATTTTTGGCAAAATCGTTCAGCCCTAATGACCATCGTCACGTTTGGATGAAAAAGCCTGAGAACTCCATCCCAACTGTGAAATACGGAGGCAATCATCATGCTGTGGGGTTGTTTTGCTGCAAGAGGGACTGGTGCACTTCACAAAATAGATGACATCATGAAGAAAGAACACTCTGTGGAAATATTGGAGCAACATCTCAAGACATCAGCCAGGAAGTTAAAGCTTGGGCGCACATGGGTCTTCCAAATGGACAATGACCCAAAGCATATGGCCAATACTGGTTACAAAGTGGCTTAAGGAAAACAAAGTCAATGTTTTGAAGTGGTCATCAAAAAGTCCTAATCTCAATCCAGTGAATGGGCAGAGCTGAAAAGGCATAGGCACGCAAGGTGGCCTACAAAATGTGTCTCAGTTATACGAGTTCTGTTTGGAGGAATGGACCAAAACTCCTGCCAACTATTGTGAGAAGCTTGTGGAAGGAAATCCAAAACTCAAAATATACAGTTTAAAGGCAATGCTACCAAATATTAATGAAATGTATGTAAACCTTTGGAAAATTCTATTTCTCATTCTTCTGGCATTTGACAAATAATCAATTAAATTCTCTTGCTGACTCCAGCAGGTTTTCCTCCAACATGTCTCTGTATTTGGCTCCATCCATCTTCCCAACTATTCTTACAATCTTCCCAGTCCCCGCTGAGGAAAAGCAGCCCCATAGCATGATGCTCCCCCCACCATATTTGACACTGGGGATGGTGCACTCAGGACGATGAGCAGTGGTAGGTTTGCTCCATACAGAACGTTTGTCTCATCTGACCAAAGCACCTTCTTCCACATGGTAGCTGTGTCCTCCATATGACTTCTAGCAAACTTCAAACGGGATTTCTTATGGCCTCCTTTCAATAATGGCTTTCTTCTGCCACTCGTCCATGAAGGCCAGATTTGTGTAGAGTACGACTTATAGTTGTCCCATGTCCAGATTCCCCCAGCTCAGCGGCAGGACGTCCCAGCTCCTCCAGAGTTATCTTGGGGAACTTGGTTGCATTTCTGACCAGTGCTCTCCTTGTTCGGTCTGTTAGTTTAGGTGGACGGCCGTGTCTTGGTAAGTTCGCAGTGGTGCTATACTCTTTCCATTTCCGAATGATGGATTGAACAGTGCTCCGTGAGATGTTCAAATCTTGGGAAATCTTTGTATAACGTAACGCTGCTTTAAACCTCTCCACAGCTTTATCCCTGACCTCTCTGGTGAGCTCCTTGGCCTTCATGATGTTGTTTAGTGACCAATACACTCTGACCATAGCTCTGAGGCCCTCACAGAACAGCTGGAATTATACTGAGAGTAGATTACACACAGGTGGCCTCTATTTAATGGTTAGGGCGAGGTGTGAACTTTCTGCAGTCATTAGGAATGTTATAAAGGCAATTTAATGCACTCAGAAAATGCTGTATGAATACTTATGCACGCCCCACTTTTCACTTTTCTATATTTTGTAAAAATAACATAATCATGTATCATTTGGCTTCTAAAAATTCTAAATAAAATCTTTATGTTTAGGGTTGTAAACATGACAAAATGTGCAAAAGTTCAAGGTGTATTAGTACTTTCACAGGGCACTGTATATATATATATATATATATATATATATATATATATATATACATACATCAGTATATACATCGGTTACTACCTTTTATATATATATAAAAGGTAGAAAATAAAGGTAGAAAAGCGCTTTATAACTTGGGTCCATTTACCAAAACACTGAAACAAAAAATCAATGTAATGTCTAAGCAAATGTAGAGTCTCGGCAAACATAATGTCCAAACAGATGTAATGTCTAAATAAGCAGCAGCAGATGTTAAAGTTTAGTAATGTAGTAATTAATTTTCACCTAGACTACCTCGACACTTGCCTTATCTCCAGGGGATGTCTCGGCGACATCTCCGTGACCAGCGGCAACTGGAGTCTCCAGGTGGGTGAGATGGGCCCTTTAATCATCGCGGATGTGTCTGTAGAAATCGCATACTTTCCCCATAAGGGCTTTTTAACGGCTCGTTTCAATCCGCCGCCGCCCGCGTCGAGAGCGTTTTTTTTTTATTATTTATTCCGTCCCACAATGTGACAGCTGCAGTCCGCCGGCGCGAGCTGGCTGCCGGCGCACTTATGTCTGAGTGATTGCTCTCCGGAGGACCTTCATCCACGGCAAACATCAGCATCGGCTCGCATCAGATCCGCCGCCGGGCCTTTCATGGCGGCCGCCTTTTATCTGTCACACGATATTGACCCACAGCCATCACTCGCGGAGGAGCACGTTCTGTTTGCCCAGGCGCCTCGTCCCGCCGCGGCCGCCGGAATTAGCCTCTTGTATTTCTCTCCCACTCACCTTGAGCCCGCCGTGTCGCGATAAGAGCGGCCCCCGGGGGATCGCAGCTACAGATACGAGCAAATGGCCTCTCCGTCTTCTTCAAAATCCCACGGTGATTGTTGGCGAGAGGTCGGGCCGGCTCGGCTCCGAAAAGGTCAGTCCGCAAAAAAAAACCGCGCCGCCGCAATGCTAAAGAGCCGGCCCGGCGCCGATCGCGGGCAAACAAGCAGATTAGCCGCGTTACTGGCCGAGCCACGTCTGTCACATGGCTCGGGCGTGAGGAGCGGCGTTTACGTAAACGGCCACGCAAAAAAAGACAAAGGGTGCGGCCCGGCGTGGACGTGCGGGAAATGGCCCCCATGTATCTACATCAGTTATTAGCCACCTCATTATGTGGCCGGCCGCGGTAATCAATCACAGGCTAAATTGGATTTGGATTGGATTCCTGTGTGCGCCGCAGAACGTCCCAAAAAGCCGTGAGGTTTGACTTTGCCTGTGACATTCCCAGTCGGCCCGGGCAGAAATGAGTGGCAAGCCGCGGGCCCACGAGAGGAGGCGCGGGTAATGGGCTTTACAAGGCTGCAGAGATAGCGAGGGATTTATTCTTTTTTATTTGGGAGGGGGGGGGGGGGGGGTATGAATCGCTGCCGTCACATGTTGGCACCGGCACAAGGGAGTTTTTCTTCCCTTACCTTGAGGAGATTAATGAAGCAGCCGTACTTACAACAGCTACAGAGGAGCGCGTGATTACGGCCGGGCTGTGAAATGCCTCTAATGAGACTGAACAAACAGCTCGGTGAAGGAGGCTCCATCGATTTTTGGGTTTTTCTCCTAATAAGAGCCGTAACGTTTTAATGATGGGGGGGAGGCGTGCGGGAGGTTTTTATGAAACGCGCTCGTCGGCAATCAAACACGGCGACGTAAACCCTAACCCCGGAGCCGCAATTAGGTTCGTTTTCGACTGCGGCGAGTCGTGAGTGCGATCAGACTGCGCCGGGGAAAACGGTATTCCCTGATTCAGGGCAGAGAAGACGGCGGCTCGGGGGGAGAGATCGTCGCCCTGTAGCCAGACGGTTGGCGGCGTGAATTCGCCATGATCGCGTTTTGTAAAAGGACTGCGGCATACCTTGTGTTTTGGGCGCCATGTCTTAAGTCCGACATCTCTAACCCAGTTGTGTTGTGGGTTGGAGAGCCCTATAGTGTGGGAGGAAAGTGTATGTGAACGCTTTGGAAGTTCTCACATTTCTGCCTAACCTGGTCATAAAATGTGGTCTGATCTTCATCAAAATCATAAGAATGATTAAACAGTGTCTGCTTAAACCAATACCACCCAAACATTTACATTTGATCATATTTTTATTGGCCATAACGTGTAAACATTCACAGGACAGGGAGGAATAAGTAAGTACACCGCCTGAATCTCACTGAACTGCAGCAGTTTTGTAAAGAGGAATGTTCCAAGATTCATCCTGATCGTTGTGAGCGTCTAATCTGCAACTACGGGAAAGCAGTTATTGCTGCTAAAGAAGGATTAGCAGATATTTAATACATTGGACCTAACCTTAAGGTCAGTGGACTCTTGCCTGAACCTTATTTTATTTTTCAACCCCTACTCAGTGGAACTAATGGGCCGACCCCTGCGTTTTGTCGCCGCGTTGCTGACAAGTATAGATCGTAGTGACGGGATTGACGGCTCTTAAATGGGAGCCGATTTTTAGTATCCGTTCATTAAAACAGTCGTTCAAAAGACGGGATCCTTTTTATGAGCAAGGAGCTGAAGGAGAATCTGAAAACTTTTTAAATGTAGAGATATAAGTTTTTCGTCATTTAATGTTTTCATATGAAAATAAGGCATTACTTTCCGTGTCTGGTCACAATGTGAACAAACTTCGCTTCGTTACAGACAGATTTAAACTGCAGCCTAAGAATCTGATTAGTTAATTATACACTGACATATCTCTCACAGCAGAAATCTCAAAGTAATCATTGGCCGTTCTGAGCACCAGGGTTTGAAGAGGACATAGCCAAGACAAAGAATGGCTTTTGGAAATGACTTACTCCATGTCTGTATCCACCTGTATATTCACTAAGTGTAGTAGTGTTGCAGTATTACAATGATACTGCTGTAAGAGTCTGTGCCATGTGTCGGTCTGTGGAGATTGTGAAAGAGTGGTTCTGGGAGCATGAGATGGATTATCCAGTCCGTACCTTAACCCCATTGAGAATCTTTGGGAAGTGCTGGAGAAGGCTTTGCACAGCGGTCGCACTCTCCCATCATCCATACAAGCTCTTGGTGTAAAATGAATGTGACATTGGATATTTGGACACAGCAGAAGCTTCTTGAAACAATGACAGAAAATGTGTGCTGTAATCAAAGCTAAACGCGCTACAACCACATAGCGCGTGTGACTGTACGGATACAGAAGTCCAATACTTAATCTTCAATGAAGGTACTGGAGTCATCTTCTGTACTCAGTAGTTGAAGTCTCGAACGTTTCGCCTCTCATCCAAAAGGCTTCGTCAGCGACAAAAGTCCCACTCAGCCCGGAGCTTAGATAAAGACCACAAGGAGGAGTTAGGGTTGGCCTCCTCTCTAATCACAGCTACTCTCACCCGTGGGTAAACACCTTTGAAGTAGAGCGTCTCTAACAATCTGCTCACCTCAGTATTGGTCAGCCCTGTCCTATTCATAGATGATCACTGCCCATTATCTGTCCTATTCATGGCTGATCACTGCTAATTACCTGCCTATTGTTCTTTTGTTGGCTGAGGTGCCGTCTCCTTGGACTGGCAGTGCCCTGTCGGCTGTCTCAGAAGGAGATTGGAGTAAAGTGAAGAAAGATTAAATCTGAGCCCACCATTTCGGTTCATGGAGGGATTTTCTCTCCTGACAAACATAGCTTCTTTAACTCCTCTTTCAAACCAACGTTCTTCTTTAGCTTATGACCTCCCCGTCCTCAAAGGAGTGGTTGGAGGCTTTGAGGTGGAGGTGCACCGCCGACTGAGGGCCACTTGTGCTTTCTCTTCGGTGTTGATAAAGTCTCTTCTGTAAAATTTGTTCAGTTTCTCCAATATAATGTTGTTTGCATTCTTCTTCTTTGTATTGAATTGAATAAACCACATTGCTTTGTTTGTGGCTCGGAGTTTTGTCTTTGGGATGAACTCATGTTTGTCTCAGTGTGTTCACCGGTTTGTGGTTCACTGGAATCCTGTGCTGCCTAAAGATTCTCTGAAGTTTCTCTGAGACCCCGGCTACATACGGCACTACGACTCCCTTTCTTCTGGGCTCTGGAGTCTGTCTGTCTTGTTCTTTGGGTCTTCTTGCCCTTTGTGCTTTAGTGAAAGACCAGTTAGGATAGCCACAGTCTGAGAGGGCTCTCTGGACATGTTGCTCCTCTCTGGTCTTTCCTTCAGCACTGGTAGGCACCTCTTTAGCTCTATGTCTGAGCGTCATGATGATCAAATACTGGTCAGTATGAGTTGCCTTCCTGTAAACCTCCATTTCCCCTATGATAACTTTACAATCTAAAATGGCAAGTTGGTTCTCCTTTGTGTCATCCCGAGTCAATTTAATACTGGGGTCCACATTTTTACAATACTTAACGTCAAAATAATAGAACAATGCATCTGAAGTCACTCATCAAGCCGCAGGTGACTTGCCAAAGGAACGAGTCCCCAGAGGAACATTATTGTCAGTGTCAGCTGATTGTAGCGTCCAGACCTCCCCCACACGCCGCTGTGCTCCGTGGGAGACGCCTGAGTAATAGCTGGCTCTTACTCCTGACAGCAGAAAAGGTCACTCTCCTTCCCCATTCAGAAAGGGCTTTACATTTTGGAGCAGAGCACGAACAACACTTATTTTTTAAACATCGCCGCGCCGGTCATTAGTTTGGTGTCCGCCGGGACTCCCCACTGCAAAACTCCTCGCACTGAGACAATTTACGCAGCTACTTCAGCGATTTATCTGACGGCAAGTGAAATATGTGGCTCCGAAAGTGCCGAGGGTTGGACAGAGTTTGATGACTTCCCCCTTCGAAAGATAAATGTTTTTAAAATAAAGATTCAGGTTTAAGTGTTGGTTGTAAACATGACCTGCATTTCGGAACAAGTTTGGAGAAGTCTAAATGAGGGTGAGTGCGGGGCAGAGGGCCATTACATTCAGAGATTCAGGATCTTTTTTTCAGGGTTCCAGATCTGACCCTATTCCACATGTTTCCACAAGCGCCAACCTTTTTTTAAGGGGTCAGACCATGCTGCTGAGAAGGTGATTTGCTGTAAGCTTCGATCTCTCAAAGACCCGGGGCGTGTGGGTCGGATCACAGCTGACCCTCTCACCCTGGACCCTGGAGGTATCAGTCCAGATCTGCCATCAGACTCATGAACAAAAAAGCTCCTGATCACTGTGCCTCATGGACGTAATAACCTGTTCCATCCGTCTGCACTGCTCTATGTCACTACAGTATGTGGTCTGTCTACATCTACTGCTCACCCTTAATGCTATTTTGGGGTGGGCGCTTATAAGCCTTTGGCTTCGGCCCACTCCCTTTGAGCAGATTAACTTCTCAAACAAATAAATAAACTAAACTAAACTAAAGCATCTGTAAAATCCATTCACACTGTTGTTCTGTGTTAAACTGTATTTTGATCTTATTTGATCTTAATCTATTGTTATTCATACCCATATAGTTTTTATAGATTACTATTTATCTCTACCACAAGTTGTATGTTTTATGTTGCACGACTGAACCGAATAAAAATTCCTAGTCAGTGAACTTCTTCACTGACAATGTCAATAAAATCGATTCTGACACATATTATACACGTATTTATAGAAATCAAACTGAACGTGAAACATTACCCACCACCACACTAGGTCTGTACCTGCCGTACGCAGTCCGCACTTTTCAGAAACGCTGACACCGTGCATGACCACAGTCTGAACTCACTCACTCAAAGCCCAAAGCGAACCGCTTCCATCATTCTTTGTTGAAGGAAGAGTTGTTCAGACTCTGTCTGAGTTGGAATGCTCAAAGATCACGGTCAGGACAGTAAAGAGTTTCATCCTCTTTTGTAACACCAAACGTCCCAAAGTGTACTTCATTATCAATTCAAGAACAAAATGATATAATGACGCTGCTGTGAGTCATTATATATATATATAATGATATCAATGTATTAAGATTAGGGGGGGGGGGGGGATATTGATGTATTAAGATTTAGGCACCAGCCCGCTATCCTTAAGGTTAGCGGCTAGTGCAGGGTCAGAGTTAAGCTGATCGATGACATTTCACTCTCCTGACTTGTGATTGGTTGATGTACCAACTCACCGACTACAACAATAATTCGGACCTGGGGACCGTCAGCACGCACCCGAGCGCACAGTAGAGGTATAGGCTATCTCCTAAAATATGGAGCAGCTGAGGAGGAGATACAACTGTCCGACCAATCGAAGCTTTCATCTGTCCTGCTCTGTTGTTAGGCTGATCGTGTCTACAGTACCTACAGTAGCAGTTATCTTATTTTAATCCTCTGGAAAAATAGACCTACATGCTTGATGATAAGCAAGTTATGTTTTGGAAAACACCTCTACGTTCCTATTTACAATTACGACATAATGAGACCTGTCTGTTTTTTTGTCTTAGGTCGTTTTTCATGTTGGAGCGCCTTGTGGGCTGACCCGAGACCGCCCTAGTTTCATCTGTATTTACTGCAGCGTTAGCGCTCGCTCCAAACGCCGCACCATCAGCCTCATAACACTCAGCTGCTCACTAAACTTATTCCCATGACAACGGGCATCAACACGCTTCCCCGACGTTACGCGATGGTCATTTCTCTTGTGGTTAAATACAGTTAGACTGATCCGCAAAGAGAAGCACTTTAATGAAGAGGAGAGCTTTACTGGAAGGGGACACGGAGCAGAAGAGAGACATACCTTGATGATGTTTTGCCTCGTCAGAGCAGTAATCCAAACATCCTGTCGTGCAGCGCATGTTCATTAAAAGTAAATTACTTTCTTTGTGTTAAAAAAGGAATGAAAGCTCGAGGTGGGCTGACTCCACACCACACTCGCTCCGAGGAAGACACATGTTTCAGCCGGTCTCAGCTGGATTCACACTGACCCGAAAGCTTTAGATCGACCTTACAAGAGCCTGTGTGAAAACGACCCCAGTGTTCTGCGGGGGGTATTTTGTAGTATCACTTTTATTCGATTTTTGCAGCACAACATGGTGGGACTTAACATCTTGGCCCGGGACGAAGAAAACAGGATGATTTTTGAAATGTCACCATCTAAATCCTGAGACGTGCAGCTGCGTTGATTTACCTTTGCTTCACCTCACAAAAGACTCCAATCCTAATCTCCATTCCACAACAGAAACACTCAGAGCTCACTCACCAAAGCCAACTTCAGACAGACAAACCGCGTGGTTGTTCAGAAGAATGAGCCGAGCTTTGCGGCGATGGAACTAGGACTCGCAGACGAGGCTTCTGCATAGACAAGCGGTTCAATTACCCACTTTACTGACGCCTTTCAGAGGAGGAAAGGAACAACTAGGTGAGTAAACTAGTGGGAACAGCCAGTCCTGGGGAGGCACATCCGCACTCAATCCACATGCACAGATCAAAGCACAAAGACCACATGGGGAGAGGGTTCTTCTTTAAAGATTCATTTTGTTTGCCTCACGTTGGGACAAAACATACAACTTTCTGACTTCAAAAACATCTCGTTTCTTCAATATTCTTGGATGTTCCCATCTATGATGGCAATGTGAAAACATGAAAACAACAGTGGAGCCAAAATATCTTACCAAGAGTAAAGGTACTGTGAAATCATTTTGAAATTTATTATTTCAAACAAGCTTCATCAAAAAATATGAAAGCGCAAATGTCACACTTTAGATGTTTTTTTGGTTGTTGTTGTTTTTTTGGTTTTTTTACCATTAATGCATTAATTTGTCAAACTACTCTTTTATTGAACAATCTTTAGATCATTGTCCGTGACATTTCAATATTGGCATCTTAAAGAAGTGGCATTCTTTTGAATATGGTGGGGTCAGGTTCCATTAGGGAGTGTCAATATGCACCGCATTTATATTTTTGGCAGATTTTTAAAAAGTGTCATCTCGACTCCTGTGTATGATGCTTCTAAACAGTAACATATGTCAGTGTTGATCTGTGACAGCAGGACATTCATGTTTAGTAGGTACTTCAGAGGAAGCTTGTTTGAAAGAAAAAAAATCTGCGGATTCCAAAACCAAAACACGTCTCTGTCTCATATGGTCCCAAAATTATAAGCAAAGTAACGTCAAATCTAAAATACAATCTGATATGATTTTTACAGCGATGTTTCTCAGCTCCTCTGAGGCCGAGGAGGTTTTAAGGCTCTGACTGAGCTCTTTTCAACGCAAAAGTCTCACTTCTGGTTCCAGAGATGTTGGTCAGCATTATCAATCAATCAATCAAGTTTTATTTCTAAAGCGCCTTACAACAACCAAAGTTGACCAAAGCGCTGCACACAATACAAATACAAATACATTATAAAAAGGAGTACAATTTCATTAAAAACAGACCATTCACAACAGTTGCCACAGAACTATGTGTCAAATGCCTCTTTAAACAGGTAAATCTTTAAACAGGTGAGTCTTTAGTTTTGCTTTAAACAGGTGAGTCTTTAAACAGGTGAGTCTTTAAACAGGTGAGTCTTTAAACAGGTGAGTCTTTAAACAGGTGAGTCTTTAAACAGGTGAGTCTTTAAACAGGTGAGTCTTTAAACAGGTAAATCTTTAAACAGGTGAGTCTTTAGTTTTGCTTTAAACAGGTGAGTCTTTAAACAGGTGAGTCTTTAAACAGGTGAGTCTTTAGTTTTGCTTTGAACAGGGGCAGGTCTGAAACGACACGTAACTCAAGCGGTAACGAGTTCCAGAGTTTTGGACCTGCCACAGCAAAAGCCCGATCACCCCACTCTTTATGATGTGACCTGGGCACCTCCAGCAGGTGGTGTTGGGCAGAACGTAGGGTTCTGCTGGGCTGGTAAGGGGTCAGAGTCTCACATAAATACACAGGTGCAAGGCCGTGGATGGAACTGAAAACAAAAAGCAAAAGTTTGGACTGGATTCTGAAAAGGACCAGGAGCCAGTGCAGGGAGTAAAGGACGGGCGTGATGTGGTCATGTTTGCGAGAGTTGGTGAGGAGCCGGGCAGTAGCATTTTGCACAAGCTGTAATTTCTGAATGAAGGTTTGACTTCAAACCTTCATTCCGTCGAATATACAGTGCAATGCAGTAATCCAATCGTGAGCTGATGAATGCGTGAATAGTTTTTTCCAGGTCGGAGCGGCTGAGGAAAAGGCTTCACTTTTGCCAGAAGGCGAAGCTGGAAAAAACTTGCCTTAACTACAGAGTCAATTTGCTTGCGAAAGTCCAGATTTGCTCCAGATTAACACCTAGGTTTTTGATGACAGTGTGGGGAACGAGAGACTGAAGACCATGAACAGTGGTGCTGAGTGGATTTTGACTGCCAAAAAGAATGAGTTCAGATTTTCCCTCATTTAAACACAAGAAGTTCTGTGAGAGCCAGAGCTTAATGTCATCCAGACACCTGTGGATGGACTGAGGTGTGTCTGGGGAGTTTGGCGAAACCGGGAGGTAGATTTGTAGATCGTCTGCATACATGTGAAAGGACACGTTATGGCGAGAGATGATTGAACCCAGGGGCAACATGTAAAGTGAAAATAAAACCGGACCTAAAAAGTAACCCTGTGGTACACCAGAGGACAGAGAGGCTGTAGAGGAGGTATCGTCATTGATGACCACGGAAAAAGACCTGTCTGTTAGGTAGGACATGAACCACTGCAGCATGGGTCCCTGAAGGCCCACCTGCTGGGATAGGTGGGTCAGGAGGATGGAGTGGTCCACTGTATCGAAGGCTGCAGTGAGGTCTAGCATCACCAACAATACTGTTTTTTTAGAGTCCAGAGACAACAGGATGTCATTTTGCACTTTCAGTAGTGCAGACTCAGTGCTGTGGCATGTCCTGAAGCCCGACTGGAATTTTTAAAACATGCTATTCTGGTCTAGAAATGAATGTAACTTTTTGAATACAAGTTTGTCAAGGATTTTAGAGAGAAAAGACAGATGGGACACAGGTCTAAAATTGGACAAAACTGCTGGGTCAAGGTTGGGTTTTTTAATCAGTGGCCTGACCACAGCCTGCTTAAAAACAGTTGGAACAAACCCCGACCTTAGGCAGCTGTTGAAGAATGGAAGTAAAACTGGCCCTACTGTGTCGAAAACCTGTTTAAGCATTTTGGATGGAATAATGTCGAGAGGACAGCTGGTGGGTCTCAACCTTTGGACAACCTCAGAAAGCTGAGAGAGTGACACTGGCTCAAACACATTAAGCACAGCAGACTTATGGACAACCGGAGGAAGCATGTTGGCTACACTAGACGCAGCACTGCTTATACTTTGTCTTACATCGGCCACTTTATCAACAAAGAAATTGAGGAAGTCTTCACAGGTTGAATTGGTCACATTTTTAAAAACACTGTCCGCGGGATTAGTAACTGATTTTATTGTACTGAACAACACACGGGGACGGGGTGCTGTGAAATTAAATATTACTGGGAAATTATCGGAAATACAAGTTTCATATATTTCTGAGATGGACAGTGGGAGACCATAGGAAATGACAAGGTCTAGTGTGTGGCCATGCTGGTGGGTGGGGACCTCCACATATTGAGTCAGATCAAAAGAGGCCAGGAGGCTTTGAAACTCATTGGACATAAATATTAAAGTCCCCACAGATGAGAAAACTGTCATATTTTGGGATTATTTCAGAAAGAAAGTCCGAAAATTCTGAAAAAAAATCCTTATTGTACTTGGGAGGACGATAGACTACAGCACACAGTATGGGACATGACAGATGTAACAGAGTTAGTTGCAGTTCATTATATCAGTCCGATAGCCGAAGTGGTAAAATACTCATATATCGGTCGACCTCAAGTTCCACTGTAAATCCAATTCTATCATGTTTAAGACTTGATCAAATTTGAACTAGTCCTATGCCTTTTATTCATACAATTAGACGACAAATACAACACAGTATTCTAAATTGAAATAAATATTTAGCATGTTTACTTACTTTATATTATATTCCTAAAATGAAGTAGTTTTTTGAGAGCCACCTACAAAAGGTCCCAGCTGCTACACACAACCCAAGGGGAGGATGGGAGAAGAGCCAGACTTGAGCAATTTCTAAATTCATTGGATCCAGGCACAAACGGTGAAAGTGAGGCGTCTGTGCACCACAAAAGGAAGAGGAAAGTGAAGAGAGTGCGGCAGAAAATGCACCCACACAGAGGCAGCGTGCTCTATCCCCTGGGATCAAATCCACAAAACAATGAAAGAAAATCCTGAAGGAAGTCAATCGACACATTTTTGAACAATACAAAATCACAACCTATAACCAAAACAAAACATTGTACATAGAGTAACACAACATCATCCACTAGTCACATTGGCGACGTTTATATGACGTAAAAAAACCCGATCATAATCAGGCTTCTGAAGTAATCCAATTGTCGTGGTATAAAAGCTGTCTAAATGTTGTCATTAATGGTGGGGAACTTGTAGACACCATATAAGCCTGTATAATTGTTCTCTGTGTTGTAGTGTAAAAGGTTCATATTCACTATGGTTATGGTAAAAACGTAAAACTCAATGCATAAGTGTTCAAAGCTGTGGGAACATCATTTAGTTGGGACGGACACGAGCAAGCACCCATTAGCAAGCATTAGTTGGAATGAATAGACTATCCACTGGGGGGTTAGCTCCTTGGATAGCCACAGCCTTGCATGCATCATGGCTGGTGTAGACGAGAGCTACTGTACAGGGCAGAAACATGGAACCTACACTCAGGGTCAGCCTGAAAGTGGGATCTTATTGGACAATCACAAGTAGAGGGGAGGGTCCGAGGGTATGAAGCTGCACCTGGGCAGCAGGGCAGACAGGAAAGCAGTAACTCAAACAAGTGTCAAACTAACGGGTCATCAACTTGACAGCCCACCACCAGGGTGGGACTTCTAAGAGCAGATAGCACCAAAGATACGATGAGAACTTACAGTAGTCAAGACAAGAAAAGAGTGTCATCTGTCATAAGAAAGTCATAAGATTAATGTAACTGTGTTGGAGCCAAAAGGCGTATATAAGGGCACGGTCCGAGCACTCGGGGAGCTCTTTTTGGATTTACAGGGGGATACGTATCGCTCTGACCACATAATGGATTAGGCTTTAACAACTTAACCTCTTAAGCCCAGGGTTTTATTATTTTTGTCTCAGAGCTTGGATCTTGGCGTTTGGTGCCCATTTGAGCCCAACCCACTCTGAGTCATTGTGATTTGATTGGCTGCAGAGTTACACTGTAGGTCAGACACCGCGAGCGACAGTAACATGACGCTAAATAGTGACCCTTTATTTTCAGTAAAAAAAAGACTGAAGCCCCCATTGCTCTGGAGTTACAGACTGAGACGTGAAGAAGGAAGTCATGGAGATTCTCATTTAGGACATTACACTTCTGCTGGATGTAACATTAAAAGTTTGAAATTCATGTATTCCTTAGTTGTGAAAATCATGAATTTGTGTGATTAAAATGTCAGTTAATTATTAATTACTCTCATTCTACAAAAAACAAATCCTTGTCATTTGTATCTGCTGTAGAGTTACGTTTGTCCCAGTTCCTCTGAGTCGTGGTGAAGCAGGACTGATGTGGACAGATGTTACAGAAGCTCATGAGGTCCATTGCTTCAATACAGTTACTATAGTAACTATTTTTAAGTAAAAGTAGATCTACCACAGTCCTGTCCACATCTGTCATGGTTCACCATGACCCACCATGACTCAGAGGAACCGGGACACACATGACACTCCATCAGATATATTTTGTTTTTTTGTTGTAAAATGAAGTAATTAATAATTAAGTAATAGTTTGAATGATATAATTTCAGGATTTTCACATTTGTATTTTTTTTATTGTAAAAATAATTGTTTGTATATTTTTTTGTTTTTACTATATTTTTGAGTTTCAGAATAAGATATTACTCTTATATCCAGCAGAACTCTGAAGTTCTGTCTAAAGCAGACTCTCCATGACTCCATCCTTCTTCACTTCCCAGTCTGTAACTGAAGAGCAACGAGGCCTCAGCTTTTTTACAGACATTAAAGATCTCGCTATTTAGCGTCATGTTACTGTCACTAAAAGTCTAACTCTGAAGAAAGTCAATTCACATTTACACTGAGAAAGTTGGAAGGGCGCCCGCTAGTGTCCAAGTGCGTCCAACTGCCCGGACCAAATTTGTATTTATTTTGGTCCCACAGGTGGGACCGTAGGGCTGAAGAGGTTAAGGGGGGCTATGAAGAATGCACTAGGTGATACGGGATGGATATGTTTTTGACAAAATAAGGATTATGTTCTGAGCATTTTGAAGAATTATGTTTTTGACCAAATAAAGGACTATGCATTGGATCATCTTCGACTGGACTTGTTGTTGTTCTTCTGATTTCGCGCGTTATCCATTGGGAATTGTGAGTTTATTTGTTTTCCACAACACAATCATGTCAGCCATCATATAAACCGGGAAATCTGACAAATGAACCAGCTAAGTACTGTATCATCTGATTGCCACACGAAGCCCCACATTCTCCAGCTGTAAAACTTCACAAAGTCCTCTTAAACAGAAGTTGGGATTCTACAACCAAAACAAACATGACGTGCCACGGTGAGCCTGCTCTAAGGAAAACCCAGAAAGCACATCCCCCAGAGTAATGTGCAAAGCAGAGTTTGTGCAGAACAAAATGGCACCCGGATGTTTTGGAGCAGAAGAGGAAGTTGATAAGAGGATTGTCACAGTTCTGAATCACTGGTAAACACACGTCATCTGATTATTGGGTTCTCTTGATACTTGCGCTCCACTGGACCGATCATGATCATGTATTTCAGCAGTGAGAGAATTAAACTTATTTGTTTTGCACTCCAAACCACGTTAGCTACAGCGCGGGAGGACATCCTGCTGCCTCCGCTCCGGAGTGCAGTAAACACCACGGACAGAGGTGGAGGACGACACATAACACAATATTCAGTATTACCATAAAAATCTATAAATTAGCCACACCGTTGCAAAAGCTGCAAGGTTCAAGGCGTGGAAAAAAGTAGCGGCTTATAGTCTGGAAATTACAACTCCCACAACTCTGACTATACCAAGGAAACAAGAGGAAGACATGCCCCTGCAAACAAACTACACACAGCAACAATACACCAACACATTGCGTCATTTCCTCCAATCATCAGTCATTACAGAAGAGAACGTGCTCCAAACTGAAGGTATCTAACAAGCGACGTCACTATTAGGTCGATGCATGAAGACGACATAGTCAAAAAGTCAAAAAGCTTATGAAGCCTACAGGGAGTTTGTGAGAGAAGAGTATAGCTTCACAAAGCCAGGGGAAGACGAAAGTGACGCTTGCATGAAGCAAAATGTCCACATGTCTCACACAGAGATCATATGGATGCAGAGAAGGGGGCTGATGAAAGAAGAAGAGCTTTTATTTATATAAAAACAAGAGTTCAAAATGAATGAACCATGAACCATTTGCTCTAAAGCTACAAAACTACATCGTAGGCTGCGTACATTTAATGTAATAACAATATAAAGGGACAGACTAAGAGCTGAAGCTGTAATGGCATTATAAAGCAACCAGCAAAAAAGTTACACATGCGAATGTTACTGATGATGATGATGATGATGATGATGATGATGATTACAGTGAGTTTCAGCTCAGTTTAAAAACGTTCACCATCTTCTCAACCGCTCAATTCCATGGCTTCTTTTTCACATTCGATTAATAATTAAAACAAATCATTTTGGTAAAAATCTACATTTTCTGACTAAAATAACCATTAGTAGATCTTTATTTGGCAGGGTTTGAGCAGATTTAAAGGGGCTATAACCAGCTCGGTTGGCAGGTTGTGAACAGGTGAGTGGTTCCTTGAAAGTAGGGTATGTGTATTCTTTGGGGGGGAACGACTTCATTTTTCTAAGGAGTACTCATAATCTGTAAGTACAATGTATTCATTCTCCCCTGAAAAGTCATTGTATCACCCGGAGAGGTGTAAATCTGTGGAATAATCTAGAGGAACCCTTAAAATGTGCTGATAGTCTACAGCAAATAAAAAACAGAATGAGAGAAGTGTGTTTGAGAAATATGCCAAAGACATGTGACCTTGTTCTTATTCTCTACAAGTAATGTTGTATTACTGTGAATCTGTTTAACCACATCATTGCTGAACCAATGTCACCAACCCCTAAGTTTAAGTTGTTAAGAATTAAAGGAACTTGAGAGAAATGAACAAGCAAAAGAAAACAACAGCCTGTTTCCACTGGTCACTATTAAACAAAATAGAACGAGGGCCAGCGAGAGATGGACCTGGTGGAGGGCCCCCCTTTTCAACAGGTTCATAAATCTTATCTTTTAAATGCACCACCCAGCATAGGTCTCAGGACTGCCTCACAACAACAACTAGTTGGGGCAGCAGGGTGAGGGCTTGCTGATGGGGGGCCACTGCCCTCCACCAACTGGACATATTACACCCTGGCTCACCCCACTAAACAAGGCAAACAACAAAAACAATAAACAATCACAACCAATATTTTTACAGTGGAAATGGGAATGACAATAATAATGGGTAGTGTTGATTATGTAATACTTAATAATAATACTTAATAATAATACTTAATAATAACTAAATGACTGGTCAATTAATAGAATGGTGAATGGTGATTATAAGTTATGATTGGATATGGTTATTAAGGGAATGGGAAAGAGGAAAAGAAAAAGTACAAATTGTAAATAAAATTAAAATTAAAATGTTTATATACATATTAGTAAACTGCATACATTTCTATCTTCGTGTTATGTCTTCTTACTTTGGAAGTCTTGTAAACGTGATTTTCTTCTTGTAAAACATGAATGCTTTTCTTTAACAATTGTAATTGTGTAATTCAGGATTTGTAATGTAAAGTGTTATATTGTATGTAAACACGAGATGTTGTATAACTGTATCCGGAATGTAAGTTCATTTGAATATGGGGGTGGGCACTCATAAGCTTTCTTCCTTCGGCCCACTCCTTTTGAGTTACTCTATTTATTTTCTGCAATGCAACAATGTTAATGTAAATAATGAAAATAATCACTCAAATAAATCCAATCAATCTATTTTAACAAGTCACCTTTATGAAATATTTACTGAAACATCTCTCCCTTTAACTTTATGCGTGCCACAAAGCTGGCCCTCTCTCTGAATCGCCCTGAACATTATGTGACGGTTTGACAGGACAGTATTTCCCTCGGCAGTAGATGTTTCAATTTGAAACGCAGTGGTACGCATCGTGAAAGATGAATTTAATACGTGTCCCAGCCTTGAGTTTACGGCGGACCTGTCACCTGGATATTTACTGCAATCTTCCCCTGAACTCCACCAAACACCTGGACCATCTCCAAATGCGGCTGTCACCGGCGCAAAATGATCCGGTCGGGCCATGTTAGCTCGCCGATCCGTCTCCTCCGCGGCACCAAGAGGCCGAAAAACCCAACGCCGCAGACACGGGCGCCGTCGCGTCACGGCGGTAATCCGATAAACTCCGCATGGCCGCGGCTAATTGAATGGTAATGGCATTATCGATTACGTCGACATCATCTCGAAAGCCTTATAATGGAAAGTGTGCGTTAGAATTCTAATGGCCATGGCAGAAGCGCACGGAGGATTCTCTACTTAACACGTGAACTAACAAGCTGCCAGCAGGCGTTAAAATGATGCTCATTTCAAAAACGTCTGGGCCAAAGCAGCAGGATGAGCACCTGTAGGTCGGAGAGCTGTAAAACAGGCTGATCCTCCAGGTACTTCAGCCCCGACCGAGCTCGAGGTCCAGGGATCGCTCAAAAACTCAATACAGTATATCGTTGCGAGCTTCTTTACAATACACGCATCGATATGGAGGCGCCAAAATCGATACTCGACTCAACCGCATTTCAACCTGATAAGACTCACACAGACAGAAAAGCGTTTTAGACGTTTTATTGAATGAATGCAAAACATAATTTGGGGCTCAGACCCCGGCGGAAGATTGGATGAACGATAAATCCGCACGGCGTAGAACGATAGCCGGGATCTTCCCCCGGAGCCTGGACACTGGTGGTGGTAGAAGACCCAGGGTGACCAGACGTTCGAGCAGCGCCGAGAGAGCCCAGGTGGAGAATAGGGGTGGAGGAGGGTTGCAGCACGGCTGGGAAACTCGGAGTGATGGGCCATGGTGCTTATGAAGGAATCTTGGAGCGATGATTGGTTGATGTGGAGAAGCTGAATGGCTGGACTGTGATTGATGAGTGGAAGCAGCTGCCGGTGATGAGCGGTGGTTTAAACAGCTGTTGAGTCTTCCTTGTTGAATTTGCGCATAAGCTTCATTTCAACCTGATAAGACTCACACAGACAGAAAAGCGTTTTAGACGTTTTATTGAATGAATGCAAAACATAATTTGGGGCTCAGACCCCGGCGGAAGATTGGATGAACGATAAATCCGCACGGCGTAGAACGATAGCCAGGATCTTCCCCCAAAAATTACCCGGGGTCTGAGCCGAGACAATGACATGATGACGATTGCTCTTGTTTTTGATGGAGCTGAGCTTAACGCGTTTGACAGGGCGAGTGACTGCGCTTAAAATGAGCGCGCAGGCCGAGACAAAACCGCTGAGATAATGACAGCCTTTGAGCTGTAGAAATGACGATGCGGGTGAAGCTTAAAATCCCTCCGGCGAGGGCATCAGGCAGAAACGGAAACCCTCCGACGAGGGTAGCCGAGCAGCGCAGAGCGGGAACCCTCCGGCGAGGGCAGCAGGCAGAAACCCTCCGACGAGGGCAGCAGGCAGAAACCCTCCGACGAGGGCAGCAGGCAGAAACCCTCCGACGAGGGCAGCAGGCAGAAACCCTCCGACGAGGGTAGCCGAGCAGCGCAGAGCGGGAACCCTCCGGCGAGGGCAGCAGGCAGAAACCCTCCGACGAGGGCAGCAGGCAGAAACCCTCCGACGAGGGCAGCAGGCAGAAACCCTCCGACGAGGGCAGCAGGCAGAAACCCTCCGACGAGGGTAGCCGAGCAGCGCAGAGCGGGAACCCTCCGGCGAGGGCAGCAGGCAGAAACCCTCCGACGAGGGCAGCAGGCAGAAACCCTCCGACGAGGGTAGCCGAGCAGCGCAGAGCGGGAACCCTCCGACGAGGGCAGCAGGCAGAAACCCTCCGACGAGGGTAGCCGAGCAGCGCAGAGCGGGAACCCTCCGACGAGAGTAGCAGAAACAGAAACCCTCCGACGAGGGGAGCAGAAACAGAAACCCTCCGACGAGGGGAGCAGAAACGGGAACCCTCCGACGAGGGGAGCCGAGCAGCGCAGAACGGAAACCTCCGGCGAGGGTAGCAGAACAGAGCAGAGGCCCTCTAGAGAGCGGCAGACGGGGAGGAGAAGCCTCCGGCGGCGAGCCTATGTTTGTGTATCTGACGAGAATGAGAGCCGAGCGAGATGGGTCTAGACCACCACCAGTTATTTGCACGAAACTTATAGTTATGAAGGGAACGTTGAACTGAAAGGAAGGAGTTCGACTCAGGGCGGATGTAAGAGATGTAGCCGAGGAAGACCAGCGCCCCAGCTGTTGGAGTGTTGCTGCGGGAGACCTTGAGCGGCAGCGATGTAGCGGCGCCGATTCTGAATGAGTGGGCTGAATAGTTGTGTGGGGATAGTTCCCGGATAAGAGCGCCGACCGAAGGTATTTTGAAACCTGGATGCCGTCATAGTTAACCTTCAGGGGTTAGAAACAGCGCTTGAGTGGGCGGACCGAGCTTCAACGTTTGAGCAAATTTCGCATGGTTAGAAAAGGCAGAAAGCCCCCCCTGTGTGGCACTGACTGTTACAGGCGCCTTGCCTTTGGATCTCTTGAGGAACGATTGAAGAATTCGGATGAAAACTCGAATCGGAGAAGGAAGGAGGCCATTTCTCAGCGAACCATTTACCCTGATAGAAACCCCCCGAACCGGAGGACGGGGGTGGCATCCGTGACAAATTACAAAGCGTCCGCGGAACGTACGACGTCATCGTAGGAGAACGACACATGTGCGTCGTTTAGCAGCAGGACCAGAAACGCGGGTCGGAGCGACGCCCTTCGTTCAGGAAGACCGAGTCGAACAGCGATGTAACGGCGTGAGCTGCGACGAGCAGCCGCGAGATGAAAGAACGCCCCTGGGGAACGATATGCGTGGCAAAATGAGGAGGCCCAGCCGGGACAGGAGCTGCTGCTTTGTGATATCGCGGGTGGAAGCTGCTGTCTGATCACGTCGGAAATGCGGCCAGCGTATCGGGCGGAAGAGAAGCGACCATGGCGACATAGTCCAGTTTGATCCCCAAAAACTCCAGCTCCGTGGCTGGAACGACTGTCTTTGACCGACAGGGGCACGCCCAGAAGGCCGAAGAGGAGCTTGAGTTTAGACGAGGACGTGCCGGGTGAGGGCCGGGCACGAGCGAGTGGAGTACGGACTAAACCCCGACGTATTGAGTAGGATCCAGCACAGCGCCTCCGAAACCATGTTAACGAGCAACGGGCTGCTCCTACAACTGAACGTCAGCCGAACCGCGAAATAAAATCTAGACTCCCACTGCAAAGGTGCCACAGAAACGGATGAATGGGGACGATTTTTAAAGCGTCTGCGACGTCGGCCTTGCGAGCCTAGCGCCACGACCCGGCTGCTTTATCTGCGCGATAGCGTGGTCCACCGTAGCGTAGTGAGCGAAAAAGGGGCGGGTATGATGCTATTGAGCTGGGAACTGGGCCCGGGTGGGGGGCAGAATGGTCCAGTATCAAACGCTTCTTGCCAGAATACTTGCGAGTGGCCACACCCAGGGACTAGTGCGGACCGGCGAAAATGGGGAAGACTTGAACGGGCCGATCATGCACCCCTTAGAACCTCCCTCTGAAGTAATTGAGAAACGACCGCCGGTTCCCTCAATGCGGATTGCGAGTTCTTAGAAACGAAAGACGCGGGCAACAAACGAAACGCCCACGTGAAAACCCTGGGAAAGGCCCGTGAGCAAGAATTAACAAAACCGGGATCCGGGTGGAAACGAGGTTTGAAAGCCGGTGCAGAGACGTTGATTGGGGTAGATAGTGACGAGAAATCAGCGCTTGAAACCAACGCGGCTCGAGCTGGCAGGGCACATGCGACGGGGCAGATGACTTCGGATGGGCATCCTTGCAGGAACTACAAATGAGAAAGCGGCAATTACCATGTGCAAAACCGCCTCGTTGAAGTTGTTGCTTAATATCTCGATTTTTATTTATTTATTTATCTGCCACGGCGATCTAATGGGGATGAGGGGCCCTTGAGAACGTGCAGCTGTTGCGCGGGCTGCGAGCAGTGAAAGAAATGGATGGGCAAAGAGGGCGGAATTACCGACGGAACCGCACAGCGAACAGATACAGCCTACGTGAGCAACAATGAGTAGCGTTCACGTGACATCACAACATTCCGAAGATCCTATAGTATAACATTGGGGTGGAGAAAACTGAAAATTCAAACTGTAACCATAGTGACGCTCAAAATGCAGATGTCTAATCTTAGATCATTGCTAACTTCTCTGTAATTCCGGAGCCAATTCACATGAAACAGCTGTCAAAGTTCAAAGTCATATCCTCCAGCACATGTGTCTAATTATTTCTTCACACGCGTCCGGAAGTGGAGACAATATTCAAAAACATGCGCTTGATGTTGGCCAGACCTTCAGACCTTCAGCCATAAAATTCACATGTCAGTTTTGAGAATCCAATACTATCACATTACGATCAGAGAAAACATTTGGACATCTTTTTGGAAATTTTTCGAAACCGTTTCTCTCCCATAGAGTTGTATTGACACCTGCCCTCCAACTGAAATAGAATTCTATAACGTGAACGCGACCTATTCTGCATCAAGGACGGCCCAGTCCAGACGCACGTTAGCTTGAGCGAGTAGCGACACTGATTTGGCCACGAAAGCCTTGTGTTCTTTATTCTCTTTTGGTCCACCGTAGCGTAGTAGAGCGACCCCCTAGTGGGGATGAGAGGCCCTTGAGAGCGTGTGGCTGGTGAAAGAAACGATCGGACTGACTGAACCGCACAGCGAACTGAGACAGCCTGAGTGAGCGTGAGCAACAACTCTGTATCGAGAACGGACCAGTCCAGATGCACGTTAGCATGAGTGATTAGCGACGCTGATTTGGCTGCGAAAGCCTTGTGATATTGGTAGAACGCGATCGACTGCATTTTAAATTCAGATCCCTGATCAGACATAGGTAATAGTCGAACTCGGGCGGCGATCCGGATACACGAGGACGCGATCTGGTCCTCGACCTCGGAGAGGGGAGAATGGGCAAGACCAGGTTCACGTAATCGCCCCGCAAGATTTTCGAACGCAGCCTTGACGAGATATTAGCGTGCAACGGAGAATACGGCCTACCCAGAGACGGCCCAGGACGGGCGCTGGTGAGGGCGAAGAGTGGGGGATCCGGCTGAGTCACCGCGGCGAGAGAAGCGTGGAGCGCACCGAGCGCAGGCTGAGTGGAGACGGCAGGACGAGCGGCGTTGAGCAGGAGATGGGCCGACAGCCCGGAGACGGAGTGGCGAAGAGCGTCCATGGAGGCAGACATCAGACGACGGTCTTCCGCGGACATGGGTGGGGTCGCGGCAAAAGACGAGGAATTCCCGGAGAACACGGACGGAACCGGAGGAGCTGAGACAGACCGGGAGTCCAACGCCGCGCGGCAGACGCGGAGCCCGCAGATGTGGAGCCCCGCACGGCAGCGGCGGCAGTCATGGAGCCCGGAGCAGCAGCGAAAACAGGCCAAGGCGAAGACGAGACATGGGCCGGAGCCACGGATGGAGGACGACCCCGGCGGCGTTTGGCGGGGGGAACAGAAGACTTCCTGGACCGTTTCCCTCCCGGGAGAACGAAAGGAGGCGGCGAAGCGGGCAGAGACGGAGATGAATCACCGGACGGCAAGACAGCGGTGAGTTGAGCCAGTTGAGTAGGACCGAGACCGGTTCCGGGAAGAATCCCCATGGACAGAAGGGCCGAGCGCGGGGAGACGTGAGCTGCGCGAGCAGCGATGCGGGCACTTTTCCGGGAAGTGCGCAGAACGGTGGGACCCGTGTCCCGCTGGAGGGGGGGCAAGGGCCCGGCAGTAGAATCAGAGTCAGACATTCAGTTTCCCTTAAGCGACGAGGTTGCAGCACGGCTGGGAAACTCGGAGTGATGGGCCATGGTGCTTATGAAGGAATCTTGGAGCGATGATTGGTTGATGTGGAGAAGCTGAATGGCTGGACTGTGATTGATGAGTGGAAGCAGCTGCCGGTGATGAGCGGTGGTTTAAACAGCTGTTGAGTCTTCCTTGTTGAATTTGCGCATAAGCTTTATTAAGTCATCATTTTGAAAAACTTGCAGAGTGGTGGCTTTGGAAGCAGCACACACATTTTGAGATGAGATGTGATGCGCATGCACTGCTAAAGGTAGAAGAAGAAACAACATGGAGGATGAGGACCGTGGCCAGCCAAACTAAAGGCCGACATTTGGCTGCATTATATTTTTTATAGAATCCCAGGAGAGTGTAGTTGGACATGGAACATGCAGTGTGAAAAAAGTTGGCCTTCATATCATACAAGACACCCCAACAACGAGGAGGAGCTGCCGCTATGAGGCAGAGAGGTTGATACTTGAAGAGTTTGGGCTTTCTGCTTATTCTGCAGCAACATTCTGATAATTATTATTGACTTCAAGCAGGATCTGTTTTATTTATGTAATCCAAATTAAACAATGCAATTTAAAGGTCCTATATCATGCAAAATCGACTTTTTTGAGCTTTTAACCATGTTGTTATGCTATTTCCTTATCAAAAACACCCCCAGAGTGGTTTTTGGCTTCATTCACGCAGTTCTCAGTAATCCTCCTGAATCCTGCGCTCTGAGCAGCTGTTCCGCCCTCTCCTGGTGAACGACTGACATGTTCAGTTGTGTCGTCACAGCGGAACGGAAGTGCTCGACGTCTGTAATCTAATGCCTTACGGTCTGATTTTCATTTGTAAAACTGCTTTTTTCATTATAAGAAAAAAATAATAATAATAATAAAAAAATTAAAAATAAAAAAAGAGGATGTGCCTGACGCTGCGCTGCCCCTGTACCGAAAACAAACGCTCCCCCTGAGCGTCCGAACGGTCTGAACAGATGTCATGTCATGTTGCACCGAAAGTTGTGAAGAGGGAGCTTTTTCTAACCTACTCTGGAGTCTGGACACCTGTTCTTTTTTCTTACCTCACGATAATGTCACGGAGAAAACCGCGTTTGGCTGCGAGGACAGGACTTTATTCAGCCTTTCTAAAGAAGAGGCCATAGAAGTTGGAATTTCCCTCCGGGATTCAGCGACTATCAGCCACAATACTGTTTGTCTGAGCCTGTCGCTGATGGATGCTGATGAACCTTGGCCAGAATCAAAGTGGATTAACTTTTATAACCAACGCAAATCCCATAATGGAAACATCAGAGTGGTGAGTCGATCAAAATGCATGTTAGCGTGTGTGTTAGCCATTTAGCCATGAAGCTGTGTTGCACATGTTAACTCCTTATAACAGCATCATGAAATAACTTCACTTTTTGCTGTGGTATTTATATTTCTACTACTGCTAAAGTTGTATGAGCGGCGAAAGGGGGCGGAGTTAACTGAATCCAAGCGTTTTGTCTTCCGGGTTGGAAAAATACCTCCAGAAAATACTTATATTTATCACAAAAATTAGTGCTCCGTAGTGGTAGAGGTACAATATATCATATAAATGCCTATACTTTACTTTGGAATGGCTAAAATAGCATGATACAGGTCCTTTAAGCCATTAGTTTCCTCACCAGCCTGGGTTAAAATAAGGAGCTAAAAAGAATAGAATCTGGCACTTGAAGGATTAAGCCTTACATAGATTAATAATAACAATTTTTTCAAAGATAATTTTGAAACCAATCAATCAACCATCAATGTCCCTGGATTAGTATAAAACAGCTGTGAGACACATTATCACATAAGACATGATATAGTGCAGATATAACCGTACAGGTGAAACTCGGAAAATTAGAATATCGTGAAAAAGTTCATTTATTTCTGTAATTCAACTTAAAATGTGAAACTAATATATGATATGAAGCTTCAGCGCAAATTCATTATCCAATCATCCAATCACAGCCCCGTCTCGAGCCGCACCTTCACGTCAGCCAATCACCACCGCTGCTCATTCTGCTTCAGCCATTCATCACGCAGGATAAATAAATAAATAAACAAATCCCCTTCTTAAGCTCCACGGTCAATCACTCGGCCGTTTCCCACCGTGCTGCGCCTCCTCGGCTCTGCTCAACTGGCCGTCCCGGGAAAACCATCCATCCATTTTCTTCCACTTGTCCGTTGCCGGGTTGTGGGGGCAGCTGTTGGAGTGCACCAGCCCCTATAGCGCCCCCTGCAGGTGGTGGGTCCACAGAAGGACGTCCTCATGGTTCTAACCGGGCCTGTTGGTCTCTCATAAGGGGCTTCTGAACCGCTCTTTGTCTGACCCGTCACCTAGGACCTGTTTGCCATGGGAGACCCTACCAGGGGCACGAAGGCCCCGACAACAGAGCTCCAGAATCATTGGGGGCTCAAACCCCTCCACCACGATAAGGTGGTGGCTCCAGGAGGGGTGTGCAGAAAACCATCATTGACAAAAGCCTCAAAAGATAATAGCTTATTAGCTTCCTGTAGTCAAAGCAAACCCACACGTTTTTTGAGGTATGTTTCCCCAATAAACCTCCCAGGATGAAAAGTATATTTAAGGGTGTAATGTTACACAGTATGGCTTTAACGTGACAAAGAGACATTAATGAGCCACAAATCCCCTAGGCCGATGTACATAGAAGATAATTGAGTGTTCTCTACTTTGACTAAAGCCCTTGTCCGACGGAGCAGTGATCGAATCCGAACCGAGACCGATAGGCATTAAGATATTTGTGTCAGAGTCCGACCGAGCCCTACACAATTCAAATCAGGGATGTGGGAACATATTGTGACTCGTAAACCCGCTGTTACCTCGTAGCACAGGTGAATTCAATACTTCACGTTTAAACTTCCCTCAGTCCGTGCGATTGGGATAAGCCGTTAAAGCGCGCGCACACCGAGACGCTTTGAAACACACGTTCACCACATTTACTCTCTGAGCTGTCTGAGAGTCCAGCTCCCTCCCGTCAGTCAGACAGAGGCTGGTCACTTCCCCGGGGCAGGGCCTGAGCTCAGGCTCTTGCTGAGCTCGGTGAGTAAAAGCACTGGTACCGTGAGAACCTGCGGCTGATATTCGAGGGTGTATGTGGCCTGTATGTGTACAAACCCACCTCCTCGTGGGTTGTAGAGGCGCTTCAGTGGAGAGAGAATAGAGTGGAGCCAGATGTTCATGTTCGATTTGATATCTCCCAACAAGGCTGAAAATGGCCTATAATTCTACCATTATCACTATGAGGTCTATGAAGTGGGGAAATGATCATGGTTTTAGAATCTCTGGGTAATTATAAGCTAAGACAGGTGTTCCAAGTTCTCTTTGATCGCACTTATTACATGATATCATGAACAGTATCATGTGTGCATTCATTATTATTACATGAGGCTACAGCTTAAGAAGCACCTCTCATATAAAAGGTGAAGTGTTCATTTATAGGTCAAGTGTTTGAGTTGCTCCCAGGAACTAGAAAATAACAAACACAAGGTCAGAAATCCAAACCAGCAGAGGAGGTGATCCACTTCAGTTTGAGTTTAAAGATGACGACTCTCACCTATAGCGTGCATGCCTTTTAGGCCACAGATCATTTGCATTGGTCCCCTTTTTACAATTAGATTGTGTTTTAGGTGTTTCTAGGCCCAGCTGGTGGAACGTTACAAGTATTATTGTTGTTAGTATTATTATAGGTTTCTAATTTAAATGGAATCATAGTCAACATCATAATCAGGGGCCACCAGGGCGTTTGGGAGTTTGTTCTAGTGTGCTGGTTGGTGTATGAATGAGAGAGTGAATGGGTGAGTGGTTCCTTGCTGTAAAGAGCTATGGGCCTAATGAAGGTAGAAAAGCACTATATACCGTCATTTCCGGCCTATACGCCACTACTTTTTCCCCACGCTTTGAACCCTGCGGCCAACATGACGGTGCGGTTAATATAGAGGCGTCTCTCTTGCAGTAAACGCAAAAGTGAGACGGGACTTCTAATCAACGTTGCTTTTGGCTGAGGAACTTTTAAAATGATGAAGGCTCACTTTAGCCTAAATGTGGAAGGGCTTTGCTCGCCCAACGCACCGAAACGCCTTGACGTAAAAGAGACTCCTCCTTTATTTTCTATGAGAGAAAGCACACCGAGAAAACACAGGCCTTTAACCTCCTGCAGAGGCACAGAGGCGGGTCTGGCCATGACAGACCCGCCGTGAACGTTGTTTGGACGAGAAAAGCCGCGGAGACAAAGAAACCATCGTCAGGGCTCAGGCATCAGGGGAAACATGTTAGACTCATGTCGCCAACTCGCTATTAACCTAAAGGAAAGAGCTCTCTCTCTTCCAACACGCACATACGTGTCTTTTATTCATGACACATGTATAAATCACGTGTGTAAAGCCCCGCACGGTTTGAGTAAAGCCTCTGAAGTTCTAGTGAGCGTTGGCCTCTACACGTCCACACTGAGGTCGGCCACACTGGACATTTCTGCCTTTTTTACACCTTTATCACTGCCGTCCCTGCCCCCCTCCCTCACTGCCGTCCCTGCCCCCCTCCCTCACTGCCGTCCCTGCCGCCCTCCCTCACTGCCGTCCCTGCCTGGCTTTTAGTAAGGTGCGCTTAATTGGCCGAAATTGACGGTAAGTTGAGACCATTTACCATTCTCCACAGAGTCAGACCGCCGCCAATGGTGCATCTGCTAAAACTGCTTTAACGGAGGACAGGGGCGTCACAACCAAATTCAAAATCCATCAGTCAATATTCTACAAGTACTTTCCACCATGTGCATTGCTCATTATTTATTAGGCAATTGACCAAACCCCAGGGCTAGGTGATGTTTGGCTACTACATCTAACGCACTAGCTTTTGTTCTATCAACAACCTTTGGGCAAAACCGATATCAATAAATTCAGCAAGTTGACACTTGGTGGAACAGCACCCGGGAAATGTTTACGAGAATTTATGAGCAACGTGAATCAGTGGGTGCCTCATTGGCCTCGCTGCTTACAGATTTGACACCCTTAATGTCCTCAGAGTATTTCACTGCCTTGGCTCCTCTGAAAGTGGCAACTGAAGAGCTCTCCTCTGATGTGAATGTGGCCTGTTGATATACACATAAGCCTCAACAAGGGTCAGTGATGTGAAAGCCAGTATGAAGCGGCCAGACAGACTTTTTACTTTTTGACGTAATTGTTTTTCCATACAGTACAGTACATGTTGTATACTGGTCTGGGTATTTTCTTGTTCTGCCAGGGACTACAGATGGAAAGTAGCCATTGGCTAATTCTGGCATATTTACATGTATATGTTCATTAATATGCATTGTCCAATTATCTTTTCCCTACATGTACGTCTGGGATTGATCTCAGTGGCTGCGTTTCATCGGTTGAATTCCGTGTTGTAGATGACGTTACGCATTTGGACCGGATTTGCTGGTTGTAGTTTGAAAACAGATTCAATCGTTTCAAAGGAGTTCATCCCTCCCACCTGAAAACGGAGCTCAAATGTGAAGTTCCAGACCAGGAAGTTCCAGGAAATGAGTACGAGGGTATGGTAAGACCTGGCTAAGGGTATTCTGTTTTGTTAATTAATTCTTATAAATATTCTTGAAAAATTAAAATGTTCATGCTATTTCATGTTTGTTTCCCATAATTGAGACTGAATTGTAAAACAATTACTCTGTACTCTCCAAGTACTTTTATACTTCTAGTTGGGTAAATATTTGGGCCACTACTTTTTACTTCTACTTGAGTAAAAATAATTTTAAAAGTAACGTTAGTCTCGCTTGAGTAAATATTTTGGCTACTCTACACCTGTGCTGGGTTGGGGCATAGAAAGACCCTCATCATTGAAAACACACACACACACGTTTGAAATTCTATCTTAGTGAGGACACTCATAGACATAATGTATTACCCAGACCCTAACCGTAATCCTAACCCTAATCTAAACCCAAATCTAACCCTAAAACCACATCTTGACCCTGAAATAGTCCAAATAAGTGAGGACCACCCAAAATGTCCTCACTCTGTTGGTTAAAAACTCAAACTGGTCCTCACAATGTCGTCATTACGAGAACACACACACACACGCATGAAGATAGTGATCAATGACTTTTCTGGTCGTGTTTATTATCCTTATTTGTGTGTTTAATAAAAAATGACACCTGTGGCCTATAGACAAGCGCGGCTTATACATGTGTCTTTCTTTTTAAATGTAGTTGGTGCGGTTCATATTCAGGTGCGCTCAAAAGTCTAACATTAGGGTAATTTGGACGCTGTTGCCTTGGATCTGAAAGGGAAAATGAACACAATGTGACTGGGACACGTCGTTGCAAATGGGGACATTTGGCACGGCCTCTTCCCCGCTGTCCCGTCCAAACAGCTGTGCTTTTCCGACTTTGGCTTGGTGTTCGGGGGACAGCCATGTAAGTGCTCTTAAAAAAGACAAAAACAAAGAGAAAGAGAAGTAGGCTAGAGCAGAGCGTGTTTGTGTGACATTCAAGATTTATCACACACACTACACATGGCAACTTCCACTAATACGCATGTGTAAATACTTGATTTGAAGTAGTCATTAATCTTTTTGCTCAGACAATGAGCTTCGAGCCAAACGAGTCCATAGACATCAACATTCACAGTCAAGCTTCAAAGTGCACAAAGGGTTTTTTGTCAAATAACTGTTCTGAGATGAAGGGGTTCTTTACCGGGACAAAGCTTGTGAGAGAAAAGGAAAACCTGCATCAGTGAGCTAAATGTCACCTTTTTGGGGGAAATCCATTTTATTTCCCAGTGGGGTCGTGGAGTACTCAGCAAAAGAAGACACAACATGACATGTTTGGAATTTTTGACATAGGGCCTCATTTCCTCGTTATCCAGAGTGTTGTTGATGTCTGGAGATATTTTTTTCTTAAATTCATGCAGTTCTTATTGCTTAGTGGCGCTAGGCTAGTGCTAGGCTAACGTATTTCGATGGTATCAGCCACTCTGCATTAAAAACAGTCTGACTCCACAGTGCACCTGAGGTAAATCACTTATAACGCCAGACTAACCATATAAATGTCTGTGTCGATAGAATAATGTTTGAAATATAACTAACCCTGTATCACATGAATTACCACATTTTGATGGACTATTTTCACGCAGATCACTCCACCGCTGCGCTAGCTTACAACCACGAAGCTGATGCCGCTCAAATATAAGTTATTTTAAATGCAAAATGGTTCAAATTATTCTATCGACACGGACATTTATATATAAGTGATTTACCTCAGGTGCACTGTGGAGTGGGTCAGACTGTTTTTAATGCAGGGTTGCTGATACATTAGAAATGTGTTAGCCTAGCATTAGCGGGGTGCCACTAAGCTCTTCAAATATAAAAACTGCATGAATTTAAGAAGAAAATATCTCCAGACATCGACAGCACTCTGGATAACTAGGAAATGAGGCTCAATGTAAAAAATCCTGAAATATCCCTTTAAAGTTGTTTTGCGAAGCAACAGAGCCAGCACATTTACATTTATGTTTTTGGGGGCAGACTTTTATGAGGCAGCAGCGGATAGTGAGGTGAGTGGCTACGCTGGCACAGACTCGTCGTTTTGTATTTGTAGAGTTTATCATCCCCTTAGGAAAAATTGTCGTCTGCATTTGACCCATCCTTCAACCAATGTCCCGGGACGACCCGTCTCGAGCAGTGTGCTAAAGCTGCCTACACACCTGCCTGTTGCTTCTCTTTGGACGCGTAAAAGGCTGGCAATGAGACGCTCGTATGTGTTCACCTCAGGCGGAGCCACTGCTGCGTAATTCTATAGGGGAAAGAAACTCTGCGCTGTTGCTGCTAACAATCAAGCAAGATATGAATGAAAACGGTTTCCTGAGTCTTTATTTGTACTTTGGTGACTGTACAAACAAAGTACAAGTCACATTTCTCTGACACTTGAGGCAAATCTTGCCTCTTACCTGTCTCAGATATTATTTCAATTTGTGTGGGTTTGAGTGTGCAGTACCTGTCTGTCCAGAAATGATATCACAATAAAATCCCTTTAAAACATGTTTGTAATCCAGTGCCTTGTTAAATGCGCCTGCGTTCGCGTTTCCACAAGTTTATTGAAGCGTATGATTCCTCTGATCCGAATGCCTGGGCTCGGGAAAGGCATTTCAAACCACAGCTGCTGATCTTCATGAATACTTCCTCTTTTCAGACGGTGTCTCCGTTTCCCTTGTGTCTTTATGATGTAGTAGAGGTGGTCATGTTGCTCCAAATTCAGATGATCTATAAATTATTCCTGAATGTGTGTTTTCACTCCTCCTGCCTCCTACCGCTGCGTTCACACCGCTCTAACGCACCTGCCGCCACGCACACTCATCACCCGCACGTGTGTGTACATGTACATTGACAATCCGCCTGTTGTGCGACCCGCGTTTGGTGTGTAGGCACCTTAACACAGGGGTGTCCAAATGTGGCTAACAGACCTGTTTCTGTTGGCCTTGCCGAGAGATCAGCTGACGACCTGAACATCCTGCTCCAAGATAACCATTGATCGGGCTCACGTTGTTAAAGAGTGGTTCAGGGAGCATGAGATGGATCGGCCAAGACAGAGTATGACAAAAATGAGTACGATAACGATGATGAAGGGATATTTTGGCCAACCATCAAGAATATGCAGAAATGTGCTGGCAAAAAGCAATGTTATATTCCTCCAAGGTCCTCTACCGTCGGCCTGGGAGCTTGAGGGTTCTGCACCGTATCTTTGCTGTTCCTAGAACTGCACTTTTCTGGACCGAGATGTCTGATGTATTTCCTGGGATTTGCTGTAGCCACTCCTCCAGTTTGGGGGTCACTGCCCCGAGTGCCCCAACGACCACGGGCACCACTGATGCCTTCACCCTCCAGGCCTTTTCCAGCTCTTCTCTGAGCCCCTGGTATTTCTCTAGTTTCTCGTGTTCCTTTTTCCTGATGTTGAAGTCGCTTGGTATTGCTATGATAACCACCACGGCTTTCCTCTGCTCTTTGTCCACCACCACAATGTCCGGTTGGTTCATTAGCATTCTGTCCGTCTGTATCTGGATCATTCTCTACCACCTTTGGAAGTGTTTGCCTTTACCTGTATATATGTTTTTTCCCCCATTTCCAATTATTCCCCTATCATCTCTCCATTTCCCTCCACCTTTTTTTTTTCCACATTTCTTGACCTTGGAGATAAACTCGATATTGTACATTTGCATTTCTTCCAAACAGCAATTTCGACATTATCTTACGATATATTGCCCAGCTCTATCACAGCGTCCACATCTTAACCCCACTGAGAATCTTGGGAGATGTGTTGGAGAAGGCTTTGCGCAGTGGTCACACTCTCCCATCATCAATACAAGATCTTGGTGGAAAATGAATGTGACACTGGATCTTTGGACATTGCAGAAGCTTCATGAAACAACGCCTCTGAAAATGGAGCTATGATCAAAGCTGAAGGCGCTACAACCACATATTAGAGTGTCAGACCTTTTCTTGGTCAGGCAGTGTAACCTTAATAAATAAAGGTTCCAAGCCTAAGGAAATGTGTGGTGGTTTCCTGGTTAAAACCTCTGCCAAAAGCACCCAGTTGAATTTTCCAATGCATTGACCACATTGTGTATACTTCAATATGCGGCCCATAATGAAAAAAACGGATATTAGCCCAAGGGCTAATATCTCCCAGGCGATGTTAGCCCTGATATTTTGCATGTTTAAAATTTGATGCAAAAATTGAACCCAGGACCTGCAACATGCAGAGAGTGTCAAGAAAAGGTCCGATTAAAAAAACGATATCAGATTTGGATCACTTCATCTTGCAGTCTCGTGCCTGAATTTGAGTGCCGCTCGTTCCAAGACTAAGTGGCGCCTGGTTTTGAGGGGTGCGATCGTCCGTCCCGGAGTGTTTGCATTTCTGAGGCCAGCTGGGCAGCCTCACGTGCGTTCCTAATGACGTGTGGGCGAATGTTGAGACCGTGTGACGAGGAGTGGGCAGCGCTAAGTCCACTGGCCTAATGAGCGCAGGGACCACCAATTAGGATGGCACTTCAAACGTTGGGCCCAGAGCGGGACACGCCACTCGCAGAAGGTCTACACGCTGTAATTGGGCCAGACCGCAAAGTATGAAAGTCACAACGATAAAATGAGTTGCCCAACATCTGACTGAAGAATGTATGCAGCCTTGTCCAAGTCGTGACACGCATTAGGCCTTTCTGTGAACTCGGGTTATAAGGTAAACGCTGGGGAAGAGAAGTCAGACTTTTATAATTCAAGTCACTTTAAGGAAAGCCGGTGGGAACTTTCCAATATGGCTCCTGTAATCACTGCAGTCACATGAACAAGGCCACTTCTTTCAAGGACTCCACAGGAAATAAGAGCTTTTTTTGTAAAAACGTTGCCAACTGCAACACCACGCACGTCATTTACAAACTGGATTGCACTTGTGGTTGCTTCTGTGTTGGACTAACTAAACCAAGACTCAAAGACCGATTTTCTGAACTCAAAAATGCAATACGAACAAAAAACCCTAACTACCCCATGGCAATGCACTTCAAAACACCCGGCCATACCAGCATCAGACATCAGAGTGATGGTCATAGAAGTTGTCTCCCTGGGCAAGAGAGGGGGACAAACTAAAAACCCTTACCCAAAGGGAAACCTATTGGATAGAGACCCTCAAGGCCACTACCTATGCAGGTTTAAATGATGAGCTTGATTTTTCCGTTTTGTTTTTTTGTAGGACTGGGGTCTTTTAAACTTTTTTAAACTTTCTTAATATGTTTCCACTGTATCTGTGTGTGTGTTTTGTGTGTGTCACGGTCACGCCTACTTCTACATACTGTGACTTCCTGTGACCTCATCTCCAGTGTGTAATGTATGTGTATATATGTATATTCTGCTTTGTTCTCTTTCTTGTGGTCAGCACACGTGATTGATCATGTGATGTACCACCAGTGTTTCTATTTTCATCACAATGCTCTGAAGAAGACCAGTTTGTGGTCGGATATTTTTGCTACACGCACCCTACCACTTAAGGCAAGTTCATTCCTACTCAAATGATTAGGTTTCATCGCATTCCCTCAAATCCTACTCACCTAAATGCAGGTTATCTTTTGCAGCCTCCGTCAGCGGGACGTTGCGTTGCTTGCTCCGCCTGCTCACACTCTTCTGATTCTGAAGAGTTGCTTCACAATCATCTAAATCATTGACGCTAAGCAATTTGTGAAATTACACAATATTGATAGTACTAAAGCACTGCACTGCAAAAAGTAAATATCAAGCATTTGGCTTAAATGTCTTGAATTGAGGAAATGTATCTAGTCTTGAGCGGTTTTCACTCATTTAGACTTTGTTCCTGGTCTGACCAAGTTTACTTTGCTAGTTTAAGGACATTTCAGACTGGTTCTAAGTTAAATAACGCTCTAAATAAGAAAGTAAAATTGCCAATGAGATAAGACCGATTTTCTTGCCCCATTGGCAAAGAAAATTACTTGAAATAGAGACAAAATGTAATGAATGAAACGAGTCAGAAACATCTCAAAACAAGTGAAATAATCCAGGTCAAATACATTTTACCTAGTCAAAACAACTCAAAGTTTGATTATTATGCTCAAATTGAAACATTTATACTAATCTAGTTAATTACTGTTTGCAGTGTGATTTAAGATGGAATTGGTTTCTAGTCTAATATGTGCTGTATCTAATGTGAAGCCACTGGGGACGGTTCACTTTTCACAATCTTTATTACTGTGATCTCCTCTCTCACCAGCAGAGGCGCTGTGGCAGGAAAGGACGAAGAGAGGACAGAACAAGGCAACAGCTCCTCTGTTTTCTGATCAATCGATATAAACATGCAGAAGGTGTTTAGTGCAATTTGGATTCCTGTTTCTGGATTACTTTTACCAATACACCTGGCCTTCCCACTTCCTCTTCTGCCGCTCAGCAAGAACATGTTGTTTCCTTTCTGTGGGAGACTGCGCGAGTACGTCCCAGACGGACCCATGTCCGACTCCAAACGCCGAGGTTATAGACCACAGCCACTGGCGTCCGATTTAAACAGGCGCCAACAGGTATGACGTGATCATGTTACTTCTTCAGAGTAAACTTGAAGGGATTTCTGCGCTGTCTTTGGTCTTTCTGACTTTGTCGCTTTCCTAAATAGTCCCCAACAACCGGGATATTACAGTATTTGTGGGGGATCCCGTCTGAAACAAACAGGCCGGGATTCAAATCGGGGTGAGGTTGTGAATATATAGAATCTTACACTCTTGCCTTTAAGACATGTGACACGCCAACGTTCAAGTGTCCATATATAGTGCATTCCATTGTGTGCATGTGGGTGAGTTTGGAGCATCGGACAGTTCTTAGTGTCCCTTTGAGCTCTTCTCCCCAGAGACGGCCTGAGACGGGCGGGGGGGACACTCTCCGCTTTATTGCTTTTAATTTCACTCCATGTTCGTCTGTTTAATTCATGAGGTTTCCTTGGCACTCCCACGCGGACCATTACGGCGACTACATTTGCTTATTGTGGCCATTACACACTGTTGAGATGGGCTGTCAGCTCCGGGATCGGCGCTACCTGGCAGGGAAGCTTCCCTCGGTGATCACGGTGAAAGCGGAGAGGCGGCAGAAGGTCCCGCTGTACCATCAATATTTGATGGCAGTTTTAATAAAAGACTTTACAAGTTGAATTATTGAGAGGACAAGTCTTGAGTGAACTGCACCCCGGGCTAAACGGCCGTGTGATGAATAATTTACCCCCGCGCCAAAAAGGCCTCTCGGTGCCGTCAAGTCGTCTGAGCTCGTCACCCGGAGCCCAGCCACCGAGTGTCTGCCAGCTGTCACCGCACTCACAGGGCACTGGCTACGGGGCGCCTTCAAGGAACACATCTGGCCTTAGATGTGCGCCGCTTTTACGTATTTGCCGAGTTCAGAAGGATTTGAAGAAAAGTCAGACCGCCACTTAATCATAATAAAAATAATGCCTTACACTTGTATGGCGCTTTACAAGCCTGTATTACCAAGTTTCTCAAAGCGATACACTGTCGTCATTATTCATTCACTCCATACTCAGTGGTGGTAAGCGACTGAGGTAGCCACAGCTGCCCTGGAGTAGACTGACGGAAGTGAGGCAACCTGTCTGTGCAATCGGCCCCTCCGACCACCACCAACCACTCACTCACTCACTCACTACGCTTTTCATAGAAAATGTAACAAAAAGTGCTTAAAAAACTAAAATTGTCCCCACCAGCAAATATATGTAAATAACAACAACCCCCAGACACATATACAGTTATACAGTGCCTCTCCAAAGTACTAATACACCTTGAACTTTTGCACATTTTGTCATGTTTACAATCCTAAACATAAAGATTTTATTTTGAATTTTTTACATGAGTCTGTTATTTTACAAACAAATAGAAAACCGAAAAGTCGTGTGTGCATAAGTATTCACACAGCATGACTTAATACTTTGTGGAACCCCCTTTTGCTGCAATAACAGCAGCAAGTCTTCTGGGGTTTGACTCTACAAGGTTTGCACATGTAGAGACTGACATTTTAGCCCATTCCTCTTTACAAAACAACTCAAGCTCTGTCACATTAGAAGGAGAGCGTTTGTGAACAGCAGTTTTCAGGTCTTTCCACAGATGTTCAATAGGATTTAGGTCAGGACTTTGACTGGGCCATTCTAACACATTCATATGTTTGTTTTTAAACCATTCCATTGTAGATGTTTGTGTTTAGGGTCATTGTCCTGCTGGAAGGTGAATCTCCGCCCCAGCCTCAATTCTCTTGCTGACTCCAGCAGGTTTTCCTCCAAAATGTCTCTGTATTTGGCTCCATCCATCTTCCCAACTATTCTTACAATCTTCCCAGTCCCCGCTGAGGAAAAGCAGCCCCATAGCATGATGCCCCCCCACCATATTTGACACTGGGGATGGTGCACTCAGGATGATGAGCAGTGTTAGGTTTGCTCCATACATAACGTTTTGCATTTGGGCCAAAAAGTTAAATTTTTGTCTCATCTGACCAAAGCACCTTCTTCCACATGGTAGCTGTGTCCTCCATAGGACTTCTAGCAAACTTCAAACGGGATTTCTTATGGCCTCCTTTCAATAATGGCTTTCTTCTTGCCACTCGTCCATGAAGGCCAGATTTGCGTAGAGTACGACTTATAGTTGTCCCATGTACAGATTCCCCCAGCTCAGCGGCAGGACGTCCCAGCTCCTCCAGAGTTATCTTGGGGCACTTGGTTGCATTTCTGACCAGTGTTCTCCTTGTTCGGTCTGTTAGTTTAGGTGGACGGCCGTGTCTTGGTAAGTTCGCAGTGGTGCTATACTCTTTCCATTTCTGAATGATGGATTGAACAGTGCTCCGTGAGATGTTCAAATCTTGGGAAATCTTTGTATAACTTAACGCTGCTTTAAACTTCTCCACAGCTTTATCCCTGACCTCTGTGGTGAGCTCCTTGGCCTTCATGATGTTGTTTTGTTTTTTGTTTTTTAAGTATATTTTATTTTCAATCAATAGCATTACAAACCTCATTACAACCTTTTACGCATTTGTATAAGACTGAGCAAGTGTACAAATTAAATTACAAAGGTGTACAATGGACGTATAGCATGAGAAAGAACAGAATAATTAAGGACATTCCCATCAGAATCCATAAGATGAGATGTAGACCAAAAACCTTTTTTCACCCAGTCATAATAGATAGATTTTCTTTTGAACAATATGCATCGATTGTTCCAAATAGGCATGTTGTGTGGAGTAAAATTATGAATATAAGACATTTTCCAATTTAAGAGAACCTGTTGATAACTTTAGATAACTTAAGGGGCAATTTAGAAATAGAAAGGTCACATGCTAATAGCAATTCAATGCTGCCACATTCTAAAAGTATTTTTGCTGGAATATGAAACCAAAAATTATTAGGATTGTTTATACAATTTTGCAACCATTTAAATGTTAGTGTTCCATTCATAGCTTCAAAATCAATTATGTTTAGACCACCTTCAGCAATGGGTTTAACTGCATCATTTTTTCTAATGTAGTGATGTATATTTTTCCATGTAAAATTAAAAATGTTTTTGTTTATTTTATTAATTAGCTGATCAGGAACAGCTAGTGAAAATGCAGGGTAAATAAATCTCGATAAAGCTTTGCTTTTGGAAATTAAAAATCTACCAAAGATTGATAAATCTCTTTGTAACCAAGAATTTAGAATAGGTTGTGTTTTGGTTATATCGTTTTCAATGTTTAGGAGTTCCCTTCTTTTTCAATCTTTATATAATATAATTCCCCAGTATTTGACTTCAGTTTTCACAGGGATTCCATGTAAATCTGAATTGGGGTGCTCATGAAGGGCCATCAAGTCACATTTTTTAAGATTTAATTGTAACCCAGAAGCTCTGGAAAACATCTCCACTTTCATGATTACTAGAGGAATTTGATCTGCATTTTTTATCAAAATTGTCATGTCATCGGCTAACTGTGTGATAATTAGAGGCCTGCCCAGAACATTTAATGGTTTCAAATCTGTACTGTTTTTCATATAAATCGACAACAATTCTACAACTAAAATAAAAATTGGAGGTGAGCCCGGGCATCCTTGCTTCACCCCTCTATTTATCTGGAATCTTTTGGTTGTACCTGCAGGTAAAGACACTGAACTGTTTATATCTGTATACAACATGTTAATCATGTCAATGAACTTATTGACAAAATAAAAGGATGCTCAACCAGATTAAAAGCTTTATAGAAATCAAGGAATTAAAAACGAAACCTTGATCTTCAATTAAATAGTTGTAATCCAATAAATCCAAAACTAATCTGATGTTATTGTGTATTGATCTATCTTTAATAAAGCCCAACATCACCTATCCCAGCCTTTAATCTATTGGCTAAAATTTGAGTGAAAAGTCTATAATCTACATTTAATAAGGATATAGGTCTTAGATTTTCAATATGCCTTTTATCTTTTCCTAGCTTTGGTAAGAGAGTAATGACCCCTTGCTATCGTTGTTGTGAGAATATTATTCTCAATGCATTCATTAAAAACTGAAAATAACATTTGTTTTATTTATTTCCAGAAAAAAATTGGATGTTAAATCATCTTGACCAGGGGCTTTTCCCAAAGCCATACGTTCTGTCACGGTTTGAAGTAGGACCCAAAAGCAGAACACAGCTGGTAAATGGTGACAAGTATTTATTTACAGGAAAAGCAGACCAGAGACCCAGGACAGGGTAAGCAGCAGGCAGGTGAGAATGGGTTGGTTGGTCGGTTGGCAGGCGGGCAGGCAAAAACAAACTAAGTACAGAATCCAACCGATTACAAGATAGAGCCTAAAGCGTCTACAGACTGTAGCAGTGCAAACGAACTGGCGAGGAGAGGTGGAGAAACTGGTCTTCTTCAAGTGCAGGTAACGAGCAGGTGTGTGAGTAATAGGTGGCAGATCTGATGGCTCCGCCCAGGGGAGGAGACAGACAAACACAAAACAAGAGGGAGGGGAGAAGTGGCAACACAGGACCATGACACGCTCAATAGCAGCATCACGTTCTTTTAGTTGTATTTCATCATCACAAAACAATTTAAAACCCTGTTCAACCTCAGGAATATTGTGTCTTATATTCCCGAGAAATGTTTTAGAACTTTCAGGAATTGGATGAGTATAAATTTTAAATAAAATGTGTAAGTCTCTTCAGCTATTATATTTGCTTGGTGACATTCTTTGTCATTAATCATTAATACATCCAACTTATTCTTTTCCTGTCTTCCTTTTTCTAAATGATAGAAGTAAGATGATTTTTTTTCTCCTTGTTCTATCCACTTAGCCCTGGACCTTACATAAGCACCGTGCCCTTTGAGTGAATAATTCATCAAGAATGTAAATTTGAAAAAGTAGCCTTTTCTTCTTCTGTAAGATCATGTTTCTTACACAACATGTTAATTTCTTGTGCTAGGGTATATTCTTTTTCCCTTGGGCGTTGGCTTCTGATTTTACCCTGTTTAATAGAAATACTTCTCACTTCCCATTTTTTACAATAAGTGTTCTGTATCATTTTCAATTTTCATCAATGTATTTCTTACTTCATTGACAAACTCTTCCACCAATAATAAATCTGAATTAAATTTCCAATAGCTCTTATAGCGGTTTATATTAACATTTGGTTTGAGAGTTATTCCAATTAAACAATGGTCAGTTAAAGGTGCTGCAGCTATTTCAACCTTGGTGACAAATTCCAGTATTTCAGGGGATAAAAACCAATAACCTATCCTTGATTTTGCCCCACCATTAGGTATATTTACATTCATTTGGGATTTTTTTCAGTGAGCGAGTGAGTATCTGTAAAAACCTTAAGAACTGTGTTATACTGGTGGTCATTATAAAAAGACGGGGATCTGTCTAACCATTCATCCGGTGCAATGTTAAAATCCCCTCCAAACATTGTAAAACTAATATTATAAGAAAGTTTGAAATCGGCGATTATGTCTGATTTTTCGGGACCAAATTCACGAGGCCCTTGACTGTGGCTCGTACCTGCCCTTCATAAACTCGGCACCGCGGCGGCTCCCTCGTGTGCCGTCAATATTATTTGTTTTCCGTGAAAACGAGCTGGAATTGCCTGCGAGGCTCTAATGCGTCCGGAAGAGCATGAGCGGCTCGGCGGGACCGCGCGTCAAGCAGCCATTAGGGGGCGGTACACATGACGAACAGCTGATGGCCCCCCGCGGCCCTGTCCCGGGCGGCGTGTGGGGAAGAGGAAGGCACATTAGACGCTCGCTGGATCTGAGGTGGGACGCAGTGTGTTCTGTTACCATTTTGAAGAAGCTGTACTCCAAACCCATGTCAAAGAGAAAGTGTTATCAGTCAGCTCGAGGTAATCCGGTTAGGAATCTAGGAGTAATGTGTAACAGAAAGCATCTCCAAAATCAAAAGTGTGTAAATCAGACTAATCCGTTTGTCTCACTGTTAGACCGCTGCAGTTCATCCAGAACACTGCCGCTCCAGACTGGGATAGAACCATGAAATATGCCCACATTAGTCCAGTGCTCAGGTCTCTGCACTGGCTTCCTGTCTCTCAGAGAATAGACTTTAACACAGCTCTGTTCATGTACAAGTTTCTTCACGGTTTATCACCAAAGAACATCTGACATCTGTGGCCGTCCCGCCTTTGCTCGGCCCAATCCCGTCAGACCTTGGAAGCTAAGCAGGAGGGGCCTGGTCGGTACTTGGATGGGAGACCGTTTGGTAACACCAGGAAGCCTAGCGAATGCAGTGTGTGAGTGAGTGGTTGGTGGTGGTCGAAGGGTCCGATGGCGCAGACTGGCTGCCTCACTTCTGTTAGTCTACCCCAGGGCAGCTGTGGCTACAATAGTAGCTTACCATCACCAAGTATGGAGTGAATGAATAATGTAATGTAAAGCGTCTTTGAGTCTTCAGAAAAGCGCTATATAAAAAAACGATGCATATCAACCGCCTCAGGCCCGGAGAAGGTCAGGGAGAGGTGTCCTGCTGCTCCCAGAGTCAGGACTAAACACGGCGACGCTGTGTTTCAGTTTTACGTAGCTAAAATCTGGAAGAGACTTCCTGAAGAAGTGAGGCCTCAACTCTCTCTGACGATGTTTAAACCCAGGCTGAAAACAGTTCTGTTGAGCTGTGAATATGACACAAAGTATTTTATCTGCACTCTTCATTTTGAACATAGCCTTATTAAGTCATGATTTATTTTATGGATGGATTTGATCTGCCCTCTTGTTATTTGATGTGGCTGCTAATCACTTTGAATTGCCTTGTGTATTTATAAATCAACTTGCCTGGCCTAATTAGTGTCAAACTGTCATGGTTTTAATGTGGTAAAAAAAACAAAAGCAGGACTGCAACAAAAACGTGTTTAATAACTGAAAGTGTCCAAAAGCCAAGATCACAACAAAATCCAGAGATGAGACGAAGAACTCGAGGAACAAAAACTCAGGAACCAGGGCGGGGGGGGCCACATTTCAGGCTTCAAACATAAAGATATAAAACTGTAATTTTTTGTGAAGAACCAACAACAAGTGGGACACAATCATGAAGTGAAACGAAATTTATTGGATATTTCAAACATTTTTAACAAATAAAAAACTGAAAAATTGGGCGTGCAAAATGATTCAGCCCCCTTAAGTTAATACTTTGTAGCGCCGCCTTTTGCTGCGATTACTGCTGTCAGTCCTTGGGGTTTGTCTCTATCAGTTTTGCACATTGAGAGACTGAAATATTTCCCATTCCTCCTTGCAAAACAGCTGGAGCTCAGTGAAGTTGGATGGACAGCGTTTGTGAACAGCAGTTTTCAGTTCTTTCCACAGATTCTCGATTGGATTCAGGTCTGGACTTTGACTTGGCCATTCTAACACCTGGAGATGTTTATTTGTGAACCACTCTATTGTAGATGTTGCTTTATGTTTTGGATCATTGTCTTGTTGGAAGACAAATCTCCATCCCAGTCTCAGGTCTTTTGCAGACTCCATCAGGTTTTCTTCCAGAATGGTCCTGTATTTGGCTCCATCCATCTTCCCATCAATTTGAACCATCTTCCCTGTCCCTGCTGAAGAAAAGCCCAAACCATGATGCTGCCCCCACCATGTTTGACAGTGGGGATGGTGTGTTCAGGGTGATGAGCTGTGTTGCTTTTACGCCAAACATAACGTTTTGCATTGTTGCCAAAAAGTTGGATTTTGGTTTCATCTGACCAGAGCACCTTCTTCCACATGTTTGGTGTGTCTCCCAGGTGGCTTGTGGCAAACCTTAAACAACACTTTTTATGGATATCTTTAAGAAATGGCTTTCTTCTTGCCACTCTTCCATAAAGGCCAGAGTTGTGCAGTATACGACTGATTGTTGTCCTATGGACAGAGTCTCCCACCTCAGCTGTACATTTCTGCAGTTCATCCAGAGTGATCATGGGCCTCTTGGCAGCATCTCTGATCAGTTTTCTCCTTGTATGAGCTGAAAGTTTAGAGGGACGGCCGGGTCTTTGTAGATTTGCAGTGCTCCTTCCATTTCAATATTATCGCTTGCACAGTGGTCCTTGGGATGTTTAAAGCTTGGGAAATCTTTTTGTATCCAAATCCGGCTTTAAACTTCTCCACAACAGTATCTCGGACCTGCCTGGTGTGTTCCTTGTTCTTCATGATGCTCTCTGCGCTTTAAACTGACCTCTGAGACTATCACAGAGCAGGTGCATTTATACGGAGACTTGTTTACACACAGGTGGATTCTATGTATCATCATTAGTCATTTAGGTCAACATTGGATCATTCAGAGATCCTCACTGAACTTCTGGAGAGAGTTTGCTGCACTGAAAGTAAAGGGGCTGAATCATTTTGCACGCCCAATTTTTCAGTTTTTTTATTTGTTGAAAATGTTTGAAATATCCAATAAATTTCGTTTCACTTCATGATTGTGTCCCACTTGTTGTTGGTTCTTCACAAAAAAGTACAGTTTTATATGTTTGAAGCCTGAAATGTGGCAAAAGGTCGAAAAGTTCAAGGGGGCCGAATACTTTCACAAGGCACTGTACAACCACTGGCCCTAACCTTAAGGTCAGTGGACTCTTGCCTAAACCTAATTTTATTTTTCAACCCCTACTCAATGGGACATTTTCAGATTAATGAGACGTCGGACTGATGGGCCGACCCCGTGCCGAGGTCGCTGCCTCAGTAGGCACGTCAATGATAGCACTCTCCTTGGGACTGTAGCCGCTGAAGCACAAAAACTGATCATGGATACCTGCTGCTCACCACGCCTGCTAACAGCACTTCTGTGGTGACCAACAAAGGTGAGGACGCACCATCAGAGGAGCTTGAAACCCTGGAGGAACACGTGGTACGCTACATGAAGAGTAAAAACATTCCTCTGGACAGTCAGCAAATCTCAGCCTGTCACATTCTTCCAACTAAGGACAAAAAAAAAAAAACAAGCCTAAAATCATTGTAAAGTTTGCAAACAGAAAGCACAAGGTGGAAATCCTGAAGGAGGCTAAGAAACTTAAAGGCACCGGAGTTTATCTAAATGAGCACTTGACAAAGAAAAATGTGGAAATTGTTAAACTAAAACCGTGGTTTGATGTAAATAAATGATCTTTAAATTTCACAAAGACTAAGTTTATGGTATTCAGCAATAAAAGAAAGGCGGATGTCAGTTTATCCATAAACAATGTGAAAATTGAGAAGGGGGTCATCCTAGATGAGAAGTTGACATGGAAAGCTCATTATTGCACGTAAAAGAATCCATCCATCCATTTTCTTCCACTTGTCCGTTGCCGGGTCGTGGGGGCAGCTGTTGGAGCTGCACCAGCCCCTATAGCGCCCCCTGCAGGTGGTGGGTCCACAGAAGGACGGCCTCATGGTTCTAACCGGGCCTGTTGGTCTCTCATAAGGGGCTTCTGAACCGCTCTTTGTCTGACCCGTCACCTAGGACCTGTTTGCCCTGGGAGACCCTACCAGGGGCACGAAGCCCCCGACAACAGAGCTCCAGGCTCATTCAGGCTCAAACCCTCCACCACGTTAAGGTTCCAGGAGGGGCATGTAAAAAAAAAAAGGTATCTAAAATCCTATTTATTTTGAATAACGTTACATACCGCGTACCGTATAATACAATGAGAATGCTATATTGTTCAATTAAACTACCTTATTTTAAAGCTGGAGTACCTGATTTTTCCCGCACAAACTTTGACATTTTTTATTTGGCCCAAACTCGTTTCTAGCACTCACAATCCCTCCTGCATGGCCGAATTGTTCAAGCAAATTGTTTATATGCACGTTTCACGCCCGTGTACAGCTTTGAGCAGTGGGAAGGCGAAGACAGGGGGACCACCCTTAAAAAAATACCACTCATTTAGATTCTATCTGCTATCGCTCAATAAATAATTAGGGGAAGACAATTTAACATGATCTGTTTTTTTTGCTGTGTTTACAACTTACTCTGAGGTGGAACAAACTCATTTACTTTTCAACAACAAAACGTCAGGTACCCCAGCTTTAATGATTGTGTAGAAATATGGGGTAATACAGTGCAGAACAAAAGTTTGTTTGCATTTCAAAACTGTTTCCATGGTACATTCTCACCGAAGTCGTTCATTTATGAGTGAACACTTACGGGAAACAACAAAGAAAAACGTTGACATAAATCCTAAATATAACATTATAATAATAATAGGCCATTATTCCACACTGAGATCTGTTCTTACCTGAGCTCAGACGAGTTGATACGTCCCCGTCTGGTCTTTGTGCCCGTGGAACGTCACCCCCGTTTGGAGCTATATGCATATGCTAGCAGAAGCAAAATGCTAACAACATCTTTGGTCTTTTTGCGTGACTGAGCGCACGCACAAAGACCAGACAGGTACGCATCAACTCGTCTAAGCTCAGGTAAAGAACAGATCTCAGTGTGGAAAAACGCTGGCCTGTTCCTTTAAAGCAGGCCACGCCGTACAGAAAAAAATATGAACGTACTATTTTATATGTATTTAGATATTTTATACTTTGGCAAAATTCATACATTAAAAGAAAAAGAATCAATGACAAAAAATGAATACCTCAGGAAATCACTTCAAGACTTTTTAACCTCTTAACTGCCACCTCCAGCAGCCGGATTTTCTCCAAATTTTCATACCAATCTCCAAGCTAATTGACTGGAGAGCTTACAGCCTGCATGCCAGTGTGATATCTCATTTGAAAGCTAAGACCTTCTAGTTTCTATAAATGTGTGCAAAATCTGTGTAAGTGAAACACAACACATTGTCTCAAAATTAATTAATTTTTTTCTCGAAACGTTGATGCTACTTTACAAAAACATTCCAAAGACATACTTCATAGTTTTCATTTGAAACTGACTGTAGTTACTAATTGTATTAACAGCACCAACTGTGTACAATTGTGTAGCTGTGGGAATAATAGTTTGGATTTTGGGGTCCTTTTATGCATAAAAAGACCATTCGGCACATGTGGTCCATTTCTGTGCAAAATGGCACCTTTGCTTTCTTTGAAGGGTGCGGCTCTATAACCGTGGCACTGGAGGCTCTGGGATGGTTTTATTTTGAAGGCATGAAGCCGGGGAAGATCTTATACGCCCGATAAGAAAGAGATGTTGATGAAGTGATGCGCAATAGCTTATATGTATTTATGTATATGTATTTAGTCCTAAAACGAATAATATGAATTTTGAATATTGAATTATTTTTACAACACAAGGTTTTTATATAGGAAAACTGATTAGATTTTTCTATTCTAAATATTATAACAAATGGAAAGAGTACATGCACTTCTGGGTTGTACAAGAATTAGACCTCCAAAACCAGCCTGGAAGGTCATAACCGGCCTTTTATCAGTCTGTTTATTAGTCTGCTTTTATTGACAACACTTTAGAATATTTACATTTTGGGTAAGACCTAGGCATAAAATAATCTCTATAGGAGTTTTGTGAAGGTGAAGCTGATAAAAATGATATATAACACTTGCATATTCAGTCATATTTTTCCTGTGTAAATACCAGCAGTTAAGAGGTTAATACTTATTAGGGTATTAAATAGGAACATTTTTAAAAACAACTGTTAATACGGACACCCTGTAAATATCTCCACATGGACCACCGTGTCCTGCCTTCAGAGTGTTGGCCTGTCTCGTACAGGCAGTATTAGAGTGGAGGACATTTACCTAACGGGCACCGACAGTCAGCAAGAAATCCACGACAAAGGCCTGGTTGGAATTCACAGCCAGGTCTTTTGGTATCTGCTCTGTGATATTCCGCCAGGGCAGAGCTACCACCCCCCTCGGCATCTGTTTCAAAGACTGCTTCAAACGAGGCAAAAAAAAAGAAAAGAAAACACATTCCACCGCGTGCGCTCAAGGCACAGGGATCAAAAGCCCACGCACCACGGCGCTTTTTTTTTTTCTTCCACCAAAGTAAACCTTTTAAATGTCACATCTGACATATAAAAGCATTTGTAACGGCGCACCAGATGCAGCCTCGTTGGCGCTGATAAAAAGGCCAGGGGGCTGAAGCGGCCTCCGGTGAGCAGTTGGGATGATGGAAGAGGCCACCGCCCCGCTTTCACACGCTCCAAATTATGCCCGTGTCCAACGGGACAGCGCGGCACAAATGACACCGTGTGACCGAGGACGGGTGACGAAGGGATCGGGATGATTCTTTCAATACGTAAATACGCACATCAAGAGCGAACAGGCAGACAGGCCTCGGGGCTCATACTTGAATGACTCCGATGTCCCCAAGTCTGTGGACATTGTACCTCAAGGATCTGCCTTTGCCCAGCCACTGATCTGCAGCCAGTCCCGTCACACCTGTCCACGGCCCAGTTTGGGAGAAACACAGCAGTCGAATGGGGTAAAAAAATATTACGGAGGTGTAGATTACTGACATACTTATGAGGAAGAAAATTATTCCAAGTTTTCTGTCATTCTGGGCCAGATATTGTGCCTGGCGCAAAGACAGCGCAGGTCTAGATCTCAAACGCATGTGCCAAGGTTTGCGACAAATGGCCAGAGGACGTCTCTCTTCAAAACAGAGGTGGACTGAGGCGTGGTCTCCTGCAAGCCCCACGGACCATATAAGGAATAGGCTTAGTAATAAGAAAACATAAGAGTAACTTTTACTATGATTAAAAGGACTATTATAATTAATGGTGATCAATATATCCCCCTCCTGGAGCACATTAACGTGGTGAAGGGGTTTGAGCCTGAATTATCCTGGAGCTCTGTTGTCGGGGGCTTCGTGCCCCTGGTAGGGTCTCCCAGGGCAAACAGGTCCAAGGTGACGGGTCAGACAAAGAGCGGTTCAGAAGCCCCTTATGAGAGACCAACAGGCCCGGTTAGAACCATGAGGCCGTCCTTCTGTGGACCCACCACCTGCAGGAGGAGCCATAGGGGCTGGTGAAAGAAGTGAAAGAAAATGGATGGATGGAGTGATTAACATAATAAAAAAGAGTATTGACAACAAATTTAGAGCCAACAATAGTTAGCCAATGAGATACTTGTGTGTGACTTCAAACAGGCTAGGCCCGGAGGGCACGGAAGACGACCCACAGGTGTAAGTTGAACGCTCTTATTCTCCTTGAGCGTACACATAATGTTGACGTATTCTTGTTAATATTTCTCACATGAATATGGAGAATGTATTGGGGCTGCAAAGACGTAGAAGGTGTGAACGTGTCTACAGACCACGAGTCTCAGATTACACAGAAAGTGAATGCAAAAATAAAAAAAATAAAAGGAGACTAAGCCAGGCAGCGGATTTGTGCCATTTACTCTCAGAAGAGCCGGAGACCAACTCCACAAATCCGTACGCCCTCCCCGTCGGCGTTAAAATCACCGCAGAGCAGCATTTTTATGCGTCTAGATCTTTCCATTATGCTTTGGGATCAATGCGAGGCCTTGCACAATCTGCTGTAAGTTCGGCAATACATGCAGTAACATCAGCCCTAGTCCGACATGCACACGAATACATCGAGCTCCCCGTATCTCCTGACCACCAAGAGCGGGTGAAGACTGGATTCAAGGCTAAGTATGGGTTCCCTGGGGCCCTCGGTGCGATTGATTACGCGCATGTACAGCTGCATCAGTCGTAAAGGAACTCATTCAATCCACATCCAGGTCATTCGTGACATGTATTTGTGAATGATCCTGGATCCATGACTCCTTCATCCTGGCCAAATCAACCATCCCAGCGCTCTTCCAGGGGGATCCCTCGCTGGGTCGCTGGGTGAGTGGTTACCGGGGGACAACGGGTATGCTGATGACAACATCCATCACGCGGGGACCTCGGAGGGAGTTGGCCCACAATCAAAAGCACTTTGGGTTTGGGTTGCTTAAAATGTGCTTCAGGTGTTTGGATAAGTCGGGTGGGACATACATGGAGGATAGAGTGCAGGACGTGATGCAGAACTGCTGACGCCCATTGAGCCAAATGCACCAATGGCAGCACGGCCGAGGAGGGAGGGGTTGGCTCATGCGTTCGGCCGCCGCTAACCAGGTATGTTCTGTAATATATTTCATTGTTTTAGTATTAAATCTCACATTTCTGCCTAAATTGGTCTTAAAATGTGTTCTGTTCTTTATCAAAATCATAAAAATAAGTAAACAGTGTCGGCTTAAACGAATACCGCCCAAACATTTACATGTGTTCATTTTAAACATCCACAGGACAGCGTGGAGAAAGTAAGTGAACCTCCTGGCTAAGGATCCTCCGAGAGCTAATTAGACACGTTTATGCAGACATTTAGAGTCAGGTGTGAGCCAACCTGAAGTCCAGTCACTGAGGTGAAGACTTGTCTGATGTGCCTCACTCAAAAGAGCGTCCTGAGGACCTACGTTCGAGAATTATTGATTTGTACAATACGTAAAACATTGAACAAGAATGGGGTTCATGGGAGAATGCCACAGTCTCAAAACAAACATTTCTGCACATTTGAAGTTTGTGAAGAGCACTTGGATGCTCTGTGGACTGATGAACCCAAAGTTGAACAGTTTGGGAGGAACACACAACGTCATGTGTGGAGGAAAAATGAAACAACATCTAAACCCTCTCCTCACTGTGAAGTCTGAAACAGCAGCATCATGGTGTGAGGCTGTTGTGTTGCCTCAGGGCCTGGACAACGTGCTATCAACAATGGAAAAAATAATTCACAAGATTCTCAAGATATTTTTGAAGAAAAACCCGAGACATCTGTCCATCAATTAAAGCTCAAAAGAGGATGGAGCTGCAACAAGACAATGACCCAAAGAACAAAAGCAAATCCACTTCAGAATGGTTTCAGAAGAATAAAATATGCGTTCTGGAATGGCCCAGGTAGTCTTCAAAAACTCCCTTTTTGAAGACAGATGTCGGGTAACGTCTGCGTTTAGACACACATGATCTGACCCGTTACGTTTTCATGAAAAAATAAAGCATTATGTGAGTAAAAATTATCCCCACCCAAAAAGCCTGTTTTTAAGCAAAACAATCTAAAATAATGGATATATCCAGGTTTATTTAGTTTCATTATTAGAGTTACATTTCGGATATCTGCTCTAGTTTGAGAAAGTTTTTCACTTTTTCGAGGGTTTAAAACTCAAACTAAGCTGGGAATTATGCATTGAACAATCTCTGTGGAAATCCTTAAAATACTAAGTACAAGACTGGATCATTCTGTGTCTGCAGGAGTTACTAAAGTGCAGATGATGCAAGAGTGTGAGTGTGCATGTTTAACCAGGACAATACATAAGGTAATGTCACCAAGACAAAGTACTTTTAATCAAATATGAATAAATCACAGTCGTTATCCATGAAATAAATCCCAAGTGTGTGATGATAAGGCTGCGGCATACATGTTTGTTTATGTTTAGAAACAATGTATGACAGACCTTTGCTTCATCCGCTCCTCACCCCTAACATCCTTAAAGAAAGAAAGAAAATGCAGTTTGTGATATTTGAATTACACCTTGGTGGAGATCGCTACAACTAAATCAAATGGCAAACAATATAATGTTGACTATTGAAGCTGCCATTACATCTGTTCCTTTGGAATGACTGTCTACAAAATGTACTAAACATGTTGCTCATAGCTCACTGTTACAAGCAATGTCCACCTCCCCATCTAAACAACCTAAAAAAAAAAACTCAACAAATGTACAACTGTAATGTTAATGCAAACGAAATTACAAACACAGCCAATCAAATACTAAAAGGAAACTCTTTGTGTGATAAAATTAATATTAAAAGTTTCAAATCACGCAAAGGATTGGGAATTGTGCATATGAATGTGCGTAGTATTCTATCCAAAATGGATTATATAAAAGTATGGGCAGAACAAACTGATCCTGATATTTTTATTTTTTCAGAAACATGGCTATCAAACCAAATAAATAGTTCCGACATAAATATAAATAAATATAAAGTTTATCGCTGTGATAGAAAATCTAAGGGTGGTGGTATTGCAATCTTTGTTAAAGACCACTTTACTGTTGAAACAATTACCTGCTATGCTAAGCCCAAGTGTTATGAATATTTGGCACTGTTGGTAAATATTTCAAATAACAACAATAAAAAAATTGCTGTTGTAGGCATCTATCACGCACCCTCTGCAAACAAGGAGGCTATAAATGACATTTTTGAATGTCTCTCTAAATTAGAAGAATTTGAAATGCTTATAATGGGTGATCTAAACATCAATTGGTTAAGTAAAAATTCTGATAACTTAAAGGATCTATGTAATAGCTTAAATCTTACACAACTAATATCCTCTCCTACCAGGCCTAACAACAAACATTTAAACAGTGGTACATTAATTGATGTCATATTAACTAATAATCCACAAAATTATAAATCAAGTGGTGTTTTCCCCTTGGATTTTAGTGATCATTGTCCAATAGGATGCGTCCGTAACACAAAAATTAGTAAAGCAAATCCCCATGTGACTATTAAGAGATCCTATAAACAAGATCAGGCATTCCTTGCTGACTTGTATTATAGCGATATTGGTTTAACATCAGTGATTCCAGACCCAGAAATGGCCCTAAAATTCTTCATCAACACTTTTAATAATATTTCAAACAAACATGCTCCAAATAAAAAGATTAGAATGAAAAATCGCGTAAATCCTTGGTTTCATTCAGAAATTTCAGGTTTAATAAGAGAAAGGGATGCAGTATGGAAAAGGCACAAGCTTCAAAACAAAGAGAGGATTGGATACTTTTTTGCCAAATACGAAACAAATGTCTAGCAAGAATTAGAAAAGCTAATAACGTCTTATTATAGGTCAAGCCTGACGGCAAGCCATGGAAACCCAGCAAAATTCTGGAAAACTGTTAGGTCACTGTCACAACATACTATGCCATCGTTACCATCTAATCTAATCCTGGACAGCGCAAACACAGTAAAGTCAAAACAAGATATTTGTGAAGCCTTTAATAAGCATTTTGTAAATGCATGTAATGTCTTTCAAAATAATGATTCTCCTTCTCCGGATGACTTGGTTGAAAATAAACTCAAAAACTCATTAAAGCCTATATCATACACTGAAGTTTTTCATATGCTGTCCACAATAGACCCTAAAAAGTCAACAGGGGCTGATGGGTTGGACCCCAAGCTGTTATTATTGGCTGCACCGCTTCTAACTCAGCCCTTAACACACATTCTTAATTTATCAATTGAATCTGAAATCATTCCACATTTATGGAAAGCAGCCCATGTTCTGCCATTACATAAAGATGGCCCTACAAATATCTTAAATAATTATCGACCAATATCAAAACTACCATGTCTTGCTAAAATCTTAGAAAAACTTGTAAGTAATCAAATTAAACCTTTTTTAATTAAGCATTCTGTCCTTAAACCATATCAGTCTGGCTTTAGGCAAGGCCATAGCACTGCCACAACTAAAGTTTTAAATGACATCTATGCAGCACTTGATAGTAGGCAAGAGTGTTTGGCCCTATTCATTGATTTATCAAAGGCTTTTGATTCTGTGAATCATCAAATATTGTTAAAGCAGCTACAACAAATTGGATTTGATAAAAAAGCCTATAATTGGTTCTCAAACTATCTTTCAAACAGAACACAAGCAGTTGTAGCTGATGGTTTTAAATCTGAGTTTTTAATCACAGATAAAGGAGTCCCCCAGGGCTCTATTTTGGGTCCATTGTTGTTCACAATCTTCATAAATTCTATTGGGTACAATATCAAACATAGCTCTATACACTTATATGCAGATGATGCAATTTTGTACACCAGTGCTCCCTCTGCTGGCCAAGCTGTCCAGTTCCTACAGGAAGATTTTGATGAAATTCAAAATTCATTAATAAAACTTAAACTGTCACTAAATACACGCAAAACTAAGTATATGTTGTTTTCCAGGAGGCAAGAAGTTCAACCTTTAAATATCCATACATTTGATGGCACAGCTATAGAAAGAGTGTCCTCTTATAAATACTTGGGTTTCTGGCTGGATGAGAAATGGACTTTTAAAACACATGTTTCAAAACTATGCCGTAGTCTTAAATCAAAATTATCATTTTACTATAGAAACAAATCTTGTATTTTTATCAGTCCTTGATTATGGCGACACAGTTTATATGCACACTTCACCTTCCTTTCTTAAACCTCTTGATGCAGTTTATCATTCTGCTATTCGATTTATAACTGGAGACAAATACAGAACTCATCACTGTTTACTGTATGACAAAGTCGGCTGGTCTTCCCTGACAAGTCGAAGAGAGCAACACTGCATTTTATTTATTTATAAGGGACTTGTTGGGAGGCTTCCTGATTATCTCGCATGTGAACTCAACTACAGCTCAAGTAGCTACAACACCAGGTCACATGACTGTTTGGTTTTGAAAAATGGACTCGTAAAGAGTGACACGGGAAAAAGAGGCTTTTCATATTACGCTGCCCACAAATGGAACGAACTACAAACGCTTTTACAATTGAACTCTTTAGTGCCTCTTTCACATCTAAAATGGTTAGTATTCGATATGTATAAAGAAAATTGTGCTTGTTTTAATTGATACTTGTAAAAAAGGTCTATTGTAAATATTGTATTGTTATTCACTGTTATGAAACAGGGCACTCATGAAAAAGAGAGTCTCGTACTCTCATTGGGCCTTCCCTGTATAAATAAAGATAAAATACAAATAAAAAACAGTGCCGTGGACTTGAAGCCTAGACCTTTGCGTCAGTAAACCTGTGGAGCACTTTAAATCCAAGTCCAAATGGGTGTAATCATGTCCACCTGGCGCTGCAGGTGGACATGATTGAAGAGGGAGTAGAGCGAGTTCAGCTCAAAGCGCTTTAAAGCAACCCTAGATAGGGCATGGCCATAGTACAATGGAACTCATGGTAATTCTGGCGGCCATCTTGTGATTGTCCTTTTCAACTGAGTGCAATGTAAACCAATAAGACACACCGCTCATTTTGTATCTTTAAAAAAAATCTGTTAATTTTGTGACATGATTTTCTAAATACTGATTGAGCTTATGTCTATTCTGAAAAAAGGAAATGTTGCATTAATTTTTTTATTAAACAGTAGCACCGACTTTACCATTATAATTGGCTACATTTTGTAAACATATTTACATTACAGGACTATATATATTTACATCATCATCATATATATATATAACATTAAGCTGATCTGTTCTGAAGTTTGCTCCTCCCCAAACAATCCTTTAGTTTGTCTGAGCACATCTGCTGAAAGAAGACAATAGACAGAATGTGAATATTTAGTTAGCTAACAGGAGACAGTGAATGCACTAACTGTAAAACGAATGGTGCAAAATAGGGCTAAGGCAAAACAACAGTACAGATTTACAAAACTCGTTTTCAGAGTAAAATATCTGACCTGAGATACCGAGACCTCCCAGTGATACAAGGAGTCAAAAATGATGACTTTGGCGTCTACAGTGGTTGTAAAATCCTGAATAAACCATATTATTGCACCGTTCAGGTCAATCTAGACGATAGTTCACATCAGTGATTGATGTTGGCGTCCCAGACCTGAGGCGTGTTCCCCACCAATAATCTTTAGAAAACAGGGCCATGAAGGGCCTCCAAACCCATTGACCCTGACAGGCAGGCTCACACCTCTACATCATCAATGATGTCCAAACAACTCCCCCTGGCCGCTCTGCCAACGGCATCCAACCCTCAACACAGGCCGACTGCAGGGGTGGACACACTTTCAGGCCAGGCACTGCACTATTAACCAGTGTATTTCAATACTTACAAGAACACATGACTGAGAATTTACATGTTACAAGAACACAATGAATCCTCTGATCATATTACAGAAAAGAGCAATGCGGAGTGAAACTCTGGAACAAACTGGACTCATAACACAAGCCATGCCAAACTGTCCATCCATTCAAACTGTTATATAAACATTGGGTCTGGTCAAGATATAGAGATGAGCGTCTTTAATTTAAACTGCTGTTGTCTCATAGTGTTAACAAGTGCTCAGTGTTCCTTACCATCGTTGGTATAATTATCTTTTACCGTTATTGGGATATTGTCCATTACCATTGTTGGTATTGTTCATTGTCCTTGCATTGTTGGTATACATTTTGTTACAATGTAATAATTATTGTTACCTGTGGTAACGCCACCACCATGATATAACATTTGTACAATAATCCTTGAACAAAGTGACAGTGAAGCTGAATGTATTGAGCTCTGAATGGGGAACTGGGGGTGGGACTAAATAAATGATCTTCTTCCCACTCCCTTTCAGGTAGAAATGGATCATCTTGTTTACATACTGTATATTCTTTCTTTTGTTACCCATTGCCTGACATAAATGAATGAATGAAAAACTAATCGAGATATCTGAAATCCCCTCCAAACAAATCTGTGTTTTTACCAACAAAAAACATATACACCATACAAGCCTGGCTTTATCCATTATTTAGACTTCATTACAGATTTTATTTTTTGATTTTGGGCCATTTTCCTTGGTTATTTTAATGTGAAAACATCAAATGAAAGAAAAAAAATCTTGTATTTTGTGTGAGTAATCTACAGCTATTATTGCAGCCTTTCAAAAGTCCACTCAACAAAAATATCTTAGATGCAACACTTTTTTCATGTGGTGCAAACAAAGACATACAACTTTAAACACAACAGATATATATTGGGTTTATAGGAAAAGGTCTCGGTCTTCACCCCGTTAAAAATGAGAGCAAATACGAAATAAATTAAGAAAAGAAACGTAAAAATGAGCCCGACTCTGAACTGATTCCCACCCCCAGCCCTCACCATGGCTCACCCCTCCCCACCTGGGAGCAGCCTGGAGCGGAGGGCAAGCGGAAAATATTGATCATAATGTGCGGAGCAAATGACCTGCAGAGTATTTTTAGACACAGGATGATCAGCTGGGACGAAGTGTGCCGTTTCTATGAATGAGGAATGAGACGGAGGCATAACTCCCTCTAATGTGGAAAAAGGGTCTGAAAAGCCTTCCAGAGCACCCCCCTAATCCCCCCGTGCCCTGGTCCACCCGCCAGAGCCACCCACCCGCCGGCACATTGACTTACAGCTTTTCTTTTTCAATATGCTTTTGAGAAATTAGTTCCATGGCTTGGTTCAATCGATCCAAGTCACTCAATGAATCAGCAGGATAAGTGTGATTCTGAATGATTCAACTGTGAAAAAGTAACAGTATGTGATATATATATTTATAGTTCTTACATTTCTGCATAAATTGGTCATGAAATGTGGTCTGATCTTTATTAAAATCACAAGAATGAGTAAACAGTGTCTGCTTAAACCCAATTACATGTCGTCATATTTATATTGAGCATAACAGGGAAAAGTAAGTGCACAGTTGGATTCCATAACTTGTTGACCCGCCTTTGGCAGCAATAACTTCATCCAGACATTTCAATCTTCTGAAACCATTCTGAAGATGATTTGCAAAATGTCTTGACAAACTTGTGAATCGTACTGGTCGTTATGAATTACGTGATGAATTAAACTTCAGGATTCAGAAACATAGCACAACTCTGGAAAGTCCGACAGTTAATGGTGTAAAATGGTGGAACAAATTGGAGATGGAGATGAAACTCGTAATCCTCGTCTTTTAACGCACCACACAGCATTGGAACATTATCTACAAAATCAGCTAGTTAGGGCAGCTGCGTAGGGGCTTGTTGATGAGGAGCTACTGCCCTCTACACCTGGCTTTGTAACGCACTACTTCCTTGTTGCTATTTTGTTTCTTTGTTGTTCCACTATGTTCTTGTGAAATGATGATTTTAATTGTATTGATTTTGGGGGCGGGCTCGGGTAAGCTCTTCCTTCGTCCCACTCCTTTTGAGCAGAATGTTTGCTGCTCAAATAAACAAATAAACAATAAACAGTAAACAGAATTCATTTTTTCATGGATGATCTCACGTTGTCCAGGCCCTGAGGCAACACAACAGCCCCACACCATGATGCTCCTGCTCCAGACCTCACAGTGAGGAGAGGGTTTGGATGTTGGTGCTGTTCCATTTTTCCTCCACACATGATGTTGTGTGTTCCGCCCAAACTATTCAACTTTGTCCATAGAATGTTTTGCCAGTAGTGCTGTGGAGCATCCAAGTGCTCTTTCACAAACTTCAAACATGCAGAAATGTTTGCCATGCAAACATGGCAAACATTTGCCATGTTTGCCATGGCAAATGGAGCATGCCGTTTGCCATGCTCCAAATGGCCGTTTGCCATGCTCCAAACGGCATGGAGCATGGCTTCCTCCATGCCGTTCTCCCATGAACATTCTTGTTCAATGTTTATGTATTGAAGACGTGTCAGCAGAGATGTTTGCATGTGCCAGTGATCTCTCTAAGTATTTAACTGACAGTCTAGGGTTCTTTTTTTTTTAAAGTATTCTGCGCTGTGCCCTTGGAGTCATCTTTACAGGACGGCCTCTCCTTGGAAGTGAAGCAGCAGTGAAGCCAAACTGTCTAGACAATGTTTCTAACCACGGATTTATGAACATCAAGACTTTTAGACATGGTTCTGTAACCTTTACCAGCTTTACACAAATCAACAAATGTTGATCGTGTAAACTAAATTAGGTTTTAATAAAGATCAGACCACATTTTACGACCAATTTATGCAGAAAATCAAAAGGCTTCACATACTTTTTCCTCCCACTGTCACCTTTATAGGCCAGTCATGTTTTCTGAAACTGAAAGCGCCGTTTCACAAATCGAGACCCATTAGTAAATTAGTGAATACATAAAAATAGAGCAATAAATCAACTTTTCTTAGCTTTAATGCTGCATTAATACTATTTTTGCAACAAAGTGGTGAGTGGCTCCTGTTAAGAAAAGACATCATCTTGACCACGTACAGCCCAGATTAGAGGCTAAATTAAGCCAATGACCTCATTTGACGCGCTCCCCTCTGATGCAGCTCGTCCTTTCTGCAGCCCAGGCGGAGGAGAAGTCGCCGCCGCATTGGGAGCACAAACAGGACCTGAACGAATACACTGATCCCCGACCCCTCGCCCCACTGGGACTGTGAATGGTTTCCAGCCGTGAAGGAAGGTCTAAGGGCGGGGACCGCTTGGGACAACCATCCATCTGCTGCTTCACTGAATGTTGGACGTCTGGCCTTTACATTTGTCTGTCGGTTTCACTGTTTGATATCTGTCCCTCTTTTGATTCCCAAACTCTTCCTCCGTTTAATCAAATTATCAATATTCGGAAAGTCCTGAGGCGACTGTAGCGATATATCGGTCTTCACACAGAGGCAGTTGGGCGGATGAGCGTTTCTAAAGGGATGTTTCCCAGGCACACGGAATGAGAACTGGAACTGATCAAGGCGCTGCCTCAACCAAGAGCACATTGTTCAGGCCTTCCATGATGAAACCATTGAATCATTCGAAATCCACTTGTTTAAATGTGTGTAACATCAGTAAGCCGTAATAATGTTTGGTGTATCGACGGTTTTCAGTGCCAATGGACGGCTTTAGAGGATCAGAGCATGTAGTGGCGCTTTGTTCTTTGACATGAACCGTGTGATTTAGTGTGAACAGAGCTCCTCTTCCTCTGTTTTTGACGCAATAATTGGCAATTTAGGGCAGCCTAGCATTGACATTATACATGTTAGAACTGAAAATAATGCATATGTATGGGACTCTGTTGGTTTAGCACCTTCTGGAGGCAGCAGTGGGAGTTGTCATTAAACAGAAAACCAAGCTTTCTCTCAACAGCTCCAGTGATGGTTTATGGGATTTACAAAGAGACACTTCCAGTTTCGGAACCAATGACGCAACAAAATCCAAAATTACACATTGGAGCGTGATTATTGATGACAGAATTACTTGGAAATCTCATAATAAATATATATCTACGAACATTTCCAGAAGCACAGTAATAGCAAAAGCAAAGCTCATTTTAAACTTCAAAGCTCTACATACCTTATACTGTTCTCTGATTTTGCCCTACTTATATTATTGTACTGTGGTTTGGGGTAGTACTTATAAAAACACAGTTAAACCAATAATATTGTTGCAAAAAAAGAGCTATCAGAGTAATTCATAAAGCTGGGTTTTTGGACCACACAAACTCATTATTTTTAAAATCAAAGATCATGAAGTTTTGTGACATTGTTGAGTTCCAAACTGTACAGATGTTATTCAAAGCAAGGTATAAATTGTTACCAAACCAAATACAAAGAAGGTTCCAAGATTGTACTGGTTGTTATGAATTACGTGAAGAATTAAACTTTAGGATTCAGAAACATAGCACAAAAGTTTTAGTCCAACAGTTAATGGTGAACAATTGTGGAATAAACTGGAGATGGAATTGAAACGATGTCCAAACATCAACCTGTTCAAATATAAATACAAACTAAAGACTTTTGAAATATATAGAGAGGAAGAAATGTGTTGCCACTAGGGGGAGCAGTGGGATCGATTATGTGTATTGTTTCCTCTATATTCAAGGGAGACTGTTGCTGCTTGGAACGGTTGTCATTCTATTGATCAAATTTACAAACGGAGAATTAGGGTTGGCAGGTTGTGGATCTGTTGAGAGGAATCCTCCCAACGGGCTCTAAACCTTGTCTGTTAATGCACCACTCAGCATAGGAACATCATCTACAAAATCAGCTGTTGGGGGGAGCTACTGCCCTCTTCAACTGGCCCGCTCTACACTCTGGCTTTTTAATGCACCACACTATGCAGGGCTACATCATCCTTCACATATAACTCTATTAAATAAATATATAATAATAATGATTATAATAATTACACCCAAATTAAAATTATACTGAGAATGGTAATGACAACTGGGAAGTATCAAGATCTCGGAGTATAATATCTATTAATGTACCTTTATAACATAAAACTAACTAACTCTCGGTAATCACTGGTAACAATCTGAAAGAAATAAGTACGTTTGTAAGTTGGTCTGTGCGAATGTAGCTGCTGAAATGTTTCAAATTCTCTCTGGATGAGGTCTCTTTGATGTTTTGTTCCTTCGGTACCATTGTGTTAAATGTACTTTTTTTTATTTATTGCACTTGGGGGGGGGCGCTCATAAGCTTTTTGCTTCAGCCCACTCTTTTTGAGCAGAATGTATACTGCTCAGATAAACTAATAAACTAAACACATTGGAGCACTTTAGCAGTAGAAGAAGAAACAACCAAAGTGATTAAACACCTATGTGAAAGATACAGGTCCTGGTCGGTACTTGGATGGAAGACTGTTTGGGAACACCAGGAAGCCTGGGTGAATGTAGTGAGTGAGTGAGTGATTAGTGGTCGGAGGGGCTGATGGCAGCCTTGCTTCCATCAGTCTACCCCTGGGGCAGCTGTGGCTTCATACATATACATGAATGAATAATGCACAAAATTGTAAGGCGACTTTGAGGGTCTGGAAAGACTGTACGACTGTAAGACTAATGCATTATTATTATTATTATTATTATTATTATTATTGACAAGCAAGTAATATGACATAGTTCAAAACTCCAGCATGATATGTCCCCTTTAAATCTGTGGTTTTAAATATGGTGTGTGTTGTTACAATTTGTTTCTTGTTCATCCAGTCCTCTAGAGGGCGTTAGGTTTTGGTTTAATTTAGTTTTAGCCTATAAGTGGCAACAGAGGTCCCCAGCACACTGAAAGTAAACAATGTCAAGAACATGCTGTTGTATCTTGCGTCATCTGAAGCCGTCCACCCATTTTTAGCCCTTTGAGTGGCAATATTAGTAAGTGTTGTTGATTAATGTGATGTTTAGACCAGGTATATTTCCTTATTGGTTTACGTTTGATTAGTTATATTGGCATTTTTGAGAGATGTGTCCTATGAGTTCCTACAGTAGAACTGCTCAGCTAACTAAAATCTTTGAATGCACATTTTGTGCACTTTATCTTTGTTTTTTACTTATACGCATTTGTATTTGTGTCTCTTTCAGTTTCACACTTTTTTGCTATTAAATCCAGTCCAAAACGACAAGTGCCTGTTCCTTGGAGGAGATAATGCAGGAAAGAGTTTAGCTGGCTGTGAATCCCAATATAGGACAGGAGTCACATTGGGTGCAACAGTACAGTGAAATAATAGCACTCGGCGAGGGACCACAGTGACGGTTGGTGGAATACAACGCACATCCAGCAACAGCAGTGCTACCCAGTCGCAACAATGGAAAAGCAAAATGATGACGGAACACAAACTGAGGAAAAGTCACACTCCTCTCACTCAGCCAAGTCCTCAGTACATTCAGGGAAACTGACTTCTCGATCTAATAGGTCATCAGCTTCAAGTCGAGCCAGTATGGCCGCAGTACACGCACAAGCAGACGCTCAAGCAGCAAAAGCTAGGCTAGCCTATGCTGAAAAAGAGATGAGTATTAAAATTGAAAAAGCACGTTTAGAAGCATCTCTGGATGTACTTAACCTTCAAAAGGAAGCAGACGCAGCCCAGGCTAAAGCAGACGTGATGGAGTCTGCTGCAGTTCAGCTTGTCATCACAGAGAACAGCGAAGAGTTAAGGTTTTTGCCGCTACCGCAAACTACAGAGCAAAAAGTGAGTGAATACATAAACAAGCACAGTTGTACTGATCCTTTTCAAAGCAAAGATACTTTTCAACAGAATAGTACAAATCAGGAACAGCATTCAACTCTAATCCATACACCTCTCCATGCGAAACCAACGCATTTCCCATTTCAGCCACAAGAGGGTGCCAAGCGACCACCACAAAGGGATGCTATACACCAAGCTTCGTATATGTTTCAACCACAGCAGATACAAAGTTCAAATCATACTAGTAACATTACCAGTGACCTTGCCCGGTTCTTGGCTAAAAGTCAACTAGTAACAGGAGGTCTGACAAAATTTGACGACAAGCCGGAGAGCTATCTTAGCTGGAAAGCCACATTCCAGAGTACCATTAGAGACCTCGGTCTTACAGCCAGTGAAGAACTAAACCTCCTCATTAAGTGGCTCGGACCCGAGTCTTCTGATCAGGCTAAGAGATTAAAAGCTGTCAATATCAAACATCCACATGTTGGCCTACACATGATCTGGACGAGACTAGAAGAATCCTACGGCTCGCCAGAAGCAATAGAAAACTCTCTGTTCACAAGAATACAGAACTTTCCCAAGCTCACAAGCAAAGAGCCACACAAACTTCGTGATTTGTCAGATCTACTGTGTGAACTGCAAGCAGCAAAGCTGGATGGATATCTGCCGGGTTTGAGTTACCTTGATACAGCAAGGGGAGTAAGTCCGATCGTGGAAAAGCTGCCTTTTTACCTTCAAGAGAAGTGGACAATGGTTGGGTCAAAGTATAAAGAAGATCATCACGTAAGCTTCCCACCATTCTCATTTTTTGCTGAATTTGTGAAAGGCCAAGCCAAAGCAAAGAATGACCCAAGCTTCGCCACAACTTACAACCTATCTGCAAATTCTACAATCAGTTTCAAAAGAGGAAAACCACAAGGTAACTACATGCAAAAACAAACAGTCATGGTGCACAAAACAGACGTATCAGTGGGCGCAAAGACAAAGGAAGGAGGCGAAGACAATAAAAGACAATGTCCAATACATAACAAACCACACCCACTCAAACGATGCAGAGGGTTCAGAATGATGTTGCTTGACGACAGAAAAAAGATCCTCAAAGACAACCACATCTGCTATCGCTGCCTTTCTTCCACCACCCACCAAGCCAAAGACTGCCATGTCACAATCAAATGTGAAGAATGTGACAGCGAAAAACACCTGGCAGCTCTCCACCCAGGCCCAGCACCACCAGCATTTAAGCCTCCCTCACCTCCTAAAGAGAACGGCGGGGAGCAAGAACTCACACAGGACTTAGATGTCACGGCCACATGTACAGAGGTATGTGGAAGCCAAATCACTGGAAAATCCTGCTCCAAGATCTGTTTGGTGCAAGTCCATCCGCAAGGTGAGCCACACAACATGAAAAAGATGTATGCTATAATAGACGATCAAAGTAACCAATCGCTCGCAAAGTCCGAGTTTTTTGAAACATTTGACATACAAGGTACAGCTACACCATACACATTGAAGACGTGTGCTGGTACTACACAAGTAACAGGAAGAAGAGCCTGCAACTACATAGTTCAGTCATTGGATGGAAAAATGAGCTTTCCTCTCCCCACGCTCATAGAATGCAATGCTATCCCCAACAACAGGGATGAAATACCCACTGCAGAAGCTGCCTCACATCACCCCCATCTGAGAGCAATAGCGGCTGAAATACCACCTCTTGATCCAGATGCTGACATACTGCTGCTGATAGGACGCAATCTTCTCAGAGTGCACAAGGTGAGAAAGCAAATCAGCGGTAGACACAACGACCCATTCGCACAGAAGCTTGATGTAGGCTGGGTCATCATTGGTGATGTGTGTCTAGGCACTGCCCACAAGCCAAATGAAGTAAACGCTCTGAAAACACATGTGTTGGACAATGGACGCCCAAGCTATCTCACCCCCTGTGATAGTCGCTTCAGTGTAAAAGAGAGCTTCACTGTGAGCCAACCAAAAGCTGTTTACAACCCATTGCCACCTTCAAGCCCACAGGCAAAGCCCACAGTTGAGAATCTAGGCGAAGCGGTCTTCTGTCGCACTAATGAAGACAATCACCTTGCACACTCTGTTGAGGACATGATCTTTCTGAAGAAGATGGAAGGATTCTTCAAAGATGACACAAACAGTTGGGTGGCACCACTCCCATTTCGTAGCCCCAGACGCCTACTTCCTGAAAACAGGTGCTACGCCTACAAGCGGCTCATGTCTCTGCAACGTATGCTTGACAAGAAGCCAGACATGAAGGCACACTTTGTTGAGTTCATGCAGAAGATGCTCGATAACAAACATGCAGAGCTGGCACAACCCCGTGATGGGGACAAGGAGACTTGGTATCTTCCCATTTTCGGCGTATACCACCCACAGAAGCCTGGGAAGATCCGTGTGGTGTTCGATTCCAGTGCAGAGTTTGATGGAATTTCTCTGAACAACATACTGCTGTCTGGTCCTGACTTAAATAACACACTTGTAGGTGTACTCCTCCGCTTCAGAAAAGAACCTGTCGCTATCACAGCTGACATCGAGCAGATGTTTTACTGCTTTGTTGTCCAAGAGGACCATAGGGATTACCTTCGTTTCCTGTGGTACGAAGACAACGACCTGACCAAAGGGGTGGTGGACTATCGCATGAGGGTACATGTCTTCGGTAACAGTCCCTCACCCGCGGTGGCGATCTACGGATTGAGGATGGCAGCTAAGGAAGCAGAAAGTGAATATGGAACAGACGCTCGAAACTTCGTAGAACAGGATTTCTATGTGGACGACGCATTAAAATCCTTCCCAACAGAAGCGGAGGCTATCGACGTTCTACAGAGAGCCCAGAAAATGCTTGCACTCTCGAATCTACGTCTCCACAAGATTGCCTCGAACAAAGTGAATGTGGTGACTGCTTTCCCTCCTGAAGACAGGGCAAAGGAAATCAAAGACCTTGATCTGTCTACAGACAAGCTCCCAGTCCAGCGCAGTTTGGGTGTGATTTGGGACACCACATCAGACACGTTCACCTTTGATGTTCCTCAAGAGCATAAGCCCTATACTCGACGTGGTGTGCTCTCAACTGTAAACAGCCTATTCGATCCTCTCGGGCTGCTTGCTCCTATAACCATCAAAGGCAGACTACTTCTCAGAGAGCTCTCCAGCAGCAATCTTGAGTGGGACAGCCCCTTGCCTCCAGACATGTATGACTACTGGAGAAAATGGCATGACTCTCTGCAACATCTCAAGACACTGAACATTCCCCGTACCTATGTTTCATTCTCCGTGTCACAAGCAAACTTCATTGAGCTCTGTGTGTTCTCAGACGCTTCAGTTAAGGCTATAGCTGCAGTTGCCTACCTGAGAGTCACACACAAAGATAACCACAACAAAGTCGGGTTTGTCATGGGTAAGGCCAAACTAGCCCCTGTGCCAGAGCTCACCGTTCCTAGATTAGAACTGTGTGCTGCAGTGCTTGCTGTGGAAATGTCTGAGCTTCTCAAAGAAGAATTGAAGATGAATATTGACAAGACCACGTTTTACACTGACAGCAAAGTGGTATTGGGATACATCCACAACCAATACAGAAGATTTCATGTATATGTGAATAACCGTGTCCAGAGAATCAAGTTATCGTCTCTACCTGACCAGTGGAAATATGTCCCAACAGAGCACAACCCTGCGGATCATGGATCGCGCTCTTTGTCAGCTGAGAAGATCTCCAGTACCACATGGTGGACTGGTCCAACCTTCCTACTTGACAAAAAGACTGCAACTCCTGAAAAAGGCCCATTTGAGCTCATTGATCCAGAGTCAGATGTAGAAATACGACCGAATGTAACAACGCTTGTGACCAAAACAAACCTCATCTCCTTAGGTTCATCACGCTTTGAACGTTTCTCAAAGTGGACTTCCCTTGTCAAAACAGTAGCCTACCTACGTCACATTGCTGACAGTTTCAAGTCCAAAGATGGTGGCGGATGTAGGAGCTGGCATCTTTGCAAAACAAATCTCAACCAAGAAGCCTTAACGCAAGCTGAGTACACAATAATCAGATGTGTTCAACATGAAGTATATGCAGAAGAAATCAAGTGCATAAGGACAAAACATGACATACCACGAAACAGTTCCCTGTACAAGCTCAATCCAGTCATCGATAACAATGATTTACTCCGAGTAGGAGGACGTCTGTCGCAGTCAAAGCTGCCAATTTATGAAGTCAACCCTCTTCTAATCCCCGGAAAGCACCACATCGCTACGCTGCTCATTCGACATCATCATGAAGCTGTTAAGCATCAAGGAAGACACTTCACTGAGGGAGCAGTGAGAGCCGGTGGCGTGTGGTTAGTGGGAGCCAAGAGATCCATCAGCAGTGTCATCCACAAATGCGTGACCTGTAGAAAGCTTCGAGGCAAGACAGAGCAGCAAATCATGGCAGACTTGCCTGCTGCACGTTTGCAAACTGAACCCCCATTTTCTTATGTTGGCCTAGATGTGTTCGGGCCATGGGAGGTCACGACACGCCGCACTAAAGGTGGACAAGCCAACAGTAAAAGATGGGCAGTCCTGTTCACTTGTATGTCTACAAGAGCCATTCATATCGAAGTGATTGAAACACTCAGCTCTTCAAGTTTTATTAATGCTCTTCGTAGATTTTTTGCCATCAGAGGTCCTGCAAAACAGCTAAGATCCGACTGTGGTACCAACTTTGTTGGCGCATCCAGGGAGTTGAAGTTGGATCCTCCAAGGCCTGGTGAGACGAGTGTGGAAGACTATCTATGTGAGCAGAGGTGCTCCTGGGTGTTCAACCCTCCTCACTCATCCCACATGGGAGGCACTTGGGAGCGTATGATCGGGATAGCACGACGCATCTTGGACTCAATGCTCCTGCAGTCAGGAAACCCCAAGCTAACCCATGAGGTCCTAACAACGTTGTTGGCTGAAGTAACAGCTATTATCAATGCGAGACCTTTGGTGCCGGTTTCCTCAGATCCTGAAGCACCTTTGATCTTGACACCTATGACTTTACTCACACAAAAGACTGATGCAATCCCAATCCCACCTGGAGATTTCACCAAAGCTGACATGTACAAACATCAATGGAAAAGAGTTCAAGTCCTTGCTGACACCTTCTGGGCCCGCTGGCAAAAAGAGTACTTGAACATGCTCCAGAGTCGTCAGAAGTGGCAACGCAACAAACCAAATCTGAAAGAAGGCGACATAATTCTTCTGAAGGATAAACAACTAAAAAGGAACGAATGGCCTATGGGTATCATTGTGAGTACTTTCCCAAGCAAAGACGGAGTCGTAAGGAAGATGGAGGTCAAAGTGACACGAGACAAGACTACAAAGACTTTTTCCAGGCCCATTTCGGACTGTATACTCCTTTTATCTCCAGATTAGTTAATTTTGACAAGTTTGTGGCATTCTTTCAATAATGCCAGACGGGGAGTGTGTTGTTACAATTTGTTTCTTGTTCATCCAGTCCTCTAGAGGGCGTTAGGTTTTGGTTTAATTTAGTTTTAGCCTATAAGTGGCAACAGAGGTCCCCAGCACACTGAAAGTAAACAATGTCAAGAACATGCTGTTGTATCTTGCGTCATCTGAAGCCGTCCACCCATTTTTAGCCCTTTGAGTGGCAATATTAGTAAGTGTTGTTGATTAATGTGATGTTTAGACCAGGTATATTTCCTTATTGGTTTACGTTTGATTAGTTATATTGGCATTTTTGAGAGATGTGTCCTATGAGTTCCTACAGTAGAACTGCTCAGCTAACTAAAATCTTTGAATGCACATTTTGTGCACTTTATCTTTGTTTTTTACTTATACGCATTTGTATTTGTGTCTCTTTCAGTTTCACACTTTTTTGCTATTAAATCCAGTCCAAAACGACAAGTGCCTGTTCCTTGGAGGAGATAATGCAGGAAAGAGTTTAGCTGGCTGTGAATCCCAATATAGGACAGGAGTCACATTGGGTGCAACAGTACATGGTGGTTGAGCAGACAGCGCTTTCCGTGTGGAGTTTGCATGTTTCTCTCCCCGTGTCTGGTTGGGTTTCCTCCAAGTTCTCCAGCGTCCCCCTCACCATCACTTCCTGTACGCTCATAACGCGCCGTCTCCGAGGGCCATTGAGGCCATTGTGATTAAATGACATTGTACAGTATTAGTGCCGCTGTTTCATTACCACAGCTGACGGCCCGTATTCAATGAGAACAATAGAAAAGAAGAGTTGTAGAAATGTGAATGTCAGATGATACAATCCCTGGAAGGACACTTCATTTTGTAAACAAGAAAGTTAGTGTTTACGAAGCAAATGTGAGCCATCTTTGTCCCTAAACAGGAAGTCCGTGGCAACTGTAGGAGAATTCAACATGAATGAACAACAACTGTTTCTTTCAATCTACGTTTGGAACAGGACAAAAATACCTTTGATAGATGTAGCCTATGTGTGTGACTGAAAGTTTTATATACATTGTGTATTAATGTATTTTATGAATGTGAATTGTGGAGAAAGGCCCAACCAGGAGCATGAGCTGCGAATTAAAGGGATTTTTCAGGATTTTTGACATAGGCCCTCATTTCCTAGTTATTGAGAGTGTTGTTGATTTCTAGAGATATTTACTGTATATTTTAATTCATGCCGTACTTATTTGAAGAGTTTAGCGGTGCTAGGCTAGTGCATATCTATGGTAACTGGTAGCCTGCATTAAAAAACCTGAGGAAAATCACTTATAACACCAGACTACCCATATACTGTGTTGACTGAATAATTTTTTTAATATAACCATTTTGCATTTAAAAGAACTTATATTTGAGCAGCATTAGCTTCCTGGTTTTAAGCTACGCAGCGGCGGAGTGATCTGCTCGGTCACCGGATCTACAGTAGTTTGTTTACCTGCGGCCGCATCACTACACGTGGAATTCACAAAGGAGCTTTCTACAAATCGACCTGATGATTTTGAAGAGGTTTTTAATGCAGGCTACTAGTTACCATAGACATGCACTAGCCTAGCACCACTGAACTCTTCAAATATAAGGACTGCATGAATTAAAAATAAGGATATATCTCCAGACATCAACAACATTCTGGATAACTAGGAAATGAGGCCCTATGTCAAAAATCCTGAAATATCCCTTTAAGGTTAGCTAGAAGCTCTTTATGTGTCGCCTCAGCTGTAACTATGTTGATTAAATAAACGGCTTCTCTTCTTAAGTACATTTAATTAAGTATTTTACTAATTGTTAATTCGGTCTTCCTGACAACGTGGTCTGTGACTGGATCGATACAAACGCTTTAGAGATTTGATTGCCTTTACAAACAGATGAAACGTGGCTATTTCGCAGCACTTACATCGATGCTCTCTGCTGACATGTTGATTAATATGCACTGTGCAAAAACACACACATAACGACATGAATGAAAAGAGCAGCTCGTCTCCACGCTGGGTCTGTTTCTTCTTTCCGGTAGCTCCTGATGTTGGGCGTGCGGAGTCCATGGGTGACTTGCATAAGGCTCTCACAGCGGCGGTGGGAGGGGCCGTGAGCGTGTGTACGTGTGTGCGTGTGTTGATCTGAGTGAGCCCGTGTGAAAGCCCGCCTCATTACCGCGGCGTTCCAAAATGGCCGCTGCGCCGTGCTGCCGGAGAGAGGGCTGCGAGCGCGGACCCCTGGCCAGACTTAGATTAAAAGTGCACCGTCGAGTGGCTTCAGTGCCTAATTAAAGCCCATAAAACCTTATTGCTCTCCGCGCCCCACCTCCGGATGAGGCTAAGAGGCGCGCTCACGGCCCCGCGCCGTTCAGGGGTAGACACGCATCGCGGAATATAAACATTATTCCTTATTAATGTGTGGAGATTACTGTGTGTGCCGGCGCCTTTTACAAAAGCTCATTAGGAGAGGGCGGGCACAGTCAGGGGCAGGACAGCCATGTCTGTGCAGAGCTTCAGCACAGTCAGTTTCAGAGAGTCAGCCACTGTCGGCAATATTCTTTTTTTTCACACATTCAGTCGTCTCCCTCATAAAATCCCATTCTCCTTCAAAGGACCAGGATGTGAAGTCCCATCGGTTCGTAGAGTGGGTGGAAACACAATCCATTTCACGGGCCGCACTGTCGCCATGCAAAACATATTATGCAAAATCCACTTTTGTGAGCTTTTGAGCTGGGTAGGGTGGTGTCCCTGTGTTGTGAGGACTTGGAGTGGTTCTCTGATCGAAAGGGAGAAAAAGCTTTAGAAAGTAAACGATGGAACTCCCTCCTGATTAGACCTGAGGGGCCGGTTCAAGTGATGGCACTGGGGATCCTGATTAGTGTCTGAGATCAGCAAAGGAAGGCACTTTGATTAAAAAAAAAAGAATAATCGTTGCATTAAGTACAATTGCAGGCCCAGGCACTCAATTATACGTACTCTATTCAACCTGTAAAACATTTCAACTCAAAGACCATCACTTTAATGTAAACAGTTTGCCCAAAGATGACCCGATGACCTGGGCAAACATTACAATGACTAGTACAAGATGACTTGGGCGTACAGATCTAGCGCGTTAGGTTACTTTACAAAAGTAATCCGAGTACTCTAATGCACTACCAGGTAACGTTACCCTCGACACAAATTTTGAGAAAATTGCCTTTGTATTGAATGTAGAAATGTGAATCAGTGCAATGTAGTGTCGTCACGATGCTAACTCGATTTTGATACTGAAAAAAACAACTACTCGATACCGATTTTGATACCACTGCAAAAAAAGAAATAAATTGCTGTTGTAAACTTTTGTCTATATTAGTTTATTCAGATTAACCCGGTTCTTAAAAAAAAGATAAAAGGTCTTATTTATTCTGTTCTTGGCGACATAATCTACAATATAAACAGACGGGATTTGGCCCATGACCGTCAACACGGTCTGTGTCGCCTTCATGAACTTCCTTTAAAATGGTTTCAAATATATAAAAGAGTACAAACACTAAACATGTAACTAACTATACAGTTGGCTTTGATATCATTTCATTTTGATGTGAATTTTAATAATATCCATAATATCCAATGCTAACTGATGCGTGTAAACGAATGGAGGTAGCTAGGCTAAGCTATGTATAGGAATGAATGGAGGTAGCTAGGCTAAGCTATGTATAGGAATGAATGGAGGTAGCTAGGCTAAGCTATGTATAGGAATGAATGGGGGTGCTAAACTAACGTTAGCCACATTCACAAATTCTACAGTTTTTATCTAAACACTTGTTGCTTTCAACATGGCCCGGTAGCAATAGTTGTATCCTACATTTTGACAATGGATACATTCAGTTTTAGAACTTTATAAAGGGTTTTAGTAAAGCTATGTAGCTCGAGTAAAAGTTTCGTGATACATGGCACTGACTGTGCTTCGACTCTGTGCTAAACATGCGGCGGAGGAAATGACAGAAAGTTTTACTATTGAGGCTTTATTGCAATGATTGAACACCTTATTACCCTTATTATGAGGAATAGGCCATTTGTTTCCAGCCTATAGTTCATATGTTAACAGTCACTGGCCAAATACCTGCAAATGGGGAAAAAAAAGGGCCTGCAGTGTCTCCTTAGGTTGGGGCCAAGTGGGGTAAGATTGGGAAGTGACGGGGTTTCCAGTGCATGTCCTCATTTTACAGCTGATACCGTAGATTACCTCCAGCTATGGGGAGTGAGCGATACATTATGAAACAGCATTCATATCCGCTCCACGTTTACTGAGAAGGTTAACGTCTTCACTTCCTTATTAAATGATCTTGCAGAGATTTTATTAAATTCAAAATAAAATGAGTCATTTAGCAGTAATAAGCCCCGGTGGATCTGCACTGATCAAACACTCACATTGTTGTCTTATGTGAGACGTAAATGAGTTACTTAATGAAAGACTTGTCATACTGGCAAAGATGATTATAACTTGAAATATTGAATTAAGAGACAGAGCTGCCTTCAAGGTCCTAAGCCCAAATAAAGGAAGAATGTTTTCCAACGATGACAACCGATCTGTGCCCTCGATTACATTTTTTTTTGGACACTCCTGCTTTAGAACATGTTCAAATCTTGTAAAAGAAAGGACTGAAGTAGTATTTCACTTCATTCACACAGTATTGAGAAATCCTCAGGTTAACCCTGTTTGATTTGGTCGTTTCTTCTGATCCAGGGTCTTCCTCGGTAACATTGTGTCATAGTTAAAACATTAAACTTTCCTTCACATTTGACAGTTCATAATCCAACATTGTATCAGTGTCAGTATCTTCTTGAGGAATGGTTACGATTACAAACCCCTTCAGTCTCCCTCCTCCAAGTTATTTTTCATTAATATATTGTTCCTATGATTTGGTTCTTTAGTGTTTTCACTTTTTATGTCATTAAAAAAAAAAAGTTTAAAATATACTTCACAACGTGATCGCAGAGGAGGAATGATTCTGGTTTGCGTCAAGCGGACGGGGTTGCGGTGGGCGGGACCGGCCGCTCGACTATAAAAGGGCCTTAGTTCCACTTCGGTCTTCAAAATGGCCGCCTTGACTGCGTGACTTCAGAGCAGATTGTTTATTAGAAGCAAAAAAAACGTGACCCTGGAATTATAACTAGAGCCAAACAAAGATGTGTTTGTTCAGTCCTGTTTCAATTATGAAATGACCTTAGCGATAAATTTAATTAATTACATTTAATTTAATAAAATGTAAAAATCTGTGAAATGGGATATCCTCACTTCATATTAATTATGTGATTAATTTAGCTATTTTATGATAATGTAATGAATTTGTCAAATAGAGCATTGCATAATTGTAATTTGTTTTGTTGAGTTTCGTGATGTAGTAAACAGTAAACAGGAGAGTGCTGCTTTGAATGTGAGCAACCAAAATAAAACATTTCATTCAAATAGTCATTCAAAAACTTGCCCTTGAGCTAGCGTTAGCATATGTAGCATGAAGCTAACATTAGTATCATTGTTAGCGTTCGCCATTATTTCCATGTCTCTGTATCTTTATTTGGGAGAAAAATATATTCAGAATTCTGCATTTTTTTAAGTAGTGGAGGAGTACTCACCCAGACCCCCTCACACTGTCCCATTATGCACTAAACACCTTTTTTAATCCAACCTTTATTGAGCAACAAACCACACCAAAATATCATGTATAAAAACAATGAAACATCTCTGCTTTGTCCCATACTTGAGCATTGTTTCAATAAAAGCAACTTAATAAGGAACTTATTTAAAATTATGACATCAAAACCCCCCCCCACCAGCTGTTTTGGCCACGTGGATGACTGCAAGTCCGTGGGAAAAGGCTGCAGTCTGTCGGCTGAAGTGTCACTAAAAGGAGGAGAACCTACTGCAAATATAAACTGTTGTAGAGGCACATTCCGCACGTTGGAAGCTTTATTTCTCGTGGGTATTGAGGGAGTGTGCTGCAGTCGGAGCGGCTCAGGAGTAGTCGACTTTGACACAGAAGGCCTCCTCCGTCTTCTCGTCCTGGTCGTTCACATACACCAGGATCTCCACGGCCCCGGGGCGCGTGCTCGGGGCGAAGCGCAGCCCGATGGTGTGCGTCTCGCCACCTCCGATCTGCAGAGAATAAAGGACGGACAACATTCACAACCATATAAAAAAAAAAAAAGCACGTTTAAGGCGAGACACGGCAGGTGAAAACATTGATTTATCACAGTAATCCATGCTGAGATTTTAAAGCTCGTTTTCTCCCTTATCATCTCCACTTTAGTAGCTCCTACAGACTCCAAACAGTATTGACAGTATTAACAATTGATTTGCTTATTCAAAAACTAAACGATATCCAAAACTCTTTGTAACTAATATATCAACTAAATGAATCCATACATTTAAACTTGGCTCTATCCATTATATAGATGTTGTCACTGAAAATATCAGCATTGTTGCCCATTTTATATGGAAACACAGAATAACAGAACACTTTTTGTTTTGTTTTTCATATTTATATCAGTGAACATACTTTGAATATTTCTATTTGCTCTATACCTTCTTTTCTCACATTTTCCAACGTCTTGTAACAAACCGCCAGTCACAGTGGAGTTTCCAGAGCCGCCACTGCAGGTGCCGCGCTCCGTTTCAAATCCTTCCACGGTAATATTCCTCAATCCCCGTGTTCCTCAAAGCCTGCAGGTCTTTTTTGTATTTTCAGTAATAGCCTCCGAAGGAAACATGGATCAATGGGGAGGGACTCGTGCAGTAATCTCGCCCAAAAGCGGAGCAGTATTGATCGGCCGTGGCCCGAGCTCCCGACAAGTGCCTCTATCATCCGGGCTGGAGGTGGAGGCTTAGCAATAACAGCTAACCAGGCTCCTGTGGGTAGGCCGGCATTTAGGCTCGTAGTGGTATAATCCCAGGCTCTCTCACACCCAGGGCCCTGAGCCATTTGTCGTAGGGTCCCAGGCAAACATTCACTCATCATATTTAGGGTTAGGGTTAGTTAACCCTAATCAGGATATAATTAGGGTTAAGAACGGCACATGTTTTTAGAAACTAGAAGGTCTTGGCTTTCAAAGGTATCACACTGGCATATAGACTAAGCTCTCCAGTCTATACGCTTTGAGACTTGGATGTAAATAATTGTTAACCCTAATCCTTAACCCTAACCCTAGGGTGGCAGTTAAGTGGTTAATTTATGGACAATATTCAGAACCTCCAGGATTTTTTTGCGAAAATAAAGCAACCTCCGCGAAATCAGTGCAGCATTGCAACTTTTCCAAAAGTTTCTGATCAGTTAAATCAATGTTCCTTGTTATATTTGTGCGTAGGAAGTGTCCAGCGCTTCTGCGGGTTTAAGTCATTCAGACTGAAGCTCCGCCTCCTCTCACTGGCCCGGGTCTGACTTTACAGCGTGCCCCACTGTGTGATCCTTTCGCCCTCTGTCTTGAGTTTAGTCTCTCTGCTCCCGGATCTTTATCTGACAGATAAACTCTGCATGTACATTCGATGGCTTCGTTCCCCCGTGATGCGGCGGCGTTTGTGTGAGGGGCTGGTGCTTTCTTTATTTGCCGAGCTCGTAAAACAAGGGGAGCAAAAACAAAAGCGTTTCATAATTTTGTTCAGTCTACAATCTATATCTATCATCGTTAAAAGCTCAAAAATGTCTGCTGCAGAGTATGGGCTCTTTAACGTCAAGCACTAGAACCCTCCCCCCAACCCTAAGACCCCTCTCCGCGGTGTCTGGAGCTCCCCGTGAATAGTTTATGTGCACACAGACCTCGTCCATCTCTTCAGTCGGCGCGCCCGTACCCTCACGCCGGGCCGTTACAGTCAGTCTACAGTCTGACTGAAGGGGCCATTACACAAGAGCGCGGGCAGCAGGACAATAAAGCACGCGCCGTAATGGCCCCTGGATGGTTCTTCCGCGGTGATAACGCAGCGCCGGGGCGGGGCGGAAAGACACCTTCATTACCCCGCAGACAACTGATGGATAAATAAACCGGTACATGGAGAGGCACTGTGGAAGCGTACGGAAGACATAATGACACAGGAAAAAGACAAGACGGGTTAATTGGTCCTTGTAAATCCCTAAAGCATCCCTATAGCATTCCTAAAGCAGCCCTATAGCATTCCTAAAGCATCCCTATAGCATTCCTAAAGCATCCCTATAGCATTCCTAAAGCATCCCTATAGCATCCCTAAAGCATCCCTATAGCGTGCCAATAGCATCCCTAAAGCATCCCTATAGCATCCCTAAAGCATGCCAATAGCATCCCTATAGCATCCCTAAAGCATCCCTATAGCATCCCTAAAGCATCCCTATAGCATTCCTAAAGCAGCCCTATAGCATCCCTAAAGCATCCCTATAGCATTACTAAAGCATCCCTATAGCATCCCTAAAGCATCCCTATAGCATGCCAATAGCATCCCTATAGCATCCCTAAAGCATCCCTATAGCATCCCTATAGCATTCCTAAAGCATCCCTATAGCATCCCTAAAGCATCCCTATAGCATCCCTATAGCATTCCTAAAGCATCCCTATAGCATCCCTAAAGCATCCCTATAGCATCCCTAAAGCATCCCTATAGCATCCCTAAAGTATCCCTATAGCATGCCAATAGCATCCCTATAGCATCCCTAAAGCACCCCTATAGCCTCCCTATAGCCTCCCTATAGCATCCCTATAGCCTCCCTATAGCATCCCTAAAGCATCCCTATAGCATCCTTATAGCATCCCTAAAGCATCCCTATAGCCTCCCTATAGCCTCCCTATAGCATCCCTATAGCCTCCCTATAGCATCCCTATAGCCTCCCTATAGCCTCCATATAGCATCCCTATAGCCTCTCTATAGCCTCCCTATAGCATCCCTAAAGCATCCCTATAGCATGCCAATAGCATCCCTATAGCATCCCTAAAGCATCCCTATAGCATCCCTATAGCATTCCTAAAGCATCCCTATAGCATCCCTAAAGCATCCCTATAGCATCCCTATAGCATTCCTAAAGCATCCCTATAGCATCCCTAAAGCATCCCTAAAGCATCCCTATAGCATCCCTAAAGCATCCCTATAGCATCCCTAAAGTATCCCTATAGCATGCCAATAGCATCCCTATAGCATCCCTAAAGCACCCCTATAGCCTCCCTATAGCCTCCCTATAGCATCCCTATAGCCTCCCTATAGCATCCCTAAAGCATCCCTATAGCATCCTTATAGCATCCCTAAAGCATCCCTATAGCCTCCCTATAGCCTCCCTATAGCATCCCTATAGCCTCCCTATAGCATCCCTATAGCCTCCCTATAGCCTCCATATAGCATCCCTATAGCCTCTCTATAGCCTCCCTATAGCATCCCTAAAGCATCCCTATAGCATCTGGTAGAGGGGGTCGTCTCGTGATCAGAAGGTCATGGGTTCGAAGATCTGTGGAGCCCCTCTCCCCTCCATTAAGGACATGTACTCCAACCGTCTCACCCGCAAAGCCCTCAGAATCACCAGAGAGCCTACACCCTATCACACAGTCCCTTCAAGGTAATGCCTTCAGGGAGGAGACTGCGGAATCTATGGGCCAGGTCCAGTCGACTGAATTTGGGACATAATACAATAATGAAACTGTCACAACCTCTTCATTAGTATACGATCTAAAACCTTTTACAAACAATTACAAATCTTAAAGTGTTACAAGGATACTCTCCCATTGGTGTAAATATGATACACATAGAAGGGACATCACCTGAAACATGAAAAGGAACGTCCCCGCAGATACTGCACTTTGTCTTTGAAGGGCCGAGAGGTCCCCAACTTTTTCTCTCCTGCCAGAGACCTCCATTCAGGTCTCAGGACATTTTGACTTTAGGGTCACACCATGTGAAGACAGCATGGGGTAACTGGAGGACGACCCCACTGTGCATGTTTTGTATGGATGGGTAAAGTAACACTATCCAGAGGAGCAACCCCCATAAAAGTACAACCAACTTTATAGGGCTTTCTCTCGTGCTGAATGTTGTTTCCACATCAATGATATACTCGGAGTTGTTTGAGTAATCTTTGAATCATTCTCTGCACCGATAGGCCCATTTCCTGGGGGTGCCTGGATGGAAGCAGGACGTCTCTCCTACACCTCCTCCGGCCCAACTGAGTTGGCGCTCTGTGGCTGTGGCCGATGGGCTGCTCCTGGTGCAGACGCTCCTTGGATGATGTTTTCTCTTTCGGTCTATCTGTACTCAGCCTTACGTACTCAACTCTATGTCCATGTTTATTTAAGACTTTTAACTGCTGGCTGTCTGTACGTATATGTGTCTGTGTGTCTGTGTGTGCGGGTGGTGGGTGGTGGGGTTGTAGTTTTTATGTATATTTACTGGTGGGGACGATTTCTATTATTTTTAAGCACTGTAAAGCACTTTGTGTTACATTTTGTATGACAAGCTCTCTATAAATAAAGTTTGATTTGATGATGATGATTCATATGACGTATGCATACTAAATTAGGTGTAACGGCAGCGCACATCGGGTGACTGCATGGGTCCAGCAAACGTTCATCTGTTCTCAAAGTGACTTTCCTTAAATAAGCGTCGCGTCCTCAGGTGACAAACGTTCCACTTTTAAGTAGCCTTAACAGCGGTTCATTCAGTGACATTAACAAGTGTAACCTAAACAAACGATATCTAATATAAATAACTTTCATGTGATACTGGAGGCACATGGTTTCTGCACGCGCACATCAGTCACAGGTTTCATGTTTGTCAGCATTGAAATCCATCTATTGGAGGCAATGGGCGAGGAAAGCCCTTCTCTTTGGTCCTCATGGCCGGGAGCTGAAATTGCTGCAATACCACCCCCTGGTGGCCAGGGGCGACTCCAAAAGACACTTTGTAAAACAGATTCGCACGAAGACTTTACACCTCCCTGGCATGTGACATCATCTTTTTAACCACGCTGGTGTTTGTACATCAGATATAAAACGCTGAAGCCTGAAGCTTTGATTGACAGGCTCCTGGAGCACTGTGCAGGCTCGTAGCCGGTCCGCTTTTTGCCCTCTTAACCTCTTAACCCCGCATTTTCTCCACTTCAGTATTACCCAAATCTAAAAGCTTCTTGACCTGAGAGCTTACAGCCTATAGGCCAGGGTAACACCTGATTTGAAGGCTAAGGCCTACAAAACTCACCTAAGCTTCTTCCCCGTTTTTGTTGTCAAGTTTGAGTTGTTTTTGTTGCTTTTTGTAAGGTTTTTCGCCAAGTTTTCAGTGGGTTTTTTGTGCTTTCATCACATTTGTGTTGGTCTTTTGTGTAGCGTTTTTTTAGTGTACCAAAAACTTTTGTGAAAACGTGACCAAAACATGACAAAAAAAAATAAGAAAAGAGCTTAGGTCCAATGAGGTGTTACTCTGGCCTATAGGCTATAAGCTCCAGTCGAGAAGCTTTTAGATTTGGGTAAAGACAAACTGGAGAAAATGTGCTCGGTTCAGGTGGGGGTTCAGAGGTTAAGGAACAGACTTCATAGGAGGAGATTGCGCAGCCATGTTAATTTCACAGACCACTGGAGACCATGATTATGAATGGGGCTGAAAGGAACATTGGCTATGTCTTGTATGTTGTATCTATGACTGGGAATGTTGTTGCACCTGCCTCAGTTTATCACCACATAGCAGCCGAGTTCATTTTGTGACCCCTCTGGGCCTATGTAACCAGGAAGCAGCCTAAACACCCTAAACCCAAAGGTAAGGAGTCAGTGTGTGCCGGACCTGGAAGCGCTCCTCCCTGAACTGCAGCAGATGGGGGTGGTCGGAGCGCAGCAGCAGAGAGCGGGGTCCGCTGTAGGGGTTGGTGTAGCTGATCTTCCTGGAGCTGCCTCGACCCTCTCCCACCGGGACGCTCACCTCGAACGCCTGCGCCACAGAACAGTTCGACATATGAAGCATAAAAGTGCATCCAAAGAATAACTTGGGACTGTCGGCCATTGCTCTCTGTTGATTTAATGGTTATTTGTCCACGTGGAAGTTTGAAAAATCTCGCTTGATTTGAACCGGAAGTTGGCAGTTTTGACTTTCATCAACTACACTGCGGCCAACAAAAGCTGACTAAATATACACCAGATATGATTGAGGCTTTCCATGACTCCTTCATGACCCTTAACCAAATTTCAATGACCCCAACAGCACAAAGCACCGAGGGCTCAGCCTGGGTGGCTCCAGTACAGTTAAGGGTTAGCTTTAAGGCAGACAGAACTGGAGCTAGCTACAATGACCACAAGACCGAGTACCTTGGAGACGACGGGCCGGTGCACCGTGAGGCACAGGAGCCAGCTGCCGACCAGGCGCTGCTGCTCCACATCCACCGCGCTCAGGTAGAAGAAGCGCCGGCCCGACCTCCACGGCTGGACCTTCACCTGGACCTCCTGCACCGCGGCCGGGGGCAACACGAACACGCCCCCCGGCTCCACCTGGCACACAGCAGAGGAGACGAAACAGCTGCAGACTCACTTTGAACACGTTCTTTTTCCAACGCTCAACTGTGTGAGACAACACGTGAAGAAGTCCTTGAAGTGTTTACCCGATGATTTACATTCATGTAAAACGGAAAGGCTGTTGGACGGAAGTGTCCCAAGTGATGGCAAGTAGGTCCTCGCTCTGAATAAAGTGTGGAATTATTACTTCACACAAAATGGGAAAGTTTTCAGAATATGTCGGAACATTTATTGGGAATGTTCTGCCCCTTTGCAACCCTAGTCAAGATATTTTGTACCGAACTATTTTTATTAAACTACCATCATTAAAGCAGTACTAAATAACTAGTTTACCTAAATAAATCCTCTCCGTAGTCCCTGTGGGGGTCATACAAGTGGCAATGGGATGATTGGGGGGTCTTTCATCTCCCCCTGGTGTCTCTGGCCAGAAAACCATGCTTGCAACTTTCCTGCCACCGGGTCGGGGCCACCAATACACACTAATGGAATCACAAAGAAGAAGCTAACAGGCTAATGGGCAAAGCTAACTCCGGGCTAGCGCCACTTTAAACAGTATTTACAGCCAAGTTTGAGGGGAAAAAATATCTCCATTGTGTAACTGGATGTACAACATCCCTCTCTCCCTTCACCTTTTCTGTCAGCGTAGTATTAACTCTCACGGACAATTAATGAGAAAAAAAACGCAACATGCTACGACACCTGCAGTTGCGCTTATGGCTTCTAGGGGCAAGAGTTACTTAGTACTGCTTTAAATAAAATATTTAATGTGGCTAACACCTGACAGGTATAGTGGGAAATTGAAAATGGCTACTGTATTCTGATTTTTGGTCCTGGAGGAAATGTATGCCAAGTTTGATGCCAAAGTTGGTCAAAACCGTGGCTTAACCGGTTCCACCACATGATCAGGAGCTCAAAGAGCGAAGAAACTAGTCGTTGAGTTGTGAAAATGTCTTTCATGCCGTTACTGAGATACTTTCCACTGTGGGTCAAACTACGACAACGCCTTTGGTCGTCCTTTTTACGTTTCAATCTAAACTGGTGTTCATCGTCAGCTCTGTTCACATTCTCAGGTGACGGAGGAAGAATAGAAAGAGATGATAAGAAGAGAGAGAGAAAGGGAGAACTAGAGAACAGGTGGAGAGTTGATGGAAAAAAGGTGTTTAATGAAGTCAGTGGCGCTGCTCCGATGAGTGCGAGGTGACGCTGGAGCCAAATAATGTTGTGAGCGACTGGCAGACAGAGAGAGGAGAGAACGAACCAGAGAAAGATTGGAGCTGTTGATTAAGGGGTGAAACTCAAACATAACATTCTAAAGACGTGTGTGAATTCAAATGTGTCAATTTATACACTACATGTGTCGCCCAAAGTTTACAATTCTCCTCACGTGCTTCTGCTGTGCTCGCGATGTTTTCATTATGAGCGGTTTACGTGAGCGGCAAAATCCCTTAAAAAGTCTTGTTTGTAGGATATTCTCTGTGATTTTAAAACCAATAAACCTGGGTCGCCTCAAAGGGAGACGTACTGTATCACGCAAAATCCCTTATGAGCTTTAGCCATTTAATCTAGTTTTAATCCACCATTGTAGACTCCGGCGGAGCAGCAGTGTCTTATATCTTGGGACTGCACCAGATTTGACTTTTTAATAATCTAGAAATGAAAATGAGCTGGGAATGGTTTGCACAACTGCAGAGAAAAACGTTAGCCTGTGTTTTCCAGCAGCTGTTTTCTCGAGTGAGTGGCGCGAGCACAGCGCTGTGCTCTTCCTGGGTACGCAGGGGCGAAGACGTTAGATATGTGCAAATGGAAAATTCCAGAGACAGAACACACAAAAGCAGGGCAGGATTGTGTGAGTCGCTCAGAAAACCACTCCAAGTCCTAACGACAGGAAAACCAGCAGAACCAGCTTAAAACCTCACAAAAGGCCATTATGATTTTTTTACTTTATTACGAAATGTTGTGCCTGTTCATTGTTAACTAAGGATTTACAAACGACATTCAACAAACAAATACATATCGTTAAGTCTTAGCTTTGTACATGTCCCATGATTACCTTGTGTTTATTTCATTGGACAATTACAATTACATTATGCTCGTGAGCAAAGACGCTTGTACCAGACTGTAGCTTTTTCAAGCTATTTGAAACTTGTGAGGGACTGGCGAAAAGCAGAGGTTACTCTGACTGCAATGAAGAAAACAAAAAAAGCTAATCGCGCGCTAAAAGCTCGATGGTCACAGCTAGAGGAACGAGTTTGCAAAAGAGAGCTTGAAAAACGTGCTGCCGGGAGAGGCTTGTCAACGGTGCAGTTACGCCTCCATGCCCAGGTAGTTGCAACTTATACACCGGAGCGACTTAAATATGTTTTTTTTATCACTCCTTAGGTGAAAGCTCTGAGATCATCATCTTTCTTTATGGTGGCTATGTAAGAGAATGCGGACTGGGCAAATGTGGATTTGCATCTGGGAATACTACACTGCCCCTGGAGGTTGAACCAAATCTTTGAAATCTCATAAATCGTATACAGCTTTATAAATGCTGTACGAGTAGGCCTTAGCAGAGTAGTTCCCGTAGTGTCCTCTCCACAGTTCACGTCGACCCCGCGGAGAGAGAGACAGACAAAGGCAGAGAAACAGAGATGTTGCCTGGGTCGGAGACTCCGGTGATGCCTCTGTGCAGAAACAAACCGGTGCTCCTGCTGCGGAAACATCTCAGCACTCTGTCCAACACGAGGACGTTAACAAAGACACTGGCGTAGAGAGACTTGTTCCATCGCTCCCTTTCCTCCTGAACGAGAGACGGCTCTTCAGATAAAGGACGGGCTGACACCACACTGTGCGGGGCCGCCGCCATATTCAAAGGCTCCAAGCTTCAGACGGCTTCAAAGCGCAACACGAGCAAAACGGTGTCTGGGAAGAGCTCTCAAAGTGCGGCTGACTTGGTTTATTCTGACAGATGGATGTGTCCTGGTGATGTGCGGGCTTGGGCTCTTTCCCGCACGTATATGCAGCCGGGACTGTCCCGCCTCACGCCGCAGCATCGGTGCTTACAGCAATGGGAGCTGTCGAAGAGGACCCCAGACCATGTGGATTTCTAGAATGAACCATTCAGATGAGTCTGTTAAAATGACTGGTATCAAGTGGTTTTGATTATTTTCATCTTTAAAGGTACACTATGCAACTTTTTATGTAAAAAAAATGTTGGTATCGATGCGTATTTGACCTTTCAGTGACCCAGCGGCCGGATGAGTGGTTAGCTTAGCATCTTTACTTTCCATCCTAGTGACTCCTATGATGCTTCAGGATACATTTTATTTCAGGCTTTTTAGGGTTTCTGGTGGGTTTTCGGAATGTGTATGTAACCATGGATACAGTTTAAGCAGCAGTGAACACTTAAAAACCTGGAGCGTCCTACAAGTAAAGGAGCTATGCTAACCACCCAAGCATCCACTGGGTCACTGAAAGGTCAAATACATACATACGTGACTGACCTCCTTCATATCTCCACACATGTTCACTCTCTCCACTCCTCCTCCTCTCTGCAGCTTGTTGTCCCTCCTGCTTTGGATCTCTCTCCCCCCTATATATATATAATACTGTAATTTCCTCACCAATTAGCCCAGGGTGTGGCATGTTTACATGCATGAGTCCCATGTATGTTCATTAAAATGCTCTGTCCCTACTAAAAAAACAAATGAATTAAAGAGTTTGAGATGAAAACTAACCAGTAAAAAGCATAATGCTCCCTCTTTTGTGTTTCATCTACAACACAATATAATCCAGGACAAATGCAGATGAGAGCGCTTCTGCAGTAGAAGAAGACATGACTCAGGTGAACAGGGAGGGAGCGCCATAACAATGCAGTTAAAGGCTGAAAGAAATTTAATTTGTTCTACATAGCTTTAAACTTCCCTCCAGCTTAAACTCAGCTAATTTTTGTGTAGACATGAGGGAAAAGAAGGCGCTGGAAGCATTAGGAAAAGTAATAAAATAAAGGTACATCGTTTCCACCACAGATTTGACAGCGGAGGTGATAACCAGGTGGCGCAGCTCCCTGCTGCGACACACTCATTTGCATGGAATTATTTTTGGAAGTGAATGTGAAAAGGGCTAAGAGAGAATAAAACATGTCAGGAAATCGCACTTAATAAGCATTCACTGATCCATGTGCCTCTTTTACACAGGTGAAAGCCCTTGTACATGTTTTGGGCCTGATTTGGACCGTGACGGAGGTTCCCGAGTACCTGGAGGTCCCGGGTGTGGGAGCAGTAGCAGCGCAGTTTCCTCATGCTCTGTTTGCCCCGCAGCACCAGTGATTGACAGCTCCGCTGGCCACTCACGACGCTCATGTCCACGCGCTCCAGGAAGTGCACGTACACCTGCCACACCTGAGAGGGCGCCGCTGTCCACTTATCCCTGGGACAGACAGCAAAAACAGAGAGGGGCTTTTATAGGTCAAAGGTTATTTGTACAGGACATTTACAACTGCATTAGATATAGACCTATTATTGAAGTTAGGAAATAATCAGAGATTGCAGAATAAATTGGTAGCCTGGTGTGACCAGAATGATTCCCCTCTATATTTTTTATACAGAGGGGGATCAGTCTGGACCCCCCACCCCCATTGGCAGTATCCGAAAAATCTAAACGAGCCCGTGTTTATTCGCGTCACTCATGGGACGTGGAAGTCCCTCAATACCAAACTACGAACGGCACACGAGAGAGAAAGAGCGCGTCTCCAATCGACGGTAAATGACCAGAAACACATGGACAGTCGGTGAGTTTTGAGATTCATAATCCAGTGTGAATATTAACGTAAAACCGCTAATAACGCCACATCAGCGGCAGACGCCTGCCCATAGCTGATTGCGGCGTGGTAGCACAGCGGTTAGCGCTCGTGCTTCACAGCTAGAAGGGCGGGGTTCAATTCCCACCTGGACGGGGTCTTTCTGTGTGGAGTTTGCATGTTCTCCCCGTGTCTGCGTAGGTTTCCTCCGGGTACTCCGGTTTCCCCTACCACTAAAAACATGTACTATAGGCCCAGGGACTGCAGGTGGAAATTAGCACAAGTGCTATAACCTGGTACAATGCATCTCTCCTTTCTGAGGCTAATGTAGATTGTACACTGTCCCTGTTCAAATAAATAAATACATACAATTGGTTTACTCCACTACCTGTTTGCCCGCGAATGTACCGCTAAGGGAAATGGAATTGACGCTGCGCTTCCCAGGCTAACAAATTGGAGCTTATTATTTTCAATTCCTCAATTTTAACTCAGTGTTTTAAAAACACAGTTGTTGATCGCAAAAAAAGTTGATATTTGTAACTTGTGAACATCTGACCAGACTGAGCAGCTGTATGAGAGGTTAGCAAGGCGCCTTTACTTTCCATCACAATGGCCTCTAGGACCAATTGTTCGGGGGGGGAATGTGAGCGTAACCATCTCCATGGTTACGCTCACATTCCATCCAGAAAACCTACTGTACACAACAATTGATCCTGGAGCGCCATAGAGGCCACTGGGACGGAAAGTAAAGGTAAAATGCTAATAACCTTTTTCCCACATAAAAAGTAACTTAAGGTATACTTTATTAATCCCTGTAGGGGAATGAGTAGAACCAGGCTAATGGTCAGATACACCTGGCTGGAGGATTCACCTATTGTACATGTTTTTAGTGGTCGGGGTAGTACACGGAGGAAACCTACACAGACACGGGGAGAACATGCAAACTCCACAGAATGGCCTCGTTCAGGTGGGAATTGAACCTGGGACCTTCTAGCTGTGCAGCACGAGTGCTAACCACTGCACCACCACTTAATGCACCTTTAATGTTTCATATTAATGTTTAGAGAGCACGAAGGGAAGAGTATTATCCCCTGATCAGAACGCCTGTGCAGTCATGAAGCTGTTCCTCCTCTTCTCAGATAGTGTTTCCGTTTCACTCGTGTCTTTATGACGTAATGGAGGTGACATTATGTTGCTCCACATTCAGACAGATGATCCCCTGTGTGTTGGCCACTTCCTCCTGTCACTGATGACAGCGTCCAGCACCCTGATGGCACCGCCCTGTCGCCCCTGACGCGTGAATCGCCTGCACCTGTCCCGTTAGATCTGAACACACCTTTGGGACGAGCTGCATCTGCACAATACTATTGAATTCCAGCTAAAAGCAGGTACGGGTACTCTCTCCTCCCTCTGCGGTGACTCTCCTGAACAAAGGCAGGGATGGTGACAGTGTGTCGTATAGAGATGTATGGCGGGACACTGAACGCGGATCATGGGCCTTCAGAGACATGTGCTTCTGTTTCCGGTACGTACGTGTAAACCATGATGGAGAAGACGCGCACGTGCGGGCTCGGGCCACCGGGCACTTTGAGGTACACGTCCTGAGGCTCCCCCGGCAACTACACACACACACACACACACACACACATCACAAAAACATGTTGACATCCAGAGAAAGGGTGCAGGGGATTAACGCTCATGGACATCATTTGGAAACAACAAAACGAGCCTTTGATTGTCCCAGAGAGCGGGTCTGAGGGTAAATGCACTGAAGAGATCAAGGGCCTCACCGTCTTCATGGTCTGACAGACGACGTTAGGGTCAGTGCAGCGGACCGTTACCGGAGGCGGATCACCCAGCTCTGCACCTGCACGCGCACACACACACACACGTTTGTAATTCTATGTTAGTGAGGACACTCATAGACATAATGCATTACCCAGACCCTAACCCTGAACCCTAAGCCCCTAACCCTAACTTTAAGCCTAACCCTAATCCTAACCCTAATCTAAACCCAATTCTAACCCTAACCCTAAAACCACATCTTGACCCTCAAACAGTCCTTCAAATAAGTGAGGACCACCCAAAATGTCCTCACTTTCCAAAAATGTCCTCACTCTGTTGCTTAAAAACTCAAACTGGTCCTCACAATGTCGTAATTACAAGAACACACACACACATTTGTGAAAACATTAGATTGGAAAGATGAAAATTCCAAGTACATCAAGTAGAATATTCATTTGCTCCAGAATAATTTGAGTTGCTTCTTAAAGCTATGAAAAAAAAGCTATAAAGCTATAAAAGGCTATTTTTATTACCGAGTATCATATTTTACTCCCCTGAGGTTTTATTATTAATTGTACATAAAATACCTCCATTTACCATTACTTATTTGCAAATTATATTATAATTGCACATTATTTTCAGACGGTGGAACTCTTGTTTGTGGTCCAATAGGTCCACCTTGTGGTCACTTTGCATATAACATGAACAGTTTCATTTTGTCCGGTGTAAAATAAGGGATACTTTTTTTTATATTTCCTTGTATGTTGTTGTTACAATGATTATAGAAATTCACTAGAATGGCATGTTCTAAAAAACGTTTTAGCTCTGTAATAGATAAAAATAAATACTACTAAAATGTGGTCACTGTGGCCGTATGCATGCCACCAGATGGCTATTGCAGTTTTCCATTATGGCCTGACGTCGCTAATTCGCGATGTACCTAAATCGCCAAATAACAAGAGAAATATCGATCACACGAAGTTCATTACAATAAAGAATCTAACAATGGAAACGATGAGCAGCCACGTGATTTTATTTTAGCACAACTCAACTTACATTTGAAGATTTCATCGAAGTTGCAGCCTCGATTTGCAGAAATGTTATTTCCGCTAAGTAGCTTCCATGACCCGGATGTGGTTCCTTCTCTAACCGGTCCTACGAGAAACTAGTGCTTGCAAATGGTTCCTAGGCACGGCATGGATGTGGGCAAACAGGCATTATTTTAGCCACAGTCTTGCAAGAAGAGGCATGGCCCTGATTAGCCACACCTGGCGCCTTTAGTCTTACTTGAGTAAATATTTCAAAGTAAAGTTACTCTTAACTCGTACAGCTTTGTTAGCATCGCCTGACCTTCTGCAAAAGCCCCGCCCCCTTAGTTACTGTTGCTAGCTCCGTCATGAAGTGGAGTTTAACACCCGTCATGCCGGGGGAGAAGAAGTGCATGCTGCGCTCCGGCCCCTGAGCGATGTGTTGGACCTTCACTGAGGCCCGGTTACCTGCGGGCCGGTCCCAGCAGGGCAGGCGGATGGCCTTCTTCAGGAAGCTCTGCTCGGGGTGGTACAGTCTGAAGGTCTGATCCACGGCGTGGGGCGTAGGCTGCACGTTCACCTGCAGGATGGACAGAGGCTTCCCATCTTCTGTGCTGAAGGTCACCTGAGAGTCGAGGGGGCGCAATTAGGAACAACATTATTACTGGCATATCACTAGGCCTGTCACGATAACAGAATATGAAGTTCAATCAAATTAATCTGAACATATCCCACTATGAACATGAAATACAACCTACTGAGTGAGAAATAAAGTATTACATAAAAAAAATAATGATCAAATATGTACAGCGTGAATGAATGCTGAGTGAGGTCCTGCAGACAGTGGTTGTGTTTGAGGAAGGGGAGAAATGCTACTTTACTGATTGATTACTTGATTGATTTGAAAAGTAACTAAGTTAGATTACAAGTTACTTTATTAGTTACATTATTCAGCTGCCAACATCCCCTCCCCCGCCTCAAAATGCAAATGACGACGGGTTTTGCCAATACTCGTGTTGGAAAAAGAGAGAACAGTAACTTTAATCTGAATACTGGTCTGGAACAAGTAATGTGTTAGTCAGATTAGAGTAACTCATTACTGGCATCACTGGTCTGAGTACTTACAGAGGGTTTTAGCTTTATTTTATTATTTTATTTATTGGTTTATTTGGTGGAGACAGTGCATGTTAATGAACATACATTCTCTTCAGCGCGAGGAGCAGCTCACACGGAGCAAGAGCAGGGGCGGAGCTGACACAGGCAGCAGAGGGACTTGGAAACAATTTTTAAATACATATGTACATATTGTAAAATCATAAAAGTAATTTTCGCTTTAAACACTGCAAAAAGTAATCCCATAATAAGTAGGGTCGGGCAATGTCCCCTTAATTGGCAGTTGACGATGTTTACGGTGAGCCATGGTCAGAAACAGAGCAGTGCGTCTTTAATAATTACGGCTAACACAGCATGTCTTCTGGCAGGCTAATTAAACTAGCATGCATATTAGCTATAGTCCAGATTTAATTTACAGTGCAATCCCTGCAAAGTTTGTAGGTTTACAAGGCCCACAGAAGATCAGTGATGATATTGGCCTTCGGAACAACCCTAATAAGTAAACATTTTCTTAATATAATATATTAAATAATTACATTTTCCAAATCTGAACTGAAATTAGGAAAAAACATAATTACAATGAAACTAGATAACAAATATCAATTCACTTGAATGTTTTTTCAACGTATTAATAGATTTTCAGTACTGTGCAAAAACACTGATTAAAATGAAAGATGGTCACCTAAAACCAGATTGCACTAAATTATATTTGTTCAATCTGAAGTTTTGGGGGGGCTAAGAGATGAATACGGACCTCACTATTTCTTGCCTTGAACAGCTCCACTGCGATCGCGCTGTACATTTGAACATCATGCATACTGCAGGAGCTGTTTGGGTATGCAGCAGACAAGCGTGGGCATATCAGGAGGAACATGGGCTCGTACTGTATGTGAGAGGGCCCCCACAGACCCCTGCAGAGCTTTGAAGTCTTCACTCTAGCCGCCGGTGTCCATAAGGCGCTCATTAGGAGCCTGTAACACGCGTGTACACAGGGAGCGCCTCCCCAGGACACGTCACCACTCCCTGGAGATACGGAGATATGAGGTACCCGTGCTTTCTCACTGTTACAGAAACACAAGGTCTTCCTGCTGCTGCTCAAGGATCAAAACATCAATGTGCACACGACGCTGTTCCATGATGCTAGCAGGAAGCAGGATTAAGGCGAGACGCTGCAGGTGAATAGGGATAAAAATAGATTTATAAATATCAATGTGACACTTTTGCTCAACATTACTGATATAAATATGAGGGGGGAAATGTTTTGTGTTATTGTATGTTTTCATATACAAATATGGCATTTTGTGCATACAAAAATGCCAAAATTGCAGCTATTTTCAGAAACAAAATCAAAATAATGAATAGACCCAGATTTAAATGTATGGCTTTATTTGTGACATATTAAAGCAGTACTAAGTAACTCTTGCCCCTAGAGGCCATACGCGCAACTGCAGGTGTCGTAACAAGTTACGATTTTTCTAACTTATTAAATGTCTTGTAGAGTAAATACTACACTGACAGAAAAGGTGAAGGGAGAGAGGGATGTTGTACATCCAGTTAGACAATGGAAATATTTTTTTTTCACTCAAACTTGGCTGTAAATACTGTTTAAAGTGGCGCTAGCCCGCAGTTAGCATTGCCCGTAGGCCTGTTAGCTTCTTCTTCGTGGTTCTATTAGTGTGTATTGGTGGCTCCGACCCGGTGGCAGCCAAGTTGCAGTCAAGACCCCCCAATCATCCCATTAACACTTGTATTACCCCCAGAGGGACTACGGAAAGGATTTATTAAGGTAAACAAGTTACTTAGTACTGCTTTCATAAACATAAAAGTAAAATAAGCATTGTACGGGATAAGTTTGGTCATTTTTATACTAGGATGTTAGAAGAAAACTAGAGTATTCTGGTATTTTACACCACTATATCAGATATCTCCAAAACATCGCGGTGAAAATCACAAGTTTGTACCTATTTTATACATTTTATATTGTAGACTTTTAATTTCAGAACGATAAGAGAGACTTATTGTTTTTGTTTTGTTTTGGAATCTACAGATTTTTGTCTCAAACAAGCTTCCTTTAAAGTACCTACTAAACATGAATATACAGCGCCCCCTGCTGTCACAGATCAACACTGACACGTTTAGAAGCTTCATGCACAGAATTATAAACAAGACATATCAGCGGGGCATATCAATAATAGCCGATCAAAACACATTATCGGCCTCTGTTAGATATATTTTTCTACGATTGAAACCTTTACTATATCAATAAATGCTTAGCTAAAGGCTAATAAAAAAAAATATTGGCCTATATATCGGCTATTGGCCATGCCAACCCCCTTTATATCGGTATTGGACCCTTAAAATCCATATTGGTCGGGCCATAGAGAAAACCAGCAACTACTCTCCACACTGACCACTGCGTGGAAAACCATGCCTCGCCTTAAAGCAAGAAACATAACTTTCACTTTATATTTTTATACAAAAACAAACCCTTTTTTGTATGTGCAAAAATTGCCAACGTCATGAAATCTAAATAGCCTAAAAGCCAGCAGGAATGTCCAGATTCCAACGTGCAGAGAGCAAATCTTATCCATTTTACCATGATAATTTCTTACCGCGGCCAAAAGAAGAGTCCCAAGAGAGAAGTCCCAAAAGAACCACGTGTTATGTTGCGGTATAAACGTTAGGTTTGTTTGTTTAGGAACTCTTTTGTAATCATAGTGGATTCATGAGGCGCAGATCAGAGGAAATATCTTATTATAGAAGATCTTTTGAAAACATTCACACCTGATTGCTTCCTTTAGATATGGATAATAATAGTCTTGTGTTATTCTATAATTATTATTTTAGTTTTTACGTAAGGGTAGAGGCATAAAGATAAAAGACCACACAAGCTGAATGTTCAATAATCATTTAAAACAACCCTTAAATAAATAATGTACATTTGTTTTTGTGTGTGTGAACACTTAGACAGTGCTATAAAAGATTTGAGAAATTCTCCTTAATTTTGATAACGGTGAACAGTGGTTTTATTGTTGATGTTAGTTTCTAAGATTTGTTAAGAGGGGATATCTTGTTTAGTTTTTTTGAAGAAGCTAGTTGTAGTGCCTTCCTCAGGATCATGGGTTCAAGTCCCAGTTTCCTGAATGGGTCCCTATAATAAACCAGGCACAGAGATATCACTTTGAAACATACCAAATCAGCTCATATTTTTAAATGATAACAATGGTAACATGTGTCAAACTGGGACTCACACCGCAGCCACGTCATACTAACTTATATCACAATAATGACATGTTTATCAGAAACAGAGCTGGAGGGTTTGGTTTAATGTGCGACGCTGCAGGCGAACAAGGACATGATTAACATTTTTGGATTACTGAGTTTTCTTCTTTCCTTCACATGTTCACATAAAAATAAGGCCTTGAAATCTTCGCCCGTGACGTCTAAAGAGTGGATGGAGCCAAGTTTGAATTGATCTTTTTATTTTGCTGATATTATTTCCAAAGATTTGTTCTAAGGGATGTTTGGATATCTTCTTTAGTTTTTGAATAAGCTCTTTATTAATGAAAAAAAAAAGTAAATGTTTCAACTTCTTTTCGGCTTCAAAGCTCAATTCAGATTCAGATTTATTTGTATTCAGACATTTAAACATTTAACAGATTGCGCCTATCCCAGTGTATTAACAAAACAAATAGATGTGACAATGCGATGTAATGTTGTTCTGCCGTTGTGTCCTTGGGCAAGACACCCCCCTCCACGCCTCCATGGTCTGACACTGATGTATGAAGAAGTGTGAATGAGTGAGTGGTGCCCTGAGTGCTTACTGTGGGTAGAAAAGCACTGAATAAATGTGACCATTATTTGAGATGGTAGGTATGAAGAATGGAATAGTATACGGTGCAACTTTATGCTTATGTATTTCTATATATTGAAAATATCGTGAATGCCATTATTCTCGGTGCAGCGCCTCCTGGGTTTGTCCCTGTTTCAAAGCGTGGCGTCCTGCACTGGTCAGCTCCTCTTCCTTCCTCCTGCGCAGCTCCCTACGCTCCCTCATCTTCATCTGTGTCCTCCTCCCCTGGCTCTGACAACATTCTTATTCTCCAACAAACAAACATCAGCTAGAACAATAGTCCGGATAGAGGCTTGTGTGGCTTAGCAGCGAGTCTTGCCCGGATACCTCCTCGTTTGTCCCTTTTTTTTAGTTTCCTGTAGCGCCTCTTGTGATGCCTCCAGCTGTGGGGGGCTCTTTGTGCCTCTTTAGTGTTTCAGACTTTTGCTGAAGACACTTTGCACCACAAAAACACCTTCACCACCGGAAGGAGCCCGAATGGAGCATATGAATAATATGTTATCTGCTGGGGTAAAGTTGGGCCCCCTGATGTTGAGCGCGTGGTTCCAGGAGAAGCCTCGTGGGATCAAATGGAACCTTTCTGATTAGATGCGTCACAGAATCCCACAATCCGTATTGAGGATATGAACCCGACTCACACAGAGCGCCCACACTTTTGAATAAGGACAAATAAACGCTTCCATACATCCATTTGCATTCCAATGTGACCCAGATGCATGGCTTAGTGTGCGCTTCCAGCCCGGAGACATCAAGGACGGGGGAGAGGCAGGCCAGGAAAACACCGGGAAAACAACCACAGCTAAACGGAGCGAGTACCTTGATGGCGTTGGGAGCAGCCATGTGGGGCGCGTTCCTCCGGGCCGCCCCGGGACTGGCGCCTGCAGCAGGTGCGAGGAGGCTCGGGCCCTGGCACAGAACGATAAGGAACACATGGCTGAAAACAAATGATGAGACGAGAGCGGGGAAAAGCATCTCTGAAGACGGAGGAGAGATAAGAGCAAGCGTGAGGGTCTGGAGCAGAGGAGATAGTGCGGAGCATGGGAAGACTAAGCTAGCATTCGATCCGGCTGATCATTTGAACCTCTTTGTTTTGGGCGTGACAGCCGTTTAATGGGCCAGATCGGTTACAGTTGAACCCAAAACGCAGATAAAATGGTCGAAATGTCCTGCAAATACTTCATTTATTCAGACGACTTAATGGTCTCTGGGAGCAAAAATGTCTCCACGAGTTCTTTGTGATTTTACCCCAAGGGCAGCTGTCTAATTTTATTTTTAATTTACGCTAAAATGTGGACAGGAAGTAGTTGTAACCCAACACTAGCCGACAGGAAGTTAGCCAAAGACATTGCCTAAAGTATTGATGACAGTGACCTACATGGGGAGGGCTGCTGTGCTCGCACTGGAAGCTCTGGTACTTGAGCGGGATGTGCAGGCTCTCTTTGGGCCGCAGGTAGACTCGGGGCCCCGGGGCCCCCGGCTCCAGGTGGAACATGTTCTCCTCCACCGCCGTCGCAGTGGGAGTGAGGGATTTGAAGTAACGCCACTCTGCAGCACTGGTGATCACACTGCAGACGACAACGCAACGCAAAAAGTTAATAAACGATCTGTTTCTAAACAAACCAGCAAGGCAAGTTTATTTGTAGAGCACAATTCATACACAAGGCAATTCAAAGTGCTTCACAGTTGCATAAAATTACAAGAAAGCAGATCAAATCAATAGAACATCAACATAAAGTTAATCAATTACAGTAAAAGGCAAGAGTGCAGATAAAATACTTTCAGTTTCCATATGGAGGGGTTCCTGGATTTGAACATTGTCAGAGTTGAGGCCTGTCTCACATCCTCATGAAGACTGTTCCAGATTTTAGCTGCATGAAACTGAAACGCAGCCTCACCGTGTTTAGTCCTGACTCTGGGAACCACCAGGAGACCCCTCCCTGAAGTTCTCAGGGCCCGAGATGGTTCATACAGCTCTAACATGTCAGAGATGGACTTTGGTGCTAAACCATGAAAAGACTTGTACACAAGCAGAGCTGTTTTAAATTCTATTCTCTGAGTGACAGGAAGCCAGTGCAGAGACCGGAGCACTGGACTAATATGGTGGTATTTCCTGGTTCTTGTCAGGACTCGAGCAGCAGCGTTCTGGATGTTCTGCAGCTCTAACAGCTCGTTTAGAAAGGCCAGTGAGCAGCCATTACAGTCGTCTAACCTGCTGGAGACAAATGCATGGATGAGTGTCTCTAAGTCTGGTTTTGACACTATTGATTGTAGTCACTTTTCATTGAATACACATGCACTAATGCGTCCATCCATCCATCCATCCATTTTCTTCCACTTGTCCGTTGCCGGGTCGTGGGGGCAGCTGTTGGAGCTGCACCAGCCCCTATGGCGCCCCCTGCAGGTGGTGGGTCCACAGAAGGACGGCCTCATGGTTCTAACCGGGCCTGGTGGTCTCTCATAAGGGGCTTCTGAACCGCTCTTTGTCTGACCCGTCACCTATAGGACCTGTTTGCCATGGGAGACCCTACCAGGGGCACCAAGCCCCCAACAACAGAGCTCCAGGATCATTCAGGCTCAAACCCCTCCACCACGTTAAGGTAGCGGTTCCAGGAGGGGCGCACTAATGCACCAAAGTCTTTTTCAAAAATGTCCGCTTTAACAATAAACTGAACAACAAAACAAATATGACTCATTATTCAAAACAATCTGCTCCTGAAAGTGTGTAATCTTTATTAAACAGATCTGTATTTGCAATAATTGTCCCTAAAATCTCAGGAAATGTGTTTGTCTTAAAAATTAAAAGTGCTTGAATAATTTGATTTCATGCTTCAAGTTTGGATTGTTTTACTGCCATTGGAAGAAAGGTCTCATTTGAAGTGTTTTTGTCTCATTTTAAATGTTGTTGTCTCATGTGTGTACAAGTTAAAGCCACACTGCATAACATAAGAAAACACGAGCATTTATTTTCCCACAGATAATCTTATGGTTGAAATAAATGACCAAATGAATGTGTGTGTTTGCTCCTCAAACCGGAGCGGCATGTCTCCAGGTCGTCTCCATGGAGATGTGACAAAAAGCAGCCAAATATGGGATTTAAAGTCTTCCATCCATCCAAATCCATTCTTTGATTATTCATTGTAAAAATAGCCTGGCAAGCTGATCATAGGAACATGTTTCGTATTGCGGACAACATAATCCAAAATCATATTGTTGCCAGTATACATAATTAAGGGCACACAGACTTTAATTTCTCTTATTTTAAGCAAATGAATGCTTGTTTCATCAGTTCTCATTTAAAGACAGTCCAAACCTAATCAAAATCAGCATAAATGGTCTCACACTCATCCCCTGGGGAGCATCATTTCGCGGTCAGACCTCAAATGTTAATGTGCGTTCACAAACATATGGCGCGTTGCGTTTGTGAGCGTTTTTTTTTTCTCTCTCCCCGGACCAACCAAAGGAGCTGAGGCGCGATCAGGAGGGTCAGACTGTTCTGGGGCCGCTCCGCCGAGACACGAGCTTCGACATATTCAGAACGGCTCCATTCGGAAATAATATAGAGAAGGGATTAGAAACCAGTTTTTTTTTACACAGTTAACGTGTGGTTGCACTGTTGTGGCCACAGCTGCCTGGAGCTGACCAGGTCCGGGAGGAGTAAATATGGCCTCATGTATGAGTAACGTTACAAAAACACTTTACCATCAGTGTGATCTTTTGTTTCTCCAAACTCGGAGAAGAGTCCAATTTTAAAAGAATCCACAGAAATGCATGTTAAAGGCTTGTTTTATCAGCGATACGACAAAAATAGAACATCACAATTTTTGAATTATAAACTCCCGATTTTGATTTATCACGATTTTTTTTATAGTAACAAAATAACTTAAATTACACACTGAAGAAGAAAAAGATTGAATGGATATACTCATTTATTTGTGATAATCAATAAAGCAAAAATAGACTATACATTAAAAAACACAATAAAACCCCAGACAATAAAAGTAAATTAGTAACACTAAGTTTGGTAAAGGCTTGTTGTTGTGTCTGTTGCTGTTTGGCATCTTTTCTGGGACGTCTCTCTCATGACGTCAAGCTGCTGTGATACAGCGCTCTGTTGCTGTCTGACCCTTTCACAATAAGAGTCTTACTGAAGCGATAACACACAGGCTGTGTTCGAATGTCCACCCTAGTCCCTAACCCCTCATTCCCTACATAGGCCCGCACTATATAGTCTACTATATAGTGGACTATATGGTCCACTGATTCTGTTGGCTATTCGGACAGAAGCCACTACTTTCTCCGAGCTGCGTGACGTCACGCGCGCTGCGGTGTGCAGATTTTTTTTTTCTTCTTTTTTTTTTCTGAATGTATTTATTGTTACAAACATTTGTTTTATGAAACAGAACGACAGTTTTGGCACTTTTACAGGCGTTTATTTGACATTTAAATTAAAATGAAAACTATCATAAAAAAAAAGCGCCAGCAGAATGAGTGACCACATCTGCTAAAAGTTCGCTAAACTCCAGGAATAATGTATTTCTGCGATAAAGACCGACCAAACTCATGAAACAGTGGACTAAGTATGGATAAATACGAGTCAGATACGTTATATTTAAAGGACATGTATCATGCTATTTTAGCCATTCCAAAGTAAAGTATATGCATTTATATGATATATTGTACCTCTACCACTACGGAGCACTAATTTTTGTGATAAATATAAGTATTTTCTGGAGGTATTTTTCCAACCCGGAAGACAAAACGCTTGGATTCAGTTAACTCCGCCCCCTCTCGCCGCACATACAACTTTAGCAGTAGTAGAAATATAAATATCACAGCAAAAAGTGAAGTTACTTCATGATGCTGTTATAAGGAGTTAACATGTGCAACACAGCTTCATGGCTAAATGGCTAACACACACGCTAACATGCATTTTGATCGACTCACCACTCTGATGTTTCCATTATGGGATTTGCGTTGGTTATAAAAGTTAATCCACTTTGATTCTGGCCAAGGTTCATCAGCATCCATCAGCGACAGGCACAGACAAACACTATTGTGGCTGATAGTCGCTGAATCCCGGAGGGAAAGTCCAACTTCTATGGCCTCTTCTTTGGGAAGGTTGAATAAAGTCCTGTCCTCGCAGCCAAACGCGGTTTTCTCCGTGACATTATCGTTGGGTAAGAAAAAAGAACAGGTGTCCAGACTCCAGAGTAGGTTAGAAAAAGCTCCCTCTTCACAACTTTCGGTGCAACATGACATGACATCTGTTCAGACCATTCGGACGCTCAGGGTTTTTTTTTTTTCGGTACAGGGGCAGCGCAGCGTCAGGCACATCCTCTTTTTTTATTTTTTTATATTTTTTCTTACGACGAAAATAATGAAAAAAGCTAATGAAATTAGCTTTAATGAATTTACTAATGAAAATCATGCCGTAAGCATGGACCTATTATAATAACGCCGTAGGGCATTAGATTACAGACGTGGAGCACTTCCGTTCCGCTGTGACGACACAACTGAACATGCCAGTCGTTTACCAGGAGAGGGCGGAACAGCTGCTCAGAGCGCAGGATTCAGGAGGATTACTGAGAACTGCGTGAATGAAGCCAAAAACCACTCTGGGGGTGTTTTTGAGAATAGAAAAAGCATAACAACATGGTTAAAAGCTCCAAAAAGTCGATTTTGCATGATATAGGACCTTTAACATGGATTTTACATGAATGGCTTGGATTATTCGAGAGGAAGCTATCGGTCATTTAACAGCTCGAGCTAAAGGTAAGCAGCTAATGCTAGCATTTTTTAACCATAACCGTTTATATCTAAGTCATTTATTCATGATAAATACGCAACACACGATTGAAACAGCTGATTTCATTCAGTCGTGTTGTTTAGTTCAAAGACCTGTGGCTGTTGTCCGTTATTCTCCGACTCTCGCAATGCATTGTGGTCTATAGTGACCGCTGCTGCTCACTACTTTTCAGAATGCATTGTGGGAAATTTTGAGTGCACTACTTTTTTCTCTCTGGACATTCAGACACCCCTACAAAATGTCGTGACCACTATATAGTCACTATATAGGGAATAGTGTGGACATTCGGACACAGCCACAGTGTCTTTTATTGTGTAAAAGGCTAACCGGAAGCAGATTGTTAACATATGTTATTACTTGACCAAGTAATTCACCAAAGTTGGACAAGTCTTATATTTTCAAAGACATGGATAAACAGCGTTTGTGAACACGGCCCAGGATTTAAATTAAACAGATGAGAAGATGCGGCGCCCACAGAACTGTAAGGATGAAGACACACTCGCACATGTGTCGCCAGGTAAATAAATAAACACACGCTGAGATCTACGCAGAGCGGCGGCGTTACGAGGGAAAGACACTGACATAAACACCGCTGAAATAGAGACAGAACGCTGGGTTTAAAACCTCAGGATGGAGGAGCCTGGTCGTAGACGCACTGTAGAGGAGCGGCTAGCTGCTACACGCTCGCATTAGCGTCTGACATTGCGTAGGAGAAAGTTAGCGGCTTGGGTTTACTTCACGGACGGTGAAAAGGGTCAACTGTGCAGAAGTGCTTAGAACCGTGATAAAACAATCCCACAAAAATGGCAGATCTTCAGCTCTGGAGATCGTCATATCGCCCAGTCCTACATTGACCAGGACTTAAGTACGATTAAGCTAATAGTAACATAGCTAATAGTAACATAGCTAATGGTGACATAGCTAATGGTAACATAGCTAATAGTAACATAGCTAATAGTAACATAGCTAATAGTAACATAGCTAATAGTAACATAGCTAATAGTAACATAGCTAATAGTAAACATAGCTAATAGTAACATAGCTAATAGTAACATAGCTAATGGTGACATAGCTAATGGTAACATAGCTAATAGTAACATAGCTAATAGTAACATAGCTAATAGTAACATAGCTAATAGTAACATAGCTAATAGTAACATAGCTAATAGTAACATAGCTAATAAGCCCAATGCCCATCTCGACTGCGCATGCGTGGGTCAGTCAGGCTCCTAATTTCGGCCCAAACAAACCATCACCGCCACTGAAATGTGTGAGTGAGTTCAGGTAGCGAGCGTGAACACTGAAGTATATTGAGCCATAACCGTGAACTATAAGGTTACGGACACTGGTTTACAGACTATAAGTCACAAGTGACATTTCTTGCAAATATTTAAGTCATCAATATCTTAAAAGCGAGGGAAAAGTCAGGGCGGCGGCTCCGTAGGCAGGAGCGGACCATCGCGGACAGGCGAACGACGGGACCTGGGATCAGCCCGACACAGACACCCTCACTTTTAAAATCATTTGAATTCGTCTTGTAATCACAGGGAAAAGTTCCAAAACGGTGTTTATGTTAAATATAGTGGGTAAATGTCCGTCTGTCAAATTAGCGACTGATTAGCTATGCTGTACACCATCAGATCACTCATAAAAAATTAAAATAAAGTACATTTAGATGCATAGCCTATGTGTGTATGTGGATCTCTCTGGTCACAATTAAGAAAAAGATTGTGTCTACTGTCCACCTCCTTATTGACAAAAAAAAAGAAAGAGGGATTCTATGTTTTTATTTCTCATTTCAGTTTAAATGTTGTGAATATCGGCGACATGAGGCCACAGTTTCAGACCCTGGACTTTGTCCAACAGTCGCTTCAAGGGTCAGAAATGTTTTTCTGACATATTCCAACTTTATGAACACGGACTGGTCGTCACTTTTGAGAGCATCTCTTCGTATGAATGGCAGTTTCGTTTCTGTCTGTCTCCGTACGCAGCTCTGGTTGTAAAAATAGACTTTAAGCTAATATTGTAACAGTCTCCACGGCGGCGACAAAAACGCTTTAAATCATCAACTTTCCAGCGGTTAAAACGGTCCAAATCAGAGCTTTCTTCGTTGCTTTACGCTAACTATCATTATTGTTTAGCCAAAAGACATTCCATTACCCATAATGCAACGGGCGAGCCGAGATGGGCATTGGGCTTATAGTAACATAGCTAATAGTAACATAGCTAATAGTAACATAGCTAATAGTAACATAGCACCAACACGTTGGGCCGACATAAGCCCCAGGTTAGTTGGACATTTAGGTAAAGAAAGTACAAGGACAGAATTCAATTAATTTTCTTTAATCGTTCACGTTTAAATATCCTCTTTCTTGGGTGAACTCACGAGTGTCTTTGAAACGTAGCTCCTTGGTGTTTTTAAAGAAAGATTGGAGACGTCACTAAGCACTGTCCAGCGTGACGCGTCCACTGTAACCCCGGCCGTAGGATGACTTCTCCTGAACGTCTCCAGCGCAGACTGTATGAGAACTTTGTCAGCCTGTGAGTATGGCGTCCCTCTGTGCCCTCACACCTTCAGAGCGCGTTCATTTACACGCCGAGCTGTGGAGGGAGGTGGCAGACAGGCGCTACGAGGTGTCACGCTGTCGACGGGAGGGAAGGGAAATAATGAAAAAGGTAAAAATAAACGTGTTAATCTGCGGCGCACAGGCGTGTGGACAGATTACTCGCAGTTGCCCGTGGTATTAGAGTAAATTAGAGTCAGATCAAAGAAAGAAATGGCATGGGCTGGATAAAAAAAAGAGGACTTCCTTGAATTTGTGCTTCTATTGTCCCCACTTGGAAAAAAAAAAAAACATGGTAATCCAACATATTCAGCCTGTCTTCTCCTCAGTGATGTCATTGATGTCTGTGCGGCGTGTTTTCAAAAGTCCAGACATCTTTAATATAGTAGAAAGAGCGAGGCGGAGTGCCGCGCCGCATCACGAAAACTCATTTTGATTGATATTATCCAAAGTTATAAAATGCGGCTGATTTTTTTTTTACCCTTTGAAAAGCATGAATGTAAATTAAACTTTGTGTCACGGATAATGAAAAGAGGCGACAACTGCCTCTTTTTTGAAAAGTCATTGTAAGTGAAATATCTGGATTTTCAAAGCGTATACTTTCTTCTCAGTCAGGCAGAACTTTGACTGTCTGTACTGTGGTCCTCTTCCAGAAGGTTTGTCGTTACGGCGAGGCGCTGCAGGGGAATTATTTGGAGAAAACGGCCCTAAAAGTTTGGTTACTTCTGCCGCCGCCATCTTCCAGAAAGTGACGAACGTATTTGGATTAAAGCATCATCACAGGTAGGGATAGGCCGACCCAAAAGCTCTGGTCGGGGGTGGTATCGAAAAACTAAAATTCTTTCAGTGCCAACTTTAACGTTCTCTCCAGACGTCAATATATATTGAGTCTAAAAAAAGCAACGAACGTGTGCGCTGATAATGAGCCGCTTCAGCGCAAATGGAGCGACGCAAAACTATAACTTAAAGAGAAGCAAAACTATAACTTAAAGAGAAGCAAAGCTATAACTTAAAGAGAAGCAAAACTATAACTTAAAGAGAAGCAAAACTATAACTTAAAGAGGAGCAAAGCTATAACTTAAAGAGAAGCAAAACTATAACTTAAAGAGAAGCAAAACTATAACTTAAAGAGGAGCAAAACTATAACTTAAAGAGGAGCAAAGCTATAACTTAAAGAGAAGCAAAACTATAACTTAAAGAGAAGCAAAACTATAACTTAAAGAGAAGCAAAGCTATAACTTAAAGAGGAGCAAAACTATAACTTAAAAAGGAGCAAAGCTATAACTTAAAGAGGAGCAAAGCTATAACTTAAAGAGAAGCAAAACTATAACTTAAAGAGGAGCAAAGCTATAACTTAAAGAGAAGCAAAACTATAACTTAAAGAGAAGCAAAACTATAACTTAAAGAGGAGCAAAACTATAACTTAAAGAGAAGCAAAGCTATAACTTAAAGAGGAGCAAAGCTATAACTTAAAGAGAAGCAAAACTATAACTTAAAGAGGAGCAAAGCTATAACTTAAAGAGAAGCAAAACTATAACTTAAAGAGGAGCAAAACTATAACTTAAAGAGGAGCAAAGCTATAACTTAAAGAGAAGCAAAACTATAACTTAAAGAGGAGCAAAACTATAACTTAAAGAGTAGCAAAACTATAACTTAAAGAGAAGCAAAGCTATAACTTAAAGAGGAGCAAAGCTATAACTTAAAGAGAAGCAAAACTATAACTTAAAGAGAAGCAAAACTATAACTTAAAGAGAAGCAAAACTATAACTTAAAGAGAAGCAAAACTATAACTTAAAGAGAAGCAAAGCTATAACTTAAAGAGGAGCAAAACTATAACTTAAAGAGGAGCAAAGCTATAACTTAAAGAGAAGCAAAACTATAACTTAAAGAGAAGCAAAACTATAACTTAAAGAGAAGCAAAACTATAACTTAAAGAGAAGCAAAACTATAACTTAAAGAGAAGCAAAGCTATAACTTAAAGAGAAGCAAAACTATAACTTAAAGAGAAGCAAAACTATAACTTAAAGAGAAGCAAAGCTATAACATAAAGAGAAGCAAAACTATAACTTAAAGAGAAGCAAAACTATAACTTAAAGAGAAGCAAAACTATAACTTAAAGAGAAGCAAAACTATAACTTAAAGAGAAGCAAAACTATAACTTAAAGAGAAGCAAAGCTATAACTTAAAGAGGACCAAAACTATAACTTAAAGAGAAGCAAAACTATAACTTAAAGAGAAGCAAAACTATAACTTAAAGAGAAGCAAAGCTATAACTTAAAGAGAAGCAAAACTATAACTTAAAGAGAAGCAAAACTATAACTTAAAGAGGAGCAAAGCTATAACTTAAAGAGAAGCAAAACTATAACTTAAAGAGAAGCAAAACTATAACTTAAAGAGGAGCAAAACTATAACTTAAAGAGGAGCAAAGCTATAACTTAAAGAGAAGCAAAACTATAACTTAAAGAGAAGCAAAACTATAACTTAAAGAGAAGCAAAGCTATAACTTAAAGAGGAGCAAAACTATAACTTAAAAAGGAGCAAAGCTATAACTTAAAGAGGAGCAAAGCTATAACTTAAAGAGAAGCAAAACTATAACTTAAAGAGGAGCAAAGCTATAACTTAAAGAGAAGCAAAACTATAACTTAAAGAGAAGCAAAACTATAACTTAAAGAGGAGCAAAACTATAACTTAAAGAGAAGCAAAGCTATAACTTAAAGAGGAGCAAAGCTATAACTTAAAGAGAAGCAAAACTATAACTTAAAGAGGAGCAAAGCTATAACTTAAAGAGAAGCAAAACTATAACTTAAAGAGGAGCAAAACTATAACTTAAAGAGGAGCAAAGCTATAACTTAAAGAGAAGCAAAACTATAACTTAAAGAGGAGCAAAACTATAACTTAAAGAGTAGCAAAACTATAACTTAAAGAGAAGCAAAGCTATAACTTAAAGAGGAGCAAAGCTATAACTTAAAGAGAAGCAAAACTATAACTTAAAGAGAAGCAAAACTATAACTTAAAGAGAAGCAAAACTATAACTTAAAGAGAAGCAAAACTATAACTTAAAGAGAAGCAAAGCTATAACTTAAAGAGGAGCAAAACTATAACTTAAAGAGGAGCAAAGCTATAACTTAAAGAGAAGCAAAACTATAACTTAAAGAGAAGCAAAACTATAACTTAAAGAGAAGCAAAACTATAACTTAAAGAGAAGCAAAACTATAACTTAAAGAGAAGCAAAGCTATAACTTAAAGAGAAGCAAAACTATAACTTAAAGAGAAGCAAAACTATAACTTAAAGAGGAGCAAAGCTATAACATAAAGAGAAGCAAAACTATAACTTAAAGAGAAGCAAAACTATAACTTAAAGAGAAGCAAAACTATAACTTAAAGAGAAGCAAAACTATAACTTAAAGAGAAGCAAAACTATAACTTAAAGAGAAGCAAAACTATAACTTAAAGAGAAGCAAAGCTATAACTTAAAGAGGACCAAAACTATAACTTAAAGAGAAGCAAAACTATAACTTAAAGAGAAGCAAAACTATAACTTAAAGAGAAGCAAAGCTATAACTTAAAGAGAAGCAAAACTATAACTTAAAGAGAAGCAAAACTATAACTTAAAGAGAAGCAAAACTATAACTTAAAGAGGAGCAAAACTATAACTTAAAGAGAAGCAAAACTATAACTTAAAGAGAAGCAAAGCTATAACTTAAAGAGAAGCAAAGCTATAACTTAAAGAGAAGCAAAACTATAACTTAAAGAGAAGCAAAACTATAACTTAAAGAGAAGCAAAACTATAACTTAAAGAGGAGCAAAACTATAACTTAAAGAGGACCAAAACTATAACTTAAAGAGAAGCAAAACTATAACTTAAAGAGAAGCAAAACTATAACTTAAAGAGGAGCAAAACTATAACTTAAAGAGAAGCAAAACTATAACTTAAAGAGAAGCAAAACTATAACTTAAAGAGGAGCAAAGCTATAACTTAAAGAGAAGCAAAACTATAACTTAAAGAGAAGCAAAACTATAACTTAAAGAGAAGCAAAACTATAACTTAAAGAGAAGCAAAACTATAACTTAAAGAGAAGCAAAACTATAACTTAAAGAGAAGCAAAACTATAACTTAAAGAGGAGCAAAACTATAACTTAAAGAGAAGCAAAACTATAACTTAAAGAGAAGCAAAACTATAACTTAAAGAGAAGCAAAACTATAACTTAAAGAGAAGCAAAACTATAACTTAAAGAGAAGCAAAACTATAACGTACTAAACGTTTGTAATAGAGACGGCTCAGGACTAAACCAGGACTTACACCGGTGGTAAAACCCAGAGCTAAACTAAACCAGTTATTATAAACCAGGACTAAACCAGGACGTGTTTACCTTTAGCGACAGACCCGGAGGCTGAGTTTACAACTGTACAAGCAGCTACAGCGAGGGGAATATCAAAGATTGTTTGGGGAAAGGTGTGAGCGCTCACTCTGTATTAGACATTTTTGGTACAGTTTTTGTAGATTATTAGTGGCAGAGTGAGAGCTCACACCATGTAAGGATCTTTGATGTGTGGAGGGCTATCGCTTCGTCAGTGTGTTTAGAAAAGTTTATCTGAAAGAAACCGTGTCCTGATGTGGATCTGTCTCTGCAGATCAGGAGGAAATAACGTCCTTTATTTCTTTTTATCGCTGCTTAAGTGGAAATTGTGCTCAAAGTAGAAGTTACAGGTGACACTGCTGCACCTGTGGAGCTTCTGTTTTGCTGTTTTAGGACTTTTGCCTGAACGACACTTTTTATACACGTTATTTTAATTAAACTAAATTAACATAGGTATCGAAAAAAGTACCGTTAAGGCACCGGCACCAAAAAGCAGGTATCGTTAAAGTAGTGGTATTGAAAAAAAACGAACGGTGCCCATCCCTATTCACATGTGTTACACGTTGATACCAAACATGACACATGTTGTAGCTTTACAAAGAACTCATCTGGCTCACTAGGGTCAAAACATCATAAAATAAGCATTGTGAAGGGTAAGATGTGAAGGGAGAAAACTAGCTAAAAATCTCACCATCGACCACCGCAACTCACCTTAAATGACTTTATTATTTCATTGAGAGTTTTCTGTCATAAACTCCCTCTGGGACCTGTAGCCCGGCGGAGAGAAGGCTGATGTAGCAGGTGTTGTTTCTCTCCGTCATTCAGAGGTGGACTGGAGTGGCGCTGAGCCAGCACACATGTGTGGAATCACCACTTTACTTTAGTAAGTTTCTGTGACATGTCGGGTTTTCTGTATGCTCACTAGATAGGACTAGCTTATATATATATATTTTTTTTATTGGTTTATTTGGCGGGACCATGCTTGCATGTAAACACACCACGCTGGATTGTAGCCTTGGGCTAATTTCCCTCCGTCATCCCCCACTTGCACTCTCAAACACTCTCCCATTCATCCTTGCCCATTGTACATGTTTTTAGTGGTAGGGGAAACCGAAGTACCCTAAAGAAAATGTTACTTCTGCAAAAGCGTTTTGTTAGAATTGCAACATATTCTACGCAGCGAACACCATCTGCAAATGTATTTGTCAAACTTAATATTCTTTATATTTATTTGTATTTGTATGCACAGTTTAATCAAACAGTCACACCAGAGCACTTTAGGTCTTACTTTAAGGCCAACACTGAGGTCCATCATTCCAACACACGTCAAAGTAAAGATTTCCACCTGCCAAAAGCACTTACATCACAGTTTCGTTTGAGATACAGAGGCTGTAAGTTGTGGAGTACATTTTCCCATCCTGCAAAGGGCACATCCCTAATGTCCTTTAAACATATATTAAAAGTTTATTTGATTTAGTTTTTGTGGTATTTTATCATAACTAACTTTGTTTTTATACTCAATTTGATATCTATTGATAGGTGGAGGCGTAATTATGAGCCCATTTGGGTTTTCTGCCTCATCCTGCACTTTTATGATTATATCTTAATGTTATTATGGATTGTTTGCTATTATGTGCAAAACTAATAAAATAAAACAATAAAAAAAAAAATAGAGTACCTGGAGGAAACCTACGCAGACACGGGGAGAACATGAAAACTCCACACAGAAAGACCCCGTCCAGGTGGGAATCAAACCCCCCCACACTTATTCATTCACAAATACTGTCATGTTTGGTATCCACGTGTAGCCCAAAAGGGCGTAGCATGTTGCGTTTTTTTACTCATTAATTGTTCTTGAGAGTAAATACTACGCTGACAGAAAAGACAAAGGGAGAGAGGCATATTGTACATCCAATTACACAATGGAGTTCATTTGTTTCACTCAATCTTGGCTGTAAATACTGTTTAAGTGGAGCTAGCCCACAGTTAGCTTTGCCCGTTAGCTCCTGCTTCGTGACTCCATCAGTGTGTATTGGTGGCTCCAACCCGCTGGCAGCAAAGTTGCAATTGTGGTTTTCTGGCCAGAGACACCAGGGGGAGATGAAAGACCCCCCCAATCATCTCATAAACACTTGTATTACCCCCAGAGGGACTACGGAGAGGATTTATTAAGGTAAAGTTACTTAGTTTTTCTTTAACTTATAAACAAGATCCAAAATCCCTCTGAGCAAGTCTTTGTAAAACATACTGTATATCAACAAAATAAAACCATACATTTAAACCTGGCTCTAGCCATTAGATTGTGATGCTGAAAATATAGGCAATTTTGAAATGACAGAAAACATGTGATGGTTTTTCCCTCATATTTATATCAGTAATATTCAGCAAAAGTTTCAAATTGAAATCACTTCTTCTCTCACCTTTTTGCCCTATTCACCTGCAGTGTCTCGCCTTAAGTCATAAAATGAATGTACAGGCCTTAACGTCTTGTAAAAGGTCTGTTTGAGGTTTCTAAGGTTATGAACTCCGTTGCATTTTCATTATTTGGTCATTAACTAAGAACGCTAAGTAAAAGCGCACAATTTCAGACATCACACGGCCTTTCAAGACAAAAAAAAATAAAATCCATTTGCACTTATCCGCAGAGGACAGATCGGCGGATTGATCTCTCCCAATTAGACGGAGGAGACTTTGGGGGGGGGCAGTCATGTTAATGCCACAGCCGTTCGTCCACACAGAGCTCGGGCCTGTGTTGATCAAGCTGATATACGCTAATCTGCGGCCGGGCGTGAGCCGACTGGAGAACAGGGGACTGATGGAGGGCCGGGATTAACCCCGGGCCTCTGAGTGATGGAGACAAACAGACGGAGGAGGAGGAGGAGAGGAGCGGACATTAATCTGCGACGACGCCGGGAAGGTTTCACAAACCTGAAGGTGACAGTTTTCAAAGCATTTGAACCACAGCGTCTTCTTTTAGCTAAAACACACACAAACCCGGGAGAAATATGTTTAGCTTATCTTTTGTGGTAATGTTGTCTCCTCCATGTAAAGTCTTGGTCTGTATGGTCCTGACAAGATCCTGTCCCCATGGGTTTCCTAGAGCATTTTACTATTCCACAGTATCTTCTGAATGGTAAGTCTTACCTTGGAATATCTGTTTTTATTATACGGCTCTTCACAATGCAAGTAGAACGCTCCATTGACTTGAATGAGATTTCCCAACGTTCTGGCGGTCATTATTTTCTGCTAGAGGACCTCTGACAAAATAATGACCGCTGCCAATGGCAACGGAGTTCGTGCTTGTAACACAGGTCTTTCATATCACTCCGCAAGTAGTATTACCGGACACTGTCTCTGTCCCCGTCCCTGAGAGAGACGTTGGGGGAATCGCTCGTGAAGTTAACGGGAGTCTGACTTTAAACTTACCCAGAGATTCGCCACCATTCCTCCTCTCTAACTACACCTTCAACTAAGTAGCTAGGCTAGCAATACGCAGCTAGCCCTGCTGCTACTAGCCTAGCCACACCGCCTGGAATCACATCAAAACGCAAACTTTTGGGAACTATTTGCCGCGGAAATCCTTAAATAAACATTTTGGCCTTCATAAATGTGTATGAAGTTTATTTGTGTGTGTTCAGTTGGCCAATAGCCGTATATACTAAGCGGGATAATGGAAAATATTCTTATTTTCCCGATAGTGACCAGCGTTCTATACATTATCCCTTACTTAACTGGCACAGACTCTGCTCAGAGAGACATTAGCACTAGCCACATTAGCACTAGCCGTGTTAGCTCTAGCTGCGTTAGCATTAGTGAATGCATTGCGATTAGCCTATTTATTTATAATGACATCAAGGTTATGACTGCAGTACAGAGATGGTAAGCCTGAACCAATATGATAAATGAAGATGCTTTTAGACTGTGACTCCACGTCATACAAATATTTGTACAGTTCTGTCTCATTTACACTGATGTTTGACCAACCTCCGTTCTCACGTGTTTGCACGTGCACAGCTTTCCCTAGCACGCACCTCGAAAGTGAGCCCTGCCTTTGGTTTATAACGTTTGGACACAAGACTCTTTATTTAGCGCTGAACCGAGACTATGGTTCAGTTCAGTTCAGTTTAGTTTATTACAAATATACGGTAAAGGCATTTTAACTCATAGATGATAGTGCATATTTATAAATGGGACACCCTTGAAGCAACATTTAGCTTATATATGGGGCCCAAGACAATACACAATATTAAAAACACAAATATACATTAGTAACCTGGGATACCTATTCTATTACCTACCAACTAACCTTACCTACTCTAATTTAAAACGGTCTTACCTTACTTTTACTAGCTTAGAGTTGCATGAATTTTACTTTAAAAAGGTACGTATTTTTTATTTTATTTTATTGTTATTTTTTATTTATTTTTTGCTTACACACATTAGTCCATACTACCATCAGACATGAATTACACACGTCTTATTGGAGGTCATCAACTAGGGTTTATTGTAATTGCAAACGAGAGAGAGAACCGCCCTCACTATGAACCGGCAGGTCGTACGGATTTAATATTTCACATCCTGCTGCCGTTGAAAAAGGTGATCATTCGTTCACATTGTTCTTATTGTGGCTCACAAAAACCTTTTCTGTTTCCCATCAATTTCCCCTCCGCCTGTACCGGGCAGAGTAGCTTCGCGATGAGGTGAGCCCTTAGGCGGAGACGTGCGGGATACGAGCGAGTATTGTGGAACCGCAGCTTCATTGACCAAAGTGTCGTCCGAGCCCTTCTGACCACGGCACTGAAGTCAAGTGATCATCTTATTGACCCAACATGTATAACATCAGATTGGTGTGGGTTTGGGAGGAGAGGAGGAGAAAGACCTTGTTGTATAGGGTCATTTCGGGGATAGGTAAAGTTCGGCTGGGTGCTCAATGTAGTAGGTGTTTTAGTCTTGAATCTGAAGGCTAACGCTACTATGATGCCGACCAAATGTTCAAAGAGCGCCACCATCGCAACTAATTGATAACTCGTAATGTGAGTCTCAATAGAAGGAGCAATTTGAGAACGAGGGCAAGCGGGTTTTGTTCGCAAAAAGCATTAATGAAATAACTGCAGGCTTCGAGAGACCTTTCATAATGATAACAGATTGTTCCCCTTCCCGTCGAACATGTACTTCCTTTAACACAGCAGAGAGTTACATAAGGACAGCTTTTCGGAAAATATCTGCGAGACAATGACAGAGGAACGATCCCGTCTGCGGTCTCCATGGCGACGGGCGCACGGAGCAGGCAGCGCAGCGTTTGACGGCAGATAAGATTTAATGGGCCGCGCAGTGAACAGTCGGCAATTATATTATTCTTCTGCGGGAAAAAGAACGACGGTAGCAATCACAGCTGTAAAAGGATGTGTCTTGTTTGTGTGGCTCTTCCAGCCCACACGCGCACCTGCAGGGCTTTTAATCTCCCCCTGCAGCGGGAGGGGAACGCGACTTCAGAAGAGAAAAGTGAAAACACAAGTCAGACGGTCTCGTAACCAGGAGCTTGGTGGTTCCATCGCGGCGCCAACCGGTGCCGGAGAGTTTAGATCACGGGTCTGTGAGCTACTTCTATGGAACAAAACGAGCAGAGAGCCATTTATTATTCAAAGTAGGGGTGGGCGATATGGCAAAAATAGAATATCACGATTTTTGAGTAATAAACTTACGATTTCGATTTTATCACGATTTTTTATAATGACTTAAAAATGACTTAAATTACACACTGAAGAAGAAAAATACTACACTAATTTATTCAACTTTGTGATAGTCAACACAGCAATAATAGACTTGGACCTAAAGCAAACTCACTTTATAAATGAGAAACACAATAAAACTCCAGATAATAAAGTTAAGACGAAGTAAGTTAAATATTAAGTTTGGCAAATGCTTGTTGTTCGTGTCTGTTTGGCATTTTTTCTGAGACGTCTCTCTCATGACGTCGAGCTGCTGTAAATATAACGCTCTGTCGCTGTCGACCCTTTCACAATAAGAGTCTTATTAAAGCGATAACATGCTCATAAACTCAAACAGGAAGAAGTTTACAATAAGGAACTCTGACTGACGGTGTTTTTGGGGAACTTTTATATTTTCAAAGACCTGGATAAACAGCATTTGTGAACGCGGCCCAGGATTTAAATTAAACAAATGAGAAGAAGCGGTGCCTACAGAACTGTAAGGACGAAGGACACGCTCGCTTCTTCACACGTGTGTCGCCAGGTGAATAAATAAACACACGCTGAGATCTACGCAGAGCAGCGGCGTTACGGGGAAAGACACCGACATAAACACCGCTGAAATAGAGACAGAACGCTGGGTTTAAAAGCTTCAGATTGAGGATCCTCGTCATATATGTGACTGTAGAGGAACGCTCGCATTAGCGTCCGACATTAGCGTAGCAGAAAGTGCGCGGCTTGGGTTTATGTCACTGACGGTGAAAAGAGTCAACTTTGCTGAAGTGCATAAATATCGTCATATCGCCCAGCCCTAATTCAAAGACACTTGTAGCAGGAGTTCACTCCGGAGAGTGGAGCCAAGATGATATTTCAACACAAATAACAACAAGAGAAGTTGAACCCACTCCAGACCTTCCAAGATTTTACTCTGGATACAAATGAGCGTCTAAAAGTGTCCTCTGAGCTAAACGCTAACTCAAATTCACACATCCAATGGCCACTAAATATCAATTTATAATAAGTTTGTGGTTTCTTTATTTAAAGAAACCACATAAATTCAATAAATGCCATGAAAAGGACAAATAAACCTCTCTATACGTTTGTGTGGGTGCCAGGCTTCCCTGTTCATTTGTATGGGGATGGAACGTTCAATTGCCGTTGGCAACAAATATGCACATTGGAGAGCTACTTATGCTTCAAAAACACTTGTGTAAAATGCTAATTGGGTGTACTTCACTCTGGAGAATTAGTAGCCAAGATCGTATTTCAAATAAAATGATTTGAGTTTAGTCCTTATACTTTACAATATAAACTGTTCAAAACAAAAAGAAAATGCATCTAACATTTGAGTTATCATGCATATAGAGATGTAGAAAGTCTTTGGCGAGCTACCTAGAAAGACCTGGCGAGCTACTGGTTGGAGATCCCTGTTATACATGAACTGTACAACGAAATGTGTCCTCTGCATTTAACCCATCCCTCGACACCATTGGATGACCCGTAGGGAGCAGTGGAGCAGTGTGACCCATCTCCATGATGTGGAGCCAGGCTGGTGGTCAGAAACACCTAGCTGGAGGGTTCACCTACTGCACATGTTTTTAGTGGCAGTGGAAACCGGATTACCCAGACGAAACCGACGCACAATCGAACCCGGGACCTTCTAGCTGTGAAGCACGAGCGCTAACCGCAGCGCTACCATGCCAACCAGCTTGACTGACAGCTCCTCCTCCTGATGCCCCTGCTCTGTGTCCGTGAGCAGCATTAGCATTAGCTTTAGCATTAGCATTACACTGTCACTGTGAAGCTCCAGGAGGAAACTGAAGCTGAGACCAACATGACAGGGATGCAGGCAAAACGTTTCAGGAAGTCTGTACATTTAACCACAAGCGCGGCGTCTGCGTGCTGGAACACCGAGTGCTGGGGGTATGCCGGTGTCAAACTGAAGAAATAAAAGTGCTATATTTGAACTGAGGGGAAGCAGTTCAAACGAGTTTTCCATCAGACAGAAGAACTGTCCAAGTCGTCGTCTGTGCTCGTTGTTTTTAGACAAGCCGATGTTTCACCTTTTGCCAGCTGTGGTTACCTTTTCATCCTGAAGCTACAAGCCACATTTGCTCTTTTAACCACGGCGAGGTCAACGTTCTATGGCCACAGTGAAAGGATGGTTTGGAAGAGCTTTTGTCATGAAAAGGCCTCATAAAGCATCTATCTGCTATCAACAGTAGACCCAACTCAGCAACAACAGCAAGAGCACTATCTGCTAATGATGCTGAGCCACGGCCCAGGTCAGATCGACAGGCGGGTAATGAGCCCACACTAGTCAGTGTTTACAGGGGGGTAGCACACACACACACAACAGTCTGTACAGATGTGGCAGCCTGCTTATTTGGGTTTGTATGTATTTATTTGGTTTATCTGATAGGGAAGGATACAAAAACATAGACAAACTGTAACAGAAGTCGGATGTGTGCGTCGTAGCGATTAAGAGCTGAAGCTCATTTGCAGCACTTGTCCCCAGATGGGCTTTTATGAACAGTTAAAAGTATAAGACAGTGTGAAGAGAGGACTGTGTAAAAACTCAAATGAAAATCGAGACACAACACTAAAACATGTGCTGCTGCACCACCACAATATTGCGGGCTAGTCCATTGTGTTTTATTCAATATTTTTTCCATCTAAAATGTATGTTATTGGGTGGTTTTGATTATAATTTGAGTCTTAAAGGCACCTGCATGGAAAATATTTGATCCAATATGTGACAAATTACATTTTTATTTGGGTTGCGGCTTGATGGATGGATGGATACATGGAGGATAGATGGACAGTCTTGGGTAGTAACTGAATACATTCTGTAAAAAGATACTGTAATAATAAACCTTATACCATAGCTATAATCAGAATAGTGCTAAACTACTCTTTTGGACTTTACTATATTTAGAACACGTATAAATACTCATTTTGAGTAACTGTATTCAGGTACAGTTACTCTTTCATGTGAGGGTTATTACAGTTACTTTCTTCAATCAAAGGAATATATCACAGTACTCAGTCATTACATTTCTGTTTCAGAACATGAGTCAGGAAAAGTTCAGTTCTGTCCTTCCGGGCTGTGGGCATTTGCAAAGTGCTTTTTTGCGTTCCAAATGAGTGGTAAATAAGTTTAGCCTAAACATCTTCAATCATACACCGCTTTTATGCATTCATTTTACGCAAATCAACGTGAAAGTATTCTAAGTACTCAGAATACAGTACTCAAAGTAACAGAATACATTTTACAGCGAGATTTCAGTATTCCGTATCGAATTACAATCTCAAAGTATTCCCCCCAAAACTGCAGATGGGTGTGGTGTGATTTTTGTTTGGTACCCAAATTATGGGTGCAGATTAGACAAAAATGACTTTTCTCCAAGTGTAAGATATAGAAAGAATTAGGGCTGGGCGATATGGACCAAAAGTCATATCCCGATATATATTTAGGTTGAATATCAATATACGATATATATCCCGATATTTTTTCCACAAAGTGAGAGCTGTGAAATGAAATGTTAAGTCAAAGTCACTGCCAAATAGGAGTGTTTTAATATTTAATATTGCGATTTTTATTGTATTTATTTTTCTTCTACCCCATTTGCTGTTAATAACTTTATGTTGCATATAACTAAACTAAAGCCTAAACTGAGACAATGAAATATGACTTATTAAAGTATTACTTACTTTTTAGTCCTTAATAATCATGAAATATAATAAATAAATAGCCCAAATAATGTATTGATATTTGCTCTTGAGTTAACTGTGTTTTAGTCAGTGGTTTTGAGATAAGTTCTTATCTTTATCCAAAGCATTCCCAAACATAAGCTCCTAAACTGAGCCACAAACAACTCTTTACTCTTCACAAGCAGCACAGGCTCACCATCTCTGCTCATCATCAGAGCTCAGCGAGGGACTGGAGTGATTAGCGTTGCGGCTAACGCAATGCTAACAGGGAAAAGCGATAGTCCTTCGCAGTGGCAGCATTACAAACGCTGATATTTTCACAGTACATCCACGATCTACGCAAACCATAATTAGACTGAGAAGTAAACAAAAGCACATGGCGCAGCGCACGGCGCCGCCATATCTCGCCGCTACATTCACTTCTGTCCAAACCATCTCCAAATGATTGAGCCACTGGTTTTTGTTTTACCAACCAAGGGGCTCTCCTCCGCACGCTTCACAGACATTGTTGCTTTCTTCATGTTTGTTGAAGAGTGCCGGCTGCCCTCCCCCCTCCCCTCGACGAGGGGCGGGGCCGGGGCGCTGGGAGCAGTGCAGAGCTCCGTTCAGCGGGTTGCCTGAAGCAAGTATTACAGCGCAAATTTGGACTATATCGATATATACGATATGGTCTAATTCCATATCTCTTTTTAAAATATATTGATATATCTTAAATATCGATATATCACCCAGCCCTAGAAAGAATGCTGTCCTACTCTTTCAGAATAGCCCATTAATCAGCCAAAAATGGAATAATGACTCTGCAGTGGATGTTGTGTAACCTTAATTGCTGCATTTCACATTGTTTACTGTTACGGCCCTCCAGTCTCCCTGTTGTTGGTGCAGTTTGTGTGGCGCTAATTTCCCCTTTTGGAATCCCTGCAGTGTGAGCCCTGGCGTGGGATTGGAGGACTGGTTTCCTGCTCTGAGCTGGTTGGCTGCTGCGTCCCACTCCTGATTGGTGCGGCGTCTCAACACCTGGCCCCACCTGCCGCGGCCACGCCTATAAAAGGCCACGCCCATAAAAGGCCACGCCTAAGAACATTCGGGGCTGCTGGTCTTTGTGGCCAGTGCGCCATTTTGTGTCTGTGTCGCTTCGGTGTTTGTCTAAACGTGTGTGTGTGTCCAGGGACACTTGTGTTGAGTTGTGTCACTTTTTGGAACGTTCACTTAAATGTGACGTGGGATCAAGTCGATGTTTAGTCATGACTGTTTTGTATTTATTAGGCCTCATGTTGTTAGTTCAAGTTTGTTTAGTTTGAGTAACCTTGTTTTGGTTAACCTTTGTAAACATTGTAAATAGCCTTTGTTTGTTTTTTTTTGGTTAAATTTAACCTTTACATCTTTTTTATTAAATTACTTTATTCATCCATTTTACATATTGTTTTTTTGTTACTTCTCTTACCCTAGCTGAGCCGGGTCGTAACATTTACAATGAGGGCTTATAGTAGATATTGTGGCCCTCTTAAAAAATGTCAGCAAGATTGAATTTTTGGCCAGAAAGTCCCAGGCAACATCTCCACCAAATGTGTGAACGATTGTAGCCTGATAAACCACACCCACTTCTTTTCTGCATGAAAGAAGGCGGGTCTGGACATACGGTAAACATGTTGCTGATTGGCTGCTGAGGCCTAGCCGAACCAATCACGACGGTCACAGAGAATTGACAAGGTTACGTCACTCGCTCCTTCTGTGGACCCACCACCTGCAGGGGGCGCCATAGGGGCTGGTGCAGCTCCAGCAGCTGCCCCCACGACCAGGCAACGGACAAGTGGAAGAAGTTGGATGGATGGATGGACGTCACTCGCTGCGCCACTATGTCGTTAGTTCAATTAACATTAACATTAGCCAAAACTAATCATGGATGAAGTAGTCGAAGATTTTGCCTCCGCGTTCTCGTGAGTTTATATTCAGTTCATATTTTGTGGGTTGGACCACAGCTGTCATCACGTCTGCTGATTGCTGATTGGTTTATTTCACTGAGAATCAGTGCGCCTTAGACCCGCCCCTTCAAACTGCTCCGTGACCAGACTAACTTCCTGCGTGGAATGGACAGGGAATAGTATGGCAGAGCCAGACAACGAAATATTAGGCCAAAAATTCTACAATACTTTTGATTTGGTCAAACTTCGGCCGCCCTGGAAAACACTTTACTGAGGGCCCTTTGAAGCCAGAGTCGGAGCTGTGAGTCACCCAGTCACAACCTGAGCAGTGGGGACCAATGTTCCCAACGACTGCACGCGTTCACACCGCGGCGGATGAAAATAGTCCCGGACTGTTTCCATGAGCGTGAGCCTCGCAGACGGGGAGCGAGGTGTGAGCGACGCCGCGGTTAATGGCAGACTGTGACGAGCTCAGGCGCGCCACGCTCCGAGAGGACGGAGGGGGGGGGACAGCAGACAGCGCAGTGCCACCACCTTCTCAGATCAGGGCCCCGCACGGAGTCAAGCCCAGGACCAGACGTTCCGCTAGACGTTTTATTTGCCCGACCCTTTGGTCCTGGGTTGCAAAATGTCGGCCATTCACAAGAATTACCGGCCATTCTTTTTTTAATTGATTTTTTTATTAAAAATAGACTGAGCACTACGCAAGTGCTTTAGTGGGTCCAAAAACACGGCTATTTCTAATGAATGAATGAGTGAATGTTTCCACTCTGGGACCTACTTTGGAAAAAGTGTGTGTTTACAGACCCCCAAAATGTCAGTTTGGTGTGGTTATGCTGGATTGACCAAATGTTTTTGCGTTTAGTCCTGAGCTTGCCCTCGTGTGGACAGGGCCTTATTCTGCCATTGTGAACGACTATGGGCACCTTAACCTCAGCACTTCCAATTTAAAGTAACTTATTTGTCTAGAAAATAGGGTGTATAAGTGTAAGGGTGTAAGTTGCCTTTTAAAATACTCCGAGGAGCTTCATGGAGGCAGAGACGGGGCAGTACCTGAGGTCCGGGTGGTCGCTGCAGATGGTGACCGTGTGGGCGGTGTTGAAGGGGTTCCTCAGCACGTACTCCAGGTACTCGGCGGACCCCAGGGCGCTGAACAGGAGGTGCTGCTGGGTGATGGCCTGGCTCAGCATGTGGGTGATGCCCTCTGCCCTCCCCCGCTCCATGCCGGGGCCGGACGCGCTCGCCGCCGAGTCCTGCCACAGCACAGCAGACACGCCATCAGGCTTGGAGACACTGGCAGGTTCAGAGGTGAACATGGGTATGGGGGGGGGGCCTCAACTGATCATTATCTTTAAGGATTGACAACATTTCCAGTATTCTTTATTTTGTGTACTGCTTTATAGTTCATGTTACAATAGCATTTTTCTAAATCATCTACATTCGCCTAATGGAAATATATATAATAGTGGTTCCTCGCTTGGGTTAGCTTTGAGACCCACCTTTACCTTCTCATGTCAAGTCCTCCTGATCCAAGTCAAGACATTCATTTCTACATAATACAAAAAAACTGTATTTCCTAACAATCAGGGAAATGTTATGAACAAACATTTTAGACAAAGGCTGTGGATGTTTTGAGGGCTTTGAAAGAAGGTGAAGGTCACTCTCAGGTTCTATCTATTATGGGATACAATCCAGTTTATTGACCTTTTTATTTAACCAGGATAGTCCCACAGAGAATAAGAATCTCTTTTTCAGGGGAGTCCTGGCCACAGACGAGAACCTAATTGTAGATGTTTTTGGTGGTAGGGGAAACCGGAGTACCCGGAGGAAACCTATGCAGACGCGGGGAGAACATGCACACACAAATACAGATGGAAGGCGAAAGGGCCTCATTCATGAACATCTTGAGAAACTTATCGTAAATCTGTACTTACGAAGGCAGCGCCAGATTCACCACATTTTCGTAACATACTTTTCTGTAATTTATTATACTTATATTTACATTCTGGAATGAATGAATACATGATTTAATATACAAATATATATGACTCCGAATGTTGGGTTCCATCGGGAGCCGGATCGTGAACAGAACAGGAGACTTGTTTGTTCGTAAGAGTCGTCTTGACTGTTTTTAGGAACAGGTTTTGTGAATGCCTCTGTGTATGAGAACAGAAAAGAAATACTATTCCAGGTCAGTTTTTGACAAGTGACTGATGTTACAACATGGTTTAAAAAAAAACAAAACAAAAAAAAAAGTTAATTTTGGATATGTGTCCTGAAAAACACTTGAAGGCAATCAACTTACAGGAGTCCTATCATACAAAATCTACTTTTTTGAGCTTTAAACCATGCTATGAGTATGTTCCCTTGACAAAACAGACCAATTATTTTTGCTTCATTGACACAGTCTTGAGAATCCTATTCATGTTCCTGTCATGTCATTATTATTCAAATTGTATTTCAGTGTCATAAGGGTAAAAAAAGGTTCCATGAAACTCATGGATGGTATTGTGTCTCAGAGCTCTTTGAATCACTGGCATCAATCTCAGATGCCACGTTATTAAGCAGACGACCATTTTCAAGCTATATGGGAAAGAAAAAGGATCTCTCTGCTGATGAAAAGCGTGAAATAGTTGAATACCTTGGACTAGGTATGAAAACCTTCTATCCGGCCTCCCCTAAACTGTTGATTGAGGCTGACGAGCAGAAACGGCTGCAGTGGCTCAGAAATACATGAAGACTCATTTTCAAACAGTCTTGTTCACTGATGAGGCCGTGTAACCCTGGATGGTCAGATGGATGGAGTAGTGGATGGTTGGTGAATGGCCACCATGTCCCAACATGGGACATGGTGGTCCCAGGAAGGTGTGAAAATGACCTCTGACTGACCACTTTCTTCTATGGCACAAAAAGAAGAGCCGTGCTTTCTCGATCAAAATCATCTTCATGCACGACAACGCACCATGTCCTACTGTAAAGAATACCTCTGCATCATCGGCTGCTATGGGCATAAAAGGAGAGAAACTCATGCTGTGGACTCCATCCTCCCCTGACCTCAACCCTATTGAGAACCTTTGGAGCCTCAAGCAAAACATCTATGAGGGTGGGAGGCAGTTTTCAGCCAAACAATAGCTCTGGGAGGCTATTCTGACATCCTGCAAAGAAATCCAAGCAGAAACTCTAAAAACTCTCCAGTTTAATGGATTTAAGAATTTTGAAGTTGCAATCAAATAAGAGTCCTATGTTAAAATATAACTTGACCTGTTAAGATGTTTTGATTGAAATAGCTTTTGATTTCAGTAAATATGACCTCATAATACTGCAAATTCAACAAATGACAATTTTCAGCTCTTTACAACCTATAAATTGTATTGCTGTGTATAATCATTAGGATTAGTAAATTTTATTTTGTGTATTATATTTATTTTAGAAAAAAAATACTATCATTGGGAGGTTTTTTAAAATGATCCTCTTACAGTTAAAGACTTATGCATACTGTCATTTGAGTTGACAATTTAGAAAACTGAGAAAAATATAATTTGCATAATAACTGTGAACATACTGTATTGAGTCATTGGCAATTCCCAAAATTGTCCTCCCACATTTTTAAAGCCCATAACCCAACATTGGATCAGTTCTGCAGTTATAAATGCGCAATTATGTAGGACGTGTCCACTTTAAAGGTGCATTATGTAAGTTTTTATCCAGAAAAAAAGTAGATATTAATGTGAAATTGAAAAGGTGGCCATTGAAAGGTCAAAGGCCTTTCAATGGCCACCCATACACCCAGCGGCTGTATGGGTGGTCAACATGGCGCCTTCACTTTCCATCGCGGTGGCTTCTAGGATGCTCTGTTTTCAGGGTTACTGGTAGAACCGTCTCCATGGCTACCAGAAACCCTAAAAACATGTGATCCTGGAGCGTTCTACAGGCCACTGTAATGGATCATAACAGCGCTGTGTTAACCACCCCATAGAAGCCACCACTGAAAGGTCAAATACGCACTGATGTCAACCTTTTGTCCAGATAAAAAGTTACGTAATGCATCTTTAAATAAGTCTTAGAGCAGGGGTTGGCAATGTCAGGCCCGGGGGCTGAATCTCCAGCATAGAATCTCTGGCCTGCAAGATGATTTTGAGAAGTATAATATCAAAGAGTACTTTTAGAGTTTAAGTACTTCCAAGCAGAACACCCAACTAGGTCATACATTATGTACAGCACTGGCATTTGTAGAAAGTGGCACTTTACTTTGGGTTAAAATTGGCAGGTTCGGCCCGTGGGGGTTTTTACAATTAAGAAAATGGGCCGTCCATCAGGAAAACTTGCCTACTCCTGCCTTAGAGCTTTAGTGACCTCTTGTTCTCTCCACGGCCAAGCCATGATACGAGAAGAATAGCACCGCTAACACGTAGTACTTGAGGAAGTGAAGTGTCTTGCCAAGGACACAATGGCAGTAAGTAATGCAATGGATCTCTTCCCATATGGTATGCTATAATGCAGATAGATTTACATATGCGCGGACCCCAAATGCCATCTGTGCCCGCGCATTCCTCCAAATAAGCTCATTACAACAGAGAAAAACTCTCCAGGAAGAAAAATAATATTTAGACAATAAAGCTGCCGGAGCGTGCCCGGACAAATTGTCTCCAAATTGAATTGCAAAGTAACAACAATCCTCTTCCCGCTAAGGCGCCCGGCTCCCGCTGGCATTGGCTGCGAGGGAGGTGTGAAAAAACTCTGAAAGGCCACAGCCAGATAAAAAAAAAAAAAAAAAGGATGTGTAAAGAATCAGCGCCGGAGCGAGCCCGGGGAGCGATGTAGCGGAACAATTAACAAGCGCGGGAAAACGGTAACAAGTGTCAGCGATGAGATCCCCCGAGACCGAGGCGACCGCGGGGAGACACGGTGGAAAAACGTGGACTTAAAGTTGGGGACAGTAAGATTTTGTTGGGTAACACATTCATAGGACTATCCTATATTTTGTCCGGAATGTGTCCCAGAGCTTTATGTTTGCTACAAAACATGTCTAAGAGAGTAAAAGAACAGATACATCTGGCTACATGTTATTCCAATACAAGTAAATGTTGCATATAATTTTGCCCCAAGAACCCTGAAGGTGAAAAAACGTTTACAGTCATATTCATTAGTCTTTGGACGTTATGTTTACAGCAATTATCAATCACTTCACACTCAAACCGGGGAAAACCGACAAATAATTACAGTGGCTTGGCAAATAATTGAATCAAAAATACACAGACACATAATCATAGCGGGGGAAAATGTGTTTCTTTGGTGACTAAAATTAACAAGCAAGGCGTTTAGATTTTATTTTTTTAACTCACTGCAAACACACAGGCATGTTTGTTCAGTTTTTAGGGATTTTTTTTCAAAAGTTCAGGAACAGGCCACCGCCTTTCCACACTGGGATATGTTCTTACCTGAGCTTAGACGAGTTGATACGTACTGTCAATATAAAAAGATGTTTGTTTAATAGCCCCCAACTAATGTGGGTTACTTTGCAGACGGTTCAAATGTCTTCAGACTTACTGGAGCCTGAAAGGTTAAAGTTCAATGAGAATCGGGGGGAGCGTAAGGGCATCCTGTTCTGATGGTCAAGAAAGAGCTATCATCTGTGGTCAACGTATGGATGCCAGATGTTTATCAGGCTAAGGAATTCCTTTGTGTGCTGAGATGCATGTGGGCTGTCTGGGCCTAAACTTAGATAAAATGACTGTGTAGTGGAATTTTCTTGAGACTGCTTAGAAATGCTTTACCTGTAGACTTCTTTTTGGACATCTGTAATGAGCAACCTTTTTACCACTCTACTGCAATAAATATGCCTGAAGAACATCATTTTTCTCCATCAACAAAGGGCCTGGACGGACGATTATCTCACGTATTTTTAATTCTCACAGTACCCGTCTGGTCTTTGTAACCGTGGAAGAGCGTGGTCGCTTCTAACTTCACCCCCATTTGGATCTATAGAAATATGCTGAGACCAGACAGGAACGCATCAACTCGTCTAGCTCAGGTGAGAACATGTCTCAGTGTGGAAAAACCGTGGCCTGTTCCTTTAAATATTTCTGATTAAATAAATGGGTATGGCTTTAAATCCGTCCGTTTGTCTTCTTATCACCAACCCTCTCACGGACATTCCACACAGACATCACTCTGTTTTCCAGATTATGAAAATCCAAAACAAATCAAGATGATTTTGAGAAGCATGATTACACAGAGATCAAGGGCCGGTTTATCTGCACTAAAAATAATCAGAGAAGAAGTCAATTCCTTTAAAACGTCCAGGCAACGAAGTCTTTATTTTGGACCACGGCAGGAAGGTTTTGGAAGTAAATCAGCCCACTACCAAACAAACCTGCATGTGCTTCTGTATCTGCACAGTAAACGTCTCCACTAACCTCCCCACCCGGCCGAACACCGGGAGAGGGCGGAATCCAGGAGAACCTCTCCGTGGCGAGCGTGTGGTGCCGCTGAGGTGGCTGGCCTGAACTCCGTGGAGACGTGTGTGTGGGCTGAGGCTCAGGACAGCTGCTCTATTCTGGTACTAACAACACTTTCTGACACACCGCGCAGACGAGGGGGACGTATGGAATTATAGGGGACCACTGCGGGGGTGAAGGGAGATTCTTTTCTGGGGTTCCGGGTCTGGTTGGGTCAAGATTCAGCCAGTGATGTACCCGAACGCGTTCATTCTGGGGTCTGTGAACGGCATTCCCCATTTATTTACGTTCGTTCAATAGGGTGCCAGATTTCTATAGTGTTCTAGGCGAAAACATGGCTGAACTCACCGTAAAGAGCCTTAAACTAAGCTCCCTGCCCTCCCTTTCCTCCCTGTGCTCCCCCCGCCCCACAATCAAGGATGAGAGTAATATAATTTCAAATCATTCACAAATGATTTGACAAATAAAATAAAAAATTGAATCTTTAATATTTAGCGTCAAAACGGTGATATATTTTGCGTAAAAACAGTCAACCTGGCAACAACCCCCAGCGTCTCATCACGCGCGCGGCATCAAAACAACAAACGCAGCATGGAGGCGGAGGCGCCTGGCACTGAAGCAGGTGGGAAAGACTCGTCATATGAACTTTCAAAGGAGTTCTATGACAAGGTCGGCGAGGAAGGAAATAACGTCACATTTTCCTGTAAACTTTGCCTGCCGGCTTTCAAAAAGAAAATCCACACCCCAGTCACGTCAACAGCCAACTTAAAAAAGACATATGAAACTGAAGAACCAGACTAGCCTCGCAAGGTATATGAAAGCACGTACGAAATCAAAACACAGTCAAACTCAAAGATGCTATTGACTGCGGAGTTATCTCTCAGCCGCAGGTGGACGATTGTTTTTACTGAATGGACTGTAACAACGGGGGAAATGCTGTTCCCTAAACGCTCATGTGAACCCTGGTTGGATAAGGATTCAAAATTTGATATGAAGATGAGATCTGAAAAATACACTTTGGTTCAAAGAAGAAAAAAGAAAGATCTGATGAAGGCTAATGCCGAAACGTGATCACTAATATTAAAAAACGTGGACATCGGCTCATGATGATGATGTTTTTTGATGTATGAAGATGAAATCTAACACATATTTTCATTGTTAAAACTGACTTGACTGAAAGTATTGTCTGTCTGTGGTTCTATACGGGCAAAAAGTACGATGGAAAAAAGATCTGCACAACTGAAAAATGCTCACCAGTTTTTATTGCTCACACCAGCTCTTTTTTCCACTTTCCTCTATACGGGCTTTGGCAATGATATAAAAAAATAATAGCTCGCAGCAACACAAAAAAAGAACTATGAATAAGTTCATTTTTGGAACTATGAATGAACTATTAACTATAAACAATTATGAACTATGAACAAACTAGTTCATTTTGAAATTTGTGAACTGTAGAAAATTAACTTTCCCAACACTGGATTCAGCAACATTTATGTGACCTAAGAATGTCAGTGACTGCCTACATATTACTGAATAACCAGTATTCCAAAATTCCTCCTCGCTACCTTGCAGATTAAAATAATACACTCAGCCGTCTTAATAAGGCTCAGGTATGTTCTACGTAGATACGTTATTCCATGTTACTTGATGTAATGCTGGACTGTGCCAATCCAAAGTGTCCTTTATCTGGATGTAACTACCGTCTCTGATCTGAGGCTGCTGCAGTTGGTCAGGTCTAGTTTCAGCAACACTACGTGCCTAAAGAATGAGATCAGCTGTGACTTGAACATCCTGAATGACCAGGTTATTTCATCCATGGAGTTCTTCTTCGCTGATAGCACGGGCATATTCCAAGATAACAACGACAAGATTCATGGGGCTCAACCACAAAGAGTGGTTCAGGGATGGATTGCCCAATGAGAATCTCTGGGGTTTGTGCAGCGGTCACACTCTAGCCTGGCAGGCCCAGACTGATATAATGGCATATAATGTGATTCAAAGATTGGGTTACTTGCGTATGTTCCGCTCTCCCATCATCATTGCCAGATCTTGGTGAAAGAGGACTGTATCGCTGGATTTTTGGACATTGCAGAGGCTTCGTGAAACCACGCCACAGCGAATACGTGCTGTAAAGCTAAAGGCATCCAGCAAAATATTATAGCTTGTTTTTTTAATATATATTTAGTGGCAACTTATTCTTGGGTCCGGGACAGCTTTGGGATTTTGGGGTAGATCTGTTGGACTTGTGTCGTTGAACGTTGCTCCAAGTACCTCACCTGCAAGTCCAAGTCAAGTCCAAGTCTCTGACCGCAAGTCCCAGTCTAGGTCCAAGTCTCTGACCCTGCAAGTCCAAGTCAAGTCCAAGTCCCATGGTTTCTATGTTTTACACTAATTCAAATCACAGTACAATAAAACTATTTTAAAATCAATAAACACCTGTAAATTACAAACAAGCTATCAGACAAATACGAGCCTTCCACACACAAATAATCAACATCACAATATTTCTATGAACCATATTCACAGTCAATCCCAATGTAATGGTAAGTTAGGAAAAAAATAATATGAACTATTTCTGTGGCCAAAGGCAGGCCCTGTGTCATTCATTCAACTAGCCCCCCCACACCACTACTTCAGTTGTGTAAAAGTAACATCAGTATAGTTACACAGCTGTACTCTGTCACAAACATGTCTGCAGAAGCTTCAGAATGTTACTGAAGTGCCCTTTATCATACAGTCAAACTCCACTGTGGATAATAATACTTCCAGTCTTACCTTGAAGGCTTACAGACTGTTGACATGAGTGTTCTATCTTCAGCCTGTAGCTACAGGACCTGCTATATCCACTGTAGCTACAGGACCTGCTATATCCACTGTAGCTACAGGACCTGCTATATCCACTGTAGCTACAGGACCTGCTATATCCACTGTAGCTACAGGACCTGCTATATCCACTGTAGCTACAGGACCTGCTATATCCACTGTAGCTACAGGACCTGCTATATCCACTGTAGCTACAGGACCTGCTATATCCACTGTAGCTACAGGACCTGCTATATCCACTGTAGCTACAGGACCTGCTATATCCACTGTAGCTACAGGACCTGCTATATCCACTGTAGCTACAGGACCTGCTATATCCACTGTAGCTACAGGACCTGCTATATCCACTGTAGCTACAGGACCTGCTATATCCACTGTAGCTACAGGACCTGCTATATCCACTGTAGCTACAGGACCTGCTATATCCACTGTAGCTACAGGACCTGCTATATCCACTGTAGCTACAGGACCTGCTATATCCACTGTAGCTACAGGACCTGCTATATCCACTGTAGATACAGGACCTGCTATATCCACTGTAGCTACAGGACCTGCTATATCCACTGTAGCTACAGGACCTGCTATATCCACTGTAGCTACAGGACCTGCTATATCCACTGTAGATACAGGACCTGCTATATCCACTGTAGCTACAGGACCTGCTGTATCCACTGTAGCTACAGGACCTGCTATATCCACTGCCAGCTTTTGGTCTTTGACACAATATTCCCTAAGTAGCCTCGTAATGGTAATGATTTGATCACTAATCACTTTACTGAGTAGTAGCTTTAAGTTACAACTTATGCAGCAGCTCAAACTCCTCTTACCTCCGCCTTTTTCCTTCACTCTCGCTGTGGCGCTAACGCTAGTATTAAGGCTTACATTGGGCTTTACATGAATAATGAGAGAAACTGTTGTATTTCGCAGTGATCGCTAGAAGTACAGTCCGAATAGCGCGCTCACGATGTCAACAAACCCACGACAGGGCAGCGTGCGCACGCAGGGAGGGGGGGCATACAGCAGGGAGGGGCGGAGGGGGGGCATACGGCAGAGGAGCCAATGAGCAGCGCGGTGCTAAGTGAGAGAGAGAGAGAGAGAGAGAGAGAGCGCACACAGAGGAGACAGAGATAAGGGAGCGGCCGAGGAAAAAAAGCCAGAATCAATCGTCCAAACAGCGTGTGTAATGAGTACTCGAGGGACTCGTAATGTTCACGAGTCTCAGACCACGAGTCCGAGTCGAGTCTTTAAGGGACGAGTCCGAGTCGAGTCTCGAGTCTTTAGGGGACGAGTCCGAGTCGAGTCGCAAGTCTCTAAAAATAGCGACTTAAGTCCGACTCGAGTCCGACTCGCGAGTCCCCATCTCTGCATCAAAGCCCCTCCTCCTGGATCCCCGTGTCCCCGGCAGCTCCTGGTCAGCATTTCATTCCCATGTGGCTACAGAGCTTGGTCCCTGATTGGTTAAGTAAGTAATATTTATTTATATAGCACCTTTCACAGACAGAGGTCACAAAGTGCTTCACAAAAAATACAAATAAAAATACAACACATTTACATTTACAATCACAAAACATGGTGGTCATAAAACAACCCTTTTCCCACTGGAATTAAAAGGCTTTCTCAAACAAGTAGGTTTTCAGTTTACTCTTAAAAACATCAACACAATCAAGTAAGCGCGAGGAAAGCAGAAGATCGTTCCAGAGCGTCGGGGCGAACACCTGGAAGGAGCGATCTCCCCTCGTCTTGTAGTGGGTACGAGGGACCATGAGAAGGTTCTGATCCTGAGAACCTCCGAGAGGGGGTATACGGACACAACAAGTCCGGTAATGTAGGAGGGAGCCTGACCATGCAAGGCTCTGTAGGTCAACACCAGGATTTTAAAATGGAAACAAAAAGTGACTGTGCTTTTAGAACGGGAGTAATATGAGCCCTTCTGTTTGTGCGAGTCAGTAACCTCGCCACAGAGTTTTGTACCTGCTGAAGGCGACACAGCTCCTTTTTGTTTAGACAAGAAAATAAACTGTTACAATAGTCTAAACGGGAAGACACAAAGGCGTGGATAATCATTTCAAGATCATCTCTTGGCACAATTTTTCTCAGTTGGTAAAAACAGTTCCTTGTCAGCAGTGTAGAGTGATGCTCTAAGGACATTGCTTTGTCAAAGTTAACGCCTAGATTTCTAAGGCTTGTTTTAGTAGACAAACTCAGGTCGCCCAAATACTGGTGAATCCCTGGAATAGCGTCATCAGGGGCATACACCAGCATCTCCGTTTTGTCTGAATTTAGTTGCACGGAATTTGTACCGAGCCATTTTTTAACTTGCGCAAGACATTTCAGCAGAGAACTTAACTTCTGGATCTCAGAGGGCTTGAAAGAGCAATAAAGCTGAATATCATCAGCAAACAGATGGTAAGAAACATCATCAAAGCTCTGGATAATTTCCCCTAATGGAAGGACATAGAGTAAAAACAAAATCGGGCCCAAAACAGAGCCCTGAGGAACCCCGCACAGCAAATCAGCAGAGTCAGACAAGAACTCCTCCCCGATAAATAAGAGGAGAACCACGCAAGGACTGGACCTGACATTCCAACCAGGTCACGCAGTCTTGTCAACAAGATTTGGTGATTCACAGTGTCAAATGCTGACGAGAGCACAAGAAAAAGTACATCTTCCAGAGTCCGCAGACATCATTGGACACTTTAAGCAGGGCGGTTTCCGTGGAGTGGTGCTGGCGGAAACCGGACTGAAAAAAGTCAAAAATGTTGTATTGCTCCAAGAAGGGTACCAACTGATCTGAGACCACCTCATCCAACACTTTGGCCAAAAATGAAAGTTTTGAAATGGGCTTGAAATGTTTCAGCTCCGTAGGGTCCAGAGGCTTTTTGAGAAGGGGTTCCACAATAGCGTGTTTGAAAGAACTGGTAACTACGGTAACATTCGTAACGGTTGTGCTCCAGTGAGTGCGGGCTTGGGCGCGAGCTATACCAACATACCCTCCCTGTATTGTCGCTGTGATGGGTGAAGTCCTCGAATCTTACCGTGGGCTTCGGCGTGAGCGCGTGCTGATCCCCCTCCCTGCGGTGCACCGCGGCCATGCAGCTGAGCTTACGTCGGCCATCTTGGGTCTGCTCCGCTCGCCTCCGGTCCGCTCTGAGAGGCCGCTCGCCGTGCAGCCTCTGAGCCTGGGCGCTGTTCCTGGCTGAGGACACAAACACGGATGAGTCATACGTTTGTTTAGCAGAGCTGGGATTTATGGGAGTCCAATCTTTGGGATCTGTTCAATTCAACGAGCTACGGTGAAGATTTCCATTGAAGCTCATCTCAAAATCCATATGCAAGTTTGAGCCATTTGTAACGCGCCTGTACACAACTTTTTGTGGGGGGGGGCTCATTCTGCTTTCTGATTGGATAATAAACAGATCATATTTATGACATTTACAACATACACAACACTCCACCATTCATCCATTACTAAAATAGTTGGCAACTGTTTCAATAATCAATTTGTTGTTTCAGCCCTAATATTATGGGTTGGCGGGGGAAAAACAGAGCAAAATAAAGGCTCACACAGCGTCCAGGAATCAAACTGAGGACTTTCTTATAAGGGATGTCCCAATCCGATACTTTGACACTTCCTGCTGGCCGATAACAATCCAACAGTCTTTTTGTATTATTATATATCATTATATATTGTGTAATGTATATATTAATTAGATATTTTATTAATTAGATCCATGCATTGTGACCTATGGGCTATATGCACAGTATCCACACGTGGTTTCCGGCAGGACGATTAGATCGGCGCGGTCCTTCCTCTCCCTGATCTTTCACATTCATGATTAGTAGGGTCCCGTGAAGGACATAGTCACTGCAGCGGGTTACAAACATCATGTTCGCTGTGAATCCTGCCCCAAAGGAAACGCCAGCGGTCGTAAAGGAGCTTTTATCTTAGAGCTAAAGGCTAGTGTTAAATAATTACAATATAACATGTGAACAAATTTAAACTACTTACAGGCCCATTGTTTTTTAGCGCAGGCTCGTCTCGTTAATGTTTTTAACCTGCTCCGGTCACATCCTGACTTATGCTCTCCTACTGTCCTTTACCAGATCTTGAGCTATCGCTTCATTTGTGTGAAGCTAGTTGTGAATGTAAAAGACAGGGGAAGGACAGTGCTGATCTTATTGTCGGCACGGTGGCGCAGCGGTTAGCGCTTGTGCGTCACAGCTAGAAGGTCCCGGGTACGATTCCCACCTGGACGGGTCTTTCTGTATGGAGTTTGCATGTTCTCCCCGTGTCTGCGTAGGTTTCCACCGGGAATCATCCATCCGGTTTTCCCTACCACTAAAAACATGTGCAATAGGTGAACCCTCCAGCCAAGTGTTTTTCCGACCACCAGCCTGGCTCCACATCATGGAGATGGGTCCCCGGGCGCAGCACTGCTCCTTACAGGTCATCCCAGCGGCGTCGAAGGATGGGTTAAATGCAGAGGACACATGTTGTTGTAGTGTCGTATAATGACAAAATAAAGCACCTTAACCAAGCGGAATTTTTTTTTATAAACATGCAAGAAGTTTTGGTTTTAGCTTTGACTTTTATTATTTATTTGAACAGGGACAGTGTACAATCTACATTAGCCTCAGAAAGGAGAGATGCATTGTACCGGGTTATAGCACTTGTGCTAATTTCCACCTGCAGTCCCTGGGCCTATTGTACATGTTTTTAGTGGTAGGGAAAACCGAAGTACCCGGAGGAAACCTACGCAGACACGGGGAGAACATGCAAACTCCACACAGAAAGGCCCCGTCCAGGTGGGAATCGAACCCGGACCTTCTAGCTGTGAAGCACGAGCGCTAACCGCTGTGCTACCGTGCCGCCATGTTCAAGTTGTTTAATATTGGGTAATATAAAGGGCATTTTACATTCAAACAAAAACTGTTTTATAAATGTAGCCTCTTCACAAAACAACAGCAGCAGATATTATAGTTTCATCTCTATCTGCTTCTAAAGGTCATTCTGGTCTATTACATTATGTTCAGGGCCTGTAAAAGACATACGCACCATGGATCATTATCCTGCACAAAGTGCGCACCTACAAGAGCCTCTCATCTCCGCTGTTGGATTGGATTCTGCCTGTCATGAAATCCAATCCCATACTCTTAAAATGCCTGGATTGGCTACCGATACCGAATATCGGATCGGGTCATGCTCTTAATGTGAAGGGGCCTCAGTTTTGGCCCAGCCCATAACTATGACTATTCACATTAGCCGAGGTCATGGCAGTCGTGAGTTTAAATAGACTCCAAGCTTGTGTGTTTCATTTTGACAAAAGAGCGAGCGAAACGCCGTCAACTCCATCCACCCAGTCCAGTCGACACACTTAAATCTATGCCGTGTTCTTCTTGTGTATCGTCTTACGTTTCCTGTGAGTGTCCGGTGTGCATCTGTGTAAAAAAATGCAATTAAATAAAAATGAACAAAACCTGCTGCTTTTCTGATTATGAATCTTTCTCACCAAAACCCATTTCATCCAAATCAAAGTTTGCTATTGCGTATTACGTCCCATGAAGAATCCGAACTCTCCCGGCTTTACCTGGGCTTGAAAATAAAAACCTGTCAAATATGGCTGCTCTGTGTGTAATGTGGGAGCTATAGGCGCGGAGTGCCGTGGGCGTTACTTTGACGACAGCGCTGGAAAGTGGGACAGCCACGGGCCAAATATTCAAGAATACATGAGCAGCTGCCAATCATCTCTCCCTCTCACTCCGCGGCGCCCAGGACGGGTAAACGTCCAGGCGAGGCACGAGGAAATGTTGACTCAGACACTTTGAAGGCAGTAAGGGTTGAATGCAAGGCTGGTTCGATTTCAGATTTGTATGAAAATGTCTAGGAAGATAAACAATTAGCTCATTACTATTATGTGCACTATTATTAGAGAGTACTGACCGGTGTTACCAAGCAGTGCGTTAGAGCAGTGGTGTAGCTTCTAATATTAACCTCAACGTTTACTTAAAATAAGTAGCAGTTCAGCCATTTTTAGTACATTTAATAACAAAATGCAGTATTTCTTGTCAGAGTTCAGTTGATTTAGACATTGATCTACGACTGTATCTTCCAAGCAAAAAAGATCAATATGGAGGCAGTAAGTGAGAGAGGACGGTGGGAGTGTGGAATTTGGTTTACTGGAGATGTAGAGCTGGGTGTCATCCATGTAGCAGTGAAAGTGAATGTTTAATGATGTGACCAAGGTGGAGAAGGTAGATTAGGAACAGTAAGGGGCCGAGGACAGAGCCCTGGGGAACCCCTGAAGAGACAGGGAAGGGACGGGAAGTAGAAGATTTGAGCTGGATGAACTGTGCGGTCAGAAAGGTAGGAGTGGAACCAGGAGAGGGGAGTGTTTGTGATGCCAATGGAGGAGAGTCTGTCCAGAAGGATGGAGTGGGAGATGGTGTCAAAGGCTGCGCTGAGATCAAGCAGAAGGAGGATGGAGAGTGAATCGGAGTCAGCAGAGAGGAGAAGGTCATTGATGATTTTCCGGAGGGCAGTTTCAGTACTATGGCAGGGACGGAAGCCAGATTGAAATTGTTCATACAGGTTATTGGAGGAGAGGTGGGTATGGAGTTGGGCAGCAGTTTTTTCAAGAAGTTTGGAGATGAAGGGAAGGTTTGAAATGGGGCGGAAGTTATTGAGGTCAGAAGGATCAGAACCAGGTTTCTTGAGAATGGGAGTGACAGCGGCAGTTTTAAGTGGAAAGGGTACAGTACCAGTAGTAAGGGAGGCTTGAATTATGTTAGTTATGAGAGGGGAAATTGCAGGAGTGGAGTCAATGATACTTTGTTATACACATTATTTTAATTCAATTAAAATAACATAGGTATCGAAAAAAGTATTGTTAAGGCACGGGTACCAAAAAGCAGGTATCGTTAAAGTAGTAGTATAGAAAAAAAACAGTATCCAGCCCTAATCACCACTTTAGTAGACTCTAAACTTTACAGTTTTGGACTTAAACAACATGTTGAAGATTGGGGGTGCGCCAACAGCGGTTTCGGGTCAGACTGGGACGGGACCGGCACTGCTGGAGAACTTTGAGATGGAAGTTGTGGTCCCGGATTAATGGTGAGACTATTTCTGAATGTCACGGGCCTCGTTCCTGTAGTTGTCGGGGTTATTATGTCGACTGTCATGTGATCACCGCTCAGTGTGACGCCGTATGTACGACTTATCTGACGAGGGAAGGTCTGTAAAGCTGTAAAGCTGCATTTGGGAGCCCAGTTCAGAGATTTGAACAATGAATGGAGCTACCTGACAACACATATGTGGTTTAGGTGTGGATGGCATTAAAAAAAATGGACTCAAGTTTCACTCCGGACAGAACGTGTGGACACGGCCTTAAACGGCACCGCTTGATGGAAACATATGGCCCCCGCAGCGTCACCCACAGCACCAGGACACACCTGTGTTGAATGGTATGACTGCTGACAGGAGCGTGTACCGTCCTGACATCAAAGCGCTCCATTAGCGCGCCCGCAGCACCAGGAAGAACACGCCTGTAGTCATTAGTCACCGTGCAATGTACACGCGGCACAGTCACACTTGTTAGCGTGTCTCCTGCATGTGCTGCTGCGATTACACGCATGCCAACCAAACTATTACGGCTTCATTAGCACGGAAGGGGTTGTCACATGATTATTGCTATAAGGAGAAACATGTAATTCATTGTTATTCATCAATGTGAAACTTTAGCTGTAGATTACTGACAGAAATATGAGGATAAATGTGTTTTATCAGTTAAACTGGCTAAAATCGCTACATATTAATAAAGGATAGAGCCAGGTTGAGATTGATGGTTTTATTTTGCTGATATTAAAATCACAAAGAGGGGATCTTGTTTATTTTGGTTGTAGCAATCTCCTGACAAACTCCAAAATAATAAAAGGAGAGTTTTGCCTATTTTGCCGCTTCTCGCCTTAATCATAGATTTACCATATTTAAGAACTGAAATATGTTCATAAACCTTTGGTACAGTGTAAAGTTATGGAAATGATGGCTCTGACGAATGTAGTGAGTGAGTGGTTGGTGGTGGTCGGAGGGGCCGATGGCGCAGACTGGTTGCCTCACTCCCGCCAGTCTACCCCATAGACGTATTATTAATAGACCGTCATTACTCACTCCTCCCCGTTTACCACAATGACCACGTACGAGGGGGAAATCATGGCGGATTTACAGGCTCCTCCTCCCCAGCTCTGACGAAGCATGTTCCTAATAAGGGCATAAGGGCGGGATCTTCACTGTAGACTCTGCCCTTGCGTGACGTGTAGCTCGCGCAGCTCCAATGCTAACAGTTACGTACGAGATTTCTAAAATGTATCCGACAATAACCAGCCCGGTGCCTCTGATTGTGTCTGACCTATCGTAATCACAGGAGCAATATCTAGCTGTAGACAGGTAAAAAAAAATTAGGCACCGGGCATTAAAATTGTTTTTAAAGTGTCTAAAGTGCAATGGATTCCGATGGGGGACTAGCACCTGTATGGCCGTACTTACAGCAATGGCGGCCTCCAGTGTCGTAGTCACAAAGCAGAGCAGCCAGCGGCCATTGATCTACCGCAGGGCAGCTGTGGCTACAACAGTAGCTTACCACCACCAAGTATGGAGTGAATGAATAATGTAATGTAAAGCGTCGTTGAGTGTCCAGAAAAGCGCTATATAAAACCGATTCACAGTGAAATAGTAAAAGGAGGTGGACATCAGCCCCGAGGCGGAGGAGAGAAGCTAGCAGAGAGGGGCTAGTGGGGAGAAGCAGCTGAATTCGTTGTTTGTGCCGTTGTTATGACAGAGAAATGAAAGGGTGGTGCTACATTATTGCTCTGTGTATATTCCACTCTGCCCGTTGGCCGCTGCATTCTGCGTGCGTCACTAAAAATCACCGACGCTTCTACCGTGCATCCAAAATTGGCCTTAAAATTCAAACATGTTTGAATTCCTGCGACTGAGGCTTAGTCGCGTCTTTCTGTGAGTCCAGTCGTTGACCCCCCCACACTACGGGACACAACGCCATGCGACCGCCTTTCACTCGGGAAGACTCACCGTCACTGAAAATATGGTAGGGATTAAAAGGATATTATATTAATCTTACAATATCCCACAATGAACGGAAAATAAAATTAAACACAACTTACTTTGGCTAAAAAAGAAAGTATTACATTAAAAAAATGAGGGGAAAATACAAATAAAAGTACTAAAGATAAAAATGGAACCCAAAATTGTACAGTCAAGTCGATCAATGATGTAGTAATTATCGTGGCAGCCCGATCGGTTCTCCAGATCCGGAGATGAGCCTTGAAGGTTTGCTCTAATGCCGATGATTACTTACTGTAGAGTGTGAAATACAATCATCTCCAGCGCGTGTTGGCCTCATGACTAAGTGTCTGTCCGCTCTGATTACAAACTCGGGCCGCGTGATGGTGGCGGAGCTGCCGGCCACGCTCAGTATCATTACGAGCCATTACGTCCGCGCTGGGATCGGAGAGTGCGCTTTTACGCACTTCACTTAAAGTCCACATTTCGGGACGAGCTCGGGCGCGGTCGACTGGCGATGGCTTGTCTAATTGAGGGAGTAATGGGCCCTCCCGGAGTGTGAGGCTTTGACTGGCCACAGGAGACGCTTCCGCCGCCTCAATTAGGCTCAAATGGAGGAGGTTGAGTGGTTCAGCGGCGCAGCCTACACTTGCCACGTGGGGGGAGTGGTGAGGGACCAGGGTACACAAAGATCAGGCTAATTACCCAAGAGCATAACACGGTAAATGTCTACTTAGGAACTCAGGTAGCAGCTCAAGTTACCAAATGCAAATAGCTGCACCTAGCATGATGAGACGGATACATTTCGCTTCAAAAATATTATTATTGCCTTTGTAATTTTCCCTTTTGCTGCCCAATGCTTTAGGTTTTGTTCCCTCTTCTGGTGAAGGTCCGCTAATCACATTGCTCATGTCTGCTCCATCCATTCTCCTTGGTCCTCAGACGGGAGCTGCCATTGCTGCAATACCACCCCCTGCTGGCCAGGGGCGACTCCAAAAGACACTTTGTAAAACCGATTGCAATGGAGACTTTACACCTCCCAACCACTGGCTCCAAAAGGTTTCTACATGGTTTGACAAATAAAAAAACTTGAATCTTCAATAAAAAAAAATTGTCTATAAAGAAGATGCTGTGATCCATGTAAGCGCTTTATTTGTCATTGTACAAGCGTCCAACGAAATAGTGTTCAGGTGTTAGTCCTGAGCCGCTGCGACTGAGCCGCGCCGCCACTGTGGGTCAACCTGACCCGCATGTTTTTGGAGGTAGGTGAAACCGTAGCACCTGGAGGAAATATGGCTGCCTTCAGTCTCCTCTAATCCTCTGAAACGGTGCAGCTAGGTTTGTCCCTGTTTCAGAGCGTGGTGTCCTGCACTGGTCAGCTCCTCCACCTCTTTCCTCTTCCTCCTGCGCAGCTCCCTCCGCTCCACAACAGTCTTTCACCATCTTCTGCACTGTAAATTCCGATTACGGTCATAACATGAAATAAAGTGTTATAATTACTAGGAGACCTGATATTTTCAGCATTTACCCTCTATTCCATGTAAGAAGTACATTTTCAAGGAAAACTTGTGGTTAATTGCTTTTCCATTTTACAGCAACATGTTTCCATTCCAATTACATGGCTTTGTCAGTACTGACTAACTTTACATGATGCCAGTAATGATTATTTATAGTCCTGTTGTGCTCACGCTCATTCTAAAGTATCCATTATAAGATTCTGTCCCATTTACTAGGATCTGCCAGTTTTGAATAATGTAGGCTTAGCATTGGCTTTACTTGCTTTTCTCTTTATCCAGTTCATGGTTTTAGTAACTCTCACTAACCTCCCCAGTGTCCTCTACTGAGCCCCTGTAACGGGAACTTGTCTGTCTAGTAACTGTAACTGACAAAACGAAGCTACAACTTATGTTGCCCGGGATTGGTTCAGGTCATATGTCACATGTGCAGAATAAGCCAATCAGATTGCTCTGAACTGTTTTGAATTCAAAAGAGAAGTGTTCAACAGCCCTCAGTGTTTCATCGAGGAAGAAGCAGCAGAAAACAGGACCTTTCCGGTTTTATTTCTCATTAATCAACTTAAGGTGAGTGTGTCTTTGGATATTTGGATATATAACACTCTTGCTCTACCTTATAACACATTTGTTATTTAATTCGGTGACTGCACAGTGGTCTGTCTAATATTAGTGATACTAATTTAAGTAGTAAGCTCCAGACCTGTCATTTAAAGACAGAAAATAGATACTTAAGGGTAATTTACTAAGTGTTTGCTCACATGCAAAGGTGCAGCAGCAGCACAAGATTTGTGATATTTTTATTCATGCAGCATTTACATATTAGCTTAGGCACTATTACTGTAATACTCTTTATTTCAAATGTTAAATCAGGTGCAGCATGTCCACAAAATAGTATATTATATTTTTCAGTTTGCACTCACCATTTAACAACTCACAGCATTAAATTAATGTATATCTAATACTACTGGTTATGACTAAAGTTTTTTTTTTGCAGACAGTGACAGCTGTGAAGATTTAGAGACTGACTCGGCATCAACACTGAAGGTAAGACTTTTAAACAGTATATAATCTAGTAAAAATAATCTTTTAAATGGTTTGTGTGTGTCCAGTGTCAGACTGAGGAGTCCAGCTGTGGAAAGACCTGATGAGACGGAGCTGAACACTCTCAGGTGAGATGGGACTCAAATGTTTGTGTCAAAAGCCTTTTACCTGTGGTTTGGACTTTTGTATTTGTACAGAACTGTTTAGTCTTCAACTATTAGTCCTGATTTTTATATGATATAGTTTATTCTACTTCTCATAAAACTCTGAGGACATCCATAGTCTGTGCTTTTCACCTGAGGTTATTAGCTAATTGTAATCCTGTGTGGATATGCCTGTAGTGAGCTTACTGATTGTATTTCTTTGTTTTACAGAAATCTGACCCGCTGTTAAAACTTTGAGACCATCTCAGCATCCAGACAGTAGGTAAGACAGCATTAATTGTTAATCGTATATTTGGACAAATTGGCCATGAGTGGGATGTGAAATAAAATTTGTGAATGGTTTGTGTGTCTGCTGAGGCTGGAGCTGAACACACTGAGGTGAGACAGAGTCAGAGCTGAGATGTTTGGATGAGACAAAGCAACATTTTACCTGAAGTTTTTGGTTTGGTCTTGCCATAGGGACTCATGACTAAAGTATTTTTGTTCTTCATATGTGTTACAGAAATCTGACCACGCTGATGAAGACTTTGAGGAGTGAGCTTTGACCGTGATTTACAAAGATCCCCGTCCTCCTGCTGTGAGTCTGCAGAACCTGCTGCATGTACAGAGTCTGTGGAACCTTCTGAGACACTTCAGCTCCTCGGCTTCATCGGCTCAGTACAGACTAATCCACCTGTTCGGACTGATGTAAACTATAACTGCAGAAATGGCGATGTTCTATCATTAATTGCATCTAAAAATGTTTACAATGTTCAATGTTAAATAAATTGACTTTATAACTATACTTTGTTTTGCTTTATTACAACATTTATATCTTGTACTAAATTTGTGAAACTTCATTAATGAGAATAACAAATAAACCATAAATAGAACAGGAATATTTAAGTAACCATTACTAAGAATAATAGTACAGGTTAAGACCGTATTTAAGTAACAAAAATAATCGGTACTAGGAATTCCCAGTTGCCTGGACTTGCGTGTATAGTAATCGGAACTTGTATCAAAAGTAGTGAATACTGTGATATCCCTCTTAATCATACTAGCGTTACTAGTAATCATAGCTTAACATTGGGCTTAATAATTATGCATCGGGTTTACAACTTATTCCAAGTCAGCGCAATGAGTTGGAATTTACAGTGTGGGTAGAGTTTAGCAGTTAACCTGTTTTATTCTCCAGTGACCGTGCATTAGCCAGAACAATAGTAGGAATAGAAGGCTTGTGTGGCTTAGCTGTGAGTCTCTCCCAGATACCTCCTTGTTTGTCCCTTTTTTGTTTCCTGTAGCTCCTCTTGTGACACCTCCACTGTGCTGCAGGTGTGGGGGGGCTCTTGGTGCCTCTTCAGTGTTTCAGAAGAAGAAATGTGTAGGTCTCAAATGGGTTTAGCTCATAAGCTAGCTTTACTTTTAAAAAGCTACTTTCTTCAGGACCATTATGGACTCTCTGCACCGATCCACACAAAAACACGGCAAAGACGTACAAAAGTATCCAGTAAAACTATGTGGAGCACAGAAACCACAAATGCAGTTCGCAGAAAAAGGCAAAAGATGCAGCTGTACCAAGAGAGAGGGAGGGTGCGTCTATTTACACATCGCCATGACGAAACCAGGAGAGCATTACCATGAATGGAGCGGAATGGCAACTGTCTATCTCTTTTATGTTATATCTACGGCTCCACCCCAGAACAAGGCCGTGGGAACCCAGGGTGCTGCAGCCTAGGGCGCCGTAAAGGGGTGGAAGGTTAGGACGATTCTAAGGGCCCAGGCTGATGAAGGGCCCAGAAGAGCAGACCCTCTTTTTCTTTTCTTATTTCTTTTCTCTTTTTTATACATACGTGTAATGTGCTAGGGCCCCTCATACACTTAATGTGTATTTTGTCCGTTTTGACCATAGATTTAATATTTAACAAACAAATAATGTATTTACTGTTTAAGTCACACCCCTCCCCCTCACAATGGTTCATTCCACCTGCGCTGTCCGAGCTACGCTCGTTAGCCTAGCGTTTGTTATGATGCAGTGCAGATAGTGACACACGCAGGCATGTCACATCAAAAGTCAGGGCATCAAAAACGGAAAGAAAAGAAGGAAAGAGAAGACTGAGAACGCCGAAGTCGACAGTATGTCACACAGTTTTTCAAAAACAAAGGTAGCTTGCACTATTCCTGTATTCCAAAACTTTCACTTACTTATTTTTGTTGCTACATGACCTGCTTTTATCTAGCTAGCTTAGTCAAATAATTACTGAATTATGATTTACATCCAACAATAACAACATCTCTGCTGTCTCCGGGTTATCATGTCTCGTAGACACAGATTCAGCGGCCGCTGCACACCCACGTCTCCCTCCCCCGCGGCCCCCGTCCCCGTCTCAGCCAAACAAGGTGAGCCTGAGCGCAAAACTTCACGAAGATTGAAAGCTTTAAGCACGTCTTATCTACTGTGTTCTCCACATGATGATAACTTTACTAAACAAAAAGAAATCTACACGCTTAAAAAATTACAAAAAACAGTTTGCCGTGTGTTCTGTGAAGTGAGGGCCAGTTACGTGATGATCAAGTCCATTCTGTATGCCAGCCATTGATTTCAAAATACAACACTGATCTGACTTGTGAATTTGAAGATGAAGTCAGACACCTCAACTCTGTATATAGGGCCACTTTCCCAGGGTGTCTGTCACCAATTGATCTGCTCAACAGCATTTACAAGATGCAGCTGCAGAGTATTTTTGGGCAGGTCTGCATAGTTTTGCGAATATTTTGCACATTGCCTGTGACCGTTGCTGGTGGCGAGAGAGCATTCAGTAAGCTGAAACTGATTAAAAATTATCTTAGGTCTGCTATGTTGCAGGACAGACTTTGTCACCTTGCCATACTATCCATTGAAAGCAAACTGGCAAGAAAGCTGAACTTTGATGATTTGATACATGATTTTGCCAGCAGAAAGGCACGCCGCTGGGCCATTATAAAGTGATGTTGAACATAACTTTGTTATACTTGGATAACAAACAGTTTATGTCTGGTTCAGTACTTGTTTAGTCCTGGACTGGTTTAGGCCTGGCATTACTCCTGGTGTGTCTTGATTTTGAGCCCTTGGCCTAGTTTTAGTCTTGGACTGATTTAATTATGGGTTAGTTGTAGCTGATGTTTCCTGATTGAGCAGTTGGACCCAGTTAAAGCTTGTTCACGTAAAGTATATGTCAATATGTGTACATTATGTTCTGTTGTGTTTGCAATTGCAATTGAGATAATAAATATTCTCCTTTTATGTAAACAAGTACATATTTCCATAGCTTTTTCTTGTTTTTGTAGGCTTTTACTCATCAGACATTTTAACTATGCAATGTGCTAAGTATCTTTTTTAAAGTATACAGGGCATGTTTATTGGGTTACATTTTATCTGTAAAAAATGTAGGGGGCCCAGAAATTTTTGTTTCCATAGGGCCCAGAATTTCTGGCGGCACCCCTGGCTGCAGCACTCTCTGGTGGATACTTTACGCATAGCAGGAAGTATTAATAAATATGTAATAAGCACAGAAAAAGTGATTTTGGAGCAATATTGTCTCTCAGCTCCCTCTAACCAAAATATATTCCCACAGCCCTGTTAGCAGCAGCAGTAGATAGTTAGCATACTCACTGTTTAGCTAGGAGATGTTGCCCACAGTCGTTAGCACATTCGCTGTTTAGCTGGTATGCTAATAAGAGGGCTGTGTTAATGTGCAGTACTCACCGTTTAGTTGGAGAACGTTCCGTGGGGACAGACTTCCCCCTCTGAACCCTCCGGTCACCTCTCGGGGCATGATGACGTGAGACGGGGCTGTGTCCACTGCCCTCTGCTGGTCGGGGTGGAAAGGGCAGCCTGAAACACACAATAGTCTTATTACCCCATAGCCTGGCTAACGGCAGACTAAAATCACAAGTGATATTTAGTCAGGGGACCACCAATTCATTTTCTCGTAGGAGAGGTGTGGTTTACGATTGTCCAGAGCCGTTTATTGTGCTGAATGTCTCTCATGTGCGTCTGCATGTAGCCGTAGCCAATCGTATCATCGTATCAGATGACATGTGACGTACCTGCTGTAAACTTTCGGGTTAAACTATTTAGAACCCGGTTTTAGAACTTTTTTTTTTTTATCCGTAAACAAACTACAAGCTTCCGTATGTCGAATAGCACGTTATCGTCTTGCCGTCCTCCTTGTTCTGCGATTGGTCCCTCAATCCATGTGAAGATTTCAGCCATGGTCCCCAGACTGCTGTGCAGTTCGAAATGATTGGAGCGCACACAGCAGTCTGGCGTTAGTAATTACTCCATGCAACAGGGAAAGATTTCCTCTTTATTCATCTCACAGTTAGGGAATTCACGTGTATGAAGCTGAGACACTAGTCTCAGCAGCTGTCTCAATAATGAGGGAAAAGCCAGTGAGGCTCGTGTGGCTGTAGTGAAACGATGTTGTCCCTGACAAAATAAAGCCCTGGAAACATGGCTATTGAACAGACACACATCGACACTGAGCTTCGGTTCAACAGAACTGTGAGTCCTAAAGTTCATGCAGCAAAGAAAGCACTAGCCCCTCACACAAACGCCACTGCATCACGGGGGAAAGAAGCCAGCAGTACACCACATCCAGTATAAACACCGAGAAAAACGTATGGACTTTGGTATGTAAAAGCACATAATCTCACATGTCTAGTAATACATACAGTTCTATAGGAAGCATCGACTTGGACTTTTCAATAAGGAGAATTGCTGAAGCAAACTCCCAGGATTTTACATTCTCTCAATACGACCTACAGAACACTGAGATCGACATCGACCCGGAAAATAACTTTTTTACTAGAGCTACCAATGACTGTCAATATTACACAGAGGATCTGTACAATAGTAAACTTAAGAACATTAAGGCATTCACTGTAATCCACTTCAATAGTCGAAGCCTCTATGCAAACTTTGACCACATCAAAAGCTTCTTAAAACAGTTTTCCACACCATTCAGTGTCATCCTAATCACAGAAACATGGATCAATAATGATAGAGAACTTGAGTTTTCTATTGATGGTTATGAATTTATAAGTATGAACAGAAAGAACAAGCATGGTGGGGGCGTAGCTATGTTTATAGACTCCAACTATAGTTACAAAGTAATGGAAAATAAGACAATGGTGGTGGATGATACACTTGAATGCATTACTGTTGAAATTACAAGGCAAAAAAAGAAAAATATTATTGTGAGTTCTATCTATAGAACACCTGGCTCTGATATAGATGTTTTTTCTAAGTGGATGGAGGAGCACTTTTCAGGATTAAATCATAAAGTCATGTTTGTGGGGGGAGACCTCAACATCGATCTGTTAAACCCATATAAACATAAAAAGACGGACGAATTTATAAATACTTTATTCAGTATAGGTCTGTTTCCTCTAATAACCAAACCTAGTAGAATTACAACCCATAGTGCCACCTTGATTGATAACATTTTCTCAAATGAAATAGAAAGTGACACAGTCAGCGGGTTAATTATAAATGATATTAGTGATCACCTTCCAGTTTTCGTTATGTATAAAAATGGATATTTAAAAGATGAAGAGGAAAACAAGTATTGGTTTAGAAGGGTAAAAACAGAGAAAACTATTGATGCATTTAAAAAGGAGCTTTTAGCTCAAGACTGGAGTATTGTGTACAGAGAGAATGACACGAATATGGCTTATGATGAGTTTACGCAAGTATTTCAAAAGGTATACGACAAAAACTGCCCAATGAAGAAATACTGTAAAAACAGTAAGTGTAAAGAAACACCATGGATGTCTAAAGGTTTACTAAATGCTTGCAAGAAAAAAAATAATCTTTACAAAAACTTTATAAATAACCAAACAAAAGAAGCTGAGGATAAATATAAGAAATATAAAAATAAATTGACAGGTATCATTAGAAAATGTAAACAGGATTATTATAATAAGTTGTTGGATAGTAATAAGAATAATATTAAAGGTTTATGGAACATCTTAAATAGTATAATTAGAAATAAACCAAGAACGATTAATTATCCAAAATATTTCAAAGATGAGGATAACACGTTAAATAATATGAATGAAGTCGTCGAAACATTTAATAAATTCTTTGTAGATGTTGGACCGAACCTTGCTGCAAAAATTACAAACGTTGAGAATTATAATTGTGATCTGATAGAAGCAAATCCTATGTCCCTGTTCCTCAAACCTGTGGAGGAAAAGGAGATACTGGACATTGTTAAAGGGTGTAAAAATAAAACTTCGACCGATTACCATGAAATGGACATGAAAACTTTAAAAACTGTTATTGAAAGTATCTCTAAGCCGTTAACTTACATTTGTAACTTATCGTTGCAAACTGGAACTTTTCCTGATAGTATGAAAGTAGCAAAAGTGATTCCTCTGTTCAAAGCAGGAGATAAACATCTCTTTACAAACTACAGGCCTGTTTCCCTTTTACCGCAATTCTCTAAAATCTTAGAAAAGGTTTTTAACTCTAGACTCGACAGCTTTATCGAAAAGTGTAATTTACTCTCGGACAATCAGTTTGGTTTCAGGAACAATCACTCAACCTCACACGCGCTCTTTGATATAACTGAAGAAATAACTAATGCTGTAGATAACAAGAAATGTGCAATCGGATTATTTATTGACCTGAGTAAAGCGTTTGATACAATAAACTATGATATATTAATTAATAAACTAGAACTTTATGGGATTAGGGGGGTAGCTCTACAGTGGGTCACCAGTTACTTAAAAAATAGAAAACAATGTGTGAAAATCGGTGATTATCAGTCGAGTTGTCGACAAATTGTCTGTGGTTTACCTCAAGGTTCTATTCTGGGCCCAAAATTGTTTAATATGTATATTAATGACATTTGTAACTCATCTGAAGTACTTAAATTTATCTTGTTTGCTGACGATACAAATATTTTTGCATCAGGAGACGACTTACAGCAGCTGTGTCGAATTGTTAACTTGGAACTCAAAAGTGTCAACAAGTGGTTCAAACAAAATAAATTATCTCTAAATCTGAGTAAAAGCAAAATGATGATATTTGGCAACTGTAACTCCAATGCTCAGGAAGCGATTCAGATAGAGGGTGTTGTTATCGAGCAAGTGCATGAAATCAAATTCCTTGGTGTGATTATTGATGACAGAATTACTTGGAAATCTCACATTAAATATATATCTACGAAAATTTCTAGAAGCATTTCAGTAATTGCAAAAGCAAAGCACATTTTAAACATCAAAGCTCTACATACCTTATACTGTTCTCTGATTTTGCCCTACTTATATTATTGTACTGTGGTTTGGGGTAGTACTTATAAAAACACAGTTAAACCAATAATATTGTTGCAAAAAAGAGCTATCCGAGTAATTCATAAAGTTGGGTTTTTGGACCACACAAACTCATTATTTCTAAAATCAAAGATCATGAAGTTTTGTGACATTGTTGAGTTCCAAACTGTACAAATGTTATTCAAAGCAAGGTATAAATTGTTACCAAACCAAATACAAAGAAGGTTCCAAGAACGTACTGGTCGTTATGAATTACGTGATGAATTAAACTTTAGGATTCAGAAACATAGCACAACTTTGAAAAGTTTTAGCCCAACAGTTAATGGTGTACAATTGTGGAATAAACTGGAGATGGAATTGAAACGATGTCCAAACATCAACCTGTTCAAATATAAATACAAACAAAAGACTTTTGAAATATACAGACAAGAAGATATGCGTTGCCACTAAGGGGAGCAGTGGGATCAATTATGTGTATTTTTCCTCTATATTCAAGGAAGAGTGTTGCTGCTTGGAACGGTTGTCATTCTATTGCTCAAATTCACAAACGGAGAATTAGGGTTGGCAGGTTATGGATCTGTTGAGAGGAATCCTCCCAACGGGCTCTAAACCTTGTCTTTTAATGCACCACTCAGCATAGGAACATATTCTACAAAATCAGCTGTTAGGGCAGCTGTGTGGGGGTTTGTTGAAGGGGAGTTACTGCCCTCTTCAACTGGCTCACTCTCTGGCTTTTTAATGCACCACACTGTGCAGGGCTTTCATCATACTTCACATATAAATCAATTAAATAAATTATATAATAATGATGATGATAATTAAACCCAAATTAAAATTATACTGAGAATGGTAATGACAACTGGAAAGTATCAAGATCTCAGATTATAATATCTATTAATGTACCTTTATACCATAAAAGTAACTCTGTAATCACGGGTAAAAATATGCAAGCAATATATTAAGTAACAAATTTTTTTGACTTGCTTTGTATTAGACATCGTATATGAAACTAGATTGTTGTTGTAGCTGTGCGTTGTTCCAATTAATTATATAAACAGTTAATATATTTTTGTTGTTTGTTGTAAGTTGGTCTGTACGAATGTAGCTGCTTGAAATGTTTTGAAATGTTCTTTTTTTATTTATTGCACTTGGGGGTGGGGGCTCATAAGCTTTTTGCTTCAGCCCACTCCTTTTGAGCACAATGTGTATTGCTCAAATAAACAAATAAACAAATAAACAAAGCCATCTAAATATTCAGTCAGATTAAAACTCCAGGAGCAGAGAAACAAAACTAAGGCAGAGAACACAGCAGCGCTGGTGTAAAGTCAGACCCCGGCGAGTGAGAGGAGCCACAGACCACTGCTCCTCACAGGTTACCTCAGTGGCATCGAAGGATGGGTTAAATGCAGAGCACAAATTTCCCTACGGGGACAATAAAGTATACAAACAAACAAAGAAGAAGCAGCTCTTGCTATCGCTTCAGTCGAAATGACTTATAGGGACTAGACGAAGTTTAAAAATGTAAAAATGATGTATTTTCCTCCCACTACATGAATGAGCCCTGACCTGTTTACCACAACTGCCACTAAAATCCTGCACCGTCACTCAAAAAGGTGTTCATTCAAGTCCGAACAAGTTTAATATAGAAACTGCAGTTACACGTAAGACCTGAGGTGGCAGTAGTGAGTATAAAAATGAAAACTTGCATCTAGTCCCTTTAGACCTGCGGAGGCACTGGACTCCACCTTCCATGCGCAAATATGACAGGTATAATGGATTTAAGTGATCAGAAAGCAAAGAAAAGAATGCAAGTATGGTCTACTGGCCATGAGGAGGAAAAAAGTTTGGAGCTTCATCTCGACTTTGCCATCGTCCAAAAACAAACAAACCAGAGAAACAATGTGTTTATAAGTAGCAGTGCAGCTCCTCGGGTAACACTGACGAACAGCAGACCTATGGAAGGATCCCAGAGGCCAAATCAAAGAAATGATGACTAAATGTGGGCGTTTCAGGTTTTATTAAGTCCTGTACCTCTGCTCCCCAAACTCTCAGACCTCCCCTGCAGTAATCCCTCATCTGTTGTGCAGCTTTAGTGGATAAACTCCCCGAGCTGTTTATGACATTACTTAAAGCCACAATCATTCCACCGTGATCAGCAGAGACGTGCGTGTGGTGCTGATGAGGACGGGACAGGGGCCGACTGAGCGCTGCTGTGTTACTCTCGCCGCGCTGCAAACAGGTCCCAGGTTTGATTCCGGGAGTGTGTGTGTGTGTGCGTGTGCGCGTGTGTGTGTGTGTGTGGTGGTTCGTAGCTTTCACCTTCACTTGTGTTTACACGATGGAATTTGAACGTAATCTTATTTGTATACGTTTTGTTTTATAAATTAGAACACTGGTTCAGTAGCACGTTTCTACTGAACCAGTCCATCAGTAACTCGTATCCGACTGATGCTCAGAACGCCGCCGCTCGCCTTTTAACTGGATCGCGGACATTTGATCACATGACTCCCATTCTCCGATCCCTTCATTGGCTCCCTGTGCACTTCCGCATTTGTTTTTAAATGTCTGTGCCTGTGTGACCTCCTTGTTCCCCATGTCCCCTCTCGCTTACCGAGGGCCGCAGACCAGGCTCGACTGGTGGTTCCTAAGACTAAGAAAAAGCTGAGAGGTGATCGGGCTTTTTCGGTGGCTGGTCCTTTGGAATGAGCTGCCTTTGAATATCAGACTGACAGTCCACTGCTGATTATAAGTTAACATTATAGGGAACCATGACAGCATGTAGCAGGATGGGGATAAACAGCGCCACAGCGCATTGGTGGACACATGGTGTAATTGCAGCTCCAAAGTCTTAGGGAGACTGTATAACACAAGGCCGTGGGAACCCAGGGTGCTGAGGGTGCTGCAGCACCCCCTGGTGGATAGTTTGTGTATTGCAAGAAATATTATTAAATAGGAAATAAGCACAGAAAAAGCGTTTTGGGGGGTGCTGTCCCAAAAATAAGTTCCCACGGCTCTGGTATAACATGTCTTTAATACAAGTCTATTAAAAAAAAAGGGGCCAGTTTACGGGGCCTGTTGTGCAGCTGGCTACCATAGGTGAGGGTGGGAACGTAGATCGATCGGTAAATCGAGAGCTCCCTCCTTCACCACAACTCAGCTCCCTCTTCACCACAACCGCATTTCTTGAAATTCGACGTTCAAATCAAAGACAAAAGTACTTATTTCCAGATCATTTCACTTATTTCAAGGATTGCTTTTTGCAGTGTATAAACAATCAAAATCCCCTCTGAGAAAATCATTACTAAAACTAATATGTCAACAAAATAAAACCATGAACTTAAACCTGGCTCCATCCATTATTCAGATTATGTAATAAATCAGTATATCTTCCTCTCAACTTTTGGGAAATGCCCCAAAACAATCGTCGAAGCTAACCGTCCCTAAGTGTGAGTGAGTGAATGGCCCGCTGCGGCGCTTTGAGAGCGCAACGTAAATCCAAGCCATTATTACAGTATTACTACGCCTCCATCCTCTCCAGTCACTAATTACCTTAGCTACGAGCGCTATCCCGACGCTGGCACTGACCGAGCAAACCGTAAAAACAGCATCTGCTCACGTTCATGCTTCGCTAAGTGACACGTCAAAACGGAGCTCGTGGTTTAATTGGCGTTTTCCACGGCCCACTTCAACCCTTCCCGAAATGACGGCATTCATCACGCTACACTGTCTGGAACCCCCCCCACCTCCACCTCTCTCTCCAGCCGCGGCCCGTAATGAAGCGACTGAAAACGAGCCACATGAGGGAGCGGAGACGTCCCCCCGCATTCCCCCGGCCATCCATCACCCCCCGCCGGCCGTCGCCACAACACATTTGTACACATTATAATGTCCATAAAAGCCCTGCCATCATAAATACACCCACACGTCCTCATCGGTAACGGGCCGTCCTTTTTTACAGGGACTGCGGGGGTCCCTGGATGAGTCTGGACACCTTTGGATTGACACGTCATCTTAAAATGGACAGGACATGCATCATTGTGCGGATTATTATTGTTCAAGTAATGTCTGTGTATGGGAAAGACCGTTGTTAGGCTCATTTATGAAGCTTGTGCTGATACTACAGGCTCCTTCAGCGGTACTCATCGGCAATTTTAGACTTCATTTTTTAATTAAAGATATTTTCATTTGAGCTTGAATAATGCATTAACATAGGTGTTAATTCCTGATTTAGGTCGAGGCTCGTGGTGCTTGGAATAGGGCTGCACGATTTTGACAGAAAAAAGTAACCTTTTTTTTAACAGATATTTTATGCAACAAGAGGCAAAGAGGCATTTCAGGGGTTGTCAGGAAAGCATCCTTTGTTTGAATCATTCTCAAATAAACGGTCTTGCTCACGCACACATGGTCATGTTGGAAGTTGCTAGAGGGGGAAAAACAAAGGGAAAAAGAACTACTCTACTCTGTGGCCACACCGCCTTTGCTCTGCCCGATCCCGTCAGACCTCGGAAGCTAAGCAGGAAGGGCCTGGTCGGTACTCAGATCACATGGAAGACCGTTTGGGAAACACCAGGAAGCCTAGCGAATGTAATTTAGTGAGTGAGTGAGTGGTTATTGTGGGAAGGGGCCAATGGCAGAGACTGGTTGCCTCGCTTCTGTCAGTCTACCCCAGGGCAGCAATGCCTACAGTGTAGTTCTTTGAGAGACTTGGTAAAACAGGCTTAAAAAAAATGCAATACAAGTGTAAGGCATTATTATTATCTTTCCCCAAAGCAACCATTACTTTAACAAATGCTGAAGAATGGTTATATTTTCTACCGAATAAAGATACAGACAGGAAGTGGTTCACTGGCCCAAATGTGTACATACAACAGGGCAGGCTAAACAGAATACTAATGTTAGCCTCATGCTACATGCTAGCTTCAAGTGGACAATCCGCTGTAAAAAACTTTACATTACTGATATAAATAGGAGTATAATAAATGTATTGCAAGTTTTCTGTCAGTTTATGTTTTCATTTAAAACATTTCAGACACAAAATCTACATAAGTAATAGAGTTTAAAATGTTTAGATTCGATTTTTGCATTGTTTTTTGGGTTCAAATCTCAGTATACTGTATATAGGGCAGGGAAATAAATATATAAAAAAAAAATACTTGTTGCAAGAGTAGAAGAAAAACCTAATGTGGTGTAAACGTCTGCACATTTCTCCTGTCCATAGCAGCTGCTGTCTCCCACACTCCTCAACACTGACCACTGTGTGCAAAAATCAGTGTCTGCCGTGTCTCGCTTTAAACTATAAAAAGTATCAAGGCAACAGTATCTAAAGTAGTTGTACAATCCAGGAAAAAGCCAAATGTAAGTCGACCCAAGTTCAGTTGTGGTTGGGGTGCCTTTTTTTAAAACCACTAAAGGAATCATTTACCAACGGGTCACACACAGTGATAGATCAGCGGCAGTTTTATTAGCATTCTCTTATATGAGCCGTGTGTTCAGCAGAAGTGTAACACAATCGAAAACTCCCTGAAAAGAACAGGGGGCTTTGAGGCTAAAATCCTTAAACGTCGGGGCTTAAGAACAAATGAACACGACGCAGCAGCAGCAGCACACAAACCGTTATAAGGGGGGCTTAAAAGATGTCCGTTCATTTCAGAGCGTCTGCTATGATTAGATGTCTTTTTTTACCCCAACGTGGTTTCAAATACGGTTGTAGATATGGCCGGTCCAGTGAGTGCTTTTTATGACCCGGGACTAAGGCGTAATGTTGCCGTCTGAATCCCCGCACCATCCCGTCAGTAAAGCCCCGGGCCGACCGCGTACACGCTAATACCTCCTCCCCGCCTCCCTGCGCTGTGCTTCAGGAATATCTTCACTGACTGCACAACACTCGAGAGAGCCGAGGATGGGTTTCACCGCACCATTCCAAACACGAACGGGATCAGGCTGCGAAATGAACCACAGTTCGTTTAGGCGCCGTAAAGACTCCAAAATCACTTCACTGTAGGTAAAAATATAATAAAAAAATACAATAAAATACTCCAAATCCAAAACTCCACAAGTCCATGTGTCTGTTCAGTTGCGGCTTTTTAGAGCAAGTGTTGTTTACTCGCTCCTCCCCTGGATCTAAGATTGATTTAGAATTTGTGACCCATCACCAGGATGAGGGACACAAGTCGGCTGACTCACAATAGCGCAAATTGACCAAGTAGTATTTTTTCCGTCCTGTCCGTTTGCTTTTTGACGAGGCCATTGTTGTGCTGTAAGCTAACGTGGGTTGGATTTGTTTGTGTTTTGTTCTTGGTCGTAAGCTGTGTGTGCAGGTGAAGGATAATGTAACGTAGTCATTGTCCATGGCACTAATGACCTCGTGTGTGTTCTTCTTTCCCTCTGGTCAAATGTGTGTGTGTGTTGGGATAATGGTGCTAGTTGTCATTGTGTTGCTAGTTGCTGTAGAGGTAGGCTCTGTGGGAAGTGGATTTATGCAAGACACATTTATTTATATATATTACCTTTTTTTTCTTTTCTTTGATGCCACATTTTTTCTTTCTTTTTGCCTTTTCTCCCCCCTGTGCTTTACAGCTTTACATGGGGAGCGGGTTTGGCTTTTCTAAATGATGTAAATGAGAACTATTGTCACTCGAGCAGCAGAGAGGTGAGAACTGCCCAAAAGTTTAGAGGCCGTTTTCTGCCCTTTGACATATTTCGAGTTTCTAAATTCAATTTGCCACATATCTTCTCCAAATATGATCAGAGTTCCATGTGTTACACATCATTGGAAAGCTTGGAGACTACACTCTCTCAAGCCATGTCTCTCTCACAATGCCCCAAAACCGAGTCGTGTCCCTGGACATTTAGATCAGGTCCAAAATAATCCAGCTCAATCCAACCCGACCAATTAACTTGAACTGTCGGCCCGAGCCCAAAACACCCCCTACGAAAATTATTATTTTATTTATGGTATTCTATAAAGTAATACCTTGAAGGAGCACACTCGGCAGCATAGCGGTGTGGAGGTTTACGTGCACGAGCAGCAGCAGAATCACACACACACACACACACACACACACACACTAGCTTAGCACAGGCGTCAGTGTCCCTCCTCTTCGCAGTCTCTCTTCTCCTCCTCCTCATAGTTCAGAAACACCATGCTGCATTTACAAAAGCCTTCTTCTTAACAAACAGGACCCACACTGCTTATTCAGCCATTGTGAGTTGCACTGTCCACAGAGAGCATATAGCGATGTTCTCTGTGTAGCGCCGGCCTCCCCGCTTCAGTACCCTGACCAACACAGTCAAGCACCTCAAAGGCTCTGTTTTATGAGAAGTATAATCACAGTGTGTATCCAATAGACTAAGCCTATACAGTGCCGTGAAAAAGTATTTGCCCCCTTCCTGATTTCTTACATTTGTTTATAATAATAGAGCTGGCTAGGGCATCTGTTCCGGATGCCTCCTGGTCGCCTCCCTCCGGAGGTGCTCCAGGCATGTCCTATTGGGAGGAGGCCTCATGGAAGGCCCAGGACACGCTGGTGGGACTATGTCTCCGAGCTGGCCTGGTGTCGCCTCGGGGTCCCCCCAGAACAGCTGGAGGAGGTGTGCGTGGGTCGGGAAGTCTGGGCATCTCTGCTGAGACGGCTGCCCCCGCGACCCGGCCCCGGATAAAGCGGAAGAACATGGATGGATGGATGTTTTTAATTACCACACTTAAATGATTATTACATTTATTATGGGGCGAAGTCAAGTGTTTGTGATAACTGGTGATGAGTTTGCCACATCGCTGAGGAGGGATTTTTGCAGAATTAGTTGAACTCAGTCATATTGGAGGGTTTTTGTGCATGATCTGCCCATTTGAGGTCACACCACAGCATCTCAAATGGATTTGAGTCTGGACTTTGACCTGGCCACTCCAAACCATTCATTTGTTCTTTCTGAGCCGTTCTGAAGTGGATTTGTTCGTATGTTTGGGATCCTTGTCCTGCTGCATGGCCCAAGAGCGCTTGAGCTTGAGGGCTTGAACTGACGGCCGGACGTTCTCCTCCAAGAGTTCCTGGCAGAATTCATGATTCCATCAATGACAGCAGGTTGTCCAGGTCCTGAAGCAGCGAAGCCCCAGACACCTCCATGTTTTTATTCAGCAGTGGTTTTTGCCTTGAAACTCTCCGTGGATGCCATTTTTGCTCAGAGTCTATCTTATAGTTATAGATTTTGACTGAGCCCAGTGAAGCTGCAGATCTTCGGACGTCCTTCTGGGTTCTTTGGGGACCTCCTGGATGAGTCGTCCTTGGAGTCTCTTGGAGTCATTTCGTGGCATTATAGGTTTTCTTATGAGATTTTGTAGCCTACTTTATTCGTCTGACCGGTGTAAATGTGATATTTTCTTGATTCATCAAACTTGGAGGTAATCAGACTTGGGAGTGGCCAAAGAAACTGAACTCAGTTTCCCAAAAATCTGGTTATTCACAGATCATTACAGAGTGGGCACTTACTTTTTCACACAGGACCAGAGAGGTTTGGATTTTTCTTTCCCTTAATAAATGTGATAATCATTTTGAAACTGCATTCTGTATTCACTGGGAATGTCCTTGTGTGATATAGAAATTGGCTTGATGATCGGAAACGTTGTGGTAAATATAAACAAATGTAAGAAATCAGGAAGGGGGCAAATACTTTTTCACGGCACTGTATAGGCTTAGTTTATTGGATACACACTGTGATTATAAGAGCCTTTCCTGTAGCTTCTATATTTATTAGATACAATACAAAATCTTGAAGCTCCAAAACCCGACTATCATGCGTGATATCTCAGCCTGAGTCTCTGCATGTCCACTCACTGTATGGATACAGTTCAAACTGTTTTTTCCCCCCAGATGTTTTCTCGTCAGTATGGTTGAACATGGATGGAACAGCTGGAGATTACCTCCAATGGATTACTATAGAGTTTTATTGAAGAGGCGCATTGAGTTGCCTTGTGTACGAAATGCGCGGTATAAATAAAGTTGCCTTGCCTTGAATATATGAAAACGTATCATTTCCGGACTATGTTTGTATGAACCAAGCTTTAACCTGCTAAACCAAACTCGTCATTAGTTCATCTTCATTATGAACGTGCCCCAGAAACTAAAGCGTTCAAAAATATAAAGCTATGTTCATGATCAAGATTAATTACTCATAATCATTAATGAGTTCATTTCCTTCATGTGTATTTGTTCATGAATCCTGATGAAATCACATGAAGTCATGATGAATTAATACATGAATTATGCTTTGATTCATGTTCCCTTATTATTTCAATCAATCAATCAAACTTTATTTATAAAGCGCTTTTCATACCGAAGGTATCACTTTACAGATTACAACATTTAAAACAATACGCCCGGATTGTTATATTATTATAGGTCAAGGTCAGGGTCAAGTTTATTTCTATAGCACATATACAACAACACGAGCTAAAGTGCTTTACATAAAATATTTAATCACAGCAACAAAATCACAGGATACAACAAGGCACGACAAAACTAACATCGAGAAACAAGAGAAAGGGGATTTATGCAGAGGCAGCTCCACTTGTATAGGAACGGTACCAAGCCATTTAAACACTTCAAAACAATCAAAAGAATGTTGGAGTGGATTCTTCGGCAGACAGGGAGCCGGTGCAGACGGGCGAGCACAGGTGCGATGTGCTCCCGTCGCCTGGTGCCGGTCAGCAACCATTTGCGGCCCGTTTATGGACACTTGGTCCGAGCCACAATACAAGGCGTTGCAATAATCCACACGGGTGGTAATGAGCGCGGGCAGTGCCTTTTCCAAAAGCGTTACTGTTAAATGCTGTTTAGTTACTGTCGGGTGACTTAGAGGAGTTGGGGTCAAATCAATGGAAACTAATTTCATTGGAATTGCTCAGGTGAAAAGGCATGTTATGTTTAGTTAAAGGGGGGGTATTATGTAAAATCGACTTTTTCAAGCTTTATATCATGTTATTATGTCGTTCCCTCATTAAACACGTGCCTGGAGTGTTGCCTTGGCTCATTCACATATTTTTGAGTAATCAGTAAAAACTTAGACGTCGGCCATTTTAGGTGTAGCTATGCCTCAGTCCTCCTAGGAACGCCCCCACCTCCTGGAGACGCCTCTGGACCTTTCGTCACCAGCCAAGCCCCCAACCACTGCTCCTCAGCTCAGCAGAGCCCCCGCCCCGCACAGTGTTGTTGTTTCAATGCCACAGTAGTGTGCTGAAGGGGGCGTGTGGGAAAGCTTCTTAAAGAGACAGAGGCCTATTTCAAGATGTTCAGTACGGCCATTTTGAGAGAGCAATTTTAATCAAGGCAGTTATTTTAATTTACTGCATATACAGACCAACAGAAGGTTACGCCATCATTGTAGTGCTATAGACTGGTGCTATGTGGTTGAAAAAAGAATAATACCCCCTCTTTAAACATGTCAATATTATTTCTATAGCGCATTTACAACTCTAATTGGTTTGACTAAAAATAAATCAATGAAACCAAACATATGACTATTACTGTCTAAAATAGCAGCAAAAAGATTGTTTTTCTTAATTCTGGGGCAAAAATAGTTGCTCCGGCAGCAGATCATTTTACAATCCGGCTCTAATCAAGGGGAAATATATGAAAATTGCACTCATTTGTAGATTACCTTTAGCGGTGCATACAAATTGCAATCATTCCAACCGTGATTCTGATTTGATTGGGATTACACTTCCAACCCTCCGTAGTTGATTGTGTACATCCTCTGTAATAAACCCCACCTCTGTGCTTTAAGTACCTCTTTATCGACCGCACCACGCTCCGGAGTCTATCCACAGCCAAAGCAACTCGCCTCCATTTTTATTCCGCACCGAATCCATAGGGCAGGCCCGTGATCACATTTATCGACTCTCTCGAAGTCACAGGCGCCCACCGCCCCGCCTTGCTCCGGGCTGGGACGGCACCTCCCGAAGGTTAAGGCCACGGCAAGACGTCCTGATTTCGCCGGCCTCCAGAACAAATGGGGAGCGCGCACCCAGGGACCTCCAAAGCGCTCTGCAATATTCGATTTCGCGGCCTCGCCGTTCCGGGCCACTGACCTTTTCAGAATAAGCAGATTGGCTCTCACCCCGGGGCCGGGCTGAGCAGATAAAGTGTGCCTTCCAGCGTCCACTCCGTGAACCCTTTAATGAGTGGAGCAAACGGACTGCGGTCCCCCCGGGGATGTCACCGAGCTCGACGGCGCATATTCTCCTAAACGGACTTTACGTGAGCTTTAAATCGTGTTATTAACGTTGTCCCCTCATGGAAAAGGGGGGTTTTGTTCCATATTAGCTTTGATTACAGCACATTAAGCAGTAAGCTCCTGCAATGTCCAAAGATCCAGTGTTGCAACAACTTTCCACCAAGATGTCTGTGTAAGTTCTCAGTCGTTCAGGAGTTGTCCATCTTCAATGAAGGTACTTGATTCATCTTCTGTCTTCGAACGTTTTGCCTCTCGTCCAAAAGGCTTCGTCAGCAACAAAAGTCCCACTCAGGCCGCAGCTGAAGATACAGACCAACGGGGAGGAGTTAGGGTTGGCCCGGCTCCTCCTCCAAGATCTTTCCACCAAGAACGGGGTTAAGATCCGGACTCTGAGGTGGCCGATACGTCTCATGCTCCCTGAGCCGCTCTTTCAAAACGTGAGCCCCATGAATCCTGGCGTTGTCATCTTGGAATACCCCCGTGCCGTCAGGGAAGAAGAAATCCATGGATGGAATAACCTGGTCATCCATTACGTTCAAGTCATTGGCTGGTCTCAGTCTCTGGGCACATTGCGTTGCTGAACCTAGACCTGACCAACTGCAGCGGACAACTTTATTAGACGTGTTCAGGTCATTGGCTGTGTCCGAATTGGCTTCCATACATGTTTGGTCTTGTACAGAGAGATCATGGACCCAGTGACTGATATTGATGATCATTTTTGTAATTCATACTCTTTCTTTTGAGCTACGACTTGTGAAAGTGTAATGTTGTTAATAGGAAAAACTGGCTCCTGCCCCCCACTGGGTCCGGTGACATCATCACATTCTAGAACCTGCCACCCAGCAATACATAAAAAATGTATGAGCAATGTCATATTGTTCCAATACATTTAGATTTAATCTAATAAGTAATCAAATCAAATGTAATCAAATTTGATGACATTTAAGGCATTGATTTTTTTTTATTGATTTAATGACTTTTAATGCTTTCTATATGATTTCAAGATGAAACAAAACATTTTTTTTTATGTGTAAACCAGCCAAGAATATGTGAAATCCATAATCAAAATAAACTTTAGATAAATATAACCTGATTATAAAATGTTTTTCTTCCCTAAAGTAGCGTAAGAGGAAATCACTTTATACAATGCGGCCCCCGAGTCGTTTAGGTGTAAATTTTGGGGTCCCAGCAAAAAAGGTTTGGGAACCCCTGTATTAGGCCACGGTCCTTTACAATATATGTGGCCCGTGACCCAAACGAGTTCAACACCCCTGACCTAATGAGATCAAATAACCACTGCTGGAGCGGCCAAGTGTTTGTATTTTAGTTTATGAAATGCTGTTAAAGATTAACTGATATTAAATTTGCACACGTATTAAAGATCAGATCACTTTATGGTTTATGTGAGTCTTTTATATTAATGCAACTTAAATGGCCTGTCATGGACATATGTTTTTTCCTTTGCAGTTTAGGCTTCATTGATAATTGATATGTAACGTCTAGTTTGCAAGAAAAGATCAGATTTATTGCTTTCACACTGGAGAAAAAAGGACCATTCACTTTTCCACTCAAAGCAAGGCACTTTTAGAGTCTGTTGGTATCGGGTAATATTGAATATCGGCAGATACTGAAATCCCCAGTATCGGTTTGAAAACCTCACCTAAAATAAACCTTCAAAGCAGTACTAAGTAACTCTTGCCCCTAGAGGCCATAAGCGCAACTGCAGGTGTCGTAGCAAGTTAAATTGTTTAACTTATTAAATGTAAATACTACGCTGACAGAAAAGGCGAAGGGAGAGAGGGATGTTGTACATCCAGTTATACAATGGAAATATTTTTTTTTCACTCAAACTTGGCTGTAAATACTGTTTAAAGTGGCGCTAGCCCGCAGTTAGCTTTGCCCCATTAGCCTGTTAGCTTCTTCTTCGTGATTCTATTACTGTGTGTATTGGTGGCTCCGACCCGGTGGCAGTCAAGTTGCAAGCATGGTTTTCTGGCCAGAGACACCAGGGGGAGATGAAAGACCCCCCAATCATCCCATTAACACTTGTATTACCCCCAGAGGGACTACGGAGAGGATTTATTTAGGTAAACACGTTACTTAGTACTGCTTTAAAGTACTTCAGCGCTCAAGTTGCCTCCACTATGATTTTAATCTTGCTCATGGGCCTCAATTATTGTTTGTATTTTTTAGCCACATTTAGCCTGCTTCATGCCCTCTGTCCCAAAAGAGAATTTTTTTCAGCCATTTAATCTCCTCAGAAATTACTTATTATTCAAATGAAGTGAAAGTGAAATACTATGGCTGCAAGACTCATTCACAACTGAATCGAAACCGCCTTTAGCAAATCGCAAACGCGGCAAATGTTTGGGTCCTCTGCAGACTGCAAAATGAACTGTCTCCTTATTAGAAAACCCTGTTGTCAGGAACTACACAAACAAATTAATAGATTTTTTTCAAAAGTACGTACAAAAGCCTGGAGAAAGCATGAGAGAGAATATAACATGGCATTGCAATGAGGGCAGGGCTGCGGTATAGGGCCCATCTCTGGGGCTTATCTGTGACCTGCAGGAGAGGAGCGCTGTTCAGTGGCACCGATCCTGTTTGTTTGCCCCGTCAGTCACGCTCAGAGCAGCAAAGAGTCACGGAGATCAGCAAACACTGCAGCGGGGGCTATGCGCCGGGAAATGTACGCGCCATCTGCGGTCAGGGACACACAGACCGACCAATTACACGTACTGAATTCATAACATGCATGTTTAGATACTGGGAGGCCACAGCAAACTTGAAAACGCTGAACTTTCGAGTTGACCTTTTGGGGGGAACAGTAATAGCACGGACCACCCCAGGAATCTGACTTCCCCAAGTACCATTCAAAGGGGAGTAACTTTCTGTGGGCCAGTGACGACTTTCTGTCCACAATTTTAACATAAAATGAAAATAAGCAACCTCCCCCTCATTTTGTACAGCTGCATATATTCAGCAGATATTTTTTTTACTGCAGAGTCCATAATTTTCCTGAAGAAAGCAGCTTTTACAGCTAGCTTATAGGCTAAACCCATTTGAGACCTACAATTTTCTATTGGTTTAATTAAATAATATACAACCAAACTAAAAATATGTGGTATACACGGGAGACACTTGAAAGATATATTGAAGACATGCCCCAGTGCTGGCGCCATTGTTGAACTACTGATAGGCTTTTTCCAACACGCCTTCAAATGCTTTTCAACTGCAGAAAAGGGGACTGTACTTTTTGACATGCTCCTATCTCAGTCCACAATGGAAGCTGTCTTAATGCTTGCTGTAGCGATGTCTCGCTCTTAAAATAAAGCGAGCGAAGTATGCAGGAGGCCATGAGGTGAACACTGTGGACAAAGACCCCTTTGTGATGGTGTTTACAAAGTTATTCAGAAGTGCCAAGCCAAAGATGAGAGGAGAGACGTCGCTGAAAGGCCAACTATAAAGGTGAGCAAACTGTGGCTAGTGCTAGCGGTTAGCAATCTGTAATACTCGATGGAAGAAGTTTTTAAACTTACTGAAAGTGGCATTCCTGTTGATTGAGTGCTTTAGTTATGCACCTTTTTATCGCCCCATGATCAATCGTGCACTAGTCTGGAGAACGGCCGCAACAGCTGTGATGAGGGCATTAAATACAGCTTCCATAAAAGTTGTCAGGAGGAAGAAAACAGACAGTTGTAGCTGTAGGCAAGTCAGAATCAGAATAGGTTTTATTGCCATTGTTTGAGAACAGTTTCACAAACTAGGAATTTTTCTTGACGCGGACGTGCAACATAAAACATATAAAACAGAATTGAGATAAAAATGAGCTATAAAACTTTAAACTATAAGGCTTTAGGGGGCATACATAAGGAATATTAATACATAAGATACACAATAAAAAGTAAAAAGTAAAATATGGTAAGACGACAACAACTGACTTAGAACCAACTTCCTGTGGCTAACCTCCTGTGGCTAACTTCCTTTTGGGGAGCAAATTACTTCAGATTGTGCCACTATTTTGTATTATGTGTCAAATTAATGTCTCCTTCAGTTTTAACACTCCTGTACAAACACAGAAGTCTTCTCCAATTAAGTATCTACATCTTACATTAAGTTTTTTTTTTAACCTGTAATGGATTATCCTCTAGTGGCACATACTGTGCCTTTTGGCCCTGAGTAGACTGCAAAGGAATTCAGGATTTGGCACTAGAGATGTTAAAGTCACATGTGGGGCACTGACATTTTCTTTACATATTCAGAATGGCATGTCCTTTGTTGCACTTCTACCATGGGGTTCTCTACAAGAATCAGTTCTCAGGCCTCTTTTATTCCCCCCTCCCTCTGGTTTAAAAAAACAACATGTAGATTTAATGCTGCCAACTGTCATAACTCTATTCCCCTTATTCCGGAAGTTTGCGTGGGCGCGGCCATGAATTGCACCCGCCCCTTCACTCCTATTAGTTAACATAGGACTGGAGAAGCCTAGAGAAAATCAGTTCTGAACGGACACAACGCTGTTTTTAGGCCGCGCAGAGTGCAGTGTTGACTTGTTGGTGCAAATGAGCATTGGACATTTTACACAAATCAATCTACAGGGTATCACATTTTAGCTGCAAACATTATCCCTTGCGCTCCGCTTAATGAATGGACTTCTCGCTCTATCGGAAGAGTCATTACATAAGTGCCGATCTGTGGCAAAAAGAGGCAAAAGTGGGCGGGGCGAAATAAGGTGAATTAAAGCCGCAAGCGGCATCGAGAGGCCCTCGCGGGGGTTCGTTGGCCGGTTGACGCCGGTTCCCGCACGCCGCCACAATAACCGGGAGGCGCTGCCGCGCCCTACGTGGTTATAATGTCGCTGCCACCCTAGGTCGAGATTATAAAAGAGCAAAGGCGAGAAATGGCGCCTTCGGCGCTGATTACTCGATTTTTCCCAAAATGGCCGACTACCTGTTGGTCGCCTAGCAACCATGTAATGGACGCCTCCCTTAGTGCCGCCATTGCTGCGCCATAACCCTACCGAGGGCGCCAACGTGGCCACACTACATTTTATTGCCCTGATATGCCATTAATCTTTGTGAGTAAACATCAAAACGAGATTTTTCGCATCTTCATGTGAATGATGGCTCCAACCTGCAGAGGGCGCTAGCGCGCCCCAAATCTGTTTTATTTCACAAGCAGCATCAGACGTCCTTAACGGGCCGTACTTCAATCACTACTGTCCACAAGCTCCTGACAGAGGGCGCTAGCGCGCTGTAATTGTGTATAATGTGTGATATGCGGGTCAGTCCCATTGGAATAACATGGTGGGCCCCGGGCGTCACCATGGCAACACCGTACAAAATACGGTATGGGTCTCATTGGCTTTTTGGATCGAGATGCCATCAGCTATTATTGTGCCGAATTTTATCCATTTCCGAGAAACTAATTTTTTTTCCATAATGCATTTTTTCTTCTCAGCCTAGAGGGGGCGCTATCGCGCCAAATGTCACTTTTTCAAATTGGTTGTGTCCGGGGGCGAAAGATCAATAAAATGTATATTTCCGATTTTTAATCGGAGTTTGTTTGTGCAAATGGGAGCATTTTGTTGTTTTCGGTAAGTCGCAAAATTCTTCGTAAAGATTGCGGCTTCGCCGCAAACAAACCGTAAAACTTAGCCAAAAAATTTGGATAAGTTTTGATGCCCCACATCTCGAGATGAGCTGGAGCGATTTTGGGCTCATTTGGTGAAACGCCCTAGGAGGAGTTCGTTAAAATGCGACGTCAGCAAAAACGCTGACTCACCATTTTCCCGACTTCCTGTCAAAATGGCGGACTTCCGGTTTGTCTGGGGGCGTGGCTACAATAATATATTTTGTTTGTCCTCACAGGACGAAGGTCTGTACCAAATCTCGTCGCTCTACGACAAAGTTTATGTTGGCCACCTCCCCATAGGCGCAATGTATTTTCACTTTTGTAGGTGGCGCTGTCGCGCCATTTTTTATTTCCCCAAAACGAAACACACATTTTTATTAATTTTTCACCGGATCTGAATTTTGGGCAAAGTTTGGTGAGTTTTCGACTATGTTCAGGGGGTCAAATTCCTGCTCAAAGAGCAGAAGAAGAAAGAAATAAAGCCGCAAGCGGCATCGAGAGGCCCTCGCGGGGGTTCGTTGGCCGGTTGACGCCGGTTCCCGCACGCCGCCGCAATAACCGGGAGGCGCTGCCGCGCCCTACGTGGTTATAATGTCGCTGCCACCCTAGGTCGAGATTATAAAGGAGCAAAGGCGAGAAATGGCGCCTTCGGCGCTGATTACTCGATTTTTCCCAAAATGGCCGACCACCTATTGGTTGCCTAGCAACCATGTAATGGAGGCGTCCCTTAGTGCCTCCATTGCCGCGCCATAACCCTACCGAGGGCGCCAACGTGGCCACACTACATTTTATTGCCCTGATGTGCCATTAATCTTTGTGAGTAAACATCAAAACGAGATTTTTAGCGTCTCCATGTGAATGATGGCTCCAACCTGCAGAGGGCGCTAGCGCGCCCCAAATCTTTTTTATTTCACAAGCAGCATCGGACGGCCCTGACGGGCCGTACTTCAATCACTACTGTCCACAAGCTCCTGACAGAGGGCGCTAACGAGCTGTAATTGTGTATAATGTGTGATATGCGGGTCAGTCCCATTGGAATAACATGGTGGGCCTCGGTCGTCTCCATGGCAACACCGTACAAAATACGGTATGGGTCTCATTGGCTTTTTGGATCGGGATGCCATCAGCTATTATTGTGCCGAATTTTATTCATTTCCGAGAAACTAATTTTTTTCCCATAATGCATTTTTTGTTCTCGGCCTAGAGGGGGCGCTATCGCGCCAAATCTCACTTTTTCACATTTGTTGTGTCCGGGGGTGAAAGGTCAATAAAATGTATATTTCCGATTTTTAATCGGAGTTCGTTTGTGCAAATGGGAGCATTTTGTTGTTTTCGGTAAGTCGCAAAATTCTTCATAAAGACTGCGGCTTCGCCGCAAACAAACCGTAAAACTTAGCCAAAAAATTTGGATAACTTTTGATGCCCCACATCTGGAGATGAGCTGGAGCGATTTTGGGCTCATTTGGTGAAACGCCCTAGGAGGAGTTCGTTAAAATGTGACGTCAGCGAAAACGCTGACTCACCATTTTCCCGACTTCCTGTCAAAATGGCGGACTTCCGGTTTGTCAGGGGGCGTGGCCACAATAATGTTTTTTGGTTGTCGTCACATGACGAATGTCTGTACCGAATCTCGTCGCTCTACGACAAAGTTTATGTTGGCCCCCTCCCCATAGGCGCAATGTATTTTCACTTTTGTAGGTGGCGCTGTCGCGCCATTTTTTATTTCCCCAAAACGAAACACACATTTTAATTAATTTTTCGCCGGATCTGAATTTTGGGCAAAGTTTGGTGAGTTTTTGATTATGTTCAGGGGTGCAAATTCCTGCTCAAAGAGCAGAAGAAAGAAAGAAGAAGAAGAAGAAAAAAAAAAATTAAAGCCGCAAGCGGCATCGAGAGGCCCTCGCGGGGGTTCGTTGGCCGGTTGACGCCGGTTCCCGCACGCCGCCGCAATAACCGGGAGGCGCTGCCGCGCCCTACGTGGTTATAATGTCGCTGCCACCCTAGGTCGAGATTATAAAAGAGCAAAGGCGAGAAATTGCGCCTTCGGCGCTGATTGCTCGATTTTTCCCAAAATGGCCGACCTCCTGTCGGTCGCCTGGCAACCATGTAATGGAGGCCTCCCTTAGTGCCTCCATTGCCGCGCCATAACCCTACCGAGGGCGCCAACGTGGCCACACTACATTTTATTGCCCTGATGAGCCATTAATCTTTGTGAGTAAACATCAAAACGAGATTTTTAGCGTCTCCATGTGAATGATGGCTCCAACCTGCAGAGGGCGCTAGCGCGCCCCAAATCTTTTTTATTTCACAAGCAGCATCGGACGGCCCTGACGGGCCGTACTTCAATCACTACTGTCCACAAGCTCCTCACAGAGGGCGCTAACGAGCTGTAATTGTGTATAATGTGTGATATGCGGGTCAGTCCCATTGGAATAACATGGCGAGCCTCGGTCGTCTCCATGGCAACACCGTACAAAATACGGTATGGGTCTCTTTGGCTTTTTGGATCGGGATGCCATCAGTTATTATTGTGCCGAATTTTATCCATTTCCGAGAAACTAATTTTTTTCCCATAATGCATTTTTTCTTCTCAGCCTGGAGGGGGCGCTATCGCGCCAAATCTCACTTTTTCACATTTGTTGTGTCCGGGGGTGAAAGGTCAATAAAATGTATATTTCCGATTTTTTATCGGAGTTCGTTTGTGCAAATGGGAGCATTTTGTTGTTTTCGGAAAGTCGCAAAAATCTTCGTAAAGATTGCGGCTTCGCCGCAAACAAACCGTAAAACTTAGCCAAAAAATTTGGATAACTTTTGATGCCCCACATCTCGAGATGAAGTGGAGCGATTTTGGGCTCATTTGGTGAAACGCCCTAGGAGGAGTTCGTTAAAATGCGACGTCAGCGAAAACGCTGACTCACCATTTTCCCGACTTCCTGTCAAAATGGCGGACTTCCGGTTTGTCTGGGGGCGTGGCCACAATAATATATTTTGTTTGTCCTCACAGGACGAAGGTCTGTACCGAATCCCGTCGCTCTGCGACAAAGTTTATGTTGGCCCCCTCCCCATAGGCGCAATGTATTTTCACTTTTGTAGGTGGCGCTGTCGCGCCATTTTTTATTTCCCCAAAACGAAACACACATTTTAATAAATTTTTCGCCGGATCTGAATTTTGGGCAAAGTTTGGTGAGTTTTTGACTACGTTCAGGGGGTCAAATTCCTGCTCAAAGAGCAGAAGAAGAAAGAAGAAGAAGAAGAAGAATTAAAGCCGCAAGCGGCATCGAGAGGCCCTCGCGGGGGTTCGTTGGCCGGTTGACACCGGTTGAACCACGCCGCCGCAATAACCGGGAGGCGCTGCCGCGCCCTACGTGGTTATAACGTCGCTGCCACCCTAGGTCGAGATTATAAAAGAGGCAAAGGCAAGAAATGGCGCCTCCGGCGCTGATTACTCGATTTTTCCCAAAATGGCCAACCACCTGTTGGTCGCCTAGCAACCATGTAATGGAGGCCTCCCTTAGTGCCTCCATTGCCGCGCCATAACCCTACCGAGGGCGCCAACGTGGCCACACTACATTTTATTGCCCTGATGTGCCATTAATCTTTGTGAGTAAACATCAAAACGAGATTTTTAGCGTCTCCATGTGAATGATGGCTCCAACCTGCAGAGGGCGCTAGCGCGCCCCAAGACTTTTTTATTTCACAAGCACCATCGGACGGCCCTGACGGCCGTACTTCAATCACTACTGTCCACAAGCTCCTCACAGAGGGCGCTAACGCACTGTAATTGTGTATAATGTGTGATATGTGTGTCAGTCCCATTGGAATAACATGGGAAGCCTCGGTCGTCTCCATGGCAACACCGTACAAAATACGGTATGGGTCTCATTGGCTTTTTTTACCGGGATGCCATCAGCTATTATTGTGCTGAATTTTATCCATTTCCGAGAAACTAATTTTTTTTCCATAATGCATTTTTTGTTCTCGGCCTAGAGGGGGCGCTATCGCGCCAAATCTCACTTTTTCACATGTGTTGTGTCCGGGGGTGAAAGGTCAATAAAATGTATATTTCCGATTTTTTATCGGAGTTCGTTTGTGCAAATGGGAGCATTTTGTTGTTTTCGATAAGTCGCAAAATTCTTCGTAAAGATTGCGGCTTCGCCGCAAACAAACCGTAAAACTTAGCCAAAAAATTTGGATAACTTTTGATGCCCCACATCTCGAGATGAGCTGGAGCGATTTTGGGCTCATTTGGTGAAACGCCCTAGGAGGAGTTCGTTAAAATGCGACGTCAGCGAAAACGCTGACTCACCATTTTCCCGACTTCCTGTCAAAATGGCGGACTTCCGGTTTGTTTGGGGGCGTGGCCACAATAATGTTTTTTGGTTGTCGTCACATGACAAATGTCTGTACCGAATCTCGTCGCTCTATGACAAAGTTGACGTTGGCCCCCTCCCCATAGGCGCAATGTATTTTCACTTTTGTAGGTGGCGCTGTCGCGCCATTTTTTATTTCCCCAAAACGAAACACATATTTTAATTAATTTTTCACCGGACCTGAATTTTGGGCAAAGTTTGGTGAGTTTTCAACTATGTTCAGGGGGTCAAATTCCTGCTCAAAGAGCAGAAGAAGAAAGAAAGAAAGAATAATTAAAGCCGCAAGCGGCATCGAGAGGCCCTCGCGGGGGTTCGTTGGCCGGTTGACGCCGGTTCCCGCACGCCGCCGCAATAACCGGGAGGCGCTGCCGCGCCCTACGTGGTTATAATGTCGCTGCCACCCTAGGTCGAGATTATAAAAGAGCAAAGGCGAGAAATGGCGCCTTCGGCGCTGATTGCTCGATTTTTCCCAAAATGGCCGACCTCCTGTCGGTCGCCTGGCAACCATGTAATGGAGGCCTCCCTTAGTGCCTCCATTGCCGCGCCATAACCCTACCGAGGGCGCCAACGTGGCCACACTACATTTTATTGCCCTGATGAGCCATTAATCTTTGTGAGTAAACATCAAAACGAGATTTTTAGCGTCTCCATGTGAATGATGGCTCCAACCTGCAGAGGGCGCTAGCGCGCCCCAAATCTTTTTTATTTCACAAGCAGCATCGGACGGCCCTGACGGGCCGTACTTCAATCACTACTGTCCACAAGCTCCTCACAGAGGGCGCTAACGAGCTGTAATTGTGTATAATGTGTGATATGCGGGTCAGTCCCATTGGAATAACATGGCGAGCCTCGGTCGTCTCCATGGCAACACCGTACAAAATACGGTATGGGTCTCATTGGCTTTTTGGATCGGGATGCCATCAGTTATTATTGTGCCGAATTTTATCCATTTCCGAGAAACTAATTTTTTTCCCATAATGCATTTTTTCTTCTCAGCCTGGAGGGGGCGCTATCGCGCCAAATCTCACTTTTTCACATTTGTTGTGTCCGGGGGTGAAAGGTCAATAAAATGTATATTTCCGATTTTTTATCGGAGTTCGTTTGTGCAAATGGGAGCATTTTGTTGTTTTCGGAAAGTCGCAAAAATCTTCGTAAAGATTGCGGCTTCGCCGCAAACAAACCGTAAAACTTAGCCAAAAAATTTGGATAACTTTTGATGCCCCACATCTCGAGATGAAGTGGAGCGATTTTGGGCTCATTTGGTGAAACGCCCTAGGAGGAGTTCGTTAAAATGCGACGTCAGCGAAAACGCTGACTCACCATTTTCCCGACTTCCTGTCAAAATGGCGGACTTCCGGTTTGTCTGGGGGCGTGGCCACAATAATATATTTTGTTTGTCCTCACAGGACGAAGGTCTGTACCGAATCCCGTCGCTCTGCGACAAAGTTTATGTTGGCCCCCTCCCCATAGGCGCAATGTATTTTCACTTTTGTAGGTGGCGCTGTCGCGCCATTTTTTATTTCCCCAAAACGAAACACACATTTTAATAAATTTTTCGCCGGATCTGAATTTTGGGCAAAGTTTGGTGAGTTTTTGACTACGTTCAGGGGGTCAAATTCCTGCTCAAAGAGCAGAAGAAGAAAGAAGAAGAAGAAGAAGAATAAAGAAGAATAATAATATTTCTTGCAAAAACAATATAGTCGCTTTCGCGACTACAACATATTATGCATTTTTTTAAAGCTTTCGACTTCCCCGACGCACCGGTGGGGCTCGGAGGTGAATGACGAGCGCTTCGCGCTCGTCATCCACCTCCGTATGACAGTTGGCCATATACCCCCATTCATTTTGCTGCAATTATAAGTATAAGGGCCCACACCAGAGGTGTGGGCAGTCACTGTTTTACACGGTGAGTTTACGTTTGACATGGGGACAGCGCTTCGCGCTGTTTTCGTGCGCTCCGCGCACCTCAGTACAGTGCGCTGCGCGCACTGCGTTGCGATTACAATAGGCCCTTGCTACGGCAGGCCGCTCGGGCCTAATTAAAGCCGCAAGCGGCATCGAGAGGCCCTCGCGGGTCTCATGGGCCGGTAGACGCCGGTTGACGCACGCCGCCGCAATAACCGGGAGGCGCTGCCGCGCCCTACGTGGTTATAATGTCGCTGCCACCCTAGGTCGAGATTATAAAAGAGGCAAAGGCAAGAAATGGCGCCTTCGGCGCTGATTACTCGATTTTTCCCAAAATGGCCGACCACCTGTTGGTCGCCTAGCAACGATGTAATGGAGGCCTCCCTTAGTGCCTCCATTGCCGCGCCATAACCCTACCGAGGGCGCCAACGTGGCCACACTACATTTTATTGCCCTGATGTGCCATTAATCTTTGTGAGTAAACATCAAAACGAGATTTTTAGCGTCTCCATGTGAATGATGGCTCCAACCTGCAGAGGGCGCTAGCGCGCCCCAAATCTTTTTAAATTTAACAAGCAGCATCGGACGTCCTTGACGGGCCGTACATCAATCACTACTGTCCACAAGCTCCTTACAGGGGGCGCTAACGCGCTGTAATTGTGTATAATGTGAGATTTGTGTGTCAGTCCCATTAGATTAACATGGTGGGCCTCGGGCGTCACCATGGCAACACCGTACAAAATACGGTATGGGTCTCATTGGCTTTTTGGATCGGGATGCCATCAGCTATTTTTGTGCCGAATTTTATCTATTTCCGATAAACTAATTTTTTTCCCATAATGCATTTTTTCTTCTCGGCCTAGAGGGGGCGCTATCGCGCCAAATCTCACTTTTTCACATTTGTTGTGTCCGGGGGTGAAAGGTCAATAAAATGTATATTTCCGATTTTTTATCGGACTTCGTTTGTGCGAATGGGAGCATTTTGTTGTTTTTGATAAGTCGCAAAATTGTTCGTAAAGATTGCGGCTTCGCCGCAAACAAACCGTAAAACTTAGCCAAAAAATTTGGATAACTTTTGATGCCCCACATCTCGAGATGAGCTGGAGCGATTTGGAGCTCATTTGGTGAAACGCCCTAGGAGGAGTTCGTTAAAATGCGACGTCAGCGAAAACGCTGACTCACCATTTTCCCGACTTCCTGTCAAAATGGCGGACTTCCGGTTTGTCTGGGGGCGTGGCCACAATAATATATTTTGTTTGTCCTCACAGGACGAAGGTCTGTACCGAATCCCGTCGCTCTGCGACAAAGTTTATGTTGGCCCCCTCCCCATAGGCGCAATGTATTTTCACTTTTGTAGGTGGCGCTGTCGCGCCATTTTTTATTTCCCCAAAACGAAACACACATTTTAATAAATTTTTCGCCGGATCTGAATTTTGGGCAAAGTTTGGTGAGTTTTTGACTACGTTCAGGGGGTCAAATTCCTGCTCAAAGAGCAGAAGAAGAAAGAAGAAGAAGAAGAAGAATAAAGAAGAATAATAATATTTCTTGCAAAAACAATATAGTCGCTTTCGCGACTACAACATATTATGCATTTTTTTAAAGCTTTCGACTTCCCCGACGCACCGGTGGGGCTCGGAGGTGAATGACGAGCGCTTCGCGCTCGTCATCCACCTCCGTATGACAGTTGGCCATATACCCCCATTCATTTTGCTGCAATTATAAGTATAAGGGCCCACACCAGAGGTGTGGGCAGTCACTGTTTTACACGGTGAGTTTACGTTTGACATGGGGACAGCGCTTCGCGCTGTTTTCGTGCGCTCCGCGCACCTCAGTACAGTGCGCTGCGCGCACTGCGTTGCGATTACAATAGGCCCTTGCTACGGCAGGCCGCTCGGGCCTAATTAAAGCCGCAAGCGGCATCGAGAGGCCCTCGCGGGTCTCGTGGGCCGGTTGACGCCGGTTGCCGCACGCCGCCGCAATAACCGGGAGGCGCTGCCGCGCCCTACGTGGTTATAATGTCGCTGCCACCCTATAGGTCGAGATTATAAAAGAGCAAAGGCGAGAAATGGCGCCTTTGGCGCTGATTACTCGATTTTTCCCAAAATGGCCGACCACCTGTTGATCGCCTAGCAACCATGTAATGGAGGCCTCCCTTAGTGCCTCCATTGCCGCGCCATAACCCTACCGAGGGCGCCAACGTGGCCACACTACATTTTATTGCCCTGATGTGCCATTAATCTTTGTGAGTAAACATCAAAACGAGATTTTTAGCGTCTCCATGTGAATGATGGCTCCAACCTGCAGAGGGCGCTAGCGCGCCCCAAATCTTTTTTATTTCACAAGCAGCATCGGACGGCCCTGACGGGCCGTACTTCAATGACTACTGTCCACAAGCTCCTTACAGAGGGCGCTAACGCGCTGTAATTGTGTATAATGTGTGATATGCGGGTCAGTCCCATTGGAATAACATGGTGGGCCCCGGGCGTCTCCATGGCAACACCGTAGAAAATACGGTATGGGTCTCATTGGCTTTTTGGATCGGGATGCCATCAGCTATTTTTGTGCCGAATTTTATCCATTTGCGAGAAACTAATTTTTTTCCCATAATGCATTTTTTGTTCTCGGCCTAGAGGGGGCGCTATCGCGCCAAATCTCACTTTTTCACATTTGTTGTGTCCGGGGGTGAAAGGTCAATAAAATGTATATTTCCGATTTTTAATCGGAGTTCGTTTGTGCGAATGGGAGCATTTTGTCGTTTTCGGTAAGTCGCAAAATTCTTCGTAAAGATTGCGGCTTTGCCGCAAACAAACCGTAAAACTTAGCCAAAAAATTTGGATAACTTTTGATGCCCCACATCTCGAGATGAGCTGGAGCGATTTTGGGCTCATTTGGTGAAACGCCCTAGGAGGAGTTCGTTAAAATGCGACGTCAGCGAAAACGCTGACTCACCATTTTCCCGACTTCCTGTCAAAATGGCGGACTTCCGGTTTGTTTGGGGGCGTGGCCACAATAATTTTTTTTGGTTGTCGTCACATGACGAATGTCTGTACCGAATCTCGTCGCTCTATGACAAAGTTTATGTTGGCCCCCTCCCCATAGGCGCAATGTATTTTCACTTTTGTAGGTGGCGCTGTCGCGCCATTTTTTATTTCCCCAAAACGAAACACATATTTTAATAAATTTTTCACCGGATCTGAATTTTGGGCAAAGTTTGGTGAGTTTTTGACTACGTTCAGGGGGTCAAATTCCTGTTCAAAGAGCAGAAGAAGAAGAAGAAAAAAAATTAAAGCCGCAAGCGGCATTGGGAGGCCCTCGCGGGCCGCGGTGGCCGATTGACGCCGGTTCCCGCACGCCGCCGCAATAACCGGGAGGCGCTGCCGCGCCCTACGTGGTTATAATGTCGCTGCCACCCTAGGTCGAGATTATAAAAGAGCAAAGGCGAGAAATGGCGCCTTCGGCGCTGATTACTCGATTTTTCCAAAAATGGCCGACTACCTGTTGGTCGCCTAGCAACCATGTAATGGAGGCCTCCCTTAGTGCCTCCATTGCCGCGCCATAACCCTACCGAGGGCGCCAACGTGGCCACACTACATTTTATTGCCCTGATGTGACATTAATCTTTGTGAGTAAACATCAAAACGAGATTTTTCGCGTCTTCATGTGAATGATGGCTCCAACCTGCAGAGGGCGCTAGCGCGCCCCAAATCTGTTTTATTTCACAAGCAGCATCAGACGTCCTTAACGGGCCGTACTTCAATGACTACTGTCCACAAGCTCCTCACAGAGGGCGCTAACGAGCTGTAATTGTGTATAATGTGTAACATGCGGGTCAGTCCCATTGGAATAACATGGTGGGCCTCGGTCGTCACCATGGCAACACCGTACAAAATACGGTATGGGTCTCATTGGCTTTTTGGATCGGGATGCCATCAGCTAATATTGTGCCGAATTTTATTCATTTCCGAGAAACTAATTTTTTTCCCATAATGCATTTTTTGTTCTCGGCCTAGAGGGGGCGCTATCGCGCAAAATCTCACTTTTTCACATTTGTTGTGTCCGGGGGTGAAAGGTCAATAAAATGTATATTTCCGATTTTTAATCGGAGTTCGTTTGTGCAAATGGGAGCATTTTGTTGTTTTCGGAAAGTCGCAAAATTCTTCGTAAAGATTGCGGCTTCGCCGCAAACAAACCGTAAAACTTAGCCAAAAAATTTGGATAACTTTTGATGCCCCACATCTCGAGATGAGCTGGAGCGATTTTGGGCTCATTTGGTGAAACGCCCTAGGAGGAGTTCGTTAAAATGCGACGTCAGCGAAAACGCTGACTCACCATTTTCCCGACTTCCTGTCAAAATGGCGGACTTCCGGTTTGTCTGGGGGCGTGGCCACAATAATATTTTTTGGTTGTCGTCACATGACGAATGTCTGTACCAAATCTCGTCGCTCTACGACAAAGTTTATGTTGGCCCCCTCCCCATAGGCGTAATGTATTTTCACTTTTGTAGGTGGCGCTGTCGCGCCATTTTTTATTTCCCCAAAACAAAACACACATTTTAATTAATTTTTCACCGGATCTGAATTTTGGGCAAAGTTTGGTGAGTTTTCAACTATGTTCAGGGGGTCAAATTCCTGCTCAAAGAGCAGAAGAAGAAGAAGAAGAAGAAGAAGAAGAAAGAAAGAATAATAATATTTCCTGCAAAAACAATATAGTCGCTTTCGCGACAACATCATATTATACATTTTTGGAAAGCTTTCGACTTCCCCCACGCAGCCGTGGGGCTCGGAGGTGGATGACGAGCGCTTCGCGCTCGTCATCCACCTCCGTATGACAGTTGGCCATATACCCCCATTCATTTTGCTGCAATTATAAGTATAAGGGCCCACACCAGAGGTGTGGGCAGTCACTGTTTTACACGGTAAGTTTACGTTTGACATGGGGACAGCGCTTCGCGCTGTTTTCGTGCGCTCCGCGCACCTCGGTACAGTGCGCTGCGCGCACTGCGTTGCGATTACAATAGGCCCTTGCTACGGCAGGCCGCTCGGGCCTAATAATATTTCTTGCAAAAACAATATAGTCGCTTTCGCGACTACAACATATTATACATTTTTGGAAAGCTTTCGAAGTCCCCCACGCACCCGTGGGGCTCGGAGGTGGATGACGAGCGCTTCGCGCTCGTCATCCACCTCCGTATGACAGTTGGCCATATACCCCCATTCATTTTGCTGCAATTATAAGTATAAGGGCCCACACCAGAGGTGTGGGCAGTCACTGTTTTACACGGTGAGTTTACGTTTGACATGGGGACAGCGCTTCGCGCTGTTTTCGTGCGCTCCGCGCACCTCGGTTCAGTGCGCTGCGCGCACTGCGTTGCGATTACAATAGGCCCTTGCTACGGCAGGCCGCTCGGGCCTAATAAATAAAGAAGAATAATAATATTTCCTGCAACAACAATATAGTCGCTTTCGCGACTACACCATATTATACATTTTTTGAAAGCTTTCGACTTCCCCCACGCACCCGTGGGGCTCGGAGGTGGATGACGAGCGCTTCGCGCTCGTCATCCACCTCCGTATGACAGTTGGCCATATACCCCCATTCATTTTCATGCAATTATAAGTATAAGGGCCCACACCAGAAGTGTGGGTAGTCACTGTTTTACACGGTGAGTTTACGGTTGACATGGGGACATGGGGCTGTTTTCGTGCGCTCCGCGCACCTCGGTACAGTGCGCTGCGCGCACTGCGTTGCGATTACAATAGGCCCTTGCTACGGCAGGCCGCTCGGGCCTAATAACAATTGTTACTATTAAAGCATGTTGAAGTTAAAGCATGGATAACTATGAAATTCTAGCACTTCATAAACAAAATAAACATGTTACTGTATATTGTTTGCACAAAACAAATCACTGATAATACCCAAGCTTATTGTACGTACATGCTTGATGCGGGAAACCGAAATACTCCCATATGGAATTGAACCACATGCCAACCACCGGAAAAAAGAAATGAATACTGAAAAAGGCATTCGGCCGTGTCCTGAGTGAAAGCGTAAGAAATGATATGCCTCTTGATGGTTAAGACATTTCAGATCTCCCATGTGTTGCCAGAAGAGCGCTGTGACAGCCTGCTCAAGGTTTTGGGCTGCGAATGTGCACATTAACTTTCACATGCACGTGCACACAAACACACACACGCGCACACACACACACACACACACACAGGACAGGAGTGAGCCTGCCGTCTGTCAGATCCGAGCTTCTACACTTGGCACAGATTAGCTCAATATGTGCAAAGTCAATACAAAGTGAATTATTTAAAAAGAGCTCACCGTCTTTGCCAGTAATACCTTCTGCCGTATGCTGTTTGAAAGAGACTGTTACATAAAGTGCTCAGGCTGAAGCTGTGGTTATTTTAATCCAGCCTCGCTGCTCTCCAACAAGCAAGTTTCTTTTAGAGACTGTATAAATAATATCATGTCACGTTTCAGTCAACAACATATCTAAAATAAAACAATTCTATATTTATCTATTTTGATGTATTTACTGCAGTCTCGGCTTATTTAGGCTTTTCAAACTACTTCTGGACACCACAGCGTAACCTGCCCCTGAAGAAGAATGAGAGTGGACATAACAATAGCTACCTGCAAACCTGCAAACCTGCTAATCTGCGCAGACCAGGCGCAGAGCAAGTTTGGTGAAGGCGACTACTCTGTGACCGGGAGTGACGCACAGTGGGGGCTGGGGCTGGGGGGGTCCAATCGTATTCTTTATTCATTTTCATGGACCTGCATGAACATGTACACACATTGTACCCTGCATTTTTACACACAGCCTTTTGTGCAAACAGGATTGACACGTTTGACTCGTACTTAAAATCAAAATGTTCAAATTCAATTATTGAATTAGGTCTAACATTTACGGGGAAATGCAGTATTCCTAAATCAGCTAAAGCAAGACCGAACAGTAGCTACAACGCTAACATGGTTTAAACTGGAACAAAACCAAACTTGGACTAAACAAAGAAAACCTGGGACTAAACCAGAACTAAAGCTGGGGTCTCATTTAAAGATCTGTGCGTGAGACTCTGCTTATAATGGCGGGTGTGCCCTGTGTGATTTTGGCCGTCAGCGACATACGTTCACTAGCAGAGCCGTGGGAAGACATTATAGTTAGGGGGTGCTGAGGGACAAAATGTACCCAAAAAAAATGCCTTTTCTGTGCATATTTACTATATATTAATATTGCCTGCAGTTCGCAAACTATCCACCAGGGGGTGCTGCAGCGCCCTCAGCACCCTGGGTTCCCACGGCCTTGTTTACTAGTCGTGAGAAAAATCTTAGGTCGTAGCTGACAATCGCAGGTCTTAGGTCGTACAGTGAGACAGGGACACAGATTTAAAATAGAACCCTCGTACGACCGAAGACGTGCTCCGACCGACATCAGGCCGTGTGTGATATTCTGGAACACTAGTCGTAGAGTGAGCCTCCTCTCGCTGCAGAGGGGATCTCTGTCAGTGTCCCGTCGACACATCAGCGCACACCGTACCTCGCCAGAATCAAAGCAACAGAGCGGGTCTGACTACTCATTTTACGGGACTTTCTCTGCACTTCTTGGAAAATAAACCCTGCTAGCATGCAGCACTTGTCTCAGCTAAACACACGCCTTCTGAAGCCTGAAACTGCAACGACAAAACTTTGATCATAGCTACGATTGTCTCTTTGAACCATCGCAGAGTGGAGACGAGTGCAGCTCACGGTTTTACAATCCCCACATTGTGCAATGTGACATCAAACAATCACACAGTGTACACCAGCCATTAGAGAACGTACAAGCAAAACCCAAACTTCACGTACGGAGAAAAAAGAAGAAGAGAGATTTAGGCTATATCCACACAAAGACAAAACGCTTATATTTTCAGAAACTTTCTTTGTAAGCATGAAGTCAGCTTAGTAAATGTGTGCGTCCACATGGGTCGACTCAGGTCTGTGAAAACGGCGTGATTCATCTGCCAGGCCTGTGTGTGGCGCTGTGACGCTAACACAGATAATAGAACAAGATGTAGAGGCGCATGCGCAGTAAAGCTTTGTGGAACGTAAACAGTAAAAATGAAACGGTTTCAAGGATTTACAGGAGAGACGAGGAGCCGAGTTTATTCTTCAGACGGAACGGGACTAAAGCAGAAAAACCTGTCAGTGACTGGACTTTGACTGTTTTTCTACTTGTCACCTGTGGCTCACGGACTCCAGTGGAGCAAAGAGGAGCGGAGCAAAACCATCATAGATCCATGAGTAAAACTCATTCTAAGGTCAGTAGATTATGGATAACAGACTCCACTCTGGGGCTGTGATGTCATCGTTTTAGTAAACGTTGCGCAGACATTGTAATAATGGCGCCACGTAAACGGCGTTTTGAGATCTTTCCGCTCTGGGACCTAGTTTGGAAAATGTTAGTTTACAGACCCCCAAAACTCGGACTCGTATGGACGATACACTGGATTGATAACATATCTTTACGTTTGGTCCTCAGCTTGACTTCATATGGGACAGGGCAAGGCCGTGGGAACCCAGGGTGCTGAGGGCGCTGCAGCACCCCCTGGTGGATAGTTTGCAAATTGCAGGCAATATTATAAAATAGGAAATATGCACAAAAAAAGTGGTTTTGGGATAAGCTTTATCCCTCAGCACCTCCTAATTTAAAGTTCTTCCCACGGCTCTGGGACAGGGCCTTATAAAGCCCTCCGTACGGGCAGCATGACGTAATCTCCCCTTCACTGATTCCACCTGGGGCAGAAATTTGCTCACATGACCCCTCCTCACGCCCCGCCCTCCGCACGCCTCCCTTTCACCATATAAGGACACGCAAAGTAACTTATAAATGAGATTGACCTAAACATGAGGCGATGATGAGAGGGTGTTACCGAGCCCCCGGGAGCAGAGAGGGAGGGGCCACACGTTACCACTGCTTTCTCTGACACAAACACTGTAGGCTATATTGGCACCGTGCAGCGTCTCACCAATACAACTTTTGGAAATGCACATTCACTGGACGTAAAGGCGAGCCTTTAAGACGCTGATTGTGATATTTCCCAGTGCTGTTCACGGAGCTCCTACTTCCTGAAACTACAGAATAAGCTTTTGAATCACTCAGATATTGTTTTTTGAGCTCGCTGTACGTGCAGTCGGGGTTTGGGGATGAGGCAGCGGTTCGCTTTGGGTGGTGCGAATGAGGAGCAGGGTCCGGGTGGTGAGAGAGCGAGAGGGGGGGGGGCAGCACGGCCTCTGCAGGAGTTGATCAGACAATGGTTCTGCTGGGGATCCTTCCTGCTTCCCGCTCGGAGCCGGTGGATACATACATTTAATATCTTTATTGACTTAATCATTTCTGAGGAAAATAAAGAAGAAATAAGCAGTTTAAAATGTGCACTTGATTTCCTCAAACTGCTTTCCCTCTCCTCGTGTCTGCACTGTGGTTCTGAAAAGTGCCGACTGCGTACGGCAGGTACAGACCTAGTGTGGCGGTGCGTAATGTTTCATGTTCAGTTTGATTTCTATAAATATCACCTTTGGCGCAGAACAGTTCATATGAGGGTTTTGGCCTCCTTTTATCCGTGCGTGAGCTTTATAAATGAGCCCCCAGGTCTCTCTGTGTCTGTGTAGGTTTCCCCCGGGTTCTCCTACCACTAAAAACATGTACAACAGGGTGTGCGTGTGAGAGCGAATGGTTGGCGGAAGTTGCAGATAGGCAGCCTTGCTTCTGTCGATGTATCAGAGTCCGGGTCAGAGTCTGACTGTGGAAAAAAGGGAGATGGACTTAAAACGCATGATTACGGAAACTCAGTGAAACTATTGAAATGAACAAAACAAAACTCTGGTCTGTTTCTGATGAGGACGACGACTTAAAAACGTACTCAGTTTGATGTAATGGACATCAGAGCCAGCCACAATTCTAAGCCTATATTGCCCCATTTCCTGGCAATGACATCTTCTCCCTACACGCACTAATGGCAAAGTTATTGCATCCAAAAGCAGTCAGAAAATTGCATAATATTGGCCCTTCAGGTTATGGAATGTGAAATACCAAAGGTGTCTGAAGGTTGCCAAGGCAGAATAAAGCAGAAGTGACCTTTAAACCGTTTCGATTGTGGTGGAATGAACATTAGGGGAAACAATGCGCGTTTCTTGATGGCGGCGCATTTGTATAAGTTCAACGCCGCCGCCTGAATGTCATTTTCCCCCCGCTCCGTTTCGTGCGCGCCCGCCGGGACCTAATGGAGTGTGAGAGCGGCACACTGCCTTTTTTAAATTTTTATTCCATCCAATGAAAAGCGCCCAACCGGCTCATTCTCTCATTCAATTATGACTAGATGGGAATGACAAGTAATTCATTAGATGGTAAGACTATGGCCGCCTATTTCGCAGTGCAACTCTTCATATCGGACAAAGGGCCATTATCAGAACGGTGCAGTCAGGGGCAGGGGTATGCTTAGAGGTGGGTGGGTGGGGGGGGAACCATGTGATGACTTTTTCTGGAACATCGATTCATTTCAATGCTGCATTCAGTTGTGCAGTCTCTTTGATCAATCAAATGTGTGTGTGGACATTCAGTTCAGATGATGAGCCTCAGGAATAACTGTTCACTCAATCCACGAGCGTCTGCTATAAGCCGCTTGTCCTGCGTAGGGACGGAGCAGCTCGGGGCATGGGGGAAAGGATCCATGGAAAAGGTGTGTTATCAGCAATTTGTCCAATGTCAGCGCTTAGAGTTGCATTATCTTTTTACTCATTACCTATTTAAAAAGTAACTTCGATTACAAGTGACTTTATTTCATCAACAGCTGTCGTGACGTGAGATCATTCTCTTGTCCGTAAGAAGCTACTGTAGTTTCTTTCTTTCTTTATTTGGTTGGGACAGTGCATGGTAATGAACATATATGGGTCTCGGGCTTATTTCTATCCGTCGTCCCCCATACTCACTCTCAAACACTCTCTCAATCATCCTGACTATTGTACATGTTTTTAGTGGTAGGGGAAACCGGAGTACCCGGAGGGAACCTACACGGACACGGGGAGAACATGCAAACTCCACACAGAAAGGCCCCGTCCAGGTGGGAATCGAGCTCGGGACTTTCTAGCTGTAAAGCACGAGCGCTAACCGCTGCGCTACTGTACCGTTTAGGTACGCCGACCACTAGAGGGCACTACATGACTGCTATTGATGGAGTCTGATTTAAAGCAGCACTAAGTAACCTGTTTACCTTAATAAATCATTTTTGTAGTCCCTCTGCTGATGGGATGATTGGGGGTTCTTTCATCTCCCCCTGGTGTCTCTGGCCAGAAAACCACATTTGCATCTTTCCCTGCCTCCGACCCGGCAGCCCCAAAACACACTAAGGGAAAACATCTCCCTAACTGCTCTCGGTTGTCTATACAACCACGTTTATCTTGCATTTCTGAGGTTTATGACATGGTACAAGTAAGTCCTGACTGTATTTTGTCTACTGCTTTTGTTTTGTTGCAATACATTTTGCAAAACGTTGGTATTTGGTTTATCACGATACAAAGAAGCTAACAGGCTAACGGGCTGGCACCACTTTAGCAGTATTTACAGCCAAGTTTGAGTTAAATATATATATATATATATATATATATATATATATATATATATATATATCCATTATGTAACTGGGTTGTGGCACAATGTAAAATATCCCTCTCTCCCTTTGTGTTTTCTCAGCGTAGTATTTACTCTCACTGACAATTAATGAGTAAAACAATGCAACATGCTATGACAGCTGCAGTGGCGCTTATGGCCTCTAGGGGCATAAGTTACTTAGCTTCAAAACAATGTGTAAAAATAAAAAAATGTGGAAGTTACTTAGTTCCCTCTCCTTTTATACAATGTGGGGCTCGTGTTCATCTCGTGCTGTGGCTAAATCAAAGTTCCACTGTGCTGTGCTGCAACTCCAGGTGTTTCTTCAAATTTGATGTAGTGATTTGAAGCTAGATAACACTTTGTTGCCAGCACACACAGTACAGTGAACCTTAACACTGTCATAGTTAGCTGACACTCCAGTTAGCTGACACTCTTATCGCATACATTACGTCACTCCACCGATGCAAGAAGAAAGAAATATGTTTTTACCAAGGAAAATGACAAAATAGTAACGCACAGTGACTTGAATAATCGAATCTGAAAACTGGTTGGAAAGGGTAACGCATTACCTGCACCACTGTTCCCTACAGTAACAAACATGCAGCGGCGTGTTGGTGGCAATCACAGACTGTAAAATGGAGGGGGGTCTGAGCCATGGCCTCACCCATTGATGCTGCAGTTTGATTGGGGTTTTTGGAGCCATCTCCATTATTTAGAATAGGGCGAACATAAAAATAGTAAAAGGATAATATTAGGACGATGTTCTGCAGGTAAAGACAAACACGTGGAGGTCAGAATGAAAAGCCTGCGTTCAATACTGACTTACAGAGGGGCAAAAACGTTTCAGTGGAAAGTCCATAGGAGCCATGAACGTCCAGAGCCAGGCGCCATTTCCTTATGGTTACAGGAAGAAGTCGGCCACAATAAGTCCATTCTTAATTTTACAGTCTGTGGTGTCAACACTGAGGAGAACCCAAACAAAGCATTTAGCTGACAGGTGCAGCCTGATGTCAGCATTGCAAACATTGTGTTGCTAACTACTAGCTCCTCTGGTTTCATGCCTGTTGGTTAAAAAACTTCAGGAGAACACTCACAATTATGTCCCAGGACACAGCCGTTTAATCGCTGCCATCACATGCAGAAGCATACAGCTTGAAGGCAAAGAGAATGTCATTCATTCAACCCACTGCGAAACTGTTGCACTGTTATCTTTCTGACAAACAAATCATCATTGTTAGTCTTGTCAGTTCATTTTCTGAACAAAATGGGTACAAAACTAATTCTGCACTCAAAGGTCTAAAACAAAATTCTTAACATTCTGAAATGAGTTGATCAAAAGCTGTACACAGATTCCCTCGATGTTTCCTCACTACTGAGTTGTTATTTTCCTATGTCTTCTATACAACTATAATATAACAACACTCCCAAATGTCGCTACATTTCTGTTAATTGGAGAAACTATTATAGTTCTAATTTTAAAGCTTTAACAGCTCCCCCTGGTGTTCACATCACCGGTCCTAGTTGACGGGTCAGAGAGACGGTTCAGAAGCCCCTTATGAGAGACCCAGGTCTGGTTAGAATCATGAGGCCGTCCTCTGTGGACCCACCACCTGCAGGAGGAGCCATTGGGGATGGTGCCCCTATGGCTCCTCTTTTGTGATTTGGGCAGCTCCAAATGGATGGTTGGATGGATGGTTCTACAGTGGACGTTCTCTCCTCACTTGCGGGTGGACTGACCAGGTGTTGGCAGTATGTACACAAATGGAGAAACTCAAATCCCCTCTTTTTCAAATGAAAGGATCTCGGCTTCTCGTATTAAGGCTACATCTGCGCAAATATCAAAAGCATCGGTATACGACCACAGTGGCTTGTTCTTTCGAATGTCCACCTTGGGCTAAATGTTTTACTCATCCTCCCCATCCTGAACTATGGCAGACGACAGCAGCGGCAGATTGTGGATAATCGTTTCCTTTACTCGTCCTGGGTCTGGCTTGGCATTGATGTGAACTGGGGAAAGGTTCAAAGTCAGGACGTGAGGGACAGTGAGATGTGGATGGAGGTCACCGAGAGCCGCTTGGTTTTGTTTTTTCAAGGTTTTCCGTCGAGAGCCTAAACCGGGATATTAAATAATCCAAATAATAACCTGGAAACTTGAAAACGCCTCGTGACTTCAAGTATCGGGAAAGTGAAACAGCCAGCACTAAATGACAAAATAGGAATACTTAACGAGCCTAAAGGTCGATCCGCTCACGCGAGGTGTTGTTTGATTTATGTAAATAAGCTTAAATGTGAACAGAGGGTGGAGATGCATTTTAAAATCCCACCTGACGGTTGGCAGGGTGATGAACAAAGCAAAAACACCTCCAGCAGACGGCTGCAGGCGGTCCTGACCAAAATCCCTCTTCAAAGAGGAGCAGCTGCTGCACTCTTGCTGCTACTTTCCTCGACAGATTGTACAACTATTTGTTAGCCAAGTAATAATTTGCTTTTGCGGAATGTAATGGCTTTACATGTGCATTGTGCTTTGCAAGTACGGAAACCTTCTCAAATCGGCACGCTGAAGCCGCTATTGTTTCACTTCACACTCTGTGACTCTGTTAGAGGGCTGCTCCAATGTGTAGTATAAACTTGTATTGTTTACAGCATGAAACTAAAAAAAACAATGAACTCTCCAAAAGTCAAATCCCTTGTGCAGTACAAGATGGTTTGCAGCATTATACATATCGTATTTTCCGGACTATACGTCGCTGCGGAGTATAAGACGCACTTGTCAAACGTTGCCTAATGAAAAAAACAACCGGCTGAATAGGCGTACGGTATGCTAACGTAACACATGGTTAGCTACATGAAGCCTAAACAACAAACTAAATAGGAGTCTGGTGTGTTAACGTCACATAAACAACTCAGATAGCTATAGCATAACTGCACCGTTGACAAGCCTCTCCCGGCAGCACGTTGTTTAAGCATCCATTTGTAAACTGGTTCCTCTAGCTGTGGCCATCGAGCTTTTAGCCCGTGATTAGCTTTTTTGTTTACTTCATTGCAGTAACCTCCGCTTCTCACTCGTTCCAAACTTTCTTTTGGCTGCTCGATTAGCCTGCAGTGCCCTCTAGTGGCATGTGAAATTATATATTTGAATAAAAAAATAAAAAATAAAAATAAACACATATTAGTCGCGTTGGAGTATAAGACGCTATAGTTGGAAAATACAGTAAGTCAAATCTTTTATTAGGCAAAAAACCAAAAGATATGCAAAGAAGCAAGTCTGAAGCTCTCCTGTCAGCAGGGCCACTTGCAAGCCATTTTGGTGACCTCAGCAGAAAACAAAAGATATGCAACAGCAAAAAAAAGGTAACACTTTATAATAAGGTACATGAAGTCCTGCATGTATAACATGAAATGATTTGATTTCATGATGTACTCATGCATGACAATGTCATGAGTTATCAATTACTTCATGTTCTTTCATTAGATGACTTAATGCATGAATTCATTAAGTAACTACTGTAATGAATTCATGGGACAATCTTGTTAATATATCATGATCTTAGAATCACGATGAATTCACAAAAAATATTTAGATTTTTTAACAAAAAAACAATCATAATTAAAGCCGCTCGCGGCGATAAAGGCCCTCGCCCCTTGCGACCGCCCCCCCTTGCGAATGCCCCCCCTTGCGACCGCCCCCCCTTGCGACCGCCCCCTCTTGCGACCGCCCCCACTTGCGACTGCCCCCACTTGTGACCGCCCCGCCCGCTCTCGCCCAAATCTGCTCTGGCCTCGGCCTTACACCCAACCCGGTTTGTTTTGCTCCTTAACGCGGCCCACTTTCGCCTGATCCTTCGTCACACCCCCGGCCTCACTCTTGCCCCAGGTGCTGCAGGACTGGATCACCCACTCAAATCTGTGAGCACGCACGCGATATTGCCTTGAGTAAAAAATTATTCAGTAAATATTGCCAAACCTGTAGTAAAACCATCTGTATACATTGGGACTAGTGAGAGACAGCACATGTATCCCGATTGACCTTTGAGTGCTGTGCTTGTGCACTATGAGATTGTGATTTTGCTTATATGTGCAGCGGCCATGTGAAAAGAAAAAGCATTGGAAATGTGTCTAAGCCATGTTTGAACTGGCAACCTTTTGCACCAGAGACCAGCACACTATCACTGAGCTATACCTCCTCACTGGAGGAGAGAGGTAATTGAAGGTCATTTTTCCCCCCTCCATTTTCCCTATTGTTTTCGACATTTCTGCCCTGTTTTGCGTAAATTGTTTCCCTACTGTCCCCCATTTCTTCTATGCATATACTATGTAGCCTTTCCTTCATACACAATCATTGTTATCCCTCCTCCCCCATAAAATGCTGAGGAAAAACATGTTTATGTAGGCCAAATCATAGGCGCCGATCCCGTGGGTGCTGGGTGCTCTTTGGGCACCCAGTCGAATTTGCCCTGATTACAAAATGATTCATTAAATAATGCCTACCCTGTATAGCCGCAAAAAAGCCGGGTTGCTTATAAAATTGATATACATGTGTTTGCTATCACTGAGCTATGAGACCCTATAGAAAAAAAAAAAAAGAAAAAAAAAAGGAAGCCATGGTTGAGCTTGAACTGGCAACCTGATGATTGGTATCCCTGTGCTCTACCAATGGAGCTAGCCAAGCTGCAAGAAACTGCGCAACTAAACGTATATCAATCTTACGAAAAATCGTGCACTCTTAAATGTACAGAAAACAGTAAGTGTCATGGCAACTGTCACATGACCGCTCTCTGCCTTGACTGTGTGCGCGCCGCAGCAGGTGCGGAGTGTTAGTGAAATGACAATCAGCTGTGCACACCCCAAAAAATACAAATACTCTGGTCTCTGAAATACAGCTCGTGTTGAACTGATGGTGAGCAGCAGCTACGCAGGCACTTAACAGTAAGTAAAGAGGAAAAAGGGAGTGAAACGTAGAAAAGTGGACAATTAAATAATTGTATCTACATAACTTGGTGCTCATTCTTGAGTTGTATCAGGCTCAGAGTGCAGCAGCCCATGTGAAAAGAGAAAGCATTTGAAAAGTTCCCAGGCAGTGTTTGAACTGGCAAGCTACTGCACCAAAGACCAGCACTCTATCACTGAGCTATAACTCTATGTCACGATGGGACGAATATGGGCTAATATTCTCTAAAGTAGGTCCTAGCACAAGTGAGAGGTCATTTCCGGTCATGCTCCCCACCCCCCCTCCATTTTCTCATTTCATGTTTCATTTATGTTCTTTCCTGTAGGTGGCCAGTCAAAAATCAAATATAAACATAAATACAAATAAAAATAAAAATTAAAAAAAGGTCAAGGTTGGAATTGATCCAGCAAACTTGTGAATGTGAGTCCAGAACTCTACCCATGGAGCTAAGGCAGGTACAGATGAGAAGACCTTGGATTGCTATTATAAAGATCACCAGGCTCACGTATATGCAGAAAACGGAGAGCCAAGATTATTTGAATCATTTTTATTTTCAGTTTTTAATGAGGGTGGGACCATAGGCGCCGATTCATGTTCTTCCCAGTAGTTGCCGAGTAAAAAATAAAAAAGAGTCAAGGTGAGAATTGATCCAGCAATCCCATGGTTGGGAACCCATCACTCTACCCATGTAGCTACACAAGCAGATTTATTTTGCAGCCGAAATGTGAAATATCTTATGAAACGGCATGTGGGACAACGTGTGGGTCATTGTCCCGTTTTTAATGAGGGTGGGAGTATAGTCGCCGATTCAGGTTCTTTCCAGTAGGTACTGCGTAAAAAAAAAAGAAAAGAAAAAAGTCATGGTGGGGATTGAACCGGCAATATAACGGTGGGAATCCTGCACTCTACCAATGGAGCTATACAGGCTTACACATCAGCAAGCAGAACTCTTAAAAGATGGATGAAGATGGAATACTTTGGTGAGAGCCACATAGTACGGGGAACATGCAGAGACGGACAGGAAACAGCCTAAGTGAACTTCCTATGACTGTAAAGGCCAAAAAAGCTCAATTTGGAGGCAAACACGTCCAAATGAAAGCTTCTTTCTGTCACAGAGGGGTATTATATCTACGTATGAGTCTAAAACTGTGGCTTTTGTGACTAAAGGGGGTATTTGGGAAAAATGACGATTTTCATGAGAAACTCTGACAGTGGCAACTCTGACAGAGGCCAACAGGATCTCAGAAGAAGAACTCTGGCTATAGTCACGGAGGATGGGCGGGCCACATTTGACGGGCCACTTACAAGCCACTTAAAACACATCTTAAAACAGCAGGTGGCGCTATACTGCCACTTTGATCAGGCTGTATAAATGGACTGGTTACTTGTACCCCCACATGTTATACATTTTCGGAAAGCTCACACTAAGACGGACGCGATCCCTATGACGGGGAAGGCTTGTGTGATTATTTTCACAACTCCATACCATCTGGATTTTTTGATTGGAATTTTTCAGGAAAAAACCTTGAAGGGGGCGCCAGTGGGTCATTTTTGGCCATAGTGGCTGCGTTTGCACATGGTTAGGTCCAGCTCGAGAAGGTGCACGTGCGCCGTATTGGGTCCGTTGCAATCCCACAAAGTCTGTGAAAGATATGAGACTTTGAATTTTGTAGAAAATGGCCTCTGAGTTGCGGCCTTGTCATGACCACGCCCAATAATATTTCCAAAATTGAAATGAGGATTTGGAAAGCCACATGGGTCTGGGACATTTTGGCCAAAAATTGAAGCTTTTGATTGAAAACTCGGGGATCAGGGGTCACAAGTTCAACAGGTACGATTTTGACGGTGCGAGGTTTGGGCCAAGATGGCCGACTTCCTGTAGAGTTTAGGCCGGGCTCATAATATATTTTTTGACATGTCCTGACGTGGTCTATGTCCCTGGCCAGTGTCACCTTTGTACGATGACATTTTTTGCCACCGGGCTCTCATTGACTCAATGTAAACTGCCTGTTTGAGGGGGCGCCACTGAGCCATCTTTGATTATTTTCTCTTGCCAACGCCACCCAAAATTAGACCTCCCGGAGCACTAATTTCTGATACCTGTTACTTGTGTATCGGTCCACGTTTGCTATTTGAATTCTTGCGTTTTCCCTTTTTTTTTACGATTTTAATTAGTCCCTCGCCGGGCACTTCGTGTCCGTTGCTCGGGCCTAATTATAAAGAAAACAAAGCAAGATAGAGGCATGTTGTAATATACTTTTTTGATCAGTGTGACATGGAGAATCAGGTTATAATTTTTGTTTTCACTTTCGTAAAAGTGTAATTTTGCAGGTATAGGTAGGGGGCGCTATTTTTTTGAAAATTGCACAATTATCCAGGCGAATCAGTACGATCCATAGAGGGGCTCATGTGATGCACATATTAGTGCAATTGGAACTTGCATGCTCTTTTGAGTTGTCGTCAAAGAGGCGGGAAAAAGCATGATATTTATTATAAAAAAAACAAAGCAAGATAGAGGCATCTTGTGATTGACTTTTTTGATCAGTGTGACATGGAGAATCCAAATATACCCTTTGTTTTCACTTCTGTGAAAATAAATCTTTCACGGCCATGCAATGTGCACAGGGGGCGCCGTTGGGCACTTTGTTTGGCGGACTTCAAAATAGTACAATTTTCACCAATCCTGATCATTAGGTAAAATAAAATTGAGTTTTCGTTAATGTTCAGGGGGTCAAAATTGAGATCAAAGACGTAATAATAATAATAATTAAAGCCGCTCGCGGCGATAAAGGCCCTCGCCCCTTGCGACCGCCCCCCCCTTGCGACCGCCCCCCCTTGCGAATGCCCCCCCTTGCGACCGCCCCCCCCCCTTGCGAATGCGACCGCCCCCCCTTGCGACCACCTCCACTTGTGACCGCCCCCGCCCGCTCTCGCCCAAACCTGCTCTGGCCTCGGCCTTACACCCAACCCGGTTTGTTTTGCTCCTTAACTCGGCCCACTTTCGCCTGATCCTTCGTCACACCCCGGCCTCACTCTTGCCCCAGGTGCTGCAGGACTGGATCACCCACTCAAATCTGTGAGGACGCACGCGATATTGCCTTGAGTAAAAAATTATTCAGTAAATATTGCCAAACCTGTAGTAAAACCATCTGTATACATTGGGACTAGTGAGAGACAGCACATGTATCCCGATTGACCTTTGAGTGCTGTGCTTGTGCACTATGAGATTGTGATTTTGCTGATATGTGCAGCGGCCATGTGAAAAGAAAAAGCACTGGAAATGTGTCTAAGCCATGTTTGAACTGGCAACCTTTCGCACTAGAGACCAGCACACTATCACTGAGCTATACCTCCATAACAATGGTGGCCTGATGTGGACTACTTGTCTCTAAATCTCCTCACTGGAGGAGAGACGTAATTTAAGGTCATTTTTCCCCCCTCCATTTTCCCTATTGTTTTTGACATTTCTGCCCTGTTTTGCGTAAATTGTTTCCCTACTGTCCCCCATTTCTTCTATGCATATTCTATGTAGCCTTTCCTTCATACACAATCATTGTTATCCCTCCTCCCCCATAAAATGCTGAGGAAAAACATGTTTATGTAGGCCAAATCATAGGCGCCGATCCCGTGGGTGCTGGGTGCTCTTTGGGCACCCAGTCGAATTTGCCCTGATTACAAAATGATTCATTAAATAATGCCTACCCTGTAAAGCCGCAAAAAAGCCGGGTTGCTTATAAAATTGATATACATGTGTTTGCTATCACTGAGTTATGAGACCCTATAGAAAGTAATTGCTATGGTCGAGTTTTCGACCAGGCTGAAAGTCCCAGCACAAATTCTCCTGGGAGGCCAACTATTTGAGAGGATGCTTCAGCCATGCAGCCACCATGATAGGTGAAATAATATGTTGGTCAGACCCATTGGTCTGATGCACAGTTATATCAGTTAAATCCCTGAGTTTGATTTATGTTCCTCCCAGTAGATGCCCAGTCCAAACTACAAAAGTAAAAAAACAAAAAATAAAAAAAATGGAAGCCATGGTTGAGCTTGAACTGGCAACCTGATGATTGGTATCCCTGTGCTCTACCTATGGAGCTAGCCAAGCTGTACAAAACTGCGCAACTAAACGTATATCAATCTTACGAAAAATCGTGCACTCTTAAATGTACAGAAAACAGTAAGTGTCATGGCAACTGTCACATGACCGCTCTCTGCCTTGACTGTGTGCGCGCCGCAGCAGGTGCGGAGTGTTAGTGAAATGACAATCAGCTGTGCACACCCCAAAAAATACAAATACTCTGGTCTCTGAAATACAGCTCGTGTTGAACTGATGGTGAGCAGCAGCTACGCGGGGGGTTTGTTACGTAAAGTAACCTCCGAAGAAACTGCTGGTAGGACAAATGCTTAATTCTGAACTATTGAACTGGAAGAAAACTGATCTAAATTTCCTTTGTATTCTCCAGTGGAGATGTATTTTGTTTAGAATTAGGTGTCGAGTGTATTTGTGATTTAAACTGTTGTACATGTGAAATGCAATGAATTGAAAACAATGATTTATCCTAAAGATTTAAAAGGACAGGCTGTTTATGTTATGGAATGTGCAATTGATTGATGTGACAGATTTAAAGGCTGTGAGTGATTTAAGTTAATTGTACAAACAGAGGTTAAAGACAAAAGTAAAATATATTATGTGAAATGCATTATGTTGACTTAATTGTGGGATTTGTGTGTCCCCTTTTGTTAAAGGTTTTGTACCTGCTGGTGACTACTTAAATAAAAGAATTACAAAGTACAAGTGGTTTCCGTGCCTGAGTAAAGTCCTGCAGTGAGGCCTGTAACATCACCCACCCTACTAAGTGCGGGGTACCGTGTGGTTGCCACAAGGCACTTAACAGTAAGTAAAGAGGAAAAAGGGAGTGAAACGTAGAAAAGTGTACAATTAAATAATTGTGTCTACATAACTTGGTGCTCATTCTTGAGTTGTATCAGGCTCAGAGTGCAGCAGCCCATGTGAAAAGAGAAAGCATTAGAAAAATATCCAAGTTGTGTTTGAACTGGCAACCTACTGCACCAAAGACCAGCACTCTATCACTGAGCTATAACTCTATGTCACGATGGGACGAATATGGGTTAATTTTCTCTAAAGTAGGTCCTAGCACAAGTGAGAGGTCATTTCCGGTCATGCTCCCCACCCCCCCTCCATTTTCTCATTTCATGTTTCATTTATGTTCTTTCCTGTAGGTGGCCAGTAAAAAATCAAATAAAAACATAAATACAAATAAAAAGTAAAAAAAGGTCAAGGTTGGAATTGATCCAGCATACTTGTGATTGTGAGTCCAGAACTCTACCCATGGAGCTAAGGCAGGTACAGATGAGAAGACCTTGGATTGCTATTATAAAGATCACTAAGCTCATGTATATGCAGAAAACGGAGGGCCAAGATGATTTGAATCATTTTTAAAATTAGAGCAAACTTGCCTGGGGGACAAATATTTGAGAGGATGCCTCGGACATTCAGCGTACTTGATAGGTGAAACAATATTTTGTTGAGAGGGGTTATTTTCACAGTTTTTAATGAGGAAATAACCCCATAGGCGCCAATGCATGTTCTTCCCAGTAGTTGCCGAGTAAAAATAAAATAAAATAAAAAAGAGTCAAGGTGAAAATTGATCCAGCAATCCCATGGTTGGGAACCTATCACTCTACCCATGTAGCTACACAAGCAGATTTATTGTGCAGTCGAAATGTGAAATATCTTATGAAACGGCATGTGGTACAACGTGTGGGTCATTGTCCCGTTTTTAATGAGGGTGGGAGCATAGTCGACGATTCAGGTTCTTCCCAGTAGGTACTGCGTAAAAAAAAAAAAAAAAAAAAAATCATGGTGGGGATTGAACCGGCAATATGACAGTGCAAACCCTGCACTCTACCAATGGAGCTACACAGGCTTACACAACAGCACAGCAGAACTCTTAAAAGATGATGGAATACTTTGGTGAGAGCCACATAGTACGAGGAACACGCAGAGACGGACAGGAAACAGCCTAAGTGAACTTCCTATGACTGTAAAGTCCAAAAAAGCTCAATTTGGAGGCAAACACGTCCAAATTAAAGCTTCTTTCTGTCACAGAGGGGTATTATATCTACGTACGAGTCTAAAACTGTGGCTTTTGTGACTAAAGGGGGTATTTGGGAAAATTGACGATTTTCATGAGAAACTCTGACAGTGGCAACTCTGACAGAGGCCAACATGCTGCCAGAAGAAGAACTCTGGCTTCAGTCACGGAGGATGGGTGGGCCACTTTTGGCGGGCCACTTACAAGCCACTTAAAACACATCTTAAAGGCCAGCAGGTGGCGCTATACTGCCACTTTGAACAGGCTGTATTAGTGGACTGGTTACTTTTACCCCCACATGTTATACATTTTCGGAAAGCTCACACTAAGGCGGATGCGATCCCTATGACGGGGAAGGCCTGTGTGATTATTTTCACAACTCCATACCATCCGGATTTTTTGATCCGAATTTTTCAAGAAAAAACCTTGAAGGGGGCGCCAGTGGGTCATTTTTGGCCATAGTGGCTGCGTTTGCACATGGTTAGGTCCAGCTCGAGAATGTGCACGTGCGCCGTATTGGGTCCGTTGCAATCCCACAAAGTCTGTGAAAGATAGGAGACTTTGAATTTGGTGGAAAATGGCCTCTGACTTGCGGCCTTGTCATGACCACGCCCAATAATATTTCCAAAATTGAAATGAGGATTTGGAAAGCCACATGGGTCTGGGACATTTTGGCCAAAAATTGAAGCGTTTGATTGAAAACTCGGGGATCAGGGGTCACAAGTTCAACAGGTACGATTTTGAAGGTTCGAGGTTTGGGCCAAGATGGCCGACTTCCTGTAGAGTTTAGGCCGGGCTCATAATATATTTTTTGACATGTCCTGACGTGGTCTATGTCCCTGGCCAGTGTCACCTTTGTACCATGACATTTTTTGCCACCGGGCTCTCATTGACTCAATGTAAACTGCCTGTTTGAGGGGGCGCCACTGAGCCATCTTTTATTATTTTCTCTTGCCAACGCCACCCAAAATTAGACCTCCCGGAGCACTAATTCCTGATACCTGTTACTTGTGTATCGGTCCACGTTTGCTATGTGAATTCTTGCGTTTTCCCTTTTTTTTTACGATTTTAATTAGTCCCTCGCCGGGCACTTCGTGTCCGTTGCTCGGGCCTAATTATAAAGAAAACAAAGCAAGATAGAGGCATGTTGTAATAGACTTTTTTGATCAGTGTGACATGGAGAATCAGGATATAATTTTTGTTTTCACTTTCGTAAAAGTGTAATTTTGCAGGTATAGGTAGGGGGCGCTATTTTTTTGAAAATTGCACAATTATCCAGGCGAATCAGTACGATCCATAGAGGGGCTCATGGGATACACATATTAGTGCAATTGGAAATTGCATGCCCTTTTGAGTTGTCGTCAAAGAGGCGGGGTAAAAGCAGGATATTAATAATATAAAAACAAAGCGAGATAGAGGGGTGTTGTAATGGACCTTTTTGATCAGTGTGACATGGCGAATCGAGATATGAATTTTGTTTTCACGTTCGTAAAAGTGTAATTTTGCAAGTATAGGTAGGGGGCGCTATTTTTGTGAAAATTGCACAATTATCCTGGCTAATCAGTACGATCCACAGAGGGGCTTAGCTGATAGAAATTTTAGTGCAATTGGAACTTGCATGCCCTTTTGAGTTGTCGTCAAAGAGGTGGGGAAAAAGCATGATATTTGGCAGAGCCGTACAGACAAACCGTAACAGATATCTGAACAATAGAGCTGGATTATTGTAGCTCTATGCCTCTAGATTACACTCACCAAGTTGGATCTCATTTGGTCCAAAACCCTGGGAGTGACTTGACAAAATATCAGGGGAAGAAAATAAGGCTACAATTTTCAATCCAATATGGCCGACTTCCTGTTTGTCAGAGGGCGGAGCTATAATGATGTTTTAGGTTTGTCTTGATGTCCTCTATCACTGTACCCAAAGACATAGGTTTAGAGCAAAAAATGCATCATTCCTTTTGAATTGGGGTCGTGCTTGAGGGGGCGCCACTGAGGCATTGTTCAAGGTGTTGTCTTGAGGGTATCAAAATAGTTAATTTTACACCAACCATGAACCTTTGGTCAAATAAAATTGAGTTTTCGTTAATGTTCAGGGGGTCAAAATTGAGGTCAAAGACGTAATAATAATAATAATAATAATAATGGAAACGTTTTTTTTGCTATGTTTTGGCATTTTATTTCTCCCAAACGACATTACTCAGAGTGATGCTTCTTTGGTATGTTGATCCCCATGACGGGGAAGGCCTGTGTGATTATTTTCACAACTCCATACCATCCGGATTTTTTGATCCGAATTTTTCAAGAAAAAACCTTGAAGGGGGCGCCAGTGGGTCATTTTTGGCCATAGTGGCTGCGTTTGCACATGGTTAGGTCCAGCTCGAGAATGTGCACGTGCGCCGTATTGGGTCCGTTGCAATCCCACAAAGTCTGTGAAAGATAGGAGACTTTGAATTTGGTGGAAAATGGCCTCTGACTTGCGGCCTTGTCATGACCACGCCCAATAATATTTCCAAAATTGAAATGAGGATTTGGAAAGCCACATGGGTCTGGGACATTTTGGCCAAAAATTGAAGCGTTTGATTGAAAACTCGGGGATCAGGGGTCACAAGTTCAACAGGTACGATTTTGAAGGTTCGAGGTTTGGGCCAAGATGGCCGACTTCCTGTAGAGTTTAGGCCGGGCTCATAATATATTTTTTGACATGTCCTGACGTGGTCTATGTCCCTGGCCAGTGTCACCTTTGTACCATGACATTTTTTGCCACCGGGCTCTCATTGACTCAATGTAAACTGCCTGTTTGAGGGGGCGCCACTGAGCCATCTTTTATTATTTTCTCTTGCCAACGCCACCCAAAATTAGACCTCCCGGAGCACTAATTCCTGATACCTGTTACTTGTGTATCGGTCCACGTTTGCTATGTGAATTCTTGCGTTTTCCCTTTTTTTTTACGATTTTAATTAGTCCCTCGCCGGGCACTTCGTGTCCGTTGCTCGGGCCTAATTATAAAGAAAACAAAGCAAGATAGAGGCATGTTGTAATAGACTTTTTTGATCAGTGTGACATGGAGAATCAGGATATAATTTTTGTTTTCACTTTCGTAAAAGTGTAATTTTGCAGGTATAGGTAGGGGGCGCTATTTTTTTGAAAATTGCACAATTATCCAGGCGAATCAGTACGATCCATAGAGGGGCTCATGGGATACACATATTAGTGCAATTGGAAATTGCATGCCCTTTTGAGTTGTCGTCAAAGAGGCGGGAAAAAGCATGATATTTATTATAAAAAAAACAAAGCAAGATAGAGGCATCTTGTGATTGACTTTTTTGATCAGTGTGACATGGAGAATCCAAATATACCCTTTGTTTTCACTTCTGTGAAAATAAATCTTTCACGGCCATGCAATGTGCACAGGGGGCGCCGTTGGGCACTTTGTTTGGCGGACTTCAAAATAGTACAATTTTCACCAATCCTGATCATTAGGTCAAATAAAATTGAGTTTTCGTTAATGTTCAGGGGGTCAAAATTGAGATCAAAGACGTAATAATAATAATAATAATGGAAACAGTTTTTTTGCTATGTTTTGGCATTTTATTTCTCCCAAACGACATTACTCAGATTGATGCCTTTTTGGTATGTTGATCCCCATGACGGGGAAGGCCTGTGTGATTATTTTCACAACTCCATACCATCCCGATTTTTTGATTGGAATTTTTCAAGAAAAAACCTTGAAGGGGGCGCCAGTGGGTCATTTTTGGCGATAGTGGCTGCGTTTGCACATGGTTAGGTCCAGCTCGAGAATGTGCACGTGCGCCGTATTGGGTCCGTTGCAATCCCACAAAGTCTGTGAAAGATATGAGACTTTGAATTTTGTTGAAAATGGCCTTTGAGTTGCGGCCTTGTCATGACCACGCCCGATAATATTTCCAAAATTGAAATGAGGATTTGGAAAGCCACATGGGTCTGGGACATTTTGGCCAAAAATTGAAGCTTTTGATTGAAAACTCGGGGATCAGGGGTCACAAGTTCAACAGGTACGATTTTGAAGGTTCGAGGTTTGGGCCAAGATGGCCGACTTCCTGTAGAGTTTAGGCCGGGCTCATAATATATTTTTTGACATGTCCTGACGTGGTCTATGACCCTGGCCAGTGTCACCTTTGTACCATGACATTTTTTGCCACCGGGCTCTCATTGACTCAATGTAAACTGCCTGTTTGAGGGGGCGCCACTGAGCCATCTTTGATTATTTTCTCTTGCCAACGCCACCCAAAATTAGACCTCCCGGAGCACTAATTCCTGATACCTGTTACTTGTGTATCGGTCCACGTTTGCTATTTGAATTCTTGCGTTTTCCCTTTTTTTTTACGATTTTAATTAGTCCCTCGCCGGGCACTTCGTGTCCGTTGCTCGGGCCTAATAATGGAAACGTTTTTTTTGCTATGTTTTGGCATTTTATTTCTCCCAAACGACATTACTCAGAGTGATGCTTCTTTGGTATGTTGATCCCCATGACGGGGAAGGCCTGTGTGATTATTTTCACAACTCCATACCATCCGGATTTTTTGATCCGAATTTTTCAAGAAAAAACCTTGAAGGGGGCGCCAGTGGGTCATTTTTGGCCATAGTGGCTGCGTTTGCACATGGTTAGGTCCAGCTCGAGAATGTGCACGTGCGCCGTATTGGGTCCGTTGCAATCCCACAAAGTCTGTGAAAGATAGGAGACTTTGAATTTGGTGGAAAATGGCCTCTGACTTGCGGCCTTGTCATGACCACGCCCAATAATATTTCCAAAATTGAAATGAGGATTTGGAAAGCCACATGGGTCTGGGACATTTTGGCCAAAAATTGAAGCGTTTGATTGAAAACTCGGGGATCAGGGGTCACAAGTTCAACAGGTACGATTTTGAAGGTTCGAGGTTTGGGCCAAGATGGCCGACTTCCTGTAGAGTTTAGGCCGGGCTCATAATATATTTTTTGACATGTCCTGACGTGGTCTATGTCCCTGGCCAGTGTCACCTTTGTACCATGACATTTTTTGCCACCGGGCTCTCATTGACTCAATGTAAACTGCCTGTTTGAGGGGGCGCCACTGAGCCATCTTTTATTATTTTCTCTTGCCAACGCCACCCAAAATTAGACCTCCCGGAGCACTAATTCCTGATACCTGTTACTTGTGTATCGGTCCACGTTTGCTATGTGAATTCTTGCGTTTTCCCTTTTTTTTTACGATTTTAATTAGTCCCTCGCCGGGCACTTCGTGTCCGTTGCTCGGGCCTAATTATAAAGAAAACAAAGCAAGATAGAGGCATGTTGTAATAGACTTTTTTGATCAGTGTGACATGGAGAATCAGGATATAATTTTTGTTTTCACTTTCGTAAAAGTGTAATTTTGCAGGTATAGGTAGGGGGCGCTATTTTTTTGAAAATTGCACAATTATCCAGGCGAATCAGTACGATCCATAGAGGGGCTCATGGGATACACATATTAGTGCAATTGGAAATTGCATGCCCTTTTGAGTTGTCGTCAAAGAGGCGGGGTAAAAGCAGGATATTAATAATATAAAAACAAAGCGAGATAGAGGGGTGTTGTAATGGACCTTTTTGATCAGTGTGACATGGCGAATCGAGATATGAATTTTGTTTTCACGTTCGTAAAAGTGTAATTTTGCAAGTATAGGTAGGGGGCGCTATTTTTGTGAAAATTGCACAATTATCCTGGCTAATCAGTACGATCCACAGAGGGGCTTAGCTGATAGAAATTTTAGTGCAATTGGAACTTGCATGCCCTTTTGAGTTGTCGTCAAAGAGGTGGGGAAAAAGCATGATATTTGGCAGAGCCGTACAGACAAACCGTAACAGATATCTGAACAATAGAGCTGGATTATTGTAGCTCTATGCCTCTAGATTACACTCACCAAGTTGGATCTCATTTGGTCCAAAACCCTGGGAGTGACTTGACAAAATATCAGGGGAAGAAAATAAGGCTACAATTTTCAATCCAATATGGCCGACTTCCTGTTTGTCAGAGGGCGGAGCTATAATGATGTTTTAGGTTTGTCTTGATGTCCTCTATCACTGTACCCAAAGACATAGGTTTAGAGCAAAAAATGCATCATTCCTTTTGAATTGGGGTCGTGCTTGAGGGGGCGCCACTGAGGCATTGTTCAAGGTGTTGTCTTGAGGGTATCAAAATAGTTAATTTTACACCAACCATGAACCTTTGGTCAAATAAAATTGAGTTTTCGTTAATGTTCAGGGGGTCAAAATTGAGGTCAAAGACGTAATAATAATAATAATTAAAGCCGCTCGCGGCGATAAAGGCCCTCGCCCCTTGCGACCGCCCCCCCTTGCCACCGCCCCCCCTTGCGACCGCCCCCCCTTGCGAATGCCCCCACTTGTGACCGCCCCCGCCCGCTCTCGCCCAAACCTGCTCTGACCTCGGCCTTACACCCAACCCGGTTTGTTTTGCTCCTTAACGCGGCCCACTTTCGCCTGATCCTTCGTCACACCCCGGCCTCACTCTTGCCCCAGGTGCTGTAGGACTGGATCACCCACTCAAATCTGTGGGCACGCACGCGAAATTGCCTTGATTAAAAAATGATTCAGTAAATATTGCCAAACCTGTAGTAAAACCATCTGTATACATTGGGACTAGTGAGAGACAGCACATGTATCCCGATTGACCTTTGAGCGCTGTGCTTGCGCACTATGAGATTGTGATTTTGCTGATATGTGCAGCGGCCATGTGAAAAGAAAAAGCATTGGAAATGTGTCCAAGCCATGTTTGAACTGGCAACCTTTTGCACCAGAGACCAGCACACTATCACTGAGCTATACCTCCCTAACAATGATGGCCTGATGTGGACTACTTGTCTCTAAATGTCCTCACTGGAGGAGAGACGTAATTTAAGGTCATTTTTCCCCCCCTCCATTTTCCTTATTGTTTTCGACATTTCTGCCCAGTTTTGCGTAAATTGTTTCCCTACTGTCCCCCATTTCTTCTATGCATATACTATGTAGCCTTTCCTTCATACACAATCATTGTTATCCCTCCTCCCCAATGAAATGCTGAGGAAAAACATGTTTATGTAGGCCAAATCATAGGTGCCGATCCCGTGGGTGCTGCGGGGCTGGAGCACCCACTCAAATCTTTGGGCACCCAGGTGAATTTGCCCTGATTACAAAATGATTCATAATGCTTAACCTGTAAAGCCGGAAAAAGCTGTGTTGCTTATAAAATTGATATACATGCGTTTGAGGCTGTTTGTTCTGCTCGTTTAGCTCCATAGGTAGAGCGCATGGCTCATGTGGCCGGGGTTCCAGCCACGAAAGTGCTGGTTCGATCTCGACCTTGCCTTTTTTTTTGCACTAGGTAGATCTATCAAAAAATAAAAATAAAAACATGAGAAAAATGTCCAAGTCATATTTGAAGTGGTAACCTCCTGAACCAGAGACTGGTAAACAATAACCCCATACACCTGATGTGGGCTACTTTTCTCTAAATCCCTGAGTTTGATTTATGTTCCTCCCAGTAGATGCCCAGTCCAAACTACAAAAGTAAAAAAAAAAAAAAGGAAGCCATAGTTGAGCTTGAACTGGCAACCTCATGATTGGCATCCCAGTCCTCTACCTATAGAGCTAGCCAAGCTGCAGGAACCTGCGTGTGCATCTAAACTTATATCAATCTTATGAAACATCCTGCATTCTTACATTTACAGAAAACAGTAAGTAAAGAGGAAAAAGGGAGTGAAACGTAGAAAAGTGGACAATTAAATAATTGTGTTTACATAACTTGGTGCTCATTCTGGAGTTGTATCTGACTCAGAGTGCAGCAGCCCATGCGAAAAGAGAAAGCATTAGAAAAGTTCCCAAGCTGTGTTTGAACTGGCAACCTACTGCACCAAAGACCAGCACTCTATCACTGAGCTATAACTCTGTGTCACAATGGGACGAATATGGGCTAATATTCTCTAAATTAGGTCCTAGGACGCCACTGGAGGGGAGAGGTAATTTCCGGTCAAGCTCCCCCCTCTCCATTTTCTCATTTCATGTTTCATTTATGTTCTTTCCTGTAGGTGGCCAGTAAAAAATCAAATAAAAACATAAATACAAATAAAAAGTAAAAGAATGTCAAGGTTGGAATTGATCCGGCAACCTTGTGATTGTGAGTCCAGAACTCTACCCATGGAGCTAAAGTTTTAATGAGGGTGACCATAGGTGCCGATTCATGTTCTTCCCAGTAGTTGCCGAGTCAAAAAAAATAAAAATAAAAAAGACTCAAGGTGAGAATTGATCCGGCAATCCCATGGTTGGGAACCTATCACTTTACCCATGTAGCTACACAAGCAGATTTATTTTGCAGCCGAAATGTGAAATATCTTGTGAAACGGCATGTGGTACAACGTGTGGGTCATTGCCCCGTTTTGAATGAGGGTGGGAGCATAGTCGCCGATTCAGGTTCTTCCCAGTAGGTACTGCTTAAAAAAATAAAAAAAGTCATGGTGGGGATTGAACCGGCAATATAACGGTGGGAACCCTGCACTCTACCAATGGAGCTACACAGGCTTACACAACAACACAGCGATTTATACATAAATCTTACGAAAGTTTTGCACTCGAGCGTTCACAAGTCGAAATAGCAGTTCAGACAGTATTTATTGAAACATTTTTAATTAGGGGTAATACCCCGGGCGGCCAACGATCTGAAAAGGTGCTCCAGCCCCGCAGAACTCTGGATAGATGAAGGAATACTTTGGTGAGAGCCACATAGTACGAGGAACATGCAGAGACGGACAGGAAACAGCCTAAGTGAACTCCCTGTGACTGTAAAGTCCAAAAAACCTCAATTTGGAGGCAAAAACGCCCAAATTAAAGCTTCTTTCTGTCACAGAGGGGTAGTATATCTACGTATGAGTCTAAAAGTGTGGCTTTTGTGAATAAACGGGGTATTTGGGAAAATTGACGATTTTCATGAGAAACTCTGACAGTGGCAACTCTGACAGAGGCTACTATGCTGCCAGAAGAAGAACTCTGGCTATTTCCACGGAGGATGGGCGGGTCACTTTTGGCGGGCCACTTACAAGCCACTTAAAACACATCTTAAGACAGCAGGTGGCGCTATACTGCCACTTTGATCAGGCTGTATAAGTACACTGGTTACTTGTACCCCCACATGTTATACATTTTCGGAAAGCTCACACTAAGGCGGGCGCGATCCCTATGACGGGGAAGGCCTGTGTGATTATTTTCACAACTCCATACCATCCCGATTTTTTGATTGGAATTTTTCAAGAAAAAACCTTGAAGGGGGCGCCAGTGGGTCATTTTTGGCGATAGTGGCTGCGTTTGCACATGGTTAGGTCCAGCTCGAGAATGTGCACGTGCGCCGTATTGGGTCCGTTGCAATCCCACAAAGTCTGTGAAAGATATGAGACTTTGAATTTTGTTGAAAATGGCCTTTGAGTTGCGGCCTTGTCATGACCACGCCCGATAATATTTCCAAAATTGAAATGAGGATTTGGAAAGCCACATGGGTCTGGGACATTTTGGCCAAAAATTGAAGCTTTTGATTGAAAACTCGGGGATCAGGGGTCACAAGTTCAACAGGTACGATTTTGAAGGTTCGAGGTTTGGGCCAAGATGGCCGACTTCCTGTAGAGTTTAGGCCGGGCTCATAATATATTTTTTGACATGTCCTGACGTGGTCTATGACCCTGGCCAGTGTCACCTTTGTACCATGACATTTTTTGCCACCGGGCTCTCATTGACTCAATGTAAACTGCCTGTTTGAGGGGGCGCCACTGAGCCATCTTTGATTATTTTCTCTTGCCAACGCCACCCAAAATTAGACCTCCCGGAGCACTAATTCCTGATACCTGTTACTTGTGTATCGGTCCACGTTTGCTATTTGAATTCTTGCGTTTTCCCTTTTTTTTTACGATTTTAATTAGTCCCTCGCCGGGCACTTCGTGTCCGTTGCTCGGGCCTAATAATGGAAACGTTTTTTTTGCTATGTTTTGGCATTTTATTTCTCCCAAACGACATTACTCAGAGTGATGCTTCTTTGGTATGTTGATCCCCATGACGGGGAAGGCCTGTGTGATTATTTTCACAACTCCATACCATCCGGATTTTTTGATCCGAATTTTTCAAGAAAAAACCTTGAAGGGGGCGCCAGTGGGTCATTTTTGGCCATAGTGGCTGCGTTTGCACATGGTTAGGTCCAGCTCGAGAATGTGCACGTGCGCCGTATTGGGTCCGTTGCAATCCCACAAAGTCTGTGAAAGATAGGAGACTTTGAATTTGGTGGAAAATGGCCTCTGACTTGCGGCCTTGTCATGACCACGCCCAATAATATTTCCAAAATTGAAATGAGGATTTGGAAAGCCACATGGGTCTGGGACATTTTGGCCAAAAATTGAAGCGTTTGATTGAAAACTCGGGGATCAGGGGTCACAAGTTCAACAGGTACGATTTTGAAGGTTCGAGGTTTGGGCCAAGATGGCCGACTTCCTGTAGAGTTTAGGCCGGGCTCATAATATATTTTTTGACATGTCCTGACGTGGTCTATGTCCCTGGCCAGTGTCACCTTTGTACCATGACATTTTTTGCCACCGGGCTCTCATTGACTCAATGTAAACTGCCTGTTTGAGGGGGCGCCACTGAGCCATCTTTTATTATTTTCTCTTGCCAACGCCACCCAAAATTAGACCTCCCGGAGCACTAATTCCTGATACCTGTTACTTGTGTATCGGTCCACGTTTGCTATGTGAATTCTTGCGTTTTCCCTTTTTTTTTACGATTTTAATTAGTCCCTCGCCGGGCACTTCGTGTCCGTTGCTCGGGCCTAATTATAAAGAAAACAAAGCAAGATAGAGGCATGTTGTAATAGACTTTTTTGATCAGTGTGACATGGAGAATCAGGATATAATTTTTGTTTTCACTTTCGTAAAAGTGTAATTTTGCAGGTATAGGTAGGGGGCGCTATTTTTTTGAAAATTGCACAATTATCCAGGCGAATCAGTACGATCCATAGAGGGGCTCATGGGATACACATATTAGTGCAATTGGAAATTGCATGCCCTTTTGAGTTGTCGTCAAAGAGGCGGGGTAAAAGCAGGATATTAATAATATAAAAACAAAGCGAGATAGAGGGGTGTTGTAATGGACCTTTTTGATCAGTGTGACATGGCGAATCGAGATATGAATTTTGTTTTCACGTTCGTAAAAGTGTAATTTTGCAAGTATAGGTAGGGGGCGCTATTTTTGTGAAAATTGCACAATTATCCTGGCTAATCAGTACGATCCACAGAGGGGCTTAGCTGATAGAAATTTTAGTGCAATTGGAACTTGCATGCCCTTTTGAGTTGTCGTCAAAGAGGTGGGGAAAAAGCATGATATTTGGCAGAGCCGTACAGACAAACCGTAACAGATATCTGAACAATAGAGCTGGATTATTGTAGCTCTATGCCTCTAGATTACACTCACCAAGTTGGATCTCATTTGGTCCAAAACCCTGGGAGTGACTTGACAAAATATCAGGGGAAGAAAATAAGGCTACAATTTTCAATCCAATATGGCCGACTTCCTGTTTGTCAGAGGGCGGAGCTATAATGATGTTTTAGGTTTGTCTTGATGTCCTCTATCACTGTACCCAAAGACATAGGTTTAGAGCAAAAAATGCATCATTCCTTTTGAATTGGGGTCGTGCTTGAGGGGGCGCCACTGAGGCATTGTTCAAGGTGTTGTCTTGAGGGTATCAAAATAGTTAATTTTACACCAACCATGAACCTTTGGTCAAATAAAATTGAGTTTTCGTTAATGTTCAGGGGGTCAAAATTGAGGTCAAAGACGTAATAATAATAATAATTAAAGCCGCTCGCGGCGATAAAGGCCCTCGCCCCTTGCGACCGCCCCCCCTTGCCACCGCCCCCCCTTGCGACCGCCCCCCCCTTGCGAATGCCCCCACTTGTGACCGCCCCCGCCCGCTCTCGCCCAAACCTGCTCTGACCTCGGCCTTACACCCAACCCGGTTTGTTTTGCTCCTTAACGCGGCCCACTTTCGCCTGATCCTTCGTCACACCCCGGCCTCACTCTTGCCCCAGGTGCTGTAGGACTGGATCACCCACTCAAATCTGTGGGCACGCACGCGAAATTGCCTTGATTAAAAAATGATTCAGTAAATATTGCCAAACCTGTAGTAAAACCATCTGTATACATTGGGACTAGTGAGAGACAGCACATGTATCCCGATTGACCTTTGAGCGCTGTGCTTGCGCACTATGAGATTGTGATTTTGCTGATATGTGCAGCGGCCATGTGAAAAGAAAAAGCATTGGAAATGTGTCCAAGCCATGTTTGAACTGGCAACCTTTTGCACCAGAGACCAGCACACTATCACTGAGCTATACCTCCCTAACAATGATGGCCTGATGTGGACTACTTGTCTCTAAATGTCCTCACTGGAGGAGAGACGTAATTTAAGGTCATTTTTCCCCCCCTCCATTTTCCTTATTGTTTTCGACATTTCTGCCCAGTTTTGCGTAAATTGTTTCCCTACTGTCCCCCATTTCTTCTATGCATATACTATGTAGCCTTTCCTTCATACACAATCATTGTTATCCCTCCTCCCCAATGAAATGCTGAGGAAAAACATGTTTATGTAGGCCAAATCATAGGTGCCGATCCCGTGGGTGCTGCGGGGCTGGAGCACCCACTCAAATCTTTGGGCACCCAGGTGAATTTGCCCTGATTACAAAATGATTCATAATGCTTAACCTGTAAAGCCGGAAAAAGCTGTGTTGCTTATAAAATTGATATACATGCGTTTGAGGCTGTTTGTTCTGCTCGTTTAGCTCCATAGGTAGAGCGCATGGCTCATGTGGCCGGGGTTCCAGCCACGAAAGTGCTGGTTCGATCTCGACCTTGCCTTTTTTTTTGCACTAGGTAGATCTATCAAAAAATAAAAATAAAAACATGAGAAAAATGTCCAAGTCATATTTGAAGTGGTAACCTCCTGAACCAGAGACTGGTAAACAATAACCCCATACACCTGATGTGGGCTACTTTTCTCTAAATCCCTGAGTTTGATTTATGTTCCTCCCAGTAGATGCCCAGTCCAAACTACAAAAGTAAAAAAAAAAAAAAGGAAGCCATAGTTGAGCTTGAACTGGCAACCTCATGATTGGCATCCCAGTCCTCTACCTATAGAGCTAGCCAAGCTGCAGGAACCTGCGTGTGCATCTAAACTTATATCAATCTTATGAAACATCCTGCATTCTTACATTTACAGAAAACAGTAAGTAAAGAGGAAAAAGGGAGTGAAACGTAGAAAAGTGGACAATTAAATAATTGTGTTTACATAACTTGGTGCTCATTCTGGAGTTGTATCTGACTCAGAGTGCAGCAGCCCATGCGAAAAGAGAAAGCATTAGAAAAGTTCCCAAGCTGTGTTTGAACTGGCAACCTACTGCACCAAAGACCAGCACTCTATCACTGAGCTATAACTCTGTGTCACAATGGGACGAATATGGGCTAATATTCTCTAAATTAGGTCCTAGGACGCCACTGGAGGGGAGAGGTAATTTCCGGTCAAGCTCCCCCCTCTCCATTTTCTCATTTCATGTTTCATTTATGTTCTTTCCTGTAGGTGGCCAGTAAAAAATCAAATAAAAACATAAATACAAATAAAAAGTAAAAGAATGTCAAGGTTGGAATTGATCCGGCAACCTTGTGATTGTGAGTCCAGAACTCTACCCATGGAGCTAAAGTTTTAATGAGGGTGACCATAGGTGCCGATTCATGTTCTTCCCAGTAGTTGCCGAGTCAAAAAAAATAAAAATAAAAAAGACTCAAGGTGAGAATTGATCCGGCAATCCCATGGTTGGGAACCTATCACTTTACCCATGTAGCTACACAAGCAGATTTATTTTGCAGCCGAAATGTGAAATATCTTGTGAAACGGCATGTGGTACAACGTGTGGGTCATTGCCCCGTTTTGAATGAGGGTGGGAGCATAGTCGCCGATTCAGGTTCTTCCCAGTAGGTACTGCTTAAAAAAATAAAAAAAGTCATGGTGGGGATTGAACCGGCAATATAACGGTGGGAACCCTGCACTCTACCAATGGAGCTACACAGGCTTACACAACAACACAGCGATTTATACATAAATCTTACGAAAGTTTTGCACTCGAGCGTTCACAAGTCGAAATAGCAGTTCAGACAGTATTTATTGAAACATTTTTAATTAGGGGTAATACCCCGGGCGGCCAACGATCTGAAAAGGTGCTCCAGCCCCGCAGAACTCTGGATAGATGAAGGAATACTTTGGTGAGAGCCACATAGTACGAGGAACATGCAGAGACGGACAGGAAACAGCCTAAGTGAACTCCCTGTGACTGTAAAGTCCAAAAAACCTCAATTTGGAGGCAAAAACGCCCAAATTAAAGCTTCTTTCTGTCACAGAGGGGTAGTATATCTACGTATGAGTCTAAAAGTGTGGCTTTTGTGAATAAACGGGGTATTTGGGAAAATTGACGATTTTCATGAGAAACTCTGACAGTGGCAACTCTGACAGAGGCTACTATGCTGCCAGAAGAAGAACTCTGGCTATTTCCACGGAGGATGGGCGGGTCACTTTTGGCGGGCCACTTACAAGCCACTTAAAACACATCTTAAGACAGCAGGTGGCGCTATACTGCCACTTTGATCAGGCTGTATAAGTACACTGGTTACTTGTACCCCCACATGTTATACATTTTCGGAAAGCTCACACTAAGGCGGGCGCGATCCCTATGACGGGGAAGGCCTGTGTGATTATTTTCACAACTCCATACCATCCCGATTTTTTGATTGGAATTTTTCAAGAAAAAACCTTGAAGGGGGCGCCAGTGGGTCATTTTTGGCGATAGTGGCTGCGTTTGCACATGGTTAGGTCCAGCTCGAGAATGTGCACGTGCGCCGTATTGGGTCCGTTGCAATCCCACAAAGTCTGTGAAAGATATGAGACTTTGAATTTTGTTGAAAATGGCCTTTGAGTTGCGGCCTTGTCATGACCACGCCCGATAATATTTCCAAAATTGAAATGAGGATTTGGAAAGCCACATGGGTCTGGGACATTTTGGCCAAAAATTGAAGCTTTTGATTGAAAACTCGGGGATCAGGGGTCACAAGTTCAACAGGTACGATTTTGAAGGTTCGAGGTTTGGGCCAAGATGGCCGACTTCCTGTAGAGTTTAGGCCGGGCTCATAATATATTTTTTGACATGTCCTGACGTGGTCTATGACCCTGGCCAGTGTCACCTTTGTACCATGACATTTTTTGCCACCGGGCTCTCATTGACTCAATGTAAACTGCCTGTTTGAGGGGGCGCCACTGAGCCATCTTTGATTATTTTCTCTTGCCAACGCCACCCAAAATTAGACCTCCCGGAGCACTAATTCCTGATACCTGTTACTTGTGTATCGGTCCACGTTTGCTATTTGAATTCTTGCGTTTTCCCTTTTTTTTTACGATTTTAATTAGTCCCTCGCCGGGCACTTCGTGTCCGTTGCTCGGGCCTAATTATAAAGAAAACAAAGCAAGATAGAGGCATGTTGTAATAGACTTTTTTGATCAGTGTGACATGGAGAATCAGGATATAATTTTTGTTTTCACTTTCGTAAAAGTGTAATTTTGCAGGTATAGGTAGGGGGCGCTATTTTTTTGAAAATTGCACAATTATCCAGGCGAATCAGTACGATCCATAGAGGGGCTCATGTGATGCACATATTAGTGCAATTGGAACTTGCATGCTCTTTTGAGTTGTCGTCAAAGAGGCGGGAAAAAGCATGATATTTATTATAAAAAAAACAAAGCAAGATAGAGGCATCTTGTGATTGACTTTTTTGATCAGTGTGACATGGAGAATCCAAATATACCCTTTGTTTTCACTTCTGTGAAAATAAATCTTTCACGGCCATGCAATGTGCACAGGGGGCGCCGTTGGGCACTTTGTTTGGCGGACTTCAAAATAGTACAATTTTCACCAATCCTGATCATTAGGTCAAATAAAATTGAGTTTTCGTTAATGTTCAGGGGGTCAAAATTGAGATCAAAGACGTAATAATAATAATAATTAAAGCCGCTCGCGGCGATAAAGGCCCTCGCCCCTTGCGACCGCCCCCCCCCTTGCGACCGCCCCCCCCTTGCGACCGCCCCCCCTTGCGACCGCCCCCCCTTGCGACCGCCCCCCCTTGCGACCGCCCCCACTTGTGATCGCCCCCGCCCGCTCTTGCCCAAATCTGCTCTGGCCTCGGCCTTACACCCAACCCGGTCTGTTTTGCTCCTTAACGCGGCCCTCTTTCGCCTGATCCTTCGTCACACCCCGGCCTCACTCTTGCCCCAGGTGCTGCAGGACTGGATCATCCACTCAAATCTGTGGGCACGCACGCGATATTGCCTTGAGTAAAAAATTATTCAGTAAATATTGCCAAACCTGTAGTAAAACCATCTGTATACATTGGGACTAGTGAGAGACAGCACATGTATCCCGATTGACCTTTGAGTGCTGTGCTTGTGCACTATGAGATTGTGATTTTGCTGATATGTGCAGCGGCCATGTGAAAAGAAAAAGCATTGGAAATGTGTCTAAGCCATGTTTGAACTGGCAACCTTTTGCACCAGAGACCAGCACACTATCACTGAGCTATACCTCAATAACAATAGTGGCCTGATGTGGACTACTTGTCTCTAAATCTCCTCACTGGAGGAGAGAGGTAATTGAAGGTCATTTTTCCCCCCTCCATTTTCCTTGTTAACCTACTGTCCCCCATTTCTTCTATGCATATACTATGTAGCCTTTCCTTCATACACAATCATTGTTATCCCTCCTCCCCCATAAAATGCTGAGGAAAAACATGTTTATGTAGGCCAAATCATAGGCGCCGATCCCGTGGGTGCTGGGTGCTCTTTGGGCACCCAGTCGAATTTGCCCTGATTACAAAATGATTCATTAAATAATGCCTACCCTGTAAAGCCGCAAAAAAGCCGGGTTGCTTATAAAATTGATATACATGTGTTTGCTATCACTGAGCTATGAGACCCTATAGAAAGTAATTGCTGTGCACGAGTTTTCGACCAGGCTGAAAGTCCCAGCACAAATTCTCCTGGGAGGCCAACTATTTGAGAGGATGCTTCAGCCATGCAGCCACCATGATAGGTGAAATAATATGTTGGTCAGACCCATTGGTCTGATGCACAGTTATATCAGTTAAATCCCTGAGTTTGATTTATGTTCCTCCCAGTAGACGCCCAGTCCAAACTACAAAAGTAAAAAAAAAAGAAAAAAGAAAAAAAGGATGCCATGGTTGAGCTTGAACTGGCAACCTGATGATTGGTATCCCTGTGCTCTACCAATGGAGCTAGCCAAGCTGCAAGAAACTGCGCAACTAAACAGATATCAATCTTATGAAACATCCTGCACTCTTATATTTACAGAACACAGTAAGTGTCATGGCAACTGTCACATGACCGCTCTCTGCCTTGACTGTGTGCGCGCCGCAGCAGGTGCGGAGTGTTAGTGAAATGACAATCAGCTGTGCACACCCCAAAAAATACAAATACTCTGGTGTCTGAAATACAGCTCGTGTTGAACTGATGGTGAGCAGCAGCTACGCAGGGTGTTTGTTACGTAAAGTAACCTCCGAAGAAACTGCTGGTAGGACAAATGCTTAATTCTGAACTATTGAACTGGAAGAAAACTGATCTAAATTTCCTTTGTTTTCTCCAGTGGAGATGTATTTTGTTTAGAATTAGGTGTCGAGTGTATTTTTGATTTAAACTGTTGTACATGTGAAATGCAATGAATTTAAAACAATGATTTATCCTAAAGATTTAAAAGGACAGGCTGTTTATGTTATGGAATGTGCAATTTATTGATGTGACAGATTTAAAGGCTGTGAGTGATTTAAGTTAATTGTACAAACAGAGGTTAAAGACAAAAGTAAAATATATTATGTGAAATGCATTATGTTGACTAAATTGTGGGATTTGTGTGTCCCCTTTGTTTAAGGTTTTTTACCTGCTGGTGACTACTTAAATAAAAGAATTACAAAGTACAAGTGGTTTCCGTGCCTGAGTAAAGTCCTGCAGTGAGGCCTGTAACATCACCCACCCTACTAAGTGCGGGGTACCGTGTGGTTGCCAGAAGGCACTTAACAGTAAGTAAAGAGGAAAAAGGGAGTGAAAAGTGGACAATTAAATAATTGTATCTACATAACTTGGTGCTCATTCTTGAGTTGTATCCGGCTCAGAGTGCAGCAGCCCATGTGAAAAGAGAAAGCATTAGAAAAGTTCCCAAGCTGTGTTTGAACTGGCAACCTACTGCACCAAAGACCAGCACTCTATCACTGAGCTATAACTATGTGACAATGGGACGAATATGGGCTAATATTCTCTAAATTAGGTCCTAGCACAAGTGAGAGGTCATTTCCGGTCATGCTCCCCCCCCCCCCCCATTTTCTCATTTCATGTTTCATTAATGTTCTTTCCTGTAGGTGGCCAGTAAAGAATCAAATAAAAACATAAATACAAATAAAAATTAAAAAAAGGTCAAGGTTGGAATTGATCCAGCAAACTTGTGATTATGAGTCCAGAACTCTACCCACGGAGCTAAGGCAGGTACAGATGAGAAGACCTTGGATTACTATTATAAAGATCACCAGGCTCGCGTATATGCAGAAAACGGAGAGCAAAGATGATTTGAATCATTTTATAATTGAAGCAAACTTGCCTGGGGGACAAATATTTGAGAGGATGACTCGGACATTCAGTGTACTTGATAGGTGAAACAATATTTTGTTGAGAGGGGTTATTTTCGCAGTTTGTAATGAGGGACCATAGGCGCCGATTCATGTTCTTCCCAGTAGTTGCCGAGTAAAAAATAAATAAAATAAAAAAGAGTCAAGGTGAGAATTGATCCAGCAATCCCATGGTTGGGAACCTATCACTCTACCCATGTAGCTACACAAGCAGATTTATTTTGCAGCCGAAATGTGAAATATCTTATGAAACTGCATGTGGTACAACGTGTGGGTCATTGTCCCGTTTAGAATGAGGGTGGGAGCATAGTCGCCGATTCAGGTTCTTCCCAGTAGGTACTGCTTAAAAAAAAAAAAAAAAAAAAAAAGTCATGGTGGGGATTGAACCGGCAATATGACGATGCAAACCCTGCACTCTACCAATGGAGCTACACAGGCTTACACAACAACACAGCGATTTGTACATAAATCTTATGAAAGTTTTGCACTTGAGTGTTCACAAAACGAAATTGCAGTTCAGGCAATATTTATTGAAACATTTTTAATTAGGGCTAATTCCCCGGGCGGCCAACGATCTGAAAAGGTGCTCCAGCCCCGCAGAACTCTCGATAGATGAAGGAATACTTTGGTGAGAGCCACATAGTACGAGGAACAAGCAGAGACGGACAGGAAACAGCCTAAGTGAACTTCCTATGACTGTAAAGTCCAAAAAAGCTCAATTTTTAGGCAAACACGTCCAAATTAAAGCTTCTTTCTGTCACAGAGGGGTAGTATATCTCCGTATGAGTCTAAAAGTGTTGCTTTTGTGAATAAAGGGGGTATTTGGGAAAATTGACGATTTTCATGAGAAACTCTGACAGTGGCAACTCTGACAGACGGCAACATGCTGCCAGAAGAAGAACACTGGCTATTTCCACGGAGGATGGGCGGGCCACTTTTGGCGGGCCACTTACAAGCCACTTAAAAGACAACTTAAACCAGCAGGTGGCGCTGTTCTCACACTTGAACAGGCTGTATAAGTGGACTGGGTACTTTTACCCCCACATGTTATACATTTTCGGAAAGCTCACACTAAGGCGGACGCGATCCCCATGACGGGGAAGGCCTGTGTGATTATTTTCACAACTCCATACCATCCGGATTTTTTGATTGGAATTTTTCAAGAAAAAACCTTGAAGGGGGCGCCAGTGGGTCATTTTTGGCCATAGTGGCTGCGTTTGCACATGGTTAGGTCCAGCTCGAGAAGGTGCACGTGCGCCGTATTGGGGCCGTTGCAATCCGACAAACTCTGTGAAAGATATGAGACTTTGAATTTGGTTGAAAATGGCCTCTGAGTTGCGGCCTTGTCATGACCACGCCCAATAATATTTCCAAAATAGAAATGAGGATTTGGAAAGCCACATGGGTCTGGGACATTTTGGCCAAAAATTGAAGCTTTTGATTGAAAACTCGGGGATCAGGGGTCACAAGTTCAACAGGTACGATTTTGACGGTGCGAGGTTTGGGCCAAGATGGCCGACTTCCTGTAGAGTTTAGGCCGGGCTCATAATATATTTTTTGACATGTCCTGACGTGGTCTATGACCCTGGCCAGTGTCACCTTTGTACCATGACATTTTTTGCCACCGGGCTCTCATTGACTCAATGTAAACTGCCTGTTTGAGGGGGCGCCACTGAGCCATCTTTGATTATTTTCTCTTGCCAACGCCACCCAAAATTAGACCTCCCGGAGCACTAATTTCTGATACCTGTTACTTGTGTATCGGTCCACGTTTGCTATTTGAATTCTTGCGTTTTCCCTTTTTTTTTACGATTTTAATTAGTCCCTCGCCGGGCACTTCGTGTCCGTTGCTCGGGCCTAATTATAAAGAAAACAAAGCAAGATAGAGGCATGTTGTAATAGACTTTTTTGATCAGTGTGACATGGAGAATCAGGATATAATTTTTGTTTTCACTTTTGTAAAAGTGTAATGTTGCAGGTATAGGTAGGGGGCGCTATTTTTTTGAAAATTGCACAATTATCCAGGCGAATCAGTACGATCCATAGAGGGGCTCATGTGATGCACATATTAGTGCAATTGGAACTTGCATGCTCTTTTGAGTTGTCGTCAAAGAGGCGGGAAAAAGCATGATATTTATTATAAAAAAAACAAAGCAAGATAGAGGCATCTTGTGATTGACTTTTTTGATCAGTGTGACATGGAGAATCCAAATATACCCTTTGTTTTCACTTCTGTGAAAATAAATCTTTCACGGCCATGCAATGTGCACAGGGGGCGCCGTTGGGCACTTTGTTTGGCGGACTTCAAAATAGTACAATTTTCACCAATCCTGATCATTAGGTCAAATAAAATTGAGTTTTCGTTAATGTTCAGGGGGTCAAAATTGAGATCAAAGACGTAATAATAATAATAATAATAATAATAATGGAAACAGTTTTTTTGCTATGTTTTGGCATTTTATTTCTCCCAAACGACATTACTCAGATTGATGCCTTTTTGGTATGTTGATCCACATGACGGGGAAGGCCTGTGTGATTATTTTCACAACTCCATACCATCCGGATTTTTTGATTGGAATTTTTCAAGAAAAAACCTTGAAGGGGGCGCCAGTGGGTCATTTTTGGCCATAGTGGCTGCGTTTGCACATGGTTAGGTCCAGCTCGAGAAGGTGCACGTGCGCCGTATTGGGGCCGTTGCAATCCGACAAACTCTGTGAAAGATATGAGACTTTGAATTTGGTTGAAAATGGCCTCTGAGTTGCGGCCTTGTCATGACCACGCCCAATAATATTTCCAAAATTGAAATGAGGATTTGGAAAGCCACATGGGTCTGGGACATTTTGGCCAAAAATTGAAGCTTTTGATTGAAAACTCGGGGATCAGGGGTCACAAGTTCAACAGGTACGATTTTGACGGTGCGAGGTTTGGGCCAAGATGGCCGACTTCCTGTAGAGTTTAGGCCGGGCTCATAATATATTTTTTGACATGTCCTGACGTGGTCTATGACCCTGGCCAGTGTCACCTTTGTACCATGACATTTTTTGCCACCGGGATCTCATTGACTCAATGTAAACTGCCTGTTTGAGGGGGCGCCACTGAGCCATCTTTGATTATTTTCTCTTGCCAACGCCACCCAAAATTAGACCTCCCGGAGCACTAATTTCTGATACCTGTTACTTGTGTATCGGTCCACGTTTGCTATTTGAATTCTTGCGTTTTCCCTTTTTTTTTACGATTTTAATTAGTCCCTCGCCGGGCACTTCGTGTCCGTTGCTCGGGCCTAATAATGGAAACAGTTTTTTTGCTATGTTTTGGCATTTTATTTCTCCCAAACGACATTACTCAGATTGATGCCTTTTTGGTATGTTGATCCCCATGACGGGGAAGGCCTGTGTGATTATTTTCACAACTCCATACCATCCGGATTTTTTGATTGGAATTTTTCAAGAAAAAACCTTGAAGGGGGCGCCAGTGGGTCATTTTTGGCCATAGTGGCTGCGTTTGCACATGGTTAGGTCCAGCTCGAGAAGGTGCACGTGCGCCGTATTGGGGCCGTTGCAATCCGACAAACTCTGTGAAAGATATGAGACTTTGAATTTGGTTGAAAATGGCCTCTGAGTTGCGGCCTTGTCATGACCACGCCCAATAATATTTCCAAAATAGAAATGAGGATTTGGAAAGCCACATGGGTCTGGGACATTTTGGCCAAAAATTGAAGCTTTTGATTGAAAACTCGGGGATCAGGGGTCACAAGTTCAACAGGTACGATTTTGACGGTGCGAGGTTTGGGCCAAGATGGCCGACTTCCTGTAGAGTTTAGGCCGGGCTCATAATATATTTTTTGACATGTCCTGACGTGGTCTATGACCCTGGCCAGTGTCACCTTTGTACCATGACATTTTTTGCCACCGGGCTCTCATTGACTCAATGTAAACTGCCTGTTTGAGGGGGCGCCACTGAGCCATCTTTGATTATTTTCTCTTGCCAACGCCACCCAAAATTAGACCTCCCGGAGCACTAATTTCTGATACCTGTTACTTGTGTATCGGTCCACGTTTGCTATTTGAATTCTTGCGTTTTCCCTTTTTTTTTACGATTTTAATTAGTCCCTCGCCGGGCACTTCGTGTCCGTTGCTCGGGCCTAATTATAAAGAAAACAAAGCAAGATAGAGGCATGTTGTAATAGACTTTTTTGATCAGTGTGACATGGAGAATCAGGATATAATTTTTGTTTTCACTTTTGTAAAAGTGTAATGTTGCAGGTATAGGTAGGGGGCGCTATTTTTTTGAAAATTGCACAATTATCCAGGCGAATCAGTACGATCCATAGAGGGGCTCATGTGATGCACATATTAGTGCAATTGGAACTTGCATGCTCTTTTGAGTTGTCGTCAAAGAGGCGGGAAAAAGCATGATATTTATTATAAAAAAAACAAAGCAAGATAGAGGCATCTTGTGATTGACTTTTTTGATCAGTGTGACATGGAGAATCCAAATATACCCTTTGTTTTCACTTCTGTGAAAATAAATCTTTCACGGCCATGCAATGTGCACAGGGGGCGCCGTTGGGCACTTTGTTTGGCGGACTTCAAAATAGTACAATTTTCACCAATCCTGATCATTAGGTCAAATAAAATTGAGTTTTCGTTAATGTTCAGGGGGTCAAAATTGAGATCAAAGACGTAATAATAATAATAATAATAATAATAATGGAAACAGTTTTTTTGCTATGTTTTGGCATTTTATTTCTCCCAAACGACATTACTCAGATTGATGCCTTTTTGGTATGTTGATCCACATGACGGGGAAGGCCTGTGTGATTATTTTCACAACTCCATACCATCCGGATTTTTTGATTGGAATTTTTCAAGAAAAAACCTTGAAGGGGGCGCCAGTGGGTCATTTTTGGCCATAGTGGCTGCGTTTGCACATGGTTAGGTCCAGCTCGAGAAGGTGCACGTGCGCCGTATTGGGGCCGTTGCAATCCGACAAACTCTGTGAAAGATATGAGACTTTGAATTTGGTTGAAAATGGCCTCTGAGTTGCGGCCTTGTCATGACCACGCCCAATAATATTTCCAAAATTGAAATGAGGATTTGGAAAGCCACATGGGTCTGGGACATTTTGGCCAAAAATTGAAGCTTTTGATTGAAAACTCGGGGATCAGGGGTCACAAGTTCAACAGGTACGATTTTGACGGTGCGAGGTTTGGGCCAAGATGGCCGACTTCCTGTAGAGTTTAGGCCGGGCTCATAATATATTTTTTGACATGTCCTGACGTGGTCTATGACCCTGGCCAGTGTCACCTTTGTACCATGACATTTTTTGCCACCGGGCTCTCATTGACTCAATGTAAACTGCCTGTTTGAGGGGGCGCCACTGAGCCATCTTTGATTATTTTCTCTTGCCAACGCCACCCAAAATTAGACCTCCCGGAGCACTAATTTCTGATACCTGTTACTTGTGTATCGGTCCACGTTTGCTATTTGAATTCTTGCGTTTTCCCTTTTTTTTTACGATTTTAATTAGTCCCTCGCCGGGCACTTCGTGTCCGTTGCTCGGGCCTAATAATGGAAACAGTTTTTTTGCTATGTTTTGGCATTTTATTTCTCCCAAACGACATTACTCAGATTGATGCCTTTTTGGTATGTTGATCCCCATGACGGGGAAGGCCTGTGTGATTATTTTCACAACTCCATACCATCCCGATTTTTTGATTGGAATTTTTCAAGAAAAAACCTTGAAGGGGGCGCCAGTGGGTCATTTTTGGCGATAGTGGCTGCGTTTGCACATGGTTAGGTCCAGCTCGAGAATGTGCACATGCGCCGTATTGGGTCCGTTGCAATCCCACAAAGTCTGTGAAAGATATGAGACTTTGAATTTTGTTGAAAATGGCCTTTGAGTTGCGGCCTTGTCATGACCACGCCCGATAATATTTCCAAAATTGAAATGAGGATTTGGAAAGCCACATGGGTCTGGGACATTTTGGCCAAAAATTGAAGCTTTTGATTGAAAACTCGGGGATCAGGGGTCACAAGTTCAACAGGTACGATTTTGAAGGTTCGAGGTTTGGGCCAAGATGGCCGACTTCCTGTAGAGTTTAGGCCGGGCTCATAATATATTTTTTGACATGTCCTGACGTGGTCTATGACCCTGGCCAGTGTCACCTTTGTACCATGACATTTTTTGCCACCGGGCTCTCATTGACTCAATGTAAACTGCCTGTTTGAGGGGGCGCCACTGAGCCATCTTTGATTATTTTCTCTTGCCAACGCCACCCAAAATTAGACCTCCCGGAGCACTAATTCCTGATACCTGTTACTTGTGTATCGGTCCACGTTTGCTATTTGAATTCTTGCGTTTTCCCTTTTTTTTTACGATTTTAATTAGTCCCTCGCCGGGCACTTCGTGTCCGTTGCTCGGGCCTAATTATAAAGAAAACAAAGCAAGATAGAGGCATGTTGTAATAGACTTTTTTGATCAGTGTGACATGGAGAATCAGGATATCATTTTTGTTTTCACTTTCGTAAAAGTGTAATTTTGCAGGTATAGGTAGGGGGCGCTATTTTTTTGAAAATTGCACAATTATCCAGGCGAATCAGTACGATCCATAGAGGGGCTCATGTGATGCACATATTAGTGCAATTGGAACTTGCATGCTCTTTTGAGTTGTCGTCAAAGAGGCGGGAAAAAGCATGATATTTATTATAAAAAAAACAAAGCAAGATAGAGGCATCTTGTGATTGACTTTTTTGATCAGTGTGACATGGAGAATCCAAATATACCCTTTGTTTTCACTTCTGTGAAAATAAATCTTTCACGGCCATGCAATGTGCACAGGGGGCGCCGTTGGGCACTTTGTTTGGCGGACTTCAAAATAGTACAATTTTCACCAATCCTGATCATTAGGTCAAATAAAATTGAGTTTTCGTTAATGTTCAGGGGGTCAAAATTGAGATCAAAGACGTAATAATAATAATAATAATAATGGAAACAGTTTTTTTGCTATGTTTTGGCATTTTATTTCTCCCAAACGACATTACTCAGATTGATGCCTTTTTGGTATGTTGATCCCCATGACGGGGAAGGCCTGTGTGATTATTTTCACAACTCCATACCATCCCGATTTTTTGATTGGAATTTTTCAAGAAAAAACCTTGAAGGGGGCGCCAGTGGGTCATTTTTGGCGATAGTGGCTGCGTTTGCACATGGTTAGGTCCAGCTCGAGAATGTGCACGTGCGCCGTATTGGGTCCGTTGCAATCCCACAAAGTCTGTGAAAGATATGAGACTTTGAATTTTGTTGAAAATGGCCTTTGAGTTGCGGCCTTGTCATGACCACGCCCGATAATATTTCCAAAATTGAAATGAGGATTTGGAAAGCCACATGGGTCTGGGACATTTTGGCCAAAAATTGAAGCTTTTGATTGAAAACTCGGGGATCAGGGGTCACAAGTTCAACAGGTACGATTTTGAAGGTTCGAGGTTTGGGCCAAGATGGCCGACTTCCTGTAGAGTTTAGGCCGGGCTCATAATATATTTTTTGACATGTCCTGACGTGGTCTATGACCCTGGCCAGTGTCACCTTTGTACCATGACATTTTTTGCCACCGGGCTCTCATTGACTCAATGTAAACTGCCTGTTTGAGGGGGCGCCACTGAGCCATCTTTGATTATTTTCTCTTGCCAACGCCACCCAAAATTAGACCTCCCGGAGCACTAATTCCTGATACCTGTTACTTGTGTATCGGTCCACGTTTGCTATTTGAATTCTTGCGTTTTCCCTTTTTTTTTACGATTTTAATTAGTCCCTCGCCGGGCACTTCGTGTCCGTTGCTCGGGCCTAATTATAAAGAAAACAAAGCAAGATAGAGGCATGTTGTAATAGACTTTTTTGATCAGTGTGACATGGAGAATCAGGATATAATTTTTGTTTTCACTTTCGTAAAAGTGTAATTTTGCAGGTATAGGTAGGGGGCGCTATTTTTTTGAAAATTGCACAATTATCCAGGCGAATCAGTACGATCCATAGAGGGGCTCATGTGATGCACATATTAGTGCAATTGGAACTTGCATGCTCTTTTGAGTTGTCGTCAAAGAGGCGGGAAAAAGCATGATATTTATTAAAAAAAAAACAAAGCAAGATAGAGGCATCTTGTGATTGACTTTTTTGATCAGTGTGACATGGAGAATCCAAATATACCCTTTGTTTTCACTTCTGTGAAAATAAATCTTTCACGGCCATGCAATGTGCACAGGGGGCGCCGTTGGGCACTTTGTTTGGCGGACTTCAAAATAGTACAATTTTCACCAATCCTGATCATTAGGTCAAATAAAATTGAGTTTTCGTTAATGTTCAGGGGGTCAAAATTGAGATCAAAGACGTAATAATAATAATAATAATGGAAACAGTTTTTTTGCTATGTTTTGGCATTTTATTTCTCCCAAACGACATTACTCAGATTGATGCCTTTTTGGTATGTTGATCCCCATGACGGGGAAGGCCTGTGTGATTATTTTCACAACTCCATACCATCCCGATTTTTTGATTGGAATTTTTCAAGAAAAAACCTTGAAGGGGGCGCCAGTGGGTCATTTTTGGCGATAGTGGCTGCGTTTGCACATGGTTAGGTCCAGCTCGAGAATGTGCACGTGCGCCGTATTGGGTCCGTTGCAATCCCACAAAGTCTGTGAAAGATATGAGACTTTGAATTTTGTTGAAAATGGCCTTTGAGTTGCGGCCTTGTCATGACCACGCCCGATAATATTTCCAAAATTGAAATGAGGATTTGGAAAGCCACATGGGTCTGGGACATTTTGGCCAAAAATTGAAGCTTTTGATTGAAAACACGGGGATCAGGGGTCACAAGTTCAACAGGTACGATTTTGAAGGTTCGAGGTTTGGGCCAAGATGGCCGACTTCCTGTAGAGTTTAGGCCGGGCTCATAATATATTTTTTGACATGTCCTGACGTGGTCTATGACCCTGGCCAGTGTCACCTTTGTACCATGACATTTTTTGCCACCGGGCTCTCATTGACTCAATGTAAACTGCCTGTTTGAGGGGGCGCCACTGAGCCATCTTTGATTATTTTCTCTTGCCAACGCCACCCAAAATTAGACCTCCCGGAGCACTAATTCCTGATACCTGTTACTTGTGTATCGGTCCACGTTTGCTATTTGAATTCTTGCGTTTTCCCTTTTTTTTTACGATTTTAATTAGTCCCTCGCCGGGCACTTCGTGTCCGTTGCTCGGGCCTAATAATGGAAACGTTTTTTTTGCTATGTTTTGGCATTTTATTTCTCCCAAACGACATTACTCAGAGTGATGCTTCTTTGGTATGTTGATCCCCATGACGGGGAAGGCCTGTGTGATTATTTTCACAACTCCATACCATCCGGATTTTTTGATCCGAATTTTTCAAGAAAAAACCTTGAAGGGGGCGCCAGTGGGTCATTTTTGGCCATAGTGGCTGCGTTTGCACATGGTTAGGTCCAGCTCGAGAATGTGCACGTGCGCCGTATTGGGTCCGTTGCAATCCCACAAAGTCTGTGAAAGATAGGAGACTTTGAATTTGGTGGAAAATGGCCTCTGACTTGCGGCCTTGTCATGACCACGCCCAATAATATTTCCAAAATTGAAATGAGGATTTGGAAAGCCACATGGGTCTGGGACATTTTGGCCAAAAATTGAAGCGTTTGATTGAAAACTCGGGGATCAGGGGTCACAAGTTCAACAGGTACGATTTTGAAGGTTCGAGGTTTGGGCCAAGATGGCCGACTTCCTGTAGAGTTTAGGCCGGGCTCATAATATATTTTTTGACATGTCCTGACGTGGTCTATGTCCCTGGCCAGTGTCACCTTTGTACGATGACATTTTTTGCCACCGGGCTCTCATTGACTCAATGTAAACTGCCTGTTTGAGGGGGCGCCACTGAGCCATCTTTTATTATTTTCTCTTGCCAACGCCACCCAAAATTAGACCTCCCGGAGCACTAATTCCTGATACCTGTTACTTGTGTATCGGTCCACGTTTGCTATGTGAATTCTTGCGTTTTCCCTTTTTTTTTACGATTTTAATTAGTCCCTCGCCGGGCACTTCGTGTCCGTTGCTCGGGCCTAATTATAAAGAAAACAAAGCAAGATAGAGGCATGTTGTAATAGACTTTTTTGATCAGTGTGACATGGAGAATCAGGATATAATTTTTGTTTTCACTTTCGTAAAAGTGTAATTTTGCAGGTATAGGTAGGGGGCGCTATTTTTTTGAAAATTGCACAATTATCCAGGCGAATCAGTACGATCCATAGAGGGGCTCATGGGATACACATATTAGTGCAATTGGAAATTGCATGCCCTTTTGAGTTGTCGTCAAAGAGGCGGGGTAAAAGCAGGATATTAATAATATAAAAACAAAGCGAGATAGAGGGGTGTTGTAATGGACCTTTTTGATCAGTGTGACATGGCGAATCGAGATATGAATTTTGTTTTCACGTTCGTAAAAGTGTAATTTTGCAAGTATAGGTAGGGGGCGCTATTTTTGTGAAAATTGCACAATTATCCTGGCTAATCAGTACGATCCACAGAGGGGCTTAGCTGATAGAAATTTTAGTGCAATTGGAACTTGCATGCCCTTTTGAGTTGTCGTCAAAGAGGTGGGGAAAAAGCATGATATTTGGCAGAGCCGTACAGACAAACCGTAACAGATATCTGAACAATAGAGCTGGATTATTGTAGCTCTATGCCTCTAGATTACACTCACCAAGTTGGATCTCATTTGGTCCAAAACCCTGGGAGTGACTTGACAAAATATCAGGGGAAGAAAATAAGGCTACAATTTTCAATCCAATATGGCCGACTTCCTGTTTGTCAGAGGGCGGAGCTATAATGATGTTTTAGGTTTGTCTTGATGTCCTCTATCACTGTACCCAAAGACATAGGTTTAGAGCAAAAAATGCATCATTCCTTTTGAATTGGGGTCGTGCTTGAGGGGGCGCCACTGAGGCATTGTTCAAGGTGTTGTCTTGAGGGTATCAAAATAGTTAATTTTACACCAACCATGAACCTTTGGTCAAATAAAATTGAGTTTTCGTTAATGTTCAGGGGGTCAAAATTGAGGTCAAAGACGTAATAATAATAATAATAATAATAATGGAAACGTTTTTTTTGCTATGTTTTGGCATTTTATTTCTCCCAAACGACATTACTCAGAGTGATGCTTCTTTGGTATGTTGATCCCCATGACGGGGAAGGCCTGTGTGATTATTTTCACAACTCCATACCATCCGGATTTTTTGATCCGAATTTTTCAAGAAAAAACCTTGAAGGGGGCGCCAGTGGGTCATTTTTGGCCATAGTGGCTGCGTTTGCACATGGTTAGGTCCAGCTCGAGAATGTGCACGTGCGCCGTATTGGGTCCGTTGCAATCCCACAAAGTCTGTGAAAGATAGGAGACTTTGAATTTGGTGGAAAATGGCCTCTGACTTGCGGCCTTGTCATGACCACGCCCGATAATATTTCCAAAATTGAAATGAGGATTTGGAAAGCCACATGGGTCTGGGACATTTTGGCCAAAAATTGAAGCGTTTGATTGAAAACTCGGGGATCAGGGGTCACAAGTTCAACAGGTACGATTTTGAAGGTTCGAGGTTTGGGCCAAGATGGCCGACTTCCTGTAGAGTTTAGGCCGGGCTCATAATATATTTTTTGACATGTCCTGACGTGGTCTATGTCCCTGGCCAGTGTCACCTTTGTACGATGACATTTTTTGCCACCGGGCTCTCATTGACTCAATGTAAACTGCCTGTTTGAGGGGGCGCCACTGAGCCATCTTTTATTATTTTCTCTTGCCAACGCCACCCAAAATTAGACCTCCCGGAGCAGTAATTCCTGATACCTGTTACTTGTGTATCGGTCCACGTTTGCTATGTGAATTCTTGCGTTTTCCCTTTTTTTTTACGATTTTAATTAGTCCCTCGCCGGGCACTTCGTGTCCGTTGCTCGGGCCTAATAATTAAAGCCGCAAGCGGCATTGGGAGGCCCTCGCGGGCCGCGGTGGCCGATTGACGCCGGTTCCCGCACGCCGCCGCAATAACCGGGAGGCGCTGGCGCGCCCTACCTGCTTATAATGTCGCTGCCACCCTCGGTGGAGTTTATAAAAGAGCATAGGCAAGAAATGGCGCCTTCGGCGCTGATTGTCCCAAAATGGCCGACCTCCTGTTGGTCACCTAGCAACCATGTAATGTACAATAGCCGGGGGGCGCTGCCGCGCCCTACCTGCTTATAATGTCGCCGCCACCCTCGGTGGAGTTTATAAAAGAGCTGGCAAAAGAAATGGCGCCTTCGGTTCCCTTTTTTCCCAAAATGGCCGACCTCCTGTTGGTCGCCTAGCAACTGTGTAATGTACTTTTTTGTTGGGACAGTCATGACGCACGAGTGTACCAATTTTGGTTTGGCTACGACAAAGTTGACATTGGGTCGTTGCCATGGCAACACGGTGGGAAAAGGGGCGGGGCATCAATGTATTTTTTGTTCGGGATCACGTGACGGATGTCTGTACCAAATTTCATGCATCTACGACAAAGTTTAATTTTTGGCTCCATTCATTTTTATTTTGTGCTCTGCAGGGGGCGCTATTGCGGCAATTTTCAAAATTCCTATATCAGAACATCCGGGGCCGACGACTCGACCAACGATTCAATTTTTGTTCAAATCGGCAAAAGTATGTGCGAGTTATGACTGTTTGAAAACGGCGGCGAGCGGCAAAAACGGACGCCAAATTCATGGCGTTGCCACGGCAAAACCAAAAGTCCTATTAAAAAGTTTTTAATAACTTTTGATCTCCCACATGTGGAGATGATCTGGAGCGAACGGGGAGTCGCTGCGTTAAAAGCCCTAGGACGAGTTCGTTCAAATGCGTGGGCATGAAATGGCGCCTTCGGCGCCAATTCCCTCTTCGGGCCAATATGGCCGCCATACTGTTGGTTGCCTAGCAACCGCGTAATGTATGTTTTTGTTTGGCTTCACGTGACCAATCACTGTGCCGAATTTTTTTCGTCTACGACGAACTAAAATTTTCGGGTTTTTAGGGTCTTGTCATAGGGCGCAATGTAAAGTTGATTTTCCAGGGGGCGCTGACGCGCCATTTTTGAGATTTTTAATATTTTCTAAATGTGAAGAATGTTTTTTTCACGTGCTTGAATTTTGTGCAAAAATTCAGGACTTTTCGTCAGTGGGAAAGTGGACTTTTTTCGGAGAAGAAAAATAATAATAATAATTAAAGCCGCAAGCGGCATTGGGAGGCCCTCGCGGGCCGTGGTGGCCGATTGACGCCGGTTCGCGCACGCCGCCGCAATAACCGGGAGGCGCTGCCGCGCCCTACCTGCGTATAATGTCGCTGCCACCCTCGATGGAGTTTATAAAAGAGCAAAGGCAAGAAATGGCGCCTTCGGCGCCGATTGTCCCAAAATGGCCGACCTCCTGTCGGTCACCTAGCAACCATGTAATGTACAATAACCGGGAGGCGCTGCCGCGCCCTACCTGCTTATAATGTCGCTGCCACCCTCGGTGGAGTTTATAAAAGAGCAGGCAAAAGAAATGGCGCCTTCGGCGCTGATTTTCCCAAAATGGCCGACCTCCTGTTGGTCGCCTAGCAACCATGTAATGTACTTTTTTGTTCGGACAGTCATGACGCACGTGTGTACCAATTTTGGTTTGGCTAGGACAAAGTTGACATTGGGTCGTTGCCATGGCAACACGGTGGAAAAAGGGGCGGGGCATCAATATATTTTTTGTTCGGGATCACGTGACGGATGTCTGTACCAAATTTCATGCATCTACGACAAAGTTTAATTTTTGGCTCCATTCATTTTTATTTTGTGCTCTGCAGGGGGCGCTATTGCGGCAATATTCAAATTTCCTATATCAGAACATCCGGGGTCAACGACTCGACCAACGATTCAAGTTTCGCTCAAATCGGCCAAAGTATGTGCGAGTTATGACTGTTTGAACACGGCGGCAAGCGCCAAAAACGGACGCCAAATTCATGGCGTTGCCACGGCAAAACCAAAAATCCTATTAAAAAGTTTTTAATAACTTTTGATCTCCCACATGTGGAGATGATCTGGAGCGAACGGGGAGTCGCTGCGTTCAACGGCCTAGGACGAGTTCGTTCAAATGCGTGGGCATGAAATGGCGCCTTCGGCGCCAATTCCCTCTTCTGGCCAATATGGCCGCCATACTGTTGGTTGCCTAGCAACCGCGTAATGTGTTTTTTTGTTTGGCTTCACGTGACCAATCACTGTGCCGAATTTTTTTCGTCTACGACGAACTAAAATTTTCGGGTTTTTCGGGTCTTGTCATAGGGCGCAATGTAAACTTGATTTTCCAGGGGGCGCTGACGCGCCATTTTTTTTTATTTAAAATTTTTGGAGATGTGAAGTTTTTTTTTTTCACCTAATTGAATTTTGTGCAAAAATTCAGGACTTTTCGTCGGTGGGAAAGTGACGAAACTGGCGTTTTGGGGGGAGAAGAAAAAGAAAAACTCATACAATAACAATATAGCGCCGCCTCCGGCGGCCAACCTTATATCACCGGATAGGGTGATATAATGATGCCCTGAGTCACTGTATCAGTGTTTTGGGCTTTGGTGAGTGGCCATGGTCGATGACGAGCTTCGCTCGTCATCGACCACTTTCTTGTCCATGTTGCGCCTTCACTGTGGTTTTCACCTTTTTTTTTTACGAGCAGCAACAAATGTGCCGCTTTCGCGGCACACGCCTATATCATCGGACAGGTGTTGGTGCCGGGAGCCCCCTGATTACTGTCTCATACATGGGTTTTGAGCGCTCCGCGCTCTTTTCCCGTGGGACGTGCGCTACGCGCACGTCTTTCTTTAGTGCGCTCCGCGCACTGCTTGTACAATTACAAGAGGCCCGAGACCTGCCAGGTCCGCTCGGGCCTAATAATTAAAGCCGCAAGCGGCATTGGGAGGCCCTCGCGGGCCGCGGTGGCCGATTGACGCCGGTTCCCGCACGCCGCCGCAATAACCGGGAGGCGCTGGCGCGCCCTACCTGCTTATAATGTCGCTGCCACCCTCGGTGGAGTTTATAAAAGAGCATAGGCAAGAAATGGCGCCTTCGGCGCTGATTGTCCCATAATGGCCGACCTCCTGTTGGTCACCTAGCAACCATGTAATGTACAATAGCCGGGGGGCGCTGCCGCGCCCTACCTGCTTATAATGTCGCCGCCACCCTCGGTGGAGTTTATAAAAGAGCTGGCAAAAGAAATGGCGCCTTCGGCGCCCTTTTTTCCCAAAATGGCCGACCTCCTGTTGGTCGCCTAGCAACCGTGTAATGTACTTTTTTGTTGGGACAGTCATGACGCACGAGTGTACCAATTTTGGTTTGGCTACGACAAAGTTGACATTGGGTCGTTGCCATGGCAACACGGTGGGAAAAGGGGCGGGGCATCAATGTATTTTTTGTTCGGGATCACGTGACGGATGTCTGTACCAAATTTCATGCATATACGACAAAGTTTAATTTTTGGCTCCATTCATTTTTATTTTGTGCTCTGCAGGGGGCGCTATTGCGGCAATTTTCAAAATTCCTATATCAGAACATCCGGGGCCGACGACTCGACCAACGATTCAATTTTTGTTCAAATCGGCCAAAGTATGTGCGAGTTATGACTGTTTGAAAACGGCGGCGAGCGGCAAAAACGGACGCCAAATTCATGGCGTTGCCACGGCAAAACCAAAAGTCCTATTAAAAAGTTTTTAATAACTTTTGATCTCCCACGTGTGGAGATGATCTGGAGCGAACGGGGAGTCGCTGCGTTAAAAGCCCTAGGACGAGTTCGTTCAAATGCGTGGGCATGAAATGGCGCCTTCGGCGCCAATTCCCTCTTCGGGCCAATATGGCCGCCATACTGTTGGTTGCCTAGCAACCGCGTAATGTATGTTTTTGTTTGGCTTCACGTGACCAATCACTGTGCCGAATTTTTTTCGTCTACGACGAACTAAAATTTTCGGGTTTTTAGGGTCTTGTCATAGGGCGCAATGTAAACTTGATTTTCCAGGGGGCGCTGACGCGCCATTTTTGAGATTTTTAATATTTTCTAAATGTGAAGAATGTTTTTTTCACGTGCTTGAATTTTGTGCAAAAATTCAGGACTTTTCGTCAGTGGGAAAGTGGACTTTTTTCGGAGAAGAAAAATAATAATAATTAAAGCCGCAAGCGGCATTGGGAGGCCCTCGCGGGCCGCGGTGGCCGGTTGACGCCGGTTCCCGCACGCCGCCGCAATAACCGGGAGGCGCTGCCGCGCCCTACCTGCTTATAATGTCGCTGCCACCCTCGGTGGAGTTTATAAAAGAGCATAGGCAAGAAATTGCGCCTTCGGCGCCAATTGTCCCAAAATGGCCGACCTCCTGTTGGTCACCTAGCAACCATGTAATGTACAATAACCGGGGGGCGCTGCCGCGCCCTACCTGCGTATAATTTCGCTGCCACCCTCGGTGGAGTTTATAAAAGAGCTGGCAAAAGAAATGGCGCCTTCGGCGCTTATTTTCCCAAAATGGCCGACCTCCTGTTGGTCGCCTAGCAACCATGTAATGTACTTTTTTGTTCGGACCGTCATGACGCACGCGTGTACCGATTTTGGTTAGGCTGCGGCAAAGTTGATATTGGGTCATTGCCATGGCAACACGGTGGGGAAAGGGGCGGGGCATCAATATATTTTTTGTTCGGGATCACGTGACGGATGTCTGTACCAAATTTCATGCATCTACGACAAAGTTTAATTTTTGGCTCCATTCATTTTAATTTTGTGCTCTGCAGGGGGCGCTATTGCGGCAATTTTCAAAATTCCTATATCAGAACATCCGGGGTCAACGACTCGACCAACGATTCAATTTTTGTTCAAATCGGCCAAAGTATGTGCGAGTTACGGCTGTTTGAACGCGGCGGCGAGCGGCGAAAACGGACGCCAAATTCATGGCGTTGCCACGGCAAAACCAAAAATCCTATTAGAAAGTTTTTAATAACTTTTAATCTCCCACATGTGGAGATGATCTGGAGCGAACGGGGAGTCGCTGCGTTCAACGGCCTAGGACGAGTTCGTTCAAATGCGTGGGCATGAAATGGCGCCTTCGGCGCCAAGTCCCTCTTCGGGCCAATATGGCCGCCATACTGTTGGTTGCCTAGCAACCGCGTAATGTGTTTTTTTGTTTGGCTTCACGTGACCAATCACTGTGCCGAATTTTTTTCGTCTACGACAAAGTACGTTTTTCAGGTTTTGCGGTTTTTTGGGGGGTCCTGCCATAGGGCGTAATGTTAACGTCGTTTTTCCAGGGGGCGCTGACGCGCCATTTTTTTTAATTTTTACATTTTGGAGATGTGAAGGTTTTTTTCTTCACCTAATTGAATTTTGGGCAAAAATTCAGGACTTTTCGTCGGTGGGAAAGTGCCGAAACTGGCATTTTGGGGGAGAGGAAAAATAATAATAAGAATAAGAAAAACTCATACAATAACAATATAGCGCCGCCTTCGGCGGCGCATTCTTATATATTCGGAAAGGTCTCACGTCCAGTAATCCAACCGTAAGGTTCAAAGTCCAATACGAGCGCGTTGCGCTCGTCTTTTACCTCCTCTTTCTCAATGTTTCTCTATCCGTTTTTTTTTTCGTATTTTTGTGAGTACAAGAACAAATTTGCCGCTTCCGCGGCAAATACTTATATCACCAGATAGGGCTCGATGCCCCGAGTCACTGTATCAGTGTTTTGGGCTTTGGTGAGTGGCCATGGTCGATGACGAGCTTCGCTCGTCATCGACCACTTTCTTGTCCATGTTGCGCCTTCACTGTGGTTTTCACCTTTTTTTTTTACGAGCAGCAACAAATGTGCCGCTTTCGCGGCACACGCCTATATCATCGGACAGGTGTTGGTGCCGGGAGCCCCCTGATTACTGTCTCTTACATGGGGAGCGCTCCGCGCTCTGTTTCTTGAGCGCCGACCTCCCCAATTTTCCCGTGGGACGTGCGCTACGCGCACGTCTTTCTTTAGTGCGCTCCGCGCACTGCTTGTACAATTACAAAAGGCCCGAGACCTGCCAGGTCCGCTCGGGCCTAATAATAATTAAAGCCGCAAGCGGCATTGGGAGGCCCTCGCGGGCCGCGGTGGCCGATTGACGCCGGTTCCCGCACGCCGCCGCAATAACCGGGAGGCGCTGCCGCGCCCTACCTGCTTATAATGTCGCTGCCACCCTCGGTGGAGTTTGTAAAAGAGCAAAGGCAAGAAATGGCGCCTTCGGCGCTGATTTTCCCAAAATGGCCGACCTCCTGTTGGTCACCTAGCAACCATGTAATGTACAATAACCGGGGGGCGCTGCCGCGCCCTACCTGCTTATAATGTCGCTGCCACCCTCCGTGGAGTTTATAAAAGAGCTGGCAAAAGAAATGGCGCCTTCGGCGCTGATTTTCCCAAAATGGCCGACCTCCTGTTGGTCGCCTAGCAACCACATAATGTACTTTTTTGTTCGGACAGTCATGACGCACGCGTGTACCAATTTTGGTTTGGCTGCGGCAAAGTTGACATTGGGCCGTTGCCATGGCAACACGATGGAAAAAGGGGCGGGGCATCAATATATTTTTTGTTCGGGATCACGTGACGGATGTCTGTACCAAATTTCATGCATCTACGGCAAAGTTTAATTTTTGGCTCCATTCATTTTTATTTTGTGCTCTGCAGGGGGCGCTATTGCGGCAATTTTCAAAATTCCTATATCAAAACATCCGGGGTCAACGACTCGACCAACGATTCAAGTTTCGCTCAAATCGGCCAAAGTATGTGCGAGTTATGACTGTTTGAACGCGGCGGCGAGCGGCGAAAACGGACGCCAAATTCATGGCGTTGCCACGGCAAAACCAAAAATCCTATTAAAAAGTTTTTAATAACTTTTGATGTCCCACATGTGGAGATGATCTGGAGCGAACGGGGAGTCGCTGCGTTCAACGGCCTAGGACGAGTTCGTTCAAATGCGAGGGCATGAAATGGCGCCTTCGGCGCCAATTCCCTCTTCTGGCCAATATGGCCGCCATACTGTTGGTTGCCTAGCAACCGCGTAATGTGTTTTTTTGTTTGGCTTCACGTGACCAATAACTGTGCCGAATTTTTTTCGTCTACGTCAAACTAAAATTTTCGGGGTTTTCGGGTCTTGTCATAGGGCGCAATGTAAACTTGATTTTCCAGGGGGCGCTGACGCGCCATCTTTGAGATTTTTTTTTTTTTCTAAATGTGAAAAATGTTTTTTTCATGTGCTTGAATTTTGTGCAAAAATTCAGGACTTTTCGTCAGTGGGAAAGTGGACTTTTTTCGGAGAAGAAAAATAATAATAATAATAATTAAAGCCGCAAGCGGCATTGGGAGGCCCTCGCGGGCCGCGGTGGCCGGTTGACGCCGGTTCCCGCACGCCGCCGCAATAACCGGGAGGCGCTGCCGCGCCCTACCTGCTTATAATGTCGCAGCCACCCTCGGTGGAGTGTATAAAAGAGCATAGGCAAGAAATGGCGCCTTCGGCGCCGATTGTTCCAAAATGGCCGACCTCCTGTTGGTCACCTAGCAACCATGTAATGTACAATAACCGGGGGGCGCTGCCGCGCCCTACCTGCTTATAATGTCGCTGCCACCTTCGGTGGAGTTTATAAAAGAGCTGGCAAAAGAAATGGCGCCTTCGGCGCTTATTTTTCCCAAAATGGCCGACCTCCTGTTGGTCACCTAGCAACCATGTAATGTACTTTTTTGTTCGGACAGTCATGACGCACGCGTGTACCAATTTTGGTTTGGCTACGACAAAGTTGACATTGGGTCGTTGCCATGGCAACACGGTGGGAAAAGGGGCGGGGCATCAATATATATTTTGTTCGGGATCACGTGACGGATGTCTGTACCAAATTTCATGAATCTACGACAAAGTTTAATTTTTGTCCTCATTCATTTTTATTTTGTGCTCTGCAGGGGGCGCTATTGCGGCAATTTTCTAATTTCCTATATCAAAACATCCGGGGTCGACGACTCGACCAACTATTCAAGTTTCGCTCAAATCGGCCAAAGTATGTGCGAGTTACGGCTGTTTGAACGCGGCGGCGAGCGCCAAAAACGGACGCGGAATTCATGGCGTTGCCACGGCAACACCGTTAATCCTATTAAAAAGTTTTTAATAACTTTTAATCTCCCACATGTGGAGATGATCTGGAGCGAACGGGGAGTCGCTGCGTTCAATGGCCTAGGACGAGTTCGTTCAAATGTGTGGGCATAAAATGGCGCCTTTGGCGCCAAGTCTCTCTTCGGGCCAATATGGCCGCCATACTGTTGGTTGCCTAGCAACCATGTAATGTACAATAACCGGGGGGCGCTGCCGCGCCCTACCTGCTTATAATGTCGCTGCCACCCTCGGTGGAGTTTATAAAAGAGCTGGCAAAAGAAATGGCGCCTTCGGCGCTGATTTTCCCAAAATGGCCGACCTCCTGGTGGTCACCTAGCAACCATGTAATGTACTTTTTTGTTCGGACAGTCATGACGCACGCGTGTACCAATTTTGGTTTGGCTGCAGCAAAGTTGACATTGGGTCGTTGCCATGGCAACACGGTGGGAAAAGGGGCGGGGCATCAATATATTTTTTGTTTGGGATCACGTGACGGATGTCTGTACCAAATTTCATGCATCTACGGCAAAGTTTAATTTTTGGCTCCATTCATTTATATTTTGTGCTCTGCAGGGGGCGCTATTGCGGCAATTTTCAAAATTCCTATATCAAAACATCCGGGGTCAACGACTCGACCAACGATTCAAGTTTCGCTCAAATCGGCCAAAGTATGTGCGAGTTATGACTGTTTGAACGCGGCGGCGAGCGGCGAAAACGGACGCCAAATTCATGGCGTTGCCACGGCAAAACCAAAAATCCTATTAAAAAGTTTTTAATAACTTTTGATCTCCCACATGTGGAGATGATCTGGAGCGAACGGGGAGTCGCTGCGTTCAACGGCCTAGGACGAGTTCGTTCAAATGCGAGGGCATGAAATGGCGCCTTCGGCGCCAATTCCCTCTTCTGGCCAATATGGCCGCCATACTGTTGGTTGCCTAGCAACCGCGTAATGTGTTTTTTTGTTTGGCTTCACGTGACCAATAACTGTGCCGAATTTTTTTCGTCTACGACAAACTAAAATTTTCGGGGTTTTCGGGTCTTGTCATAGGGCGCAATGTAAACTTGATTTTCCAGGGGGCGCTGACGCGCCATCTTTGAGATTTTTTTTTTTTTCTAAATGTGAAAAATGTTTTTTTCATGTGCTTGAATTTTGTGCAAAAATTCAGGACTTTTCGTCAGTGGGAAAGTGGACTTTTTTCGGAGAAGAAAAATAATAATAATAATAATTAAAGCCGCAAGCGGCATTGGGAGGCCCTCGCGGGCCGCGGTGGCCGATTGACGCCGGTTCCCGCACGCCGCCGCAATAACCGGGAGGCGCTGCCGCGCCCTACCTGCGTATATTGTCGCTGCCACCCTCGGTGGAGTTTAGAAAAGAGCAGGCAAAAGAAATGGCGCCTTCGGCGCTGATTTTCCCAAAATGGCCGACCTCCTGTTGGTCGCCTAGCAACCATGTAATGTACTTTTTTGTTCGGACAGTCATGACGCACGTGTGTACCAATTTTGGTTTGGCTACGGCAAAGTTGACATTGGGTCGTTGCCATGGCAACACGGTGGGAAAAGGGGCGGGGCATCAATGTATTTTTTGTTCGGGATCACGTGACGGGTGTCTGTACCAAATTTCATGCATCTACGACAAAGTTTAATTTTTGTCCTCATTCATTTTTATTTTGTGCTCTGCAGGGGGCGCTATTCCGGCAATTTTCAAAATTCCTATATCAGAACATCCGGGGTCGACGACTTGACCAACGATTCAAGTTTTGTTCAAATCGGCCAAAGTATGTGCGAGTTACGGCTGTTTGAACGCGGCGGCGAGCGGCGAAAATGGACGCCAAATTCATGGCGTTGCCACGGCAAAACCAAAAATCCTATTAAAAAGTTTTTAATAACTTTTGATGTCCCACATGTGGAGATGATCTGGAGCGAACGGGGAGTCGCTGCGTTAAAAGCCCTAGGACGAGTTCGTTCAAATGCGTGGGCATGAAATGGCGCCTTCGGCGCCAATTCCCTCTTCTGGCCAATATGGCCGCCATACTGTTGGTTGCCTAGCAACCGCGTAATGTGTTTTTTTGTTTGGCTTCACGTGACCAATCACTGTGCCGAATTTTTTTCGTCTACGACGAAGTACGTTTTTCGCTAATATCCTTATTTTGGGGCGTCCTGCCATAGGGCGCAATGTTAACGTTGTTTTTCCAGGGGGCGCTGACGCGCCATTTTTTTGAATTTTTACAATTTGGAGATGTGAAGTTTTTTTTTTTCACCTAATTGAATTTTGGGCAAAAATTCAGGACTTTTCGTCGGTGGGAAAGTGCCGAAACTGGCGTTTTGGGGGAGAGGAAAAAAAATAATAATAATAATAATTAAAGCCGCAAGCGGCATTGGGAGGCCCTCGCGGGCCGCGGTGGCCGATTGACGCCGGTTCCCGCACGCCGCCGCAATAACCGGGAGGCGCTGCCGCGCCCTACCTGCTTATAATGTCGCTGCCACCCTCGGTGGAGTTTATAAAAGAGCAAAGGCAAGGATTGGCGCCTTCGGCGCCGATAGTCCCAAAATGGCCGACCTCCTGTTGGTCACCTAGCAACCATGTAATGTACAATAGCCGGGGGGCGCTGCCGCGCCCTACCTATTTATAATGTCGCCGCCACCCTCGGTGGAGTTTATAAAAGAGCTGGCAAAAGAAATGGCGCCTTCGGCGCCTTTTTTCCCAAAATGGCTGACCTCCTGTTGGTTGCCTAGCAACCGTGTAATGTACTTTTTTGTTGGGACAGTCATGACGCACGAGTGTACCAATTTTGGTTTGGCTACGACAAAGTTGACATTGGGTCGTTGCCATGGCAACACGGTGGGAAAAGGGGCGGGGCATCAATATATTTTTTGTTCGGGATCACGTGACGGATGTCTGTGCCAAATTTCATGCATCTACGACAAAGTTTAATTTTTGGCTCCATTCATTTTTATTTTGTGCTCTGCAGGGGGCGCTATTGCAGCAATTTTCAAAATTCCTATATCAGAACATCCGGGGTCGTCGACTCGACCAACGATTCAAGTTTCGCTCAAATCGGCCAAAGTATGTGCGAGTTATGACTGTTTGAACGCGGCGGCGAGCGGCGAAAACGGACGCCAAATTCATGGCGTTGCCACGGCAAAACCAAAAATCCTATTAAAAAGTTTTTAATAACTTTTGATGTCCCACATGTGGAGATGATCTGGAGCGAACGGGGAGTCGCTGCGTTTAACGGCCTAGGACGAGTTCGTTCAAATGCGTGGGCATGAAATGGCGCCTTCGGCGCCAAGTCCCTCTTCGGGCCAATATGGCCGCCATACTGTTGGTTGCCTAGCAACCGCGTAATGTGTTTTTTTGTTTGGCTTCACGTGACCAATAACTGTGCCGAATTTTTTTCGTCTACGACAAAGTACGTTTTTCGGGTTTTGCGGTATTTTGGGGCGTCCTGCCATAGGGCGCAATGTTAACGTCGTTTTTCCAGGGGGCGCTGACGCGCCATTTTTTTGAATTTTTACAATTTGGAGATGTGAAGTTTTTTTTTTTCACCTAATTGAATTTTGGGCAAAAATTCAGGACTTTTCGTCGGTGGGAAAGTGCTGAAACTGGCTCCGGGGGGGGGAGAAGAAAAATAATAATAATAAGAATTAAAGCCGCAAGCGGCATTGGGAGGCCCTCGCGGGCCGCGGTGGCCGATTGACGCCGGTTCGCGCACGCCGCCGCAATAACCGGGAGGCGCTGCCGCGCCCTACCTGCTTATAATGTCGCTGCCACCCTCGGTGGAGTTTATAAAAGAGCAAAGGCAAGGATTGGCGCCTTCGGCGCCGATAGTCCCAAAATGGCCGACCTCCTGTTGGTCACCTAGCAACCATGTAATGTACTTTTTTGTTGGGACAGTCATGACGCACGAGTGTACCAATTTTGGTTTGGCTACGACAAAGTTGACATTGGGTCGTTGCCATGGCAACACGGTGGGAAAAGGGGCGGGGCATCAATATATTTTTTGTTTGGGATCACGTGACAGATGTCTGTACCAAATTTCATGAATCTACGACAAAGTTTAATTTTTGTCCTCATTCATTTTTATTTTGTGCTCTGCAGGGGGCGCTATTGCGGCAATATTCAAATTTCCTATATCAAAACATCCGGGGTCAACGACTCGACCAACGATTAAATTTTTGTTCAAATCGGCCAAAGTATGTGCGAGTTATGACTGTTTGAACGCGGCGGCGAGCGGCGAAAACGGACGCCAAATTCATGGCGTTGCCACGGCAACACCGTTAAACCTATTAAAAAGTTTTTAATAACTTTTAATCTCCCACATGTGGAGATGATCTGGAGCGAACGGGGAGTCGCTGCGTTCAACGGCCTAGGACGAGTTCGTTCAAATGCGAGGGCATGAAATGGCGCCTTCGGCGCCAAGTCCCTCTTCGGGCCAATATGGCCGCCATACTGTTGGTTGCCTAGCAACCGCGTAATGTGTTTTTTTGTTGGGCTTCACGTGACCAATCACTGTGCCGAATTTTTTTCGTCTACGACGAAGTACGTTTTTCGGGTCTCGCCATACGTGCAATGTAATCTAGTTTTCCAGGTGGCGCTGACGCGCCATTTTTTTGAAATGTAAAATTTCGAAATTGCACGATTCGAGCGGTTAACATTTTAGAATGATGTGCCAAAATTCAGGACTTTTCATCACAAGATAAAGGAGTTAAGGTGGGGAGAGGAAAAATAATAATAATAATAAGAAAAACTCATACAAAAACAATATGGGGCCGCCTCCGGCGGCAAACCTTATATATTCGGAAAGGTCTCATGTCCAGTAATCCACCCGTGGGGTTCAAAGTACAATACGAGCGCGTTGCGCTCGTCTTTTACCTCTTCTTTGTCAATGTTTCTCTATGGGATTTTTTTTCCGTATTTTTGTGAGTACAAGAACAAATTTGCCGCTTTCGCGGCAAATACTTATATCACCGGAAAGGGCTCGATGCCCCGAGTCACTGTATCAGTGTTTTGGTGAGTGGCCATGGTCGATGACGAGCTTCGCTCGTCATCGACCACTTTCTTGTCCATGTTGCGCCTTCACTGTGGTTTTCACCTTTTTTTTTTTAAAAGCAGCAACAAATGTGCCGCTTTCGCGGCACACGCCTATATCATCGGACAGGTGTTGGTGCCGGGAGTCCCCTGATTACTGTCTCTTACATGGGTCTTGAGCGCTCCGCGCTCTTTTCCCGTGGGACGTGCGCTACGCGCACGTCTTTTTTTAGTGCGCTCCGCGCACTGCTTGTACAATTACAAGAGGCCCGAGACCTGCCAGGTCCGCTCGGGCCTAATTAAAGCCGCAAGCGGCATTGGGAGGCCCTCGCGGGCCGCGGTGGCCGATTGACGCCGGTTCCCGCACGCCGCCGCAATAACCGGGAGGCGCTGCCGCGCCCTACCTGCTTATAATGTCGCTGCCACCCTCGGTGGAGTTTATAAAAGAGCAAAGGCAAGGATTGGCGCCTTCGGCGCCGATAGTCCCAAAATGGCCGACCTCCTGTTGGTCACCTAGCAACCATGTAATGTACAATAGCCGGGAGGCGCTGCCGCGCCCTACCTATTTATAATGTCGCCGCCACCCTCGGTGGAGTTTATAAAAGAGCTGGCAAAAGAAATGGCGCCTTCGGCGCCTTTTTTCCCAAAATGGCCGACCTCCTGTTGGTTGCCTAGCAACCGTGTAATGTACTTTTTTGTTGGGACAGTCATGACGCACGAGTGTACCAATTTTGGTTTGGCTACGACAAAGTTGACATTGGGTCGTTGCCATGGCAACACGGTGGGAAAAGGGGCGGGGCATCAATATATTTTTTGTTCGGGATCACGTGACGGATGTCTGTACCAAATTTCAAGCATCTACGACAAAGTTTAATTTTTGGCTCCATTCATTTTTATTTTCTGCTCTGCAGGGGGCGCTATTGCGGCAATTTTCAAATTTCCTATATCAAAACATCCGGGGTCGACGACTCGACCAACGATTCAAGTTTTGTTCAAATCGGCCAAAGTATGTGTGAGTTACGGCTGTTTGAACACGGCGGCGAGCGGCGAAAACGGACGCCAAATTCATGGCGTTGCCACGGCAAAACCAAAAATCCTATTAAAAAGTTTTTAATAACTTTTGATGTCCCACATGTGGAGATGATCTGGAGCGAACGGGGAGTCGCTGCGTTTAACGGCCTAGGACGAGTTCGTTCAAATGCGTGGGCATGAAATGGCGCCTTCGGCGCCAAGTCCCTCTTCGGGCCAATATGGCCGCCATACTGTTGGTTGCCTAGCAACCGCGTAATGTGTTTTTTTGTTTGGCTTCACGTGACCAATAACTGTGCCGAATTTTTTTCGTCTACGACGAAGTACGTTTTTCGGGTTTTGCGGTATTTTGGGGCGTCCTGCCATAGGGCGCAATGTTAACGTCGTTTTTCCAGGGGGCGCTGACGCGCCATTTTTTTGAATTTTTACAATTTGGAGATGTGAAGTTTTTTTTTTTCACCTAATTGAATTTTGGGCAAAAATTCAGGAGTTTTCGTCGGTGGGAAAGTGCCGAAACTGGCGTTTTGGGGGAGAGGAAAAAAAATAATAATTAAAGCCGCAAGCGGCATTGGGAGGCCCTCGCGGGCCGCGGTGGCCGATTGACGCCGGTTCCCGCACGCCGCCGCAATAACCGGGAGGCGCTGCCGCGCCCTACCTGCTTATAATGTCGCTGCCACCCTCGGTGGAGTTTATAAAAGAGCTGGCAAAAGAAATGGCGCCTTCGGCGCTGATTTTTCCCAAAATGGCCGACCTCCTGTTGGTCACCTAGCAACCATGTAATGTACTTTTTTGTTCGGACAGTCATGACGCACGCGTGTACCAATTTTGGTTTGGCTGCGGCAAAGTTGACATTGGGTCGTTGCCATGGCAACACGGTGGGAAAAGGGGCGGGGCATCAATATATTTTTTATTCGGGATCACGTGACGGATGTCTGTACCAAATTTCATGCATCTACGACAAAGTTTAATTTTTGGCTCCATTCATTTTTATTTTGTGCTCTGCAGGGGGCGCTATTGCGGCAATTTTCAAAATTCCTATATCAAAACATCCGGGGTCGACGACTCGACCAACGATTCAAGTTTTGTTCAAATCGGCCAAAGTATGTGTGAGTTATGACTGTTTGAACACGGCGGCGAGCGGCGAAAACGGACGCCAAATTCATGGCGTTGCCACGGCAAAACCAAAAATGCTATTAAAAAGTTTTTAATAACTTTTAATCTCCCACATGTGGAGATGATCTGGAGCGAACGGGGAGTCGCTGCGTTAAAAGCCCTAGGACGAGTTCGTTCAAATGCGTGGGCATGAAATGGCGCCTTCGGCGCCAAGTCCCTCTTCGGGCCAATATGGCCGCCATACTGTTGGTTGCCTAGCAACCGCGTAATGTGTTTTTTTGTTTGGCTTCACGTGACCAATCACTGTGCCGAATTTTTTTCGTCTACGACAAAGTACGTTTTTCAGGTTTTGCGGTATTTTGGGGGTGTTTTACATAGGGCGCAATGTTAACGTGGTTTTTCCAGGGGGCGCTGACGCGCCATTTTTTTGAATTTTTCAATTTTCTAAATGTGAAAGTTCTTAGAATCACGTGCTTGAATTTTGAGCAAAAATTCAGGACTTTTCGTCAGTGGGAAAGTGGATTTAGGGGGGGAGAAGAAAAATAATAATAATAATAAGAAAAACCCATACAATAACAATATGGGGCCGCCTCCGGCGGCAAACCTTATATATTCGGAAAGGTCTCACGTCCAGTAATCCAACCGTAAGGTTTATTATCCAATACGAGCGCGTTGCGCTCGTCTTTTACCTCCTCTTTCTCAATGTTTCTCTATCCGTTTTTTTTTTTGTATTTTTGTGAGTACAAGAACAAATTTGCCGCTTTCGCGGCAAATACTTATATCACCGGATAGGGCTCGATGCCCTGATTCACTGTATCAGTGTTTTGGGCTTTGGTGAGTGGCCATGGTCGATGACGAGCTTCGCTCGTCATCGACCACTTTCTTGTCCATGTTGCGCCTTGACTGTGGTTTTCACCTCTTTTTTTTTAAAAGCAGCAACAAATGTGCCGCTTTCGCGGCACACGCCTATATCATCGGACAGGTGTTGGTGCCGGGAGCCCCCTGATTACTGTCTCATACATGGGTTTTGAGCGCTCCGCGCTCTTTTCCCGTGGGACGTGCGCTACGCGCACGTCTTTCTTTAGTGCGCTCCGCGCACTGCTTGTACAATTACAAGAGGCCCGAGACCTGCCAGGTCCGCTCGGGCCTAATAATAAGAAAAACCCATACAATAACAATATGGGGCCGCCTCCGGCGGCAAACCTTATATATTCGGAAAGGTCTCACGTCCAGTAATCCAACCGTAAGGTTTATTATCCAATACGAGCGCGTTGCGCTCGTCTTTTACCTCCTCTTTCTCAATGTTTCTCTATCCGTTTTTTTTTTTGTATTTTTGTGAGTACAAGAACAAATTTGCCGCTTTCGCGGCAAATACTTATATCACCGGATAGGGCTCGATGCCCTGATTCACTGTATCAGTGTTTTGGGCTTTGGTGAGTGGCCATGGTCGATGACGAGCTTCGCTCGTCATCGACCACTTTCTTGTCCATGTTGCGCCTTCACTGTGGTTTTCACCTCTTTTTTTTTTACGAGCAGCAACAAATGTGCCGCTTTCGCGGCACACGCCTATATCATAGGACAGGTGTTGGTGCCGGGAGCCCCCTGATTACTGTCTCATACATGGGTTTTGAGCGCTCCGCGCTCTTTTCCCGTGGGACGTGCGCTACGCGCACGTCTTTCTTTAGTGCGCTCCGCGCACTGCTTGTACAATTACAAGAGGCCCGAGACCTGCCAGGTCCGCTCGGGCCTAATTAAAGCCGCAAGCGGCATTGGGAGGCCCTCGCGGGCCGCGGTGGCCGATTGACGCCGGTTCCCGCACGCCGCCGCAATAACCGGGAGGCCCTGCCGCGCCCTACCTGCGTATAATGTCGCTGCCACCCTCGGTGGAGTTTATAAAAGAGCTGGCAAAAGAAATGGCGCCTTCGGCGCTTATTTTTCCCAAAATGGCCGACCTCCTGTTGGTCACCTAGCAACCATGTAATGTACTTTTTTGTTCGGACAGTCGTGACGCACGCGTGTACCAATTTTGGTTTGGCTGCGGCAAAGTTGACATTGGGTCGTTGCCATGGCAACACTGTGGGAAAAGGGGCGGGGCATCAATATATTTTTTGTTCGGGATCACGTGATGGATGTCTGTACCAAATTTCATGCATCTACGACAAAGTTTAATTTTTGTCTCTATTCATTTTTATTTTGTGCTCTGCAGGGGGCGCTATTGCGGCAATTTTCAAAATTCCTATATCAGAACATCCGGGGTCAACGACTCGACCAACGATTCAAGTTTCGCTCAAATCGGCCAAAGTATGTGCGAGTTATGACTGTTTGAACACGGCGGCGAGCGGCGAAAACGGACGCCAAATTCATGGCGTTGCCACGGCAAAACCAAAAATCCTATTAAAAAGTTTTTAATAACTTTTGATGTCCCACATGTGGAGATGATCTGGAGCGAACGGGGAGTCGCTGCGTTCAACGGCCTAGGACGAGTTCGTTCAAATGTGTGGGCATAAAATGGCGCCTTCGGCGCCAAGTCCCTCTTCGGGCCAATATGGCCGCCATACTGTTGGTTGCCTAGCAACCATGTAATGTACAATAACCGGGGGGCGCTGCCGCGCCCTACCTGCTTATAATGTCGCTGCCACCCTCGGTGGAGTTTATAAAAGAGAAGGCAAAAGACATGGCGCCTTCGGCGCTGATTTTCCCAAAATGGCCGACCTCCTGTTGGTCGCCTAGCAACCATGTAATGTACTTTTTAGTTCGGACAGTCGTGACGCATATGTGTACCGATTTTGGTTAGGCTGCGGCAAAGTTGACATTGGGTCGTTGCCATGGCAACACGGTGGGAAAAGGGGCGGGGCATCAATATATTTTTTGTTCGGGATCACGTGACAGATGTCTGTACCAAATTTCATGCATCTACGACAAAGTTGAATTTTTGGCTCCATTCATTTTTATTTTGTGCTCTGCAGGGGGCGCTATTGCGGCAATTTTCAAAATTCCTATATCAGAACATCCGGGGTCAACGACTCGACCAACGATTCAAGTTTCGCTCAAATCGGCCAAAGTATGTGCGAGTTATGACTGTTTGAACACGGCGGCGAGCAGCGAAAACGGACGCCAAATTCATGGCGTTGCCACGGCAACACCGTTAATCCTATTAAAAAGTTTTTAATAACTTTTGATGTCCCACATGTGGAGATGATCTGGAGCGAACGGGGAGTCGCTGCGTTAAAAGCCCTAGGACGAGTTCGTTCAAATGCGTGGGCATGAAATGGCGCCTTCGGCGCCAAGTCCCTCTTCGGGCCAATATGGCCGCCATACTGTTGGTTGCCTAGCAACCGCGTAATGTGTTTTTTTGTTTGGCTTCACGTGACCAATCACTGTGCCGAATTTTTTTCGTCTACGACGAAGTACGTTTTTCGCTAATATCCTTATTTTGGGGCCTCCTGCCATAGGGCGCAATGTTAACGTCGTTTTTCCAGGGGGCGCTGATGCGCCATTTTTTTGAATTTTTACAATTTGGAGATGTGAAGTTTTTTTTTTTCACCTAATTGAATTTTGGGCAAAAATTCAGGAGTTTTCGTCGGTGGGAAAGTGCCGAAACTGGCGTTTTGGGGGAGAGGAAAAAAAATAATAATAATAATAATTAAAGCCGCAAGCGGCATTGGGAGGCCCTCGCGGGCCGCGGTGGCCGGTTGACGCCGGTTCCCGCACGCCGCCGCAATAACCGGGAGGCGCTGCCGCGCCCTACCTGCTTATAATGTCGCTGCCACCCTCGGTGGAGTTTATAAAAGAGCATAGGCAAGAAATTGCGCCTTCGGCGCCAATTGTCCCAAAATGGCCGACCTCCTGTTGGTCACCTAGCAACCATGTAATGTACAATAACCGGGGGGCGCTGCCGCGCCCTACCTGCGTATAATTTCGCTGCCACCCTCGGTGGAGTTTATAAAAGAGCTGGCAAAAGAAATGGCGCCTTCGGCGCTTATTTTCCCAAAATGGCCGACCTCCTGTTGGTCGCCTAGCAACCATGTAATGTACTTTTTTGTTCGGACCGTCATGACGCACGCGTGTACCGATTTTGGTTAGGCTGCGGCAAAGTTGATATTGGGTCATTGCCATGGCAACACGGTGGGGAAAGGGGCGGGGCATCAATATATTTTTTGTTCGGGATCACGTGACGGATGTCTGTACCAAATTTCATGCATCTACGACAAAGTTTAATTTTTGGCTCCATTCATTTTAATTTTGTGCTCTGCAGGGGGCGCTATTGCGGCAATTTTCAAAATTCCTATATCAGAACATCCGGGGTCAACGACTCGACCAACGATTCAATTTTTGTTCAAATCGGCCAAAGTATGTGCGAGTTACGGCTGTTTGAACGCGGCGGCGAGCGGCGAAAACGGACGCCAAATTCATGGCGTTGCCACGGCAAAACCAAAAATCCTATTAGAAAGTTTTTAATAACTTTTAATCTCCCACATGTGGAGATGATCTGGAGCGAACGGGGAGTCGCTGCGTTCAACGGCCTAGGACGAGTTCGTTCAAATGCGTGGGCATGAAATGGCGCCTTCGGCGCCAAGTCCCTCTTCGGGCCAATATGGCCGCCATACTGTTGGTTGCCTAGCAACCGCGTAATGTGTTTTTTTGTTTGGCTTCACGTGACCAATCACTGTGCCGAATTTTTTTCGTCTACGACAAAGTACGTTTTTCAGGTTTTGCGGTTTTTTGGGGGGTCCTGCCATAGGGCGTAATGTTAACGTCGTTTTTCCAGGGGGCGCTGACGCGCCATTTTTTTTAATTTTTACATTTTGGAGATGTGAAGGTTTTTTTCTTCACCTAATTGAATTTTGGGCAAAAATTCAGGACTTTTCGTCGGTGGGAAAGTGCCGAAACTGGCATTTTGGGGGAGAGGAAAAATAATAATAAGAATAAGAAAAACTCATACAATAACAATATAGCGCCGCCTTCGGCGGCGCATTCTTATATATTCGGAAAGGTCTCACGTCCAGTAATCCAACCGTAAGGTTCAAAGTCCAATACGAGCGCGTTGCGCTCGTCTTTTACCTCCTCTTTCTCAATGTTTCTCTATCCGTTTTTTTTTTCGTATTTTTGTGAGTACAAGAACAAATTTGCCGCTTCCGCGGCAAATACTTATATCACCAGATAGGGCTCGATGCCCCGAGTCACTGTATCAGTGTTTTGGGCTTTGGTGAGTGGCCATGGTCGATGACGAGCTTCGCTCGTCATCGACCACTTTCTTGTCCATGTTGCGCCTTCACTGTGGTTTTCACCTTTTTTTTTTACGAGCAGCAACAAATGTGCCGCTTTCGCGGCACACGCCTATATCATCGGACAGGTGTTGGTGCCGGGAGCCCCCTGATTACTGTCTCTTACATGGGGAGCGCTCCGCGCTCTGTTTCTTGAGCGCCGACCTCCCCAATTTTCCCGTGGGACGTGCGCTACGCGCACGTCTTTCTTTAGTGCGCTCCGCGCACTGCTTGTACAATTACAAAAGGCCCGAGACCTGCCAGGTCCGCTCGGGCCTAATTAAAGCCGCAAGCGGCATTGGGAGGCCCTCGCGGGCCGCGGTGGCCGGTTGACGCCGGTTCCCGCACGCCGCCGCAATAACCGGGAGGCGCTGCCGCGCCCTACCTGCTTATAATGTCGCTGCCACCCTCGGTGGAGTTTATAAAAGAGCATAGGCAAGAAATTGCGCCTTCGGCGCCAATTGTCCCAAAATGGCCGACCTCCTGTTGGTCACCTAGCAACCATGTAATGTACAATAACCGGGGGGCGCTGCCGCGCCCTACCTGCGTATAATTTCGCTGCCACCCTCGGTGGAGTTTATAAAAGAGCTGGCAAAAGAAATGGCGCCTTCGGCGCTTATTTTCCCAAAATGGCCGACCTCCTGTTGGTCGCCTAGCAACCATGTAATGTACTTTTTTGTTCGGACCGTCATGACGCACGCGTGTACCGATTTTGGTTAGGCTGCGGCAAAGTTGATATTGGGTCATTGCCATGGCAACACGGTGGGGAAAGGGGCGGGGCATCAATATATTTTTTGTTCGGGATCACGTGACGGATGTCTGTACCAAATTTCATGCATCTACGACAAAGTTTAATTTTTGGCTCCATTCATTTTAATTTTGTGCTCTGCAGGGGGCGCTATTGCGGCAATTTTCAAAATTCCTATATCAGAACATCCGGGGTCAACGACTCGACCAACGATTCAATTTTTGTTCAAATCGGCCAAAGTATGTGCGAGTTACGGCTGTTTGAACGCGGCGGCGAGCGGCGAAAACGGACGCCAAATTCATGGCGTTGCCACGGCAAAACCAAAAATCCTATTAGAAAGTTTTTAATAACTTTTAATCTCCCACATGTGGAGATGATCTGGAGCGAACGGGGAGTCGCTGCGTTCAACGGCCTAGGACGAGTTCGTTCAAATGCGTGGGCATGAAATGGCGCCTTCGGCGCCAAGTCCCTCTTCGGGCCAATATGGCCGCCATACTGTTGGTTGCCTAGCAACCGCGTAATGTGTTTTTTTGTTTGGCTTCACGTGACCAATCACTGTGCCGAATTTTTTTCGTCTACGACAAAGTACGTTTTTCAGGTTTTGCGGTTTTTTGGGGGGTCCTGCCATAGGGCGTAATGTTAACGTCGTTTTTCCAGGGGGCGCTGACGCGCCATTTTTTTTAATTTTTACATTTTGGAGATGTGAAGGTTTTTTTCTTCACCTAATTGAATTTTGGGCAAAAATTCAGGACTTTTCGTCGGTGGGAAAGTGCCGAAACTGGCATTTTGGGGGAGAGGAAAAATAATAATAAGAATAAGAAAAACTCATACAATAACAATATAGCGCCGCCTTCGGCGGCGCATTCTTATATATTCGGAAAGGTCTCACGTCCAGTAATCCAACCGTAAGGTTCAAAGTCCAATACGAGCGCGTTGCGCTCGTCTTTTACCTCCTCTTTCTCAATGTTTCTCTATCCGTTTTTTTTTTCGTATTTTTGTGAGTACAAGAACAAATTTGCCGCTTCCGCGGCAAATACTTATATCACCAGATAGGGCTCGATGCCCCGAGTCACTGTATCAGTGTTTTGGGCTTTGGTGAGTGGCCATGGTCGATGACGAGCTTCGCTCGTCATCGACCACTTTCTTGTCCATGTTGCGCCTTCACTGTGGTTTTCACCTTTTTTTTTTACGAGCAGCAACAAATGTGCCGCTTTCGCGGCACACGCCTATATCATCGGACAGGTGTTGGTGCCGGGAGCCCCCTGATTACTGTCTCTTACATGGGGAGCGCTCCGCGCTCTGTTTCTTGAGCGCCGACCTCCCCAATTTTCCCGTGGGACGTGCGCTACGCGCACGTCTTTCTTTAGTGCGCTCCGCGCACTGCTTGTACAATTACAAAAGGCCCGAGACCTGCCAGGTCCGCTCGGGCCTAATTAAAGCCGCAAGCGGCATTGGGAGGCCCTCGCGGGCCGCGGTGGCCGATTGACGCCGGTTCCCGCACGCCGCCGCAATAACCGGGAGGCGCTGCCGCGCCCTACCTGCTTATAATGTCGCTGCCACCCTTGGTGGAGTTTATAAAAGAGCACAGGCAAGAAATGGCGCCTTCGGCGCCGATTGTCCCAAAATGGCCGACCTCCTGTTGGTAACCTAGCAACCATGTAATTTACAATAACCGGGGGGCGCTGCCGCGCCCTACCAGCTCATAATGTCGCTGCCACCCTCGGTGAAGTTTATAAAAGAGCTGGCAAAAGAAATGGTGCCTTCGGCGCTGATTTTCCCAAAATGGCCGACCTCCTGTTGGTCACCTAGCAACCATGTAATGTACTTTTTTGTTCGGACAGTCATGACGCACGCCTGTACCGATTTTGGTGTGTCTGCGGCAAAGTTGACATTGGGTCGTTGCCATGGCAACACGGTGGGAAAAGGGGCGGGGCATCAATATATTTTTTGTTCGGGATCACGTGACGGATGTCTGTACCAAATTTCATGCATCTACGACAAAGTTTAATTTTTGGCTCCATTCATTTTTATTTTGTGCTCTGCAGGGGGCGCTATTGCGGCAATTTTCAAAATTCCTATATCAAAACATCCGGGGTCGACGACTCGACCAACGGTTAAAATTTTGTTCAAATCGGCCAAAGTATGTGTGAGTTATGACTGTTTGAACACGGCGGCGAGCGGCGAAAACGGACGCCAAATTCATGGCGTTGCCACGGCAAAACCAAAAATCCTATTAAAAAGTTTTTAACAACTTTTAATCTCCCACATGTGGAGATGATCTGGAGCGAACGGGGAGTCGCTGCGTTCAACGGCCTAGGACGAGTTCGTTCAAATGCGTGGGCATGAAATGGCGCCTTCGGCGCCAAGTCCCTCTTCGGGCCAATATGGCCGCCATACTGTTGGTTGCCTAGCAACCGCGTAATGTGTTTTTTTGTTCGGCTTCACGTGACCAATCACTGTGCCGAATTTTTTTCGTCTACGACGAAGTAAGTTTTTCGGGTTTTGCGGCATTTTGGGGGTGTTTAACATGGGGCGCAATGTTAACGTGGTTTTTCCAGGGGGCGCTGACGCGCCATTTTTTTGAATTTTTACATTTTCTAAATGTGAAAGATCTTAGATTTACGTGCTTGAATTTTGTGCAAAAATTCAGGACTTTTCGTCGGTGGGAAAGTGGATTTAGGGGGGGAGAAGAAAAATAATAATAATAATAATTAAAGCCGCAAGCGGCATTGGGAGGCCCTCGCGGGCCGCGGTGGCCGATTGACGCCGGTTCCCGCACGCCGCCGCAATAACCGGGAGGCGCTGCCGCGCCCTACCTGCTTATAATGTCGCTGCCACCCTCGGTGGAGTTTATAAAAGAGCTGGCAAAAGAAATGGCGCCTTCGGCGCTGATTTTTCCCAAAATGGCCGACCTCCTGTTGGTCACCTAGCAACCATGTAATGTACTTTTTTGTTCGGACAGTCATGACGCACGCGTGTACCAATTTTGGTTTGGCTGCGGCAAAGTTGACATTGGGTCGTTGCCATGGCAACACGGTGGGAAAAGGGGCGGGGCATCAATATATTTTTTATTCGGGATCACGTGACGGATGTCTGTACCAAATTTCATGCATCTACGACAAAGTTTAATTTTTGGCTCCATTCATTTTTATTTTGTGCTCTGCAGGGGGCGCTATTGCGGCAATTTTCAAAATTCCTATATCAAAACATCCGGGGTCGACGACTCGACCAACGATTCAAGTTTTGTTCAAATCGGCCAAAGTATGTGTGAGTTACGGCTGTTTGAACACGGCGGCGAGCGGCGAAAACGGACGCCAAATTCATGGCGTTGCCACGGCAAAACCAAAAATGCTATTAAAAAGTTTTTAATAACTTTTAATCTCCCACATGTGGAGATGATCTGGAGCGAACGGGGAGTCGCTGCGTTAAAAGCCCTAGGACGAGTTCGTTCAAATGCGTGGGCATGAAATGGCGCCTTCGGCGCCAAGTCCCTCTTCGGGCCAATATGGCCGCCATACTGTTGGTTGCCTAGCAACCGCGTAATGTGTTTTTTTGTTTGGCTTCACGTGACCAATCACTGTGCCGAATTTTTTTCGTCTACGACAAAGTACGTTTTTCAGGTTTTGCGGTATTTTGGGGGTGTTTTACATAGGGCGCAATGTTAACGTGGTTTTTCCAGGGGGCGCTGACGCGCCATTTTTTTGAATTTTTCAATTTTCTAAATGTGAAAGTTCTTAGAATCACGTGCTTGAATTTTGAGCAAAAATTCAGGACTTTTCGTCAGTGGGAAAGTGGATTTAGGGGGGGAGAAGAAAAATAATTAAAGCCGCAAGCGGCATCGAGAGGCCCTCGCGGGACGCGGTGGCCGGTTGACGCCGGTTGCCGCACGCCGCCGCAATAACCGGGAGGCGCTGCCGCGCCCTACGTGGTTATAATGTCGCTGCCACCCTAGGTCGAGATTATAAAAGAGGCAAAGGCGAGAAATGGCGCCTTCGGCGCTGATTACTCGATTTTTCCCAAAATGGCCGACCACCTGTTGGTCGCCTAGCAACCATGTAATGGAGGCTCCCTTAGTGCCTCCATTGCCGCGCCATAACCCACCGAGTGCGCCAACGTGGCCACACTACATTTTATTGCCCTGATGAGCCATTAATCTTTGTGAGTAAACGTCAAAATGAGATTTTTAGCGTCTCCATGTGAATGATGGCTCCAACCTGCAGAGGGCGCTAGCGCGCCCCAAATCTTTTTTATTTCACAAGCAGCATCGGACGGCCTTGACGGGCCGTACTTCAATTACTACTGTCCACAAGCTCCTGACAGAGGGCGCTAGCGCGCTGTAATTGTGTATAATGTGATATTTGTGTGTCAGTCCTATTGGATTAACATGGGGAGCCTTGATCGTCTCCATGGCAACACCGTACAAAATACGGTATGGGTCTTATTGGCTTTTTGGATCGGGATGCCATCAGCTATTATTGTGCCGAATTTTATCAATTTCCGAGAAACTAATTTTTTTCCCATAATGCATTTTTTGTTCTCGGCCTAGAGGGGGCGCTATCGCGCCAAATCTCACTTTTTCACATTTGTTGTGTCCGGGGGTGAAAGGTCAATAAAATGTATATTTCCGATTTTTAATCGAAGTTCATTTGTGCAAATGGGAGCATTTTGTTGTTTTCGGTAAGTCACAAAATTCTTCGTAAAGATTGCGGCTTCGCCGCAAACAAACCGTAAAACGTAGCCAAAAAATTTGGATAACTTTTGATGCCCCACATCTCGGGATGAGCTGGAGCGATTTTGGGCTCATTTGGTGAAACGCCCTAGGAGGAGTTCGTTAAAATGCGACGTCAGCGAAAACGCTGACTCACCATTTTCCAGACTTCCTGTCAAAATGGCGGACTTCCGGTTTGTCAGGGGGCGTGGCCACAATAATGTTTTTTGGTTGTCGTCACATGACGAATGTCTGTACCGAATCCCGTCGCTCTATGACAAAGTTTATGTTGGCCCCCTCCCCATAGGCGCAATGTATTTTCACTTTTGTAGGTGGCGCTGTCGCGCCATTTTTTATTTCCCCAAAACGAAACACACATTTTAATTAATTTTTCACCGGACCTGAATTTTGGGCAAAGTTTGGTGAGTTTTTGACTATGTTCAGGGGGTCAAATTCCTGCTCAAAGAGCAGAAGAAAGAAAGAAGAATAAAGAAGAATAATAATATTTCTTGCAAAAACAATATAGTCGCTTTCGCGACTACAACATATTATGCATTTTTTTAAAGCTTTCGACTTCCCCCACACACCCGTGGGGCTCGGAGGTGGATGACGAGCGCTTCGCGCTCGTCATCCACCTCCGTATGACAGTTGGCCATATTCCCCCATTCATTTTGCTGCAATTATAAGTATAAGGGCCCACACCAGAGGTGTGGGCAGTCACTGTTTTACACGGTGAGTTTACGTTTGACATGGGGACAGCGCTTCGCGCTGTTTTCGTGCGCTCCGCGCACCTAGGTACAGTGCGCTGCGCGCACTGCGTTGCGATTACAATAGGCCCTTGCTACGGCAGGCCGCTCGGGCCTAATAATAATAATAAGAAAAACCCATACAATAACAATATGGGGCCGCCTCCGGCGGCAAACCTTATATATTCGGAAAGGTCTCACGTCCAGTAATCCAACCGTAAGGTTTATTATCCAATACGAGCGCGTTGCGCTCGTCTTTTACCTCCTCTTTCTCAATGTTTCTCTATCCGTTTTTTTTTTTGTATTTTTGTGAGTACAAGAACAAATTTGCCGCTTTCGCGGCAAATACTTATATCACCGGATAGGGCTCGATGCCCTGATTCACTGTATCAGTGTTTTAGTGAGTGGCCATGGTCGATGACGAGCTTCGCTCGTCATCGACCACTTTCTTGTCCATGTTGCGCCTTGACTGTGGTTTTCACCTCTTTTTTTTTAAAAGCAGCAACAAATGTGCCGCTTTCGCGGCACACGCCTATATCATCGGACAGGTGTTGGTGCCGGGAGCCCCCTGATTACTGTCTCATACATGGGTTTTGAGCGCTCCGCGCTCTTTTCCCGTGGGACGTGCGCTACGCGCACGTCTTTCTTTAGTGCGCTCCGCGCACTGCTTGTACAATTACAAGAGGCCCGAGACCTGCCAGGTCCGCTCGGGCCTAATAAGAAAAACCAGTACAATAACAATATAGCGCCGCCTCCGGCGGCCAACCTTATATATTCGGAAAGGTCTCACGTCCAGTAATCCACCCGTAAGGTTTATTATCAAATACGAGCGCGTTGCGCTCGTATTTTACCTCTTCTTTGTCAATGTTTCTCTATGGGATTTTTTTTGCGTATTTTTGTGAGTACAAGAACAAATTTGCCGCTTTCGCGGCAAATACTTATATCACCAGATAGGGCTCGATGCCCCGAGTCACTGTATCAGTGTTTTGGGCTTTGGTGAGTGGCCTTGGTCGATGACGAGCTTCGCTCGTCATCGACCACTTTCTTGTCCATGTTGCGCCTTCACTGTGGTTTTCACCTTTTTTTTTTTAAAAGCAGCAACAAATGTGCCGCTTTCGCGGCACACGCCTATATCATCGGACAGGTGTTGGTGCCGGGAGTCCCCTGATTACTGTCTCATACATGGGTTTTGAGCGCTCCGCGCTCTTTTCCCGTGGGACGTGCGCTACGCGCACGTCTTTCTTCAGTGCGCTCCGCGCACTGCTTGTACAATTACAAGAGGCCCGAGACCTGCCAGGTCCGCTCGGGCCTAATAAGAAAAACTCATACAATAACAATATGGGGCCGCCTACGGCGGCCAACCTTATATATTCGGAAAGGTCTCACGTCCAGTAATCCACCTATGGGGTTTATAGTCCAATACGAGCGCGTTGCGCTCGTCTTTTACCTCTTCTTTGTCAATGTTTCTCTATGGGATTTTTTTTTCGTATTTTTGTGAGTACAAGAACAAATTTGCCGCTTTCGCGGCAAATACTTATATCACCGGATAGGCCTCGATGCCCTGAGTCACTGTATCAGTGTTTTAGTGAGTGGCCATGGTCGATGACGAGCTTCGCTCGTCATCGACCACTTTCTTGTCCATGTTGCGCCTTCACTGTGGTTTTCACCTCTTTTTTTTTTTAAAGCAGCAACAAATGTGCCGCTTTCGCGGCACACGCCTATATCATCGGACAGGTGTCGGTGCCGGGAGCCCCCTGATTACTGTCTCTTACATGGGTTTTGAGCGCTCCGCGCTCTTTTCCCGTGGGACGTGCGCTACGCGCACGTCTTTTTTTAGTGCGCTCCGCGCACTGCTTGTACAATTACAAGAGGCCCGAGACCTGCCAGGTCCGCTCGGGCCTAATTAAAGCCGCAAGCGGCATTGGGAGGCCCTCGCGGGCCGCGGTGGCCGATTGACGCCGGTTCCCGCACGCCGCCGCAATAACCGGGAGGCGCTGGCGCGCCCTACCTGCTTATAATGTCGCTGCCACCCTCGGTGGAGTTTATAAAAGAGCATAGGCAAGAAATGGCGCCTTCGGCGCTGATTGTCCCATAATGGCCGACCTCCTGTTGGTCACCTAGCAACCATGTAATGTACAATAGCCGGGGGGCGCTGCCGCGCCCTACCTGCTTATAATGTCGCCGCCACCCTCGGTGGAGTTTATAAAAGAGCTGGCAAAAGAAATGGCGCCTTCGGCGCCCTTTTTTCCCAAAATGGCCGACCTCCTGTTGGTCGCCTAGCAACCGTGTAATGTACTTTTTTGTTGGGACAGTCATGACGCACGAGTGTACCAATTTTGGTTTGGCTACGACAAAGTTGACATTGGGTCGTTGCCATGGCAACACGGTGGGAAAAGGGGCGGGGCATCAATGTATTTTTTGTTCGGGATCACGTGACGGATGTCTGTACCAAATTTCATGCATCTACGACAAAGTTTAATTTTTGGCTCCATTCATTTTTATTTTGTGCTCTGCAGGGGGCGCTATTGCGGCAATTTTCAAAATTCCTATATCAGAACATCCGGGGCCGACGACTCGACCAACGATTCAATTTTTGTTCAAATCGGCCAAAGTATGTGCGAGTTATGACTGTTTGAAAACGGCGGCGAGCGGCAAAAACGGACGCCAAATTCATGGCGTTGCCACGGCAAAACCAAAAGTCCTATTAAAAAGTTTTTAATAACTTTTGATCTCCCACGTGTGGAGATGATCTGGAGCGAACGGGGAGTCGCTGCGTTAAAAGCCCTAGGACGAGTTCGTTCAAATGCGTGGGCATGAAATGGCGCCTTCGGCGCCAATTCCCTCTTCGGGCCAATATGGCCGCCATACTGTTGGTTGCCTAGCAACCGCGTAATGTATGTTTTTGTTTGGCTTCACGTGACCAATCACTGTGCCGAATTTTTTTCGTCTACGACGAACTAAAATTTTCGGGTTTTTAGGGTCTTGTCATAGGGCGCAATGTAAACTTGATTTTCCAGGGGGCGCTGACGCGCCATTTTTGAGATTTTTAATATTTTCTAAATGTGAAGAATGTTTTTTTCACGTGCTTGAATTTTGTGCAAAAATTCAGGACTTTTCGTCAGTGGGAAAGTGGACTTTTTTCGGAGAAGAAAAATAATAATAATTAAAGCCGCAAGCGGCATTGGGAGGCCCTCGCGGGCCGCGGTGGCCGATTGACGCCGGTTCCCGCACGCCGCCGCAATAACCGGGAGGCGCTGCCGCGCCCTACCGGCTTATAATGTCGCTGCCACCCTCGGTGGAGTTGATAAAAGAGCATAGACAAGAAATGGCGCCTTCGGCGCCGATTGTCCCAAAATGGCCGACCTCCTGTCGGTCACCTAGCAACCATGTAATGTACAATAACCGGGAGGCGCTGCCGCGCCCTACCTGCTTATAATTTCACTGCCACCCTCGATGGAGTTTATAAAAGAGCTGGCAAAAGAAATGGCGCCTTCGGCGCTGATTTTCCCAAAATGGCCGACCTCCTGTTGGTCGCCTAGCAACCACATAATGTACTTTTTTGTTCGGACAGTCATGACGCACGCGTGTACCAATTTTGGTTAGGCTGCGTCAAAGTTGACATTGGGTCGTTGCCATGGCAACACGGTGGGAAAAGGGGCGGGGCATCAATATATTTTTTGTTCGGGATCACGTGACGGATGTCTGTACCAAATTTCATGCATCTACGACAAAGTTTAATTTTTGGCTCCATTCATTTTTATTTTGTGCTCTGCAGGGGGCGCTATTGCGGCAATTTTCAAAATTCCTATATCAAAACATCCGGGGCCGACGACTCGACCAACGATTCAATTTTCGTTCAAATCGGCCAAAGTATGTGTGAGTTACGACTGTTTGAACACGGCGGCGAGCGGCGAAAACGGACGCCAAATTCATGGCGTTGCCACGGCAAAACCAAAAATCCAATTAAAAAGTTTTTAACAACTTTTAATCTCCCACATGTGAAGATGATCTGGAGCGAACGGGAAGTCGCTGCGTTCAACGGCCTAGGACGAGTTGGTTCAAATGCGTGGGCATGAAATGGCGCCTTCGGCGCCAATTCCCTCTTCGGGCCAATATGGCCGCCATACTGTTGGTTGCCTAGCAACCGCGTAATGTGTTTTTTTGTTTGGCTTCACGTGACCAATCACTGTGCCGAATTTTTTTCGTCTACGACGAACTAAAATTTTCGGGTTTTTCGGGTCTTGTCATAGGGCGCAATGTAAACTTGATTTTCCAGGGGGCGCTGACGCGCCATATTTGAGATTTTTTATATTTTCTAAATGTGAAGAATGTTTTTTTCACGTGCTTGAATTTTGTGCAAAAATTCAGGACTTTTCGTCAGTGGGAAAGTGGACTTTTTTCGGAGAAGAAAAATAATAATAATAATAATTAAAGCCGCAAGCGGCATTGGGAGGCCCTCGCGGGCCGTGGTGGCCGATTGACGCCGGTTCGCGCACGCCGCCGCAATAACCGGGAGGCGCTGCCGCGCCCTACCTGCGTATAATGTCGCTGCCACCCTCGATGGAGTTTATAAAAGAGCAAAGGCAAGAAATGGCGCCTTCGGCGCCGATTGTCCCAAAATGGCCGACCTCCTGTCGGTCACCTAGCAACCATGTAATGTACAATAACCGGGAGGCGCTGCCGCGCCCTACCTGCTTATAATGTCGCTGCCACCCTCGGTGGAGTTTATAAAAGAGCATAGGCAAGAAATGGCGCCTTCGGCGCCAATTGTCCCAAAATGGCCGACCTCCTGTTGGTCACCTAGCAACCATGTAATGAACAATAACCGGGGGGCGCTGCCGCGCCCTACCTGCTTATAATGTCGCTGCCGCCCTCGGTGGAGTTTATAAAAGAGCTGGCAAAAGAAATGGCGCCTTCGGCGCTGATTTTCCCAAAATGGCCGACCTCCTGTTGGTCGCCTAGCAACCATGTTATGTACTTTTTTGTTCGGACAGTCATGACGCACGCGTGTACCGATTTTGGTTTGGCTACGGCAAAGTTGACATTGGGTCGTTGCCATGGCAACACGGTGGAAAAAGGGGCGGGGCATCAATGTATTTTTTGTTCGGGATCACGTGACGGATGTCTGTACCAAATTTCATGAACCTACGACAAAGTTTAATTTTTGGCTCCATTCATTTTTATTTTGTGCTCTGCAGGGGGCGCTATTGCGGCAATTTTCAAATTTCCTATATCAAAACATCCGGGGCCGACGACTCGACCAACGATTCAAGTTTTGTTCAAATCGGCCAAAGTATGTGCGAGTTACGGCTGTTTGAACGCGGCGGCGAGCGGCGAAAACGGACGCCAAATTCATGGCGTTGCCACGGCAAAACCAAAAATCCTATTAAAAAGTTTTTAATAACTTTTAATCTCCCACATGTGGAGATGATCTGGAGCGAACGGGGAGTCGCTGCGTTCAACGGCCTAGGACGAGTTCGTTCAAATGCGTGGGCATGAAATGGCGCCTTCGGCGCCAAGTCCCTCTTCGGGCCAATATGGCCGCCATACTGTTGGTTGCCTAGCAACCGCGTAATGTGTTTTTTTGTTGGGCTTCACGTGACCAATCACTGTGCCGAATTTTTTTCGTCTACGACGAAGTAAAATTTTCATTTTTTTCGGTGTCTCTCCATAGGCGCAATGTAATCTTGATTTTCCAGGGGGCGCTGACGCGCCATTTTTGTGATTTTTTGAACGAAACTTTTTGACACTGTGTATCGCCGTGATTTCTAATTTTGGGCAAAAAATGGGGAGTTTTCGTCGAAGTTTGGGCGATTTATTCCAAAAAAACACGGATAGAAGAAAAATAATAAGAATTAAAGCCGCAAGCGGCATTGGGAGGCCCTCGCGGGCCGCGGTGGCCGATTGACGCCGGTTCCCGCACGCCGCCGCAATAACCGGGAGGCGCTGCCGCGCCCTACCTGCTTATAATGTCGCTGCCACCCTCGGTGGAGTTTATAAAAGAGCTGGCAAAGGAAATGGCGCCTTCGGCGCTTATTTTTCCCAAAATGGCCGACCTCCTGTTGGTCACCTAGCAACCATGTAATGTACTTTTTTGTTCGGACAGTCAAGACGCACGCGTGTACCAATTTTGGTTTGGCTGCGGCAAAGTTGACATTGGGTCGTTGCCATGGCAACACGGTGGGAAAAGGGGCGGGGCATCAATATATTTTTTGTTCGGGATCACGTGACGGATGTCTGTACCAAATTTCATGCATCTACGACAAAGTTTAATTTTTGGCTCCATTCATTTTTATTTTGTGCTCTGCAGGGGGCGCTATTGCGGCAATTTTCAAAATTCCTATATCAAAACATCCGGGGTCGACGACTCGACCAACGATTCAAGTTTCGCTCAAATCGGCCAAAGTATGTGTGAGTTATGACTGTTTGAACGCGGCGGCGAGCGCCAAAAACGGACGCCAAATTCATGGCGTTGCCACGGCAACACCGTTAAACCTATTAAAAAGTTTTTAATAACTTTTGATCTCCCACATGTGGAGATGATCTGGAGCGAACGGGGAGTCGCTGCGTTAAAAGCCCTAGGACGAGTTCGTTCAAATGCGTGGGCATGAAATGGCGCCTTCGGCGCCAAGTCCCTCTTCGGGCCAATATGGCCGCCATACTGTTGGTTGCCTAGCAACCGCGTAATGTGTTTTTTTGTTTGGCTTCACGTGACCAATCACTGTGCCGAATTTTTTTCGTCTACGACGAACTAAAATTTGCGGGTTTTTCGGGTCTTGTCATAGGGCGCAATGTAAACGTGATTTTCCAGGGGGCGCTGACGCGCCATATTTGAGATTTTTTATATTTTCTAAATGTGAAGAATGTTTTTTTCACGTGCTTGAATTTTGTGCAAAAATTCAGGACTTTTCGTCGGTGGGAAAGTGGACTTTTTTCGGAGAATAAAAATAATAATAATAATAATAATTAAAGCCGCAAGCGGCATTGGGAGGCCCTCGCGGGCCGCGGTGGCCGATTGACGCCGGTTCCCGCACGCCGCCGCAATAACCGGGAGGCGCTGCCGCGCCCTACCTGCTTATAATTTCACTGCCACCCTCGGTGGAGTTTATAAAAGAGCTGGCAAAAGAAATGGCGCCTTCGGCGCTTATTTTTCCCAAAATGGCCGACCTCCTGTTGGTCGCCTAGCAACCATGTAATGTACTTTTTTGTTCGGACAGTCGTGACGCACGTGTGTACCAATTTTGGTTTGGCTGCGGCAAAGTTGACATTGGGCCGTTGCCATGGCAACACGGTGGGAAAAGGGGCGGGGCATCAATATATTTTTTGTTCGGGATCACGTGACGGATGTCTGTACCAAATTTCATGCATCTACGACAAAGTTTAATTTTTGGCTCCATTCATTTTTTTTTTGTGCTCTGCAGGGGGCGCTATTGCGGCAATTTTCAAAATTCCTATATCAAAACATCCGGGGTCGACGACTCGACCAACGGTTAAAATTTTGTTCAAATCGGCCAAAGTATGTGTGAGTTATGACTGTTTGAACACGGCGGCGAGCGGCGAAAACGGACGCCAAATTCATGGCGTTGCCACGGCAAAACCAAAAATCCTATTAAAAAGTTTTTAACAACTTTTAATCTCCCACATGTGGAGATGATCTGGAGCGAACGGGGAGTCGCTGCGTTCAACGGCCTAGGACGAGTTCGTTCAAATGCGTGGGCATGAAATGGCGCCTTCGGCGCCAAGTCCCTCTTCGGGCCAATATGGCCGCCATACTGTTGGTTGCCTAGCAACCGCGTAATGTGTTTTTTTGTTCGGCTTCACGTGACCAATCACTGTGCCGAATTTTTTTCGTCTACGACGAAGTAAGTTTTTCGGGTTTTGCGGCATTTTGGGGGTGTTTAACATGGGGCGCAATGTTAACGTGGTTTTTCCAGGGGGCGCTGACGCGCCATTTTTTTGAATTTTTACATTTTCTAAATGTGAAAGATCTTAGATTTACGTGCTTGAATTTTGTGCAAAAATTCAGGACTTTTCGTCGGTGGGAAAGTGGATTTAGGGGGGGAGAAGAAAAATAATAATAATAATAATTAAAGCCGCAAGCGGCATTGGGAGGCCCTCGCGGGCCGCGGTGGCTGATTGACACCGGTTCGCGCACGCCGCCGCAATAACCGGGAGGCGCTGCCGCGCCCTACCTGCTTATAATGTCGCTGCCACCCTCGGTGGAGTTTATAAAAGAGCTGGCAAAAGAAATGGCGCCTTCGGCGCTGATTTTCCCAAAATGGCCGACCTCCTGTTGGTCGCCTAGCAACCACATAATGTACTTTTTTGTTCGGACAGTCATGACGCACGCGTGTACCAATTTTGGTTTGGCTGCGGCAAAGTTGACATTGGGCCGTTGCCATGGCAACACGATGGAAAAAGGGGCGGGGCATCAATATATTTTTTGTTCGGGATCACGTGACGGATGTCTGTACCAAATTTCATGCATCTACGGCAAAGTTTAATTTTTGGCTCCATTCATTTATATTTTGTGCTCTGCAGGGGGCGCTATTGCGGCAATTTTCAAAATTCCTATATCAAAACATCCGGGGTCAACGACTCGACCAACGATTCAAGTTTCGCTGAAATCGGCCAAAGTATGTGCGAGTTATGACTGTTTGAACGCGGCGGCGAGCGGCGAAAACGGACGCCAAATTCATGGCGTTGCCACGGCAAAACCAAAAATCCTATTAAAAAGTTTTTAATAACTTTTGATGTCCCACATGTGGAGATGATCTGGAGCGAACGGGGAGTCGCTGCGTTCAACGGCCTAGGACGAGTTCGTTCAAATGCGAGGGCATGAAATGGCGCCTTCGGCGCCAATTCCCTCTTCTGGCCAATATGGCCGCCATACTGTTGGTTGCCTAGCAACCGCGTAATGTGTTTTTTTGTTTGGCTTCACGTGACCAATAACTGTGCCGAATTTTTTTCGTCTACGACAAACTAAAATTTTCGGGGTTTTCGGGTCTTGTCATAGGGCGCAATGTAAACTTGATTTTCCAGGGGGCGCTGACGCGCCATCTTTGAGATTTTTTTTTTTTTCTAAATGTGAAAAATGTTTTTTTCATGTGCTTGAATTTTGTGCAAAAATTCAGGACTTTTCGTCAGTGGGAAAGTGGACTTTTTTCGGAGAAGAAAAATAATAATAATAATAATTAAAGCCGCAAGCGGCATTGGGAGGCCCTCGCGGGCCGCGGTGGCCGGTTGACGCCGGTTCCCGCACGCCGCCGCAATAACCGGGAGGCGCTGCCGCGCCCTACCTGCTTATAATGTCGCTGCCACCCTCGGTGGAGTTTATAAAAGAGCATAGGCAAGAAATTGCGCCTTCGGCGCCAATTGTCCCAAAATGGCCGACCTCCTGTTGGTCACCTAGCAACCATGTAATGTACAATAACCGGGGGGCGCTGCCGCGCCCTACCTGCGTATAATTTCGCTGCCACCCTCGGTGGAGTTTATAAAAGAGCTGGCAAAAGAAATGGCGCCTTCGGCGCTTATTTTCCCAAAATGGCCGACCTCCTGTTGGTCGCCTAGCAACCATGTAATGTACTTTTTTGTTCGGACCGTCATGACGCACGCGTGTACCGATTTTGGTTAGGCTGCGGCAAAGTTGATATTGGGTCATTGCCATGGCAACACGGTGGGGAAAGGGGCGGGGCATCAATATATTTTTTGTTCGGGATCACGTGACGGATGTCTGTACCAAATTTCATGCATCTACGACAAAGTTTAATTTTTGGCTCCATTCATTTTAATTTTGTGCTCTGCAGGGGGCGCTATTGCGGCAATTTTCAAAATTCCTATATCAGAACATCCGGGGTCAACGACTCGACCAACGATTCAATTTTTGTTCAAATCGGCCAAAGTATGTGCGAGTTACGGCTGTTTGAACGCGGCGGCGAGCGGCGAAAACGGACGCCAAATTCATGGCGTTGCCACGGCAAAACCAAAAATCCTATTAGAAAGTTTTTAATAACTTTTAATCTCCCACATGTGGAGATGATCTGGAGCGAACGGGGAGTCGCTGCGTTCAACGGCCTAGGACGAGTTCGTTCAAATGCGTGGGCATGAAATGGCGCCTTCGGCGCCAAGTCCCTCTTCGGGCCAATATGGCCGCCATACTGTTGGTTGCCTAGCAACCGCGTAATGTGTTTTTTTGTTTGGCTTCACGTGACCAATCACTGTGCCGAATTTTTTTCGTCTACGACAAAGTACGTTTTTCAGGTTTTGCGGTTTTTTGGGGGGTCCTGCCATAGGGCGTAATGTTAACGTCGTTTTTCCAGGGGGCGCTGACGCGCCATTTTTTTTAATTTTTACATTTTGGAGATGTGAAGGTTTTTTTCTTCACCTAATTGAATTTTGGGCAAAAATTCAGGACTTTTCGTCGGTGGGAAAGTGCCGAAACTGGCATTTTGGGGGAGAGGAAAAATAATAATAAGAATAAGAAAAACTCATACAATAACAATATAGCGCCGCCTTCGGCGGCGCATTCTTATATATTCGGAAAGGTCTCACGTCCAGTAATCCAACCGTAAGGTTCAAAGTCCAATACGAGCGCGTTGCGCTCGTCTTTTACCTCCTCTTTCTCAATGTTTCTCTATCCGTTTTTTTTTTCGTATTTTTGTGAGTACAAGAACAAATTTGCCGCTTCCGCGGCAAATACTTATATCACCAGATAGGGCTCGATGCCCCGAGTCACTGTATCAGTGTTTTGGGCTTTGGTGAGTGGCCATGGTCGATGACGAGCTTCGCTCGTCATCGACCACTTTCTTGTCCATGTTGCGCCTTCACTGTGGTTTTCACCTTTTTTTTTTACGAGCAGCAACAAATGTGCCGCTTTCGCGGCACACGCCTATATCATCGGACAGGTGTTGGTGCCGGGAGCCCCCTGATTACTGTCTCTTACATGGGGAGCGCTCCGCGCTCTGTTTCTTGAGCGCCGACCTCCCCAATTTTCCCGTGGGACGTGCGCTACGCGCACGTCTTTCTTTAGTGCGCTCCGCGCACTGCTTGTACAATTACAAAAGGCCCGAGACCTGCCAGGTCCGCTCGGGCCTAATAAAAAGAAAAACTCATACAATAACAATATGGGGCCGCCTCCGGCGGCAAACCTTATATATTCGGAAAGGTCTCACGTCCAGTAATCCAACCGTAAGGTTTATTATCCAATACGAGCGCGTTGCGCTCGTCTTTTACCTCCTCTTTCTCAATGTTTCTCTATCCGTTTTTTTTTTCGTATTTTTGTGAGTACAAGAACAAATTTGCCGCTTTCGCGGCAAATACTTATATCACCGGATAGGGCTCGATGCCCTGAGTCACTGTATCAGTGTTTTGGGCTTTGGTGAGTGGCCATGGTCGATGACGAGCTTCGCTCGTCATCGACCACTTTCTTGTCCATGTTGCGCCTTCACTGTGGTTTTCACCTTTTTTTTTTTAAAAGCAGCAACAAATGTGCCGCTTTCGCGGCACACACCTATATCATCGGACAGGTGTTGGTGCCGGGAGCCCCCTGATTACTGTCTCATACATGGGTTTTGAGCGCTCCGCGCTCTTTTCCCGTGGGACGTGCGCTACGCGCACGTCTTTCTTCAGTGCGCTCCGCGCACTGCTTGTACAATTACAAAAGGCCCGAGACCTGCCAGGTCCGCTCGGGCCTAATTAAAGCCGCAAGCGGCATTGGGAGGCCCTCGCGGGCCGTGGTGGCCGATTGACGCCGGTTCCCGCACGCCGCCGCAATAACCGGGAGGCGCTGCCGCGCCCTACCTGCGTATAATGTCGCTGCCACCCTCGATGGAGTTTATAAAAGAGCAAAGGCAAGAAATGGCGCCTTCGGCGCCGATTGTCCCAAAATGGCCGACCTCCTGTTGGTCACCTAGCAACCATGTAATGTACAATAACCGGGAGGCGCTGCCGCGCCCTACCTGCTTATAATGTCGCTGCCACCCTCGGTGGAGTTTTTAAAAGAGCAGGCAAAAGAAATGGCGCCTTCGGCGCTGATTTTCCCAAAATGGCCGACCTCCTGTTGGTCGCCTAGCAACCATGTAATGTACTTTTTTGTTCGGACAGTCATGACGCACGTGTGTACCAATTTTGGTTTGGCTACGACAAAGTTGACATTGGGTCGTTGCCATGGCAACACGGTGGAAAAAGGGGCGGGGCATCAATATATTTTTTGTTCGGGATCACGTGACGGATGTCTGTACCAAATTTCATGCATCTACGACAAAGTTTAATTTTTGGCTCCATTCATTTTTATTTTGTGCTCTGCAGGGGGCGCTATTGCGGCAATTTTCAAAATTCCTATATCAAAACATCCGGGGTCGACGACTCGACCAACGATTCAATTTTTTTTCAAATTGGCCAAAGTATGTGTGAGTTACGGCTGTTTGAACACGGCGGCGAGCGGCGAAAACGGACGCCAAATTCATGGCGTTGCCACGGCAACACCGTTAAACCTATTAAAAAGTTTTTAATAACTTTTAATCTCCCACATGTGGAGATGATCTGGAGCGAACGGGGAGTCGCTGCGTTCAACGGCCTAGGACGAGTTCGTTCAAATGCGTGGGCATGAAATGGCGCCTTCGGCGCCAATTCCCTCTTCGGGCCAATATGGCCGCCATACTGTTGGTTGCCTAGCAACCGCGTAATGTGTTTTTTTGTTGGGCTTCACGTGACCAATCACTGTGCCGAATTTTTTTCGTCTACGACGAAGTACGTTTTTCGCTAATATCCTTATTTTGGGGCGTCCTGCCATAGGGCTCAATGTTAACGTCGTTTTTCCAGGGGGCGCTGACGCGCCATTTGTTTGAATTTTTACAATTTGGAGATGTGAAGTTTTTTTTTTTCACCTAATTGAATTTTGGGCAAAAATTCAGGACTTTTCGTCGGTGGGAAAGTGCCGAAACTGGCGTTTTGGGGGAGAGGAAAAATAATAAGAATAATAAGAATTAAAGCCGCAAGCGGCATTGGGAGGCCCTCGCGGGCCGCGGTGGCCGATTGACGCCGGTTCCCGCACGCCGCCGCAATAACCGGGAGGCGCTGCCGCGCCATACCTGCTTATAATGTCGCTGCCACCCTCGGTGGAGTTTATAAAAGAGCAAAGGCAAGGATTGGCGCCTTCGGCGCCGATAGTCCCAAAATGGCCGACCTCCTGTTGGTCACCTAGCAACCATGTAATGTACAATAGCCGGGGGGCGCTGCCGCGCCCTACCTATTTATAATGTTGCCGCCACCCTCGGTGGAGTTTATAAAAGAGCTGGCAAAAGAAATGGCGCCTTCGGCGCCTTTTTTCCCAAAATGGCCGACCTCCTGTTGGTTGCCTAGCAACCGTGTAATGTACTTTTTTGTTGGGACAGTCATCACGCACGAGTGTACCAATTTTGGTTTGGCTACGACAAAGTTGACATTGGGTCGTTGCCATGGCAACACGGTGGGAAAAGGGGCGGGGCATCAATATATTTTTTGTTCGGGATCACGTGACGGATGTCTGTACCAAATGTCATGCATCTACGACAAAGTTAAATTTTTGGCTCCATTCATTTTTATTTTGTGCTCTGCAGGGGGCGCTATTGCGGCAATTTTCAAATTTCCTATATCAAAACATCCGGGGTCGACGACTCGCCCAACGGTTAAAATTTTGTTCAAATCGGCCAAAGTATGTGTGAGTTATGACTGTTTGAACACGGCGGCGAGCGGCGAAAACGGACGCCAAATTCATGGCGTTGCCACGGCAAAACCAAAAATGCTATTAAAAAGTTTTTAATAACTTTTGATGTCCCACATGTGGAGATGATCTGGAGCGAACGGGGAGTCGCTGCGTTAAAAGCCCTAGGACGAGTTCGTTCAAATGCGTGGGCATGAAATGGCGCCTTCGGCGCCAAGTCCCTCTTCTGGCCAATATGGCCGCCATACTGTTGGTTGCCTAGCAACCGCATAATGTGTTTTTTTGTTTGGCTTCACGTGACCAATCACTGTGCCGAATTTTTTTCGTCTACGACGAACTAAAATTTTCAGATTTTTCGGTGTCTCTCCATAGGCGCAATGTAATCTTGATTTTCCAGGGGGCGCTGACGCGCCATTTTTGTGATTTTTGTAACGAAACTTTTTGACACTGTGTATCGCCGTGATTTGTAATTTTGGGCAAAAAATTGGGAGTTTTCGTCGAAGATTGGGCGATTTATTCCCAAAAAACACGGATAGAAGAAAAATAATAATAATTAAAGCCGCAAGCGGCATTGGGAGGCCCTCGCGGGCCGCGGTGGCCGATTGACGCCGGTTCCCGCACGCCGCCGCAATAACCGGGAGGCGCTGCCGCGCCCTACCTGCTTATAATGTCGCTGCCACCCTTGGTGGAGTTTATAAAAGAGCACAGGCAAGAAATGGCGCCTTCGGCGCCGATTGTCCCAAAATGGCCGACCTCCTGTTGGTAACCTAGCAACCATGTAATTTACAATAACCGGGGGGCGCTGCCGCGCCCTACCAGCTCATAATGTCGCTGCCACCCTCGGTGAAGTTTATAAAAGAGCTGGCAAAAGAAATGGTGCCTTCGGCGCTGATTTTCCCAAAATGGCCGACCTCCTGTTGGTCACCTAGCAACCATGTAATGTACTTTTTTGTTCGGACAGTCATGACGCACGCCTGTACCGATTTTGGTGTGTCTGCGGCAAAGTTGACATTGGGTCGTTGCCATGGCAACACGGTGGGAAAAGGGGCGGGGCATCAATATATTTTTTGTTCGGGATCACGTGACGGATGTCTGTACCAAATTTCATGCATCTACGACAAAGTTTAATTTTTGGCTCCATTCATTTTTATTTTGTGCTCTGCAGGGGGCGCTATTGCGGCAATTTTCAAAATTCCTATATCAAAACATCCGGGGTCGACGACTCGACCAACGGTTAAAATTTTGTTCAAATCGGCCAAAGTATGTGTGAGTTATGACTGTTTGAACACGGCGGCGAGCGGCGAAAACGGACGCCAAATTCATGGCGTTGCCACGGCAAAACCAAAAATCCTATTAAAAAGTTTTTAACAACTTTTAATCTCCCACATGTGGAGATGATCTGGAGCGAACGGGGAGTCGCTGCGTTCAACGGCCTAGGACGAGTTCGTTCAAATGCGTGGGCATGAAATGGCGCCTTCGGCGCCAAGTCCCTCTTCGGGCCAATATGGCCGCCATACTGTTGGTTGCCTAGCAACCGCGTAATGTGTTTTTTTGTTCGGCTTCACGTGACCAATCACTGTGCCGAATTTTTTTCGTCTACGACGAAGTAAGTTTTTCGGGTTTTGCGGCATTTTGGGGGTGTTTAACATGGGGCGCAATGTTAACGTGGTTTTTCCAGGGGGCGCTGACGCGCCATTTTTTTGAATTTTAACATTTTCTAAATGTGAAAGATCTTAGATTTACGTGCTTGAATTTTGTGCAAAAATTCAGGACTTTTCGTCGGTGGGAAAGTGGATTTAGGGGGGGAGAAGAAAAATAATAATAATAATAATTAAAGCCGCAAGCGGCATTGGGAGGCCCTCGCGGGCCGCGGTGGCCGATTGACGCCGGTTCCCGCACGCCGCCGCAATAACCGGGAGGCGCTGCCGCGCCCTACCTGCGTATAATGTCGCTGCCACCCTCGGTGGAGTTTATAAAAGAGCAAAGGCAGGAAATGGCGCCTTCGGCGCTGATTTTCCCAAAATGGCCGACCTCCTGTTGGTCGCCTAGCAACCATGTAATGTACAATAACCGGGAGGCGCTGCCGCGCCCTACCTGCGTATATTGTCGCTGCCACCCTCGGTGGAGTTTAGAAAAGAGCAGGCAAAAGAAATGGCGCCTTCGGCGCTGATTTTCCCAAAATGGCCGACCTCCTGTTGGTCGCCTAGCAACCATGTAATGTACTTTTTTGTTGGGACAGTCATGACGCACATGTGTACCGATTTTGGTTTGGCTGCGGCAAAGTTGACATTGGGTCGTTGCCATGGCAACACGGTAGGAAAAGGGGCGGGGCATCAATATATTTTTTGTTCGGGATCACGTGACGGATGTCTGTACCAAATTTCATGAATCTACGACAAAGTTTAATTTTTGGCTCCATTCATTTTTATTTTGTGCTCTGCAGGGGGCGCTATTGCGGCAATTTTCAAAATTCCTATATCAAAATATCCGGGGTCGACGACTCGACCAACGATTCAAGTTTCGCTCAAATCGGCCAAAGTATGTGTGAGTTACGGCTGTTTGAACACGGCGGCGAGCGCCGAAAACGGACGCGGAATTCATGGCGTTGCCACGGCAACACCGTTAAACCTATTAAAAAGTTTTTAATAACTTTTGATCTCCCACATGTGGAGATGATCTGGAGCGAACGGGGAGTCGCTGCGTTAAAAGCCCTAGGACGAGTTCGTTCAAATGCGTGGGCATGAAATGGCGCCTTCGGCGCCAAGTCCCTCTTCGGGCCAATATGGCCGCCATACTGTTGGTTGCCTAGCAACCGCGTAATGTATTTTTTTGTTTGGCTTCACGTGACCAATCACTGTGCCGAATTTTTTTCGTCTACGACGAACTAAAATGTTCATTTTTTTCGGTGTCTCTCCATAGGCGCAATGTAATCTTGATTTTCCAGGGGGCGCTGACGCGCCATTTTTGTGATTTTTTGTACGAAACTTTTTGACACTGTGTATCGCCGTGATTTCTAATTTTGGGCAAAAAATTGGGAGTTTTCGTCGAAGTTTGGGCGATTTATTCCAAAAAAACACGGATAGAAGAAAAATAATAAGAATTAAAGCCGCAAGCGGCATTGGGAGGCCCTCGCGGGCCGCGGTGGCCGGTTGACGCCGGTTCCCGCACGCCGCCGCAATAACCGGGAGGCGCTGCCGCGCCCTACCTGCTTATAATGTCGCAGCCACCCTCGGTGGAGTGTATAAAAGAGCATAGGCAAGAAATGGCGCCTTCGGCGCCGATTGTTCCAAAATGGCCGACCTCCTGTTGGTCACCTAGCAAACATGTAATGTACAATAACCGGGGGGCGCTGCCGCGCCCTACCTGCTTATAATGTCGCTGCCACCTTCGGTGGAGTTTATAAAAGAGCTGGCAAAAGAAATGGCGCCTTCGGCGCTTATTTTTCCCAAAATGGCCGACCTCCTGTTGGTCACCTAGCAACCATGTAATGTACTTTTTTGTTCGGACAGTCATGACGCACGCGTGTACCAATTTTGGTTTGGCTACGACAAAGTTGACATTGGGTCGTTGCCATGGCAACACGGTGGGAAAAGGGGCGGGGCATCAATATATATTTTGTTCGGGATCACGTGACGGATGTCTGTACCAAATTTCATGAATCTACGACAAAGTTTAATTTTTGTCCTCATTCATTTTTATTTTGTGCTCTGCAGGGGGCGCTATTGCGGCAATTTTCTAATTTCCTATATCAAAACATCCGGGGTCGACGACTCGACCAACTATTCAAGTTTCGCTCAAATCGGCCAAAGTATGTGCGAGTTACGGCTGTTTGAACGCGGCGGCGAGCGCCAAAAACGGACGCGGAATTCATGGCGTTGCCACGGCAACACCGTTAATCCTATTAAAAAGTTTTTAATAACTTTTAATCTCCCACATGTGGAGATGATCTGGAGCGAACGGGGAGTCGCTGCGTTCAATGGCCTAGGACGAGTTCGTTCAAATGTGTGGGCATAAAATGGCGCCTTTGGCGCCAAGTCTCTCTTCGGGCCAATATGGCCGCCATACTGTTGGTTGCCTAGCAACCATGTAATGTACAATAACCGGGAGGCGCTGCCGCGCCCTACCTGCTTATAATTTCACTGCCACCCTCGGTGGAGTTTATAAAAGAGCTGGCAAAAGAAATGGCGCCTTCGGCGCTTATTTTTCCCAAAATGGCCGACCTCCTGTTGGTCGCCTAGCAACCATGTAATGTACTTTTTTGTTCGGACAGTCATGACGCACGCGTGTACCAATTTTGGTTTGGCTGCGGCAAAGTTGACATTGGGTCGTTGCCATGGCAACACGGTGGAAAAAGGGGCGGGGCATCAATATATTTTTTGTTCGGGATCACGTGACAGATGTCTGTACCAAATTTCATGCATCTACGACAAAGTTTAATTTTTGGCTCCATTCATTTTTATTTTGTGCTCTGCAGGGGGCGCTATTGCGGCAATTTTCAAATTTCCTATATCAGAACATCCGGGGTCAACGACTCGACCAACGATTCAAGTTTCGCTCAAATCGGCCAAAGTATGTGCGAGTTATGACTGTTTTAACGCGGCGGCGAGCGCCAAAAACGGACGCCAAATTCATGGCGTTGCCACGGCAACACCGTTAAACCTATTAAAAAGTTTTTAACAACTTTTAATCTCCCACATGTGGAGATGATCTGGAGCGAACGGGGAGTCGCTGCGTTCAACGGCCTAGGACGAGTTCGTTCAAATGCGTGGGCATGAAATGGCGCCTTCGGCGCCAATTCCCTCTTCGGGCCAATATGGCCGCCATACTGTTGGTTGCCTAGCAACCGCGTAATGTGTTTTTTTGTTGGGCTTCACGTGACCAATCACTGTGCCGAATTTTTTTCGTCTACGACGAAGTACGTTTTTCGCTAATATCCTTATTTTGGGGCGTCCTGCCATAGGGCTCAATGTTAACGTCGTTTTTCCAGGGGGCGCTGACGCGCCATTTTTTTGAATTTTTACAATTTGGAGATGTGAAGGTTTTTTTTTTCACCTAATTGAATTTTGGGCAAAAATTCAGGACTTTTCGTCGGTGGGAAAGTGCCGAAACTGGCGTTTTGGGGGAGAGGAAAAATAATAAGAATAATAAGAATAAGAAAAACTCATACAATAACAATATAGCGCCGCCTCCGGCGGCCAACCTTATATATTCGGAAAGGTCTCACGTCCAGTAATCCACCCGTAAGGTTTATTATCAAATACGAGCGCGTTGCGCTCGTCTTTTACCTCTTCTTTCTCAATGTTTCTCTACCCGTTTTTTTTTTCGGATTTTTGTGAGTACAAGAACAAATTTGCCGCTTTCGCGGCAAATACTTATATCACCGGATAGGGCTCGATGCCCTGAGTCACTGTATCAGTGTTTAGGGCTTTGGTGAGTGGTCATGGTCGATGACGAGCTTCGCTCGTCATCGACCACTTTCTTGTCCATGTTGCGCCTTCACTGTGGTTTTCACCTTTTTTTTTTACGAGCAGCAACAAATGTGCCGCTTTCGAGGCACACGCCTATATCATCGGACAGGTGTTGGTGCCGGGAGTCCCCTGATTACTGTCTCATCCATGGGTTTTGAGCGCTCCGCGCTCTTTTCCCGTGGGACGTGCGCTACGCGCACGTCTTTCTTTAGTGCGCTCCGCGCACTGCTTGTACAATTACAAGAGGCCCGAGACCTGCCAGGTCCGCTCGGGCCTAATAATTAAAGCCGCAAGCGGCATTGGGAGGCCCTCGCGGGCCGCGGTGGCCGATTGACGCCGGTTCCCGCACGCCGCCGCAATAACCGGGAGGCGCTGCCGCGCCCTACCTGCTTATAATGTCGCTGCCACCCTCGGTGGAGTTTATAAAAGAGCTGGCAAAAGAAATGGCGCCTTCGGCGCTGATTTTTCCCAAAATGGCCGACCTCCTGTTGGTCACCTAGCAACCATGTAATGTACTTTTTTGTTCGGACAGTCATGACGCACGCGTGTACCAATTTTGGTTTGGCTGCGGCAAAGTTGACATTGGGTCGTTGCCATGGCAACACGGTGGGAAAAGGGGCGGGGCATCAATATATTTTTTATTCGGGATCACGTGACGGATGTCTGTACCAAATTTCATGCATCTACGACAAAGTTTAATTTTTGGCTCCATTCATTTTTATTTTGTGCTCTGCAGGGGGCGCTATTGCGGCAATTTTCAAAATTCCTATATCAAAACATCCGGGGTCGACGACTCGACCAACGATTCAAGTTTTGTTCAAATCGGCCAAAGTATGTGTGAGTTACGGCTGTTTGAACACGGCGGCGAGCGGCGAAAACGGACGCCAAATTCATGGCGTTGCCACGGCAAAACCAAAAATGCTATTAAAAAGTTTTTAATAACTTTTAATCTCCCACATGTGGAGATGATCTGGAGCGAACGGGGAGTCGCTGCGTTAAAAGCCCTAGGACGAGTTCGTTCAAATGCGTGGGCATGAAATGGCGCCTTCGGCGCCAAGTCCCTCTTCGGGCCAATATGGCCGCCATACTGTTGGTTGCCTAGCAACCGCGTAATGTGTTTTTTTGTTTGGCTTCACGTGACCAATCACTGTGCCGAATTTTTTTCGTCTACGACAAAGTACGTTTTTCAGGTTTTGCGGTATTTTGGGGGTGTTTTACATAGGGCGCAATGTTAACGTGGTTTTTCCAGGGGGCGCTGACGCGCCATTTTTTTGAATTTTTCAATTTTCTAAATGTGAAAGTTCTTAGAATCACGTGCTTGAATTTTGAGCAAAAATTCAGGACTTTTCGTCAGTGGGAAAGTGGATTTAGGGGGGGAGAAGAAAAATAATAATAATTAAAGCCGCAAGCGGCATTGGGAGGCCCTCGCGGGCCGCGGTGGCCGATTGACGCCGGTTCCCGCACGCCGCCGCAATAACCGGGAGGCGCTGCCGCGCCCTACCTGCTTATAATGTCGCTGCCACCCTTGGTGGAGTTTATAAAAGAGCACAGGCAAGAAATGGCGCCTTCGGCGCCGATTGTCCCAAAATGGCCGACCTCCTGTTGGTAACCTAGCAACCATGTAATTTACAATAACCGGGGGGCGCTGCCGCGCCCTACCAGCTCATAATGTCGCTGCCACCCTCGGTGAAGTTTATAAAAGAGCTGGCAAAAGAAATGGTGCCTTCGGCGCTGATTTTCCCAAAATGGCCGACCTCCTGTTGGTCGCCTAGCAACCATGTAATGTACTTTTTTGTTCGGACAGTCATGACGCACGCCTGTACCGATTTTGGTGTGTCTGCGGCAAAGTTGACATTGGGTCGTTGCCATGGCAACACGGTGGGAAAAGGGGCGGGGCATCAATATATTTTTTGTTCGGGATCACGTGACGGATGTCTGTACCAAATTTCATGCATCTACGACAAAGTTTAATTTTTGGCTCCATTCATTTTTATTTTGTGCTCTGCAGGGGGCGCTATTGCGGCAATTTTCAAAATTCCTATATCAAAACATCCGGGGTCGACGACTCGACCAACGGTTAAAATTTTGTTCAAATCGGCCAAAGTATGTGTGAGTTATGACTGTTTGAACACGGCGGCGAGCGGCGAAAACGGACGCCAAATTCATGGCGTTGCCACGGCAAAACCAAAAATCCTATTAAAAAGTTTTTAACAACTTTTAATCTCCCACATGTGGAGATGATCTGGAGCGAACGGGGAGTCGCTGCGTTCAACGGCCTAGGACGAGTTCGTTCAAATGCGTGGGCATGAAATGGCGCCTTCGGCGCCAAGTCCCTCTTCGGGCCAATATGGCCGCCATACTGTTGGTTGCCTAGCAACCGCGTAATGTGTTTTTTTGTTCGGCTTCACGTGACCAATCACTGTGCCGAATTTTTTTCGTCTACGACGAAGTAAGTTTTTCGGGTTTTGCGGCATTTTGGGGGTGTTTAACATGGGGCGCAATGTTAACGTGGTTTTTCCAGGGGGCGCTGACGCGCCATTTTTTTGAATTTTTACATTTTCTAAATGTGAAAGATCTTAGATTTACGTGCTTGAATTTTGTGCAAAAATTCAGGACTTTTCGTCGGTGGGAAAGTGGATTTAGGGGGGGAGAAGAAAAATAATAATAATAATAATAATTAAAGCCGCAAGCGGCATTGGGAGGCCCTCGCGGGCCGCGGTGGCCGATTGACGCCGGTTCCCGCACGCCGCCGCAATAACCGGGAGGCGCTGCCGCGCCCTACCTGCTTATAATGTCGCTGCCACCCTTGGTGGAGTTTATAAAAGAGCACAGGCAAGAAATGGCGCCTTCGGCGCCGATTGTCCCAAAATGGCCGACCTCCTGTTGGTAACCTAGCAACCATGTAATTTACAATAACCGGGGGGCGCTGCCGCGCCCTACCAGCTCATAATGTCGCTGCCACCCTCGGTGAAGTTTATAAAAGAGCTGGCAAAAGAAATGGTGCCTTCGGCGCTGATTTTCCCAAAATGGCCGACCTCCTGTTGGTCACCTAGCAACCATGTAATGTACTTTTTTGTTCGGACAGTCATGACGCACGCCTGTACCGATTTTGGTGTGTCTGCGGCAAAGTTGACATTGGGTCGTTGCCATGGCAACACGGTGGGAAAAGGGGCGGGGCATCAATATATTTTTTGTTCGGGATCACGTGACGGATGTCTGTACCAAATTTCATGCATCTACGACAAAGTTTAATTTTTGGCTCCATTCATTTTTATTTTGTGCTCTGCAGGGGGCGCTATTGCGGCAATTTTCAAAATTCCTATATCAAAACATCCGGGGTCGACGACTCGACCAACGGTTAAAATTTTGTTCAAATCGGCCAAAGTATGTGTGAGTTATGACTGTTTGAACACGGCGGCGAGCGGCGAAAACGGACGCCAAATTCATGGCGTTGCCACGGCAAAACCAAAAATCCTATTAAAAAGTTTTTAACAACTTTTAATCTCCCACATGTGGAGATGATCTGGAGCGAACGGGGAGTCGCTGCGTTCAACGGCCTAGGACGAGTTCGTTCAAATGCGTGGGCATGAAATGGCGCCTTCGGCGCCAAGTCCCTCTTTGGGCCAATATGGCCGCCATACTGTTGGTTGCCTAGCAACCGCGTAATGTGTTTTTTTGTTCGGCTTCACGTGACCAATCACTGTGCCGAATTTTTTTCGTCTACGACGAAGTAAGTTTTTCGGGTTTTGCGGCATTTTGGGGGTGTTTAACATGGGGCGCAATGTTAACGTGGTTTTTCCAGGGGGCGCTGACGCGCCATTTTTTTGAATTTTAACATTTTCTAAATGTGAAAGATCTTAGATTTACGTGCTTGAATTTTGTGCAAAAATTCAGGACTTTTCGTCGGTGGGAAAGTGGATTTAGGGGGGGAGAAGAAAAATAATAATAATAATAATAAGAAAAACCAGTACAATAACAATATAGCGCCGCCTCCGGCGGCCAACCTTATATATTCGGAAAGGTCTCACGTCCAGTAATCCACCCGTAAGGTTTATTATCAAATACGAGCGCGTTGCGCTCGTATTTTACCTCTTCTTTGTCAATGTTTCTCTATGGGATTTTTTTTGCGTATTTTTGTGAGTACAAGAACAAATTTGCCGCTTTCGCGGCAAATACTTATATCACCAGATAGGGCTCGATGCCCCGAGTCACTGTATCAGTGTTTTGGGCTTTGGTGAGTGGCCTTGGTCGATGACGAGCTTCGCTCGTCATCGACCACTTTCTTGTCCATGTTGCGCCTTCACTGTGGTTTTCACCTTTTTTTTTTTAAAAGCAGCAACAAATGTGCCGCTTTCGCGGCACACGCCTATATCATCGGACAGGTGTTGGTGCCGGGAGTCCCCTGATTACTGTCTCATACATGGGTTTTGAGCGCTCCGCGCTCTTTTCCCGTGGGACGTGCGCTACGCGCACGTCTTTCTTCAGTGCGCTCCGCGCACTGCTTGTACAATTACAAGAGGCCCGAGACCTGCCAGGTCCGCTCGGGCCTAATAAGAAAAACCAGTACAATAACAATATAGCGCCGCCTCCGGCGGCCAACCTTATATATTCGGAAAGGTCTCACGTCCAGTAATCCACCCGTAAGGTTTATTATCAAATACGAGCGCGTTGCGCTCGTCTTTTACCTCTTCTTTCTCAATGTTTCTCTACCCGTTTTTTTTTTCGGATTTTTGTGAGTACAAGAACAAATTTGCCGCTTTCGCGGCAAATACTTATATCACCGGATAGGGCTCGATGCCCCGAGTCACTGTATCAGTGTTTTGGGCTTTGGTGAGTGGCCATGGTCGATGACGAGCTTCGCTCGTCATCGACCACTTTCTTGTCCATGTTGCGCCTTCACTGTGGTTTTCACCTTTTTTTTTTTAAAAGCAGCAACAAATGTGCCGCTTTCGCGGCACACGCCTATATCATCGGACAGGTGTTGGTGCCGGGAGTCCCCTGATTACTGTCTCATACATGGGTTTTGAGCGCTCCGCGCTCTTTTCTCGTGGGACGTGCGCTACGCGCACGTCTTTCTTCAGTGCGCTCCGCGCACTGCTTGTACAATTACAAGAGGCCCGAGACCTGCCAGGTCCGCTCGGGCCTAATAAGAAAAACCAGTACAATAACAATATAGCGCCGCCTCCGGCGGCCAACCTTATATATTCGGAAAGGTCTCACGTCCAGTAATCCACCCGTAAGGTTTATTATCAAATACGAGCGCGTTGCGCTCGTATTTTACCTCTTCTTTGTCAATGTTTCTCTATGGGATTTTTTTTGCGTATTTTTGTGAGTACAAGAACAAATTTGCCGCTTTCGCGGCAAATACTTATATCACCAGATAGGGCTCGATGCCCCGAGTCACTGTATCAGTGTTTTGGGCTTTGGTGAGTGGCCTTGGTCGATGACGAGCTTCGCTCGTCATCGACCACTTTCTTGTCCATGTTGCGCCTTCACTGTGGTTTTCACCTTTTTTTTTTTAAAAGCAGCAACAAATGTGCCGCTTTCGCGGCACACGCCTATATCATCGGACAGGTGTTGGTGCCGGGAGTCCCCTGATTACTGTCTCATACATGGGTTTTGAGCGCTCCGCGCTCTTTTCCCGTGGGACGTGCGCTACGCGCACGTCTTTCTTTAGTGCGCTCCGCGCACTGCTTGTACAATTACAAGAGGCCCGAGACCTGCCAGGTCCGCTCGGGCCTAATTAAAGCCGCAAGCGGCATTGGGAGGCCCTCGCGGGCCGCGGTGGCCGATTGACGCCGGTTCGCGCACGCCGCCGCAATAACCGGGAGGCGCTGCCGCGCCCTACCTGCTTATAATGTCGCTGCCACCCTCGGTGGAGTTTATAAAAGAGCTGGCAAAAGAAATGGCGCCTTCGGCGCTGATTTTCCCAAAATGGCCGACCTCCTGTTGGTCGCCTAGCAACCACATAATGTACTTTTTTGTTCGGACAGTCATGACGCACGCGTGTACCAATTTTGGTTTGGCTGCGGCAAAGTTGACATTGGGCCGTTGCCATGGCAACACGATGGAAAAAGGGGCGGGGCATCAATATATTTTTTGTTCGGGATCACGTGACGGATGTCTGTACCAAATTTCATGCATCTACGGCAAAGTTTAATTTTTGGCTCCATTCATTTTTATTTTGTGCTCTGCAGGGGGCGCTATTGCGGCAATTTTCAAAATTCCTATATCAGAACATCCGGGGTTGACGACTCGACCAACGATTCAAGTTTCGCTCAAATCGGCCAAAGTATGTGCGAGTTATGACTGTTTGAACGCGGCGGCGAGCGGCGAAAACGGACGCCAAATTCATGGCGTTGCCACGGCAAAACCAAAAAGCCTATTAAAAAGTTTTTAATAACTTTTGATGTCCCACATGTGGAGATGATCTGGAGCGAACGGGGAGTCGCTGCGTTCAACGGCCTAGGACGAGTTCGTTCAAATGCGAGGGCATGAAATGGCGCCTTCGGCGCCAATTCCCTCTTCTGGCCAATATGGCCGCCATACTGTTGGTTGCCTAGCAACCGCGTAATGTGTTTTTTTGTTTGGCTTCACGTGACCAATAACTGTGCCGAATTTTTTTCGTCTACGACAAACTAAAATTTTCGGGGTTTTCGGGTCTTGTCATAGGGCGCAATGTAAACTTGATTTTCCAGGGGGCGCTGACGCGCCATCTTTGAGATTTTTTTTTTTTTCTAAATGTGAAAAATGTTTTTTTCATGTGCTTGAATTTTGTGCAAAAATTCAGGACTTTTCGTCAGTGGGAAAGTGGACTTTTTTCGGAGAAGAAAAATAATAATAATAATAATTAAAGCCGCAAGCGGCATTGGGAGGCCCTCGCGGGCCGCGGTGGCCGATTGACGCCGGTTCCCGCACGCCGCCGCAATAACCGGGAGGCGCTGCCGCGCCCTACCTGCTTATAATGTCGCTGCCACCCTCGGTGGAGTTTATAAAAGAGCAAAGGCAAGGATTGGCGCCTTCGGCGCCGATAGTCCCAAAATGGCCGACCTCCTGTTGGTCACCTAGCAACCATGTAATGTACAATAGCCGGGGGGCGCTGCCGCGCCCTACCTATTTATAATGTCGCCGCCACCCTCGGTGGAGTTTATAAAAGAGCTGGCAAAAGAAATGGCGCCTTCGGCGCCTTTTTTCCCAAAATGGCTGACCTCCTGTTGGTTGCCTAGCAACCGTGTAATGTACTTTTTTGTTGGGACAGTCATGACGCACGAGTGTACCAATTTTGGTTTGGCTACGACAAAGTTGACATTGGGTCGTTGCCATGGCAACACGGTGGGAAAAGGGGCGGGGCATCAATATATTTTTTGTTCGGGATCACGTGACGGATGTCTGTGCCAAATTTCATGCATCTACGACAAAGTTTAATTTTTGGCTCCATTCATTTTTATTTTGTGCTCTGCAGGGGGCGCTATTGCAGCAATTTTCAAAATTCCTATATCAGAACATCCGGGGTCGTCGACTCGACCAACGATTCAAGTTTCGCTCAAATCGGCCAAAGTATGTGCGAGTTATGACTGTTTGAACGCGGCGGCGAGCGGCGAAAACGGACGCCAAATTCATGGCGTTGCCACGGCAAAACCAAAAATCCTATTAAAAAGTTTTTAATAACTTTTGATGTCCCACATGTGGAGATGATCTGGAGCGAACGGGGAGTCGCTGCGTTTAACGGCCTAGGACGAGTTCGTTCAAATGCGTGGGCATGAAATGGCGCCTTCGGCGCCAAGTCCCTCTTCGGGCCAATATGGCCGCCATACTGTTGGTTGCCTAGCAACCGCGTAATGTGTTTTTTTGTTTGGCTTCACGTGACCAATAACTGTGCCGAATTTTTTTCGTCTACGACAAAGTACGTTTTTCGGGTTTTGCGGTATTTTGGGGCGTCCTGCCATAGGGCGCAATGTTAACGTCGTTTTTCCAGGGGGCGCTGACGCGCCATTTTTTTGAATTTTTACAATTTGGAGATGTGAAGTTTTTTTTTTTCACCTAATTGAATTTTGGGCAAAAATTCAGGAGTTTTCGTCGGTGGGAAAGTGCCGAAACTGGCGTTTTGGGGGAGAGGAAAAAAAATAATAATTAAAGCCGCAAGCGGCATTGGGAGGCCCTCGCGGGCCGCGGTGGCCGGTTGACGCCGGTTCCCGCACGCCGCCGCAATAACCGGGAGGCGCTGCCGCGCCCTACCTGCTTATAATGTCGCAGCCACCCTCGGTGGAGTGTATAAAAGAGCATAGGCAAGAAATGGCGCCTTCGGCGCCGATTGTTCCAAAATGGCCGACCTCCTGTTGGTCACCTAGCAACCATGTAATGTACAATAACCGGGGGGCGCTGCCGCGCCCTACCTGCTTATAATGTCGCTGCCACCTTCGGTGGAGTTTATAAAAGAGCTGGCAAAAGAAATGGCGCCTTCGGCGCTTATTTTTCCCAAAATGGCCGACCTCCTGTTGGTCACCTAGCAACCATGTAATGTACTTTTTTGTTCGGACAGTCATGACGCACGCGTGTACCAATTTTGGTTTGGCTACGACAAAGTTGACATTGGGTCGTTGCCATGGCAACACGGTGGGAAAAGGGGCGGGGCATCAATATATATTTTGTTCGGGATCACGTGACGGATGTCTGTACCAAATTTCATGAATCTACGACAAAGTTTAATTTTTGTCCTCATTCATTTTTATTTTGTGCTCTGCAGGGGGCGCTATTGCGGCAATTTTCTAATTTCCTATATCAAAACATCCGGGGTCGACGACTCGACCAACTATTCAAGTTTCGCTCAAATCGGCCAAAGTATGTGCGAGTTACGGCTGTTTGAACGCGGCGGCGAGCGCCAAAAACGGACGCGGAATTCATGGCGTTGCCACGGCAACACCGTTAATCCTATTAAAAAGTTTTTAATAACTTTTAATCTCCCACATGTGGAGATGATCTGGAGCGAACGGGGAGTCGCTGCGTTCAATGGCCTAGGACGAGTTCGTTCAAATGTGTGGGCATAAAATGGCGCCTTTGGCGCCAAGTCTCTCTTCGGGCCAATATGGCCGCCATACTGTTGGTTGCCTAGCAACCATGTAATGTACAATAACCGGGGGGCGCTGCCGCGCCCTACCTGCTTATAATGTCGCTGCCACCCTCGGTGGAGTTTATAAAAGAGCTGGCAAAAGAAATGGCGCCTTCGGCGCTGATTTTCCCAAAATGGCCGACCTCCTGGTGGTCACCTAGCAACCATGTAATGTACTTTTTTGTTCGGACCGTCATGACGCACGCGTGTACCGATTTTGGTTAGGCTGCGGCAAAGTTGATATTGGGTCATTGCCATGGCAACACGGTGGGGAAAGGGGCGGGGCATCAATATATTTTTTGTTCGGGATCACGTGACGGATGTCTGTACCAAATTTCATGCATCTACGACAAAGTTTAATTTTTGGCTCCATTCATTTTAATTTTGTGCTCTGCAGGGGGCGCTATTGCGGCAATTTTCAAAATTCCTATATCAGAACATCCGGGGTCAACGACTCGACCAACGATTCAATTTTTGTTCAAATCGGCCAAAGTATGTGCGAGTTACGGCTGTTTGAACGCGGCGGCGAGCGGCGAAAACGGACGCCAAATTCATGGCGTTGCCACGGCAAAACCAAAAATCCTATTAGAAAGTTTTTAATAACTTTTAATCTCCCACATGTGGAGATGATCTGGAGCGAACGGGGAGTCGCTGCGTTCAACGGCCTAGGACGAGTTCGTTCAAATGCGTGGGCATGAAATGGCGCCTTCGGCGCCAAGTCCCTCTTCGGGCCAATATGGCCGCCATACTGTTGGTTGCCTAGCAACCGCGTAATGTGTTTTTTTGTTTGGCTTCACGTGACCAATCACTGTGCCGAATTTTTTTCGTCTACGACAAAGTACGTTTTTCAGGTTTTGCGGTTTTTTGGGGGGTCCTGCCATAGGGCGTAATGTTAACGTCGTTTTTCCAGGGGGCGCTGACGCGCCATTTTTTTTAATTTTTACATTTTGGAGATGTGAAGGTTTTTTTCTTCACCTAATTGAATTTTGGGCAAAAATTCAGGACTTTTCGTCGGTGGGAAAGTGCCGAAACTGGCATTTTGGGGGAGAGGAAAAATAATAATAAGAATAAGAAAAACTCATACAATAACAATATAGCGCCGCCTTCGGCGGCGCATTCTTATATATTCGGAAAGGTCTCACGTCCAGTAATCCAACCGTAAGGTTCAAAGTCCAATACGAGCGCGTTGCGCTCGTCTTTTACCTCCTCTTTCTCAATGTTTCTCTATCCGTTTTTTTTTTCGTATTTTTGTGAGTACAAGAACAAATTTGCCGCTTCCGCGGCAAATACTTATATCACCAGATAGGGCTCGATGCCCCGAGTCACTGTATCAGTGTTTTGGGCTTTGGTGAGTGGCCATGGTCGATGACGAGCTTCGCTCGTCATCGACCACTTTCTTGTCCATGTTGCGCCTTCACTGTGGTTTTCACCTTTTTTTTTTACGAGCAGCAACAAATGTGCCGCTTTCGCGGCACACGCCTATATCATCGGACAGGTGTTGGTGCCGGGAGCCCCCTGATTACTGTCTCTTACATGGGGAGCGCTCCGCGCTCTGTTTCTTGAGCGCCGACCTCCCCAATTTTCCCGTGGGACGTGCGCTACGCGCACGTCTTTCTTTAGTGCGCTCCGCGCACTGCTTGTACAATTACAAAAGGCCCGAGACCTGCCAGGTCCGCTCGGGCCTAATAAAAAGAAAAACTCATACAATAACAATATGGGGCCGCCTCCGGCGGCAAACCTTATATATTCGGAAAGGTCTCACGTCCAGTAATCCAACCGTAAGGTTTATTATCCAATACGAGCGCGTTGCGCTCGTCTTTTACCTCCTCTTTCTCAATGTTTCTCTATCCGTTTTTTTTTTCGTATTTTTGTGAGTACAAGAACAAATTTGCCGCTTTCGCGGCAAATACTTATATCACCGGATAGGGCTCGATGCCCTGAGTCACTGTATCAGTGTTTTGGGCTTTGGTGAGTGGCCATGGTCGATGACGAGCTTCGCTCGTCATCGACCACTTTCTTGTCCATGTTGCGCCTGCACTGTGGTTTTCACCTTTTTTTTTTGTGAGCAGCAACAAATGTGCCGCTTTCGCGGCACACGCCTATATCATCGGACAGGTGTTGGTGCCGGGAGCCCCCTGATTACTGTCTCATACATGGGTTTTGAGCGCTCCGCGCTCTTTTCCCGTGGGACGTGCGCTACGCGCACGTCTTTCTTCAGTGCGCTCCGCGCACTGCTTGTACAATTACAAGAGGCCCGAGACCTGCCAGGTCCGCTCGGGCCTAATAAGAAAAACTCATACAATAACAATATAGCGCCGCCTTCGGCGGCGCATTCTTATATATTCGGAAAGGTCTCACGTCCAGTAATCCAACCGTAAGGTTTATAGTCAAATACGAGCGCGTTGCGCTCGTCTTTTACCTCTTCTTTTTCAATATTTTCCAATCCGTTTTTTTTTTCGTATTTTTGTGAGTACAAGAACAAATTTGCCGCTTTCGCGGCAAATACTTATATCACCGGATAGGGCTCGATGCCCCGAGTCACTGTATCAGTGTTTTGGGCTTTGGTGAGTGGCCATGGTCGATGACGAGCTTCGCTCGTCATCGACCACTTTCTTGTCCATGTTGCGCCTTCACTGTGGTTTTCACCTTTTTTTTTTTACGAGCAGCAACAAATGTGCCGCTTTCGCGGCACACGCCTATATCATCGGACAGGTGTTGGTGCCGGGAGCCCCCTGATTACTGTCTCATACATGGGTTTTGAGCGCTCCGCGCTCTTTTCCCGTGGGACGTGCGCTACGCGCACGTCTTTCTTCAGTGCGCTCCGCGCACTGCTTGTACAATTACAAAAGGCCCGAGACCTGCCAGGTCCGCTCGGGCCTAATAATAATTAAAGCCGCAAGCGGCATTGGGAGGCCCTCGCGGGCCGCGGTGGCCGATTGACGCCGGTTCCCGCACGCCGCCGCAATAACCGGGAGGCGCTGCCGCGCCCTACCTGCTTATAATTTCACTGCCACCCTCGGTGGAGTTTATAAAAGAGCTGGCAAAAGAAATGGCGCCTTCGGCGCTTATTTTTCCCAAAATGGCCGACCTCCTGTTGGTCGCCTAGCAACCATGTAATGTACTTTTTTGTTCGGACAGTCGTGACGCACGTGTGTACCAATTTTGGTTTGGCTGCGGCAAAGTTGACATTGGGCCGTTGCCATGGCAACACGGTGGGAAAAGGGGCGGGGCATCAATATATTTTTTGTTCGGGATCACGTGACGGATGTCTGTACCAAATTTCATGCATCTACGACAAAGTTTAATTTTTGGCTCCATTCATTTTTATTTTGTGCTCTGCAGGGGGCGCTATTGCGGCAATTTTCAAATTTCCTATATCAAAACATCCGGGGTCGACGACTCGCCCAACGATTCAAGTTTCGCTCAAATCGGCCAAAGTATGTGTGAGTTATGACTGTTTGAACGCGGCGGCGAGCGGCGAAAACGGACGCCAAATTCATGGCGTTGCCACGGCAAAACCAAAAATCCTATTAAAAAGTTTTTAATAACTTTTAATCTCCCACATGTGGAGATGATCTGGAGCGAACGGGGAGTCGCTGCGTTAAAAGCCCTAGGACGAGTTCGTTCAAATGCGTGGGCATGAAATGGCGCCTTCGGCGCCAAGTCCCTCTTCTGGCCAATATGGCCGCCATACTGTTGGTTGCCTAGCAACCGCGTAATGTGTTTTTTTGTTTGGCTTCACGTGACCAATCACTGTGCCGAATTTTTTTCGTCTACGACGAACTAAAATTTTCGGGTTTTTCGGGTCTTGTCATAGGGCGCAATGTAAACTTGATTTTCCAGGGGGCGCTTACGCGCCATATTTCAGATTTTTTTTATTTTCTAAATGTGAAGAATGTTTTTTTCACATGCTTGAATTTTGTGCAAAAATTCAGGACTTTTCGTCAGTGGGAAAGTGGACTTTTTTCGGAGAAGAAAAATAATAATAAGAAAAACCCGTACAATAACAATATAGCGCCGCCTCCGGCGGCCAACCTTATATATTCGGAAAGGTCTCACGTCCAGTAATCCACCCGTGGGGTTTATAGTTCAATACGAGCGCGTTGCGCTCGTCTTTTACCTCTTCTTTTTCAATGTTTCTCTATGGGATTTTTTTTCCGTATTTTTGTGAGTACAAGAACAAATTTGCCGCTTTCGCGGCAAATACTTATATCACCAGATAGGGCTCGATGCCCTGAGTCACTGTATCAGTGTTTTGGGCTTTGGTGAGTGGCCATGGTCGATGACGAGCTTCGCTCGTCATCGACCACTTTCTTGTCCATGTTGCGCCTACACTGTGGTTTTCACCTCTTTTTTTTTACGAGCAGCAACAAATGTGCCGCTTTCGCGGCACACGCCTATATCACCGGACAGGTGTTGGTGCCGGGAGCCCCCTGATTACTGTCTCATACATGGGTTTTGAGCGCTCCGCGCTCTTTTCCCGTGGGACGTGCGCTACGCGCACGTCTTTCTTCAGTGCGCTCCGCGCACTGCTTGTACAATTACAAAAGGCCCGAGACCTGCCAGGTCCGCTCGGGCCTAATAAAAAGAAAAACCCATACAATAACAATATGGGGCCGCCTCCGGCGGCAAACCTTATATATTCGGAAAGGTCTCACGTCCAGTAATCCACCTATGGGGTTTATTATCCAATACGAGCGCGTTGCGCTCGTCTTTTACCTCCTCTTTCTCAATGTTTCTCTACCCGTTTTTTTTTCCGTATTTTTGTGAGTACAAGAACAAATTTGCCGCTTTCGCGGCAAATACTTATATCACCGGATAGGGCTCGATGCCCTGAGTCACTGTAACAGTGTTTTGGTGAGTGGCCATGGTCGATGACGAGCTTCGCTCGTCATCGACCACTTTCTTGTCCATGTTGCGCCTTCACTGTGGTTTTCACCTTTTTTTTTTTTAAAAGCAGCAACAAATGTGCCGCTTTCGCGGCACACGCCTATATCATCGGACAGGTGTTGGTGCCGGGAGTCCCCTGATTACTGTCTCTTACATGGGTTTTGAGCGCTCCGCGCTCTTTTCCCGTGGGACGTGCGCTACGCGCACGTCTTTCTTTAGTGCGCTCCGCGCACTGCTTGTACAATTACAAGAGGCCCGAGACCTGCCAGGTCCGCTCGGGCCTAATAATAATAAGAAAAACTCATACAATAACAATATGGGGCCGCCTCCGGCGGCTAACCTTATATATTCGGAAAGGTCTCACGTCCAGTAATCCAACCGTGGGGTTTAAAGTACAATACGAGCGCGTTGCGCTCGTCTTTTACCTCTTCTTTGTCAATGTTTCTCTATGGGATTTTTTTTCGTATTTTTGTGAGTACAAGAACAAATTTGCCGCTTTCGCGGCAAATACTTATATCACCGGATAGGGCTCGATGCCCTGAGTCACTGTATCAGTGTTTTGGGCTTTGGTGAGTGGCCATGGTCGATGACGAGCTTCGCTCGTCATCGACCACTTTCTTTTCCATGTTGCGCCTTCACTGTGGTTTTCACCTTTTTTTTTTACGAGCAGCAACAAATGTGCCGCTTTCGCGGCACACGCCTATATCATCGGACAGGTGTTGGTGCCGGGAGCCCCCTGATTACTGTCTCATACATGGGTTTTGAGCGCTCCGCGCTCTTTTCCCGTGGGACGTGCGCTACGCGCACGTCTTTCTTTAGTGCGCTCCGCGCACTGCTTGTACAATTACAAGAGGCCCGAGACCTGCCAGGTCCGCTCGGGCCTAATAAGAAAAACTCATACAATAACAATATGGGGCCGCCTCCGGCGGCTAACCTTATATATTCGGAAAGGTCTCACGTCCAGTAATCCAACCGTGGGGTTTAAAGTACAATACGAGCGCGTTGCGCTCGTCTTTTACCTCTTCTTTGTCAATGTTTCTCTATGGGATTTTTTTTCGTATTTTTGTGAGTACAAGAACAAATTTGCCGCTTTCGCGGCAAATACTTATATCACCGGATAGGCCTCGATGCCCTGAGTCACTGTATCAGTGTTTTGGGCTTTGGTGAGTGGCCATGGTCGATGACGAGCTTCGCTCGTCATCGACCACTTTCTTTTCCATGTTGCGCCTTCACTGTGGTTTTCACCTTTTTTTTTTACGAGCAGCAACAAATGTGCCGCTTTCGCGGCACACGCCTATATCATCGGACAGGTGTTGGTGCCGGGAGCCCCCTGATTACTGTCTCTTAAATGGGTTTTGAGCGCTCCGCGCTCTTTTCCCGTGGGACGTGCGCTACGCGCACGTCTTTCTTCAGTGCGCTCCGCGCACTGCTTGTACAATTACAAGAGGCCCGAGACCTGCCAGGTCCGCTCGGGCCTAATAATGGAAACGGTTTTTTTGCTATGTTTTGGCATTTTATTTCTCCCAAACGACATGACTCAGATTGATGCCTTTTTGGTATGTTGATCCACATGACGGGGAAGGCCTGTGTGATTATTTTCACAACTCCATACCATCCGGATTTTTTGATTGGAATTTTTCAAGAAAAAACCTTGAAGGGGGCGCCAGTGGGTCATTTTTGGCCATAGTGGCTGCGTTTGCACATGGTTAGGTCCAGCTCGAGAATGTGCACGTGCGCCGTATTGGGTCCGTTGCAATCCGACAAAGTCTGTGAAAGATATGAGACTTTGAATTTTGTAGAAAATGGCCTCTGAGTTGCGGCCTTGTCATGACCACGCCCAATAATATTTCCAAAATTGAAATGAGGATTTGGAAAGCCACATGGGTCTGGGACATTTTGGCCAAAAATTGAAGCTTTTGATTGAAAACTCGGGGATCAGGGGTCACAAGTTCAACAGGTACGATTTTGACGGTGCGAGGTTTGGGCCAAGATGGCCGACTTCCTGTAGAGTTTAGGCCGGGCTCATAATATATTTTTTGACATGTCCTGACGTGGTCTATGACCCTGGCCAGTGTCACCTTTGTACCATGACATTTTTTGCCACCGGGCTCTCATTGACTCAATGTAAACTGCCTGTTTGAGGGGGCGCCACTGAGCCATCTTTGATTATTTTCTCTTGCCAACGCCACCCAAAATTAGACCTCCCGGAGCACTAATTTCTGATACCTGTTACTTGTGTATCGGTCCACGTTTGCTATTTGAATTCTTGCGTTTTCCCTTTTTTTTTACGATTTTAATTAGTCCCTCGCCGGGCACTTCGTGTCCGTTGCTCGGGCCTAATTATTATGCACTTTAATGCTTTGGACCAGCCATTCTCAAAGTTTGGGACATCGCAGCCCCCTAAATGTCCCAGGGCCCCCTCTAATAATAATTTACTCTATGCAAAAGAATTAGCTATTATTTTACAGCTAAAATTACATGAAAATCATATAATAGCTAAATACTGATTTAAAGAGGTACATTTTAGCAAATAAAAGCACATTTTCTTTCATAATCTGTGGTTTTTCAATGTACTTGTTTTGTAAACAAGCTTTGGGGGGCCCCCTACAGTGCCTCTAAGGCCCCCAGGGTACCCCGGACCCCACTTTGGGAACCCCTGCTTTGGACAATCAAGGTGTTTATTGGACAAAACAAATTACATTTGCTTACTATAGGCAGTGTTTAGGTTGGAAATTAAATAGACCACAACATTAAATTAATGTTAATAATAAAAATAACAATTTATTTTAAACCCATAATGCGTTGTGGACAGTTATAAATTGTAATGTCTTTGATGTGTTTGTTTTGATTTTTGTCCAAAGCATAAAAGTGCATCACTTTATCATCATGAATTTATGAATGAACTAAGGATTAGCTAATAATGAGTTAATTACAGCAGTAAGTGGTATATCTTCTTAAAAATCATGATAAATCATGATATTCATGAATAAACTTCATAATTCCGAGTTAATATTTTTGTTAAAAAATCTAAATGTTATCGTGAATTCATCATGATTCTAAGATCATGGTATATTAACAAGATTTTCTCATGAATTCATTACAGTAGTTACTTCGTGATGTGATTGATGGGCAGCTGTTGTTCTGTAAATAGGGTGGGCTTCAGCCTACACCTTTTCGGTTACCCTCCTTGTTTGTAATGAATTTGCTGTATATACATTTTGTTTTATGTTTTTGTAACCGAATAAACCTTCATTCATTCATTCAATGAACTCATGCATGAAGTCATCTATGAAATAACATGAAGTCATGTTAACTCATGATGAGCCATGATATTGTCATGCATGAATACATCATGAATAATAACATCATTTCATGTTATTCACACATGACTTCATGTACCCTTGTTATAAAGTGTTACCAAAAAAAGGTTTTGAAAAATATCAATCCTCCATTGAGTCCTAGCTTTCTAAAGTATCAAGCATATTTTTGTGTTGAGGCTCCCACAACGTAGCTTTGTTGTGAAGGTGTGATTGAGACAACACGGCCCAGAGACGAGCAATAACAGTTCCAAAATACAATTATAAGAACAAAATGAGTTAGTCACCCCCAAAATAGATGATATGAGATGATAAAAGGTGTGAATGATTTGTCTGGTGTCAATGTTATCTTCACCATGACATTATCCCTGTTATCCCGCGATTTAAACAGACTCACTTTTAGGCCTGCCCTAGGGAAAATGCGATGTCTGTGGAGACACAGCGGCTGCTTGCATTAGTCAGGTCTGTGTGGGAAGGGCTTGGGGCGGGCGGAGGAGAGGCCGTTCACCGCCAGGGATTCAGCCTTACTCCGGAACACTGAGGGATGGTACAAGCTAATGGCATCGGAGTTAGCTGACTCGGCAGGGCGTGTGCAGCGGCGTGGTAAGAACATGCTACCGGCATGGCGCGGCGTTAGCGGGATCAGCTGATTACCCGCGTCAGCTCTATTCTAATTACTGACCCACAGCATTTCTCTCCAATTTTTAATTGCAAGTTTCCTCCTCCCACAACAAATGAGTGATAACAGCTGTCATTTTAATAAGCCTGTTTACTTAGGTGGTTTCTTCTTCTACAGCTGAGGGGATGCAATATGAATATCCTGGACATTGTTGTGTAGAATGTGGAACTCTCTGCATTTTAAAAGCGAGACACGGCAAGTATTGATTTTTCACGCAGTGGTCAATGTGGAGACGGCAACAGTTTAAAACTCTATACCTCTATTGCTGGGTTTCAGGTGGACATCACAGCGTTCTAAAGGCCTATAATATTATATAGAGGTAACATTATTTTGTTTTTGAGGAAATGTTTGGTCTTGTACAGAGAGATCATGGACCCAGTGACTGATTTAATGATCCTCTTTGTAATTCATACATTTTCCTTTTAGCTACGACCCAGCGGGGGGCAGCAGACAGTTTTTCCTATTAGCTGCATTACACTTTCACAAGTCATATCTAGCATTTTAGCACTTTGAGGTTTCTTTGAAATGTAAAGTGCAATATAAATAACATGTATTATTATTATTATTTTTATCTAAAAAGAAAATTTATGAAATTACAAGAATTATCATTAATATCAGTCACTGGGTCCATGATCTCTTTGTACAAGACCAACAATGTCGTCAAAAACTAAATAGGTTACCTCTATATAATATTATAGGCCTTTAGAATGCTGTGATGGCACCTAAAACCCAGCAATGTGTCACTTCCTGTCAGTATAGTATTCTATACATTTGTTAAGTGATGATGTCATCGCTCTACTTCCGGGTCCAACGGAGCTTTAGTCGTATTCATTATAATGGGATTCAGCTGATTTTAACCTGCTGTAGAGCCGACTACAAGACTCTTTTTAAACATCTGATCGCACAGAAATATCACATTTACTTTGCATTTTCATTAGTGCTGCTTTTCTGGCATTAATTCTCTTTTTTTTTCATACACAATGAAAGCTAATTTGTATAAAATATCTTCATGTTGCCTGGAGAAATGGTGAGCTATATTGTTCGAATAAGGTGTTTATCTGTTGTTATTTCAGCAGGAGAGTCAGATAAAGTTGCGTTTGCTGTGTTTCTCAGTGGAACTCTCAACAGTTTGGACCCGGAAGACGTTTGTTAAGTGGTGACGTCACAGCTCTACTTCCAGGTCCGGCAGATGTGCGAGAAACTACAAAAACTCTTTAATACCACAATCAATATTTCTTAAACTCAACAGAGAGTTACTGAACATACTTATTTATCAGGCCCATTAGCCAAAAACGCTGTACCTACTGCTATAAAAGTCATATTTACCGAAATCGCTACATCCGGGTTAACCCCGGAAGTACCGACTTTAGTAAATATTACTTTGTCAGCAGTAGGTGTGTAATTTTTGGTTAATGAGTCTGAGAAATAAGTAGCTTCAGTAACTCTCCGTTGACTTTCAGAAATACTGTTGTTGTTTTTACGAGATTTTTATGTTTTTTTCTTGCATATTTTGCCCGTCTGCTAGGAGCCGGAAGCGGAACTCGTGACGTCACATTTAAACGTTGTGGCTCGTTATTGTGCGTGATGTCACACTTAAAGCAGTACTAAGTAACTCTTGCCCCAGAGGCCATAAGCGCAACTGCAGGTGTCGTAGCAAGTTACGATTTTCTAACTTATTAAATGTCTTGTAGAGTAAATACTACGCTGACAGAAAAGCCGAAGGGAGAGAGGGATGTTGTACATCCAGTTAGACAATGGAAATAATTTTTTTCTCTCAAACTTGGCTGTAAATACTGTTTAAAGTGGTGCTAGCTTTGCCCCTTAGCCTGTTAGCTTCTTCTTCATGGTTCTGTTGGTGTGTATTGGTTTCTCCGACCCGGTGGCAGCCAAGTTGCAAGCATGGTTTTCTGGCCAGAGACACCAGGGGGAGATGAAAGACCCCCAATCATCCCATTAACACTTGTATTACCCCCAGAGGGATTTATTAAGGTAAACACGTTACTTGGTACTGCTTTAACAAACGGTAGCATTCACATGACATCGCAACATTCAAAAGAGCCATTAGTTTAAAATGGAGGCGGTGCAGCTGAAAATTCCATGGCGTAACTATGGCAACTGTTTTTATGCAGATTTCCAGTCTTAGTTTGTTGCTTATTTCTCCTTCCTTCTTCCTGGGCCACAAAGTTCAAGGTCCTCTCCTCCAGCTCATATGAACTATGGTCTAATTATTTCCTTAGAAAGGCGTCCGACAGTGGAGACGATATATAAAAAACATGCGACGTTGGTCAGTAGCGAGGACTTTCAGCCAGAAGAGTAATGTGTCAGGTTTGTGAATCCAATCCCTGTCGAAAAAATAATGATCAGGGAAAACATTTGGACATTTTCATTTCCCTCCCATGGAGTCGTATTGGCACCTGCTCCGACTGACATGGGATTCTAGAACATGAACGCAACCAATGAGGAAGTGCAATAATAAAAATGTCAACAAGATGTTAAGTATAATTGTGTTAACTATGTTTTAACAAAAAGGAATAAAAAAACAGTAAGACTTCGTCAGTTGTCTGTATGCGCTTTACATGTGGTTGAAATGGCAACGTTACATGAACTCAATAGAACTGGGACGCGCCCATGGCCCTTATGTACAGTGTCATTGCTCTGCTCCTTATTTCTGATTTCACATCCTGTGTCCATGTCCAATACGGAGGTGAACTAACAGATTGAGGTGTTGATGTGCGATAGTCTCATGTGTTCGTGGCGTCGGCGTGTGAAAGAGTGTGGCGGTCTGAGCCGTGTGAAGGCGCTGCCGGTGCATACTGATGCGCGCCCTGACGAATCTGCCACTTCCAGCCCGAGTGGAGGGCCCAGGGAGACAGGGGGAGCGAGGGGGGGGGGGGGGGGGGGGAGATGAAAAGAGAGCGCTCCCTCGTGCATTCGCCCTCCTCGCTCAGCGCTGCCATTTGGACTGACACCTCCAGGAAAACAGACGTAAGAGCCGTGATCAGCAGTTTAGCGGGCGCCTCGCAGCAGCTCGGATCTGTACGTGCGTGTGATGTGTGATATGTCGGGGGAGGGGGGGGGGGGTGTCACACAAAGACACAGTCACATCTCCGAGGGGGGGAGTCAGTCTGAGGGTCTGAGCAGGGCTGAAATACACCATTGAATCAAGATCACCGATAAAATATCTAAATATACTTCATGTTTCCTGAAGTGGAGATTTTTAGCTTGCATCTCAGTTTTCATGTCAGAGTATGAAAATGACAAAACCTAGCCCTATTTTATGAACTTTAGTTGCTAGTAAGGCGGAGCTAGCCGACTTTCCCTCGCAAATGTTATGGTATTTTTCTATGTCATATATGGTATTTTTCTATGTCATATATGGTATTTTTCTATGTCATATATGGTATTTTTCTATGTCATATATGGTATTATTCTTTCTGCCAGACACTCGAAAGAACGCAGAAATGTGTTTTTTGTTTTACTCGTGCAACAAATTAGCCACTGTAGTATCTCCTACAGACTCCAAACCTCACAGTCTTGGGCTTAACATTATTTTTTCAGAGGGATTATTTAATATCTAATTCCCAGCCTGATTTATTCAGCTTTGAACCCAACAAAACATGGCAAAATAAGATTTTTTTTTAAATTTTTTTATTCAAAAGATCCAAAATCCCCTATTTGTTACTAATATGTCAATAATATAAAACCAAAATTTAAATCTTGGTCTATCCTTTCTAGATTTCGTCGCTGAAAATATCTGCAATGTTGGCCATTTTTATGCACAACATTTCTCTATTCACCTGCTGCCTCCGGCCTTAAAGTATTGTCCTGATTTGTTATTCTTCCTCAAAGGCAAAGGCTCGTCATCCGACTTCATGATCCAGGGGCAGGAGGCTGTCACCTGTCAGCGTGTCCACAGCTCACTGCACCTGTCTGACCGTAGTGTGCCAGAGGACAGGCCTCAGAGTCCGCCTCCGAGCCCCTCTCTGTGCCTGGCACACATCGAGCACATGTTTAGGACCTGGCTTAGTTTATAAAGTTATTCAGAAGCTATTCAGTGATGTAAATCTTACTAAATATTACTATATATTGCTATTGTATGTACCACAGCATGGCAAGTCCAAGACAAATTTCCCTATGGGACAATAAAGTTTATCTTATCTTATAAATGTAAATGCCACCCGGAAATTGGTCATTCTATTATGATCAGTGCATTTAATCCATGTTTTTGCTGTTGTGTCGTTTTTCTTCCTTTTCTACAATGTTCCGTTTGTACCATTGTGAAATGTACTTTTTTATTGTATTGAGTTTGAGGGTTGGTGCTCATAAGCTTATTGCTTCAGCCCACTCCTTTTGAGCAGAATGTATACTGCTATATTTTAAAAATTAAATTTCGCCTTTTTTTGTGTGTTCAAAGCTATATCAGGCTAGGTACTAAATATTGAAAAATAGAATATAAAGAAAGACTGTTAGGTTTGGAGTCCGTAGGAGCTGCTAAAGTGGTGTGGTCATTGTTGCATGAGTGGAACCTCATCCTACGCAAGAACGTGGCTCCCAGAAAGGAAGTGCCATATTTGGATTATAACGTCAGCTTTGGGCCTTTGAGACAAAGTATGAAAAATATTCAAATATTTGTGAATGTACAGCAACAACCATATTAAACATATGGTTTATACATTTCATACAAAGACACATTTGCATTTTTTCTCACTGTCTGACATGTCAAGTAGAATTTTAAACATAATTTTTATTTGTCAAATTCCAGAAGAATGAGAAATTAAAAAAAAAATGATTTAAAAAAAAAAACTTTTTACAAAGTCAGAAGTTTACATACACTAAGATTACTATACCGTTAAACATTTTGGGAAAGCCCAGATGATGATGTCATGTTCTTGGAAGCACAAGTCTGGTTCCTCCTTGGGTGTAATTTCAAGACACTTGAAGGTCCAGGTTCATTGGTTAAAACAATGATGGAAATGACCAGTCATCATACAGATCAGAAAGAAGGCGGGTTCTGTGTCCCAGAGAGGAACGTGCTGTGTCTGAAATGTGAAGATCAACCCAAGAACAAATGCAAAAGACCTGAAGATGCTGAACCTGGTAAGAGTTTGTCATTATCCAGAGTGAAACAAGTCCTGCACCGACATGGGCTGAGAGGGAAGTCTGCCAGGGAGAAGCTCCAACGGCAAAAGAAATATGAAAAAGACGGTTTGGAGTTTTCAAAAAAAAAAAGAATAAAGACTTTAATGCTTTGAGACATATTCTGTGGTCTGATGAAAGAAAAAAAAAGAGAATTGTTTGGCCATAATGACCATCATCACGTTTGGAGGAAAGAAACCTGAGAACACCATCCCAACTGTGCAATACGGGGGTGGTAGCATCATGCTGTGGGGTTGTTTTGCTGTGGGAGGGACTGGTGCCCCTCACAAAATAGATGACATCATGAAGAAAGAACACGATGTTGAAATATTGGAGCAACATTTCAAGACATCAGCCAGGAAGTTAAAGCTTGGGCACAGATGGGTCTTCCAAATGGACAATGACCCAAAGCATATGGTCACTACTGGTTACAAAGTGGCTAAAGGAAAACAAAGTGATTTGAAGTGGTCATCACAAAGTCCTGATCTCAATCCATTTGAAAATGTATGGGCAGAGCTGAGAAGGCATAGGCACGCAAGGTGGCCTACAAATGTGTCTCAGGACCAAAACTCCTGCTAACTATTGTGAGAAGCTTGTGGAAGGAAATCCAAAACATTTGACCCAAAATATACAGTTTAAGGCAATTCTACCAAATATGAATGAAATGTATGTAAACTTTTGGTTTTGTAAAAAGTAATAACAAAAAATTTCTAAAACAAATCTGGAATTTTTCTGGAATTTGGCAAATATAAATAATTTAAAAAATTCTACGTGACCTAAAAAAATCAAAGTTAATCCTGGCTTCATGTCAGACAGTGAGAAAAAAGGCAAATGTGTCATTTTATAAAGCGTATGTAAACATATGGTTCCCGCTGTATGCGTGAGGCTTTGTGAAGTGATGTTGTAGCTACTTCAGGGATATCTCCGCCTCGCCAGCAACAAAACGTCATCAAATAAGCATCGTACGGGGTAAGTTTTGTCTTATTTAATATCTGACATGAACATTGACTGACCACTGCGTGAAAAATCTATATTTTTACCAGCCATGTCTCACCTTAAGTAGAGATATTATTTAAGTGTGTAGAAAGGTTCCACCTCCTTCCTCAAAATGGCGGCGCTAAGTATGTGCGGCGTTATCAGCGATGCATGTATACCCTGCACAGGGGTGGCACCCACGACTGGCACACGTGATTGATGCCTGCTCTCCTGATAGGGGAGTACTGTGGTGTGTCAGTCAGCTCTCATCCATCAGAGTGGCAGACGCTCTAATGATGCACACTGCCTCATCCCTCAAACTCCTGCCTCAGCGCACAGGTCACATGCATCAGGAGAGCACCCGAAACCTGCAGGTCACATGCATCAAGAGAGCACCCGAAACCTGCAGGTCACATGTACCCAGACATGCATCAAGAGAGCACCCTAAACCTGCAGGTCACATTCAAGATTCAAGATTGCTTTATTTGTCAAACCATGTGACTAATTCTAAATGATATTTCTCTCATCCTTGATTGTGGAGCGGGGGGTGGGAGGGAGGGCAGGGAGTTCAGCTTCCCGATGGCCCTGTGTACGAAACTGTTTTTCAGTCGACTCGACCTGGCCCGTAGATTCCGCAGTCTCCTCCCTGAAGGCATTACTCTGAAGAGACTGTGTGATGGGTGCGTAGGTGATTCTGACGGCCTTTGATTCTCTATAGTCCCTCTGTAGAAGAACCACACAGTGATGGAGCTGGTCAGGGTGCTCTCTATAGTCCCTCTGTAGAAGAACCACACAGTGATGGAGCTGGTCAGGGTGCTCTCTATAGTCCCTCTGTAGAAGTTGCACATAACAGAGGCTGGGACTCTAGCTCTTCTTAACTTGCGGAGAAAGTAGAGACGCTGATTACTTTTCTTGACCAGTGATGTAGTGTGCATGGTCCAGGAGAGGTTCTCTGTGATGTGCACACCCAGGAACTTTTCTTTCTTTCTTTCATTTATTTATTTGAGCAGAAACTTATTTAAAACATTTTACAGAAGAAAACAAAACAAGACTATTGTGCTCAAAAGGAGTAGGAAGAAGTTCAAAGAACTTATAATAAACCTACCCCTTATCTCTCATTCAAGTAACACAAAATATCACAAAGGATTTATCATTTACAGTCGTACAAAATAAATAAAGGATTTATCATTTACAGTTTTACAAAAATAAATACACCATATGGTATTTAATATGTATAGCAATTATATTGCAACATCACTTCATCTGACTGAAATCGACACATTTTTTACAAACTCAATGCATTGAACTTATGCATGTGTAAACGTTCGTTTTTTATTTTTTATTTTTTTTTATTTTATTTTATTGTTTTTTTTCTCATCCCTCTCTACAATACCTCAATCCTCATATACGGGCAAACCCCATAACAACAACAAAAAAGCGCGAGTGTGTGCCTGTCTGTGAAAATAATAGTAATTATGATACTTCACTAGCATAATTTTTAAAGATAATGTCTTTACATGTTTTTTTAAAGTGTACTAGTGTTTTGCTCTGTTTTGTCTCTTTATTTAGGTCATTCCACAATGTTATTCCTGCTTGTGAGATACACATACTTTTGAGGGTGGTGTGAACACACTGTTTCCTCATCACAAATTCTCCTCTTAAATTATAAGTTCCTTCTCTACTGCTGAACAATTTCTGAGTGTTCCTAGTGAGAAGGTCACGACTTGCTTTGTATAATACAACAAGAGTTTTAAATTTAATTAAGTCTTCAATTTTCATTATACGAGATGCTAAGAACAACTCATTTGTATGGTCCCTAAAACCAACGTTATGAACGATTCTTATGGCTTTTTTCTGAAGTTTTAAAAGTGGATCTAAATGAGTTTTATAAGTGTTACCCCAAACCTCCGCACAGTAGCTGATATATGGGAGAATTAAAGAACTATATATAATATGTAAGGCTCTATATTTTAGCAGATGTCTAGCTCTGTACATTACCGATATACTCTTTGCCATTTTTGATTGTATACTTGTTATATGGGGTTTCCAGCTTACATTATGACTTAAAATCACACCCAGAAATTTACATTCGTGAACTCTCTCTATTTCCATATTGTTGATTTTAAGTTTTACTTCAGTATCTTTGATTCGTTTCCCAAAAATCATCATTTTTGTTTTCCTAATATTCATTGACAGTTTGTTATTATCGAACCATTGTTTTAACTTGTTTATTTCTGTTGAGATTTCCGTCATAAGAAGCTGTAAATCCTTTCCTGAACACAGAATCGTTGTATCGTCCGCAAATAGTATGAATTTCAGTTTAGAAGAGGTATAACAGAGATCATTTATGTATAATAAAAACAACATAGGACCCAAAATCGATCCTTGTGGCACCCCGCAAGTAATATTCTGCATTTCAGACATGCATTCCTCCAGTTGAACATACTGTTTCCGGTCTGAGAGGTATGATTTGACCCAGTTCAGTGCAACTCCACGAATGCCATATTTTTCCATTTTTTGCAGTAGTATTTGATGGTTCATTGTGTCAAACGCTTTTTTAAGGTCTATAAATATTCCTACAGAGTATAGCTTTTGGTCAATACTGTTGGTTATATCCTCAAATACTTCTGTTAGTGCTAGGGCAGTTCCTCTATTTTTTCTAAAGCCATACTGACTTTCATTGAGTAAATTATATTGTTCTATAAACCTATCAAGACGATTAGAGAAAAGTTTTTCAAGGATCTTAGAGAACTGAGGTAGAATCGATACAGGTCTGTAATTTGGCACCTCATGACTATCACCTTTTTTAAATATAGGCACAACTTTGGCAATTTTCATTTGACTTGGGAATTTCCCAGTCTGGAGAGATAGGTTACATATATAAGTTATGGGCACTACAATTTCATGTATGACCCTTTTGATAAGAGTCATATCAATGTCATTATAGTCCCTAGATTTTTTGCTCTTACTTAGTGCTGGTCACCCTCTCCACTGCAGCGCCGTTGATTGTTAGAGGAGCATGCTGGACCCGCGCTCTTCGAAAGTCCACAACAATCTCTTTTGTCTTCTCCACATTTAGAGAGAGGTTGTTCTGTGTGCACCACATGGCCAGACTGCTCACCTCACTCCTGGAGTTTGACTCGTCTCTGTTGTTGATGAGACCCACCACTGTTGTGTCGTCTGCAAACTTGATGAAGAGGTTTGAGTCGTACTTTGGAGCGCAGTCATGGGTCAGCAGAGTGAACAGGAGGGGGCTCAGCACACAGCTTTGGGGAGCTCCCGTGTTCAGTGTGATGGTTCTGGAGGACTTTCCGCCGACACGTACAGCCTGTGGTCTCCCCGTCAGAAAGTCCAGCAGCCAGTTGCACAGTGAGGTGTTGATCCCCAGGTGGAGCAGTTTGTGTATTAGCTGCTGTGGGATTATAGTGTTGAATGCTGAGCTAAAGTCTAAAAACAGCATTCTAACGTATTGATATGTTCCATGACGAGCCGCTCGAAGCACTTCATAAGAATTGGAGTGAGTGCTACTGGGCGGTAGTCATTAAAGCAGGAGGGCGGTGACTTCTTTGGTACAGGAATGATGGTGGTCACTTTAAGGCACGTTGGGACCACAGCCTGCTTCAGAGATGTGTTAAAAATGTCTGTGAAGACCTCAGTGAGTTCATCAGCGCAACATTGCAGTACACGACCTGGTATGTTGTCTGGACCCGGTGCTTTGTGTATGTTGATCCTGCTCAGAGATCTTCTCACACTCTCTGGAGATAGCTTCAGCACTTGGTCTTCAGGAGGGGGTGTTGACTTTTGTGCCGGGGTTCTGTTGAGGAACTCGTAGCGAGCAAAGAATTCATTTAGAGCGTTCAACAGAGAGGTGTCACTGTCACAGGTTTGTCGAGGAGGTTTATAGTCTGTGATGGTCTTTATCCCCTCCCACACACTCCGAGTGTCTCTGCTGTCTCTGAAGTGATCAGTTATCTTTTTGGAGTACTGCTTCTTGGCTTTTTTGATGCCGTGGGACAGGTTGGCCCTAGCTGTCCCCAGTTTCTCCTTGTCACCAGATTTGAAGACAGCATTCCGAACCCTCATGAGCCTGAGGACTTCACTTGTAATCCAAGGTTTCTGGTTGGACCTGATAATGATGGTCTTAGAGTCTGTAACATCCTCAGTGCACTTGGTGATGTAGGCAGTGACAGTCTCTGTATACTCCTGGAGATCAGTGATATTGTTGTGAATGGCAGCCTGCTTGAACATATTCCAATCCGTTGTGTGAAAGCAGTCCTTAAGTTTCTCTACAGAGTCTTTACTCCACACTTGAATCTGTTTCAAGTGTGAAACAGATTCACACTTGAAACAGTGTGAATCTGTTAGACATGCATAAAGAGAGCACCCTAAACCTGCAGGTCACATGTACCCAGACATGCATAAAGAGAGCACCCTAAACCTGCAGGTCACATGTACCCAGACATGCATAAAGAGAGCACCCTAAACCTGCAGGTCACATGTACCCAGACATGCATAAAGAGAGCACCCTAAACCTGCAGGTCACATGTACCCAGACATGCATAAAGAGAGCACCCTAAACCTGCAGGTCACATGTACCCAGACATGTATCAAGAGAGCACCCTAAACCTGCAGGTCACATGTACATGCACATCCTGTGAAACAGTGCAACGCCTTCTGGGTTTGTCCCTGTTTCAGAGCGTGGTGTCCTGCACTGGTCAGCTCCTCCTTCTTCCTCTTGCGCAGCTCCCTCCGCCCCACAACAGTCTTGCACCATCCTCTGGGAAGAGCTTAGCAGTTAATCTGTTTTATTCTCATCTATCAGCCAGAACAATATAGGGCATGTGTGCCTTAGCTGTGAGTCTCGCCCGGATACCTCCTCTTTTGTCCCTTCCTTATTTCCTGTAGCTCCTCTTGTGACGCCTCCACTGTGCTGCAGGTGTGGGGGGGCTCTTAGTGCCTGTTCAGTGTTTCAGAAGAAGACATGTGTAGGTCTCAAATGTCTTTAGCTCATAAGCTAGCAGTTTATGTACGTTCAAAAAGCTGCTTTCTTCAGGACCATTGTGGACTCTCTGCAGTAAAAACAATCTGCTGAACCTACACAAAAACACGGCAGACGTACAAAATAATCCCTTGTAAAACAACGTGGAGAAACACAGAAACCATAAAAAATGCAGCTGTACCAAGAGAGAGGTTGCCGCCAGTTTACACGTTGCCATGACGCTAAATAAATGCCACGAACACACATATTTCATTTCTTAAGATTTGCAAACATTCAATCAGGGGGAAGAGAATTGGACAAAACGAGAAACTTTCAGCCTAAACTGCAACTGATTATGTTTCAGACCATCATTTTGATATTCTCAATGAACGGACACGGTAACAACAGCTGAGCGATGTCATAACTCGTTTGAATCTAATTTAATGCTTTTTAACGCCTTGACAATTCATTTAATGACTTTTAATGCCCCGCGGAAATCCTGCATTTACCGATGAAAGAAGTCACAGAGGGTAGCAATCGATTAGCTGGCTCTTATATTTTCCTTACAAAATAAAAAAGCCCCCCCGGGGGCCCATTGACAGTGAACCGTGAGTGGACATTATCACTGGTGTAGCACATTCTATCCCCAGAACAAGAAGAGATCTGAGATTTCTTATCTGCAGCCGTACTTAATCGCCTTCTGTTTTCACCAAGGGAGGTGGGAGGGGGGGAGGCAGATGTTGCTTCCTTCTATCAGGAGAGGAGCGTAAATCTGCAGGCACTTTGACTCCTCCACACAACTGTTCAGGCACGCCATTAAGCTGACACTCCGGGTGAATAGAACTTCAATCTTTTCCTGTCGATTACTGACAAAAACCCTGATCTTTTCCAGATTAGCGTCTCAGGTTTGTGATGAAGCGTTCTATTGGTTTTCCAAAACAAACCGAGGAGATGCCCCCCCCCCTCAGCCTGAATGCATGTAAACTTACTGACAGCGTGTTTGAACTTAATCTCCGTGGCCAAACCGACTGAGGAGAGAGAAACACTTTGTTGTCACTGAAGAGGGGAAAATAAAGGGGGGGGGGGGGGGAATGTTGCGGAGGAGGGGGAGGAGGGAGCGTGTGACCGAGGGCTAGGCGCTAAACGAATGAAGCGGAGAAGCCGGCGAGACAGTGATAAAGGGAGGACGGCGAACAAAAAAATAAAGAAAGAAAACGCCGCCGGTCTGCCTCTCGCGTAAATTGATTCCGACTGCGGGCGCGAGCGGGTGATGGATATCTGCTGCTTGATTGGAATTTACATGCCGGCCGCGGGCTTGTTCCATTCACCCGCCCCGCGCGCGCTAACAACGGGCCCCGCGCCGCTCGCAGGCCCCGATAAGCCCACGAGTGGGAGTGCGACGGAAAAACCCGAGGCCCGACAATGTTTGTGAAAGTGTGGACTGTTGATTAATGGCGGGGGGGGAGGTATCGTTAGCTCCCATCGCGGCGGACGAAATGGGAACGAGAGGAGGGAGGGGAGGGCCCGTCAGAGGAGGTTTTGTCTTTGCGGGAATCGGAACAGATGCAGGGGCCCCGGGGACGCCGTGTCATTTCGGCATTCACAGAAAAACAACAACACATCGGACTCGTTTCTCCAGATCGGCCCAAGTGCCAGTTTCTTTCAAATTGGATTGAATTGTTGTGCAGTTCATTTTTAAATGTTAGCTCGGCTAGGGACTAGACCAGGGGTGCCCAAACTTTTTGTCTTCGAGGGCCAAAATGAAAAAGTGCCTGTGGGTCTCAGGCCAAACACGGCGATGTCAAGCGTGAAACACATAAGTGCAAATAATAACAGTTACTTAGTTAGTTATTTTATTTTTCGGTATACACTTGCATTTGATTCTATCTATGCAAATAACATGCTACATTAAAACAAATATTAACTATGACAAAAGGCTAGTTTTAGTAGAACAAAATCAACAGTTGTAGCAATACAGTGCAAAATGTAAACAACAACACCTGTATCTACAGCACCTACAGTGACTTTCCCTCATTCATTTGTTAACTCAAAGAAAATGCCATATGAGATCATTTTGAAAGTGTCAGTTCAGCATCAATTCTTTTATAAGTCCATTTTTAACACGTACCTTTGTTGATCTCAACAACCTTTGCAGTTGGAAGTTGGAAAACTGGGAAAGTTGATGCTACAACGCTCTGTGACTGATAAACACCAAGACACCACAACAGTGTTTCCTTAACTTTGCGAAAGGAGTGAAACGGCGCCCTAATGTGTAGAATGCCGCAAAATTACTTCGGGTCCGAAATACCAACTATCTCCACCGTCATGCACAAGCTTAATATAGAGACTGCAGTTATACGGAGACAACTTCCATCTAGTCCCTTTAAGACCAGTTGAAAAATGGTAAAAATTCACATCTTGCACGTTTGGATCTCATCAAGGTTCCAAGTTCTAGTTTCATATTGATTCATATTATTTGGAACCTCGTTAACCATGCAATTTTTCAACTGGTCTTAAACCTTTGATCGGGACTTTGTCTCTGGTTCCTTGAGTAAAAGCCGCGCATGGACAATGCTTGTTTTATTCATTAATGCGGCTCTTTGTGCCCATTAACAGATACAACACACAGTAAATCTCTCAGCTGTGCTTTCATTCAGGTGACTCATCTTTGCACTGCAGCCTCGCAGAGCCCGACGGGGATGTTCATGAACACTTGTGCCCACGGATCCATGACCGCATGAAACTTTTCTAAGACATGTTGTTTTTGTACAGCGGTTCAAATTAGCACACTGCTTTATTTGTGAATCTCCCTAAATATCAAAGTGCTTCAAACTCCACTTTGTTTATCTGCTTGATTCTGACATTACAATCTTGTAATATTGTAATATGCTTCTGGCAGATATTTGGAAATCATTTCAAACAGATATTGATCCCTGTTTATTGATCCTGGAGAGTGTGTGGTTTGGCAGTCTCCTTCATGGTCTTTTAAGATCTTTTTTGGTTTGGTTTGGTGTTGCCTAACCTTTTTCTGTCGCGTCACCTATTAAAATAACAGTGTTTTCAGAACCCACCGCGCATGTATCTCGCGACCCTTGATGTAAAACGAGATTTCTGGGGGTTGCAGGAGGAGATTCGGTTAATGCGCGAGAGAATTGTAAAAGCAGGTGTTGCAGCAGTTGGAGCAGTCCCCACGGAAGATTCAAAGAATACTCAAAGCATTTGTTAATGGCTTAAAACTCCAAGTATGTTTTTGATGAGAGAACAACATTGTAACATGGTCAGAAGCTCTAAAAAGTAGAACATACTCAGCGTTGGTATTCATTTCGGATTGATATTGTAACACTAGACCCTAGTGTGTCAGATTGAATCCAAAATCACTGGTATCGCCCGAGTCTGTGTGAGTCATAATCAAAACGGTGCAGCCCCAAAGCCCCAACAGTCTTTGGGCTGTGTGAAACAAAGGATGGGTGCGCTTGGTGTTCTGTTCCATAGTCAAAGGTGCGAGTGGAAAGCGATCAAACAAAGTAAAAGCAATCCTGGCACTCACAGTACATATGAGCCACACGTGGAAGTGTTCGTGTTGTGGAGAGAGAAAGAGAAGTGCCGCTAGTTGTAACTCGAATCCAATTCATGCGTGCCTGTGTCAACAAAGAAAAAGCTCACGAATGACAAAAGTTAATCATTACCTAGAACAGTGGTTCACGTACCACCTCGTAGAATATTTGACCTTCCAAATACAAACGGGCCTGGATCAGGATCAAAACAGCACCAAACCGGGTCGAGAAAAGGGGTTGAGAATAGATCATAATTTGACTAAACTGTGTGCAAAGCCCCCTCCTAGGACCGCCACCTTAACGTGGTGGAGGGGTTTGAGCACCCGAATGAGCCTGGAGCCCTGTTGTCGGGGGCTTCGTGCCCCTGGTAGGGTCTCCCAGGGCAAACAGGTCCTAGGTGACGGGTCAGACAAAGAGCGGTTCAGAAGCCCCTTACGGGAGACCAACAGGCCCGGTTAGAACCATGAGGCCGTCCTTCTGTGGACCCACCACCTGCAGGGGGCGCCATAGGGGCTGGTGCAGCTCCAACAGCTGCCCCCACGACCCGGCAACGGACAAGTGGAAGAAGATGGATGGATGGATGGATGGATGTGTCCAAAGCAGAAAAACACCTTACTTAAAGGACCTGTATCATGCTATTTTAGCCATTCCAAAGTAAAGTATAGGCATTTATATGATATATTGTACCTCTACCACTACGGAGCACTAATTTTTGTGATAAATATAAGTATTTTCTGGAGGTATTTTTCCAACCCGGAAGACAAAACGCTTGGATTCAGTTAACTCCGCCCCCTCTCGCCGCTCATACAACTTTAGCAGTAGTAGAAATATATATAATGGCTAACACGCATTTTGATTGACTCACCGCTCTGATGATTCCATTATGTTGGTTATAAAAGTTAATCCACTTTGATTCTGGCCATGGTTCACCAAACATCCATCAGTGACGGTCACAGACAAACACTATTTTGGCTGAGTCGCTGAATCCTGGAGAGAAATTCCAACTTCTGGCGAGTGGTTGCCTTCTTTAGGTTGAATAAAGTCCTGTCCTCGTAGCCAAACGCGCTTTTCTCCGTGACATTATCGTTACAAAAAAGAACAGGTGTCCAGACTCCAGAGTAGGTTAGAAAGAGCTCCTTCTTCACAGCTTTCGGCGCAAACGCGACATCTGCTCAGACCCTCAGGGGGTGCGTTTGATTTCTCCGCAGGGGCAGCACGGACGCGTCAGGCACTTTTTTTATTTTTATTTTTTTTTTTTTTACGACAGAAATAATGAAAAATCAGGCATTAGATTACAGACGTCGAGCACTTCCGTTCCGCTGTGACGACACAACTGAACATGTCAGTCGTTTACCAGGAGAGGGCGGATCAGCTGCTCAGAGAGCAGGATTCAGGAGGATTACTGAGAACTGCGTGAATGAATCCAAAAACCACTCTGGGGGTGTTTTTGAGAAGGAAATAGCATAACAACATGGTTAAAAGCTCCAAAAAGTCGATTTTGCATGATATAGGACCTTTAAAAGCATCACAAAAGCATTAATGAAGAAATCTCTAATTCAGTTGAACTTTAAGGCTCTCAGGCCCCAGCTAAAAAGAATGTTGCTTCTTTTGTTTGGAGCCTCAATTTGGAAAAGGAAAGGAGTGATCTGAGCGACGCTCACCTATGTTTCCAGTGCGCACATGCAGCCGGCCCCTGAGCACAGTATGCACGGTGAGGGAACAGTCCTGGTCTCCGCTGGTCCCCAGGGGTCCCTCTCCCACGTAGTCTGTGGTCAGGACGTCCAGCTCATGGAGGGTCTGGACCGCGGGCTTGCCCTGACGCAGCAGGTGCTGAGGAGAGAGAAGGGACAGTCAGAGGCATCTTTTTGTTTTACAAACCTAATCCACCAGTCTCGATTTTTTTATTGGAAAGTTTGATTTCTATTTAAGTGTGCTTAGTGCACTGCTCCTGGCAAATATTCTTAATATGTTCATGTTAATATTCAATCAACTAGGCATGTAAATATACTGGAAGTGCGTCGGCAGTTCCTGAAACTGAAACTGCGGAAGGCCCCTGGGCCGGATGGTGTCTCCCCCTCCACCCTGAGACACTGCGCGGATCAGCTGGCTCCCGTCTTCACAGACATTTTCAACACCTCCCTGGAGTCATGCCGCGTGCCGTCCTGCTTCAAATCGTCCACCATCGTCCCTGTCCCTAAGAAACCACGGATCACAGGACTTAATGACTACAGGCCGGTGGCACTGACGTCTGTGGTCATGAAGACTTTTGAGCGCTTGGTCCTGCCTCACCTCAAGGACATCACCGCCCCCCTCCTGGACCCGCTGCAGTTCGCCTACAGAGCCAACAGGTCTGTGGACGACGCAGTCAATCTGGCCCTCCACTTCACCCTGGAGCATCTGGACTCCCCAGGAACCTACGCCAGGATCCTGTTTGTGGACTTCAGCTCTGCCTTCAACACCACCCTCCCTTTGACTGCTACGAGACAAGCTCTACCAGCTCAGCGTGCCCGACTCCCTCTGCAGGTGGATCACCGACTTCCTGACGGACCGGAGACAGCACGTGCGGCTGGGGAAGATCGTCTCGGACACTCGGACTACAAATACTGGAACTCCTCAGGGCTGTGTACTTTCCCCCTGGCTCTTCTCCCTGTATACAAACTGCTGCACCTCCAGCCACCAGACCGTTAAACTGATCAAGTTTGCGGACGACACCACCCTCATCGGGCTCATCTCGGACGGTGATGAGTCCGCCTACAGGAGAGAGGTGGAACGGCTGGCGTCCTGGTGCAGCCACAACAACCTGGAGCTGAACGCCCAGAAGACAGTGGAGATGATCGTGGACTTTAGGAAAGACACAGCCCCACCGTCCCCCCTTGCCCTGACAGACTCTTCCACCCCCATTTCCATCGTGGACTCCTTCCGTTTCCTGGGCACCACCATCACCCAGGACCTCAAATGGGAGCCAACCATCAGCTCCCTCATCAAGAAGGCCCAGCAGAGGATGTTCTTCCTGCGGCAGCTGAGGAAACTCAAGCTGCCAACCAAGATGTTGGCGCAGTTCTACACGGCCATCATCGAGTCCATCCTCACCTCCTCCATCACCCTGTGATCCATCCTCACCTCCTCCATCACCGTGTGGTTCCCCGGCGCTACAGAACGGGACAAGCACCGTCTGCAGCGCATTGTGCGTGCTGCAGAGAAGGTGATTGGCTGTGAGCTCCCATCTCTCCTGGACCTGTTCACCTCCAGGACCCGGAGGCGTGTGGGTCGGATCACAGCTGACCCTTCTCACCCTGGACACGGACTATTCACCCCTCTCCCCTCAGGCAGGAGGCTACGGTCTATCCAGACCCATACCTCCCGCCACTTGAACAGTTTTTTCCCCTCCGCCATCAGACTCATGAACAAATACAAGTCTCTGTAGCTCAGTTACAGAGTCATGGATGTATCTGCACTTGCACTGTGCGGTGTGTCCACACTTAGACCCGCTGCTGTCACTTTATCACTTTAAACACTTAATATCACTTTATATGCTACACATCTGTAAATACAACCGCTGTTGTTCATTGTCAAATTGTTGTTGTCTTAACATATGTCACTTTATTTTATCTTATTTATTTAATATTTTTTATTTTATGCATGCCCTTATAGCCTTATAGTTTAACGTTCTTAGCTTATTTTTTATCTTAATTCTGTGTTATATGTTTTATGTCGCACGTTTGCACCGAGAAAAATTCCTAGTTTGTAAACCTTGTTCACAAACCTTGGCAATAAAACGAATTCTGATTCTGATTCTGATTCTGGAAGAAATTATTTTAATAAGTAATATGTCAACCATAGATACAGACGGCATTGCATCATAGAAGGGGGCGTGGCCTCGCTGAGGGGGAAGGAAGTATCTTTTGGGAAACACATTTTTTTCACTCTTTTTGCCCATTTTCTGGCTAAAAAGATTCAAGATTCTAAATCGGGTCCAAATGGATGTTTTTTCACAGCAGATTGTTCAGTAGAAGCAAAAAAAAAATGGATGTCGTAGCTAGCGGTAACACGAAGCATCATGTTAGCATTCTATGAACTACTTTGCTCCACTTTGCTCCTTTTCCATGTCTGTATCTTTATTGAGTTGTTTCTATATTGATATTTCAGCATTTGTTAAAGAAACCGGCCACTGTTTTTCCACACTGAGATCTGTTCTTACCTGAGTTCAGACGAGTTGACGCGTACCTGTCAGGTCTTTGTGCCCGTGGAAGAGCGTGGTAGCTTCCAACTTTAGCCCCGTTTGGAGCCATAGGAATATACTGGGAGAGGCCAAATGCTAACAACATCTTTGGTCTTTTTGCGTGACTGAGTGCACGCACAAAGATACGAATCAACACATCTAAGCTCAGGTAAGAACATATCTCAGTATGGAAAAACGGTGGCCTGTTCCTTTAAAGTGGTTTTGAAGAAATTAAAGACAATTTTGATTTCTGCTCTTTGTTTCCCCCTCAACTGCTTCAAACATGACCTTATGTGGGCGATTCCAGAGATGCCCTCTGTATCTATTGAAGCTAAAGCTAAAAAGTTGCGTTAATCCGATAAAAACGTCAATGCGAATGGCTAAAGCTTAAAGCAGTACTAAGTAACTCATGCCCCTAGAGGCCATAAGCGCCACTGCAGGTGTCGTAGCATGTTAAGTTTTTTACTCATTAATTGTCCGTGAGAGTAAATACTACGCTGACAGAAAAGACAAAGGGACAGAGGGATATTGTTCATCCAATTAAACAATGGAGATCTTTTTTTTCACTCAAACTTGGCTGTAAATACTGTTTAAATGGCGCTAGCCTGCAGTTAGCTTTAACCATTAGCTTGTTAGCTTCTTCTTTGTGATTCCATTAGTGTGTATTGGTGGCCCCGACCCGGTGGCAGACAAGTTGCAATTGTGTTTTTTTTTAAGACCCCCCAATCATCCCATTACCACTTGTATTACCCCCAGAGGGACTACGGAGAGGATTTATTAAGGTAAACTAGTTACTTAGTACTGCTTTAAGGGTTAAAAGCCTAAAAGTCTAACATGTGAGCTTAAACTAAATGTGTGTTTGTGTATTTACACTAGTTTATTTGTATGTTTCTAATGCTTTCACCTGATTTGACTGACACCTGACCTGTGCTCTCACATTGATTATACGGAGACTGAATAAGTGCTTAAAAGTAGAAGTGCCTCTTTTTTGGGAGATGCCTGCTGTAAAACAACTTGACAGTTTTAAAATAACCAGGTTCCTCCGTGATGGGTTAGTAATGCAACATTTCATGTATTCAGTACGAGTCCCTCTCCCCTCTCTCTGCCAGTGTGCCGGTGAGCCGCGCACCTGTGTTTGTTTACCACACATCCACTATTAAAGGCCACACACTGTTCCCCTCGCTCCGACACAGCGGCTGCCACAGCCAGATCGCGCTGCTTGTTCTAACACAGTTAATAGAGTGAGGCAACACTCAGCAAGGCTCTGCTCACATCACACTGATACACCTAGCCTCCACACAGCACCACTGGCTTTTTACCACGTCAACAGACAGCTGGGATCGCAACTCAGTGACAGTCAAACCCTGTGGTTTAAAGGTGCTGAGGTTTGGAACAGTGTCTCTGCTGTTATTAGAGACTGTGGCACATTCAGACTACTGAAAACAACACTCACATGATGGCTAAAGAGGAGCTAGCTCTGCGAACACTGACTGTTCTTATGTCTCAAATGTTGAACTTTGTTTTAATCTGTCACTTTTTAGGGCCCGACTGATATTAACTCATCGAATGCTTTTCTCCACAACGAAAGGTGGTTGAAACCTTTTGCATCGGAAAGAGGACGATTTAAGCTCCTTGAGCCTCCTACATGTATAGCTCTCCAGAAAGTTGGGTGCTGACAGGGCTGCTCTGGGCAGGTTACGCGATCGCCCATGCATTAGTTCTGCTAGTATAAGAAGAGGGCCCAGCAATATTTACAAATACAACTCCAAAATGATCAGCGTTTGCCCTGAGTTAAATCGGCTATTGGACCCCCAAAAAATAATATCTACTTTTTGACTTTACAGTTTCTTGATCTGCCAGCAATTACAGATGGAAAGTAGCTATTGGCTTCTTCTGGCAGAGGAAAGAAGAGGAAATGGAGGAAGGAGGAGGAAAACGGAGGAAGAGGAGGGTGGAGTAAGGCAGAGTCTTTACCTTGAGTGACAGGGCGGTGGACCCCAGCAGCAGCAGAGAGTGGCTGTCCCACACGTCGATGTGCAGACTTTGGAGGGCCAGGTACCTCAGGAAACAGCGCTGCTCCCCGGGCCTCAGGAAGGAGCGGTCCACCCTGAACTGGAGCTGCAGGCCTGGGGACTCTACAGCAGAAAACACAGGCTACTCTTAGAGGTGGGCCATACACAGAGGTAAACCTGGCATGTATGCAATTGAAGGACAGCAAAAAATACATGGCAATCGACTGAAAATTCTGTGTTTAAATGAAAACATAATATTGGCCATTAGAATAGTACATATTAAAAAAATTCAATATTTTCTCAGAGTTCTGCATTCATCACAAGGCATATCCTCAAAAACTCTCAAAAGTCATTTTACAAACAACTTCTTTCAACAGAGAAAATGCATTGTGTTCCTGTCAGACACGGCCCACATGGTGACAAACTCGGTAACTCAAAGCCCAACACTTTCACGCAGGTTTCAGAGCAAAAGTTTCCGCCCGAGATTGTGTTTGAGGCCATCGCGAGTCGGAATTTCTAACTGCTTGAACCAGCTCCTGAACCTTTGTCGATTGCCCTTTTCTCTGACTATCTGCACCCCCCCCCCGCGTGTTCTCAAAGGGGACAGTTTATTTATTTAGTGAGCTTGTAAGCTGGTTAGGGCGGGTTTCCTGTAGTTAGGACTTGGAGAGGTTTTGCGCAGTCCAAAGATATAAGATGCTGCTGCTTCTGAGTAAAACTACAGCGGAATGGGGACATCTTTTGGGTGGTCTATAGATAGTGACACATAGAATCGGGGGGTTACTAAAGATAACTGCGTGGTGTTTGAAACTCGTGTATTGATCAAATAAAATAGGTTTGGTTGCAAGAGTATTTCTGCTTATAGAGGCAGTGCCACCTCCCTTTTTTCCATTTCTGGTTGAAAAGGCACTGTTAAAATTAGGAGGAGAGGCCTCAGCGAGAACGGCATTCACATCCGCACCCAGCCAGGTTTCAGTTAGGAACAAACAAGATTATTATCTAAAATCAAATCATTTACAATAACAGACTTATTGGGCAGAGAGCGGACATTTAAAAGAGCCGTGTTCACTGTGGGCGGGGACTGAGTATTTGAGGAACTATGTGATGACTGAGCTTTGGTGAGAGGTCTGAGGTTATTAGTATTAACAGTGCGAGTATTCTTACCCGTGGGACGCCCTCTGCTGATAAAAACAGGAATATCCGTAATGGTGGGTGTGGGAGGAGCCCTTCATGCTGCTGATTCTATTGTAAGTTCAATGTTCTGTGAAAACAGGTGGATCCGGTGAAGTTGGGGTGCAGTCTGTCCTTTTTGAAAAGTCCAGGCCTGTTAAAAAATGTTAAGAAATTGTCCACGTATGGGACGTTATTCTTCGTGCAGTAGTTCTTTAAAAACAGATGGAGCAGCCTCGCTCTGCTAAACGCTCCATCCCCAAAACGGGTCGCAGAGAATGGTCCAGAAACTATGCAGGTTTTATTGTTTTTAATGGTGTTGAGTGAAATGAAGTCTTGGTTGAGTTTTTCTGACTGCTGAAGTTTGAGGTCGTTGGTACCGGCGTGGATCACTACAGTAGAGACTGAAGGATGACTGTGAACAATGTTTGGGGCAGAGTTATTGATGTCCTGCACGAGAGCACCTGGATGGCAGGAGGGGTGGCCGTTAATCACCCTCACGTTGCGGACCATGGACGTTCCCAACACAAGGACTGATGGATTTGGCTTCACAGCGGCATGATCCCGGCTCCGAGTCCGATCCACATCCACAGTGGAGGAGCGCCCTCCTGCTGCTCATGCAGTTTGCCAATGGGAGGTATTGATCTATTCTTGTAACCAGGAGCTGGGGTGTAGTGCACACTACCGCGGTGTCTGACCGAAGCTGTGGGCTCGCTGGAGGCCGAGAGTCCTGGAGGGGGAGTTCCGGATTGAGTAAGACTGGGCAGAGGAGGAAAATTCTCGTTGTCCAGGATGTTGAATGTATTTGCCAGCGTTATGCTATCGGCGTGACGGGAGCCACGCTTACGGGGAGCTTTGCTAGCTGGCACAACTATCCATTTTTCTGACTTCCTCCGTGGAGCCAGTTTTCACTGCGAGGGACAACATTGTCGTGTAGCCATTAGCTAGCCGCCGGTTAGCACGTCCACGCTGCCGGTTAGCACAAGTCCGCGTTGAGGCTAGAATGTGTTTAAAAGTTCTGAAAGTATAGATCCAGGAGAAAACGACGTTAAAAACGAATGGGAACCCCGAGGCTTAAGAGAAAGTTTTGTAAAAATCAGCTAAAACTACATTTGTGTAAGAGCAGTCTGAGCTGGCATGCATGTTCATCGCTTGACAGACCATCTAACAAATTTAAACTGAAAGAGTCAACTCATTTGGAGCATCTTTGTGCCGAGGATCACGAGCTCCTGCACTAATAGGAACTAATGCTGCAAGAGAAAAGCCCATTTCATCTGTGACAAATACTACAGGCACGTCATAAAAATAAAAAATCTGTGCACATAACATTAAACTATAGTCTAAAGTTATTCTTAATAATTAATGGCCCTATACCTTTTTTTATTTTTTTTATTGCAAACAAGAGAAAAGCCACTAAAAAATCCAAACGCAATCCAAACTCATTCGTAACTTTCCTAATATATTTGTAGCATCCAAATTCTTTACAATAAAATAGCCTGAAAGTTCATCAAATTGATACAAAGGTTTTATAATTCAATGTTTTCACTGTTTTCCACACAAACGTTTGAGTTTACAATATACTAAAGGAGGACAAAATACATTTCATTCCATTTCCGAGAGGGAAAATCAGGTATAGATGCTTTAAGTCTACATTTTTGCCTAAACCAGTTTAACAATTACATTTAATTTATTATCATAATCAGCACTTACATATTATTACAATCACCAAGGTCCACCAAAAGAAGATGAAAGCATCCCCACAATTTGGACAAAATGACCTGTTGTACATTTAGAAAGTGCTAGTTTCAAAAGCATGATCTGTGACTGGACTGTCCTCACTTTTACAGTGTGATGGGAACATCTACTGCAAGGCTTTAGCAGACATGATATGTGGAACAGGTTTTTATTTTCTGAAGTGAGCCAACGTCATCGTCAACGTGTGTATACTGTTAGATCTAACCCCATAGAAAATGTTGTTTGACTCCATCACAACTCCTTTCAATTTTCAAATTGTTTTAGGTCAATATTGCCTCTTGCAATGTTCAAAGTGTTGAGAAATGTTGTAGATGATCACAAAATGCCAGAACAACACCATAATGTGTCTCCTTTAAGAGTAAATGGTGAGATCGGTATCATATAGAGAACAGTGCCTGCATCTGAGCGGGTTTTACTGAGAGCAGTCATCATGTTTACACTGGCCCTCGGGCTCCGGGGCAGGAGAGAGCGAGTGGAACATCATCAAAGCCTGAAGGGGCGCGAGCGGTACAGGCGTAAAATGGGGAAGCAATACTGATACAGGAGGAGGCGCCCAACTGTAATTCCTGTAGAGCTTTACCATCATTGTACACGGGGCAGGTACAGAGGAGAGGTGTAGGCCTTTTCACAATCATGATGCACTTTGACATAAGAGACTGTGCCACATTCAAAGTATTTAAAACTGTAATCTGACTGTCAAACGGTTAGTATAGCCTGTCAGCCCCAATTTACAACACTTATTTTCAATACTTATCGAAATTCATTTGTTGAAATACAACTGACTGAAACTTAACTAAACCTTCTGAATTTTACAAAGTCATGTTGTGACATGAACAAAGCCGAGTAGAGTCAAACTGCTAAAATACACAGTGAGAAAGGTATGCTAACAGTGGCTAACCTTCTCGTGGCTAGTGTTAAGTGGTAGAAGTCGAGTTCCCAGGCCACGAATGTTGGAAGCAGTTGAGCATAAACTGTTCACTCACGACCCTAACTTGTTTCTAGCTCTCACAACACCTCCAGCACATCATGGTTCTTCACATGGAATCATGATGGACCGAGAAATGCATTGCGCCTTTTACTCCCATGTAAGTGATTGATGCTATATTCAGATGTTAAAGGAACCGTTTTTCCATACTAAGATATATACTTACCTGAGCTTAGACGAGTTGATGCGTACCTGTCTGGTCTTTGTGTGTGCCCTCAGTCACGCAAAAAGACCAAAGATGTTGTTAGCATTTGGCCTCTCTCAATGTATTCCTACGGCCCCAAACGGGATGAAGTCAGAAGCGGCCATGCTCTTCCACGGGCACAAAGATCAGACAGGTGAGTATCAACTCATCTAAGCTCAGGTAAGAACATATCTCAGTGTGGAAAAACGGTGGCCTGTTCCTTTAAAGGCTCATGCGGTTGTTTTCCCCACAAACTACAGGCCTATGGTGCCAAAAGAAACTTACCGCCATATTTGTTCAGGAATCCATATTTTTCCTGATATAATAATAATAATGCCTTACACTTGTAATTTGCTTTACAAGCCTGTATTACCAAGTTTCTCAAAGCGCTACACTGTCGTCATTATTCATTCACTCTATATTCGGTGGTGGTAAGCAACTGTTGTAGCCACAGCTGCCCTGGAGTAGACTGACGGAAGCGAGGCCACCGGTCTGCGCCATCAGCCCATCCAACCACCACCAACCACACACTCACTCACTACATCCACCCAGGCTTCCTGGTGTTCCCAAACGGTCTCCCATCCAAGTACCGACCAGGCCCTTCCTGCTTAGCTTCGACGGGATTGGCTATAGCAGGTGTATGGCTATATAAGGCGGTATGACCATGATATTTTTTAAGTATGTACTGTATGTATTCATCTAAGTATTTATAGATTCATTCAGCCTTTGTCGGGAAGCCCACATTCCAGCCTCAGAGATCCAGTGGAGAAGCCAGGGAACACCGCCTCTGATGGAGAGAGGGGGGCACAAGTGAAAGAGGATGGAGATTTCCGGTGGGGGTGATTAGGCCTGATGACTGTGTGGCAATACAATCGCAGCCAATATGATCGGCTCCACCCGGGGTCCCATCGGCCTCCATTGTAATGGCCACTAACCCTGCCCAAATGCGCCGCCAGAATGATAGCTTTAATCATCTCCCGCTCGGGTCGGCACCACAACACGTATAGGTTTGAAAGCAGCCTCCGTAGGCCGCGGGACGCCAGGAACACACTCCTTCACCGTTTCCTTTGTTTAGAGATTTAGGAGATTTACCCGTCAGCACACAAAAACATACACACCTGGTCGTACTCGTACTGTGTGTGTGCGGCCGTGATGTGCAGGTTTTTTTTTTTCCAACCCAGGGGACCTGCACATAAGACATCGTCTGAACCCGCCTCGCAACCATTAAGTATGACATGTCTGATTGTACCCCGGCATCGATTCTACACTATTCTATTCAAGCAAGCCTTAAAGATTTATTACTGTAACATCTTGACAAAATACAATTTCTTAAGATTGGGAAATGTTTAGGACTTTTTCATATCTATGTTTGGTTTTCAAAATCCTGAAGGGCTTTTGGCTCCTGGCTGTTTACAAACCTTTGTGCGACAGTGCTCTGTGAGCTCTTTAAGATCCACTAGAGTATAGCTTCTGCACATGACTGCATTATATCTTTTCGTCACTCCACTTTTGGTCAATCAGCTTCTGCAGTGAAGGCCTGTGGAAACTGCCTGACAATATAAAGACATGCACGACCATCAAGGGATTTAAAACTGAACTCAAAAAACACCTACAAAGTAGCCAGCACTGCACACACTAGCCATGCCAGCTCTCTTTGTTTTCACACTCCCTATGGTACTGACTATGTGTTTGTGTTGGCGATGTGTCTTGTTGTATGTGGGGAGGATGAAGGGTTTTTATTGAATCTGTAATGTGGTTTGTCTTTCTTGGTCAACCCTTGTCTTGTGAATCTCGTCTTGTTTCTTGTTATCGGTTGTCCGTTCCCTGCCAGGGACTGCAGATGTAACTGAGCCTTGGGCTAACTCTGGTACAATACAGCACATCAAATGGAAACATTTATGTTATAATTGTACATGGTCCTTTGAAATAAATAAACTAAACTAAATTACAAAAACGTGCTTGAAAGATGCCTAAAATTAGCACTAACATGCAAATCTGCAAGAGACAGCAATATACAGGTAATAGTTGTCAGGAAACAAATCTTTGGTTTTAATCATTCCCAAATGATAAGGACTGGTGATTGTCTGTCCCCTCGCTCTGGCTCAGAGCAGGGAACTCATGCACAGAGGGACAGGTCATGGACATGTGGGGTATTGGGCTCCATAAAAGCATTCTCTGGATCACAAGCTGCAAAACGCTGCTTGTTTTATGAAAAAAACACCTCATATTTATTCCACAAACCGTCTGTAAAGATGTCGCAATTAGACAAGGCTCAACAATGATACAAACGTACGGCGGCGATGAGCGGAGGCCACTGGCTGTTTTTGACCCGCCCTGTGGTCAAATCCTTTCATGACCTGCCCCGCCGGGTGGCGCTTCAGAGACACATTTGGTGTTGCGGTCGGAGGGGTTTACCTGGTGGTACCACACATCGTTATTCCCAAAAGCTGCTCTCCACTTGTTCAACATCTCTATTACTTAGAGCAGCCATTCCCCATGTGCGGAGCGTTGTGGCCCCTCGTATTTGGGCCAAGTAAGTCCAAGTAAGTCATGTAAGTCATGTATTTACATATTAGACACAAAAGCAGATACTGGGTACAATAAAAACAAATAAATATTACATTTATTTGAATTCCTATTTAAATGAATGTGTGAACAACTTATGAAGACACTTTTTTTCAATGAAGGTACTTGATTCATCTTCTGTACTCAGTAGTTAAAGTCCTCGAACGTTTCGCCTCTCATCCAAAAGGTTTCGTCAGCGACAAAGGTCCCACTATGGACGCAGCTGAATATATAGACCAACGGGGAGGAGTCAGGGTAGGCCCGGCTCATGAAGACACTGTGTACGGTGTTTAAAATCATGGTTCTGTTGCGAGTCCTTTTGCGGAACTACTTAGAACCTAGCGTATTCGAGCAAAACGTTTGTTGGCCAAACAACTGCTCTAGACAAAGGCATTCATGGAAGACCTTCAGTCGCCAATGAAATATATATAACCTATTTGTTTCCGAGAGATGTTTTCTTATTGTACACTCATTCTTTTCTCTCCATCTGTGCCGTACTTCTCGGAGTTGATTCTCTTATTGTAATGACTTTTCAAACCTTCTAATCCCCGTGCTTTTGTGTACAACAGAAGCCTCTGCTTTGGAATGCGCGGCAGCTGAATATAGATGAGTGGAACGTACATCTGGAGCGGTGGAGAATGTCAGTGTGATGCCCACGCGCTGGGCTCTGGGCTGCAGACAAACACACTCACATTTATATCCACACGCTGAGGACCCCTGCAGGGTGAAGAGCCTCAAGTCTGAAACCTTTCAAAGGGGAAGACACTGCGAGCAAAACTCCATTGTTCGGTCGAGGTTTTGGCCTGGCTTCATCTCTAAAAGCGCAAACTTTCACCTGGGGACAAAGAAGTCGCTATATCTACGTTTTCACTTGTAACGTCAAGCGCTTTCTCAAACAGACAGAATCTCCACTCAAATGAGCAGTCACAGTCACCTAATCAAACGGATTGGCTGCTGCCGGATTTCTGGTCTGATTTATTGAGCTATTATCCCCCAAAAACAAAGGCACAATTGCAGAGGTTACAGTCTGGTTTTGTTAAGACTGGTTTACAGCGCATTACAGTCATTTGTAAAAATTCACCTTGTGTAATTCAGCAAACCGTTGAGGTCCTCACGCCGAGTAATTCCGATCAACAGGATGGATTTAGGCTGTTTTGAATCCATCGGAGTACATCAAAGTTACGGCGAGACTCGGCTGGTGAAAACATACATTTTCACGCAAGTTCGTTTTGAAGCCGCCCTCAGCTAATCCATTTTGCCGGCTCAAAATTGTTGCATTCCCACATTGCAGCACTAGATGCACCACCTTCGAAACATCGGGTTAACTTTGTCTCGCAGAAGCAGAGACGAGCTCGACGCGAGATTAAAGAGATTTCCGTTGTTCATTGAATCCATCATCAGAGCAGTGTGTGCAGGGGGAGTGAGGGGCGTGGGTGATTATAAAAATTCCATCCATCCATCCATTTTCTTCCACTTGTCCGTTGCCGGGTCGTGGGGGCAGCTGTTGGAGCTGCACCAGCCCCTATAGCGCCCCCTGCAGGTGGTGGGTCCACAGAAGGATGGCCTCATGGTTCTAACCGGGCCTGTTGGTCTCTCATAAGGGGCTTCTGAACCGCTCTTTGTCTGACCCGTCATCTAGGACCTGTTTGCCATAGGAGACCCTACCAGGGGCACGAAGCCCCCGACAACAGAGCTCCAGGATCATTCGGGTGCTCAAACCCCTCCACCACGTTAAGGTGGCAGTTCCAGAAGGGGACAATAAAAATTCCAAATGATATATATATATATATATATATATATATATATATAGTTGAGCAGCTTTAATGTCAGAGTAATAAAAAGACAAAACTCACCGGTTATGGAAGGTTTCAGTAGAGGGAATTTTTAAATATCTAATTACTTCCTGATATATTGAGCTTTGAACCCAAAAACAACCTAGGCAAAATTTGAATGTTTACAGATTTTTTTCACTCATAATTAGCTTATTTAAAGATCCAAAATCCTCTCTGTCCACTATTTAGATTTTGCTGTAGAACATATCTGTGATTTTGGCCATTTTTAATTGAAAACATAACATGGCAACACATATTTATATCAGTAATCTACAGCAAAAGGTTCAAACATATCTCTAAATTATTTAATTCGTCTCCCCATTCGCCTGCAGCATCTCTCCTGATCGTCTTATCAAGGTTAGAAAAACACATTAATGGAGGCGAACATACAGCAGGCAGCGGAGATGTGAAGGGGATGGAGCGGGGGAGGCAGAAGCCCGGGGGGGTTCCAGAGGAGGCATATCCGGCTGAGGGGGCAGATTAGCCACACGCAAACCCGCGGGTCACGCTCCTTTACAGCACAAAGAGAGAGAGGGGAGCGCAGCGAAAGGGAGTTAGCTCCGAGCGTGACGTGCAGTCTTCAGATGGAGGGAACAACCTGTCCCGCGGTAAATGCAACTCGAGGGATCCGCGCTCGCAGATACAGGCGTAAACGGAACTTAACCACGGCCTTCCACCTCCTGGCTGACCGGAGGAGAGAGAGCGGCCCCGGCCTGCGACGCACTGGACCGGAAAAGGATGAGGCTTCAGGGGTTTCACCATTAGCGGCAGATAAAAAACGGAGAGAGGCATTTATTTACTCTGAGAAATAAATATCCGAGCATTTGTCATTGAGGACAAAACATAAGTGCTGTGGCCATTATGGCAGGGAGCAAATTATGCGCCAAACAAAAGCATGCTCCTGAATTCTGGAACATTTGAAATGTTCATATGGCCAATGTGGAAGTATTTTTATACAATTTATTTGAATTATTCATTCATTTAAATATGTATTTCCCTGTTTGTGGCCCGCAACCCAAAGTAGGAGCTGAATTTCGGACTGGGCATCAGAACATAGTGCAGAAATGTTGATTAATGTACATTGTCCCTGTCCAAATAAACGGATAACATAAAAAAAATTAAATAAATTGATGAAAAAACAAACCAATCTGACTTTGATGGAAAGTACTGTGTTGAAACGGTTTATTAAAATATTGCAATAATTAGTGAGCAGATATTGTAACTGTTCCTTGTATTGTGCCGTTCACAGGCCGGGCAGATGTTTGGAGTAATAGGATGTGGCTGAGTACGTGCTCAGCTCCCCCCCCCCCCCCCCCCCCCCCCCCCCTTCTCTCTCTCAGCAGCAGATGTATACAGTGAGACAGCAGTATTGACAGGAGCGTCTGGGGAGTGCCTGTTTGTGTCTCTGTATCACACAACTGTCCACGGCTGAAATATCCCCTCCATTTCATTAGACACTGTGTGAGCGGAGAACAATCAGTCAGCTGCCGGTCTCTCCACCCTCCCCCCCGCATCCCTCCCTCTTCTCTCTCCGCACAGAGAGAGCTCTTAACCATGTTATGACATTGTTCCTTCCACTAAAAACTACCTGCAGTAGTGCTTTCACTTCACTTTCATCACAGTATTTGCAGAGGGGGTTAGGTATTTCAAGACAATGTTTTCAAAATTCTTAACATTAAATTTGACTGATCCATCCGTAGAGTCGTTGTGTATCTATATATATGTGTTTATTAACATAGAAAAGTGTATTGTTTATGAGCATTTTTCTTTTCTAATAGCCAAAACATACGTGACCCGCCGTGGGAACCAGGGACACAAGTCGGCAGCCCGACTTTAAGAAAAATGTGATTTTCACTTTTTTGCAGAATCGTTCAGTTGAAGTCACGAAGAAGCCTCTCCATGTTTAAGCTAGCAGTATTGGTATATTTAAAAGCGTAAACTTTTAGGTTCAAACCGCCTTGATTTAGGAGATTTGGGAGCGCGCTGTGGGGGCGTGGCTTTGTCTGTGTGTATTTACATACTGGGTAAACACCGCGGAGGAGGAGGCGCCGCTGCTTTGGTTTGCGTTGTTGACACTCGCTTTAGTAAACAAATGCCACGCAATAAAGGCAGTTTTATACATACGCCTGTTGTCCATCAGTTTTCAGGTTGAAAAAGTCTTGTTTTGTCGGAGAAATAGCGCACGCCGTGGCGGCGTGTCATTGTGTGTGTGGCTCTCAGAGGCCGCTGCTGCTAACGCTGGAACAGGACTGCAGAGGTTTGTTTTTCTGAATGAAACCAGTGTACTTTTCCAGGCTGACTTTCCCAGTGTGACTGATGATGCCCTGGGTGTAAGCATGCACAGTGCCCCCTGCTGACCATTACGTTTCCCGAGACAACTCCTCGCCTTCAGAGCGTGATTTAAGACAGAAAGATGTAGCGCGGGTTTGCCAAACTCTACACTGAAAAGAACTGAGGATTTACCACGAGTTTGCTGAGCAGAAGCCACGCAGAGGTGACTAAAAATGGGAGAGTAAAAGTGTGTTTTTTAATCGCTGGTGGCCGCGGTGCCAATTGCTTTTTGTTGAGGCTATTGTTGTGCTTTTGTAAGCTAACGTGGTGCAGGTTAAGGATATTATACCGTAGTCATTGTCCATGGCACTAATGATCTCTCTGCATGGGAGACAGTCATGTAGTTCATGAGGAATTAAGCTCCCACATAGCACCTGACTCCGTGGCGGATCCGCCCTCGGTTCGCCAAATCCGCCCCGGAGTCAGCGGTTCTGCTGCATGACGCGCTCTTACTGAAACCCGCTGTCAAAGAGCGCCTCCACAGCAGAACCGCTTCAACTTTGCCAAACGGAGAAGTTTGTCTGATGTTGTTGGTGTTATCCCCTCCTGCAACCGCCACCTTAACGTGGTGGAGGGGTTTGAGCGACCGAATGATCCTGGAGCTCTGTTGTCGAGGGCTTCGTGCCCCTGGTAGGGTCTCCTCCTAGGGGACTGGTGCAGCTCCAACTGCTGCCCCCACGACCCGGCAAAGGACAAGTGGAAGGAGATGGATGAATGTTGGTGTCATTTTTAACTGACATTCTTTACTTTGGCGTAGTTGATGTAGCTCAGCTACGAGGTGTTCATGAAGAAACAACTCGGACAGTATCCGCACAGTTAGCTCAACTGTAGCCCCATTTAACTCATAACTCACTCTGACAGTGAGCGATCTCCAGAAGATTCGCTACACGTCCGCTCTGCGGACACTGCAGTGCAAAGACGGTTGTCTGCTCACGGGGAGTACAGAATTCCTCACAAATTACTATATCAAAGCTGTGTAATTAATCAAAACGGCATTACTATAACAACTAGTTTTAAATGTTAGTAGGCCTATCGGATAATAATTCCCAAGTAAAGGAAGTAGACGCGGTGCTTGCTAGTAGTGGGGAAAATGACAGTGACTTTAGCCTACTTTGTGGTTGTTGGACAGTGTTGGGTGTAACGAGTTACAAAGTAACGTGTTACACTAACGAAACGACTTTCTCAGAGAAAAAGTAGAGTAACGCGTTAGCTACCGTCAATTTAGTAACGTAATGCCGTTTATTTTTCAATCCGCCGCAACGTTACTTTTAGTTTACTATGGGCAGATGTCACCGAGACTCTGCTGGGCGCTTGCTCACACGACTCGCGCCGCGCGCTAGTTCTCACTCCGCATGAAAGACAGTCAGAGCCGCAAGTGGTGGCGGCAAAAAGACGACGAGCGACAATGGCTCAAATGTAAGGTCCGATGGATCGGGGCAGCGGAGCGGAGAAAAGCGGCGCGTGCGCTGCTCATCACGGAGTGTCGCACTTTAGCCCAAGGAAAGAGAAGTTGCCGCTCAAAGCAGCGCTGTTGAGACTGACTTTTTTTCTTTTGGTGAGGAGGAGGGAGACGCAACGTCCTTTAGCGTAGACGCTGAGGTACTGGAATATATGAGATCAGGCTCAGAGTTGGAGATCCTAAACCAATTCCCGAGTGAGAGCGGTGTTTATGAAGGCGCACGAAAGAAATATCTGTTATGTCCTTAATAGTAGAACTTCCATAACACATTTAGGAACAAAATCGAGCAACATAAAAGTAACACAAAAGTAACGTAAAAGTAACGAGTAACGTAATAAGTTACTTTCTTTAGAGAGTAACTAAGTAAAGTAACAGGTTACTTTTTAAAAGAAGTAACGAGTAATGAGAAAAGACACTGGTGTTGGCTAAACAGAGTTTATGAAGTTATTCTGAAGCCATTTATGTGTTTATAGCGTTATTCTGCGTTATATTATTTAAATATAATGTACTCATATTTACTTGGGTTAAACCTTTAGACTGAAGTACAAAACATACAGCAATATTGTTAGTACTGAATTGAATAGATAACAGCTTTGATACTGTAAACGTATTTATTATATCCTAATTATCTAAACTACAAGATTTGTTCACAAACTACTAATATAGCTTTCTATTCTAGAATTGGTGGACCAATGCCATGAAACGACAGAGCCCTCTGGTATTCCTAATCAATGTTATCCATAATATTACATCGTATAAACTACTGGTGTCTTATCAGGTGCTGTGAGCGGAGACCACTTCATTTGACTGGACAGACTGGATTCATCAGGAGGACCAGGACAACTTCTCATCAATACTGAACCTACACATCTGCAGGTTGATCAAAAGTATGTGTTTTCGTTATTTGTTAGACTACCAGTGTTGTGTTGACATTCTATCTGTCCTAAATCTCTTAGAAATGTCACGATGTAGCTTCTGTTTCATTGAGTTATTGCTTGAATCTGTTTTTGTTGTAGAAGTTTGGAATTTGGGTTTTGTTCTTGCAGTAAGACTTTTTAAGATCACATTGATCATCATACAGTATGCTGCTGCTTTAAGGTAAATGTTTTTTTGTTTATAATTTTGTAAATCTAAATCTGGCTAAACAGAGCGGAGCTTTATCTGTATTAAAGACCGGCTTTTATTCGCCTCCGCCAGCAGCAAGCCCAGCTACTGTTAGACACCAGGCCGGTAACGGAATGCAGGCCAGTATTAGACAATTTACGGTAGTTAAAGATCCATAAGATATGGCAGTAGCAAAGAGTTAGCCCCAAAACAGCTGTTATTTTTTGGGCAAGAGCTCCATCCATTTAAATGATACATCTCTAACCAGGACTGAAGGGATGTTCCTGATCAAAGTATACTCTTAGCAGAGTGGTTTTCCTTGGCCAGGGATGAGAGGTTGTCTGGAAAGTTCTGCTCCGTCAGATGTATCAGGAGGAGGAGACAGCTGGACCTGGTTCTGGCTGGGTGAACTGTTGAATTTGCGTCAGAAGCTAGTCTCTGTTGAGTGCTATGACTGCGGCGTGCAATCCTCCCAGAAATGATCTTACAACTACTGTTCGACACACTCAAAATAATAACTTCAGGCAATCCACAAGACTACAGGGAATGGAAAACCGGTTTTGAGCAGTGCATGGGAATGAAACATCTCCTTCATTCTTTCTTGAAAGTCAGCCCTTACATCAGTGCAACACTTTTTACATTCTCTTTGATTACAAACTAAAGTCCGTGAGGATCTGTCCTCACTATTACATATTCTTGTCTAAGGGGCCGACAAGAACATCCTCGCTTTGTAATTACGGTGGGACATGTGGGGGTTGACAATTATACGTAACAACAATCTCTAAGAGGCAACACAGACTGCCGCTAAGGTCAATAAGTTATGAGCCTTTTATTCATGTGCTCTCCTTTTTAAATGTTTTCAAAGTTACAGGTTCAGTCGGAACATGATTATGACTGCTGTTAAAAGAGACAACATGATTAGCCCTGTTCAAATATATAAAGATTGTATATATTTTGTCAGAAATCAATTGGAAAAGAACCAGAATAATCTCGGCGACTCCCGTTCTTAATCAAGACATGCTTTCACACTCAGAACTCCAGCTGCATTGCCCTTACTGCGATGCTCCTCATAAATCTGTATCATTTAACGTGGCCAGCCAGACAATACGTTTCTTTTTAATTGCACAGAGCGTAGCGTGAGCTGATGGGAGTGATTGACAGGTGGCGGATTTACGAGTACTGTTCGCTCTGAAACAAACGTGACGGCATTTCCAAGTAGACGATAATACAAAATAATAAAAATGATACAGACTGAGGAACAGCGCCATCCATCCATTCATCCATCCATCGTATTCCGCTATATCTGGCGTTGGGTCACAGAGACAGCAGTCTGAGCAGAGACGCCCAGACTTCCATATCCAGCTCTTCGAGGGGATCCCGGGGACATTCCACAACCACAGAGACTTTATGGAGAGCGTTGTAAAGTTTGAGTTCTGATTTCTTGCAGCTAATTATTTTGATGAAAAACTTACTGGAGAAATGATTTATTTACCAAATGAAGTGCTTTTTCCTCTTTCAAGAACCCCAGTGCTACTCACAGATCCACCAGGGTCACATGTCTCTGGCTCTCCACAATAGCAATTGTGCAGGCTGATTTTATTTTAAGTAACACCAAATTCTCTTTCCTCAAGGGTCTCTGACTTCTTGTTTAGTTTGTCTAAATTATTTTTCTTCAGACCACTAATGCAAAATGCTTGGTCTGCATGGCCCCCGCCAAGCATCTGCTCAACATTCAGTAAGACCAGAGAGGAAGACTATAGAAATGACAATCATAAATAACCTTTGACACCAAAGCCAATGCTCACATTATAAATCAGTAACAGTAATATCAGTAATGTTGTCCACATACAGTAAATACATAGAAGATGCTTGTGAATCAGTTCTGACCAGAGCTGGTGGTGCCGTCCCTGTTGATCGTGGCGAGGAGGCAGAGGCTCTCGGCGCTGCTCTGTGATTGGTCAGTCCTCGAGGCTGGCGGCTGTGATTGATCGGTCAGTAGGGCGAGGGGTTGCGTGGTCACTGGGGGAAACCTGTAGAGCTGAAAGGTGAAGTAGACGCCGAGGGGCCAGTCAGGGGCCACTCCCTCTCCTGGAACTCTGTGGAAGACAAGACGCACATTGTGGGTGGAAGGTCAAAGTCACCGGATGACCCTGCCGTTTAGGAGGGGTGCTGACCTATGTTACCGCTGTGCGCTCTTTTTCTATGGGCAGGAGAACACTGTTACTTTGTAAAATTGTAAATTGGTAATATTGGTGCCTCACACCAATTGGAAAATGTCCAATTGTTCCCTACCCCTGTTTCCACCTCCTAAATTTAGAGGTAAAGCCGTACTGTTGAACAGATTCTCTCCAGCCCACTCTGGTCCCCCAACAATACCTTAACCCTCACCTTTACCATAACCCTAAGTCGGAGGAGAAACTGCACCGAACTTTCCTATTCTATACAAAGAGGTTCAGTCCGGAACCCGGTCTTATCTCCAAGTTCTAATGGGCGACATCAACAGGCCGATTAGCTAATCAGAGAAATGCATAGTCGGTCCGTAACAAACAAATATAAAGTGGCTTGTGAGGGTAAAGAGGAGCAAATAAAAATCAGATAGAAGATAGAAATCCGTAGGTCCACTGGTTTCGCTAGGGATAATTTATCTAATTTAATTACATTTTGATGGACAGGGTTGTAAAAAGTCCGTCATGAGCTATTTTTATCTGCCGTGTATTAATCTTTTACTATAAGCATTTTTAAAATACATTTCATATACCCTATAGGCTGCATAATATTTATGTGGGGAAAATGTGAGACTGCAGGATAAATTGCTATCATTGCGGCGCGTAAACAGGCTGCGGCTTCTCTCTCTCTTGACAAGGCGACGTTTCTACCCTTTTCTGCAAACTGCATTAGCAGTTTTTGTGATTCACATTGTTTTACAAGATTTTTGTACATCTTTGCCATGTTTTTATGGAGTTCAGCGGATTTTTTACTGCCAAAGCTCTTTGCTAGCAATGAACAGAGGATGGCTGTATCCGAATGTCCACACTATTCCCTATATAGTGCACTATATGGTGGATACGCCATTTAGTAGGGGTGTCCGAATGTCCAGAGAGAAAAAAGTAGTGCACTCAAAATTTCCCACAATGCATTCTAAAAAGTAGTCAGCAGCGGTGGTCCCTACACGGGTCAATATAGATCACAATGCATTGTGAGAGCCGGAGAAGAACGTCCGACAGCGACAGGTCTTTGAACTAAATAAAACGACTGAATGAAATCAGCTGTTTCAATCGCGTGCCGTGTATTTCTCATGAATATAAACGGTTACGATGAAAAAATGCTAGCGTTAGCTACCTTTAGCTCGAGCTGTTAAATGACCAATAGCTTCCTCTCTCGGACAAAAAGGCTTCATTTATGTAAAATCCATGTGAAATAAAACATATCTGACTTGTATTTATCCACAAATATTCCCCTGTCTCATGAGTTTGGTCGGTCTTTATCGTAGAAATACATTATTCCCGGAGTTTAGCGAACTGTTAGCAGATGTCACTCATTCTGCTGGAGCTTCGGACACAGGGCTGACCTACTTTCTGCGCGTCTTTGAGCTAACGCTGGAGTGATGATTTTTAATTTTTTTCTGTGATGATAGTTTTAATTTTGAAAACAAAATAAAATGCCTGTAAACGTGCCCAAACTGTCATTCTGTTTCATAAAATAGATGTTTGTAACAATAAATCATTTCTGATGTAACGCATGATGTAACGCAGCGAGGATAAACTAGTGGCTTCTGTTTCAATCGCCAAAAGAATGACACATCGGACACAGCCGATGTGTTTTAAAAGTAAACACACAGTTAGCATCCGAGCTAAAGGCTTTTAAGCAGCATTTGAGACCTACAAATCCAGAGATATCATCTTCTGAAGCGCTGACAGGTCACCGAGGGCCCCCCGCACCTGCAGCGCAGTGGAGGCGTCACAAGACGCGCTACAGGAAACAAAAAAGGGGCAAACGAGGAGGTATCCGAGCAAGACTCACAGCTAAACCACACAGGCCTTCTATCCCTACTATTGTTCTGGCTAACGTACGTTCACTGGACAATAAGATGGATTATATTCGTCTGCTACGCTCCTCTCGGAGGATGGTGAAAGACAGTTGTGTTTTATATTCACTGAGACTTGGCTCAATGGTAATATACCGGACAGTGCAATCCAGCTTGAGGAGCTTTCCTGCTGCAGAGCGGACAGAGTGATCTCCGAGGGAGGTGGTCTCTGTGTCTACACCAATGACGCCTGGTGCCGTGACGTCGCCGTGGTCTGCAGACACTGCTCACCCCTTGTTGAGTTTATTATCCTTAAGTGTCGCCCTTTCTACCTGCCCAGGGAATTTACTGTTGTACTGCTGGTGTCTGTCTATATACCGCCCACCTCCAACCTCAAAAACAGGAAAGAGGCACTGAATGAACTGTTCCAGAATGTCAGTGACCAACAGACAGCCCACCCAGATGCCTTTCTCATCTTAGCTGGGGATTTTAACCACGCAGACCCAAAGACCGTTTTCCCCAAAGTCTATCAACACATTGACTTTCCAACAAGGGGAAACAACATCCTGGATCTGGTTTACACCACCAAAAAAGGAGCGTACAAGGCACACCCCCTCCCCCATCTTGGTGCCTCGGACCACATAACTATTATGTTACTGCCAGCATACAGGCCACTGGTTAGAGTCACTAAACCGGTTCGGAAACAGATTCAAGTGTGGAGTAAAGACTCTGTAGAGAAACTTAAGGACTGCGTTCACACAACGGATTGGAATATGTTCAAGCAGGCTGCCATTCACAACAATATCACTGATCTCCAGGAGTATACAGAGACTGTCACTGCCTACATCACCAAGTGCACTGAGGATGTTACAGACTCTAAGACCATCATTATCAGGTCCAACCAGAAACCTTGGATTACAAGTGAAGTCCTCAGGCTCATGAGAGTTCGGAATGCTGCCTTCAAATCTGGTGACAAGGAGAAACTGCGGACAGCTAGGGCCAACCTGTCCCGCGGCATCAAAAAAGCCAAGAAGCAGTACTCCAAAAAGATAACTGATCACTTCAGAGACAGCAGAGACACTCGGAGTCTGTGGGATAAAGACCATCACAGACTATAAACCTCCTCGACAAACCTGTACCAGTGACACCTCTCTGTTGAACGCTCGGCCCGTCCCGGCACAAAAGTCAACACCCCCTCCTGAAGACCAAGTGCTGAAGCTATCTCCAGAGAGTGTGAGAAGATCTCTGAGCAGGATCAACATACACAAAGCACGGGGTCCAGACAACATACCAGGTCGTGTACTGAAAGGTTGCGCTGATGACCTCACTGAAGTCTTCACAGACATTTTTAACACATCTCTGCAGCAGGCTGTGGTCCCAACGTGCCTCAAAGCAACCACCATCATTCTGGTGCCAAAGAAGTCACCGCCCTCCTGCTTTAATGACTACCGCCCAGTAGCACTCACTCCAATTCTTATGAAGTGCTTCGAGCGGCTCGTCATGGAACATATCAAGTCTGTTCTCCCTCCCACCCTGGACCCATACCAGTTTGCTTACCGGTCCAATCGCTCAACTGAAGATGCCATCTCCACTGCACTTCATTCAGCCCTCACTCACCTTGAAACAAAGGACTCTTACGTTAGAATGCTGTTTTTAGACTTTAGCTCAGCATTCAACACTATAATCCCACAGCAGCTAATACACAAACTGCTCCACCTGGGGATCAACACATCACTGTGCAACTGGCTGCTGGACCTTCTGACGGGGAGACCACAGGCTGTATGTGTCGGCGGAAAGTCCTCCAGAACCATCACACTGACGGGGGCTCCCCAAGGCTGTGTGCTGAGCCCCCTCCTGTTCACTCTGCTGACCCATGACTGCGCTCCAAAGTACGACTCAAACCTCTTCATCAAGTTTGCAGATGACACAACAGTGGTGGGTCTCATCAACAACAGAGACGAGTCAAACTACAGGAGTGAGGTGAGCAGTCTGGCCATGTGGTGCACACATACACACATGTTAGAGCCGTATGAACCATCTCGGGCCCTGAGAACTTCAGGGAGGGGTCTCCTGGTGGTTTCCAGAGTCAATAATAAACACGGTGAAGCTGCGTTTCAGTTTCATGCAGCTAAAATCTGGAACAGTTTTCATGAGGATGTGAGACAGGCCTCAACTCTGACAATGTTCAAATCCAGGCTGAAAACAGCTCTTTTTACCCGAGCAGATGAAAACTGAAAGTATTTTATCTGCACTCTTGCCTTTTACTGTAATCGATACATTTTTATGTTGATGATTTAATAATTGATTTGATCTGTTTTCTTGTAATTGTATGCAACTGTGAAAGTACTTTGAATTGCCTTGTGTATGAATTGTGCTCTACAAATAAACTTGCCTTGCCTTGCCTTTACGTATAGTAATTATCCAAATCTATGCGCTCTCAGTTAGCTCCGATGAGAGTTCCATCGCGGCACTACATTTTACTAAGTGCTGTTCAGTTGTCGTGCCAAAAGCAAAAGCGAAACCATGCAGTGTCAAACAGTGAGGCTGCTCTTTGAGAGGGCCCCCTATTTTAATCACGGCTTGATTTCCAATCCGTCAAAATCACAGACGGCCTTCAAAATTGTCCGTCAAAGCTAAAAATATCCCGTAAATGACGGAGAATTTTCGGGTTAATTTAACCTCTGGGTCTAACAGACAGAACACTAAAAACCATTAATCAGAGGTAAGAGACCATCACTTGGCTTCAATAGGCTGTGACTGGTCTTGACACTCATTAGAGGAGTAACAGGTACACTAAAATGACATTTCGGTTCAGTTCATCTATTTGGAAGGCACGGTGCTGTATCAGAAAATAAACTTGCAAAGATGCTATGAATTCAAAACAAGTAGCACGTGCACCAGTGAATCGGCAGCAGAGTCAATCATCAGTACTCGCGTAACATTCTCACATATCAGATTTGGGGTCCTAGTATTGTAACGCACGAGGCTTCAGATGATTGATTAGGTGCAACGTGCCCACAAAGTAACATTTTATTGAGCACCTGTCTTGATGAACGACCCCCAAAGTCTATTAAAAACAATTTATGTATTTGTGTAAATTACAACAATTTCAGGAGCTCTATCCATATTATTTTTTCTTCAATCAACTTTTATCTTTCAAACTGCGGATCATTAGATAGAGCCACGGTTCATTAGATTGAGCGATGACAGGCACGCAGCTATATTACCTGGAGGATCCGTGTATGGCTGGAATATAAACGAGTGCTCTTCCACAGACCAGGAAACAGCGGCGCGACGGCGGGCCAAAGGTTCACTGACAAAAGTTGTTTGCCGGTGAAACTTTGCGACATCCCGGAGGAGAGGCATGCTCTTTAGCAGCTCCCGCCCCGCATAGCTCTGGGAAGTCCACACCTCCGTCTACGCGCTCGCATTTTCAAGCGTTTAAAGACTTTGGTCCGTTCAAAAATGGATTTGAACGAACAGTCCGTCACTCAATAGCTCCGTGTTTGTTCAGCTGCACTTAAACTTGCACGACCGTTACACCCCTAACACTCATGCCTTTGAACAGGCGAGAAGCTTTTACCCCAAACAATGTGAATCGATACCAGAGAATCTATACGTCTATCGATAAATTATTTACAAATATTGATCAGCCCGATGCATGCTAACACGCATAAAGGCTAATCTGTTTCTTTTGTCTGCATTTTCGCTCACAACCACATTGTCAACAGTGCCCACAGACGCTCCAGGGAAAGAGGGTAGTATGTCTTTACCCAAGGACACAACGAACGGCCAGAGCTGGGATCTAACCTCCACGGGACCGAAGGACAGAAGAGACTGCAGCTCCTTGGCAGGAAACTAAAAGGTCGAGTGTCACATCAGTTCAGGAATGACAGCTCTATTATTAATATCATTAACGATCTCCGAGGGCGTTTCATATTTCATCCTACAATTTTGGATTTGACTTTTCCATATTCGTGGGGCACGCCCGTCCTTCACCAGAGGCCCAGTAATATTCTGAATGACGGTTAAATCAGCCGGAGTGCAGTTACAGGCTCCACACGGCGAACTGAAGAGGTTCTACACCTTCGGCTCTCCGTGCGAGGGCAGTTTGGCTCCTTCTCCTCTCGAGCACATGGGCTTTTAACAGCGAGGAGGTAATCGCTTTCGACTGAGGAGGCAATCAGACATGCATCTCACTCTGGCACTTTTAAACAGCCCCATTTCCGCCGCCATCTTGTACCAGGCATTAGAATGCAGTAGCGCTCTGTAATAGTGGCATTAGCCGGTTCCATTCATGCAACACAAGGGGGGCCCGTAGAGAAAATAGCCTTATGTTTGTGTAGGCTGTCAGGCGTTCAGGGAATATCCATCACAGTAGCGATACTCCAAACATTGTTGACCGGGGTGGGTTGGTTGGGTTGAGGACGTTTTGCTTCTTTCTTAAATGATCAAGTTTCCATTAGCTGCTGCACAAAGAGGCTTCAAGCTCTCACAAACCGTCCCGCAAGACATTGGTAAATACATGTCGTAGTCGGGGCCCAGACTGAGAGACTAATATAGACCACATTTGCGATCTGTAAAAAACAAAGCACAGGGACTGTTTTTCTTTCACAAATGCTGTGCTTGCAATGTAAATCTGTAGTAGCAAAATACATGTACACAAGAAAATGTATTGATTCCAACAGCTTTAAGAAGCCTCTCCTCGCTATTGTAGTCAACATGGCGGTCAAATGGGCTCAACTTATAAAGCGCTTTTCTACATTCGTTGGTCACAAAGCGCTTTACAGCAAGGAACCCGTCACCCATTCACACTCTCATTCACACACCAATGCTTAAGGTGCTTTATTTGACATCATACAACAACTGTAAATTTGTCCTCTTTAACCCATTCTTTGACCCCGCTGGGACGACCCGTAAGGAGCAGTGGGCGGCGGCAGTATTTAAGCTACCTTTGAAATGTTTAAACGTTTTAGATTCAGTTACCCGGGAGGAGCTCGGAGTAGAGTCCTCCCGGGCTCTACTCGGGAGGTCTTTCGAGGAGAGAGGTGCTCCAGGCATGTCCTATTGGGAGGAGGCCTGGTGGGAGAAGACCAGGACACGCTGGGGGGACTAGGTCTCTGTGGCCTGGTGTCGCCTCGGGGTCCCCCCAGAACAGCTGGAGGAGGTGTGCGTGGATCGGGAAGTCTGGGCATCTCTGCTCAGACTGCTGCCCCGCCCCGGCCCCGGATAAAGCGGAAGAAAATGGATGGATGGAGATTCTTTTATCTTATTGATGTGTGTTTTATCTTAAACACATCTACATGTTTTTGTTGTTGTTGCCTTGTTTTGTTTTTTCTTAGTTTTTATCCCAGTACCCCTAAGCCTATATCAACTCTATGTTCAAACTTCTTCTGAATATAAGGTGGAGGATTCATGTTTTATTCCACCTACGAAACGTTCCCCCAGTGTGACTTTGTGGGTGGTTCATGTGCCATCCGTCAGAGAAACTCGTGTGTACCGGAGTACCTCACAGCACTCGAACGCAGCATCGGCTCCCGCTGTGAGCTCGGAGCATGCATTCATATCCCCGTGTAAACATGCAGATTGATAATGAGGCGTTTGGTGAGAGGCAGAATTAGCCTCCCCCCCCCCCCCGCGTTCTCCAAGTGCTGCGACTGCTGAGAACGACTCGCCGTCTGCATCTGTCTGCAGAGCCGTGTGCCGCCCCCCCACTTCAGCTTACACTCAAGCGAGCGTTCAAGTGCTGACGTCGCCTCATACACTCATGGTATATCGCAGATAATGCCCATGTTTGTGCAAACTAAGTGCTTACATATACACACGAACAGGCTATCATTTTATTCCGTTTTAAATGGGTTGAGTCTTCATTTAAAGGGGATATATTAAGGAATGGTGTAATGTTGTTCATGTTGTTCAATGAGAGCATCCTAAAATATGTTTAAAGGGGGGGTATTATGTAAAATCGACTTTTTCAAGCTTTATATCATGTTATTATGTCATTCCCTCATTAAACACGTGCCTGGAGTGTTGCCTCGGCTCATTCACATATTTTTGAGTAATCAGTAAAAACTTAGACGGCGGCCATTTTAGGCGTAGCTATACTCAGTCCTCCTAGGAACGCCCCCACCTCCTGGAGACGCCTCTGGACCTTTCGTCACCAGCCAAGCCCCCAACCACTGCTCCTCAGCTCAGCAGAGCCCCCTCCCCGCACAGTGTTGTTGTTTCAATGCCACAGTAGTGTGCTGAAGGGGGCGTGTGGGAAAGCTTCTTAAAGAGACAGAGGCCTATTTCAAGACGTTCAGTACGGCCATTTTGAGAGAGCAATTTTAATCAAGGCAGTTATTTTAATTTACTGCATATACAGACCAACAGAAGGTTACGTCATCATTGTAGTGCTATAGACTGGTGCTATGTGATTGAAAAAGGCATAATACCCCCTCTTTAAGGAAAAGGGATATGGTTAAAGTTAGGGTTAGGGGTCTTAGCCACAAAACGAATAGCGTTCGAGCTGGGACCCCACGGGCCTTTAGTCATAGGAAAGTGGCTGAGCGAGTGGATATTTTATGAAGCAGCAGCCCACATGCGTTTGGCAGCGTGATGTTATTGTGCAGGCCTCAGAGGAAGACTGAAACGGTGTCATAAAATGGGCCAGATAAGACGCGGTAAAAATAGAAAGAGCCTCGTTATTGAGCCAGTCCGATGTGAGAAGTCATTTACAAGTGGGAGAAAATGGCGCACGAGATGAACTATTAAGGGAAGAAAAAGCATGTAGGCAGTAGACATTTACGATTGATTATTCCATAATACAAAATATGATAAATAAACTTGAACTTGAACTTCCTGGATTTTGTTGTACAGTAAATTAGAGATGACAAAACAACGAGTGGCTTCAATTGGAATCCACTCAACAGCGAAGCAACCGATGTGTTTACTAGGGATGGGATGAAATATCGTTTGGCAAAATATCGCGATACAAAACATGATGAAACACATCGAGTTAAAAAAAATAATTAATCGAATTATTTTTTTATTTATTTATTTATTTTATTATTATTATTTTTTTCATGTAAAGCTTCTTTGAGTGTCCAAAAAGCGCTATACAAGTTCGATGTATTATTATTATTATTATTAAATATACACATATATATAAGCATATATATATAAATCCGGGGAATGGTGCAGTGCGTCGTCATGTCAAGTCACAGGAATGATATGTTATTTTTTTTTAAGAAGAACCAGTCCTGAGATACATTAAGGGTTAGAGCAGCACTAAGGGAGTGTTCTGAAACAAAAATAAACAAGTTGTTATTATACAGTAATATTTTTTTCTCTTTTGATATCGTATCGTGACGTATCGTTTCGTGACTCTGACATATCGAGGTGCATCGTATCGTGAGTTTAAGTGTATCGTCCCATCCCTAGTGTTTACATTTGTTATGCTTTTACAGTGTCACTTCTTTATTGTATGTTTTGTAAAGTATCATCTTTGGAACACGGTCACATTTGAAGCTGCTCCACCACTACTTCATGCGGAATGATTGATGTATTCAGTAAACAACTGGAATTGGGTAACATATGCTAAATATGCTAAATAGTGAAAAGTCTATAAAGAGAGGGTAAGGGGGCGTGGCCTAGGATGACGCTCTGTGGACTGTATCTTTTTAATAAGAACACTTTTTTTTTAAATATACCAGTACCAACATGACAGATATTTTTTTTTGGGTAAACAAATAAACAGAAGGCAGATGAAATGATGCTTATTACGACCGATCCTTTTCTCTTTTTTGAAGGACAGAGTAGTAGCTCCACTGCCCTGGACTGACAGTGACTGCTGCGGCTGAAAATGATGACATGAAATGTACATTTAGGGGAAGTCCACAGCACAGTGCTGTTGTCATTTTGGATATGCATCACCCGCGGCGACGGCCTGTTCTCCCAACAGAGCTTTGATAGGGCCACCGCGAGCGTGCGCAGCACATTATGCACCCCCTCAGCCTGTCAGAATGAGCCGTGTCCGGGCTATGTGACAACGCATGACAGGAGCTGACAGCTGACTGGGACAGGGACAAGGCTGGAATGGAGTGGGATGGCGTAGGGATAAGATATGTTCATACGGGTTCATTCGTACCCGGTGTCATTGACAAAAATGAATGTGTGTAATTTGGGCATCACTTTTTAATGACCTAACTTTCTGTCCTTTTTCTTTTAACCTGAGTGAAGTCCTTATTCTCCATCCTAAAATGCCTCTTACAGGATCAGAATTTGAGGGGTAAATGTTCAGCTCAGAAATGCAGGTGTGCTCAGAGTTCTGTAAATTACCACATTTAACTTAAGACACCGTCACTAGACAGGTGGGGTAGGGTTTGTGAGGGCTGGGATTGGTAAAGGCCGGGATGGGTTTGAAAGAGCTAGGATGGGTTTAAGAAAGGCTAAGATGGGTTAGGGAAAGGCTAACATGGGTTTGGGAAAGGCTAGGATGGTTTTGAAAGAGCTAGGCTAGGTTTGGGACAGGTTGGAATGGGTAAGGTAGCCTTGGATGGGTTTAAGAGGACCCTCTTGGCAGAGTGTGGAGAGTGTGGCAGGACAGAGTAGATTGGGACTAGGAAGCAAGGGTCAGGGATGAGAGAAATCTGCAAAGGTTAAGTTTGACAGCTTTCAGTGCAATAATCTCCTTTTAGTGTTCTACTACACCACATTGCCAACTTTAGAAAACCATATAAGGAAACATTAGTTAGACTGGTGTTAAATAAACCCAAGCTTTAAATGAAATGTCGTGTTGATGAATGGGGAGCTGTACGACACTCAAAGACTGCATAATTCCCTTTCTGACTTATCCTTCCCTCACATTTTATAACCTCTGCCTCCCAGTGAGATTGTATTAAGTTATCCCCGTATAGAATCACACTCACCTGGTGAAGGCCAGGAACTGCAGCAGCAGCTGGTTTCCCTGCAGAGGGTCATTCTCCTCCCTCTGAGGGTCAAAGGTCACAGGCTGGGAGGGATCCAGCTCCTCGGCGGGCTGCCCCGTACAGTCCAGCACGTCAGGGAACCCAGCTGACCTCAGCCGGGCCAGGGAGCGCCGCGAGCTGACGGCACACAAGCTGGAGGACGAGAGAGGAGTTATTCACGAGGAGGCGTTATGCTTGTTGCAGGTAATAATCTCAAACACGTCTTTATCACCATCTTGCACTTTATGGGCTAGAAAATACAATATGTGACCCGTCGTGGATTCCAGGGACACAATTCGGCAGCCCAAGTTCTGAGAAATATGTTTTTTTTGTAAAATTTGTGATTTTAATTTGCAGAATTGTTCATTTGAAGTCATGAAGACGCCTCTCCATGTTTAAGCTAGCAGTAATGGTATATTTAAAAGCGTAAACCGGCTTGTTTCGGGAGACTTCGGAGCGCAAAGACTGTAGCACACGAGCTGAACGTTTCAACGAACATGTTTGGTACTTCTGCAAAGTGGATTTATTAATCACGGATTATGTGGCGCCGCTTCCTCATGAAGAGCCTTAGCAAAGCAGCGGGACAGAGAGGCTTTGCTCCCCAGACAGGACAACCCTTTGGCCACACAGCTTCAGCGTTAAAGAGAGCTGGATTTTGCGTTTGAGTTGATCTCTGATGTCCCGCCTCTCTCTCTGTCCCGGGCCTGACTGCGAACAGCGCCGGCCGGTTCTGTGCTCCTTCAGCCCTCTGTGTCATTTTTCGGCTTGCTTCTTTTCTCTTGTGATGTGGCGCGCGTTCGTGAAGTGCTTTATTTTCCCCGCGGACTTTAATTCCGTCCAAAAATGAACGGGACTGGCGTGTGCAGAGCCTGAGAGGGGAGGAGAGCAGACGTAACACAAACTCACACAGAGACACACATACGTGGAGAATATGAGACATTGAGCAACATGGAAGCGTTCTCTGGATCACAAGCTTCAAAACGCTGCTTGTTTTGTGAAAATCCGACGCAATTTTATGTCAAAAACCTGCTGTAAAGATAATAAGCCGTGGCTGTGTACAATGAATGCACATCACTAGTGTGTGTTTGTGTGTGTGTTTGTGATATACAGCAAATTCTGCAATCTGGCCAATGTGAGAGGAGTTTGTCTGCGTGTGTTTGAGAGAGGAATATCCATTGTCCAACCAACTTCATTTGTGACAGACAGGAGACATTCATTCACAGGGGTGTGGCTTATGTAAATGAGATGTAAATGAGCCCTATTGTCGCCCCAGCGGCAGAGAGAGGCGAGCGCTGCCCATTCTTTGAAAGCCGTTTACTCCTTTCACCCTTCATTGAAGTCCTACAATCAAGTGCCTACAAATGGTGCAAACATGATCAGATTTCCATGTGTTCCACATCGTTGGACACCTTGGAGACTACACTTGATCAATCTGTGAAAATCTCAAAATGACCCAGAAGGTCATATATTGATCTACAACATCAGAAACAAAATATCCAGTAGTTTCACTTGCTGGTTTTCACATAAGCCCTTAAAGAGAAAAACACATTTAAAGTATTGTACAGAGTTCATTACTCTTAAGTCGCACCTGTCAAAAATGTATCCAGGGAGAGTAGATGAGTGTGAAAGATTTCATGCAAGCCCATGCGACCTGAGACACATGTTCTTTTTGTGCCCAACGCTTCATCATTTCTGGTTATTCTATCTAAAGCCCTTCAAATTAAAGTTGATTTGAATCCTTATTTAGCTATATTTGGTATTCCAGTAAAATTAATACCCCCCCCCCCCCCTCCCTTTCCCTATGTGTGTTGGTGTGTGTGGACGTTTACATGTTTATACTTTTATTTAGAACTTATGTGTGTGTGTTTGTGTGTGTGTGTGTGTGTATGTGTGTGTATGTGTGTGTGTGTGTGTGTGTGTGTGTGTGTGTGTGTTGGTGTGTGTGGACGTTTACCTGTTTATACATTTATTTAGAACCTTTGTGTGTGTATGTTATACGTAATGGCCTTTAAATTTAATTTGACTTGATTTGTGTTCATTGTAGGCCTATTGTTTGGGGAGAAAAACAAGAAAATGTTATGAGGAATACTTTGTAATTTCTTGATGTTTATCAAATTCATAAAAATAAAAAAAAGAGAGAAAAAACAAAAAAGTCTGTGCAGCTCGCGTGGCTGAATGTTATGCCAAATATGTTTGGTTTGCGGTGAAGTAAGTAAGTAAGTAAGTAAGTAAGTAATTGCTTTATTTGTCCTGGTGTGTTCAGGTCCTGGGCCGCTGCGACTGAGCGCGTCACCATTGTGGGACGACCAAGCATGTTTTGGAGGTCGGGGAACCGTAGCACCCAGAGGAAACCTGGCTGCCTTCAGTCTTCTATGATCCGGGTTTGTCCCTGTTTCAGAGCGTGGTGTCCTGCACTGATCAGCTCCACCTCCTCCTTCCTCTTCCTTCTGTGCAGCTCCCTCCGCTCCACAACAGTCTTTTAGTTTATTTGTTTATTTGAGCAGCAAACACTCTGCTCAAAAGGAGTGAGCCCGAAGCAAGAGCTTAAAAGTGCCCACCCCCAAAATCAATACAATTAAAATCATCATTTCACATGAACATAGTGGAACAACAAAATAGCCCCTACACACCCGCAGCATCCGACCACACCCCAAAACGGAGCAATACTGATTACGTAACAACTGATTACGTAACAACTGATTACGTAACAACTATGATAATGCTACATACTTACAAACTATTTACAAACTATTTACAAAGAACTATAACTTACAAAACACTGTTTGACGTGTTCGTACATCAACAGAAAGAAGCACAATCTTTCTTTCACCATCTCCCGGGAAGAGCTTAGCAGTTAATCGGTTTTATTCTACAGGGATCGTGCATTAGCCAGAACAACAGAAGGCATGTGTGGCTTAGCTGTGAGTCTTGCCCAGATACCTCATCGTTTGTCCATTTTTTGTTTCCTGTAGCGTCTCTTATGACGCCTCCACTGTGCTGCAGGTTGGGGGGGCTCCTGGTGCCTCTTCAGTGTTTCAGAAGAAGTAATGTGTAGGTCTTTAGCTCATAAACTAGCGTTTTGTGTACTTTTAAAAAGCTGCTTTCTTCAGGACCATTATGGACACGGCTAAGACGTACAAAAGTATCCAGTAAAACAATGTGGAGCAAAGGAACCACAAATGCAGTTCGCAGAAAAAGGCAATAAACGCAGCTGTACCAAGACAGAGGGAGGTTGCGTTTTGTTGAAAGGATAAAGCTTAGCAAGCGTCTGTGTGTGTGAACACACAGAACCTCAGGAAAAGGTTTTTGATGGCTGTCGTCACAGGAGCCACTGGAGAAGACTCAAATATTCCTCAAAGCTGTGCAAGTGGGTGGAAACACAACTCCAGGTATGTTTTGGTGAGAGAACAACATTGAAACATGGTGAAAAACTCTAAACGTCGATTTTGCATAATACCCTAAGTCAGTCGTCGCCTGGACTGAAAATGTTTTGTTCATAGGAACAAAACATTTACTACGATTTTTCACCTTGAACTTGGACATAATAACTGTGGTTTATGTGCAATATATGAAATAGTGTCTATGCAAGGATAAGACAATGACTTTGACACTTTCCATTTCAGCAAACAGCATACTTAGCAACTCCGTGACAAACTCCATGACGTACACACTTTAGGCTCAGAAAAGCAGTAGAATGTTATTATTTGTTCCATGATGCAATATAACCCACAAAGTACATATGTAGAAGAAGTAAAAGAAGAAACGACCACAGCAAAGTGAATTTACATTAATTAAGTGAAATACTACTCATGGTTTGTTTCTTTAACATGGTTTAAATCACATAAGCTTTGTCTTCAGCCTACTCCTTTTGAGCTTCTATTACTGCTCCTCCAGCCCCTCCATTTCAGCCATATATTTGTGGAGTCATCTTGTGTTGAATCAGCCATTGGTGGACTGTGTCAAAGCCTTCTGCTTCCCTCTCCTGTGATCGGTGTGGCAACCCTGAGACACCACTTTCCAGTATTGAAATATATTTGTTCATTATCTTAGTTTGTGTTTGTGTTTTATTCTGTTGAGAGCTTCTTTGTAAATCACTTAGCCTTTTTTCAAGGCTATTTTACATCCAATGTTCACTTTCCCTTTACATTTATTCTAAAATAAATTTCTAAACAAGTTTTTTCCATTTTGGTTTTTGTTGCTTCCGGTTCACCTAAACACATTGGTCTGAGCTCTGGCCAGGTCCTTGTATTGATTATGAAAGCGTTTGTTGCAGCAGCTTCAGCCTCCATTGTCTTAGGCCTAAATCAGACTTGAGGCCGATGCTCAAGTCGTTTTAATGCGCCCCTGCGTAGGGCTGGGCGATATGGCCTAAAATCTATATCATGATATGAAAAAATAAATATCACGATAACGATATATTTGACGATATAATTGACAATGGATGAATTACTTCAAAATCCCAGCCTTAAGCCTATTGGGAAGATTCATTCAGTGATATTTTATTCTTTTCTTTTTTTACGGCATAATTGTCTTCCAAATATGATCTACTCAAGCAGTTTATATCCTTCATTTCATTTTACTTTTTCAGCATGTGTCCCCTTGTTCTATAGTCACCGTTTATGCTGCTCTGATGGAGCGGAGCTGAACATAAATTATATTGTGTCCACAACGATATAAAAAATTAAAACGATATCAAAACATTATATCACGATAACGATATGCGATACGATATGGCCCAACCCTACCCCTGCGTTATCCATAGATGACAAATGTTTCCTGTAGACGACCTGCGCGGTGGAGCGCCATGCCTGGGCAACGTTTAATGAGCCAACACTTAACGCAGTCACAATGCGGCGCAGCTTCAATGTGCAAGACGTCACGTTGGCATGACTGCAGAAGGCAAATGAGGCAGAAAACTCCTCTGGATCTGCGGCGTTTTCCTCGTTCTCACTGCACGTCTTCATCTTCAAGGAGATACTGTTTATTCCAGTCAATCTCAACTTAAGTTCCAATATCCTCCCAGCCTCTTGTCAAATCTCAGTCACAGTGATTAGGAGATCTGTCAGAATCTCCATCACGGCGCTGGGTCGGAGCCAGAGCGGTCCCCTGGGGGGCCCTCATAATGGGCTCTTATCTGTAATCAGTGGGGCCACCTGTTCTGTGCTTGCGTCTGCTCAGGAGCCTCGCTTTGAGGCTGGGTTTGGATAAACATGAGCACAGATGGCTGGATCGGGAGAAGTGAGGAGAGAGGTAGTGTCTTCTCAGTGTCCGGAGGAAACAGACTATTGCCCATAAAGGCTATATCCACACGAAGACAAAACGCTTATATTCTCAGAAACTTTCTTTGTAAGCACGAAGCCAGCTTAGTAAATGATAATTCCAGCTGTTCTGTGAGGGCCTCAGAGCTATGGTCAGAGTGTATTGGTCACTAAACAACATCATGAAGGCCAAGGAGCTCACCAGAGAGGTCAGGGATAAAGCTGTGGAGAAGTTTAAAGCAGCGTTAAGTTATACAAAGATTTCCCAAGATTTGAACATCTCACGGAGCACTGTTCAATCCATCATTAAGAAATGGAAAGAGTATAGCACCACTGCGAACTTACCAAGACACGGCCGTCCACCTAAACTAACAGACCGAACAAGGAGAGCATTGGTCAGAAATGCAACCAAGTGCCCCAAGATAACTCTGGAGGAGTTGAGAATTCATGGACGAGTGGCAAGAAGAAAGCCATTATTGAAAGGAGGCCATAAGAAATCCCGTTTGAAGTTTGCTAGAAGTCACATGGAGGACACAGCTACCATGTGGAAGAAGGTGCTTTGGTCAGATGAGACAAACGTTATGTATGGAGCAAACCTAACACTGCTCATCGTCCTGAGTGCACCATCCCCAGTGTCAAATATGGTGGGGGGGGCATCATGCTATGGGGCTGCTTTTCCTCAGCGGGGACTGGGAAGATTGTAAGAATAGTTGGGAAGATGGATGGAGCCAAATACAGAGACATTTTGGAGGAAAACCTGCTGGAGTCAGCAAGAGAATTGAGGCTGGGGCGGAGATTCACCTTCCAGCAGGACAATGACCCTAAACACAAAGCTACATCTACAATGGAATGGTTTAAAAACAAACATATTAATGTGTTAGAATGGCCCAGTCAAAGTCCTGACCTAAATCCTATTGAAAATCTGTGGAAAGACCTGAAAACTGCTGTTCACAAACGCTCTCCTTCTAATGTGACAGAGCTTGAGTTGTTTTGTAAAGAGCAATGGGCTAAAATGTCAGTCTCTACATGTGCAAACCTTGTAGAGTCAAACCCCAGAAGACTTGCTGCTGTTATTGCAGAAAAAGGGGGTTCCACAAAGTATTAAGTCATGCTTTATGAATACTCGTGCACGCCCCATTTCACTTTTCTATTTTTGTAAAATAACAGAATCATGTATCATTTTGCTTTCACTTCACAGTTGTCTGTTACTTGTGTGTGAACTTTCAGTAAAACATTCTAAATAAAATCTTTACGTTTATGGTTGTAAATATGACAGAATGTGCAGAAGTTCAAGGTGTATTAGTACTTTCGAGAGGCACTGTACCTAAAGGGGGGGTGCCCAAACGTTTTTCATCAAGTGCTGCAAACTGTATGGCCCTCAGGCTTGTTGTTTAATATTCTACACATTTCTAACGAGGCCAATAACAGACAGAGTTGTTGTTAAGGTTTTAAGCATAAATACAGGTGTGGGGCACAATTTAAACCTCTGCTAAATGCTCTCATGTAAAGCGCTTTGTGAGTCTGTCTGTGAAAGGCGCTATATAAATAAACTTCTTCTTCTTCTTCTTTCACCCAGTCGAAGGTTTTGCGGCACTGACCACCAATCTGTGGCCCCTCGCCCCACGCACGCTTCATTATGTGGCCCGCCATGTGTGTAGCATTAAGGGCTACAGACAGGTGTTCAATGTCATCAAACACACAACTGAGTGCATTTAAGAGCAGTTTGAACCATCCCCCGCACCTTTATTAAAGCTTGGAACCAACAAGCCAGCTCTGTCTCATCATAAAATGTACTTAAGGTTTTAATTGGGCTAAATTATGAAACCAGCAGCCTCTCTGGCGATGTGTGCCTTGTTAGCAAGAAGCTTGAGGACCACCACACATATCTTACCTTAGCCTTACGTCTCATAGTAAAGCGTTGGCAGACAATGGCTTTTCTCACTTTCCAATTTACAAGAAACTGAAATGTCATCGCTTCTCATTCCCTCGCGGGGGTGGGATGGTTAAGGTGTCAAACATGAGGTACTCCAGGGATGTTTAAGATGAGGCTACAATGTTGCAACATGCAAAGTACAGTTTGCATAATACTCCAAATGTAAAGTGTGGTCTCACATCAGCTCTAAATTACACGTCTCATAGAAGTTATTGTGTGTGCCTATCGGTACACTCCCAGTGAGCCACAGGAGTAGGACGGAAGAGGAGTGTAGTTAACGAATGCTCAGGTTCTGCTCTGACACCCGCTCAGTGTAATGAGAACATGTGCCCTCTGCCCGGACTCTCCTACAACACTTTACTGTACACTGGGCTCTCGCATTCCACTTTCTGGTTTACAAAGTTACAGAGGTCAACACTAAGGCATGGCTGTATGAGATTGTTTTGGGGTGGATAGTCATTAGTCAATGCAGGACTGCAGGCTAACTTGGAGTAGTGTGGCCTGAATGAGAATCAGTGGGAAAAATAAGGCACTATGAGGTCCTTCAAATATTAATCTACAATCATTGTTTATGAATAATTTACAGTGTAAAATAACAAACCGCAAGCAGATATTATTTTTAAGGAGCAGTGGAAAATAGAAATGCTAAATAAACAGTTTAAAGATTGTTTTTCCACCGAGATTTACAGTGGGAGGAAAAAGTAAGTCATAAAATGTGGTCTGATCTTTATTCAAAATCATAAGAATGCTTAAACCGTGTCTGCTTAAACTAATACCACCCAAACATTTAGTCATATTTTTATTGGCCATAACGTGTAAACATTCACAGGACAGGGAGGAATAAGTAAGTACACCGCCTGAATCTCACTGAACTGCAGCAGTTTCGTAAAGAGGAATGGCCCAGGATTCGAACCCCAGACCTTCCGATCATGAGACGACCCGCTATACCAACTGCGCCCCATTTGTCCATTGTACATTGATTTAAGAACTGCTTAGTTTGGAAAAGTTGTGCGTAATAATCTTTGGTTGGCAGAAGGTGATATGTTGAGTTGGTTATTTAGAAAGGACATTTGTTGCACGGCAAACTATGTGGAGAAAGCAGGACAATGAGACTGAACATTGTATCCAGATTCTTGATTGCGATGGAATGTTTGTTATATTGAACATAATTATTGTTATGTCATCTTCCCAATAATGTTTATAGTGTCATATACTTAAATATTCATTCAGTCACTGAAAAGTGAATTGATCAATAAATGTGGGTTACGCAGAAGGATCCATAGCTTCCATCCTCGTAAAACTCACTCCAACTGGATTTAAGCCAAACATTTACAATAAGCTTAAGAACATTTACAGTCAGTTTGGAGATAAGGAGTTTCATAAAAAAGAACATCTGTGTTGCAGCCAGTGACGCGGGAAACAGTTAACGGGTCAAGGGAAGCACACATTTAATTAAATTCCATCAAATTCTGTTCGCAAACATAACGCGATCTATGAAAAAGCCGAAGTTAAAAAGAGGATGGCTTCTACAAATGGATAACGATCCTGAACACATCTCACAATCCACAATGAGCGACCTGAAGAGGCGCAGTCTGAAGGTTTTGCCGTGGCCTTCACAGTCTCTTGACCTGAACACCATTGAAGAGGTTCTGTGGATCAAGTCTGTCAGGACTGGAAGGCTTTTGTGAGGAAGAATGGGCAAAAAAAATCCCTCAAACCAGAATTCAAAGACTCCCGGTTGCCTAGAAAAGCGTTCATCAGCTGTGATACTTTCCAAACTAGGTGTTATCTACTCTTTTGGATTGTTTGGTATTCCATGATGTAGTGCAGAATATCAACCATTCTGACCGTGCAGTGCTGCTCTCACCTGGGTGCGCTGACCCCCAGGCTGAGCACTGGAGCGTGGATCGGGGTGAATGCCAGTTCCTGTAACGGCCCCTCGCCTGGGAGTGATCCGGGGAACAGGTCAGCCTCCAGGTGGGCCATGGAGCTCATCTCGGAGAACGCCTGGAGATATGGAGGAGAAAATACATCAGTGACAGTGAGCCCGTGTTACGGTCCTTGAAATATTCAATTCTGAGCATCAAAATGCGTCGAGTTGGACGCCTGTGCATTTTAATTTGGACGCGTAGATGCGTCTTGGAACGAGCGCTGTTTTGGAGCTAACCAGACCCTCTGTGCTAACTGTGCTCAGGGTATCTGCAGGGGTAGACAAGTCAAATTTAAAAATAAGACCTGTTTTAAAAGCACAATGTAAATAGAATGTAAAGAAAATCATACTCACAAGTTATGATTTTCACAGTTATCATCCTATTGTGATATCACAGTAGGATGTAAAAACGGACATATTCCCATTAGGCATTTTAACATGAAAACCATTCAAGTTTAAACGACCCTAACCCATAATCATAATAGTGTCACAAGTAAAAAAATTTGAGTCACCATTATTATGAGAGAAAATATAATATTTTTTATTACGATTATCCACAATTATCGACCGAATGAAACAACTGATATTTATAGTTTTTGTCATGGGCGAGGCTTTCCCATTTTTATGTCAAGCACCCATAAAATGATGGGCCAAAATAACAAATTACACACGTTCAGACATAAATGATATCAATGTAAATAATGTTTTGTTAAGTACGCTGTAATCAGAGTCAAACCATCCCCATCATTGCAAATGTTTCGGTCCATTTAGAAAATGCCTTTTAATATTTGAACTAGTAAACATTCACCTTTTTAAAAATGAAAAGGCTTTAAGACTCCTTTGATTTAAAATAATTTCAACTTTACTACTTTATAATTAATTATTTGTCATTATATTATTAGGCCACAATGTAATATAGGTTTTATGTTACCAAAACGTATGCTGTAGCTATTTTACAACATTTTTTCGCAAATAATTGATTCAAACACACCAAATAGGCAGAATTTTAGACTTTTTTAGGCTTTTTAAGACCCCGCGGATACCCTGGGTGATGTCCTAGGGTCTTTAACAAGACGGTCTTTGAGACACCCCTGGTCTACTCCCAGGTCTCGCCCAGTGTTTGAACTCAAATCCACCTACAATGCTTGTACGGAGGACGATTATTTTGGTTTTCGCATGGGTGGCTAATGGCTAAAGGCTAGGATACAACGCTACGATAGGTAAGAGAAACATGGTAGGTTTCAATACTTCAAGTAAGTCAACCAGTTAAAGGTACATTATGCAACTTTTTTTTATACAAAATAAAAACATAACTTGATATTTGTGTGTAATGTAACTTTTGTGACCCAATGGCTGCATGGCACCTTTACGTTCGATCACAGTGATGTCGACAAATCTCTAGGATCAATTGTTTTCTGGTCAGCAGTGAAAAAGCACCAGAAACTCAAAAAATATTCAGTATTATAATATATTTCAATATTTCTTTAATCTGAAGCCTGGTCATCACTATTCACATGGTGTCCCCTGTCCCACTCCCCCGTGAGAGGGCCCCTGTTTCAGACGATGTGTCGTTGGTGTCGTGGTCTTCAGCCCCGTCCACGGAGAAACCCCGTCTACAGGGACCGGACAAGAAGAACTGAAGCTCCAACAAGGACTGGCCGTTCTGCGGCCTTGGCCCGTCTGCTGAAGGTCTCTATAGTCTGTCCGTCCATGGGAGTGGATCTCCCCTTCTGTGGGTCTCCCCGTTAGTTCTTTTTTCTCTTTAATTCTGTACTAAATAAAGAATGAGTGAATTATGTTTGCCTGGACACTTCATCTGCCTGAACTTTACATTGTCTTGTTTATTGTTCTGTTTCATTGCTTTAATGTTTGGTGCAGCCTTGTGAGGCAACTCCCACTGTGATATTGGGTCATACTTGATTGAGTGATTGATTAAAAACAGTTGACCTAAGAACAGTTTTTGAGGTTCTGTACTTCTACATCTTTGTTGAGATCTTACTCAACATAACATTTAGACTGTACAGTGTAGCAGTAGTGATCCAGCAGCTGATGGGACAGCACCATGACTCTGTTCTCCACTTGTTAAATCATCTTTAGCTAATGTCAATCTATGCTCCCTTTAAAAATGGTGGATTTCAAAGCCTAGAACGACCCTCGATTGCACAGTCAGTTTTGGCATACTGTAAGTGTGGCGCGAAAGTGTTATTCCGAGAAGAACTTTAATCCTCTTCACAACACTCTTCAATAGCTTCTGTCTGAATGGAAATAAAAAACGCCACCGGGCTTTGTCCTTACAAAGCCTGAATACAGAGACATTCCTCAACCAGGGAGAGCATTGTGTCTCCAACGCACAGATCTGAAATCCTCTCACTCCGCTCAACAAAGGCGTTAAGAGTCTCACTTCAGTTTGAAAAATAGCCTTGAAACACTCAGCAAGACACTAACGTTCCAACCGAGAACAACCAAATAGATGGCAGTGTGACGCGTGAGGGGTGGACTGGGATAACAGAAGAACTTTTCCAGTATACTCTTGGAAGAAGATGGCATTATTCTACAGAACGTGTCGAGGCTCGTGAAGGGAAATGTTCTCAGCTGTTAGCCTCTACAGTCTTTTTCCTCAGAGCTTGGGATTATGTCATCAAAGCCGCAAAGTATGCTGGGATTAGTTATACATTCCACAATAATAGGCCACTGGAGTTTTCATATGTAAAGAGCTATACGAACAATTGGATTCTACATCGTGCTGGATGTGTCTACCGCATAGATACAACATAATAAAGATGAGTGGGTCCCATTCAGCCCCATTCATTGTAAAGGGTCCCGAGTCGTGTGTGAACCTTAATGGCCGCTCTGTCGCCTCCTACGCAGCTCTGGAGCCAGTCAATGCACTGAAAATGCTTCCAATTTTTGGGCGGATAAACAAAAACCAGTGTGGTTAAAAATATTTCACCTACCCTAGCGTTGTCACATGGGTCTTGGCAATTTAAAAAAAAAGAAAAACTCTTTGGAGCCAGGCTTTTAAGCAGTTCTCAGGAGGTTTAGAATCAATGCTCCCAAGTGTCTCTTGGAGTCCCCTTTGGCCACAAGGGGGTGGTATTACAGCAACGTTAGCTCCCCACCATGAGGACCACAGAAAAGCTCGTTCCCATTTTATTTATTGGTTTATTTGTTTGGGACAGTGCATGTTAATGACCATACATGTTTTTTGTGGTAGGGAAAGCGGAGTACTCAGAGGAAACCTACGCAGACACGGGGAGAACATGCAAACTCCACACAGAAAGGCCCCGTCCAGGTGGGAATCGAACCCCGGACCTTCTAGCTGTGAAGCGAGAATGCTAACCGCTGTCTACCGTTATGGACATGTGTGCAAAGCAATCAAAGCAATAACATCATCAGCTTTTTACCATCTGAAAAACATGAAGATCAGAGGAATAGTGTCAAAACCAGACTTAGAGACACTCATCCATGCGTTTGTCTCCAGCAGGTTAGACTACTGTAACGGCTGCTCACTGGCCTTTCTAAACGAGCTGTTAGAGCTGCAGAACATCCAGAACGCTGCTGCTCGAGTCCTGACAAGAACCAGGAAATACCACCATATTAGTCCAGTGCTCCGGTCCCTGCACTGGCTTCCTGTCACTCAGAGAATAGAATTTAAAACAGCTCTGCTTGTGTATAAGTCTTTTCATGGTTTAGCACCAAAGTCCATCTCTGACATGTTAGAGCCGTATGAACCATCTCGGGCCCTGAGAACTTCAGGGAGGGGTCTCCTGGTGGTTCCCAGAGTCAGGACTAAACACGGTGAGGCTGCGTTTCAGTTTCATGCAGCTAAAATCTGGAACAGTCTTCATGAGGATGTGAGACGGGCCTCAACTCTGACAATGTTCAAATCCAGGCTGAAAACAGCTCTTTTTACCCGAGCAGATGAAAACTGAAAGTATTTTATCTGCACTCTTGCCTTTTACTGTAATTGATTAATTTTTATGTTGATGTTTTAATGATTGATTTGATCTGTTTTCTTGTAATTTTCTGCAACTGTGAAGCACTTTGAATTGCCTTGTGTATGAATTATGCTCTACAAATAAACTTGCCTTGCCTAGATGTTTGCAAAGCGGATGATGGGGCTGATGGCGTGGGAGTTGGGAAGATGCACCTTGTCTACATGTTTTAGTCAACACAATACACATCCTACCCTTCCATCCGGCTGCTCATCTGGCCTCTGTGCACCGCTCATCCCTTCCCTGATTCTAATTTGTTGTAGGCTACTTGCTTCGCTATCCGGACCTTAACTTGACGAAATAATATCTGACCAAGTCATTTGACATGTGCATTTATCACTTCCTTACCCCTTTGGCCCCCTCTGTGTTTGTGGGAAATGTGAAAATAGGAGCACAGAGGTGCTTTCAGTGTGACGATAGTAGGGAACGGTTTAAAAGAGTGACTGAAGCTGAATAAATAACCAGTTTTTTCAGAAAGCTCCAGGTCTGCACTCAATAAAACTCATTCACTCTGTTCAAAATGATGTCCAGTTATTTTGCATAATATGACGGCTCCCTGTAGATATAGGATTATCAAACAGATGACACAGACATTTCATGAGGATTTCAGCTGCAGGTTGCTCAGGTGTTTCTTTTGTAAACTTTGAGTGTGTTAGCCGCTAACTGTGGTGGAGTCTGCTGCTTCAGACATCTGCGATCCCTGCACGTGTTTGTGTTGACATGGTGAGGTGAGGGAGGTGCGACGCTCGTCTGCTTCTGCGGGCCAAAGTTAGCTCGCTGTTTCAAAGGTGGAGAATCTAGCGATGCAATGTGGGAATAAATCCATTCCGGTCTGGCAAAATGGTGAAGGTGAGGATCTAAACACTCGTATATACGAAGGAATGAGAGAGAAACTGGATATATAACAGCAAATTAAACACAGCAGCTAACCGTTAAGCATAAATGTGTGTACAACTGACAGAAAATTCAAAGAAACCGTCTGCGAGTGTTTTTTTGTGAGAGACTATACACTTCTATACTTGAGCTGCCTGCCTTTTTCATCCTCCGCCACATAGTGCCAGCCTACAGACACGTCAACGCGCTTTTGATCTGACAAAATATGTAAAAAAAAATCCCCCACATATTTGGCCGGCATCCTCTGTGTCAGGCTGAAGGTTAAGCGGGTGTGCGCGTGAGGTGAGAGCGCGGGGCGTGCGTTTAACCCGCCGCGCGTCGCCCGGGCAGATTGTTGTCAGCTCTTATCTGATCAAAGCGCCGGCTCTTGGCACATGGAAGAGTCCGCGCCCCCTAACAAGTGCATGGTCTAAGCACTCTTCAGATACTCGCGCTCGGGGCGGCTCGGGGATGGCCTATTTTAGAAGGAGGAAGAAAATGTGCTTTCGAAGGCTCGATGGCTTTATTCTGTCCGCTGCGTTGCCAGCCGGGGGGGGGGGGGGGGGGGGATAAAGGAGCGGGACTTTAGGAAGTGTAAATCATCAGGAGCTATTTGAGCAGCGTTGGGAAGAAAGCCTGCGAGCCTTAGCGTGCAGAGTCGGCTGTTTTCGTAACAAATGTGGAGGGAAAACAAGGCCGGAGTGTGGCGAGCTAATCTGATAGTAAAACTGCAGGGGAATTTCTGGAAACGGCATCCTAGAGTCAACTGCCCATTCATGTGGAGTTAGTGCTGAGAATCTGCTCTGTATAGTAATAGGGACGATTCAGAGTTAGTTAGAAAAGCGCTATACAAGTTGAGACCGTTTACCATTTACCGTTAGCCCAGGATGTAGTTTTTCCTCTAATGATTTGTACACTTTTTTTGTAGACTGTTGTCCCAAATTCGATACATCTCCGTCTTCATTTCTGCAGGAGGTAAAATGACAGATTTTTCACGCAGTGGTCAATGTTGAGACCACTCGTCTTGTCCCTCAACGTTGTACATCTCCATGTCTCCTGAGGACACCAGGCCAATGGATGCACTTTTTAACTTTATTTTAAATATCAAATCCTGGATGGCAGAAAACTTTCTCCAGCTTAACCAGGACAAAACTGAAGTTTTAGTCATCGGTCCTCAGGCCCAGAGAGAGAAACTTTTACCCAAACTACAGTCATTGTCTTTTAATCCTTCCTCACAGGTGAAGAACCTGGGTGTGATTTTTGACTCTGAGCTGACTTTAATTCCACACATTAAGAATATCACAAAGATAGGTTTTTACCATCTAAAGAACATAGCCAGAGTCCGCCCCATTCTCTCTCGGGCCAACACGGAGACGCTAATGCATGCTTTTATCACCAGTCGTATCGACTACTGTAATGCCCTGCTTTCTGGTCTTCCCAAAAAGAGTATCTCAGGTTTACAACTTTTACAAAATTCAGCAGCTCGTGTCCTGACGAAGACCAGGAGGCGGGACCACATTACACCGGTTTTAGAGTCACTGCATTGGCTCCCCGTGTGTTTCAGGATCCATTTTAAAGTTCTTTTAATGGTTTTTAAATGTCTTAATGGTCTTGGTCCTTCTTATCTTTCAGAATTGATTTTACCATATGAGCCTTCGCGGTCCCTTCGCTCCTCTGGCAGGGGTCTCCTAGTTATTCCTAAAGTCAACAGAAAGACTCACGGCGAGGCGTCTTTCCAATACTATGGCCCTCGCCTCTGGAACGACCTGAGGAGGAGCTCAGGACCGCAGAGAACGTTCATGTTTTTAAGAGCAGGCTCAAGACCCACCTTTTTAGTTTAGCTTTTAATTAATATTTACTTATATTAACCTTATTTACCGGTTTTAGTTCTATTATTTCTTTATTTTCCCTCTTTTATCCTGTGCTATTTCACGCACAGTTTTAGCTGTTTTTAATGTATCTCTTATTAAATATTTATTTATTTATTTTTATTTATTTTATTCATTTATTTTTTATGTTCTCCTAGTGGTTCCTCTGAGGGAGCCCTCTGCCCCGGGAGTGCTGGTTGGCTGTGGCCGTGCGGGCGCTCTCCTGGGGGTGCCTGGATGGAGGTAGGACGTCTCTCCTACACCTACTCCGGGCCCCCTGGGTTGGCGCTCTGTGGCTGTGGGCGATGGGCTGCTCCTGGTGCAGACGGCTCCTTGGATGATGTTTCCTCTTTCGGTCCATCTGTACCCAGCCTTACGTACTCAACTCTATGTCCATTTTTATTTAAGACTTTTAACTGCTGGGCTGTCTGTACGTCTGTGTGTCTGTGTGTGCGGGTGGTGGGTGGTGGGGTTGTAGTTATTTATGTATATTTACTGGTGGGGACGATTTTTATTATTTTTAATGATTTTTAAGCACTGTAAAGCACTTTGTGTTACATTTTGTATGAAAAGCGCTCTATAAATAAAGTTTGATTTGATTTGATTTGATGTAGAGACCACTGTGATGGAAAGTGAAGTCACCATGCTCACTTTCCACCACAGTGGTCTCTACAACGCTCCAGGATCAATTGTCGTGTAGGTTTTCTGCCGAGAGGCTCCATTAGCAGTGAAAACCTACCAGAAACTCTGAAACAATTGATCCTGGAGGGTTACAGAGACCCCTGTGATGGAAAATAAAGGAGAAATAAAGGCTGTAATGAAAGGTGACATTTTTTACATCAAAAGTTGCACCTTTAAATTAAAACCTTACATTCTTAACTGTAAAAAAGCAGAGTTGATTGAATATGAACAGGGTAAACCTATACCTAATATTTGCAAACATTGCTTCCGGTGAGAGCAACAATACATGAGTGAGCATTCCAGCTGTGCGGATATAGTCCTTTGTTTTCTTTGAACCAGCACACTGGTTTAGAGCTGTGACTTTTTCCAAATAAACGTTATAAACACTACTCGAGTAAAGTACAGTCCCTGAAGAACTCTTTACTTAAAGGCACACTGTGTAACTGTTTGGATGTTCCTGTTGCCTTTCCTGTAGCATTATACACAATGTCCAGCTCAACACAGACAAGACCATTTCTGCAGTGGGTAATCAAAGAATGGATTTGGATGAGGACCTGACCTTTAGTCCATGGAGATGAGCTGGAGACGTCCCACAGCTAACACACAGGTTTGGTTGGTCATGTGTTTAAGGTATCTTCCATTGATATAAATGTCTGTGTTAAAATAAAGGCTCGAATTGTATTCTATTCTTTAGGTGAAATGTTACACAGTGTGACTTTAAGTGCAGTACTTTAAGGGCTCCTCACCCTGGTCCTGCCTCCAGTGAGGGGGGAGCAGGGGGCTGTTTACTGTGACAAGAGCAGGCTCGTTAGCATTTTAGCATATTTGTTTTGTCTTTGATACAGGGTCATTGTAGCTGGGGTTTGCAACTAATATAGTAATAGAAATGACTTATTTTGAAGACGATGCTTTTATGTGACATGTTTTGTGCACTTTACTGTAAATAATAAAGCTTTGTAATACATACAATCAAGTGTCAGATTCTTTTCTGGGGATATTGATCTCCCATGCTTACGTCCGCTCAGGACACAGATATGTTCGGTCCCTCTGCTGCGATGCTAACACGGCCCTAGCTCAATTCTCAGCCACTAGCCTTGTAAATGACAGAGGAATCGCTCTAACCCAGCGCCTCCAGGCAACGCCTCCATCTCTTGCTTTTTTGGAATCTCAAGCTCTGTGGCTGTGGAAGAGTTGTTCTTTAAGTATACTTACTTTGTTTGGCTGGACAAATAAACCCGGACAATAGGCTAATTCTACAGCTAAGTACACTGTACTTCTGATTAGCCTAGCGGCGCTGCACTGCGGTTGTCCCCCACATTTGCCCACGACATGAGGGGATTGACTGTGATTGTACTTTGGTATTTACTCCAGGTAATGATGCTTCACAGTGGAACACAAACACAGATCGAGCTTTGTGCATAGCTTGTGTCGGGACACACAGCTATGCACAATTAACAGGAATAATAGTTTCCAATTATTATAGTATATTTGTATTAACACAGCGACCTCCTTTGCAGAGGTGGGTAGATCATCAAGTATTTACCCAAGTAAGAGTAACAGCCGTGGTTAAATCAAGGATTTCTATTTCCTCAAGTCTATTTTATGCATATCTGCTGAATGTGCCCCGTCCAATGTCTTCTCACAGTTTTCACAAGACTCAGAAGCACTCTCTTTTTCGTGTTTCTGTACAATCTGAATATGATTGCAAACTCGGCCCCTTTTTAAAACACAAAGCCCCCAGATTTAGGTCCAGTTTCAGCTCAGGAGACCGGCAGTTCCACAGTTTAGCTCCTGGACAGTAAAGACTGATGCCAAAAGCTTGTTCTTTTTAAAGAAACGTTTACATTTCCGTTGGCGGCTCCTCGTGTGATCAGGGCACCGGGGCTTGATGTGCACACATTTTTTCATTCATTCTAAATGTCAAAACTTGATTATATTTTCACGTTTACACTTTATTTACGCTCCATTGTAAATCCAGGAGGTTTTTCCTGCCCCTCCTTCCTCCCCTGTCACAATCCTTCACTTCTTCTCCCTCACTGGAAACATGACCATCTTAAATGAGATAAATGACTTAAAATCCCTTGAATTAAGGTTCTTTATGTTGAATTGGAGTCGGTTTTAACTAATCTAAGATAAGATAAAAATGCCAGTGGTACAAGCATAGATCCCACTTGAAATCAAAATCACTTTTCTATTTAAAATGATTCATTTATCATTTATTTATTTGAAATTATACAAAATAATCTGAATTAAGAACAAATGTGCTTGTTCCATTGGCAAAGATGTTTTATCTGATCTAAGACCAGACTAAAACTATACTCAAACTTAAGATATCTCAATTAAGAGCTTCATCCTTCTCTGATGGCTTCAGGAGGAAGAGTCCACCTTGATCTATGGAGACCCAGGCAGTCTCATCCTGCATTAGACTGTATAGGGCATCTTCTCTTTTACCCACTGTGATAGCCTTTCTGTTGTTTTATTCTACCTCCCTGTTCAGCCACATTTTGTAATAACACGGCATTATTGAATCGAAATGCAATCACATTTTCACCTCACGGTGTAAAGCACGAGGAAATACATTCATGATTTCTCAAACATTTACACACTTCAAAACTATTGTTGCCATTAATAAACGCCTAAAGAGATGTCCTAGAAAGCAGGTGTCTGGTGGTAGGGGCAGTTGGTTTGGGCATGCTGTCTTATAGGATCTCAATTGACTAAACAATAAAGCCATCATTACATCTATACCCCCCCTCCTCCTCATGGACAATAACGCTGCGGCGGCTGACAGCCCCAGTCACTCTCGTGACTTAATGAGTGGTTTTACGCTCCAACTAAACGTTTACCTCCGTGTCGACAGTAATTACGAGGCAGAGCAAAGCGGAGGCCTGTGATTGAAACGTACACGAGCCACTCGAGCCCAGAGCGAGCTGTCACCGCCGCCGAAGCGCAATTGGGCCGACGGGAGCCTTCAGACGACGTCACTCACGTCCCCGACGCGAGCGTTTAGACAGAGACGGATGTGTCTGGTGATTCATCCGTTTTTTGTTTTGGTTTCAATGGACACATCCTGTTAAACTAACTTGTCGGGGCTACATGGTACACATTCATGCAGGTTGGCGTAATTTGGCATTTTCTGGCTGTCGTCTTTCCAAAAGCTGAAAATGCCTGACCCCCCACCTGCTGATGTCATGAAGTGGTATTCAGATAAAGGTAGACAGATATTTGGAAAGTTTTTTCGCACACACGCTTACGGAGACCTCCAGTGCTGTAAAGTTGAATATTTTCTCTTTGAGTCCAGGACAAGAGCGTGCTCTGGGACCAGAGCAGGTGCTAGTCTTCCTGTGACCCTACGCTGTACGATCCCAAAGCTAATCGACGGCGGGTGGGCCATTTACTGTCAAAAACCAGTACATGCAGCAACTAGAGCAGGGCAGAAGTGGAACATAATGACCTCACTTAAAGGTCCACCCTCTTGTCCTTGAGCCACAGTGTGAGAACCACTGAGACCTGCACTTGACTGGTTATTTTGATCAGAGAATTGAGAATTGCCTTACTTTATGGCAAATAGTTTCAAACCATGCACACTCAGAGAACTGGGGAACAGTTACTGAAAGTAACTTGCTGCGTACATCAGACAACGAGGAGATCGTTTAAATCAGTGTTTGGTTTTAGCCCAAGAACGCGCTGGTTACAAAACAATTACAATACAGTAGTTTGACTGAAATACATGGCCCTCTGCAACTTTAGCAGTCCGAGTATAGGAAGGGCCAGGTCTGCATGGGGCCGTCGACAGGAGCAGATAAATGGTAATGTGAAGAGAGAGACTCCAGAACCAACCTTTAACTAGTAACGGGTACTAGACAAATAGAGCACTCAAAACTACGTTACTCCTTACATTCCAAAAGTAAGTACTTTGCTTTTCCCCTTCATGGGCTAAAGTTTTGAGTCTCAGTAGCGACTACTCATTAGCTCAAGTATTGGACACAGTTGGATTTTAAAGCGTGGATGAAGTGTTTTGCCCAAGAACACTACAGTATTAAGTGGAGATGCACCGATTCAGCTTTTTTGCTTCCGATACCTTTTTTCTCCAGTGTCAGGTCAATAAAGTCTCATCTTTTCTTGCAAACAAGACGTTACAGATGAATGATTAGCCAAATTATATCTATAAATAAACTAAAGGAAAAACATTACAAAAGGATCACCGGACGTCTCTAGTAATTATCCTTGGGGATAAAAGGCTGTAGGATACATTCACTCAAATGCATCATGACATCAGCAGGTGGAACAGAGCTTTTTAAAGCTCTTAAAGCATTTAAGTAAATGAAAATAAAACTCGACTCTCTGGTTCCGTTTGTGACAACATGGTTACAAAAGGCGTTATATATTTTTGGGGAATTGATTGTTCTTGTGCGTTATTATGAGTGGTCTATAGGAGAAGAGGCTGATGCACGGTCACACACCAAACTGAATCGGCCTATTTTAAAGCCATTGTGAGTGTGGTGGTACAGTTATCGACACTGGCTGGATTAGATGACTCACGGCTTAAAAGCTGCGTGTGGATGAAGCATGAAATATGGGGGAGGGGGGGGGGGGGGGGTTGGTGTAGAGCTCAGAGCTGGGGCAAGACAGCGGAGACACCAGAGGCGATTGTGTACATGTGATACGGCTTCTGAAGAGAAGAAGTGACCACTGGGCTCTGGGCTGCAGTCGAGATAACAGTTAATACATTTGTAAGACATTATTGCTTTCATTCACATTCTAAGTGGATATAGCGTATGTAATTGAGGCTTAGGCCTGCTTTCGGGGACCTCTGCATTGATATTTTACATACACTCCACACAAATATAAACACCTTTGTTTCTGCTCCCATTTTTCATGAGATGGACTTAAAGATCTAAAATTCATTCCAGATTCACAATATTACCATTTCTCTCAAACATTGTTCACAAATCAGTCCAAATGTGTGATAGTGAGCACTTCTGCTCTGCTGAGATAATCCATCCCACCTCACAGGTGTGCCACATCAAGATGCTGATCTGACGTCATGACTAGTGCACAGGTGTACCTTATACTGCCCACAACAAAAGGCCGAGTAGACAAACCAACAGTCGTTGGATGCGGGCTGCTGTTCCTCTGCCCAGGTGAAGTGAGTGATTGCAGGACACTCAGGCTGGAGCTCTGCGGGTGCAGCTACGAGGGAATGGCATCTTTGGCATAATAAGGCCGCTGAACGTGCATAGTTTATTCATACACCATATAGCATGGCCTTAAATCAGCAAGTCAAATGTAATGCTTTTAAATATTGCTATAATCGCAGAAAATCTGTGCAGGCCTATATCTTATTTCTTGAGATTTGCAAACATTCCGTCAAACAGAGGAACGAGGGGACATTTTTGATGTTGAAAAGCAAATTGGACAAAACTAGTATTCTCCTGGAGTTGGGCCTATAGAAGTTTTTCACAGCGCCCTGAGTTGTATTAGTAAATGAGTTTGTATTAGTCTTCATTTGGAAGAGACAGCGCAGAGAAACAGGCCTGATGCAAAGGGACGAACAGGACATCAGTTATAAATGAGATAAATAGCCTCGCATGGTCACAGGGTGATAATAACGCCATAAACGGGAAATGTGTTTCTAAAGCACATGTGGGCGTGTGCTGGTATGAGAGCGTTAGGAAAGTGTTTAAGAAAAGATCCTGAAGAACACAGTGCTCATTCATAAACTGTCTTTCTGCATAGACATTGTTTTAAGTTATAAAACGTGGAGAGAAAACAAGAACAATTGAAAAGATACTGCACCAACATCCAAAAATAAATACAACATCAAGAAAGTTAGTATTAAAAAAACGGATTCCTCGATACTAAATCGATCAGGGCTGCCCGTTTTCAAGTTTTTCATTAACCGTAAACCGAGGCCCTTAGCAGTTAATACTCGGTTAACCATGTGTGTGCGCACTAAACAACCCCTACCCCCCCGCGCACCACCCCTCCGTTACGTTATACTGAAAGACGCGAAAGGGGTTTTTCATTGTTAACACCTTTATTAAATGGCTGCAACACAAACGAAATTAATTGATAGAAATAAAACGCAGTGGTAATGAGGTAAATAGGTCCCTGAATTGCGTTCACGTGGCCCTACAGTATTTTTATTTATTTTACCTGCAGTCATTTAGCCGCTTTTTTTGAAACATTGTGCAATGCGTCATTCATGCGTACAACAACACGTTTTAACAATAACGAGAAAGGCGAGTTTTGTGCCTTTAGCTTACCTAGCTACCTCCTAAGTGAAGCCCGGGTGTCGGCTGTTGAGATGAAGTAGAAGTTTATCCAAGCACTGCAATGCAATACTTGCATTTCGACCCGTCATTCTCGGCTGTAAAGCGCTCCCACGCTGTGCTGTTTATGGAACGCTTCATATTGAAAAGTTAAACTAGCTTTAGCCATGCGCCATGACGGCTTCTCGTGAACAATGTTTGGGAGCGCTCTGGTGGTCTCTGGTGGTGCAAAAATGTATTACAAGTATTTTGGCACGGCAAATTATACACGCGAATTTGCGAGCGAGTGTGGCAAACATTAGGGGTTTTTCTAAGGTCAATGCCAATTTTGGGGGATTTTTATTGGCCGACGCCGATATGCACGGCCAATATTTTTGGCCAATTTTTCCAAATGCCTTGTCTATAATCCTGTGTATGTTGCTCCTAAACTGTGACATGTATCAGTGTTGTTCTGTGACAGCAGGGGGCGCTTTAGTGGGGCATAGGGCTGATATGTTTATATTTAGTAGGTACTTTAGAGGCAGCTTTTGTTTGAAAGACAAAAATCAGCAGATTCCAAAACCAAAAAATGATAAGTCTCTATCTCTTATGGTTCTGAAATGATAAGCAAAAGTCTGCAACATAAAATATATAAAATACGGTCCGAGGTGCAAACCTGTGATGGATGTTTCTCAGCTCCCCTGAGGCCTACGTTGTGGGAGGGGATATTAAAGGCTGTGCTCTTTCCAATGAGAAGTCTATCACTTTCGTTTCCGGAGATATCGGCCTTTTATCGGTCCAAATGTGTTTCGAGGGGCGCAAAAACTAATTGAGAAGCACTGCTTTCAGGGGCGCAACTTCCCACTCTCTGGGGGGTATGCAGGCACACAGCCGGCGCACGCCCCCCCCCCCCAAAAAAAATACATACATTCTCTCTATGTATTGGTGCTAGTGATACAGTTAGTTACAGATAGTTATGACTCTTTGAAGGGAGCCGTTCAATTTAAAGAGCTGTTCAAAAGACTGGCTCTTTTGAACGGTGCTAAAAAGTAGGCCTAAAAACCCTCTGAAGTGACTTTATTTTAACGAAAATGTCACAATTTCACACAATATAACATCAATATTTCCCTCTATGGAGTTTGTTATCAGAAAAAACAATCTCACGGCTTAAGCTTCTATTGCTCTCATTCACGTAACTTTTCCTCTGCCCCTCTCTCTCCCTCGCGCAAGAGGGGAGAAAAAAACTTCAACGCGAGCTCCTCTGTAACCGTGTTTATTATTTCAGGACTTTTATTTCTCAAACTCGTTGCCTTATGCGTGCTCACTTTGAGCTCCTCATGAGGCCGCAGCAGCAGCGGTGGAGATGACCGGGGCAGATAGGCGGTGATGTTGCTGCCATTCGGAGGCGGCTTATTAGTTGTCTCACACTGAGAGGGTCACAGACTCCAGACATAACTGAAGTTATAACTGTAGAAAAGACTCCTGGTCTACTTTAGTAATGCACATACACTCTCACACACGAGAGGAAAAGGCCGACATTGTGACGTATCGCCGCGCGTGCTCGCATTGTTTACGTTTTACTGCACAAACCCAGCGTAACTTTATCCAACCATAAAACCAAAAATATGAAGCGGATCTCTCTCAAATAAGAAATGGCTGAAGACTAGGGATGCACTGACTACATTCATTCCTTGTGAACTACATGACTGTCTCCCATGCTAACACACCACGTTAGCTTACACACCACGTTAGCTTACACACCACGTTAGCTTACAAGCTTCAACTGAACAATTCTGCTAAAAAAGTGAAAATCACAAATTTTTTCTCGGAAGTCGGGCTGCCGACATGTGTCCCTGGCTCCCATGGCGGGTCACATATTTGAAGATTTGAAGGGATTGAAAAATGTTTTGCCGTGGTATCAAATTTGGTATAGAGAATCGAATTTTATTTTCAGTATCGAAATTGAGTTTGAAAGTTTTGTATTGTGACAACTGATTGAACTCAATCCTCTCTTCTATTGCTTTGTTAACCATGTGAAGTACTCTGATTATGCATGATGTTGGTGTCCCCGGTGCTTCTGTGTAGTCGTGTGCCTGTGTGGGAGGTGAGGCCGTCAGAGCATTCACTCGCATCAGCACCGCTATACTTCCTCCGTCTCCCACGGCAACCGGCACGGCGCGCGACCCCCAGTCAGCCACCGGACAGGGAAGCTCACATGCACAAGCGCCATTAAGCGTCCAGCGACTGCATCAGGCCACGGCTCATGCTCCAGACTCTGTTGCTTTGGTCTCATGCTCATATTAGGCTAATCGGGCTTTTCTCGAAGGCTCATATCGGGTGGGAATGTTCTCGCAGGGAATTTCTATCAGCGGTTGTGTTTTGCTGAGTAGTCCCGCATGTTCAGTTTGTCAATTCTCGAGCTCAGTGCTGGGTGTGCACGCTAACCAGAGGCTACTTTTAGCAAAACAAACTTTGTAGCATCCAGGTCGCACAAATCCATAAACGAGCAAGAAATACTGCGTGCACTGGTCAGGCTTTTGGAGTAGGGCTGGGTACCGATACCGATACCTGAATGATCCTCTTTCTGATGCCTATACTAAAATATTTGCCATCTAGAACCAGAAAACAGAACAATAATCAATCAATCAATTATTCCAAGCAATAAATAAAAGGCAATTTATTTCAAATGTGTATCATGTATTTGAGCTGAAGCAACCAAGTCACTTCCATTTTGAAGACTTCAAAACTTCAAAACACAGCATCCAAAAGTTATCAGGAAGTTGAAGCAGAGCTGAACGGTTTTCCTACTCTATTGCAGTGTAAACAGTGCCAACTTGAATTTAAACTCACAGCTCGATTGTGCGTAGATCATTTCCAAATGCAGAGATGTTGCTATGTAACCATAGTGCTCTTGGTCAGACTCGAGAGCACTGCCCCCTAGGGCAAGAAGAAATGCTGCTCCTCTACAGTATCTTGTTTAAGTTCAAACTGCTTGGACAAACTTGTTCTGATCATGTTAGCACTTACACTGCCTCCACTACAATGCGGTCTTCACTGGTAGCTCGTTCTAAGCTTCATTGAAACTGCTACACCTTCCCTTGTGCAGGAGAGAATGAGGCCAAGTGTTTGAGAAATTAGGACTAAAGAGGGGGGCTGGGGCAAGGGCATTGGCAGTGGGGGCTGCTTTGTACTTTTTGTCTCTAAGTTTATGTCCAGACCGAGGACAGAGTGACCCAATTCGGATTTATTTCGTCCCTGTATGGTCTGTTTCCGCTGGACTCCACAGATGCACGTTTCCCTGCACCGACGTCGCTGTCCCACAAAAAGCCACAGCCCAAATAACCGGGCGCTCCTCCTCCTTCCAACGACTCGGTAGTAAATGTGCTCATTCCGTTGGATTCACACAACCCTTCGATTAAAGGTATTAAGCAAACTCAACTTGTTGTCAACATGGTTCCTCACCAAAGACACCCCTGGAGTAGTAATTCAAATCTTCATTCACAGTTTGGAGTAAGCCTGTTCTCTGTGATCGCTTCTTCTTCTTCTACTGCTGAAGCGCTCCGATCTGTACTTCATGGGTGATATAGCATCATAAAAAAAAAAACTGTCCTCCACACCTTTAAAGATAATGCCAGGGCGTTGTTGATCAAGATGTCAATTGCAGCTCGGTCAGTGTTAAGCGGAGTCACACACGTGCATGTGTAACAGACAAACATGCTACATTGTAATGTGAGCTCTGACACCCCGCGCCGCGAAGCAACTGGGACGGGACATTGTTGCTGACGTAACTCAAGTTTTAACGCGGTACATTCCAACCAAAGCTGGAGCCGGATTTTGGCCGGTTTGAAAAGCAAATGTCCGGTGAATATCATTTTCATCGGCTAAAACAGCCAACAAGAAAAAAGAATAGGCTACATACAGAATTGCACCGAAGTCAGGGACTGACGTAACAAAGTGTTTTTGTGGTAGGCCAAAATAATAAAAAAGGTTTGATATTTGTGACCCGCCGTGGGAACCAGGGACACAAGTCGGCAGTCCGACTTCCAAGAAAAATGCAAAAGAAGTTTTTTTATTTTTAATGGGTGATTTTCACTTTTTTGCAGAATCGTTCAGTTGAAGTCACGAAGAAGCCTCTCCATGTTTAAGCTAGCAGTATTGGTATATTTAAAAGCGTAAAGTTTTAGGTTCAAACCGCCTTGATTTAGGAGATTTGGGAGCGCGCTGTGGGGGCGTGGCTTTGTCTGTGTGTATTTACATACTGGGTAAAGGAGGAGGAGGCACCGCTGCTTTGGTTTGCGTTGTTGACACATGCTTTAGTAAACAAATGCCACGCAAAAAAGGCAGTTTTATACATACGCCTGTTGTCGATCAGTTTTTCAGGTTTAAATCGGCTTGTTTTGTCGGAGAAATAGCGCACGCCGTGGGGGTGTGTCATTGTGTGTGTGGCTCTCAGAGGCCACACGACTGCAGAGGTTCGTTTTTCTGAATGAAACCAGTGTACTTTTCCAGGCTGACTTTCCCAGTGTGACTGATGATGCCCTGGGTGTAAGCATGCACAGTGCCCCCTGCTGACCATTACGTTTCCTGAGACAACTCCTTACCTTCAGAGCGTGATTTAAGACAGGAGGATGTAGCGCGGATTTGCCAAACTCTACATTGAAAAGAACTGAGGATTTACCACGAGTTTGCTGAGCAGAAGCCACGCAGAGGTGACTACAGACGGGTGAGTGAAAGTGTTCTTTATTATCGCTGGTGGCCGCTGTGCTAATGGTTGTTTGATGAGGCTATTGTTGTGATGTTGTAAGCTAACGTGGTGTGTAAGCTAACGTGGTGTGTTAGCATGGGAGACAGTCATGTAGTTCACGAGGAATGAACCTGCTATTTACACAAAATCAAGATCTCTACTAACTTAAACTACTCCATAAATGTAGTCAGTGCATCCCTGGCTTTCAGCCACTTCTTATTTGAGAGAGATCCGCTTCATATTTTTGGTTTTATGGTTGGATAAAGTTACGCTGGGTTTGTGCAGTGAAGAAGTGCGATCACGCGCGGAGATACGTCACAATGTCGGCCTTTTCCTCTCGTGTATGAGAGTATGTGCATTACTAAAGTAGACCAGGAGTCTTTTCTAAAGGTATAACTTCAGTTATGTCTGGAGTCTGTGACTCTCTCAGTGTGAGGCTCCAGCAGCTCACGGAGGCGGAGCCGACACTGGCAGGAAGCACTGTTACGGATAATATTTATTTATTTATATATTACCTGTATGCAAACCTTTTTTCTTCTTCTTTGATGGCACATTTCTCTTGCTTTTTGCCTTTTCTCCCCCCTGTGCTTTACAGCTTCACGGGGGGAGCGGGTTTGGCTTTTCTAAATGAGATGTAAATGAGCCCTATTGTCACTCGAGCAGCAGAGAGGTGAGGACTGACCAAATCTTTGGAGAGCTCATTCAGCCCTTTGACCTTTTGGGATTGTTCACTTCAAAACGCAGCTACGTCTCTAAATATGATCAGATTTCCATGTGTTAACACGCAGTTAAAGCGCAGGAAATGAAAGGCTTTTCTCTCTGTACGTCGTCAAATTCTTCAAGAGAACACTGGCCTAGCGATACATTTACTTTTACAAAAGTGTCTTAAGAACTCATTCTTTTAATTAATTCAGCCTATGCTTCGCTTTGTCCCTCCATAATATTTCAGCGTGGAGAGAATGAATCACATATATTTCGCTCTCAAATCCATGTCATAGGCACGAGAGAGAGAGATACAGTTCCTCACCTGTCTCATCTCATCTCCACATGCACGTCTTCATGTTTGGATGTCGTTCAGACTGTTAGCAGCGCGCTAATTCAAAGCTAGTCACCTCGAGTTTATAATGTCACACAACATGGTACAATGCGCCCCTGTCACCAGTGTTAGCTTTATCACGATGACGTAGCTACTGTATGTGTTGAACGACCTTATACTGTATAAGACGTGCCGTTCTGTGGGCTCAGTGGTTAGATTAGGGCACATCACTCTGATGTAGCTGTATGGAAACAAAATCAAGCCCCACTTCCCGTGATTGAAATTGTAGATTGCACATTTGCAAAATACTGAAAGGGGATAATTCAGGAAAAGCTCACGAGGCAGACTGTATTTAAAGTGATTTGACAGACACACGCCTCATACAAAATTATCCTGAGAAGAGAGGTTTAGAGCCAAGTGCTGCCAACAGCGCCCTCTGGCGGTAGGACGGATTAACAGATCTATGCTACAGAGTCAGGTGTGCTTGTGATGGGAGAGTCGCTCTAGTCGAGGTGAACTACAACAGTCATATTTGGTGGTGTGTATCAGATGAAGGGCCCCCATCTGAGGAGCCCTGCTAAGGCTGAGCTTATGGGTTAACTTGAAAGGCCCCCTGAGTGGGAGACCACCGAGTAAACTGATGTATAAGCTGAGGGCCCCCTGTCTGTAGTGCAGGGGCCCCCTCCCTCTGGGTCGCAACGCTCGGAGTGAACCTGCGAGTGCGCGCGGGGGCGGGCTCTTACGGCGTGCGGCAGCTGGTGGGCCGTTGCCAGCGGAGACGGATGCAGCAGAGAGGAGGGTTGCCATGGCGACGCGGCGCTGAAGTGAATGATGGTTGGGTGCCGTGCGGTACCCGCCAGCTGAGACAGAGAGAGCTGCGGAGAAAGCACATCATCAGTCAACAATATTAGTCTTTTAACAGGAAAACAATGGACTGCACTGAAGCACTGGAGCAGCGCAATGAGGACAGATTAGCAACTGCAGGTCGCCACGGCGACACACGCACCACTGTGGTTCAGTAGGGAGTCCTGGGTGTGGGCGGATATTCACCTGCTGCTACTGGAGTAGTTAGTTAAACCTATCAGTGTCACCAATCTCTCGACATTAGGGCGGTTCACACGAACTTTTGGCTTTTTGCCTTGTTCCCGTTTGTACTGTAAGCATCTGTGCAAATAATGAATCATGATCTGATTTCTGGAGCTCGGAGATCATTGAAGAGACATGTAAACAGCATAATCTGATAAACCTTGTCTGATAATGTATAAACTATAACCAGGGCAAAAAAAGCAAAAAGGCCAAACTAGAGTCACACAGATTAACAGAAAATCCATCAAATAAATTCCAAATTTGTGAAAACACGGTGTGCAGGCCATAGTCCAGTGGTTAGAGCCGCTGCACATATACGTACACAACGTGGTGGGTTTGACCGTCAGGTACGAAAACCAACACTTGGTCTGTCTATAAGAAAAAAAAGCTTAAATAAGTGGTGGGTTTGAGTCTCAGTTTGAAATATTTACTAAATTTGATTTTATTATACTAAATTTACAACTCTTCCCTTACATCCTTGTTAAAGTTAAAGCACAGGTTGTCCCCTCCTGGAACCGCCACCTTAACGTGGTGGAGGGGTTTGAGCCTGAATGATCCTGGAGCTCTGTTGTTGGGGGCTTGGTGCCCCTGGTAGGGTCTCCCAGGGCAAACAGGTCCTAGGTGACGGGTCAGACAAAGAGCGGTTCAGAAGCCCCTTATGAGAGACCAACAGGCCCGGTTAGAACCATGAGGCCGTCCTTCTGTGGACCCACCACCTGCAGGAGGAGCCATAGGGGCTGGTGCAGCTCCAACAGCTGCCCCCACGACCCGGCAACGGACAAGTGGAAGAAGATGGATGGACGGATGGCACAGGTTGTGTTATTTGTATTTAATATTGCAGTGATCACTACAGTTATGGAAAAAAAAAGAATGCACAGGTGTCGAGGTTTGAACCTGAACCTTTGAGTTTCTAAACCTGTGCTGTTTGGGCTCATGCTCAGGAGTGTAATGTCACAGTGTGTTCTCAGTCATCTCCACCTGGTTCTGCAGGTGGAGATGACTGAAGGGAGGGGTGGGGAGATACTTGCTCTAAAACTCCCAGTCTGCTCTGGCTCATGTAGAACCTGGGGCCAGTTGTTTAAAGGTAACCTGATCGGATATTGGGTATCGGATTAGATCCGATCTTGAAAATGGGTTGTTCAAAAGGAAAGAAGGATTCTGAAATCTGCTTAGATCATGAAATCCAATCCTAGTTTTAATCTGGATCAAACCTTCACTTTGTGTTGTTTCAGTAGGATCTGGATAACTTTGATACAAAAACACATTATTATCCTGATCCCAACAGGGGGTAGGGTTTCAAGGTGGATTTCAAGAAGAAAACTTAGCAAAACTTTAACATAATCAATTTGTATCAATTTGTGTACATACGTTTATTTCTATTTTGCAATTGATTTGTTCAACTGTTACAGTGATGAAGTAGATCAGTGGTTCCCAAATTTTTTTCCTTGAAGCCCCCCCCACGCATCCTGTAGTCAGGCCACGCCCCCCCCCAGTCCAAAACTGTGGCCCCCACAAATGTATCAACACAGGAAAATAATTGCGAATAAGTATTTATTTCAAACACTGAAATTAGAGTGTTTGATACACCTGTAGTCCTTACTCAGGCATATCTGATGATTTTAGAAAAAAGTAGATACAAGCTACAATGAAGCCTTTTAGTATAGTAAAGTAAAAAATTAAATAATCTTGTCCCCATGAAATAAACCCCCAAATAGATTTGAATAACAAACATAAATGATATATTCAATATTTCAGTCATTCAACACTGTACTGTATATTAATGTCAATAAAACAATCGTCAGAGATGAACCTGTCGAACGTAATTTCAGTCCCACATCCTGACTGAACGCCAGAGGTTCGTCTGGTTCTTCATCATAAACATCATCACAGAGAGGGACATTGTGAAAGACAATACACACAGTATTATGTTGCATGCTCGCTGTTGTTCCACTCCAAGCAGTTAAGGCATGCAAAGTGTCTCTTCAGAACTCCATTTACGATAAGATAAGCCTTTATTGATCTCACAATGGAGAAATTCACTTATTAAATCAGCTCTCAAGAAACACTCAGGGTGTGCACAAAAATACAGGAAATGTGCATCAATTAAAGTGTCCTTTGCAAAATAATGATGATGCCTTTGAATGAATCGTTAAATGAAAAACTGAGAGCAGAAGCACAGACACTCCTGGCAGAGGAACTCATCCAGCTGGCCAAACTGCAGCAAACCAGGGCAAAAATGTATATACGCCTCCTAAAAGCAGGCCTTGAAAATGCTGGTCTCTCTCCTGGTCTCCTCTTTATTTTAACTATTGGACAATAAACTGGACAAATTGGACATTTTAAAAAGGCAAAACTTTAGCCTTGTAGTCTTGAAAACTGTGTATCTGGATCAGGATGATCCAATCCAATGTTGCTTTGAAAAACCGGCATAAAAGTAAAACGGATTACCTGATCCTGGAAAGAAAATAATTAGATTTCCAAATACGGATTATTTTGATCCAGATTACATTTTTTGAACAACTGGCCCCTGGAGTTTTGGATAGTCTGATTGTGAAGTGAATATAAGCAAATCTGATATATCGACTTAATGCTCGATAAGTCAAATTATACTCGATAAATGCACTTAATAGATGCTGCGTGAGCTAAAGCAGTACTAAGTAACTCCCCTAGAGGCCATAAGCGCCACTGCAGGTGTCGTAGCATGTTGCATTTTTTTACTCATTAATTGTCCGTGAGAGTAAATACTACGCCGACAGTAAAGACAAAGGGACAGAGGGATATTGTTCATCCAGTTACACAATGGAGATAATGTTTTTCACTCAAACTTGGCTGTAAATACTGTTTAAGTGGCGCTAGCCCACAGTTAGCTTAGCCTGTTAGCCTGTTAGCTTCTTCTTTGTGATTCTATTAGTGTGTATTGCGCCTTCGACCCGGAGACAGGGATGGTTTTCTGGCCAGAGACACCAGGGGGCGTTGAAAGACCCCCCAATCATCCCATTAACACTTGTATTACCCCCAGGGGGACTACGAAAAGGATTTATTAAGGTAAACAAGTTACTTAGTACTGCTTTAAATACAAAAGAATGAACGCTCGCACAGCTGAGTGAGCGCCAGTCTGTGGAGTCTCCAGTGAGTAAAACCAGACCCACAACACGAAGCTCAAAGACTTGATGTCAAATATTAGTTCCACAAGAGTTTAGTTTATTTGTTTATTTGAGCAATACACATTGTGCTCAAAAGGAGTGGGCTGAAGCAAAAAGCTTATGAGCCCCCACCCCCAAGTGCAATAAATAAAAAAAGAACATTTCAAAACATTTCAAGCAGCTACATTCGTACAGACCAACTTACAACAAACAACAAAAATATATTAACTGTTTATATAATGAATTGGAACAACGCACAACTACAACAACAATCTAGTTTCATATACGATGTCTAATACAAAGCAAGTCAAAAAAATGTGTTACTTAATATATTGCTTGCATATTTTTACCCGTGATTACAGAGTTACTTTTATGGTATAAAGGTACATTAATAGATGTTATAATCTGAGATCTTGATACTTTCCAGTTGTCATTACCATTCTCAGTATAATTTTAATTTGGGTTTAATTATCATCATCATTATTATATAATTTATTTAATTGATTTATATGTGAAGTATGATGAAAGCCCTGCACAGTGTGGTGCATTAAAAAGCCAGAGAGTGAGCCAGTTGAAGAGGGCAGTAACTCCCCTTCAACAAACCCCCACACAGCTGCCCTAACAGCTGATTTTGTAGAATATGTTCCTATGCTGAGTGGTGCATTAAAAGACAAGGTTTAGAGCCCGTTGGGAGGATTCCTCTCAACAGATCCATAACCTGCCAACCCTAATTCTCCGTTTGTGAATTTGAGCAATAGAATGACAACCGTTCCAAGCAGCAACACTCTTCCTTGAATATAGAGGAAAAATACACATAATTGATCTTACTGCTCCCCTTAATGGCAACGCATTTCTTCTTGTCTGTATATTTCAAAAGTCTTTTGTTTGTATTTATATTTGAACAGGTTGATGTTTGGACATCGTTTCAATTCCATCTCCAGTTTATTCCACAATTGTACACCATTAACTGTTGGGCTAAAACTTTTCAAAGTTGTGCTATGTTTCTGAATCCTAAAGTTTAATTCATCACGTAATTCATAACGACCAGTACGTTCTTGGAACCTTCTTTGTATTTGGTTTGGTAACAATTTGTATCTTGCTTTGAATAACATTTGTACAGTTTGGAACTCAACAATGTCACAAAACTTCATGATCTTTGATTTTAGAAATAATGAGTTTGTGTGGTCCAAAAACCCAACTTTATGAATTACTCGGAGAGCTCTTTTTTGCAACAATATTATTGGTTTAACTGTGTTTTTATAAGTACTACCCCAAACCACAGTACAATAATATAAGTAGGGCAAAATCAGAGAACAGTATAAGGTATGTAGAGCTTTGATGTTTAAAATGTGCTTTGCTTTTGCAATTACTGAAATGCTTCTAGAAATTTTCGTAGATATATATTTAATGTGAGATTTCCAAGTAATTCTGTCATCAATAATCACCCCAAGGAATTTGATTTCATGCACTTGCTCGATAACAACACCCTCTATCTGAATCGCTTCCTGAGCATTGCAATTACAGTTGCCAAATATCATCATTTTGCTTTTACTCAGGTTTAGAGATAATTTATTTTGTTTGAACCACTTGTTGACACTTTTGAGTTCCAAGTTAACAATCCGACACAGCTGTTGCAAGTCGTCTCCTGATGCAAAAATATTTGTATCGTCAGCAAACAAGATAAATTTAAGTACTTCAGATGTGTTACAAATGTCATTAATATACATATTAAACAATTTTGGGCCCAGAATAGAACCTTGAGGTAAACCACAGACAATTTGTCGACAACTCGACTGATAATCACCGATTTTCACACATTGTTTTCTATTTTTTAAGTAACTGGTGACCCACTGTAGAGCTACCCCCCTAATCCCATAAAGTTCTAGTTTATTAATTAATATATCATAGTTTATTGTATCAAACGCTTTACTCAGGTCAATAAATAATCCGATTGCATATTTCTTGTTATCTACAGCATTAGTTATTTCTTCAGTTATATCAAAGAGCGCGTGTGAGGTTGAGTGATTGTTCCTAAAACCAAACTGATTGTCCGAGAGTAAATTACACTTTTCGATAAAGCTGTCGAGTCTAGAGTTAAAAACCTTTTCTAAGATTTTAGAGAATTGCGGTAAAAGGGAAACAGGCCTATAGTTTGTAAAGAGATGTTTATCTCCTGCCTTGAACAGAGGAATCACTTTTGCTACTTTCATACTATCAGGAAAAGTTCCAGTTTGCAACGATAAGTTACAGATGTAAGTTAACGGCTTAGAGATACTTTCAATAACAGTTTTTAAAGTTTTCATGTCCATTTCATGGTAATCGGTCGAAGTTTTATTTTTACACCCTTTAACAATGTCCAGTATCTCCTTTTCCTCCACAGGTTTGAGGAACAGGGACATAGGATTTGCTTCTATCAGATCACAATTATAATTCTCAACGTTTGTAATTTTTGCAGCAAGTTTCGGTCCAACATCTACAAAGAATTTATTAAATGTTTCGACGACTTCATTCATATTATTTAAAGTGTTATCCTCATCTTTGAAATATTTTGGATAATTAATCGTTCTTGGTTTATTTCTAATTATACTATTTAAGATGTTCCATAAACCTTTAATATTATTCTTATTAGTATCCAACAACTTATTATAATAATCCTGTTTACATTTTCTAATGATACCTGTCAATTTATTTTTATATTTCTTATATTTATCCTCAGCTTCTTTTGTTTGGTTATTTATAAAGTTTTTGTAAAGATTATTTTTTTTCTTACAAGCATTTAGTAAACCTTTAGACATCCATGGTGTTTCTTTACACTTTCTGTTTTTACAGTATTTCTTCATTGGGCAGTTTTTGTCGTATACCTTTTGAAATACTTGCGTAAACTCATCATATGCCATATTCGTGTCATTCTCTCTGTACACAATACTCCAGTCTTGAGCTAAAAGCTCCTTTTTAAATGCATCAATAGTTTTCTCTGTTTTTACCCTTCTAAACCAATACTTGTTTTCCTCTTCATCTTTTAAATATCCATTTTTATACATAACGAAAACTGGAAGGTGATCACTAATATCATTTATAGATAGAACACGTACTGTCTCAAGCCTCGTCGGCCAGATTAACCCTGATGATGTGAGGTCTGTTCAGATGAGAATCTGCAACAAATAGTTCATCCGTTCGGTGACGTCAATGTTGTACAGATTGTCATCTGTACAAAATGAAGACCAGAAGCAATTTGTGCCCGGACACAAAGTATCAAAGAGAAGTGATCACACATCGGATATAGTAACTGATCTAATGTTCTAACACGTCATATAAATACAGGAGGCTGGGAGAGATTATGACTTCAATACTCCTCTTTGTGCGTCCCTTTACTGGTGTCCTATTGGCTCCACTTTTGGTACAGATGTTCAAATTGTCAATGGGAACAAGGCAAAAATGTGGAAGACTTTTATTCATACCGCCATGTTGTGAACCACCCCACAACTCCACATCCAAACGAATAACAAAGGGATCCCCAAGTAACACTGTCAGGTTGATTTAAAGATTAAAGATTCATGAACTGACATCATATTACTCTCTCGTCGAAGGTTTCTGCGTTTGTGTTTGTGTCACCGTTTCGACACTCGCGGATGACACATTCACAGAAATACGGAGATGAAATGATGATGAGATGTTTGCCGTGGCGCTCACAGACAGACGAGAGCGAAGAAGACGGAGGTGTGACAGACTGTGTGGGGGAGTCCAGAGGAAACACTGCTGATCCGACAAATAAGAACATCTGCCCCGTGCGCAGAGAAGGAAACTGCAGACTGTCGCCGCATCCTCGGGCAAGACACTCCACACCCACTTTGCCGATGTGGAGGGTGATCAAATCAAACCAATAAAAAACACCGCTGCCTCTTCGGCTCCAGCCACGTCAGAGCAGATCAGAATGGGCTGCACTCGTGGTATGACGAAACTGACGGCGACATAAAAGATTCCGATAACACAGTCCACAGTAAGCTCGAAGAACAGTGTGTTTTTTGCACAATAACTCCCTCTAGGTGAAAGATACAAAAACAACAAAGACGAACATAATGAAAGCCAGCTTTGGCGGACGACACTGTTATACCCTGTCGTTCGCGTGGAGCAGATGAAGCACACTTTTAGCCAAATAGCGTGCTTTGTGATGAAAGCAGCCAAATTTGGTATGAATGTTGCCCAGGACTTTCAGAAAATCCTCATCAATATGAGCACTATGTTCTGGGTCCCGTACCAACGATTCTTGGTTTACAATACCAAGAATGGGTATTGTAATATGGGTATGTGCAATACTTTTTAGCTACCGATTTATAGTAACTAGTGGTGGGACTTTTTAGTGGTATTTTTTAGATGCTTGTTGTATTTTCCTTGGAATTTAATTAAAGCAGTACTAAGTAACTTGTTTACCTTAATAAATCCTTTCCGTAGTCCCTCTGGGGGTAATACAAGGGTTAAAGGGATGATTGGGGGGTCTTTCATCTTTCTCTGGCGTCCACAATTGCAACTTGACTGCCACCGGGTTGGAGTCACCAATACACACTAATGGAATCACGAAAAAGAAGCTAACCGGCTAACGGGCACTTCTTGGACAATAGCAGTTTGTATCATTTTGAAGAACGATCTTTTTAAATAAGTTTATGTCGGCTTAACTGTGTTAAGTTTGACAGTAAAATCGTTTTTGTTCATCCCTAAGCAACGTCTGCAGGAAAAAGAAAACTGAAAAAGTGTCTGTGTGTGATTAATTTCTATTCACATTTTTAATCGCATTGAAACTCATGTAATTCATTATTCAAATGTACTCAAATAAGAGTCCCGACCCATATTTGTTATCCAGAACCATAAAACAGACCGTGACACGATATTTTTGTTTAACATATTTGTTTTCTTACTGTTATTTTTTGGGTTATACTCAAAGACATAAAACATTTTCTATATACATAAGAGAACCATTTCTCAGAGTGTCCTTTTATTGTAGACAGCTTAAGGCCCGCCTGTGAAATATTCAAGCGGTCTAAAATTTAAAAAGAATAAGTGTTATGCCTTTGAGTTCACCCCATGAAAGACGAGAGCAAGAACAAAGTGTTGTTTTGACATTTTTGTGACTTTTTATTACCTCATAAATTTATATAGCGTTCACCTTGACTAGGACCCCAAAAGTCCTTGATCATCGAGACCTTGGAAAGAGAAGGACTTCTACTGACCGTATCTTTTTTCATTTTATTTATTTATTAAGCTTATTTTGTTGCATGCCCAAATAAATAGCTTTATTTGTTAAATCTGTATCATTTTGCACAACGTAAATTCCTAGTTTGCAAATGTAGCTTCCACTGACAATGACATTTCAGATTCTGAGGAGATCATTCACACTCACAGGATGATGACATTTGGTACAATTGGTCTTTTCAATTTCATTTCCGTTTAAACTTTAATCATTTCAGAAGCAAATAGGTTAAAAAAGAAGCTGAAAGCTTTGGTCATATTGAATTTTCTGGTGGCTAATTGGCTTCTCTGAAATCGTAAGACACGGAGAGCATTCAAATGATGCCTAATCTACTCCGCTGTATTCATTATTCATTAATGCCATTTTGATCCCAAACTAGACTTGCTTTGGAGTTTGGAGCAGCAGTCCGTCTGGCACAGGAACAGGTGGGTTTGTGCCAGCGGCATCTGCCAAACGGTCCTGGCCTGTGCTTCCGTCTGGCGAAAAGGGCACGTTCATCCTCAGCCTCCCCGATCGTGACCCCACAACACGGCTAACACATGCTAACAGCGAGCAGGGCGGCGCGGCAGACACGGCTAACACATGCTAACAGCGAGCAGGGCGGCGCGGCAGACACGGCTAACACATGCTAACAGCGAGCAGGGCGGCGCGGCAGACACGGCTAACACATGCTAACAGCGAGCAGACACGGCGCACACATGACAGAGAAATACCAGCCGTGTTCTCAAACGCGGAGTTCTGAAACTGCACTTCACAGTCTGGTTCTTGGACTAGTACTTGTGAATGTACTTGAGTAAATGTAAGTATATATATATGCCTCTACTAGTTTGTGTGTAGTATTTTCATAAAACGTGACACCACACCCAGCGTGGGTTTCTATCCATTTTGATCGGAAGTGTGAGTGAAAACAGTGATTCCTACACTACAAATGCTCACGCTGAATTAAGAATCGTCACTAATCATCACCAGATTTATAAAAAAAACATAGACTAATATGGACGATGTAGTTAGCAAATAAAAATAAGTCAGTGTTTATTTTAGCTGCATATTTCAGATTCAGATTCAATTTCCCAATCCTGGAATCCCCACCTTAACGTGGTGGAGGGGTTTGAGCGTCCGAATAATCCTGGAGCTCTGTTGTCGGGGGCTTGGTGCCCCTGTAGGGTCTTCCATGGCAAACAGGTCCTAGGTGACGGGTCAGACAAAGAGCGGTTCAAAAGCCCCTTATGAGAGACCAACAGGCCCGGTTAGAACCATGAGGCCGTCCTTCTGTGGACCCACCACCTGCAGGGGGCGCCATAGGGGCTGGTGCAGTGTGACCCGGCAATGGACAAGTGGAAGAAGATGGATCAATAGATTCAATTTACTTCTGAATCTGAAATATGGAATTATATATTGTATTGTATGTAGTCCATGTTGTTTGTAACTTCTTTAACTTATAGCTACGCCTGGAGTTAGCATGTGTCTCCTTAACGTGCAGCAGAGTCAAACACACAAGTCTGTGCGAGGGCAGGGTTTGGACGCGGCTCACACATAAATGCGCTCCGTGTTTCAAACAGGCTCAGCGACGCTCTGGACAACCCATCAACGGAACAAAACCTGTTTAAAGCAGCAGCCAACATGCTAACGAATGCTCCTGCAGGTTTCTATGCAGCCCTCCTCCCGGGGGACGCGCTACAAAAGAAGACTGTTTATTCGAGCGCAGAGGAGTGAGCGGAGGATGAATAATAACAACATCACATTTCACTTACTGGAGCCGCTAAACGCCCCTTCTATCCCTTATACTGTGTGTGTGTGTGTGTGACAACGAAGGGAACACTGTTCTGCACAGTATTACAGCTGTGCACTGAAGAATGTAAACTATCATGAACCCGGACTACAGAGACGCTAGAACCTGGCAGCAGTGGCACGGAGACGCTCATGGTGTACGGGCACTTTTTGTTTTTCCCCTGGCCTCGCTCACCTGGGTCTGAGTCTGAGTTCTGGCTGTTTTTTAGCGCCGTGTGTGTTTCTGCCGTGAAACCCGTTAGTGAGGCCTCCTGATACATGGATATTTTTTGGCCGTTTCATTCAAATTCCGCTGGTTTTCCACCGCCACATTCACAGCGGGAACCAAATGTTTACATACACTTTAGAAAAAGACACATTTGCATTTTTTTCTCACTGTCTGGCCATTCCACCTTTGCTCTGCCCGACCCCGTCAGACCTCGGAAGCTAAGCAGGAAGGGCCTGGTCAGTACTTGGATGGGAAACACCAGGAAGTCTGACGAATGTAGTGAGTGGGTGGTGGTGGTCGGAGGGTCCGATGGCGCAGACTGGTTGCCTCACTTCCGTAAGTCTTCTGCAGCTGTGGCTACAATAGTAGCTTACCACCACCAAGTATGGAGTGAATGAATAGTGCAATGTAAAGCGTCTTTGAGTGTCCAGAAAAGCGCTATATAAAACCAATTCATCAGTTAACTTTTTTTTAGGTCAATTAGAATTTAAAAAAATATTTTTATTTGTTATATGCCAGAAGACTCAGCCCATGTCGGTACAGGACTTGTTTCACTCTGGATAATGACAAACTGAACCAGGTTCAGCATCTTCACCAGGTCTTTTGCATTTGTTCTTGGGTTGATCTTCACATTTCAGACACAGCACGTTCATCTCTGGGACACAGAACCCGCCTTCTTTCTGATCTGTTTGATGATTGGTCATTTCCATCATTGTTTTAACCAATGAACCTGAACCTTCAAGTGTCTTGAAACTGCACTCAAGGATGAACCAGACTTGTGCTTCCAAGGAACATGACATCGTCATCTGGGCTTTACCACATTGTCCATCCATCCATCCATCTTCTTCCACTTGTCCGTTGCCGGGTCGTGGGGGCAGCTGTTGGAGCTGCCCAAATCACATAGGCTCCTATGGCTCCTCCTGCAGGTGGTGGGTCCACAGAAGGACAGCCTCATGGTTCCAAACGGGCCTGTTGGTCTCTCATAGGGGCTTCACCCATTCACTCTCTCATTCATACACCAGTGTACGCAGACAAGGAGGGTGAAGTGTCTTGCCCAAGGACACAACGACAATGTGCACCTTCAGGAGGCGGGATTCAAACCCCCGACCTTCCGATCATGAGACGACCCCCTCTACCATCTGCGCCACATTGTTTAAAGGTATATTAATCTAAGTGTATGTAAAAAGTAATATAAAACCGTGTAGAAAATTTCATCTCTCATTCTTCTGGTATTTAGCAAATAGAAATATGTTTTAAAACTCTAATTGACTTCAGAAAAAAAAAAATGCACTTTTATAAAGTGTAAACATCTGGTTCCCACTCTATTATAAGCTGCTCGTGCGTGCGGTAGGATTGGAGCAGGTTCATTAATACCACGCGCCCTCCAGTGTATATCACAAATACACCAAAATATACACCATTTCTGTGTGCAATGTTGTTAAATGAGGGCCATGATGAGAACTTTAATTTGGAACATTTGGATTCTTGACTATACAGTCGACTGAAAAACATGATATCAACAATTGGCCAAATGTATCATTATTAATTCATCTAACTTCAAATGGACTGTATGGCATTGACTTAAAAAGATCATTTGGATCATTTTGTATTACTGACCTTTATTGAATCAGGAATGTCTCACTGAAGAGCTCTTTCTTTGCGGTCCTGGTCCCGGTGGGGCCTTTATGTCTTAGTGGTGTTATGAGAAACTGGAGCACCAAGGAGAACATGCACTCTACATGGAAGCAAGAACCTTCTTAATGTGAGGCAGGGGCAGCAACCTCTGGACCATTGTGTGTATAATTCTGCATCTTCAGATCAAAGATTAAACTGATATTCAACCACACTGCTGCTGCTGTGTCCTTTTCAGCATGAATGTGGAGTCTGAGTGGGTGACTGGCGACCTGGTTTTTATATCACGAAAACACTTTTCACGATAAGCCACTTACCCCTGGGCCTTGGGGGGAGTCCGGAGGAGACACGGGCCTGGGACCTGCCAAAGCAAACGCAGCATTTTAGACCAAGAGAACTCCCTCGCAGACCAGTGCAGGTCCTCTGCGCTCAAGCCTTTAAATCAAACATAATGGTGAGTAAGCAGGAACAAGCAGAGGGAGTTGCAAGCAAAAAAGATACATAAATATAATTAAGACCATTTTGAATAATAAGTTCCTGTGACTGGTCACATATGTATGTTTATTTGAATGGGATAGAGCACATTAATGACCTGGCCTGAGTCATAAACCTTTCATGTTGAGTAAGACGGCAAAAATATTTTGTGTTGATCTCAAGTTAAAATGAATAAGGTCTAAAATTGTGCATGACCCTGAGAGCCACCTAAAGAAGCCCAAGTTACACCACAATGATGTAGATGCGAATGAAGTGCAGTGGAGATGGCATCTTCAGTTGATTGATTGGACCGGTAAGCAAACTGGTATGGGTCCAGTGCTACTGGGCGGTAGTCATTAAAGCAGGAGGGTGGTGACTTCTTTGGCACAGGAATGATGGTGGTCGCTTTAAGGCACGTTGGGACCACAGCCTGCTGCAGAGATGTGTTAAAAATGTCTGTGAAGACTTCAGTGAGTTCATCAGCGCAACCTTTCAGTACTTCATTCAGTGGACGGCATCCATCCATCCATCCATTTTCTTCCACTTTTCCGTTGCCGGGTTGTGGGGGCAGCTGTTGGAGTTGCACCAGCCCTTATGGCGCCCCCTGCAGGTGGTGGGTCCACAGAAGGACGGCCTCATGGTTCTAACCGGGCCTGTTGGTCTCTCATAAGGGGCTTCTGAACCGCTCTTTGTCTGACCCGTCACCTAGGACCTGTTTGCCATTGGAGACCCTACCAGGGGCACGAAGCCCCCGACAACAGAGCTCCAGGATCATTCAGATGCTCAAACCCCTCCACCACGTTAAGGTGGCAATTCAAGGAGGGTTCAGTGGATGGCAGCCATAACAAAAAAAGTCACGTGACTGAAAAGCACAGAAAATTCCTAACACATTGCAATATTATTAATAGTAAGTGCTTGTTGTTGTCGGCAAATGTTAAACCTGACCACTCACGAAACTATTGCCACACAGTTAGTCCAATTGTCTTGGCAAACCTATCAGCTGCTGCCTTTACATTTTTCATCTAGGTGATAATTCATTTGGAAAACGTCTAATTTGTTTAAAGGAACATTTGAGAGCAGACAAATGTTCATATTGCTCCAAACTACAAACATTGTAGATTTATACAATGGAGGCGAGATATTTTATTGTTCACGGAGGAAATGGTAAATGGTCTCAACTTATATAGCGCTTTTCTACCTACATTAGGCACTCAAAGCGCTTTACAGCAAGGAACCTCTCACCCATTCATACTCTCATTCGTACACCAGTGTACACTGACACTGGTGTGTCACTGACAGACAGTGGTGAGGCAAGGAGGGTGAAGTGTCTTGCCCAAGGACACAACGACAACGTTCAGGAGGCGGGATTCGAACCCCTGACCTTCCGATCATGAGATGACCCGCTCTACCATCGCTACCCCACAAATGATAATAATAATCGTAACTCTTGCCGTTTGCCAGTGCCAGTTAGAAAATGCAGCTAGATGATTACTGCCCGGCAGACCGCCCTCCCTCGTGCTGTGATCTATGACGAGGAAGCGTGAGGTTTCATCCTGGTGGCTGCCACTCGGATTTGCATTTGGCGGCGCCTCCAGGCAAAAGGAGAAAACAAATACAGTAACAGCGAGCGGCAAATATTTACAGTGAAATCTGCCCAGCTTCACAAAGGAGAGGGGTGGAAAGGAGGATTTTCCCACGGTTTAATTAAGTCTCTTTTGTTGCCTCACAGCTGGAGATTCTGATGCTAAAGGCAACACTACAACCTTTGTAGTAGGTCCCCAAATAGGGCTGAACGAGTGCCCGAAAATGTGTCAGTATTGAGGTTCCATAAGCAACAAATACTGCAATAACTACTGTTCTTTATGTTGTTTTACACACAGCCCACATGCTCAGATTTTGACATAGATGTGTAAATATCTTACACTGTATAATGAGTTCTTTTGCATTGCAGCTGTTGCTGTATCACATTTCCAAAATAAATGTCTGGTAAGCAATAAGCATGCCTACTGTGTAAGTGTGTATAGCTCCTCATAATATTGATTCTGGGTTAAAAATGATAGAGTAAACTTGCTGTAATATTGCTGACTTGTGTTTAATATGAGCCCAAGTTAAAAGCAGGGTATACGTAATATACACACTTACTGATCTAAAGCTGTGCTACAGAATTAAAGTCATGTAAAAGATGATACTAATGATGCATTGCTCATCTTATCACCTCACGCTGGACGTTCCACAGCCAAGGCGCTCGGACCAAAAACACTCCAAGGGAGTTAAACTGAGGGAGTAACTCCAAGGGAGTTAAAAGTACTCAAAAGTGATCAGTAAAATCTTAACCTAAACTCTAAACCGAGGGAAAAGCGGAGTGATATGTCTTCTGTTAAAGCTTAGTCCTTTTTCTCACTTTATTTCCTGAATAACTTTCCGGTGTCTGTTTACTTATTAAAACGGAGCACAAAGAAGGATGGTCTGACCCACAATATATATATTTAAAAAAAAAAACATTTATGTTGAGTTATGAGTTACAGTTATGTCTACAATTATACAAATCTGACTTATCTTTACATCTCAACTGTAAAATACATCACATTTAAATGTCTGTCCTCTATGACACACATGCCGTCATCAGAAACATGTTCCCCTGTTCGGCCCAACGCAGGAGCCCTAAGTAAGTACGTGTCATATACTCAGAATGTAATGATATTGTTAGTGACAGGTCATACATTCATACAAGTGCACTAACAGAAAGTCTTCATTTTTCCTATGCAGAGTGCAGCGAGCATGTAAACAGCTCAGCCTGGGGCCGCATTAAACATGGATGAGACCTCCGCTGCTCAAGTTGATACAACATGACGTCTGAACGTGTGGTCCGCTTTAGAAAAAGACTCATGTGGAGGTTCAATGGTCGGAGTGTACAGGGGCGCGGAGTGTGCTGGTCAGACAGACCGGTCAGGACAGAACCGGCAACCTTCACCCCTCATTTAAGATACCAGGAAGTCTTGCAGACTAAAATTAGTCTCAGATCCAAATTCCGGGTGTAATATTAGAACATATTAGCTGGAAGCCGCAGATTAAGAATGTAACCATAACGTAATCCTTGTCTGTGAGCCTGAATAAGCGGTGCTAGTATGTAGCATGTTGCTCATGCTAGAGGTCTATTCAAAGATTTTTTATTTGTCAAGAAGGAGGCAGTGCTGGTGCCATGCCACACAGTGATGGAGCTGGTCAGGACGCTCTCTATAGTCCCTCTGTAGAAGAACCACACAGTGATGGAGCTGGTCAGGATGCTCTCTATAGTTCCTCTGTAGAAGAACCACACAGTGATGGAGCTGGTCAGGATGCTCTCTATAGTCCCTCTGTAGAAGAGCCACACAGTGATGGCGCTGGTCAGGACGCTCTCTATAGTCCCTCTGTAGAAGAACCACACAGTGATGGAGCTGGTCAGGATGCTCTCTATAGTCCCTCTGTAGAAGTTGCACATAACAGAGGCTGGGACTCTAGCTCTTCTTAACTTGCGGAGAAAGTAGAGACGCTGATTACTTTTCTTGACCAGTGATGTAGTGTGCATGGTCCAGGAAAGGTTCTCTGTGATGTGCACACCCAGGAACTTAGTGCTGGACCCGCGCTCTTCGAAAGTCCACAACAATCTCTTTTGTCTTCTCCACATTTAGAGAGAGGTTGTTCTGTGTGCACCACATGGCCAGACTGCTCACCTCACTCCTGTAGTTTGACTCGTCTCTGTTGTTGATGAGACCCACCACTGTTGTGTCGTCTGCAAACTTGATGAAGAGGTTTGAGTCGTACTTTGGAGCGCAGTCATGGGTCAGCAGAGTGAACAGGAGGGGGCTCAGCACACAGCCTTGGGGAGCCCCCGTGTTCAGTGTGATGGTTCTGGAGGACTTTCCGCCGACGTACAGCCTGTGGTCTCCCCGTTAGAAAGTCCTATACTACAATAGCATTGACACACAAGGGGTTTGACAAACAACACTCTTTGTAGTAGTCTCCATCCTTTCATTCGGGACTGCCCAAAAATTAAGGCTTTATCCCAGATCCCAAATTTGTTTGTTATTAGCAAACATTTAGCCCAGTTAGTTTTAACTGCGATGTCCTACAGATCCGTAATAAAGCCATAGTTCACCCCCAATGTTTAAGCTCAAATCCACCTGAAACTAGTGAACAGCAGCCGATTAGCCTTCGTGGCTAGCGGCTAAACACTAACATTAAATGATACTATGCTACGGCTCTTTGTCATAGACTTGAGAACTGATAAACTGATAAAAAAATAAATGAAACTTCAAAGGGCGCTTTATATGAAGCTGGTGGTTTTATTGGTGCTTATTTCTTGTTCAATCAGAGCTCTTGTTAACTGTCGCTGCAATAGGAGCCTTCTGTTAAATCTCATGGACCAACACACATTTTCAGCGCTGATCCAGCAACTAATGTCAGCTCTCCTGTCATCCTATTGTGCAGCTTTGCTGAACAAGGGCAGTAGTCCATTAGAAGCAGCTAACACAATATTTTTTTTGACAATGTGCTTTCCTTTTATTAAATAAGTTCTCGACACGGTAGCACAGCGGTTAGTGCTCGTGCTTCACAGCTAGAAGGTCCAGGGTTCGATTCCCACCTGGACGGGGCCTTTCTGTTCGTCCCGTGTCTGCGTAAGTTTCCTTCGGGTACTCTGGTTTCCCCTACCCCTAAAAACATGTACAATAGTTTACCCTCTGGAGCCAGGACTTCCCTGTGAAAGAGATTCTTAAACTCAGTGGGACTTTCCTGGTTAAATAAAGGTCAAAAATATTTGCCCAGTCAACACAAAAGAAAAACTGTAGCGATGCAGATCGTTTTCTCTCCAAGCCTAAAGTAACCACTTCTCAGTAAAGATCGGACAATGTGACGATCTCCCCATGAAGTTGACAACCATCCTGAAATAATGGTCTCCACGCAAACTTGACTCGGCTGTTACACCTGTTGAACGTCCCGGGTTTACATGGGTTTGGTCAATCCAGTTCTAGTCAGACAAGGCGAGATCCAACTTTCCCTTCATGTAACCACAGTGAATGTGTAAAGGCGATTATGGGCCAGGGGTGTGGCTAAATCACAGGTGAGAAGAACTCACAGTGTAAACGGTCTGGTTTACCTCGTGCTGGAGATGAGGGAGTCCTCCTGGTGGTTTTCTCCTGAGCTCTCACAGGCGACCTGGAGCCTGATGTTTTTCTGTCCTGACCAGAGGACAGGTGGAAGCAGATGATGTCTTTGTCCCCAGGCACCTGCAGGAGTTCACACAGGCAGGGTGAGGAAACCTGAGATACCACGCTGTAAATCAAAGGAAAGTGTACGAAGAATGCGTGGCTCACCTGCTCTGACTCGGCCCGGTACACCATGACGTGATGGGGGTTGGGTATGGCCCCACCCTGCAGAACAAGCCTGACCTGTCCCTCTCTGGGGCCGGACGAGGGGTGGAAGGGGCTCCACACACCCCAGCGCAGCGACTGGAGGAAGGCCGCACGATTTGTGGCAGTGGCAGAGAGCTGCGGAGACAAGAAACACAGGGGCATTATTTAGTGAAGACCAGTGTGGTATATCAAAATATCAAGGCATCCCCACATTTAGACTGACTCGAAGTCTATAAGACGCAAATATGACATAAGCCAGCCCCCAAGTGGGTTTGCAGTGGACATGACAGATGAGTGCAGCAGAGTTGTTTGAATTGACTATTAAACACGGTGATGAGAAACTACAGGTCAGTTTATTACATCAGAGAGTGACATCATATAAATGTAAAGCGACATTTAGAGACAGCGCGTCTTTAAATGTCGCTTTACATTCACATTATGTCACTCAGGATTTCAAAATCTACAGAGATTTTGAAATACAAAGTGTGCGGACCACAGGCTAACCCGGTTTTCTTATAATCTCACACTCACATCAAGCCACACACTAAAAACCACTGGTTCCTGACCCAAAAGTGGGTTGCGGGTCCTTGCAGGCCTAACAATGACAATAACCTTCAGAAACAACAGTCTTGCCATCAGACATTATGGGCTCCACAGGTCATGGAAATGACCTGTGGAGTCCCCCAGGGGTCAATCTTGGGACCCCTCTTATTCAACTTGTACATGCTTCCATTGGGTCAGCTAATAAACAGCAACAATGTGTCGTACCACAACTACGCAGATGACACTCAGATCTACGTGTCACTGACGGCAGGTGAACAGGGGCCTGTAGATACTCTCTGTCACTGATACAGGTGAACATGGGCCTGTAGATACTCTCTGTCACTGATACAGGTGAACATGGGCCTGTAGATACTCTCTGTCACTGATACAGGTGAACATGGGCCTGTAGATACTCTCTGTCACTGATACAGGTGAACATGGGCCTGTAGATACTCTCTGTCACTGATACAGGTGAACATGGGCCTGTAGATACTCTCTGTCACTGATACAGGTGAACAGGGGCCTGTAGATACTCTCTGTCACTGATACAGGTGAACATGGGCCTGTAGATACTCTCTGTCACTGATACAGGTGAACAGGGGCCTGTAGATACTCTCTGTCACTGATACAGGTGAACATGGGCCTGTAGATACTCTCTGTCACTGCATCGAACAGATCAGTTTGTGGATGCAAAACAACTTTCTCCAACTAAACTCAGACAAAACTGAGATCATTGTTTTTGGCCCACAGACACAAAGACAAAGTGTTATCAGTCACCTTGAGTCTCTCTCTCTAAAACCAAAAAATCAGGTTAGAAATCTAGGAGTAATCATGGACCTGAACTTAAACAGCCACATTAAAGCAATGACATCATCAGCTTTTTACCATCTGAAAAACATTAAGATCAGAGGAATAGTGTCAAAACCAGACTTGGAGACACTCATCCATGCATTTGTCTCCAGCAGGTTAGACTACTGTAACGGCTGCTCACTGGCCTTTCTAAACGAGCTGTTAGACAGCTGCAGAACATCCAGAACGCTGCTGCTCGAGTCCTGACAAGAACCAGGAAATACGACCATATTAGTCCAGTGCTCCGGTCTCTACACTGGCTTCCTGTCACTCAGAGAATAGAATTTAAAACAGCTCTGCTGAAAAAAAAAAACAAGTATTTTCATGGTTTAGCACCAAAGTACATCTCTAACATGTTAGAGCCGTATGAACCATCTCGGGCCCTGAGAACTTCAGGGAGGGGTCTCCTGGTGGTTCCCAGAGTCAATAATAAACACGGTGAGGCTGCGTTTCAGTTTCATGCAGCTAAAATCTGGAACAGTCTTCATGAGGATGTGAGACAGGCCTCAACTCTGGCAATGTTCAAATCCAGGCTGAAAACGGCTCTTTTTACCCGAGCAGATGAAAACTGAAAGTATTTTATCTGCACTCTGGCCTTTTACTGTAATTGATTAATTTTTATGTTGATGTTTTATTGATGGATTTTATCTGTTTTCTTGTAATTTTATGCAACTGTGAAGCACTTTGAATTGCCTTGTGTATGAATTGTGCTCTACAAATAAACTTGCCATGCCTTGCCTTGTGCTAAATCAGACTAAATGTGCATGGACAAGGACCTTCTCGACTCATCCTATTTGATTGACACTCTGAGGTCAGGTCTAGCAATCTGCAGCAAAAGAAGCACTTTCAATGTAAAATAGGCTTTATTTAACCTATTTCTAGATTTTAAAAAAGAAATCACTATTTTGGATGACAAAATTTCAGTGAGAGAGGAAGAAAACGGAGGTTAAGCATAATCGGAGGAGAGTAAGGAGTCAATTTGACTTAATACTCCCCCCTCTGTAAACTGAACGAGAGTTCAGAATCCAAACATGTCGGATCCCAGACAGCATCAGCAGCGTGTCCTTTCATGCGCTCATATCTGCGGCAAGAGGAGCATAAACGTGTGCAGATGAGATCTCCACAGGACCCTTTGTAGTAAGAGCTGGACTTTTTTGTTTAATTATTTTGATGTACACGAGTAGGACTCATTTATTTAGTTGATCACCAAGTTACACACTCTTGGGTTTACGGGTCGAAGAGTTCAGGATTCACGGCGCATTATTTTCGGTGTGATGGAGTGAGCAGTCAGCGGGGCGCCCTCTGAACGATGGTGGCGCGGTTCTGAAATACCCCGCACTCATTAAACTCCTCTCAGTCAGCAGCAGGAGCTTTGTTTTGTTTTCATCGTGATTTACACTCTGCCGTGCTCCTCTAAATGTGACTCCACTAAAACTGGAGTGAGTAAAAGCCACGGGCAGAGCACAGGGAACGCGGGGTCGTGTGTTAATAATCCAGTCAGCTCCGGACTATCACAATGAATCATGGCAGAGCAGGAAGAATACTGATCCTGAACCGGGACAGGCTGCACTATGCCCACAGGAGCAGGTACGTCTAAGACCCACCGGACAACACAAGGCTGCTATGGCCGGGCTTTTCTCTCACTGCTAATGAAAATATGCTTCAATTTGCATACTAAATGAAAGGGTCTCCATCATGTCAAATGAACAATTTCAAGCTAGATTCTCTTTGGAGCGATAAGCCCCATCAAAGCACTGTTGAATACTCGCACTTCCTCCTCCTCCGCACTCGTATTTATTTGAACTGGGACAGTGTACAATCTACATTAGCCTCAGAAAGGAGAGATGCATTGTACCAGGTTATAGCACTTGTGCTAATTTCCACCTGCAGTCCCTGGGCCTATTGTACATGTTTTTAGTGGTAGGAGAAACTGGAGTACCCGGAGGAAACCTACGCAGACACGGGGAGAACATGCAAACTCCACACAGAAAGACCCCGTCCAGGTGGGAATCGAACCCGGACCTTCTAGCTGTGAAGCACGAGCGCTAACCGCTGTGCTACCGTGCTGTAGAGTGATGACGTCGGCCGGTTTGTTTGATTTAAATTAATTTAAGCATAACGGGCAACACCGACACGGGTTTAGTTGGTCTTAGAAACATTATTTAGTTTTAGTGATGCACTGATCCTGTACTGTTAGTAGATGTTGGTGCTTCTGTTCCAGGAGAAAATACTGATTCAGGTATTGAGTCTAAATATTCGATACCTGTAATGGCTCTCGCTGTTTTAAAAACACAACTTTCACCAACTTAATCTAAGTGTATAAACATTATACAGTAGTATAAAAAAAAGTGTTTTACGAGAGGTTAGCTGTAGCATTGCTAACGCTAGCGTCACCTGATCAAGACTGAGACTGAGACAAGGTCTCAGTGTTTCTATTTTAGTTTATGAAATACTGATATAGTAATGCACAAGTTGTTTAATGATCAGCTCACTTTATGTTTTCCACACTAATATAACCTGCATACGTATGTCATGTACATGTATCTAAGGCAGTAATTCTGAAAGTGTGGGGCCCTAGTGGTCCGGGAACCACTTTCTCCAACCCCTCCACCGCGCACGTCGCACAGGGAGTTGGGTTGTTTTGGCTAAATCTTATAATTTGATCAAACTTTAAGAATAACCAGCATAGTGTGACCAGGGAGTCTTTCCTTTAGAGGGACAGAGCCGGAAGTGTTATGTATGCACAGAGACAGAAATTCTCCAGACATTCAGAAACTGATGTGTGATGAGCAGCACCACTCGTCTCAACATTCACGTTGAGTTTTTGATCGAAATTTCAAATTGTAAAATCCACAGATCTATTAGTTTTGTAATGTACTAGTTTTTGCTTCATGTGTAAAGTCCCAGTTTTTTATTGTTACCATAGTTACAAATATAGACTTACATACCCACAACCTCAGTTTTAAACTATTGGCTCTGTAGAATGACATTAGGTGGGACCTATAGGCGGTTACAGTTTTTTCCCCCACATGTTTGTTGTTCATATTAAGCTGCAGCTCTTTTCACATTTACTTTTTTTAAATTAAATTAAATAGTTTGTTGTTTTTTGGGGGCGTGTTGGAGTGGGATTCTGTTAGGTGGTCCTCAGAAAAAAATTGGAAGATAAAGTGGTCCATGGGCTGAAAAAGTTTGAGAAACACTGATCTTAGACTGTTTAGTGTTGAAAAGTCTGAGGTCTGGTTTCAGTTTATTGGTTGAAAGCCTTTTGAGATGTAACATCTCTTTTGCAGGAGGGACTACTCACTCTTTCTCTCACTCACAGCAGCCACTTTTAAGGAAGTCTCATGGTATCCGTTGGAATCGGGTGATAATCAAAGCCTAAGTATCTGCATCAGAAGTAAAAAAGCTGGATTGGCGCATCTCTAGCTAGTTTATGCTAAAAGGGCTAATACATACAACAAAAATGGACGGGGAACAGTTCATCAGCAGAGAAGAGCTGATTTAGTGTTTAGTTCCACGTCCTATTTGAACAACACCTCAGTTGTCTGTTGGTCGTTCATTCATAAAAGTATCCAGACCGCGAAGAACATCTCTCGTTTTGATCCTTAATCCACGTGATCTGAAGGTGTGAACGTGATGGACACTTTATCAGTCCGCCATGACCCTCCACCTCCTCAGTGGTAAATGTCCTCTGTCCCACCATCAGGAAGCAGACAGCAGCCAATCAGAGCGGCTCTCCAGGCCTCCTCCGGCTCCCCGACGCTTTGTGCAATCACCGAGCCACGGCCGAGCACACTTCACCTTCAAACAGAGGAGACCGGTCTCCAGACAAAGAGACCCGGTCGTTTCAGTCATCCAAGTGGGTTTGCGCTGGCTCTCAATCGTCCGTTCATCCAAGTATTCAAGTGGACTTATGCATAATTGTGGCTTGCAAACCTGCTTTTGTGCTTTAACTGATGAACCTCTAAGAAAATAGACTTTGTATTGGAACAGTTTAAAAATCCGCAGTGAAACAAAACAAATGTAATGTCCCATGATCTGTCAGCAGTGAAGCAGCGTCCTCAGACTCTCCTTCAAGGCAAGGAAAAAACTCAAAAACTCAGAGAGAGAAAATAAAACCTCAAGGTTTTATTTTGGTTTCCAACCAAACTGACCATCGTACCGACAGGCTGTTAGGCAGACCCAGGGCTGATGGGAGTCCCTCTGCGGATCGGGCTGAAGACTGCAGAGCTAACGTACAGTTCTGGAGCTCCAGGACAGCGGAAGTGGCAAGGCAAGTTTATTTGTAGAGCACAATTCATACACAAGGCAATTCAAAGTGCTTCACAGTTGCATAAAATTACAAGAAAACAGATAAAATCAATCATTAAAACATCAACATACAAATTAATCAATTACAATAAAAGGCAAGAGTGCAGATAAAATACTTTCACTTTTCATATGCTCGGGTAAAAAGAGCTGTTTTCAGCCTGGATTTGAACATTGTCAGAGTTGAAGTTCTCAGGGCCCGAGATGGTTCATACGGCTCTAACATGTCAGAGATGGACTTTGGTGCTAAACCATGAAAAGACTTGTACACAAGCAGAGCTGTTTTAAATTCTATTCTCTGAGTGACAGGAAGCCAGTGCAGAGACCGGAGCACTGGACTAATATGGTGGTATTTCCTGGTTCTTGTCAGGACTCGAGCAGCAGCGTTCTGGATGTTCTGCAGCTCTAACAGCTCGTTTAGAAAGGCCAGTGAGCAGCCGTTACAGTAGTCTAACCTGCTGGAGACAAATGCATGGATGAGTGTCTCCAAGTCTGGTTTTGACACTATTCCTCTGATCTTAATGTTTTTCAGATGGTAAAAAGCTGATGATGTTATTGCTTTGATGTGGCTGTTTAAGTTCAGGTCTGAGTCCATGAGTGACTCATCTAACTCATCTAAAACAAGAACAACTTAGATTGTACTGGAAGCCAATGTTTTTCATTCAAACCTTGGTTATCTATTCACAGTATTAAGTAGAAGGCGCCACCTCGTGTTAATTTCCAAACTGCAGGTCTAACTTAAAGTGCATATGAACATTAGACACCATTTTGTATGAATCTTTTACAAAAAAAAAACGTGTTTCACTTCCTTATTGGACACTGACAGGGAATGACATAGATAGAGGTAAACAATTTTAATCTGTTGCCGTGCCGACCATGTTATATCATGAGTGCCTTTCCCTCTATGGCTACATCCAGACTGCAGGTCTTAATGCTCAATTCCGATTTTCTTTGAAAGAATCCGATTTTTTTGCGAGGCTGTTCATATTACTCTTCTTTTTGAGGAAGTAAACAGAAAGGTTTTAGGAAGCTAACGGCATCTGTAGCGCATTGATGACGCGTGTCGGAGAAAAGCCACCTGCCGTTCAGACTGATCACATCAGATCGGATTTGGACCGCATATCCAAGTGGCCCGGGTCGCATTTGAAAAGATCGGATCTGTGTCCTTCAGACTGTGATGAAAAAAAATCAGATACAGGTCGCATAGGGGCAAAAAAATTGGAATTGGGTCATTTCAGCCTGCAGTCTATGTCATTAACTAAAAAATTTAAATAAATACAAATACAATTTTCACTCAGACACTACATTCCCCCAGTGTTCCCAAACGCTCTCCCAGCCGGGCCCCTTTCCTGCTTAGCTTCCGATGTCTGCCGGGATAGGGCAGAGCAAAGTGGTAGTTTTACAGCGCCTCACACAGGCCTCCAAACTCCACAGTCCCGCGAGCGCCCGCATGTGACAAGGCCACACACTGACTTGTAATGTCGGAAGATTCATAAAAGCTCGGGGTTTTCGCCGTCTAAAAAATGCAAATGCGATACATAAAAAGAACTTCCTGACAGTTTATCTCGGTATCGAGTTCATTCTCTGCCGCGCTCAAACGGCTAGACAAAAGGAAACCCACGCAGACGCACTTCCAAGTCGGCTGTGATCATCCATCCCAGTATTACCACATCAACGTCTGCCACATCATATGGAAAGATTGAAACGTCCCGCTCTCTCACGTGTATTGGATTAGGACGGCGCGATCACGGGATTGTGTCGTCAAAGCCGCAGAGTGTTCTGGGATTAGCTGCACGTTCCATAATAATAACACGGCAAATGGAGTCATCATTCACATCAAAATATTTGGACACGGATAGTAGAGTTTCCGTTTGCCGAGGTGTCTTTGTGTTGTAGTCTCAGTAATTACAGGCTGAACAAGACTGTTTTTCACTTTACAAATCAGATTTACTCCAATTAAGGTCAAATATTCTTAATTTGAGTTCATTTCAACTCATCAATTTATCACATTTAGCAGTTTTTCCATATTGGGATGTAAACTTTATTAATGTAAACTCATTTATTTTTAGCAGTGTTTTGGCTTCTGTAGACTGAACGTTGCTGCCTCAGTATTAATATTGCACACGTTTAAGTCTGATATAATGTCTATGTGTAAAGAGAGTAATGGGAGAGAAACGTCTTTCAACAGGAGCAGTACGAGGCGGTAATATGAGGGTGTTTCCACAGTCCAAACCTTTTGCCGGGGTCTGAACAGCCAGCCTCTCGGTTATAGGATGACTGCTGGAACATCTGAGCCATCAAAGCTCAAAAAGTAAAGGTAGCACGACACGGTGGTGAAGCAGTTAGCGCTTGTGCCTCACAGCTACAAGGTCCCGGGTTCACCTGGACTTTCTGTGTGGAGTTTGCATGTTCTCTGTGTAGGTTTCCTCCGGGTACTCCGGTTTCCACTACCACTCAAAAACATGTACAATAGGTGAATCCTCCAGCCAGGTGATTCTGACCATCAGCCTGGCCTTACATCTGGAGATGGGTCCCCGGGCACGGTACTGCCGTCGCCTATGCTCCCGACGGGTCCCCCTGCGGCCCCGAAGGAAGGGTCAAATGCAGAGGACACATTTCCAGGGACAATAAAGTACACCTTAGTCTTAAATGATACGCGTCCTGCAAAGCCTACTTACTGGATTTTTGTAGAATATTAGAATTGCCATTTGAGTAGTAGATTACCTGCAAATGCCAAAAAAAACGTGTTACTCTGAAAACGTAATCCGAGTACTCCAACGCGTTACTAAGTTTGACAAAATACAAAATCAACTTAACAGACATGGTAAAAGGTTAATTCTTCACTTTGACATTAAAACAAAGATGTAGAGAGAAAAGTCTCAATAAACTAGCTGCAGTTTTGGCTGGCGTTGGAAATCACAGCATCACGCCGGGCAAACGTAATGTCGCCTTCTTCACGCTGCAGAATTCATGAAGCCGGGTTATAAGTGTAAAATATAGTGTTGCCGACAAAAGCGGAATTTGTTATGGGAAAGTACTACCAGCGGGAATAAAGATGTGTGTGCAACCTCCGGCAACAAAAGTAATCATCAGGCGGCGCCCAGACACTGAGAGAGAGAACGATCAAACGGAGGGGAGCGGAGGAACAAAAACCGAGCGCGGCCATTTAGACCCGACTCGCAGACAGCCGTCCCGCCATGGAGTGAGGGCGGCATTTCCCAATCAGGGGCGCAGGCTCCGCACTTTGGAGGGGAGCAGGATTTGTCTCCAAAATATATATATATCCAACAATATTATACTTGAGCCTGTACTGTTTTTAATAATGTCATAATATGTGATGCAGGAGTGAGCATACGCTTGATGAAAGTCTGTTGGTGCCTTCATACAAGTGTGAGATCATTGTGTGTAGAAATATATCTTTATATCAGCGGTCTCATTAACCTTCCAAGTGCTTCCAAGTTGAAGCACGAATCAGGGCTAAACCTGACAAAATAGGCTTGAATTGTACTAAATCATGTCTAAACTGAGTGTAAACCATGTCAGGTGGCTTTCTCGTGATGTCAGAACATTCTGAAGGGCCAATAGTTTATGTCTATCTATCTAATCTAGCTGATGAGCTAAAGACATTTGAGATCTACACATGTCTTCTTCTGAAACACCTGCAGCACAGTGGAGGCTAACGTTTGTTCACTGGAGAATAAGGCGGATTATATTGGTCTGCTACGTTTTATATTCACTGAGTCCTGGCTGGAGGAGGACAAAGATGAAGATGAGGAGGAGCAAGAGGAGGCGGAGGGAGCATGCAGGTGGTGCAGGACACCACGCTCTGAAACAGGGACAAACCCAGGAGGCGCTGCACCGTTTCAGAGGTTTATATTTGACCTCTTAGTGACCCAGCTGCTATGGGTGGTTAGTATTGCTCTGACGACTTCCGCAAACAGATATTTAACTTCCGACACTGTGTTCATTAATAGGAGCGGGGAATAAATAGCAGCTAAAAAACATATTTTCATGTTTTACATAGATCAATTCTTCACAGCTCAAATGAGGAATTTCAGGAGGAAAAGTCAAGCGTTAATTAATAATCGCTTGTGGAGCTGTAGCTTATCATTACGTTAGCTATAATAATAGCACTAATCTCAATTCATGATCAGCCCACGAACATTTACTTACAGTTTATAGTCTGTGATCACAAACAACACCCAAGAGCCAACTTTAATCAAATATCTTCAGCTGGAGAAGTCAGACATGTTACTTTAACTTGATTATTATGATGCTGCGGCTATTCTTCTATGAGCTTATGTTTAGCCTGTTTTGAATAAGACACACTGCCTCTTGATACTTTTTTCACATGCCGTTTGTACTCTATATAGGATTGTTGGCTAAGCTGAAATCATGAGCCCACTCCTTTTGAGCAGACTAACTGCTCAAATAAACAAAACAAAACAAAAGAATGAGCCCAAACCGGTATCAGTGTAACCTCCCGTCATGGAGCTGTGCATCGGGGTGTTTTAAGGGCTTCTCGTTTCACTGCTCGTGGAACCATCTCCATGGTTACACATACATTACATCCAGAAAACATACCAGAAACCAAAAAAAAACACGATTGATCCTAGACCATAATCGAGGCCACCGCTTTTGTTATTTTTTTGCACAGAAAGTCACATAATGCGCCTTTAAACAAAAACTGGCACAAAGTTCAATGTTTTCTCTCTCAGCACAAATGAACTCTTGAATGAGCTTTTTCCCAAAAGTGTTGACAATCTTCAGAAACATGTGTGTTATTCAGGTCAGTGAGAGGACGTTTGGGACCTAAGCCCGAACCAATTCAACTGAATAACGTCTTCAACCTCCTGCCCGAATAAGCCCAAAGTGTTGGTACTTGGCTGCAGAAATGGATTGCGGTCTATGCGATGCCCTTACAAGACCCCGACGCCCGACTATGTTTGCGCGTGGGGGCCCCAACAAGACTTCTCAGAGGAAACACTTCACTCGCAGCTCCGTCAGTGCAAGGATCGCTCAACATATCATTATTCTGAGAGAAATGATCCCACGGGCGGAGGCGCCATTACCCCCACACGACCACGCACCCCGGGCCCCGCTCCGGTCATTATCCCGACCCACTCCCGTCCCGACAGTGACTCAGCCCGAGGAGCGCGGCACTGCATCGTTAACCGGAGAGATCGCCACGGTCCATCCACAGTCCGCGCTAACAGGCTAACGGCTGCTGCCCACAATCACATCAGCGCCAGCCAACCGCGTCCCCCCCTTCCCTGCCTTCCCCCAGACTTCAGAGGCCAATTTACGCTCAAAAGTGCACTTTCAGAGAGTCGAGGCTACACTCCCGCTTAAGCATCGGAGCGAAATGCAAGAAGCAGACTGAAGATGTTCACTGATGCACGTGGGGATTGAAGAGAGGTCATTACTTCCACCATCTCAGGCTGAACGCATCATTGTTCTCAGCCATACGGCGTCCGGTAATGTGGTCTGCGCGGCCATGGGACAAAGGGTTTCCTTCCTATTTACGCCAATCAATTCAAGGGTCAAGAGGAACATGTCAGAAAATTGCCGGTTAATGGTTGAGCTAACTCAGAGAGACGGCCAAACGTATCGACACTTTTACATTCTGTATGTGTTCAAGAGGAACTTTTCAGACCTCTCTGTGGCTTTCCGAAACTGGAATCACACTGCTGAGTTTCTATTATCAATCTATAGTCCCTGGCTCACTATCATGACATGAATGGCCTTGGTGTTGTTACACCTAAGTACAGTGTTTGAGCTTCAGTCTTGCTTGGGCAGGACCAAACTAGGCTGCTCAATTCTGACAAAAAACCTAATTGCGATTTTTCTGACAGATAATGCAATTGTGATTCAATTTGAATTTTTTATATTTTACATATAGCCTATGTTTTAATTGAGCAATGAGCTGCGTACATACATCTAAAACTGCTGTTAAACATCATGGTACTCAGTTATTGCATTTCAACTTCATGCAGCACCAAAATGCAAATCTGCAAGAAGCAAAGAGGCATTTAAGGAGAAACATCCTTAGTTCTAATCATCTCAAACCAACAAGCTCGACTTTGTCACACTCTTTCTGCCTCCCTATTCAGCTACATAAAGGTGTTCTCTCAATCACATGCTGCTAGAAAACGCCACTTGTTTTATGAAAATCCAACTTTTGATTGGCCAACAGACCAAAGGAAGCCAGGCTTGATAAGCCTATCACTCAAAAGGCAGAGGCGCAGGACAGCCAAATTATCAATACACCTCAGCCCCGCAGGAGCTCAAACCTCAATTTCAATGTGATAACGGTTAATCATGCAGCCCTCGACCAAACGCCAATGTATAATTGTTATAAATAAATAATAAATTGTTCGGCAACTCCTAATAAGCTTGATTTGAAATGTTTGCTGGCCCAAAGTAGAACTAGAGGCAATGAGTTTTTACAGTCCCAGGTTGTTTGCATGCTTAACTGTGTAGGTTTACGCTCCATAGATGTAAAGTTTGTGATGAGGAAGAGCTTTTTAGTAACATGCTCTACCAATTCTCAAGGAGAAGAGTGACAAATAGCATAATTAATATGCCCAGGGCCAGGACTGAAGAGGCTGTGAGATGGGTGTGGTATTGCCCTCTGAGATAACCCTGTCCGCTCTGTCACAGGAAAGCTAGATGAACGACTCCTAGATTATTGTTGTTGAGCCAAAACAACAATAGTCTAGGACAGTGTCCTCTAGGGGCAGGCCGCTTTTGCGGGATAGCCATTGGCCTGACTAAGATATCGCCGCTGTTTACTCCCCTCTTTTGTATTTAACGCTGTTTTTGGTTGTTGCGATCTGGAGCAAATCACATCCCCACTGCTTATCATCAACACTTTGTTTACGTCGAAAAATGTACTTGCACAAACTCAGATCTAATACATCTGCACTTTTCTAGTCAACAAAGACACAACATAACTCCACAGAAACTTCTCAAACACATTCAGGTGCACAAACACACATTCAAATCAAAGACACACAAACATCTTAGCTTTTGGAGACGGAAGCCTCTGCAAACAACGGCATCTTTCACCGTTGCCAGGGAGATGGATGTCTGGATTAGTTTGTGCTGAAGTATAAAGCTGTTGTGTCTGGGGAGCAGGTAAATGCTGTGTGAAACAGAGGAATAAGGCTCTAATAGGCTCAGGACATGTTACGATCATGTCTTTATTTCACAGCACGGCGCGGGACCTTGTGATCACACGGGTATTCTTCTCTATTGGCCGGTAATGTTAGCTCCGATTGGGAAAGGAACAAGTCCACAGATGGGAAAAATATTATCTGAACCAGAGAATACGGAAATTGTTCGGCAAAGATATAGAATCTTATAATTGTAAGTGTATCGTTGCTTTTTTGTGAATTAGAAAATGTATTTTATTTCAAATCTTTGCGTGGACCAAAGTTAACTTATTTCGCTTTTTGAACCTAAACCTTTCCTGGTTCATGTCTTATTTAACAAGCAGACATTTTTCAGTGCAGGTTGGTGGTGCAGAGTCCCCTCCTCCCCAAGGGTCTGTTCTTGGGCCTCTACTTTTCTCATTGTAAACACAACAACAACAACACCTCCGCAATCCCTTCACTGCCTTCAGAGGGCTGTTTCATAAAGCTGGCTTACTCTGTAAGCTAGGCTTATTTGGCCAAGTCTGGCTTATTTCGTCGTTTTTTCAGTTTCATAAACCAGGCTCACTCTGAGTCTGGCTCAGTTACTATGGAAATATAGTCAGAGAACTTAGCCTGGTCCGGGCAACGCTAAGAGCAGACTGAGCACAAGCTATGTTTCTTCTTTGTGGAATCCAACACCAATGGGAAATGTAAATGACACAAGCAGGATATTAGCGCCATCATCTGGCCAAAATGTATGTTGACCTCAAAAATGTGAAAAAGAAAACATGACATCACAAAATCAATTACTTTATGCAATCAATTATAAATATACACCAACATTGTCTTTGTCTCTCATCTGTGAGACATATTAATGACATTATGTGTCATCAAAAAGCTTGTCCAATAAAACCTTATCCCACAGGATGCACCCTCTTGACCTGTGTCAACAGTGTTTTCTTTATTTACTATCATGTGTATAAATTCCTGGGAAAAAAAGAAAAAGCAGAGGCTGGGATCGATCTCGCAGCCTCGTGGATGGGAGCCCTGCGCTCCACCTATGGAGCTAACGTAGTGGAACTAAACTGACGGCCTGTGAAGTCTGCTGCGCGTTCACGCTCAGCCATGATTTCTCAGTGAACTCTGTGATCATTAGTGTGGTCTGCTTATGTACCAGCAAGTGCTCATTAGTTGAACCTGTCTTGAATTAGTGAGATTAGCCGAGCTCGGTGTGCCTTTGGTGAAACCATCGCAGCTTGAATTGTTGTGCCTCACGCAAGTCAGGATGGGGAGCCTAATCCAAGCTTTACTGAGCGACTTTTATGAAATAGCCCTCCGGTGCAACTTCAAATTGATTTAAAAAAAATGTGTGCCCAACACTCCCTCTCACTCACTTGGGGCTTTTCCACCAAGCTGAAGCCGGTGCTGGTTCTGGGCCGGTTCCAGCTTTAGAACCGGTTATTTCGTTTTCCACTGACAAAATGCATTTGTACAGCCAGAAGCAGCGGAAGTAAAATGTTGTTATGACAATGGGGGTGTGAGCGTAACGTCGTACTACCCTGGCTCTTATTTTGGTGGAAAACCTAGTTAACGCAGCACCGAACCGACACCAGCACCAGCTCTGAACCAGCGCGGAACCAGGACCTAGGTGGAAATGCCCCAACTGAGGTCTGCAGATCAGATCAGGCTCTGCTTCAGAGGAGACCGTGCGCTCTGATATTGTGGAATGAGCCTCCTGTGAACATGAGAAATGCAAATGCACTTCTCGTCTTTAAATATATGCTGAAAACTTTTCTATCAGCTATTTCAATCTGTCTGAGAGTTGACTTGGCACTGTTATGTTTTGTACATGATATATGTGATCTGTATAGCACTTTGGTCAACTGTGTTGTTTTTAAAATGCTTTATAAACACATTGTAATATGGTCAAAAGCATTAAAAAGTCACTTTTGCATAATATCCACCTTTATTGCAGCACGGTGGTTAAGCCGTTTGCTGCGTAGGCTTCTCCTACCACTAAAAACATACACAATACATTCTGACCATATTCTGACCTGGCTCCACATTTGGAGATAGGTCCCCGCCGGTGCCTGCCTACTGCAGCTGCCCACTGCTCCTACAGGTTGCCCCAGCATTGAAGGTGGGTCAAATGCAGAAAACAAATTTCCCTACTGGGACAATAAAGTATAACTTAACCTTAAACGTCAGAATTTTTTCCCGTGTCTGGAGATTTTCAATAATGCTGTTTATTGTTATTGAGAAAGTCCCAAAGAGATATTGAGATATTCATTTTTGTTAGTATCACCCACCCCTAACATTAAACATTACTTACTAAGTATTTCTTGCATGCCAGAATATTTATTTGATGAATCAAAATGTTACTAGAGGGCTTTTGCACTTTCATCTTGGCTCATTGATGCTCATGACCTCATGTTCAGATAGGTCTCCAAATAGGAACTCTTGATCATGCCTCTGGCTCCAGATCTGGAGCTGGGTCCCGCGGGCGCTGCCCTGCGGTCGCTCCTGCTCCTTACAGGTTCCCCCCGGTGGCGCTGGCTGAAGGATGGCTCAAATGCCGAGGACAAAGTTTCCTGTGGGGATAATTAAGTTCACAAAAAGACATCACCCACTGCTGTTTTATATGCAAATCTTCAGGTCAGGAGTCAGGCTATTTTTATCTTTGTGCCCAGGCGTTGATGAGCCCATTAGCCTGGCTCGCTCATACGGGCAGTGGGGGGAGTCTGGAGGCTGGGGCACCGCTGGAGGCTAGGGCATGCGCTGGCAGCCGCAGACACCGGACCCCTCGCGGGGACCAGTGATGAACTTCTCAGCGGGCAAAGAGCTGACAGGCAGTTCAATTAGCTGGACCTGGGCGAGCTCTGACCACAGCCTTCAGCCATTCACAAAAACACAGGAGAGGTTACCAAGGGAAGAAACAAGTCAAGATAATGCAGGTCCATACACACTTCAATCTACCTCAAATTAAGATTAATATTATGAATGGAGTCTTTTCAAAAACCTGATTTGTAAAATCGCATCAATAGATCGTTTAAACTGCTGACTTGAGGTGTGTTTTTTTTAATTATTATTATTGCGATTAAGCATTTATTCACATGTGGAGAATGAAAAAAGATCATCATGATGTAGCGAATAGAAAGAAGGCGTGACTGCATAATCCCATCAGTCCCAGAGTATCTTGTCCAAAAAGTATTTTACCAGATGTGCAGGACATGCTCAAACATCGATTTGCTGTCTTCACGGCTATGCTCCTGCAGTGTACAACCATTCACCTTATTCCGGAAGTTCTCGTGGGCGCCGCCATGAATAGTGGCCCCTTCTCTCCTATTAGTTTACATAGGACTGGAGAAATCAAGAGAAAACCCCTTACTACGCGGACACAAAGCTGTTTTTAGGCCGCGCAGAGAAACGGTGCAGTATTGACTTGTTGCTTTACTGTATATTGATGGTTTGACTGATTTAGACACAGAGACATTGAGTAAAATCACACACACACGCCCATGCTGGGTACATGCTGCAAGTGTGCTATGGTTTACCTACGGCAGTTTATGTTTATGTTTATGTTTATTTGTTTATTTGAGCAGTACACATAGTGCTCAAAAGGAGTGGGCTGAAGCAAAAGCTTATGATTGCCCACCCCCAAGTGCAATAAAATAAATAAAAAAAGAACATTTCAAGCAGCTACATTCATACAGACCAACTTACAAACTTACCAAAAAGAATAATAATATATGAACTGTTTATACAATTAATTGAAGCAACGCACAGCTACAACAACAATCCCGTTTCATGTACGATGTCTAGAACAAAGCAGTCAAAAAAAAAAAAAAATGTGATCCTTAATATATTTCTTCCAGATTTTTACCCTTGATAACCGAGAGTTACTTTTATGTTATGAAGGTACATTAATAGATATTATAATCTGAGATCTTGATACTTTCCAGTTGTCATTACCATTCTCAGTATAATTTTAATTTGGGTGTAATTTCCATAATCATTATTATTATATATTTATTTAATTGAGTTATATGTGAAGTATGCTGCAAGCCCTGCATAGTGTGGTGCATTAAAAAGCCAAAGTGTAGAGCGGGCCAGATGAAGAGGGCAGTAACTCCCAATCAACAAACCCCCACATGGCTGCCCTAACAGCTGATTTTGTAGAATATGTTCCTATGCTGAGTGGTGCATTAAAAGACAAGGTTTAGAGCCCGTTGGGAGGATTCCTCTCAACAGATCCATAACCTGCCAACCCTAATTCTCCATTTGTGAATTTGAGCAATAGAATGACAACCGTTCCAAGCAGCAACACTCTTCCAGATTATAGAGGAACAATACACATAATCCATCCTACTGCTCCCCCTAGTGGCAACACATTTCTTCTTGTCTGTATATTTCAAAAGTCTTTTGTTTGTATTTAAATTTGAACAGGTTGATGTTTGGACATCGTTTCAAATCCATCTCCAGTTTATTCCACAATTGAACACCATTAACTGTTGGACTAAAACTTTTCAAAGTTGTGCTATGTTTCTGAATCCTAAAGTTTAATTCATCACGTAATTCATAACGACCAGTACGTTCTTGGAACCTTCTTTGTAATTGGTTTGGTAACAATTTATACCTTGCTTTGAATAACATTTGAACAGTTTGGAACTCAACAATGTCACAAAACTTCATGATCTTTGATTTTAAAAATAATGAGTTTGTGTGGTCCAAAAACCCAACTTTATGAATTACTCGGATAGCTCTTTTTTGCAACAATATTATTGGTTTAACTGTGTTTTTGTAAGTACTACCCCAAACCACAGTACAATAATATAAGTAGGGCAAAATCAGAGAACAGTATAAGGTATGTAGAGCTTTGATGTTTAAAATGTGCTTTGCTTTTGCAATTACTGAAATGCTTCTAGAAATTTTCGTAGATATATATTTAATATGAGATTTCCAAGTAATTCTGTCATCAATAATCACACCAAGGAATTTGATTTCATGCACTCGCTCGATAACAACACCTTCTATCTGAATTGCTTCCTGAGCATTGGAGTTACAGTTGCCAAATATCATCATTTTGCTTTTACTCAGATTTAAAGATAATTTATTTTGTTTGAACCACTTGTTGACACTTTTGAGTTCCAAGTTAACAATCCGACACAGCTGCTGTAAGTCGTCTCCTGATGCAAAAATATTTGTATCGTCAGCAAACAAGATAAATTTAAGTATTTCAGACGTTTTACAAATGTCGTTAATATACATATTAAACAATTTTGGGCCCAGAATAGAACCTTGAGGTAAACCACAGACAATTTGTCGACAACTCGACTGATAATCACCGATTTTCACACATTGTTTTCTATTTTTTAAGTAACTGGTAACCCACTGTAGAGCTACCCCCCTAATTCCATAAAGTTCTAGTTTATTAATTAATATATCATAGTTTATTGTATCAAACGCTTTACTCAGGTCAATAAATAACCCTATTGCACATTTCTTGTTATCTACAGCATTAGTTATTTCTTCAGTTATATCAAAGAGCGCGTGTGAGGTTGAGTGATTGTTCCTAAACCCAAACTGATTGTCCGAGAGTAAATTACACTTTTCAATAAAGCTGTCGAGTCTAGAGTTAAAAACCTTTTCTAAGATTTTAGAGAATTGCGGTAAAAGGGAAACAGGCCTATAGTTTGTAAAGAGATGTTTATCTCCTGCTTTGAACAGAGGAATCACTTTTGCTACTTTCATACTATCAGGAAATTGTCCAGTTTGCAACGATAAGTTACAGATGTAAGTTAACGGCTTAGAGATACTTTCAATAACAGTTTTTAAAGTTTTCATGTCCATGTCATGGTAATCGGTCGAAGTTTTATTTTTACACCCTTTAACAATGTCCAGTATCTCCTTTTCCTCCACAGGTTTGAGGAACAGGGACATAGGATTTGCTTCTATCAGATCACAATTATAGTTCTCAACGTTTACAATTTTTGCAGCAAGGTTCGGTCCAACATCTACAAAGAATTTATTAAATGTTTCGACTACTTCATTCATATTGTTTAAAGTGTTATCCTCATCTTTGAAATATTTTGGATAATTAATCGTTCTTGGTTTATTTCTAATTATACTATTTAAGATGTTCCATAAACCTTTAATATTATTCTTATTAGTATCCAACAACTTATTATAATAATCCTGTTTACATTTTCTAATGATACCTGTCAGTTTATTTTTATATTTCTTATATTTATCCTCAGCTTCTTTTGTTCGGTTACTTATAAAGTTTTTGTAAAGATTTTTTTTTTTCTTGCAAGCATTTAGTAAACCTTTAGACATCCATGGTGTTTCTTTACACTTTCTGTTTTTACTGTATTTCTTCATTGGGCAGTTTTTGTCGTATACCTTTTGAAATACTCGCGTAAACTCATCATAAGCCATATTCGTGTCATTCTCTCTGTACACAATACTCCAGTCTTGAGCTAAAAGCTCCTTTTTAAATGCATCAATAGTTTTCTCTGTTTTTACCCTTCTAAACCAATACTTGTTTTCCTCTTCATCTTTTACATATCCATTTTTATACATAACGAAAACTGGAAGGTGATCACTAATATCATTTATAATTAACCCGCTGACTGTATCACTTTCAATTTCATTTGAGAAAATGTTATCAATCAAGGTGGCACTATGAGTTGTTATTCTACTTGGTTTAGTGATTAGAGGAAACAGACCTATACTGAATAAAGTATTTATAAATTCGTCCGTCTTTTTATGTTTATATGGGTTTAACAGATCGATGTTGAGGTCTCCCCCCACAAACATGACTTTATGATTTAATCCTGAAAAGTGCTCCTCCATCCAGTTAGAAAAAACATCTACATCAGAGCCAGGTGTTCTATAAATACAACTCACAATAATATTTTTCTTTTTTTGCCTTGTAATTTCAACAGTAAGGCATTCAAGTGTATCATCCACCACCATTGTCTTATTTTCCATTACTTTGTAACTATAGTTGGAGTCTATAAACATAGCTACGCCCCCTCCATGCTTGTTCTTTCTGTTCATACTTATAAATTCATAACCATCAATAGAAAACTCAAATTCTCTGTCATTATTAATCCATGTTTCTGTGATTAGGATGACACTGAATGGTGTGGAAAACTGTTTTAAGAAGCTTTTGATGTGGTCAAAGTTTGCATAGAGGCTTCGACTATTGAAGTGGATTACAGTGAATGCCTTAATGTTCTTAAGTTTACTATTGTACAGATCCTCTGTGTAGTATTGACAGTCATTGGTAGCTCTAGTAAAAAAGTTATTTTCCGGGTCGATGTCGATCTCAGTGTTCTGTAGGTCGTATTGAGAGAATGTAAAATCCTGGGAGTTTGCTTCAGCAATTCTCCTTATTGAAAAGTCCAAGTCGGTGCTTCCTATAGAACTATATGTATTACTGGACATGTGAAATTATGTGCTTTTACATACCAAAATCCATACGCTTTTCCCGGTGTTTATACTGGATGTGGTGTACTGCTGCGTGGACGTATAATGAGTTTGTCATATCTCAAGAAGGCGATCTCCCCCCTTTCTCGTGCAGCTCTCAGCTCCGGCATCAGTTCTTTGCGTTTTCTTTTTATTGATTCGGTGTAGTCCTCGTTTATGAAGATTTTTGTTCCTTTAAGTCGTTTGGCGCGCTGCAAGATTTCCTCGCGATCCTTCCACCTCAGTAGTCTGGCGATGATGGGTCTCGGCCAGTCTCTCCCGCCGCCCGGTTTCCCTACGCGGTGAGCCCTCTCCACCTCCACCGCGTGATTTAGCTGTAGCTTCTCCTTCAGTATCTCCTTAACTTTTACCTCGGCGTCGGCCCAGGTCTCCCCGGGCGACTCCAACACTCCCTCAAATACCAGGTTATTTCTGCGGCTCTGTCCCTCCAGATACTCCAGTTTGTCCGTGATGATGTGTAAATTGTCACATACTTTGTAAAAGTCCGTTTGTAAAGTGTTTGTGCGCTCCGTGAGTTTCAGATTATGTTCTTTTAAAGTGTCCACCTCACCTTGCGTGAACTGCAGGCTTGTTTTTAGTTCTTGAATGTCCTTAGTCTGTAAATCCATGCGGGTGTTTGTTGATTCCATTATGAGTTTAATAAATCCTTTGAAGTTCTCCTGTTGTTGTTGAATTAATTCCCTGAACATGACCCTCTGCTGCTCCATGAGCTCCGTGACTCGACTGAGGCTTACGTATTCCTCTTCCACCGCCGAATCTGCCTGTTGCTTCGCCTCTATTTTCGGCGGTTTAGGCATTTTGCTCCCTCTCAGCAGGCCTGAATGTTCTTAATATTCTTAACGAATATTTTGATATTCTTAAAAACTTTTTTTTTTCCGCGTTGGTCTAGCTTTGTCCGTCCCTGAAATCGGTCAACCTTTTTTGAGCCAAGGCACTCACACCAACAGCAGCAAATGTGTCTTGAATAGGAACACCATAGTCTCGCTCGCCACAATGCCACTGTCACCGCCACCACCGCATTCATGCATCACTAATTCTCTTGTCTCAAAGACATGAGCTACCTGCGGCCACTTACTGATATGGAAGAGTATTACATGGCGACTCTGTCAATCACTCGAAAACGGCGCATTATTTGCGGATAATAATAATACATTTGTTTTCCAAAAATATTTTTGCAGACCCACTAGGTGAAATTGGATTTCCCACGGCACACCAGACAATAGCTCACAGCACACTAGTGTGCCACAGCACAGTGGTTGAAAAGCATGTGCCTTGCAATGCCTATCAATCGCTTTAACTCTATGATGGAAACAAACGCATATGCGCATCTACAATACAAACTTATTTTTATGTATTTATTTAAAGGGACAATGCATATTAATGAACATATAAATGTAAATATGATAGAATTAGCCAAGGGCTACTTTCCAGTAGTCCCTGGCAGATCAAGAAAATACAAAGACCAGTATACAACATTAAAGACAAAAGATCATCACACAGAACTGAATTAAAACATAAGGCCAGTGGTCACATGGACAGACTTTGAGAAGATTAGTTTTTAGGTGCTTGAGCTCAGTACAGTTTGAACTGCGATACCTCTGAGGTTCAGTGACTTACCACTGTTGCCTACCACAGCCGAATTTGTAATTATTCCTTCTTTTTTACCAAGTCAATTCTTTCCGATAAGATTTTTAAGATCGCTATTTAAAACAAAGCACAGACTTTAGCTTAACTTGAGTAAACAGTGCTTCAGATAGTGCAGGAATGTTAAATTGCTGGCAGAGTCGTGGGAAGACATTTTAGTTAGGGGGTGCTGAGGAATACAGTTTACCCCAAAACTACTTTTTCTGTGCATGTTTCCTATTTAATAATATCGCCTGCAGTTTTCAAACTATCCACCAGGGGGTGCTGCAGCGACCTCAGCACCTGGGTTCCCACGGCCTTGATTGCTGGCCTTCCAAGCGTGCGTTACCATTTTCATCTTCCAAGAATACTGGCAATAATAACTCCTTCGATTGACATAGCGCCTCTCATTACACTGTATTATTTATTTATTTATTTGTTCATGTCATGCCATTACACAATGTTTTTTTTTTTTTTTTTATCCATACATGAACAAAAAGGAACAGAGGGAAAATTAATCTTGTATTATCTGTTCCCATTAGCAACTTTACAACAAAATGAAATCCGGTAGATTCCCCGTCATTCTACCCCAACTGCTCACCAGGTCACAAAACATAACAAAACAGCATCATTTTCAGGTGTTTTAAATTTTTTTGTAATCACTCAGAATTTTGTCTTTGTACATATTTTTGAATTTGTAAACACTTGTACAACATTTAAATTCCACACTTAAAGAATTCCACAGTTTAACTCCACAAACAGATGGACATTTCCGTTTCAACCACGGTTCTGCAAACATGTTCCGAAAATTCTATGTTCTTCTATGGGAAACGTCTTGTGCAACAAAATGACTTTGAACATCATTTGGCAATTTCTTTTGTTTAGCTTTCCACATAATAATAAAAAATTTTAAGTTGACGAGATCCTTAAATTTAAGACGTTTATTTACAATAAATAAAGGATTAGTGTGCTCTCTATAACCTTTCTTACTGATGATTCTAATTGCTCTTTTTTGCAGCAGGAACAAGGACTTGGTGGTACAAGTATATGTGTGAGCCCAGACTTCAGCACAATAACTGAAATATGGGAGAGTCATTGAGGAATAAAGCATCCTCAACAAGCTACAATCAAACAAATCTCTCTCTTTATATAAAATGCCAAAACTTTTGCTGACCTTTCTTTTTACATAGTCAATATGCGCTTTCCAATTTAATTTTATTATCCATTCACTTCTGAAATCAAACTTGGATTCCCGAGCTACATCTTTGGCCCGACATGTATGTGTCAGACTGGCCAGGTTGTTGTTAAACTCTCCCGTTTACCCTTAGCCCTCGTGTCTCTCGTGCTTCCACCGTGTTTCCATCTGAATCAGGTTTACACGAGTTCACTGCAGTGAAGTTAATGCCACGGTGTTAAATGTCAGCCGTAGCCCACAGCAGAATGTGACTCCGTTGTTTTCAAGGAGCCTTGTCGGAGGATAGCAGGCAGCAATAGTTTGCACTTTACAGGAACAGAAACACAGCTCTTTCTCCGATAAATGGCACAAAAACAAGAAGTGAGAGTCAGTGAAAAGGAGCAAACAGCCCATGTGGAAGCGTTAACCCTGCAATTATCTCTCAGATCATTAAGGGGCGCCCAATCTCGGCTTTGCAGGGTACTATTACACCAAATAGATGTTTGTTTCACTTTGATGTTGTGTCATATCAAACATATCTCGAGTGGTGCTTGGATTCAGTAATGAGGGACATTTAAGGTATGACTTGCTCTCGATATACTGCAGCCCACTCAAGGGCCCTGACTGCTAATGAGTCTGAAACATATTCTGTAGTGCCATTTCAACAACGGTTATTGGATGAATTAAAGGTGCTTTATTTGTCATTTGAGTGCATCTTTTTAGAAGACTCCTAAAGATGGGCAGAGCCAATGACAAGGTCACCCTTCCTACAGCGGTCCATTCACACCAACGTGATCATCTCCATGTGGGGCGAGAGGTCAAGCAGGTTTTCCCGGACGGCGGTACACGTGTGAGAATAACACCAGTGGTTGTAGATGGCTTTCTGTGGAGTTCGGTGGAGCTAGTTTGGGGGAATCTGCTGCCGCACAAGGAGCGCTGTGATTGGCCAAGCGTTGGCGGCTGATTGTGGAAGGAGAGGTTTTCTACAGTGTCTTCGAGTTATGGTACTCACTAAATTGGCATTTATCCCTTACACAAATGTTGTCAGTGTCATGCCTGATGCACACGCATGTTGTCAGTGTCATGCCTGATGCACACGCTTTCATCACTCACCTGATGATCGAACTTCTTTGTGATAGAGACATTGTTTGTTGACAACTCACAGCTCGATGTGTGCATCAACATTTCACAGAGAACTGTAACATCACATGCACATGCACGTGCACAGTGCGCTTGTCAGGCTCGGTCTAGGGTTCGGGCTGCTTCATTGTAGATGTTGCTCTTTATTAGAGAAAAAGGGGTTCGACTGGACTGGATTTGGTAAAGTAGAGGACGTTTCGCTTCTGTCACAGAAGGTCATAAAAGACACTGAAGGAGACTAAAAAGACCAAAGCTCCTCCCAGGAGGAGGGAACCAGACTGCCAAATAATTCCTGTTCACATTGTTTACAGTATCACTCAACTCGCAAGTCTTTGTTCTGCTCTGCTGCTGAGTCCGTGGGCATAGACGACCCAATAGCCTTAACGAAGACAAAGGAGGGTTGTTCACCTGCTCTTAATTGGCATGTCTCAGTCCTCCACGTCTATAGAGGCTTGACTGCTATTGTTTTACAAAGATAGCTTCCTTTATTGCCCGTTCGTACCATATTATTAGCTAGAGAGAAGAGATGGTACGAACGGGGAATAAAGGAAGCAATCACCCCAAACAGCAACAGGGTGTTGGGTCGGTGTCAATCCAGCCGCAGCTTCTGATATTGGTGACGTAGCCTATAGGGGGGAGAGGCGAAACACGCTCAATTCTCAAAAAACTTCGTACTGATTACAGATTGAAAACACCTTTTTTTGTTTACACCTGGATGACTGGGAGCTTATATTACCCTCTACTTTCCAGCCGCAAACACTAAACCGAGGAAGAGAGTTGGATAACTGTAAATGCTCAGAAGGGAAAAGTTGTGAAATATTGGTGGGGACTGTCCCTGCCAGGCCAAAGTTGGTGGGGACATGTCCACCCCAGTCCTTCAGGAAGTTACTCCCTTGCACGCAACATGGAACCAAAGAACATCAAAAGCGAAGTCTGGGGTCGTACCATAGCCCGATCCACACTGAAAAAAGTGATTTTGGTGAGTTGTAAATATAATCTATGTAAACCGTATATATTTTACTTGATTATTGTAGCCAGCCATGAAATGATAAAATAATGGGTACATTTTACACATGCTACCTAATTGTTAACAGTAACAACTGTTATGTGGAAAATATGGTAAAATATACCCCAAAAAATGTGGTAAAATACGATAAACGATCAGACCACGTTTTTCAGCCATCTTGGAGCGCCACCGTCCTTTTGCGCCGGATGCCGACAGACAAATGAGTAAAAATAAAAGCTATTTGCATGAGGCTATTGCTGTATATAATGCAGATGCAAATGATAATTTATAACGTGACGAAATATTTCACTTGGCTTGTATTCGGAGCTAAAGCGGAAGCAGTCCGAAGGATTAGCCTCCACGTGTTAGAAACCGAAGCTCTTTACTTTTACAAAGACGCACATCAAACACCGGGAGATACAGTGGTAATAATTGCGTCTGGACCAGTGCTGAGACGGTCTGTTAGACGAGAGTTTCTTGGATTATGGACTTTTGTGGAGCAGAGGCAGCGATGTCTTAACCGACAAACTTGCCGCTGTGGTGTTCAGCGATGGAGAAAGAGAGGGTGAGCGACGCTTCATTCGTTACAAGTGCACGTAACCTCTTAACCCCCACCTGAACCAATCTTATTTTGTCCAGTTTGGCCTACAATAAACCCTCAGGTTTGGCTTTACCCAAACGGGGGGAGGAAGACGAGTCTTTGGGTTAAAAATAAGTTCCAACATTAGATCAATGATCATCAACTCGATTGTCCCCCGCGGCCGCCCCGCGCTGTGGCGAGCCGTGGGTCTCGAGAGCACGAGCTCTGCACACACAGGCAGCGCGAGTCTCCGTGAAACTCCGCCCACCCTCTCCGCTGCTCTCCCCATGCTGACACCGCGGAGCTCATTCAGTCCAATTGTAACGGGCCGCTTTGTTGACCCAGTAACGATAACGGCGTTGTAACGACGGGGAGAGTAATGAATTAGATTACTCCCTTACTGAAAAAATAACATCGTTACCTAACGCCGTTCTTTTAAACGGCGTTATTCCAAACACTGCTTACAGTACAGACCAAAAGTTTGGAAACACTTTTGATGTATCAGCATTTCTTTACTTTCAAAACTATTTACTTTGTGTGATTCACATTGAATTCATTAAACTATGAATTAACACATGCAATTATGTAGGAAACAAAAAAGGGTGAAAAAGCTCAAAATATGTTTTAAATGTTTAATTCTTCAAAATCAGCACTCTTCGTTGTTGGCATTTTCTCAATGAGCTTCATTTAATAAGGTCGACATCCGAAATGGTTTAACAGTTTGTGAAGTTCAAACTATTTCTGGTGACGACATCGTGGTGCTCAATGAGAAAATGTCAAAAGTGTAAAGCAGGAATCAAAGCAAAAGGTGGCTATTTTGAAAAATTTATTTTAAAATTTTTCTGTTTAAAACATAATTCCATATATGTTCATTCATAAATGAATACCTTCAATGAGAAACTACAATGTAAACCGTCTTGAACTAAAAGAAAAAACAATTTCGAAAAAAGCGTCTTTTTATCTGTACTGTATATTCCAGCAACTTAACCAATCATGCAATAAACCGAAATGTTAATGTTTAATAAATATTGAAATTATTATGGAGAATAATATGTTTAATGTTTTTTTGTTTGTTTTTTCTGTTGCAGTTAGAATCTGTGTTCATGGACCTTATGGGGGCTGACCCACCCACCCAAACTAACCCCATACACCAGGTATCTTAATATGCAGAAAGGATGGTTCAATTCTTTACTATTTTTTTTTAAAAGAGAAATTTTATTTCACTGTTAAGAAAAATGTCAACATTTTTTTTGTATTAAAAACATTGAAATAATATGAAGGCCTCTTTTATTTTATTTTTATTTTTTTAAAGGGGGTTATATATGGCCCTATCTGGGACGGTAGCACAGCGGTTAGCGCTCGTGCTTCACAGCTAGAAGGTCCGGGTTCGATTGCCACCTGGACGGGGCCTTTCTGTGTGGAGTTTGCATGTTCTCCCCGTGTCTGCGTAGGTTTCCTCCGGGTACTCCGGTTTCCACTACTACTAAAAACATGTACAATAGACCAGGATGAATGCGAGTGTGTTTGAGAGTGCACATGGGGGACGATGGATGGAAATTAGCCCAAGGCTACAATCCGGTGTGGCTTGTTTACATGCATGAGACCCATGTATGTTCATTAACATGCACTGTCCTGACCAAATAAACAAAAAAATCTGAATATGTAATGGTGAGAAACTGATATTGGTTAATTTGTATTAGTAATGGACCATTTCTGCATTACCTTGGTTGCCATGGTTTTCATACAGATGTGTCAGTTTCAGAACCAGTAAGGTGGGACAGTTTTAAGTACTTTTGCTGTTAACAATGTGCATAACTGTAAGGAAAAGGAATATACAGCACCAAATCTTGACTCGCTTTCATAGGACAGAACAGTACTTAAATGTGAGTTTAGTTTTGGTGCTGTATATTCCTTTCCTTTAGTTATTCACATTGTTCCCTGTAAAAAATGCTTAAACTGTTCCCCCTTCCTGGTTCTGAAATGGACATATCTGTATGAAAATCATGCCAATCAAGGTAATGCAGAAATGGTCTAACTATTTGTTATTATTGGGTATTATCTACTGGTGATTATTGGGTATTATCTACTGGTGAATATTGGGTATTATCTACTGGTGAATATTGGGTATTATCTACTGGTGAATATTGGGTATTATCTACTGGTGAATATTGGGTATTATCTACAAGAAATTAAGAGGTAATTCTACCAAATTTATTTAAGAAATTAAAGTTTTATATTTCAGGTATTTTATACTCCATAAATGAATTAGATCTACCCAAAAAAAGTAGATGCAAATTGTTACCTCAGATTTATTGGGTACATTCTATAGGTTACTTTTTTCAGTGCTGGAAGCAGCACTATTAACATTTAAAGAGTCACCAGTGTCAGCAGAGCCCAGTCAACTCGATTGGAAAGTGGTTTGAGGAGCATTTGTTGGATGGGACGCCAGAGAGTCCAGATCGTAACCCCATTGAGAATCTTTGGGATGAGCTGGAGAAGGCTTTGCGTAGTGGTCACACTCTTCCATCATCAATACAAGGTCTTGCTGAAAAATGAATGCCACACTGAATCTTTTGTCATTGCAGAAGCGTATTGAAACAGCGCCACTACGAATGTGCTGTAATCAAAGCTAAAAGCGCTACAAAGAAATATTAGAGCGTGTGACTTTTTTTTTTTGTTAAGCTGTGTGGATAATTGACCTTTCGCAAAACCACGCCCCAAAATGGTAACTGTCCAATCAGACATCCTAGCAACCGTTACTATGAATCAATCAATCAATCAATCAATCAAGGTTTATTTATATAGCACTTTACAACACCAGGAAGGCCAAAGTGCTTCACAGAAAGATTAAAACAATTTAAAAACACGAAATGATTACAACCAGGACACAATTCAGTGTGCCCTAAGTATTAAAAGCAAGTTTGAAAAGATGAGTCTTTAATCTGGATTTAAACAGGGACAGGTCCGTGAGAACACGCAGACTGAGGGGCAGGCTGTTCCACAGTTTAGGCGCTGCAACCCTAAAGGCACGATCGCCCCACTGTTTGCAGTGGGACCTGGGCACGTCCAGAACCATTTGATTGGCAGACCGGAGAGCTCTGCTGGGGCGATGTACGGTCAACAACTCAGTCAGATAAAACGGAGCAAGACCATGAAGAGCTTTAAAAACAAGCATTAACATTTTAATGCGGGAGTGATGTGTCTGTGTCTGGATGAACCAGTGAGAAGACGGGCTGCTGCTTCTGCACTAACTGTAACCGGTGAAGTGACGAGTGTAGGAGGCCAGAGTAGAGAGCGTTGCAATAGTCCAACCGAGAACTGATAAACGCGTGCGTTGCCTTCTCGAGGTCTTGGCCTGAGAGAAAGGGCTTCACTTTGGTCAAAAGACGCAACTGGAAAAAGCTGGCTTTGACAACAGCACTTCTTTGTTGTTTAAAGTTCAGTTCTCTGTCAAAGACAACTCCCAGGTTCCTGACGGCATCACGGACTGGACCCATGACCCTGGACTGAATCTGAGGAACGTCCCCGGAGCCAAAAATAATACATTTGGATTTTGTTTCATTGAGGTGGAGAAAATACTGCGTGAGAATGTTGTTGTGCACTTTAAGAAGAGCTGACTCCGTGCTGTGACGCCTGATTGAAATTTCTCCAAAATAGAATTATTTTTCAAAAAAGACTGCAACTGAATGCAGATTAGCTTCTCTAAAACCTTAGACAAAAATGGAAGGTGAGAGACAGGTCGAACATTTGACAGAACAGCAGGATCTAGATTAGGTTTTTTTAACAGTGGCCTAACCACGGCATGCTTGAAGGCTGCAGGGACAGAACCAGTGCTTAGATTGCTATTGAACAAAGCGAGAAGGTATGGGCCCACGGTGTCAAAAGCATGTTTGAGAACCTTAGATGGAACAATATCCAGAGGACAACTTGTGGGTCTCATCCCCTGGACCACCTCAAAGAGGAGAGTCGGTGTCACAGGCTCAAACTCTCTGAGAACAGCAGGGGGCAGTGGAGGGGTATATGAGTCAACAGAGTGAGCATTACAGCCAATGCCCATCCTCACGGATGCCACTTTGTCCACAAAATGCTCCAGGAATCCATCACATGAAGCTAGGACCATCATGCCGCAGACCTCCAATGCAAAACAATGGGACATACCAGCAATGAAAACTGAGCAGATGCACTTTTTTTTACTGCTAACCACCAAAATCCCTACCAGACAAAGAAGAAGGAGTAAAATGGTGAAGCGATCTGCCCATGGAGGATGTAAATCAGACACTAGGTACCACAAGAGTGTGTCTGAGGAGTCCAGTTATTTCCCTTCCCAATGTGAAAACACAACCTGAGCACTGCCTACAATGGATCAAACAATGTGGACCGCCTACGCCCAGCTAAATGTCTCCAAAATAAACAAGGTAAGGCTAGGGCCTAGCCGCTAGGCTAACACCTTAGCATGCTAACATCTAGCTACTGACAGTCACATAACGTTGCACAAACTGGCACTGGAGCTGTAACTTTAACAGCGGTGGTGAACTTTTACAAGCTACACGAGTTTTTGTCTCCCTTTATGATAAAAGTACTGTGTATTTTGTCACGGTCCTGATAACTGGCTGTAGCTGATTTGTCATTGTAGCATCTGTAGGTTTAGCTAGCGTTAGCTAACTTAAGTGCACCGGAGAAATGTTCCTATTTTTAAAAATAGTAGAAAAATAAGAGGCTGTTTACCGGACAGTGCAAGAGCACGACTGGTCCACATGGCTGTGCTGTTGCATTTAAAGAAGAGATCGTAAGGTTTCTTTGATTTGGCTGGAGACCTGTCTGTGCTTTAGTGTCAATAGTCCTTTATCCTTCATTGGATAATTTAATATCTTGAATATATCCTTGGGGCGACAGTGGCGCAGATGGTAGAGCGGGTCGTCTCATGATCGGAAGGTCAGGGGTTCGAATCCCGCCTCCTGAAGGTGCACATTGTCGTTGTGTCCTTGGGCAAGACACTTCACCCTCCTTGCCTCTAGTGTCTGCGTACACTGGTGTATGAATGAGAGTGTGAATGGGCCCCCTATGAGAGACCAACAGGCCCGTTTGGAACCGTTTGGAACCATGAGGCCGTCCTTCTGTGGACCCACCACCTGCAGGAGGAGCCATAGGGGACTGGTGCTATGTGACTTGGGCAGCTCCAACAGCTGCCCCCACGACCCGGCAACGGACAAGTGGAAGAAAATGGATGGATGGATGGATGGATGAATATATCCTTCCACTGCATACTGTAACAACTTTTTGTCTCGATCTGGAGGATATTAGGGATGGGACGATACACTTAAACTCACGATACGATGCACCTCGATATGTCAGAGTCACGAAACGATACGTCACGATACGATATCAAAAAAGAAAAAAATATTACTGTATAATAACAACTTGTTTATTTTTGTTTCAGTTGAACACAGGGAAACACAACAAGAACACTCCCTTAGTGCTGCTCTAACCCGAGGTTAATGTAACTCAGGACTGGTTCTTCTTCAAAAAAACTAACATATCATTCCTGTGACTTGACATGACGACGCACTGCACCATTCCCCGGATATATATATATTTTTCATTTAATAATAATAATAATAATAATAATACATCGAACTTGTATAGCGCTTTTTGGACACTCAAAGACGCTTTACATGAAAAATAAATAAATAAATAAATTAGAAAAAAATAAAAAATTTGCGATCCATTTTTTTTTTACTCGATGCGTTTCGTCACGTTTTGTATCGCGATATTTCGCCAAGCGATATTTCGTCCCATCCCTAGAGGATATCGCGGAAGTATTGCTCCAAAAAAGGTCACTGACATGCATGGCAATCTGTTGCGCTGGTCGTGTTTGACCATTTGTTTGCCGGGCGTAGCAACAGTAACTAAGGGGGGTGGTGCGGTATAATAATATCTTTGGCACTGTATTATAAACATAATAAAAAAATGCTAATCAAATAATAATTACATCTGGCACAATTAAGTACATGTCAAAATCGTGCAGTCTTAAAACAAAATCTACTTGTTACTTTCCCGAAGCTCCCCCTCGACTCTGTGGTCAGATTCATTTGCACCAATTTGTCTAAAAATCCCATAAAACTCAAAAGCAGATGAGACTGAAAGCCCGGCGGCGTCTGGATACGCACCCAGGAAGGCCACGGCACATCTGCACACCTCCGTCTGTGTTTGACGAACATTCCATTAACATTTGTGTGACATTTGGAATAGGGCCCCAGAGCAAACAGAGCCAACGCCGAGGGCCGAGAGCTCGCGGCGCAGGCGGAAACAGGGTCATGCCAGGGAGGGAGGTGGGCGTCTCACTAACTGCCCCCACGTCTAATAAGAGAGTACACGGCACTTTGATTCAGCAAACATCATTAAGCCCCACCCGCACACACACACACACGCACACACATGCCCGCACAAAGCCCACGGATCTATAGTGTCTGGAACAGCCCAATTAGAGAGGAAACTCGAGTCTGCGGCAGCCGGGGAGAGCCACGTCAACACCTCTGATAAAACCTGTCACCGCTGCCTGTTTACCATCCGTGCCCTGTACTCCCACAGACAGCCTCATCATTAGCGCGCCCGTACTTAAGATGTTTTAGGGAACACAAAAAAGTGGCATATGAAGCAATTATCCATGGCTCGATGCAAACCGTCTTGTAAACAGGCCGAAGCGCCGTAACAAAAACGTTATTTAATATGCTATTTTATATATCCTTCCGCCGAGAGGGACCAGCAAAGCCAGTCTTCTAATCAGCCTGGACCCACCTGGGACATTGGGACATCCGCTGTTGAACACAGAGGCAAACTACCGAAGTGAGCAGAGTAAGCTGAGAACTCAAAGGTTTCTGTGAAATAGGGCTGCACGATGAACCTTTTATCGCATCGATATTGAGCTAATATCGATGCGATATTGAGTAACCTAACCACAAGGGGCTGAGGTTTTGTTGCGCCTCTGCAGTTTGAGTGATAGGCATGTTTTAGCCAACCACAGGCTCAACGTACAGTGAGTTGCAAACGTATCCGTACCCCTTTAACTTTTCGACCTTTTTTCACGCCATGGTCCACAAACATAAATATATACTGTATAATTGAAATTTGACATACAATCCTGAAGTGAAATGGACATTGCAAATTAGCCTTGGCTATAAATGTTGTAGTGTGATACATGTTTATTGTTCACACATGCACCTATCAAATAAATAAATGAATGAAATGTATACATGATTTTGAAAAGTGTTATGTGCAAAAGTATCTATACCAGCTTTGCTTTTAGTGCAACCAATTGCCTTCAGAAGTTGCCTGATGATTTCTGAATGATCACATGTTGACCCAATCACTAAATAGAGTCGACCTGTGTGTGATCGAATGTCAGTTCAAATACAGCTGCTCTGTGGTGGTCTCAGAGGTCTGTGGAGCAGACGGCATCATGAAGTCCAAGAACACACCAGACAGGTCCGGGATAAAGTTATTGAGAAGTATAAAGCTGGGTTAGTGTTATAACCGCGGGCCTCTCTTTTGTTTGTAACAAAATCACCCTTTATTATCTTCATTTTTCACTTATAAGCTTTGCATAATGACTGTAGCCTGGAGGGTAGTTGGTAAGACCCAAAAAGGGCATTGCTATGTGCTATCTAGCTTGTATTCATTATACAATCATTTATTCCTATACACTGAACGTATTATAATCTTGTGAGTTGTATTAACCTGTGTTTGACTATTAAAGGCACGTTAGTGTCTGGCTCATGCCTTATATAGAACCAAACAGCGCTGGAAGAGTGACAGGCTACACCTCTTCATACTGATGCCTCTATGACAACGGGACTTGCCCGCCAGACCACTTCCACCTCCAGCAGGTGGACATTGGTTTCAGTTTGACCGCAGTTCCTGATGTCTGTCTGCAGTTCCTGATCCAAGTTTAGTCAAACGGACACTAGTTCCTTATCTAAATATCCGCAGATGGCCCCTCAGGGTTGTACGTGTGTGACGTATAGAAACTGTAATGGCTTCTGTAAATCGTATATAATGTGAGCGTTGTAAAGGCTGCTCGTCTCTCTGCCAGCGTGCGACTGCCTGAGTTCGGACAGCTCAGAGCGATCTGTCGTATACTGAAAAACTCTTTCTTCCTATCGGTCACGAATTCTCCATGTAGGGGCCACCCCCAAATCTTGAGCCGATCGAGAACCAATTGCCAGTCACGCTTAGCAGCTGCCGCCTCTCAAGACCATACAGTATCTGATCGTGGGACCTGACACTCGTCTCCAAAACCGAGATCTGTAGATCGAGAGCCACACGACCGTGACCTTTTGGTAAACTCACCACCCAGGCAATAGAGATTGATCAGGGGGCTCTTTTCCTTTCACAAATCTATCAATAAAAAGACCCACGAAAGACATCCTTTGGTGAGTAAGACTCTTCTTTAATTTAATTGAGTAGAAACTTGGTGGTGCATGCAGGTTTAACATGTGGGACTCCCCGAGAGAGTGGGGCTGACCGGGCACAGGTTTTTTCTAAGGTAATCATCCCAAGTAAGGGGGGGTAATACTACATAGGAAATAGTAAATCAGGAACTAAAAGGCAGAAATCTTAACAGAAAAATATCAATTAGCAGGAATATTAACAGTTAGGTTATAAAATGATTTCCAAAGCTTTGAACATCTTTCAAAGTAGTTAAACAGTTCCAGAAATGGAAAGAAACATGTCCTAAAGTATGGGATATAATGTAAAGAACAATAATCTCCCAGGTTAGGTGTATTGAAAAATTGTATTAGCATGTTCTTGTGGCGTTCAGGAATAGGATTTTAAATGATGTATTTGCATATGTAATGATGTTTTGTAATATCTTAAATGTAGCATCGTCATAGACCCCAGGAAGAATAGTCTTTACCTTGGGATCCATTGATAAATCAACAATAAACAAACAAAGAGCATGGCATCAGTGCAAGCCTACCACGACACGGCCGTCCTCCTAAACTTACAGACCGAACAAGGAAAGCACTGACCAGAGCTGTTACCCAGAAGTCTATGATGACCCTGAGGAACTGCAGAGAGCTACAGCTCAGGTGGGGGAACCTGTGCACTGTGAACTTCGTACACTGCACAAACCTGGTCTTTATGGAAGAGTGGCTAGAAGAAGCCATTTGCCAAGTCCAGAATCTGTTGAAAGATCTGAAAACTCCAGTTCACGAGCGCTCCCCATCGAATCTAACTTGAGCTGTTTTGCAAAGAAGAATGGGCAGTCTCAAGATGTGCAGGACTGGAGACATACTTCAACAGACTTGCAGCTAATTCCAGCAAAAGGCAGTTCTACAAAGTATTAACTCAGGGGGTAGATACTTTTGCACAGCTCACTTTTCAGTTTTTTAATTATAAAAAAAAGTTAAAAATCATGTATACATTTCACTTCACGATTGTGTGTCACTTAGTGTGTGTCTTTCAAAGAAAATTTAAATTATGTATATTTATGTTTGGGGACCATAGCATGGCAAAAATGTCTAAAAGTTTAAGGGGTACGGATACTCATGCAACCCACTGTAACTCTACAAAGCACTAAAGCATTTAGTGGTCCTAACGTAGATGGACATTTCAGATCTCGGTGCAATCCAGCTCAAACAGTGGCCGGCCTGTAATTGTCTTGTCGGGTGGTAACCTTGCCACCTGACAGGACAATTATAGGTCGGCAACTATGTGAAACTTATTTACTGTAAACATCAGGCAGCTCCCTCAGACGGCCACATGCTCAACTGAACTGAACTTGGACAAGAAAAGAGAGACTCCACAGACAGAGTGAGTGAAATAAAGCTGTGTGAGGTGAGGGCTGCTGTTCGCTCTCACAGTAACATTAAATGATGTTATGCTAGTGTCATTTTTCTTTTCTAATAACTAAAGTTTAAATATCAAGTGTCTGTGGTCTCCCAGTTTATGATTATAAAGCACAAACACTTTTGGAGCTATATTTAAGATGAAAAATGAACACAGTGTGCGTATACCGAAGTCACAGCGGGAAATGCCAGAGCTCTGGAAGCAGCAAAGGGCCTATATTTTTAAAAACTCACTTAATGATTATCAAATTGGAATAATATCATATTACAAAACATAGTGAAACATTAAAAGTAATACAAATGTAGTGCTCTTAAGTAAAGTGCCACTGCACCACAGAGAATTAAAAGTCTGAGTCTATACATAATGTTTTGAGCCTGGATTTGAAAGTCAGTGATGATGCAGATAACCGGGGGCCAGCTATTCGAGAGTCGGGGCCTGGTGATCGAGAGTCTGGGTCGAATTTGCTAGAGTGTCCGAGTTCAGTGATTAAGAGTCCGAGTTCAGCGATTAAGAGTCCGGGCACAGCGACCGAGAGCCAGAGTTCATCGATTGAGAGTCCCAGTTCATCGATTGAGAGTCCGAGTTCATCGATTGAGAGTCCGAGTTCATCGATTGAGAGTCCGGGCCCAGCGATCGAGAGTCCAAGTTCAGCGATCGAGAGTCCGGGCTCAGCGATTGAGAGTCCGGGCTCTGCAATTGAAAGTGTGGGCTCAGCGATCGAATGTCCGGGCTCATCGATCGAGAGTCCAGGCTCAGCGATTGAATGTCCGGGCTCAACGATCGAGAGTCCAGGCTCAGCGATCGAATGTCCGGGCTCAGCGATCGAATGTCCGGGCTCAACGATCGAGAGTCCAGGCTCAGCGATCGAGAGTCCGAGTTCGAGAGTCTGGGCGATCGAGAGTCTGGGCTCAGCGATCGAATATCCGGGCTCAACGATCGAAAGTCCAGGCTCAGCGATCGAATGTCCGGGCTCAACGATTGAATGTCCGGGCTCAGCGATCGAATGTCCGGGCTCAACGATTGAGAGTCCGGGCTCAGCGATCGAGAGTCCGGGCTCAACGATTGAGAGTCCGGGCTCAACGATCGAGAGTCCAGGCTCAGCGATCGAGAGTCCGAGTTCGAGAGTCTGGGCGATCGAGAGTCTGGGCTCAGCGATCGAATATCCGGGCTCAACGATCGAGAGTCCGGGCTCAGCGATCGAGAGTCCGAGTTCGAGAGTCTGGGCGATCGAGAGTCTGGACGATCGAGAAACCGTGCCCATCGATCACTCTGCTGTTTCCTATGGTTTTGTTGTGGAAGAGAGTTGTTCACCTCCAGTTTGGGTTTTGAAGGAGTTTGGACAGGGAGCGAGGGGCATGACCACTGAAAGTAACATTTTAATGTCAACTCTAAATTACACTTTGGAAATTGGAAGCCAGCGCAAAGATAAAAGGACCAGGGCGATATGCCTACGTCTGGGTATTCATTAAAATCAGAACCAACTAAAACAGGACTGGGGGACTCAAAATAAAGGCCATTGCAGAGGTCTATTCTTCAACTAATGAAAGCAGGAAAGTTATCCCAGGTCAGTTCCATTTAAAAAAGGCTTTACTTAAAAAAGGTTTTACTTCAGTTAAAAGGTGCATCTGAGCACAACTGCCAATCTGTTTCAAAGCAAAATGAGTTGTCACAAACCACCCCAAGCCTTTCCCCTGTAGAGTAGAGTTTAGAACATAACAAAGCAAAATCAGAAAGTGTAGGCACACCAGACAAAATACAGTCTGCTTTATCCACAGTTTCATGTCGGTTATGCAGTCCGTTAAACATTTGATGGCTTCACTTCTGGTTGGGAACACAGGCAAATAAACTCACATCTGTGTAGGAGTGAAATGCTATTCTCTAAAAAAAGAAAAACATCTGGTGTTTTGTGTCGTTTCATTCACACATGTTGGAGTAATTCTGCATGTTCAGCATTTTCTCTGGGTTTGTTTTTGGGGTAAAATAGCAGGAATGAGGAAAACTATACGTAAAAAATGAACATATGAAGATTACATTTGAATAAAATAGTGATAGAGTTGCTTTCGTAAAGGGACTTTTTTGGTGGAATGGCCTTTTTGTTCCGCTCTGTGCACGTCACCTGGAGCAGATCGGTACTACATCATTTCAATCACTTCTATTTAATGGCAGTAAACCCTGGGCAGTTGTAGAAAATGACACCCGTCAGTGCAGCCGATCCTGAGCTATCGAGGCATTCTAAATGACATGATGTTATGGAACACTCTGGAGTACCACCAAATGACAAGCAATTCCAGTGATTGTAATGAACAGCGAAGCTCCCAGTTATTTCTGTAATCACCGCGGACACGAGTGTCAGTCAGAGTGGCACCGGCCAAGGCCTTTCACAGCTCTGGTCCGCTGCTCGGAGCCAGGACCAAGTGAGTGAGCATGTGTGGGACGGCCACTAACACCCTATGAGCGCCTATCAGATACCAGTGGAATGAGGAGGCAGTGTAGAGTTACAATTTACAGTTTAATCTCAGATGGTGCAGGGACCAATACAACTCTATGGGAGTAAAACAGTTTTTGAAATAAATCTCCAAAAAAGATAACTGACAAATTGACTGGATTCACAAACCTGTCATATTATTCTTGTGGCTGAAAGTCCTTTAATCTGACCAACATCACGCATATGTTTTTGAATACTGTCACCACTTCTGGACACCTTTATGAGAAACCAATGGGACTGTAATTTATACAGAAAAAACACAGACTTTCCACCTCCTGAACTTTCAACTATAGGCTCTTTAGAATGTTGTGATGTCCCGTGAACACAACCTATTATGTGTGTCTAGACATGTATACACACACACACACAGGGAGGTAAACAAGCAAACCCGATGCAAAAAAGTCCATGACCTTCTTTGCTGGAGGCAAGAACGTTAACCGATCAGCCAACATGCTGCGTATTTTAGGTACCTATATAGACTTTTCCATTTTGAAATCACTGTTTATGTAGATATAATACGCTAATGGTGCGTTCAAACCAAAAACCGGGTCTGAAGCGTCTAAATTGCGACAAAAGCCTCTAGTTGGAACAAGTTTAAGGAAGACGCTCTAAATGCTTTACAAAGTAGATACAGGAGCTCTGAACTGAAAAGTAACCGCTGTTTTGGGCCACATTAGTCCCTCTTTGTTAGCGATGTCATCCTGATCTCTAGCTCAAATCCAGCTAAAACGCTTGAACAGAAAATGATCCTTTAGTTTTAGCGCTCATGGCTAGTGGCTAAAAGCTAGTTTAGCATGCCACGGTCTGCAACTGCTCACTGTTGATGAGAAGTGTGCAATAAACCAACCATTCAACAAGCACAGCTCAGGGTGGGATCGTTCCAATGGCTATTTTATCACTAATGATGCATTTTAGAAGTCCTCTTCACATTCTGGGTGTGTAGTGTTTAACTGAGGGGGGGCTGGTAAAAAGAATTACAGCTATTAGGTTCATTGGACGTTTTCTATCATTTTGTAACAAATGCCTATTATGAGACTACAGTATAACATAACCCTTTGTAATAATTGTTGGTAATAGAGGTCACCGGAGCTCACCTCTGGTTCCAAATTTCAGATTAATTTTATCTGACCGATCTTTCCAACAAAGTATTAAAAAAAAAAAAAGAGTACAAAGATTGTTTGAGGTGATGAAACTTACAAACAAGAATTGTATTTATTTTTATTTTTATATATATATTGCATTTAAATATTCTGTTAGATCAATCACAAAAATAGTTTGAAGCTTTATGTTCTAAAGACATTGGTGCCAAGGATTGGACTGAGACATGGTTGTGGCCCACTGGGTACAGCCTGGCCCCCACAGTCACAGTCAGTAAACTACTACAGGTCAAGCACTGCATGTGGAGCGCCCTCTGCAGGACAAAGGCAATAATGTTACCGTGACCAGCGCATTTAGTGTACCTGTCTGATGGAAACGTAATTGCTGACCATCTCGGAAGCTCAGTCTGAGCAGAGCTGAAGAGCCCATGAGCCTTTCACCTGAGATAGACCAATCTCATACGTGGAGTTTAACCTCGCACCTGACAGGGGGGCGGCGGCGATTGCATGTGGATTGCACAAGTACGTTTGGATAGAGCGTGGATATGCACAGAATTGTTTTAGTGGTTTTCCCTTATCTCAGCCCCCTCAGAATACATCAAACAACAGCTCGTATTCAATCAGAGAGAGAGGCTGGGAGAGCCCCCACCTTTAGAGAGGGAGAGAGAGAGAAGAGAGAGAGCGCCCCCACCTTTACAGAGGGAGGGAGAGAAGGAGTAGCCTGGCTAACGCCAGACTGCTGTGTGCGCTCGAATCCTTTCGAACTTCTTGTGATATTTCGTCTGGCGTTAGCCAGGCTAGAGAAGGAGAGCGCCCCCACCTTTAGAGAGGGAGGGAGAGAGGGAGAGAGTGCCCCCACCTTTAGACAGAGAGAGAGAGAAGAGAGAGAGTGCCCCCTCCTTTACAGAGGGAGGGAGAGAAGGAGAGAGCGCCCCCACCTTTAGACAGAGAGAGAGAGAGAAGAGAGAGAGCGCCCCCACCTTTAGAGAGGGAGGGAGAGAGGGAGAGAGCGCCCCCACCTTTAGAGAGGGAGGGAGAGAGAGAGTGCCCCCACCTTTAGACAGAGAGAGAGAGAGAAGAGAGAGAGTGCCCCCTCCTTTACAGAGGGAGGGAGAGAAGGAGAGAGCACCCCCACCTTTAGAGAGGGAGGGAGAGATGGAAAGAGTGCCCCCACCTTTAGAGAGGGAAGGAGAGGGAGAGAGCCCCCCCCCCCTTTAGAGCGGTAGGGAGAGAGCACCCCCACCTTTAGAGAGGGAGTGAGAGGGAGAGAGCGCCCCCACCTTTAGAGAGGGAGAGAGAGAGAGAGGAGAGAAAGGAGAGGGAGATGGGCTGGGAGCGCCCCCACCTTTAGAGAGGGAGGGACAAGGAGGGAGAGGGAGAGAGGCTGTGAGGGCTCACACCTTTAGAGAGGGGGTGGGAGGGACAGGAAGGGAGAGAGAGAGAGGCAGGGAGCGCCCCCACCTTTTGAGAGGGAGAAGGAAGGGAAGGGAGAGAGAGGCTGTGAGCGCCTTCACTTTTAGAGAGAGGAGAAGAAGAACAGGGAGAAGGAGGGAGAGAGAGAGGCTGGGAGGGCCCCCACCTTGAGAGAGAGAGAGGGAGAAAGAGGGAAAGGAGGGGGTAGGGAGGGATGGAAAGAGACGATGAAAAGAAGAGGAGAGGGAGAGAGAGACTGAAAGAGAGAGAGAGAGAGAGAGGTAGGGACAGGTAGAAAGAGAGAGGAGGGGAGACAGTGTGACAGAAAGAAATGATGGAAGAGAGAGGCAGAGAATGGGAGAGAAAAGAAAAGAGAGCGAGAGTGAAAGAGAGAGAGGGGAGGAGAAAGGGAGACGTGAGAGAGAGGAAAAGAGCAAAAGACAGAGGGGGAAATTAGAGAGGGATGACGACAGAAAAAGAAAAGAGACACAGCAAGAAAGAGGGAGAAGGGAAGGTAAAGACGTATAGAGGAGGAGGAGGAGGAGAAGAGGTGAGGAGAGAGAGGGGGAGGTAGAGAGACAGAGAGAGAATAAGAGAAGGGAAAAGAGTGTTGGAGAGAAGAGAGAGAACACGTTTTTGCGTTCCACAGCACCATCTACTGACGGGAAACGAGAAGCACTCGCCCTCAGAGGAAAAGAGCACAGTCTGATTTCAATGATCTGATATATTATTATCTATTTTATCTCTTACGATGACTTAGTTAGAAATATCAGACACGTTTATGTTTTGTCTGTCCAATAATATTATATATTAGATGTTTTAGTTCATGCACATCAGTGGGCTTATCTCCAGGCAAACCAAACACTTCCGGAGTCAGGACACATTCAAACTCCAGGTCGTCCTCAAACCAACATCAGACGGACATACAGAAGGTAATCTCCGTGAGACATTCAGGGCACACTCCAGAGAGACCTTGGAAACCTGCACCTCCACTGCCAAAGGGAACGGGGCGACATTTGAGAGAATCCTGTCCCGTTGGATATTCAGCCCTAAAGCGCTTTGTTTCTTTGCAGTCGTCTCATTTCAATCGTTTGTTTGTTTTTAATCATTTCACCATCTTTGGCGTTACAGTTTTAAAAGGATGTACACGGTAAATACAGTTCTGATTTCACCTTGTTTTTAGGGTTTAGAATTCTAGGTTCTAATCAGGCTAGGCATTCAATGTTGAAAAAAACTTAAAAAAATAGAGAAGATAACGTAGCGTCTGTAGGTGCTAGTCCAGTACAGTGGAGATAGACTAACGTTTTGTAATATGCGTTATTGGAGAAATTGGAATTAGTACCTTCCAAATCAAATGACAAATGTGGATACCCTAGCGTTGTTTAGTAAAAGTTGAGAGTAGAGATGGACTGATCCAGCTTTTTTGCTTCCGATATCAACACCGGGGGTCTGAGTATTTGCCAATATCCGATATTAACAGAGAAGAAACCTTCTTAGAAGTGGATCCTGTGAGTGAAAAAGTGACTTTAATAAAGTCTAATCCTTTGTTGCCAATGAGATGTTACAGATCAGTTATCAATTGTATTAATAAGCTGTGTTTTCTACACTAAGGGCCGGATCTCCCGCCTGGCGCAAGTACAGTCTTGGTCGAGGCGAGGCTTCGATCTTGCACACACTCGTGCTTTGGCCTGTAGCCTGAGGGGAGGCCTGTACATGCAGCTTCACTGAGCGCTTGCTGCAGGCCCTTCGCTCGATCTCCTCTAAGGGTCACTTACATTTGTCCATATGTGAGAAAGGGCTGCATTTACAACACGTGCCAGACACGTGCCAGAGCTGCCTCAGAGTTTACCTCCTGGGGAGTGAAGAGGGCAGAAGTGGTGGTCGTCGTAATAAGTCTCGTGTTTCCTTTTAGCATTGCTGCTCCTCATGGACCGCTCAGTCCAAAATGGAAGGACAGCACCCCACAAACAGGGCGTAAAGCGTTCTTCATCTGACAGTTTATTAACCCCTTAACTGCAGTCAGCCCTGATCAGGGGGCTAGGGTTAGTTAACCCTAATCAGGATATAGGGTTAAGAACGGCAAATGTAACCTAAGTTATGTTTCACTCACACAGATCTCACACATATTTTTAGAAACTAGAAGGTCTTGGCTTTCAAATTAGGTATCACACTGGCATATAGACTGTAAGCTCTCCAGTCAATAAACTTTGACACTTGGATGTAAATAATTGTTAACCCTAACGCTAGGGTGGCAGTTAAGTGGTTAAACCGCTCACAGCGACAGGGGCCCGTCTGCTCCTCCCACTGCCACAGCGGAGCGGAGGCACAGCTCCATTTCTTTCAGCTTTATTAAACATTGTGCATGTTATTACGCGTTTGTAGGACAAACCTGATAACTATACCCTGCTGATCAAAGGTACGTCCACGGAGGCTAAAGCTAGCTCAGCTTGAATTCTCCAGGTTCAGGGCTTCAAAATGAGACGCACCACATTCAAATGGGTTTAGTCGGTGAAAGTTGTGTTTTGAAAGAGAGCCACAACAGGTATCGGTTCAGTGTCGTTTCCCGATCTCGTATTTCTTCCTGTATCGGCTGCGATATCCGTTACCAGTATCGGATCGGTGCGATTTGAGAGCTTTACAACGATACACGGCGGAATGCGGCGAACATTTAGTTATGGCCTGACAAAACCCAAAAGTTGCAAGTCGTCAAAATGTCATAAAATAAACAACGGAAAGGGTGAGTTTGGTTTACTTTGAAGGCAGAAAATTACCCAGAAATCACTGAATTGAGTTCATATTAACGGTCTGATATGGTGCATTGAGTTGCCATGTGTACAGATGTATAAATAAACAAACCTTGCCTATAAGCAAAAAGCCGGCACCGGAGGGAACCGCGCTGAGGAGTGATGTAGCTGCATTCCCCAAAGTATCTGCTTAACACCATCACGAATCATTCCAGCACAGTTTGTCATTTTACGAGATCGATAGTCGTTCTGGCACGGGGCGCACGCAGAATCAAATCTGAGGCCCGAGGATTAGCCGGAGACATTATCACTGCTCATTTGAGAAGACGTGGAATTCAATAGGAAAATGTAATCCATAACTGCTTTATGCCCACGGCGATCAACAATAAAGGCAAAATGGGTGGGGGGAAATGTGGCAGCGCTGGATAAATCATCAAACAATTATCACAGCCGTTCCAAATGTGAAACCGGCTGTGAACTTCCCTGCACATATTGGCCCCGTGTATTTGGAGCAGTGGTTGTACGGGATGAGGTCATTTAGAGGGTTTTGTTTTCACCGTTTCAACACGTGTCATTCCGTTAACGGCCAGCAGAAGGGGCTCAGGGCCAATTAGTACATTTGACCAGCAAAGTCTCTCACTCCTTACAGTCTTTTTTCTTCACATAGTAAGCAAAAACCCCATGCTGACCTCCCCAAATAAGTTGTTTTTAAGCCTCAATCATACAGGACATAATTTATAAATATCTTCACCCAGTATGGCAGTCCAGTCATTAGCGTTTGGTTCTTAAACCAATTATCCAGTTAGAAAGCAGAATGACAGAAAGCACTTTGGGTTGATTCATACTATGGCTACAACCAGTTTACAAAAAAAAAAATACATATTCACATCCAAAATATGAAACAAAGACTAATGCAGCAACCCTTTTCTTCAAGAGGTTTCAAACTCTAAAATGAGGTTTAGGACGTGTGTTGTTAAATGAGTCTATGACCTAAACAAAATAGGTGTTAATGGAAAAAAAAACACATGAAATCAGATTAAAGAGATGTGTCATTGTGAATAATGAGCCCGACACATGCGAGGCCACTACACTCCTTCTCCATTCATTTCCTATGGATCGCTTGCTCTCCTCCAGCCGAGTGACAGGCAACCTCCATGCATGCAACAAGAAACACCTGGTACTGCAAACAATCAGTGATACGTAGCTGCATTGACAAACCCATCCATCCATCTTCTTCCACTTGTCCGTTGCCGGGTCGTGGGGGCAGCTGTTGGAGCTGCACCAGCCCCTATGGCTCCTCCTGCAGGTGGTGGGTCCACAGAAGGACGGCCTCATGGTTCTTGTGAGGCCTGTTGGTCTCTCATAAACCTGTCCACTGCTTCTGACAAGGGGCAAAGTTTCAGGTGCAGCCTGGAGACGTCCAGGCATTGAGCTAAGTTTATTCAGGACTACCCCGCTGGAGGAGCACCTGGGGGAAACCCTCACGATTCAGGGAGAACATTAAAACTACATACAGAAAGACCCATATGGGATAGGAATGGTGCCTGGGAAATGGAGTAGTAGCCATCCCTCCACCGGCTTCCCAGTGAAGGCAGTTTAAGGCCTGGTATTATTATTATGATTTCATCTGGTCAGAGAGATAAAGCCAAGTATTTTGATTTGACCCCGAGAGACAACGAAATATTTACCGACGACATGGCCCAAAGTCATTCTGTCAGACTTTTCTTCTTCAGCACGCTGCTCCGCTCGAGACGGCACCGCATCATAACCCCGGCATCACTTCCCATACAACTGACAGCCCGTGCCCGCGGACACACAAGTGTAAAAAACAAAAAAGGCAGATGTGGGTGAAGCGGTTTGTTTTGGCGGTGCGGCGGTGACCCGGTGTGCGGAGGAATGCCGCGGAGAAGCTGAGCTCGCCCACGCTCGTCATTACCACGCCGCGCTGTGCTTTCCCCGCCATCAGCGCTAGTTAAGCGCCTCCAAAACCGCCTCCCCGGGGACGTGTGGGTCGGCTGTCTGTGTACGACATGACGGGGTTGCTCTGGAACTCTTTTATCCGAAGTTGTCAGAGGCTGCAGCGTGATCCGTGTTTATAAATGTTCAAGGTCATTTAGCTCACAGTCTCAGCTAAAACTGCATTAAAGTGTTCCAGACCCTTATTTTTGTACTTTCAACAAACTTTTGCAGAAAAAATAGTTGAGAATAAATAATAATAACACGTAGGTTTTATATAGTGCATTTCAAAGAAACTCTTTTCAGAACAGACAAAACAAAAAACATAAGCTGGAGTATTATAGTAGGTTTTATGCGAGCAGTGTAGCTATGTAGTCAGAAAAATTTCATTATTTGTCAAGACATGTCTAATTAATGCTTTTGTCAGGACATTTAAGCAAATCAATTTGCTACTATAGAAATATGTCTGTCCAAGGTTGCATGTTCATAAACGGTGAATTTGGTGATTCTATGTGTCTGAAACAGGCTTATGTTTATGCAGATTTGTTTGAACCATAAATACCTATGGTATGTGATGTACACCTCTCACACAGTGTGTACAAACCCGAGATACCAGAAGCTGAAGCAAAAAAATATTTCTTCAGAGTAAAAGCAGATCATATCTTCAACCATCGTACTGTCTCCTAGTATGGACACTTTCAACCAGGAAACAGATGCACCTGTGGTAAGACTGTACAACAGAGCGAACAACACGCATCACAGGCTTCCCACCACCGCACTGCTCGGTCACCGCTGGGTGCTGAGCCATGGGATTAAGCTGTTCTTCCATCTAGGGAACAGTCACTGGCTGTTTCCCAAAGCCCGGGTACCTCGCCTTGCCTTGGTCTGAAGTGGGCGTGGTCAGGAAGCCACATCATCACTCACCGCCCAAGTGCTGTTCCAATGTTCCAGTCGTCTGGAGGCCTGTGTCCTCCCTTTGCTTAGCATATGGCTAAACATGCGGCTAATATACCAAGGATACATCAGTGTAGCCTTCGCTGCCTTGCTCCAGCCAAAATCACCCATAATGCACCAAAGAAGAAAGGTAGTGCTGGCTTATGACTTGTTAAAACACTTAAATTCCACTTTTTAAGAAAAAAATACAAGCTTTGAGACTTGTTTATTGGTTCTGCAGCCAGTGTAAATGTTAATTGCAAAAAAAACTTTTTTGTCAACATTTGGTCAAATAGCCTCATGAATTTCATTGTTTTGTCTTTTTTAAGTAAATAATGAAAAAACTTAATCAATAATTTGTTTTGTTAACTTGACATTTATATTATTTGATTCAAACATTCAGGCAAATGTCATGGCTTCATAGAGCAACAAAGAACCAGATTTACGACATAAGGCACTTTCAAATCTAACATTTTTATTTTAGTTCTTTCGAATTTTATTTTGCATTTTCAACTCGGTTTCATTCAGATGGGAAATTCAGTGCGATGAAAGAGCCTCAGGCAGCTGCACCCAAACAGTGCGCACCACTCTCTTCTTCAAGAAATTACAGAGGAGTTAAAGCAAGTCGTAGCACATACACACACATTATATATTTCATGATAAACACATTACGCGTCATCACCATGATGGGATTTTTTGTTTGGCACAAAAGGGAGTCAGGGGGAGGGGGGTAGCGGGGAGTGAGGCAGACTCAGAGGCTCATCACTGACCATGTCCATCACTGACTATCACTGACCATGTCCATCGCTGACCATGACCATAACTGACTATGACTGACCATGTCCATCGCTGACCATGTCCATCACTGACTATCACTGACCATGACCATCACTGACTATCACTGACCATGACCATCACTGACTATCACTGACCATGACCATCACTGACTATGACTGACCATGTCCATCGCTGACCATGACCATCACTGACTATGACTGACCATGTCCATCGCTGACCATGTCCATCACTGACTATCACTGACCATGACCATCACTGACTATGACTGACCATGTCCATCACTGACTATGACTGACCATGTCCATCACTGACTATGACTGACCATGTCCATCGCTGACCATGTCCATCACTGACTATGACTGACCATGACCATCACTGACTATGACTGACCATGTCCATCGCTGACCATGTCCATCACTGACTATGACTGACCATGTCCATCACTGACTATGACTGACCATGACCATCACTGACTATGACTGACCATGACCATCACTGACTATGACTGACCATGTCCATCGCTGACCATGACCATCACTGACTATGACTGACCATGTCCATCACTGACTATCACTGACCATGTCCATCACTGACTATCACTGACCATGACCATCACTGACTATGACTGACCATGTCCATCGCTGATCATGACCATCACTGACTATGACTGACCATGTCCATCACTGACTATGACTTACCATGTCCATCGCTGACCATGTCCATCACTGACTATGACTGACCATGTCCATCACTGACTATGACTGACCATGTCCATCACTGACTATGACTGACCATGACCATCACTGACTATGACTGACCATGACCATCACTGACCATGACCATCACTGACTATGACTGACCATGTCCATCACTGACTATGACTGACCATGTCCATCGCTGACCATGACCATCACTGACTATGACTGACCATGTCCATCACTGACTATGACTGACCATGACCATCACTGACTATGACTGACCATGTCCATCGCTGACCATGACCATCACTGACTATCACTGACCATGTCCATCACTGACTATCACTGACCATGACCATCACTGACTATTGCTGACTACGACCAGTTTTTGAGTTTTTTCTTGCCGTGCTGGAGAGTCTAAGGACAGGGGACACCCGAGCTGCTCATCGCCACTCACTGCTGACGCTTATTAGAGACATTATGTTTGCCTGGATATTTGATTCACCTGAACTTTACATGGTCTTATTTACTGCCCTGTTTTATTGCCTTAATGTTTGTTGCAGCCCTATGAGGCCACTCCTGTTGTGATATTGGGCTATACAAAACCATTGATTGATTGATTGATTGACCATCACTGACAATCACTGACCATGAACATAACTGGCTATTGCTGACCATGACCATCACTGACTATCGCTGACCATTACTCACCATGTCCATCGCTGACCATGACCATCGCTGACCATCACTGACAGGGGCCACAGCCTCACACCAGAGTGGCCAATACATTGCTAAAACCGGCTCTGGTTCCAACAACACAATGTTATCCAGGGCTGGACTGGCAGAAAAAAAAATCGGACCGGGACCGGCCCTCTATAACATCACTGATTGTAAACGTAAATTAATGTTATGAACCGCCCCAAAAACACGGGCGTAATGCAATTGTCGAGGCCATTAGCAACAGAAAAAGCCCTTGAACTAAACCAGTAGAATCTACAAAACCGAGGACAATAGCTGCATTTTGTTTCAGCCGAATTTGAGCTAACGCATCAGAGCGCTCACTGCTTTAATCTTGTCATTTACAACTGCTGCAATATGTGTAAAACTTCTAAACAATCTTAAAATGCGCGTTCCGTTAAGGAGGTTCTTCTCGCGACTATGACACAATTAAACTTTACAAAACCAATCAAATTATCCCACTGTAGATTTAGGTAATGAAATGGTATATCTTACCAGGGAGTTAGGGAGGTGTGGAATGAAGACAGAAGTCCCAAAAAGGCAGAAACATTGTTAATCCTTTCAATGGAAACCAGAAGCTTTTTCCAAACTGCACGCACTGGGATTAGGGGCAGGAGGCTGAGTCACCTGACAACTCCCAACATGCACTTCTTCGCATATATTTGTCTAAAATGTATATAAATAAATAGAGAGGCCTGAGGTTCTGTGTGTCCTGCAGGGTGTTACAATAACCTTTTTCCCTTATAATGGCAGATATGATGTGAGGAGCAGGAGTCATGTTATATCCGAGAGGCCCATTTGCTCATTATACACGAGATTATCTGGGAACCATAACTCAAGAAAGCATGCGAACAGAGGGGTATAAAAAGCGATGGCCAGTCCAGCCCTGATGTTATCTGCTAAACACGAGTTCTTAACATCGCTGTCGGTTTAAGATCACGTACAAAATAAAGAGCTCTTTCACTGCACAGACAAGAGTAAAACATTGTAAACCATTTCATATCGTGGACGAGGCTCCATCCATAAACTCGACCTTATTAAAGAAGGCAATGAGACGTGCTCCCTCGCTCAGCACTCGCGCTCTTTCACTCTACTGCACGCAGCGCTGTCGGACCAGACTTAACAGCCATGGCATTTGAGGCGTTTCAGAGACAGAAAGTATTAAACTCAAATCAGTGGAAAACAAGCCCAAATGTGGCAGAAGGCGAAGCGGAGTGAAGCAAAGCGGTGTGAGAAAGCCTCTCATTTCCCTCTGAGGCCATGAAATGGAGTTGGCCGCTGTGGTGTTTCTGAAGCTGTAAGTATCCATGTGTGGGGCAACTATGAAAGTCAGTTAGTTTGGTAAAATAATAGGTTATTCAAACATGCATACTGAAGGTGAGACACTGCAGTTTATGATCACTGACATAAATATAAGAAACGATGATGTGGAAATATGGTATTTTAAGTGTAAAAACTGTCAAAATTGCTCATATATTTGGGGAAATGAAATTGAAATACAGAGCGAGATTTAAGTGTACAAGCCTATTACTTGTTATCACTCAAAAAATCTGTAAAGTTCTAATTTTGCCTTGTTTGGTGGGGTTCAATAGTGTAGAAACTAGGGCTGGGTAATTAATTGAAATGCAATCCAAATTGCAATCTCTACTGAGGTCGATCTTAATAATCGTCAGGTTTCTGTGGCAGAAACGGATGGCTCGGATGAGACTGTGGGAGATCATTGTGCGTTAGTTAAGGTGTGGAAGTTCATGAATCAGCTACATACAATACATTTTAAGATGACAACATTAAATTTAAATCAATCAATATGACAAAATAAAATTGTGATTAATTGTTTTTGCCACATTGTCCCATTGGCAATGTTTCCCCTAGGAAACATTGCCAAAATGTAATAATTTAACACCTTGTTGTCAAGATTGGATGCAATTCTCTTTGTTTTCAGTTAGTCTATGTTAGTCAGTTTGTGAGTTATTTAAATGACTCGTGTCATGTGTGGCCTGTCTCATGACCAGTGGTGGAAAGTAACAAAGCAAAAAGTACAAACTATTAGTATCAGTCATGACTCATGTCTTTCTGCACTCGTCCTAATGACAAAAGTGTAAAGTGTGACCCATGGAGTACCCGGAGTCCCTTGGTCAAGTTCTCCCAGACCAAGAATCATGTGTAAAATCTCGAAGCACTGCAGATGATCAATGTGAAACCTTTGCTGTAGATTACTCACATAAATATTATTTTATGTGGGGGGCAAAAATAACAAAAACTGCCTATTTTATTGACAACCAATTATGAATAATTTGTTGACATATTACTCGCAAACATCTGCTCAGAGGTGATCTGTAGTTTTTCAATAAACTCGTTGGTGGAAAAAATCTGTTTCTCAGGTTAAAAGCTCAACAAATCAGGGATTGAAAAATGCTCCGAAACAGGAACGTTTGGAGTCTGTAGAAGCTAGTGAAATGGAAATTTGGTTGCATGAGTACCTCATTTTTTTAGAAAACATTTTGTAACAATAAGAAAGGACCATATTTGGGTTACAGAGTGTTGTCATGGGGAAATCAGCGCTTTCATGTGTCCTATCAGTAACACTTCTACATCTGAACACCCACAATGCACCCACCTGTGTGCTTGATTTGACAGCGCTATAGGCAGGTTAATATGCCGGCCACTTACCACAGACTCTCGACCAGTGGGAGCAGAGAAGACGTACTCGAGCTGGAAGACAATGGCCACAGCCGGGTGGTTGATCAGTGTGAGCTGCAGGCTGCTGCGGAGGCCCAGCTTCTGTGGAGGGCTGCAGCACATGAGGAAAGAAGGCTTTGGTTAGATTCAAAGAGACTACATCGGGATCAGGACAAGGGTCACGCTGCGGGGCTCTCCGTTCAGGCTGATTGGGAAACTACTTCCTGTTTATCCACAACTGTACACATTCATTTCACCTCTCTGCCCGCTGTACTACATTTGTTATGGATTACTAGTATAATTTTCAAGGTTCATTTGGTCAGACTGACTGAATGAACCTTGAAAGTTATACTAGTAACATAAGCAGACACATTACCAAGCTTGGAATGGATTTAACTAGTGCGAGATCTTTCTAAACGTTCCCAAACAACAGAAGCGTTATTTATATGCTTGAAATGACTTCCCAACTGGAAACAGCTGTTGCTAATGAGCTAGCTTTGTTTTGCTCGACATTTTGCGTCAAAATGACTTTGCCATTCTACTTTTGTGACCTGCCGTGGTTTCCAGGGACACAAGTCAGCAGCCCGTGTCTCGAGAAAAACGCAGACAAAGTTGTTTTTAAATTGGTGATTTTCACTTTTTTGCAGAAATACATACGCCTATAATTGTCCATCAGTTTTTCTGGTTGGAAAAAGTCTTGTTTTGAGAAATAGCGCACGCCGTGGGGAAGTGTGCCAATTCTAAAAACACATACGTTATCTAGACTTTCTCATACCTATTGTTATTAGCTAGCTCAGGACTCTCGTTAGCATCATATCACTTGACAAAAGCCCCATTACTACAATGAGCTTTTAGATGAAATGTGAGCATCTGCTACTGATTTGAATAATGCTTCCGTTGCTTGAATGGACATAGCCCGCGTAAACCTGCCTGTCAGCATTCTTGAATTGAATGTGATGCTAATCATTTTTGCCAGTGGTGGAGGAAGAACTACTTTCTTTTCTTACCAAGGATTTAATAACGTTAAAGTATCAGATTAAATTCCTAGAAGTATAAAGTATCCGTAAAATGTGCGTTATAAGTCAAAAGTAAAAGTATTCATCAAGAGTTTAATGTACAGGATTTTTTTTTATCCTTTGACTCAAACCAGGGCTAAACACTAACTGAGGTCTAAACCAAGACTAAACCAGGAAGTACAGATACAGACTCTGAGATGTTTTATTCTTTTTTTTCTTTTTCAGCATTGGCAGAGACACCCTGGCGGACATAGTTAAACACTATGAGGAGAATGGGGGCAAGACCACGTTTGAGGAAGAAGCACTCGCTGCCACGTCCACCAGCCAGTTTCATCAGCCCTGTGGAGATCAATAGAGCTGTGGACGTCAATGAAAAACTATGCAGAAGACAATGCCATCATGTTGCCTGGCATAAGGATTGGCATGTGAAGCTGCTGCCAACTCATGTGTCCAAGGCCTCAGTGTGGCGTCTCTACGTGACGTCTGCTAAAGAGCTTGGTATGTGTAAACGTTGATTTAGATCAGGCGTGTCAAACGTACGGCCCGCCAGTGGGTTCAGTCCGGCCCACGGGATAAATATGCATTATTAAAGCAGAATAAACTTCATTTTCTTTCAAATTTGCAGTTCTTATATTGTCCGCTAGGGGCGCTGTGTTTGAGTCAGTTCTATCGCTTTACCTGCTTTTTCTGTTGACTCTGGCACCCTCTTCAGTGAAATGTCTTTGTCAAAAAAGAGAAAAGTGGACACAGAGTGTCGGATTTTTCAAGAAAAATTTACCTCTTCCTATATGTATACAGTGATCCTTGTTGAATGTTTTTACATTATTTTATCGATTGATATAATTGATAAATGTTGACATCTCTTTTGCAAGAAAAAAATAAGACTTGAAAAGAGGACCATTCACTCTAATGAATACTATGTAGCACTTTGAGAAACTTGTAAAGTGTAAGCTGTTGTTATTATTATTTTCCTGTTTACATTATATGTGGCCCGCGACCCGCCGTGGCAGCTGAATTTCGGCCCACGACCCAAAATGAGTTTGACACCCCTGATTTAGATCAATGCTTATAATGTGAAATAATGCAGTATTGGCAATTACACTACAATTACTCATAAGAAATCTGTTTTTAGGTGAGCGTGCAGTTTGTAAAACCAGCTTCAAAGCTCTGTGGAACCAACTTCTCCCACACATCCAAAGTTGCCGGCCGCGCACAGATCTCTGATCTCTGCTGGCAGTGCCAAAGCAATAACGAGCAGCTGATACGAAGTGCAAACCTCCCAGATGATAGAAAGTCAGAAGCTGTAAAGAGGCAACAAGATCATCTTTCCCTTGTGCAGAACGAGAGGGCTGTGTACAACGACATGACTGCTGCCTGCAGAAACATCTGCTCTGGCTCTGACCTGTCTTTTGGACCGTCCCCACCAGCAAGCAAGAAGATTAGGATGCATTACAGTTTTGATTTTGCCCAGCAGGTAATATTTCACACACATTCACCTTACTTTATTAATGTCCCTTAAATGGCGATTTATGCATGAGAATAAGACACCTGATAGTAGCGCAAATTAATGCAGAATAGCATGAAAAGACACACATTTCATTTAATCTAATCCAAGTTCCCTCTCTACCTCTCTCCTACAGTTACACTTTCCCTCACCCTCTCCAGCCAGGACCAATGTACTTCCTGACCCCACGGACATGTGGCCTCTTTGGTGTTTCCTGTGAAGGGCTGCAGAAACAGGTGAATGACTTGATTGATGAAGGCATGTCATCTACTAAAGGAAGCAATGAAGTCATCTGCTACATGCATCATTTCTTCAGCAACTTTGGAGTTGGAGAAACAGAGGTGGATCTTCATTGTGACAACTGCAGTGGGCAGAACAAGAACAACTTCATGCTCTGGTACCTTGCCTGGCGTGTTGGACACAAGCTTCGCGATAAATTTGAAATCAACTTCCTTATTGCTGACACACTGTTTTGCCCTGACTGTGGCTTTGGACTGTTCAAGCCTACATGAAGACAAGAGTCAACACTTTGGCAGAGATCGCTGAGGCGTTATGGCCTAAAATATAAATCATTTGATATCAATCCTCATTAGTGCTGGGCGATATGACGATACATATCGTGGGGACGATAGAAAAGTGTCTATCGTGGCATTTCTCTTCTATCGTTTATATCGTTTCTAACCTAATTTCATCAATTATTAAAGCAAATATTACATTAAATAGCCCACAAAGAATGCATTAGTGTTGTCTTGTCACTATGCATCCTCTAAGTTTATATTAAGTGATTATAAACAAGAATAAAAAAGAACTTTTTTGCAAAGAAACTCCGTCTTGTTGTTTTGCGACACCTGCTTTACGATATTGCTGTCCGCCGCCCGCCACACCTGCTGTAGCAACGGCGACATCTAATGGACGTACACCCCTACTACTACACTCAGCATTCTTATTTCTGAGTTAAATGTCACTTCATAACAGAGGTTACATTAACCGAAAATTCTCCGTCATTTGCGTAATATGTTTAGCTTTGACGCTGATCCTTCTCTGAGCGCGCGGGGCTCTCAGCTACTTCCCTAAACACCGCGTGGTTTCGCTCTGCTTTACGTACGGCACATAAACAGCTTTTTAGTGATGGATCTCACAACGGAGCTGACTGATAGGCAAGGCAACTTTATTTATACCGCGCATTTCGTACACAAGGCAACTCAATGCGCCTTGATAGTGCATGGATCTGGATTAAACACACGAGAGAAGAGAGGAGAGGCTGGTGCAGGAGGTAAGAGACGGATCGGGCAGCGCGTAGATAAGCTAAAGACGTACAATGCAAACGGCTCGAACACAGTTTCTTAAACATTACGTTAACATTGAGATATAAGCTCCAATTTACATTTGTATTAGTGTAATATGAGCCTTGATATTGAGGAGCAGATGATGCTCTGAATAAGTCGTTCTCTACGCACGAGTTTACACATTTCTGTTGTTAAATTGGTGTCAGGACCATAGACTGTATAAAGGACTCAGATGTTCAGATCATGTTTAGCCCATTTATCCTGCTGTCTCACATTTTTCCTGACATAAACAATACAGGCGATATAAATTATCCATAGCGAAACCACTGCTTCAAAATAAAGTTGAAAAAAAGTAAGATAGATATTTTTGTTAAACTTTTGAAAGAATAACTGAAAACGGATTATATTATGGTATATCGTGATATATATCATTATCGTGATATAAAATAATCCATATCGTGATATACAGTATGTTTTTCCATATCGCCCAGCACTAATCCTCATGATAACTATATATGGGGCAAATTATTTTTTATCTATTTATTATTTTATAAATGGCTTTGAAAATGAGCTATTTTTAAAAAGAGCAACAGAAAAAGCGTTTGTGACACGTGTTTGGCTGCAACTTGGCATTGTTGCAGTTTTCAAAGTATCCCCCTATTCCTCTCCTGCTGCCATGGCAACCAGTAGCAAACGGTTACGCACACACAAAGAAGAGAGAGGTAGATGAGCTAGTCTTATGCGAGCTCAGGATGAAGACGCCACAGATGAAAGTGATCATGTTAGCCTTTAACCACTTTTATATGGAGCTTTTTTTCTGTTGTTGTTAGCGCCATGCTAAGGAATGCTAGTAGGCTATGCTACAACTTGTCTTAGTTCAACCAAGACACAAAGCCCAGAGCCAAGATGATCTACTCAAGCTATAGTGAAATAGTGAAGCTTCATCTACATTTTCTAAGCACTTGCCCCTAAAGTCTCCACATTCCTGCTTTGTAGCTGAGCGTAGCATTTGATGTGATCTCTGTCCTTACTCCAGTCAAAATCAGCTGTAGTGTCCACAAATGACACTGGTATAATCATGTACCATATGATAGGGCCCAGTAGTAGGTAAAAGGCTATAGAGCAAAGAACGACATGTCTGGGAGCTCACCTTGTTAGACAGCCAGTATTTTAAGAATGACTACACATTAGGTTGAAATGTAGCTTTTAACCTTAAAAAGTTGTAAACCGTAAAGTTATAGTATTTTGATGTATTTTCAATCATTCTTAGTGTCCTTTTGTTAAAAATAGTTCTATGGTCAGTAGTCACCACAGACTGAGCCGATTACCCTCTGTTGAACATTTGAACTCATGCAATTTGAATTTTTCGAAAAAGGTCTATTATTGTGGAGCCCAACTTGTGCGTCTGTGTGGCCGAGCAGGAACACCAAACACATAACACACAAATCAGAGCGGGCATTTCCACCCGACACATCCAGAGACGGGCTGAAGTCTAAGGTCAAAGCGCCACGAGAGATCAGGATCAGGACTGCACTTCCTCCCCGAGAGGGGGGCTGCAGGGGCCAGCACTGCTCAACTCCGGGACCGCTCACCACACTCAGCCCGGCCGCAACACACTGAGTTTGTTTAGTCTAAAAATACTGTGGGAACCCGATGTTTACATACACTATATATAAAGAAACACACGTGTGTGTGACGTGCTTATTTCTGAGGTTCTTTTTCATGTCACACAAACTCAGCGTGCTTACGTCTGTACGGCCAGCGTATGTCTTACATACGCTTTGTATGAAACCTTTTTCGTATGTTGCACTTGCGGACTTCGTATATATATGTGTCGTGTTCAGATATCTCGTACGTCCTCGATACATGTCGCGTAAGTGGTAAGTTTGTGAATTGCCTGTTCAGCGAGAGTGCAGCAACCGCACAAAAACTGCGATATATATAAAGCTTCAGACGTGCCTGCGGCCATTTGTGCAAAGTTTTTACAATATGCTGAGGAGAAGAGGGAAGAGAGGGTGTCAGAGAGGGAGCAGAGAGAATATGTGGCAGACAGGGAATACTCACCGCGGCTTTCTCTCTCCAGCTCCCAGAAAAGTGTGTCATACTGCCCAAACATGCACCGTCTGTGTATCCAAGGACAACATATGAAAGCTAAACCCCTCCAAATTGCCGGGTAATCTCTGAGACAAATGCATGACGTTGGTACTCTTCATACGAAGCCCGCAGTTACACTGCAGAAGTGGTGTAACTGAGACACATTTGTAGGCCACCTTGCGTGCCTATGCCTTCTCAGCTCTGCTCATACATTTTCAACTGGACTGAGATCAGGACTTTGTGATGACCACTTCAAAACATTGACTTCGTTATCCTTAAGCCACTTTGTCATTGTCCATTTGGAAGACCCATCTGTGCCCAAGCTTAAACTTCCTGGCTGATGTCTTGAAATGTTGCTCCAATATTTCCACAGAGTGTTCTTTCTTCATGATGTCATCTATTTTGTGAAGTGCACCAGTCCATCCCGTCTGGAGGCTTTTTCCTCCAAATGTGACGATGGTCATTATGGCCAAACAATAGACCACAGGAGGATATGTCTCCAAAAATGAAAGTCTTTATCCTTGTGTTTCTTTTGGAGTCAGAGCCTCTTCCTGGCAGAGTTCCCTCTCAGGCCTGGTCAGTACAGGACCTGTTCCACTCTGGATGATGACAAACTCTCACCAGGTTCAGCATCTTCACCAGGGGCCTCATTTATCAAGGTTGCTGCGCACAAAATGAGGCCAAAACGTTGCGTAGCCGCTGCTCTGCGCTAAAGGTGCTATTTATAGAAAACAAAGTGAACATGAAACATTGCACTGCCGAACGAGGTGCGCACTTTTCAGAAACACTGCTGCGAGACGAGGAGAGACGAGGGACGAGGAGAGACGAGGGAAGAGCGAGGGGCGAGGGGAGGCGAGGGACGAGGAGAGGCGAGGGAAGAGCGAGGGGCGAGGAGAGGCGAGGGAAGAGCGAGGGGCGAGGAGAGGCGAGGGTTGAGGAGAGGCGAGGAGAGGCGAGGGTTGAGGAGAGGCGAGGAGAGGCGAGGGAAGAGCGAGGGGCGAGGAGAGGCGAGGGACGAGGAGAGACGAGGGAAGAGCGAGGGTTGAGGAGAGACGAGGGAAGAGCGAGGGTTGAGGAGAGGCGAGGGTTGAGGAGAGGTGAGGAGAGGCGAGGGAAGAGCGAGGGACGAGGAGAGGCGAGGGAAGAGCGAGGGTTGAGGAGAGGCGAGGGTTGAGGAGAGGCGAGGGAAGAGCGAGGGAAAGCTGGTTTGAGGATGTCATGTTTGGTCACTTTATGTTCATTTGAACTTTCAGAAATGACAAAGATTAGAATGAAATGAGCAACTTATGTTTGTGACAAACATAAGTGACTTGTTTGTGTACTTAAGTTGTTGTCTTCATACGTGCACGCTCGTATCCGTGCACGTATGCGCCGAAGCTTTTCAAACGGGACGCAGAAATGAAGTCCCACCAACTGGGTTAAGGTCCCGAGCTCGGGTCACATGCCCTTCAGACAAGAGGCCGTCTTTACGCACCGCGGCCCACTCCCTTCTCAGAACCCCCCCACTGACCTCGGACACTGACCTCTCATCACATACACCACCCGCACACAACCCCTGCTTCATCCTCCTCAGAACCCCCCCACTGACCTCGGACACTGACCTCTCATCACATACACCACCCGCACACAACCCCTGCTTCATCCTCCTCAGAACCCCCCCACTGACCTCGGACACTGACCTCTCATCACATACACCACCCGCACACAACCCCTGCTTCATCCTCCTCAGAACCCCCCCACTGACCTCGGACACTGACCTCTCATCACATACACCACCCGCACACAACCCCTGCTTCATCCTCCTCAGAACCCCCCCACTGACCTCGGACACTGACCTCTCATCACATACACCACCCGCACACAACCCCTGCTTCATCCTCCTCAGAACCCCCCCCACTGACCTCGGACACTGACCTCTCATCACATACACCACCCGCACACAACCGCTGCTTCATCCTCCTCAGAACCCCCCCACTGACCTCGGACACTGACCTCTCATCACATACACCACCCGCACACAACCGCTGCTTCATCCTCCTCAGAACCCCCCCACTGACCTCGGACACTGACCTCTCATCACATACACCACCCGCACACAACCGCTGCTTCATCCTCCTCAGAACCCCCCCACTGACCTCGGACACTGACCTCTCATCACATACACCACCCGCACACAACCGCTGCTTCATCCTCCTCAGAACCCCCCCACTGACCTCGGACACTGACCTCTCATCACATACACCACCCGCACAAACCGCTGCTTCATCCTTCTCAGAACCCCCCCCCACTGACCTCGGACACTGACCTCTCATCACACACACCACCCGCACAAACCGCTGCTTCATCCTCCTCAGAACCCCCCCCACTGACCTCGGACACTGACCTCGCGGTGTATGGTGTTTTTGTTGGCAAACCCAAACCTCTCTATTGGCGAATACAGCCTAAGGCTCTTCTTTACGTTCTGAACATGTGTTTTGAAAAGTTTTATTGATGCAGAAAGATGCCAATACGTGTGATCAGAGAAGCAGAGCTCACTCTTCATGAAATCTCCTCGAGCCTGTGTCGTCTCTGCACGAGCTGCAGCGGCGGCCCCCCCTCCCTGTCCCTCGCCTTCGGTTAAACCCACTCATTACCAACTCATGTTTAGGGAAATCTCACTCATAAGTCACTTTGCATGGCCTTTTATGGTTAAATGGAGGCGGGCATCATTGTTTTAACCAATGAACCTGGACCTTCAAGTGTCTTGAAATTTCACCCAAGGATGAACCAGACTTGTGCTTCCAAGGTCATGACATCTGGGCTTTCTGATTGTTTAAAGGTATAGTGCACACGTCTGACTTTGTAGAAAGTAACAAAGAAAATGTCTAAGAAATTCTATCTCTCCTTCTTCTGGAATTTAGCAAATAGAAATAATTTTAAAATTCGAACTGACCTAAAAAAGTAAAAGTTAATTCTGGTTTCATGACAGACACAGAGGGAAAAAATTTGTCTTTTTATAAATTGTATGTAAACATCTGGTTCCCACTGTAGTTGTAGAATATGAGACGAGAAATCAAAACAAAATGTTAAATTCAAGTAGTTTAGTTTAGTTTATTTGTTTATTTGAGCAATACACCTTGTGCTCAAAAGGAGTGGGCTGAAGCAAAAAGCTTATGAGCCCCCACCCCCAAGTGCAATAAAATGCAATAAAATAAAAAAGAACATTTCAAAACACTACAAAACATTACAAGCAGCTACATTCGTACAGACCAACTTACAAACTTACAAACTTACAATCTTACAAAAAATATATAATAATAATAATAAAATATAGTAGAAAATGTATCTCCTCCTCATTCCTATTTCCTCTCATTAATCTGACTTATTGTTTTATAACAAAGCATTCATCTTATATTGTGCTTTTCCAGATGCTCAAAGTCCCTTTAGAATTTCATACATGATTTATTCACTCTCTGTACTCGGTGGTAAGCTACATATTGTAGCCACAGCTGCTCTAGCGTAGACCCATTGGGGAATCAAGACCTCGGTGGCTGCATGTGACCAGTGCTAGCTGGTAATTACTGCACTACCACCTAGAGTTTGCCCTTAGGAAAGTATCCTAAGGGCAAACACATTCACAGTAATACAAAATTACTTGAAATATCTACAAGTAATGTTGTATTACTGTGAATCTGTTTAAGCACATCATTGCTGAACCAATGTCACCAACCCCTAAGTTTAAGTTGTTAAGAATTAAAGGAACTTGAGAGAAATGAACAAGCAAAAGAAAACAACAGCCTGTTTCCACTGGTCACTATTGAACAAAATAGAACGAGGGCCGGCGAGAGATGGACCTGGTGGAGGGCCCCCCCCCCCTTTCAACAGGTTCATAAATCTTATCTTTTAAATGCACCACCCAGCATAGGTCTCAGGACTGCCTCACAACAACAACTAGTTGGGGCAGCAGGGTGAGGGCTTGGTGATGGGGGGCCACTGCCCTCCACCAACTGGACATATTACACCCTGGCTTCTTAAGGCACCCCACTAAACAAGGCAAACAACAAAAACAATAAACAATCACAACCAATATTTTTACAGTGGAAATGGGAATGACAATAATAATGGGTAGTGTTGATTATGTAATACTTAATAATAATACTTAATAATAATACTTAATAATAACTAAATCAATGATCAATTAATAGAATGGTGACTATAAGTAATGATTGGATACGGTTATTACGGGAATGGGAAAGAGGAAAAGAAAAGAAAAAGTACAAATTGTAAATAAAATTTAAATTAAAATGTTTAGTTTAGTTTATTTGTTTATTTGAGCAATACACATTGTGCTCAAAAGGAGTGGGCTGAAGCAAAAAGCTTATGAGCCCCCACCCCCAAGTGCAATAAATAAAAAAAGAACATTTCAAAACATTTCAAGCAGCTACATTCGTACAGACCAACTTACAACAAACAACAAAAATATATTAACTGTTTATATAATTAATTGGAACAACGCACAGCTACAACAACAATCTAGTTTCATATACGATGTCTAATACAAAGCAAGTCAAAAAAATGTGTTACTTAATATATTGCTTGCATATTTTTACCCGTGATTACAGAGTTACTTTTATGGTATAAAGGTACATTAATAGATGTTATAATCTGAGATCTTGATACTTTCCAGTTGTCATTACCATTCTCAGTATAATTTTAATTTGGGTTTAATTATCATCATCATTATTATATAATTTATTTAATTGATTTATATGTGAAGTATGATGAAAGCCCTGCACAGTGTGGTGCAGGGTACAGTTTATATACATATTGGTAAACTGCATACATTTCTATCTTCGTGTTATGTCTTCTTACTTTGGAAGTCTTGTAAACGTGATTTTCTTCTTGTAAAACATGAATGCTTTTCTTTAACAATTGTAATTGTGTAATTCAGGATTTGTAATGTAAAGTGTTATATTGTATGTAAACACGAGATGTTGTATCACTGTATCCGGAATGTAAGTTCATTTGAATATGGGGGTGGGCACTCATAAGCTTTCTTCCTTCGGCCCACTCCTTTTGAGTTACTCTATTTATTTTCTGCACTGCAACAATGTTAATGTGAATAATGAAAATAATCACTCAAATAAATCCAATCAATCAATTCTTGAAAAGTGTGAAAATTAGGGAATTACTGACACTGCTTACGCAAAATTACAGATTAGTCCCTGTCCCAGTTTTAAGTCCATTTGTCCCACGTCCCAATAGATTTCTCCAAAACCATACATTTGTCTCAGTTTTACTCAGTCTCTGTCTCAGTTGTCCCAGTTTTCGGCCAGTATAGTCCCCAAAATAACACACTTCACTAGAAAACTAATGTTTTTGGCCCATGTGAATATTTAGTATAAATCATTGAAAAATGTCACTTCTAGCATCTCAATGCGAATAGGTGCATGTCATGAGACACAGTTTTACCATCAGCGTAGGAAAAAGACAGTCAAGATTTGGAACCACTGCAGCTTTGTCCCAAATTGTGTCCCATTTCTAAGTTGGAAAATCTGATCGCCCTACCAAAGATACAACCCGTGAAAACAGGGCTTTACCATAAACCAAGGCAACTTTATTTATACCGCGCATTTCGTACACAAGGCAACTCAATGTGCCTAACATAACATTTCACATCCAAGTATCCTCCTGATAACCTCCATCTCTCTGTTGTAGCACAAGTTTAGCTACAACATGCAGTTCCTCATTTGAAAGCTAAGAACCACTGAGCTTTTAACAACTGCTACTGAGCTTTAACAACTAGCTCTGATTCGGACGTGACTGGGGGACTGGTCCTTGGATACTGGACGTTTTTCCAAACTGCTTTTTAGCTGAAGTGTGTCAGAATTTGATTTGAACATGATTAACCCATTTCTGGAGACGGTATTGTTTAAAAAATATGTGCAAAATCGTAATGGGGCCCAACTGATTGACAGGCATCCAGAGGAACGTCTTCTATCGGCCGAGAATTTTTCATGTTTGCATCGGGAAAAGGAGGGTTCACTTTAAAACAACCCCTTGCTTAGTCTCCTCGGTCTCACGATGAAGATTGCAAGAGTTCTACAGGAGCATGCATGGTTGGTATCGCAGTCAGGGGGTAGAATAAGAATGGATTCAAGTAATAGTCCAGCATAACACCATCTATGAAAACGCTGAAGTTACAGAGCAAATGGCCTCTACAAATCGCAAACACACCACAAAATCCGCCATTTCATTCACACAGAGAGAAATCACTTTTACTTAAGAAAGATGTTCAAGTGCCAAAAAGATGTAAGTGCTCATAAAAGCTATTGAAATGAAGTGACTTCATTCACACATTACCAAAGCGGGAATATCTATAAAGAATACTAAAGCATGTAGCTGTACAAGTGTTCTTCAGTTCAAAGTGTGAGCTGGCAGTGAGTCTCCTGTTAAAGTTAAAATGAGACTTCCTCCCTTTAAATCGCCCTGTTTTCTCTTCCATGATGAAGAGACACACTGATTGTTGGTTAGCGCCGCCTGATTGCGTGACTCATATCTCTGTATAATGCCGCCTAATCACCATAATCATCACTGCTGCTGATAGTAGGGATTAATATTCATGTACACTAACACTGCTATTTACTGCGTGGAAGAGGAACTGATAGAACATCACCATAAGGCCAGAAAACCTTTAAAGTTAGGGATTCAATATAGTACCCCGAATATCGAGCACTCACGTAACTGTATTTAAATAGGGGAAACGTGGAAGAGCTCGGTCGCTTCCAACTTCACCCCCATTTGGCCCCATAGAGGAGAGGAGGAGAGGCCAAATGCTAGCAACATCTTTGGTCTATTTGTGTGACTGACAGTTACGCATCAACTCGTCTAAGCTCAGGTAAGAACATATCTCAGTATGGAAAAACTGTGGCCTGTTCTTTTAAAGAAAAGAACTAACTAAATACCCAGAGGAAACCCACCTAAAGATGAAGAGAACATGGTGGGGAAATCAAGCACTGAACTGTCTTGCCACTCAGCCACCATGCCAGAGAAGATATTGGAAGTTGAAGACGCCTTGACCCTTGCATGTTTTGCCACAGTCAGCCATGCTCACTGGAGCCTCACCTGGTTTTGTCCTTGGAGCCAGCGGAGGACAGCACCTCCAGCACCACCACCTGCGGAGACTCCAGGAAGCCCCAACCGTTGTGCACCCCCACGTGAAGCCTCCGCTCTTGGATGACCACCATCCGAAGAGGGTCCTCTGAGCCCGGCTGCTTCTGTGGAGAAGACAACTGTCACATCTATACGTCGAAAAAATATAGACCTTTTTCAACCATTTCAGGCAAAAAGTGTGCAATATCATTTATATAATGAAAAGGTTTTGGTGTGAACAAATCAACAATCCAACAGTGATCAGTAGTGCACAAACCTCTTGAACTCTGGATGTGTATTGATGTCTGCAGAGATCACTAGAATGAGTCTGGAGAAGTTGTATGGACTTAAAATCACTTAAACAAGCACGGAAAAGACATTATAGTGACACCAGCACGAAAGTGTAACATTCAGAAGAACCGGCGTCAGCGACTCTCTCTCTCCTGTATTTTACACAGTTAACTGTTTTTGCAGAGTTAGAGGGACAACTGTATTGTTTGCTATTCACACTTATTTAATCAATAATAATTCAACAAGAAAAGTAGGTTAGTGAACAGTAGCATTCTGCAGAATTAAAAAACATTACACCCATGAAATACCAAAATAATAAAGACTGAGATAGCCCTTAACATTTAGACACTTTAACATCTGGCTATGTCAAAAATACCAAGATAATCCATTAAAAAAAAAAAAAAAAAAAACTAAAGCTATAGCCAAGAAACACTCAATATACAGTGTCCCTCTCAAATAAACTGCGAAGCTTCATGGACGTCAGCCTGCGAGGGGCATGTGTTTTGAGAGAACAGGGAGTGCATGTGCATGTAAACACACCACGCTGGATTGTAGCCTTGGGCTAATTTCCATCCATCGCCCCTTCACTCGCACTCTCATTCATACTGGCCTATTGTATATGTTTATAGTGGTAGGGGAACCCGCAGACACTTGGAAACTCCACACAGAAAGGCCCCATCCAGGAATCGAACCCGGGACCTTCTTGCTGTGAAGCACGAGTGCTGACCGCTGTGCCACCATGTCGCCCAGTTATAGCAACAAGACAGAAAAATCAGCCATAGACACTTTCCAAAACCAGGCACCTCTTCATTGTTGCTCTCGCTGCTGTTCCTTGTTCCTTTAAGTTAAATAAAGCTAAAGCGTGGTCAGTGCAGCCGGTCCGCAGTGTGCAGTGACCAGTGTGAGGAGGAGTTAGTCCTGCTCACACTGGTCCAGTGGGTGACTCCCAAAGCTTTTAACATAATTACATTATATGCAACAAATCACGGGGAGCACTCCATTACTCCACCACCACATGCTGGCAGCACAGCTCTCACGGCTGTGTCAAATATATACTTAAAGCCACACTGCAAAACATTGCACGTTACTATGTCTAAAGAGCTCAAAGCTAAAAACATGAACGAAAGGCTAAAGAGTGCAAACATGACTTTTGGAAACAAACTACTACTACACTTTAGGCTTTAAGTAGAACGCGAGTGAAACTCTAAACAAACCAAATCTCATCAATGGAGAAAAGGGCCTGGATTATAGCACTGCTCCTACTGCTGGATAACAACGTGTATAACGCCACAGTTGTCCAGCATTTTGCGTTTAAACCCTAGATAAACGACTTGGCTTTTGACAACATTTTTATCTTCGTTAAAATCTGACAAAAAATATTTTTTTTTTGACCATCACAATCATCTTTTGGAGTCAAAATCTGCTGAAAAAGTCATAGCCTTTTTTTGCTGCATACTGATATGTGGGGCAACACAAACAAGTCTTACAGGTTTAGTTCATTATCACAATACGATGCAGACCTTTTTCCCACTGCTTTTACAATATATTGTATGCGGCAAATAGGATTTTCACTCAAAAGGACAAAGATCAGGTACAATGCCTTTAAGCAGTACTTACCTAAAAACTAATCCACACGACAGCAAGCCTAGAGAGCTCCTTTTTGGTTTAAAGTGAAGTTGGGAAAAGGACAGAGGCCCTTGGTCCCTGTGCTGTCCATCAGACCTGCCCAGGCCTGCTCCACAGGGAGGCTTTCTGCTTCTATAATAATATACAGTGCATTTGGGGTTTCAGTCTCATTTAATTGTGGTAAGCTTCTCTGTCACAACTGCCCAGGGACAGACTGATATGAGTGTGGCTGCCAATCCATGACTGTGGCCTCTCTGACCATCAGTCACACTACTGCTGTCACAAGGAAAAGTTGAGTGAAATGTCTTGACAAAAGTTAATATAGCTGCGGTTCCACATAACACACAAGGAGGGTGTCCCGCACGCCTCGGTCTAAGTACTTGCCCTGTCCCATATCTACTCTACCCAGAGGCGAGGGTCCCCACTACACACCAGGATCGCAGTTTATTTGGTAATCGATTAATCTACCGAGTATGTTCATGATTAATCGATTAATCGCTTGGCTGTGAATGGTGTACGAAAATGTTCTTTAAAAAAAAAAAAGGATCACATAACGCTAAAGTGGCGCCACTTGAGGATGTGTTGATGGACCCTAACTTTTGAAACGAAGTAGGTTTTCGTCAAAAATACAAAATTGTTCATGTCATTTTTGCTCTATTTCAGTCTGTGTTGACTAGAAAACGAATTTCCGGCCTATACGTCGCTACTTTTTCCCCACGCTTTGAACCCTGCGGCCGATATGACGGTCAATATGGAGCCGCCAACAGGCACTAGAGGCGTCTCTAGCAGTAAACGCAAAAGTGAGACGGGACTTCTAATCAGCGCTGCTGTTGGCTGAGGAACCTTTAAAATGATGAAGGCTCACTTTAGCCTAAACGTGATTTTGAGTATGTGCTTAGCAGTGTGATCTAACAGTATCACCAAATGATCAATATCACACTATGAGCGGGTGCAACGGAAATATTGCAGGAAGCCACAATCACTGATGTCTGTTATCCAGCAGTAATTTACACTTTTGTTTTGCACAGCCTGGACCAAAAACACATGGGAACGTAAAAATCTGCAAAATCAGACTTTAAGTCATAATTTTTCTAATTTTGGCAACGTGTAAACAAACAGCAACTTCCTTCTCTCTTGGTATAGATGTGTATTTTGCCTTTATCTGACCTGCATTTGTGGTCTCTGTGTTCCTCATTGTTTTACTGGATGCTTTTGTACGTCTTTGCCGTGTATTTGTTGAGGTTCAGCTGATTTATATTTACTGCAGAGAGTCCAGTCTGAAGAAAGCAGCTTTTTAAAAGTAATCAAACAGCTAGCTTATGAGCTAAAGATATTTGAGACCTACACATTTCTTCTTCTGAAGCACTAAAGAGGCACCAAGAGCCCCCCCACACCTGCAGCACAGCGGAGGCATCACAAGAGGAGCTACAGGAAACAAGGAAGGGACAAACAAGGAGGTATCCGGCCAAGACTCGCAGCATGTAAGCAGTGGCATGTAAGACACACATGCCATCTATTGTTCTGGCTAATGGACGTTCACTGGAGAATAAAACAGATTAACTGCTAAGCTCCTCCCAGAAGATGGTAAGAGACTGTTGTGGAGCGGAGGGAGCTGCGCAGGAGGAGCTGACCACCACGCTCTGAAACCGGGACAAACCGGTGCACCGTTTCAGAGGTTAGAGGAGACAGCCAGGTTTCATGCTGGTCAGGTGTCAGTCGCAGCGGCTCAGGACTGACCCCTACACCCGGGGTAACCAAGTTTGCTCGGTGGAAGGCCAATGTTCTTCATCGTCAATAGACCAAGGGCCAGAACTTTCAATTGTAGTCCGAAGTAAAGCATCACTTTCTGCAAATGCCAGTGTTGTACATCATATCTGCTAATACATTTTTAAAAGGAATTGACAGCATTCTTCACATTTCTAGAGCACTTTAACAACCATTTGATCTCTGATATGTGTAATTATGTTCCTCAAAATCATCTCGAGGGCCAGAGTTTGTATAATAGAGGGCCAGTTTTGGCCCCCGGCCCTGACGTTGCCTACCCCTGCCCTACACAATTTTGTTGTACGGTTGTACAATGACAAATAAAGCACTTTCTTGAAAATAAAAAATACAATTAAAAAATGCTTGTTTTGACTCTGTTAAAGGGCATCGAATACATAAAAAAAATCTTTAGACTTAGGTATGCCTAGTTGACCGCTATGACATGGAAGTGACCATAGTTGGAGTTACATGATTTTCTGTCACGTGATGTTTGCCCTTATGGCTGCCATCTTGGGGACCTCTGGCAGGTGTAGGGATGGGCACCTGTCGCTTTTTTTCGATACCACTACTTTAACGATACCTGCTTTTCGGTGCCGGTTCTTTAACGGTACTTTTTTCGGTGCCTATTTCATTTTAATTCAATTAAAATAACGTGTATAAAAAAGTGTCGTTCGAGAAAAAGTCCTAAAACAACAAAAGAGAAGCTCCACAGGCCGCAGCAGCGTCACCTGTAACTTTGTGTTCTGAGCACAAGGTTCCCCTTATGCAGCAATAAAAAGAAATAAAGGACGTTATTACCTCCTGAGCTGCAGAGACAGATCCACATCAGGACACGGGTTTCTTTCAGATAAACATTTCTAAACACACTGACGAAGCGAAAACACTTTCCCTTCAAAGATCCTTACACAGTGTGAGCGCTCACTCTGCCACTAATAATGTTCAACAACTGTACCAAAAATGTCTAACACAGAGTGAGCGCTCACTTTTCCACAAACAATCTTTGATATTCCCCTCGCTGCAGCTGCTTGTACAGTTGTAAACTCAGCCTCCGGGTCTGTCGCTAAAGGTAAACACGTCTTTCTTGTCACTGCTCGGTTTTGTTTTTCAATTTGCCTAAAAACTCAAGTTTCTTATTCAGTCCTGGTTTATAATAACTGGTTTAGTTTAGCTCTGGGTTTTACAACGGTGTGAGTTCTGGTTTAGTCCTGGCTCAGTCCTGCCGCAGACCGAGGCTGAGCCATCTCTATTACAAAATTTTAGTACATTATAGCTTTGCTTCTCTTTAAGTTAAAGCTTTAAGTTATAGTTTTGCTTCGCTCCATTTGCGCTAAAGCGGCTCATTATCTCCGCACACGTTCATGTTGCTTTTTTTAGACTCACTCGTTTAACGGTGCCCATCCCTAGGCAGGTGTACATTCATTTATATCAAGCAATGCATCTCCACAGACTGAAGTTAAGATGCTACATGCAAAAATTAGCTTACCTCGCTGCAGGTCAAAAGAGCCAGGGCTTTAAGAAAACTTAAACACTTGTATTTTATCCTTATCAACTGCCTGTAGAGTTACTGACACCACTTAAAAGCAACAAAACCACTAACATGGACATTGGCAACAGCTGCTGAGCTACAGGTTGTACAAACCTGTGTTAAACAATTACGTGAAGCAAACTCTAAACATCTAGCCTTCAACAACATGTGACAGAAGTAAGAGCTGCAGTATTATTGTATTTTTCATAGATGTGAGCCATGGGTGTTGTTTACTGTGCGGAGGCTAAAGACTACATGCTACTGCTAACAACTTTAGCAGCTTAAACATTGACTGCCTGAGACTCGCTCTTCAATGTAAAAATCCCATAGAAAGGTTTTGGGTTACCCCTTCCATGTATTAATGTGGTATTAGGAGAGGAAGCAGGTCTTGCTCTGTAGCTGGACTGACAGGGCCACTAGGCCCTTGTCTTTTGAATACAGCCATGTGCTGATGTCTTTACGTAGCCATGTGCTCACTGGGGCTTTCTCTTTACGGTAGAGACCTGCACGGGACGGGAAATCCCGCGGGACTTGCAGGACCCCATCCAAATCTCGCGGGAGCAGGCTACTATAATGGAGTCAATCAGTTGTTCTTGTTTCATCCCAAATAGTGGCATTATTTATTGAATGTTGTAGTATGTCATAGTTCCATTTCTGTCTTCAATGGCAGCATAACTGTGCATGCCGTCATCGGAAACTACTACAGGGTTAGCAAGTCTTTCCCATTACAAGACCTCATAAAACCAGGATATACTGTAGAGGACGCAATGTTATCCAAATTACTGCAAGTTAACCCTCGTGGCATCCTTCAATTTTGCACTCTTTAAAGACCCTAATGTCCAAAAATTTACACTTCAAAAAAGAGCCTGAAAATTACCACACATTCATATTTTTTCTGCTTCATTTTACAAAAATCCTTCAGTGGCTTTTGGGCCATTTGGATGGGCTCCAGTGGTGCCCTTTCAGGTCAAAATGACCCAAGGGCACCACGAGGGTTAAAGCAGTACTAAGTAACTCTTGCCCCTAGAAGCCATAAGCGCAACTACAGGTGTTGTAGCAAGTTGCGACTTTTTAACTTATTAATTGTCCGTGAGAGTAAATACTATTAAGACAGAAAAGGTGAAGGGAGAGAGGGATGTTGTACATCCAATTACACAATAGAAATGATTCTTTTTTTTTACTCAAACTTGGCTGTAAATACTGTTTAAAGTGGTGCTAGGCCACAGTTAGCTTTGTCCGTTAGCCTGTTAGCTTCTTCTTCGTGGTTCCATTAGTGTGTATTGGTTGCTCCGGTCCAGTGGCAGTCAAGTTGCAAATGTGGTTCTCTGGCCAGAGACACCAGGGGGAGATGAAAGACCCCCCAATCATCCCATTAACACTTGTATTACCCCCAGAAGGACTACGGAGAGGATTTATTAAGGTAAACAAGTTACTTAGTACCGCTTTAAGACTCTCTCGAAGTGACTCCAGTGTTCAGCAATGTCATGTGCTTAAAGGCTGAGGTGACCAGGTTAGTCCAACCACATATTTCATCTTCCCTGATGGCATGGGCATATTCCAAGATGACAATACTGGGATTTATGTATTTCAGAGGCATGAGACATCACTTTTCACACCACACTTTTCACATCTTTGGGTTTTGCTGGAGAAGGTTTTCTGAGTTTGCACAGTGGTTTTGCTGACTTTCCCATCATCTATACAAGACATTGGTGACAAACGACTGGACCTCTGAAAGGAAATAAATGCTCTGACATTGCAAAAACTTATCAAAGTGATGCCACAGTCGAATTCGTGCTGCAGTTGAATCTGAAGGCGGTCCATTGGAATACAGACAGTGAGTTAGAGCTACAAGATTAATTGCAATCAAAACAGAATCGAAATCCCAATTTGAACAGCCGCAATTCTTCTTACAAATACAAGAAACCATGACTCCGGCCTTTTCTCTTGGACTAGGACTTTCCTCCAGTAAATAGAAAAGAATGAGCCAATTTGGCGCTCTTGGTGGGTTTTGGTGCAATTTGGCAATTTCATTCCACTATTTCATGAGAATAGAAATCCGAGCCATGTTTTCATCTTTCGTCATATCCATATTTTGAATGCTACTCTGCTTTCACGTGTGGCCTTAGCAGCTTGCTTCTCCAGGAAGGAGACAGAGGCAACGAGTGGTATCGATCAAAAAACATGAAAACTGCGCGGCGCTGATGGAGCCCAGCAGATTTCCTGGTCGGGTTATGCAGACGTTTATCGTTTTACCATCAGTACAGGACCCGGACACTTGAACTCAGTGGGCTAGTCTGACCATTCAAGTCTGGTTCAAATCCATGCTCTCACAGGTAACTTGAAATCAAAAATAGTAATGGCCCAAAATGTGATATAAATGAAATAATAATCAACACAGACAGCACTCAAAGAAAATTGTTTTTGCTATATTGCATATACCCAATTGCAATTGCAGATAAAAACATGATGATTGCTCTAAAAGCCGTTTGTTTCCCGTGTGCTTTACATAATGTTGGGATGTGTCCCGATACTCAACCAAAACCGCTGCATTATGTAAAAATGTGAAAATGTTGATTACATTTAGAATCACAGATTTCCTCCACAGACCCGACTGGTGTGAGACCTCCTCTCCGCTGCTTTGTGCCCGAGGTGGTGTGGCATCTGCAGCCTGTCACCATGGAAACAGGTTTGATCACATTAAGGGAGCTGGAGTCTTGTGATTATAATCCGCTCTGATTTGCTCGTTAGATGGGACAGTCTCGCTCGGCAAAGGTCATTACGGATGAATAATACAGCTGTCGTTGGGCTAAATGCTAAATGATGATTGTCACAGATGTGGTAAGAGCCGGGGCAGAGGGGACGGACGGCTCTGTGCGGCTGTCGCTCACAACAACCGTCGTCCAAACTGCTTTGAATTCTCTGCGTGTCAGGGGTCTCCTACCTTTTCAAAGAGCTACTTGCGCTTCGAAGACACTTGTGTGACTACGTGAGAGAAATTTTCCTTGAGACCGTCGTCCAGGTTCAACAAGCGCTCTGTCCCTAAGCTCCTCCTCACTCGCCTCCACAATAAACCTCCGTAGCATGTCCAGTCTAGTCTCGGAGCAGTGTTCCTGCCGTTTGGTGACACGTTTGTCTGAAAGCCTGATGGGTTCTTGAGCAGTCACGATGTATTCGCTGTATTCCTTTGGACAGCTTTGTGGACATTCCATACCTCAAGGTGAGTGTCTCCAGAAGTCAGTCAATAATGGCTCACACTAGCACTGACTTTCACTGAGGCACCGAGTCTTTATATGTTTGATACAAACTGGTTTTAGCCACAGGATCTGGCAACCATTCTGCTTTCTGATTGGATAATTGTCTCAAGACCCACCCAGCTCCCAAATGGAAAATGAAGAAACTATTTAGACCATAAGTCAGGCTGGTCATGCTCCTCCTTGCACGATACAGTGTGTAACATATAACATGCACAATATTTTTTAAGACTTGCTACACAAGATTTAAGACTTTCAAATTTAGATCTTTACTTTTTCATTTTCATTTTAAGACCCTGTGGATACCCTGAAACATGTAAAAAAAAAAAACATGTATAATTATTGACAGCTGTATCAATAAGAAAGTTATTAAAGGTTTATCGTAATAAGTTGAAGAGTCCTGAGGTTTTTCTGGTCAGGGTTCCCCAGTCTTAAAAAGTTTGATAACCCCTAGATTTTAGGCACACTGATTATTTGTGAAATAGTTACACAAAATCCGACCCCCCGCCGGCCCAAAGTTGCTAAGGTAACCTCTAACAGAAACATATAAAGACTGGCTGAACCTTTCATTTGAGAAAAGCAGCCCTTGCGGCCGAGGAAGCCTGATACCCCCCAAAGAGTCCATCGACCGATGCCGCCGGCAGCGCGTCATGACGTGTTTTTGTGTCTCTGCCGCGGGGACACCGGGTCAGATGGAGGTGTCGGTCCCTCGGTGCTAACGTGTGATTGTGTCTGGGCTAATGCTCGGATACCGGAGCGTCTGTGATTGATGCTGAACAGTGGAAGCACTCAGCGCTGACCCTTCTATTCTCTCCGTTCTCTCACTCCCACACTCCTGTCGCTCAGCTGTACTTAGCACTTAGTCTATTGGGGAGTCGGATATTTGTGTACAAATCAATAATGCAGCTCACACCGCACATTTGAAACATGTGCAAGTGCATTAAGGCTTGAAAGAACAAGAACCCCGTGCATTTCAGACCTCCACTACGTGTAGAGGCGGCTCCGAACAGGGTTAGTCAAAACTTGTACTACTCTGAACAGTGGAGACGACGGTCAGGGGCGCAACTACCCACTTTCTGGGGGGTATGCAGACACACAGCCGGCGCGCCCCCCCCCCCCCCCCCCCCCAAATTGGGTTGGCTTCGGGCCAATATTTTTTTTTAAAATACCCCCTCTTACTGCGCACAGATGAAACAACGGCAGGAAGGTTTCTAGGACTGTCTCTTAACAATTACAGCCATGTGTGTATTTATTTACGTAAGACTGACTAACCATAGCTCATCTAACCAAAAGAAATCGTTTTTTTAAACGTCTTTAAAAGTCAGGGATATTTTTTGGCTGAGCGTGTGATATGAGGAGTGTGGCGTGAGAGCGTGTGAAGGCACTCAAATGCGTGTGTCAGAGGTAAAGTATGAGGATCGGGACAAACCACAATTTAACCTAGAAGTTAGACAGTGGAATGGTGTTGTGCTAAACACAAGCAAATATCAGGGGCAAAACATTTGCGGATAAAGAACAATTAAGTCTCTGTTAGGCTTCTTTTTTTTTGGCTCTGGCGGGCCAAAAAATATTGGCAACGGGGGGCCGGACGTTGCCGACCACTGGTCTATGGAGTATATCACAAAAAAAAAAAAAAACTTTTCACGGGCCGATTAAGCTTCTGTTGCTCTCATTCACGTAACTTCTGCTCTGCCCCTCTCTCTCTCGCGCGCGAGACAAAAACACGCGCAAAAACGCGTGTTTTTGTGAAAGAGGCGTTTTGCTTGCACTTTGAGCTCCTCGTGGAGCAGCAGCAGCGGTGGAGATGACCGGGGCGGGCTGAGGAGGAGACTGTGTGCGGTGATGTCGCTGCCGTTCGGAGGCGGCCCAGAGCGGAGCTGAGCGAACAGGTGGAAGATGTGAGTGACGGGGCTCCTGTAGCCGCCTCGTCACTCACGGACCCCGCGCGCCTTTTACTCTCCTATGGCCCGGGACAGCGCTGGCGCTGGGAGCGTTTTCCCAGAGCCGCGCTCTGAAACAGTTTACCCGCAGGCCGCGCTCACGTCCCGCGGTCATGCATTCTTAAACTGTCCCTCTGTCAATCCTACACGCCTCTCTCCACCCCCCCACTCCAGCAGTGACTTTTGTTATAAGCATGTTGACGCTATGGGGCGCCAATGTCAAATGCTATGAGGAAATGGCCTATGGGGCGCCGCTGTTCCTTTCGCGCCGAGTCCGATTATATTTAAATATTTTTTTCTCTCTCGCCCCGTCCTTTCGGCGCCCCCCCCGACCTTTCGGCGCCCCCCCTTCCTTTCGGCGCCCATATGCAAGGCATACATTGCATATGCCCTTTTTGCGCCACTGACGACGGTTGTACAATTCTTGGAACTTTCAGCGTAGGGAATTTTCCAATGAATCAACGGGAATGTATGGAAATGATCACACCTGAAGGTTGCTTCTTTACAGACTGATATTAACTGAAGCATAAACATTTGATTTGATAGTTAAATGCTGAAATATTTATCACAGCAGAGATGAAAAGCCGTGTCTGAGCACCAGGGTTTGTAAAGCACAGTGTTTTAGGTTGTAGCTGTTGGAAACGGAATAGACTCATTTCATGTTTGTGTCCAGCTTGCAAGTGTGTGCAGTTATACAATATTATATTGTTTTAAAAGTGGATCATTTAGCTCCTCCTGTTGGTCAGTGTTTGTCATGATCTGCATTAGAAACAAGTGAATTTAACCAATCACAGTGTAATAAAACAAAATCATTAAACACAACATAGCCATTTGTCCCACCACTTGTTAGAAAGAGGATTTAGCAGCATGTAGACGATATGGACCTCACACATACGGGTCGGGGTGTGACGTCACTCAAATGTTTTATGGTTAAACAAATCGTAAATGATGTGTAGCTAAAATTCACCAATTGTTTATTTAATACAACTTTTTTTTTTTAATTACTTAAAATTTCTGCGCTAAATTTCCCATTGAAAGTTTTCCGGAAATGTATTGGGAATTTTCCACACCTTTGCAACTGGAGACAGTAATTTATAAATTACACAGTATATCTTTGGCGGTCCACCATGACTATCCCTGTCCGACAAAGCAGTCCTTGTGCCCAGAACGTGCAGAATGGGGATGTGCAGGTGGTATTGTGAGTGCTAAATATACAGAATGGAGACAGTCTTTGAACTGATCGCAAAGATTAGGTTAGGAGCACGATTCCCCTCCCTGGCTGTTCCCTCCTCCTCCTCCTCTCCGCCTGTCAGTCAGCCTCACTTCCTCCTCCGCTCTCTCCAGACAGTTGGCGTCCTGTACCTCCGGCGGGCGCACTGTGGTTTGGGCTGGAACGGGTCCTGCGCTGCCCACTCACTCTCCCCCGCACTCTGTCGCCTCTGCACCTCTGTCTGCCACTCGGCTGCTCCGCTCATCGGGAAACTACACTGTGCTTCAGAAACTGAAAGGTTTGCTATGGTATATCCTCCCGTGGACCCACCACCTGCAGGAGGAGCCATAGGGGACAGGTGCTATGTGACTTGGGCAGCTCCAACAGCTGCCCCCACGACCCGGCAACGGACAAGTGGGAGAAAATGGATGGATGGATGGATGGATGCTATGGTATACAGTATGCAGTTTCATCAACCGACTGATTAAAAATGAATTTTTCGATTTTTCGTACAAGACACTGTTAATGCTCATGATAGGATTATGAAAATGCTAATCCTTTGTCGAGCTTTCTGAATCACATATGATGCACATAAAGGCTTATGTGTTACATCCACGTTTAAAGCCGGGCAAACACGACACTCACTTGCCTTTTTCAAACTAGGGATGCTCCGATCCGATACTGGTATCGGATATCAGAGCCGATACTGGAAAAAATAAGTCATCGGGTATCAGCTACAAATACCCGATACTGAACCGATACCAATTTTGGCTCTAAATGCCTTAAAAACACAACTTTTACCCGTCCATCCATCCATCCATTTTCTTCCGCTTTATCCGGGGCCGGGTCGCGGGGGCAGCAGTCTCAGCAGAGATGCCCAGACTTCCCGACCCACGCACACCTCCTCCAGCTGTTCTGGGGGGACCCCGAGGCGACACCAGGTCAGCTCGGAGACATAGTCCCACCAGCGTGTCCTGGGCCTTCCATGAGACCTCCTCCCAGTGGGACATGCCTGGAGCACCTCCCGAGGGAGGCGACCAGGAGGCATCCGGAACAGATGCCCTAGCCACCTCAGCTGGCTCCTTTCGACGTGAAGGAGCAGCGACTCTACTCCGAGCTCCTCCCGGGTAACTGAGCTCCTCACCCGATCTCGGAGGGTGCGCCCAGCCACCCTGCGAAGGAAACTAATTTCGGCCGCTTGTATTCGCGATCTTGTCCTTTCGGTCATTACCCAAATCTCATGACCATAGGTGAGGGTGGGATGACCATAGGTGAGGGTGGGATGACCATAGGTGAGGGTGGGAACGTAGATCGATCGGTAAATCGAGAGCTTTGCCTCAGACTCAGCTCCCTCTTCACCACAACAGTCCGATACAGCGACCGCATCACTGCTGACGCCGCACCGATCCATACAGTTGACAATAACAAAAATCTGTCAGTAACCCACGTTAACCTTATAGCCAATCCAAGATCACGTTTACTAAATAAAAAAGAGGGGAAAAAAGAAATAGGCTAATAATAAAAAGTGACCTTTATTAAATAAGCTGTAGGCCTAAATAGCCTATATAAAAAAGGGTATAAAATTAGACCACATAATTCAAGATTCAAGATTCAAGATTGTTTTATTTGTCAAACCATGTGACTGATTCGAAATTATATTTCTCTCATCCTTAATTGTGGAACGGGGGGTGGGGGAAGAGGGGTGGGAGGGAGGGCAGGGAGTTCAGCTTCCCGATGGCCCTGTGTACGAAACTGTTCTTAAGTCGACTGGACCTGGCCCGTAGATTCCGCAGTCTCCTCCCAGAAGGCATTACCTTGAAGAGACCGTGTGATGGGTGCGTAGGGTCCCTGGTGATTCTGACGGCTTTGCGGGTGAGACGGGTGGAGTACATGTCCTTAATGGAGGGGAGAGGAGCTCCACAGATCTTCTCCACTGCTCTCACGATGCGCTGGAGGCTCCTTCGGCAGGAGGCAGTGCTGGCGCCGTGCCACACAGTGATGGAGCTGGTCAGGATGCTCTCTATAGTCCCTCTGTAGAAGAACCACACAGTGATGGAGCTGGTAAGGATGCACATAACAGAGGCTGGGACTCTAGCTCTTCTTAACTTGCGGAGAAAGTAGAGACGCTGATTACTTTTCTTGACCAGAGATGTAGTGTGCATGGTCCAGGAAAGGTTCTCTGTGATGTGCACACCCAGGAACTTAGTGCTGGTCACCCTCTCCACTGCAGCACCATTGATTGTTAGAGGAGCATGCTGGACCCGTGCTCTACGAAAGTCCACAACAATCTCTTTTGTCTTCTCCACATTTAGAGAGAGGTTGTTCTGCGTGCACCACATGGCCAGACTGCTCACCTCACTCCTGTAGTTTGCCTCGTCTCTGTTGTTGATGAGACCCACCACTGTTGTGTCGTCTGCAAACTTGATGAAGAGGTTTGAGTCGTACTTTGGAGCGCAGTCATGGGTCAGCAGAGTGAACAGGAGGGGGCTCAGCACACAGCCTTGGGGGGCTCCCGTGTTCAGTGTGATGGTTCTGGAGGACTTTCCGCCGACACGTACAGCCTGTGGTCTCCCCGTAAGAAGGTCCAGCAGCCAGTTGCACAGTGATGTGTTGATCCCCAGGTGGAGCAGTTTGTGTATTAGCTGCTGTGGGATTATAGTGTTGAATGCTGAGCTAAAGTCTAAAAACAGCATTCTAACGTAAGAGTCCTTTGTTTCAAGGTGAGTGAGGGCTGAATGAAGTGCAGTGGAGATGGCATCTTCAGTTGAGCGATTGGACCGGTAAGCAAACTGGTATGGGTCCAGGGTGGGAGGGAGAACAGACTTGATATGTTCCATGACGAGCCGCTCGAAGCACTTCATAAGAATTGGAGTGAGTGCTACTGGGCGGTAGTCATTAAAGCAGGAGGGTGGGGACTTCTTTGGCACCGGAATGATGGTGGTTGCTTTAAGGCACGTTGGGACCACAGCCTGCTGCAGAGATGTGTTAAAAATGTCTGTGAAGACTTCAGTGAGTTCATCAGCGCAACCTTTCAGTACACGACCTGGTATGTTGTCTGGACCCGGTGCTTTGTGTACGTTGCTCCTGCTCAGAGATCTCCTCACACTCTCTGGAGATAGCTTCAGCACTTGGTCTTCAGGAGGTGGTGTGGACTTTTGTGCCGGGGTTCTGTTGAGGGCCTCGTAGCGAGCAAAGAATTCATTTAGAGCGTTCAACAGAGAGGTGTCACTGTCACAGGTTTGTCGAGGAGGTTTATAGTCTGTGATGGTCTTTATCCCACAGACTCCGAGTGTCTCTGCTGTCTCTGAAGTGATCAGTTATCTTTTTGGAGTACTGCTTCTTGGCTTTTTTGATGCCGCGGGACAGGTTGGCCCTAGCTGTCCGCAGTTTCTCCTTGTCACCAGCGTGGATACAACGCTGCAGTCAGAGCAGACTCTGGACCATGATCTGAACCAGTAAAAGCAGCTCAGCTCCGCGGACTCAGCGCTGGAGCCGGGGGAAGGTCTTTCACTCGAAAGCCACTTTTAAGAAAGTCTCTTGGTATTGGTAAATATCAGATATCAGCAGATACTCAAACCCGAGTATCGGTATCTAAAAAGCTGGATTGGTGCATGTCTATTTCAAACCCTTCACATAAGTAAATGCAGCAAGATTCTATAGTTATTTTTTAATCATTTTTATGACGGGTTGATGCCCGTAGTCATGGGAATCAGTTCGGCGAACAGCTGATTGTTGTTAAAGGTGCACTATGCAACTTTTACTAGATATTAGTGCATATTTCACCTTTTAGTGACTTAGCGGCTGTAAGGGTGGTTAGCATAGCTCCTTCACTTACCACCCTGGTGGCCTGTAGGACACTCCAGGATCAATTGCTTTTTTAGGTTTTCGCTTCTGACTGAACCATATCCATGGTTACATGAATTATACATTGTGTTCTGAAAACCTACCAGCAACCCTAAAAAACTGAAATAAAATTGATCCTGAAGCATCATGAGCCACCGGGATGGAAAGTAAAGACGCTAAACTAACCACCAATACAGCTGCAAGGTCACTCAAAGGTCAAAAATGCACTAATATCAACTTTTTTTTTTTTTGCTTGGTGCACCTTTAAGCGGCTGACGATGCGACGTTTGGAGGGAGCACATATGAACAACGTTTGTAAGTAAATGCAGTTGAAACTAGGACCATCTCGGGTGGATCCACAGGGTGCTCCGACATGTGTGAAGACGGCCTGAATCAAGGGCAGAATTATTTTCCCTCACAAAAAAGGGAAAGAAAAAACATCTGAAAAACACTGAAAAGTCAAACAAGCAAAGGTGCACGGCTCCGGTCAAACTGCGCTCAGTTTTCCACCACCATCTCGCTGTGCATCGCCTGCCCCTGGACCACTGTGCGGACTTTTTTTTATCTCGAGATGATCCTACTGTAACTCCTAACAGAACTCAATCACTTGGAGCACAAAGAGAAAGAACATATGTGACTTTAATAATAATAATAATGCATGGGTTTTATATAGCGCTTTTCTGGACACTCAAAGACACTTTACATTGCATTATTCATTCACTCCATACTTGGTGGTAGTAAGCTACTATTGTAGCCAAAGCTGCCCTGGGGTAGACTGACGGAAGCGAGGCAACCAGTCTGCCCCATCGGCCCCTCCGACCACCACCAACCACTCACTCTCTCACCAAACGGTCTCCCATCCAGGTACCGACCAGGCCGTTCCCTGCTTAGCTTCCAAAGTCTGACGGGATCGGGCAGAGCGAAGGCGGTATGGCCACTTTAGCAGCTCGACTCCAGGTTCCTATATTGCAGCTCTGATTACATAAGACCTTTAAGTATTTATCTAGAAGGTGTCAGTGTTCATACCTTCAAACCAGTTAGTTCCACATGCCACCTCTCTGAAACAGGAATATTCAAATACCGTCATTTCAGTCTGCCGTCGGAGCGCCTAGATCCCTCTCTACACCAGAGGTACCTGTCCACCTGACTGCTGGGCACATGGCGCAGCTCGAAGAGAGACTTGTCGGAGTAAATCATTTCCACACACTCAAAGGGAAACGCTTGGCAGCGCGCGAGAGGCTTCAGAGCTTCTGTGGACAGCTCGGACCGACAGACGGACATGGTTATTGGAGTCCAACAGAAACCCCTCCTCCCCGTCTCCGATTCTCCACTTCCAACTTGTTTCTGCATTTCCACATCTCTTTTTTTTAAGTTTAGTAATGCGTGACCACAAAAAAACTATGTTTTGTCTTTTGTTGAAATGAGATGAAAAATAATGCCAACAAAATAATAATAAGTCAGTCTCTTCGCCCCTCACTGCTGCTCTCAAGTACGAAGGAACTCTCCTCTCGCTCTTGGCTTTAATAAAACTAACTGACTGAACTATTTTCTGATTGTGTTTGAGTGAAACATCTGATCAAACTTAACTACAATATTTTTGTCACTGGGCTATCAAAACAACCTCGATATAGCCCTCTACGGAGTTTGTAATCACTAAAAACAATCACATGACCCGATTGAGCTTTTTTTTTCGCAGGAGGGGAGACTGAAAAGGAGGTAGTGGCCGTTTGCAGGCAGCGAGAGGAGCGGAGTGGAGCTGAGCGTACCGTGGAAGATGTGGAATCCTGGTGTCAGGCTCACACATAGACGATTACGCCCGCCCCCACATGTCCCCAGCTCCTCCAGGAAACGCCTCCTAAGGCACATTTTTCAAACACTCAATGTGGGCGGAGTAACAATCCTGAACAGGGTTTAGTTGTTCTGTACGGAACTTGCGCCCATGGCTTATTCAAAAAACTAACCGAGATATATAATCTCTGAAAAATCTTTGTAACCATAAATGTAAACCTGGCTCTATCCATTATTTAGATTTTGTTGCTGAAAATGCCAGCAATGTTGGCAATTTTTAGGCATATTTTCATATGAAAAAATACATACATTTGTTCTCATATGTCAGTAATCTACAGCAAACGTTTCAAATGTATGTCTCTAAATAATTCCCCTATTCACCTCGAGAATCTTGTCTTGATATGAATCTCATCATCAAAGGTATCGATATCGTATCGGGACGTAAAATATCACGAGGCATTATAAAATCTATGTATTGTCCTGCTCCTCCCTCTGTTGTCCCGTTGTCAGCGCCGTGTCTGCCGCCTTTCCGTGTCGCCTGTCGCCTCCGTCGCACTCCTCCTCCTCCCGCGCAGCACACATATGAATATTTTAGAGCTAAGAGGCTTATGGGGAACAATGAGGCGGCCCGCGGTGAAATGATTCTCCGTTTCCCGTGTCAGGGAGAGCTTTGGAGAGAGGCGAGCGCGCGGCTAACTGAAGTGTCTTTCACGTGTCATTTTGCCCATGGCACGGCTTTGACTGGACCACTGCCCCGGGTAGGGCTAAATATACCGTCAGATTTGGTACTTGAAGGGACTAGATCATGCTAATTCTACTTCTTTGAGCTTCTAACCATGCTAATGGAATGTTTCAGAAATCCTGCCTTGTCTTCGGTTCTCATTAGTAAACTAAAATAGATCTAAATTATAAGAATGATTACAATGCAGCAGTTTTAAACTACATGCATCATCTTGGCATAACTTGTACCATTAATTATATCTCGAAAAGACAGGCATGATCGACACTAGTCTGTTAAGGTGTACGGCCATGGTTTATAATGTGCAGCCTTACACTGGAAACAGAGATCAGGCATTTTTTCTCAGTTCTGGAGAGAGTGACACCAAGCTCTTCAAAACACTCCAACGCGCTTTACCCTGTGATGAATTATTCATTTAGCCTGAACACTTGGAGGTGCCAAGCTACAGCGGGGCTTCTATGACTTCTCCGACCACACCGCACTCACCATCTTAAGCACACATCAGATTCATCCAGGTGAGGTGCGTTAACTTGCCCCAGTGGGTTTTCATCTGATCTGGGATCGAAGCAGCAACATTCCACAATCTACAACAAACAATATTTGTCCAAATCGGAGTCCGTTCCGATCTGGGGCCACTTTTGTGATGGGGTCTAGCGCAGTTTCCTTGCTGGATCGGTTTGTGGGGTGGGTTGAAGAAGAAACGTTACGCATTAATTAAATGAGACAGAAAGCGCACTCATGGAATAACAAGCCTGTACTTCCATGTGAATGGCCAGTTAATGTTAAGCTACAGTGGACCACGGGATCTTACTTCACAGGTTAGAACACTGGGTGGGAATCTCTGGTACTGCTCTAAACTAGTTCAAGTCCTATCTCAAGGTCAGGATGTATTTTGTTTAAATTGGCAACTGTGTCTCAGACAAAATTGCCATGACCTGTGGAGTCCTCCAGGGGTCAATCTTGGGACCCCTCTTAATCAACTTGTACATGCTTCCATTGGGTCAGCTAATAAACAGCAACAATGTGTCGTACCACAACTACGCAGATGACACTCAGATCTACGTGTCACTGACGGCAGGTGAACATGGGCCTGTAGATACACTCTGTCACTGATACAGGTGAACATGGGCCTGTAGATACTCTCTGTCACTGATACAGGTGAACATGGGCCTGTAGATACACTCTGTCACTGATACAGGTGAACATGGGCCTGTAGATACTCTCTGTCACTGATACAGGTGAACATGGGCCTGTAGATACTCTCTGTCACTGATACAGGTGAACATGGGCCTGTAGATACTCTCTGTCACTGCATCGAACAGATCAGTTTGTGGATGCAAAACAACTTTCTCCAACTAAACTCAGACAAAACTGAGATCATTGTTTTTGGCCCACAGACACAAAGACAAAGTGTCTGTGGGTCTCTCTCTCTAAAACCAAAAAATCAGGTTAGAAATCTAGGAGTAATCATGGACTCAGACCTGAACTTAAACAGCCACATTAAAGCAATAACATCATCAGCTTTTTACCATCTGAAAAACATTAAGATCAGAGGAATAGTGTCAAAACCAGACTTGGAGTCGGGCAGAAAGGGTCTGAATGCAACCGTGGATAGTGAACTTCAACTGAGTGCGTTAGTTTTAACCCTTGACCCAAACCTTTATTTGAGCATGGAACCTTAAAACCAGCTCTTTCCCACAATAAAGGGTTCCTTTTCAAGGTATATATGGTGTATAATTAGGTCTGAGGGCTGCATTTGGCCCCCGAGCCCCTGGTTTAAGGTAGCTTTGTCCTGTAGATGTGTGGAGCTCCACTGATCACGTGCCCCTGCATCCGCTGCATCCAAACCCTTCTCGAAAATAATTTAAAAAGTTGGCGATAAAAAGGAAGTCGTTTCCCTATCAGCTGGAACGTAGCCCCACAGCACCACCCGTCGGTCACTCCCAGTGGTTCCAGGTCTACGAGTAAGTTCTCATCGAATCGAACTGCTCTCAGATGAACCATTCTGCTCTCATAGACAGAGAGCTGTGGACTGGTGATAGACAGCAGATACCTCTCTGCACAGAGGTTACGTAACAGCTAATCACACATCTCCATAACGGTTCTCCTCTGCTGAACATGAAACTAGCAGACAATACTCTGTGTCTGAAGCAGGTCTTTGGAGGCTGAGCGTGTTCTTCTGACCTCTATGTGATGTAAATGATAGGTTGAATCATGAATCCGTCTCACACACAGACTGAGCGCACATGCGTTTAAAAAGCCTTTACACGTCTGATCTTTAAAGCGATTTGTGTGCCGGTTATATCCAGCCGTGAGAAAAGCAGATGCGGCGCTCTAAAGGGGAGGTTAGCCGAGGGCATCCCAGATAAATGTATTGGTGTAGTTAAAGAGGCGCGGAGCGTGAAGCAGCTCGTTTCCTTCGAAGGAGTTTGGAGTAAACACAGCAGCGGTGGAGCGAAGGCTTTCCTCTCCTAATTAGCCGACTCGCGGCGGTGCGGGCCACGCAGACTCGACAATCGGCTGGAGGAAAGTCAGAAGGCCCCAGAACAAAGGCGAGAGGAGGGATCGGGTTGACATGAATGAGACCGGCTCCGGGGACGCGTGGGTCATGACAGCAGTCGTGTCTGATCCAGGTAAGAACAAGCTGTAGTTTAAACAAAGCACCTCACTGAACCATCAACGTTCCCCCCCTTGTGAGCCATATTTACAAAAAAGAAAAGAAAAGAAAAGAGGGGCCCTAGCATCGACCCTTGAGGAACCCCACATGTCACAGCCATATGGTTTGAGACACTTACCGATTTCCGTGTTGCTAAGACACTTCATTTCATAGATCTTTCATACACCGCCTCCTCCTCTCATTTTTCAGAACACCGTGGCTTTTTATCCAACAGGAGCGTGTCCTTGTCCTCAGAAGAGTTATCCATCTCATTCATACGCAGCAGAGAAAAGACCAAGAGATATGTACGGCGGCGTTGGTGGAGGCGCTTCTGGAATGGCTGTGATGTTTCATCAATATACATCACTTAATTGGATAAACTACCTCCGCTTTCCTGCCCTTGGGGATTTTATCCTAGGGCTGTTTTAAACCAAGATAGTTACGTATGCTTTGAGGATACTTATGGAACATAGGGAGAACTCTCTGGACAGTTGGCGGCCAAGATATTTCAGCACAAAATTTTGTATAGTTTTTTTTATAATGGTCTATAAATTATTATTAAATGATATTTACATTTTACAATCTGTAATATAAAAAATAAAAAAAAGTACTGCAGTGCAAGAGCTCAGCTGAACTTATCTCGTCCAAATTAGGGCTGCAACAATTAGTCAACATTATCGTTAATATTTATAATAAATAATTATCAAAGAATAGCTTTCATGCCTTCACTTAACCCCGAGGGAGAAGAAGATGCGTGAGGCGGAGTCAGGCATGCAGATCAAAACAATGCAACACAGCAGCGAGAAGCAGAAGCGGCGTTTACACAGACGATCAGAACGAGTCCGAAAGTTTCATAGAAAATAAAGCAGCTAAGTCACTAACTTGTAAAAAAAAAAAAATACAAGGTGACATGTTGACACGGGGGTTTTCACACATGTTGGAGGTGTGTGGGCCGACCTGAGATTGTTCTAGTTTCAATTGTATTCACTGAGGACAAGTGCACTTAAATAGGCACCAGACAGGAGGTAGGAGGCAGAAGAGCGACATACCGTGATAAAATAAAGTTGATCCAATAAGGGCATAGCTAGTCCTTTTATTTCGCTTAAAAAAGAGGAATGAAAGCAAAAATAGTCTGGCACTGTTTAGGTCGACCTAAACAGTGCCAGTGTGAAAAAACCCTAAATCGTGCATCATAAATATATACTTTTTAAGCTTTTCTTACATATACATTTGCTTTAGTGCTTACAAATCGGTGCTAGGGGTTATACGGTGTTATTTATAATACAATGTGCTAATCTTCACAAAATCCTCAGTCATTCAGGCCTAGCAGTTTATTAATCCAGCAGGCATATATTTACTTGTGTTACACTACAGTAGTTTGCACTCTTACTGATGTTTATGAGAAATAATGCAGCAAGTCCATAAGGGAGGAACTGCACAGTGCACGTACACTGTTTACAAGGCACAAGTTATTTTTAGCAACAACATAAAAAACGGTTCACTGGTTGAAAAACTTAATCGCTGACTAATCAATTATAAAATACATTACAAATAATGGTTAGTTGCAGCCCTAGTCCAAATATATAAGCAAAAACCAAAGAACCAGAAGAATGTGCTCTGATCATCTGTGTTGCCTATACATGAGCCAGGGGACACAACTAGAGAAAGAGTGAGGGGCTTTCAGGAGGAGCCAGCTGAGAGTGAGCGAGTGTGGGGTCTTGTGCCATGGGAGGTTCTAACAAGCTCCAATATAAAATAAAACTTACTATCAGTACTATACTTTCAAGCACAGGATAAGACCATTACAGATAACACAACAATCAGTAAGAAGCACCACTTAAACCCTTTTTGCACGGCTTATCAGAAAACAAGTTGTAAATGAAAATTGTAAGTCCAATAAATGAAACCAACAAGATTATCTTGACTCAAAGCAAACGTATTGGCACAAAAATGTAGCTTCTTTACAGGCTGGTTACGAGATAATCCAGTTGGTTTGGAACTAAATACAAACAAAAATCGAACAAACAAAATACTATGATCGAAAGAAAGCAACTTAGAAGGTACTTTGAGAATAAATGAATAGTCCAGAAAGAAGTCTTTATGTGAGAGACAAAAAACTGTTGGGGCTAATCGACCCAAATAGGTATTGTGTTCACAGAATAAATGGAAAGCGCGTGTCGACGCAGACTTCATAGCTGATAATGACATGTGAACAACCGCAGACCCTGTGGATGCCAAACACCATCGTGTCCCCACGTTGCTTTAGCAGCAGCGTGACCCAAACACCACCATGTCCCCACGTTGCTTTAGCAGCAGCGTGACCCAAACACCACCATGCCCCCACGTTGCTTTAGCAGCAGCGTGACCCAAACACCACCATGTCCCCACGTTGCTTTAGCAGCAGCGTGGCCCAAACACCACCATCTCCCCATGTTGCTTTAGCAGCAGCGTGACCCATACACCACCATGTCCCCACGTTGCTTTAGCAGCAGTGTGGCCCAAACACCACCATGTCCCCGCAATGTTTTAGCAGCAGCGTGACCCAAACACCATCATGTCCCCGCGTTGTTTTAGCAGCAGTGTGGCCCAAACACCACCATGTCCCCGCAATGTTTTAGCAGCAGTGTGGCCCAAACACCATCATGTCCCCACGTTGCTTTAGCAACAGCGTGGCCCAAACACCACCATGTCCCCATGTTGCTTTAGCAGCAGCGTGGCCCAAACACCACCATGTCCCCACGTTGCTTTAGCAGCAGCGTGACCCAAACACCATCATGTCCCCGCATTGTTTTAGCAGCAGTGTGGCCCAAACACCACCATGTCCCCGCAATGTTTTAGCAGCAGTGTGGCCCAAACACCATCATGTCCCCGCGTTGTTTTAGCAGCAGTGTGGCCCAAACACCACCATGTCCCCGCGTTGTTTTAGCAGCAGTGTGGCCCAAACACCACCATGTCCCTGCGTTGTTTTAGCAGCAGTGTGGCCCAAACACCATCATGTCCCCACGTTGCTTTAGCAACAGCGTGGCCCAAACACCACCATGTCCCCATGTTGCTTTAGCAGCAGCGTGGCCCAAACACCACCATGTCCCCACGTTGCTTTAGCAGCAGCGTGACCCAAACACCATCATGTCCCCGCAATGTTTTAGCAGCAGTGTGGCCCAAACACCATCATGTCCCCGCGTTGTTTTAGCAGCAGTGTGGCCCAAACACCACCATGTCCCCACGTTGCTTTAGCAGCAGCGTGACCCAAACACCATCATGTCCCCGCAATGTTTTAGCAGCAGTGTGGCCCAAACACCACCATGTCCCCACGTTGCTTTAGCAGCAGCGTGACCCAAACACCATCATGTCCCCGCATTGTTTTAGCAGCAGTGTGGCCCAAACACCACCATGTCCCCGCAATGTTTTAGCAGCAGTGTGGCCCAAACACCATCATGTCCCCGCGTTGTTTTAGCAGCAGTGTGGCCCAAACACCACCATGTCCCCGCGTTGTTTTAGCAGCAGTGTGGCCCAAACACCACCATGTCCCTGCGTTGTTTTAGCAGCAGCGTGGCCCAAACACCACAATGTCCCCGCGTTGCTTTAGCAGCAGCGTGGCACATACTGTATGACGGGTGTGTGTATGTTTCACACGCTACACGAGCGCTGCAGACGCCTCGGCTTTATATAGACCTACGCATGCCAACGGGACCATATTGTACAAGCTGTCAGATTTCCACGGGCACAGTATTCAACACTGGTGGAAGCGTGTGGGCCACACCCAGAAGCCTCACTGGCACTGGTTAGGACGAAATGCATTTTTACACAACCTTTTTTTTTTTAAACCTTTTTTAAACTTTAAGACTTTCCAAAGTGCTGCATAGCAGTGTTTCGTGACCCGTTCTTGAAATGAAGATAAAGTGATACCAACTGAAAACAGTAAAGTAGTGTTTCTCAAGCTGTGGTACCAATACAAAGTATTGATGGAATAAACCGCATCAGTGACTCGTACGGAGAGGCTTGTGTTAGCAAAGAAGAGCATTCACAGTACGTGATATTAATGTTACTTAGCATTAATACTTGGCATGTTTGGATTCAGATGTGTTGCTTATGTTGGGCTAGCTTATTAGTTTCGGTGGTTAGCAATAGGCTATTATGCACTTCTTTGCTTACAATGTTGTGACGTACTTTGGTGAACGCACAATCAATCCAAGACGTTGCAGCAACGTCTAGGCCAGTGATTCCCAAACCTTTTGCGCCGAAGGCACACCAAAGGACAAGTAAAAATCTGAAGGCACACCTATTGTGCAAAATAGCCTTTATAACACGCGTTATCACTCATATCATGAACAATATCTGTAAATGTGCATAATTATTTACTAATGCCAAATAAAATGTGACAAAAACCACTATATTACTCATATTTATTAACAAAATATTTCAAAAAATGTATTTGAATGGATGTTTGGTTTCCAAGTGCCTCTTCAGCTTGCTTGGAACCATGTTAGCATTAGCCAACTTCTCCCGACAGAGGACGCACTCTGAGGACTGTTGACATCCCCGGTCCAACTGAAGCCATAAGACAGATAACTTTCATGATACCTTCTGCTGACCATTGTTTTTCTCTTTTCTTTCGTGGTGGGTTGTCGGCAGTCTCTGCACTAGTGGTTGGTGGTTTGCTCTGCACAAGAAAGCGTTTCATTTTCTCTCTCGCTGTTTCTCTGTTTTAATGTTGTCCTACAGCCTTTGTCACAGTCTTACAATTCACGCCTGCGCAACCGCCGGTTGCGCAGGCGTGACCGAACGAAATATTGCGTTCTCTGTTGTTTTTAGGTATAGAGTTTGCCTCTGTATTATTAAATGAGTGCATATAGCTGCTGATATAGTAAATAAAAAAAAATATTTTTGTGTAGTTGTATATTGCAATAATAATGTATGGTTGTCACAAAATCCCACGGCACACCAGGACTTGCCTCACGGCACACCAGTGCCGCGGTTTGGGAACCACTGGTCTAGGCAACTCTCCTCCGATAAGATAGGCCCTTAATAGACAATAAAACAAAACAATTAATATTTAACTTTTGCACATTTTGTCATGTTTACAACCATAAACATTTTCTGAGTGCATTAAATTGCCTTTATAACATTCCTAATGACTGCAGAAAGTTCACACCTTGCCCTAACCATTAAATAGAGGCCCTCTGAGCGTAATTTACTTACAAAGTATTAATTCATGCTGTATAAATACTTGTGCACGCCCGACTTTTCTATTTTCTTTTTTTTTTTAATAACAGTTGTCTGTTACTTGTGTGTGAACTTTCAGTAAAAAATTCAAAATAAAATCTTTACGTTTGGGGTTGTAAACATGACAAAATGTGCAAAGTTTCAAGGTGTATATTAGTTCTTTCGAGAGGCACTGTATATTTTTGTTGTAGCCCAACTTCATTTGGCACCATAGATCTACAATGTAACCGCGACATTTGTTGTGTGTCAAAATATAACGCATTTTCCTCCAGCGCAAACCAGGAAGTGAGATCTTGTGTCTCAAAACGCAGTCGCCTTAGTAGGAGCGCAGTTTGTGATCTTACCACTCCAGTCTTAGCGCATTTAAGTGGGTGGAGACACACTTTTTTCCCCAATCAGATCGACTCCGCGGCCGGGAGAGGGGTTGTGGGGGCCAAGCACAGGCCAGTCCGCTCCACAGTGTACAGCTGTAGCCCTTTCTGTCTCGAGACATGAACATTGTTTAGCTCACCATGGGTTAATACATTTTTAGTTTGACCTGTGTGAGCCTAAAGCTTAAGGAAGAACACAAGGCGGCGTGAGGTAAATGAGGAAATGAATGTCAGTGGTGCTCCATCAGGGCAGTCACCTCCTCTCGTGACGCCCTCTCACAAAGTGCCCAAGGCGAATAGCGCTTAGCTCCGCCACTCGGACAAGAAATCGCCAAGAGCCTGCGCCCCTCCGTGCGCCAACACAAGATCTGACCCATGGAGGGCCATGCAACCTACTTGGAGTTAAAGGCAGAAAATAAAAGTGTGCCTTAAAATGAATACTGGGTTCATATTTGTATGGCCGAGAGTGCACATGTTTAAAGGCATTAGTTTCAGATGTGAAGTTGGGCGTTCTCGTTTCTGTGCAGTAGCTCCAGTTTCCCCCACCACAAACAGCAGGGGGAATGTTGCAGAGACGTGACGACCAGGACAGTCCTACAACGTCCAGACACTAAAGGTACAGGAGGAGGTCTGGAACAGTCTCCCCAAAGACGTGGGGACGATGATCAAATCCAGGGTGGGAACAGTTCTCGTTTGGAACTCACGCCAGGTCATATGCGGGGAACATTTCAGTCAACGTGTGCAGTTCTTATTGCAAACCATGAATGACCGTAACGTTATCCATCTGTCTTATCTGCACTCTGCTTTTCATTACATTGGGATGATCTTTTCTCGATTGTATTTGCTGTGTATTTCTATGAAGTCCCTGTTATGTAAATTACCATTACTTTGTGTATGGATTTACAAATCTTCATCACGACAGAACAAAGCTCATTTATTGTGAATATTGCAAATTAAATCCCCATTAAAGACAATCTTAAGCTAAAGCTACACAGAAAGGCATCGGCTGTCCCCACATGTGATTTATTTTATTTTTTTCCATTAGAATAATTTTCCTCCTAACAGGTCTCTTTATTATTTAATAGCATTTTATTGCAACAGGCCTGGAGTAGTGAACTCCATAATTGCGTTTGCTTTGGCAGATTCCGGGTCCACAGGGCCCCTCAGTCTCTCCTCTCCGCGGTGGATGAACCTGTTCTTAATCTTGTGTGATTAGGGCTTTCTTTGGCGTCACGGTCGATTCTCTCCCTGGGCCCGGACTGCAGTCATTATCGGGTCTGCCTCATGCATATTTAAGTGGGTCAAGTGCATTAACTCCGTCCTTTAGCGCCGTGTGGGAGAGGCTGATTAGAGAGGTAGTTCTGATGGGACAGACAGCCTGGGTTACTCCCTCTGTCAGCTCAGAGTCCACAGGGACAGGCCCGTAGCTTTTCCCCGGCAGTGAGCGCCTTCGGTTCCGAGAACAAACTTTATGTTAGTGTTCTGTCGGAGGTGCCCAGGGCGCTTTGTTCCCCCCGCGGCGTTGCTCCCTCCACTTAATCAGTCTCGGTGCATACAGGTTTGATCACCGGCTGAGAAGATCTAGAGTTCCTGGCAGGATCCTGGTCTATCCTCAAAAGCACTTTTTCTACTGGAGCAGAGTGGGACAGGACACTTGGGAGGGGTTAAATTAGGTGTGGGCGTCCCCCGCAGGTTTGTATTTCACTGATTTTATTATAAACCTGGCCCAGACCATTATGCGGGTGGGGCTACGTTGCTGTTGGACCATGATGGAGAAAGAGATCACTGTTGATGAACTTAAGGCGAGACAGTGAAAACATGGTCCATGTCGTCCACTGGTTGCTCTGCTTTGTGCCCACGACGCTAGGGGCCCCCATTGCTGTAGTACCTCCAAATATGGGCGGCAAAACAAGCTAGTTTTCCATTAGAAAGCATTGTACTTTACACACGTTCTAAGCAACCGCCAAGCCTGGTTTCTGATTTTTAAATACTTTCCACAGCTAGAAATTGCTCCTGTGATAACGCTGGGTTAGTTGCAATTAAAGAACATTTTAGAAATCTCGTATACTAATGAGGGCCGGACTTTGATCGACCGAACTACACGCCCCGCGAGGGCCGAGTCTACGGTGAAGATCCTGCCCTTATGCCCTTATGCTCCGTCAGAGCAGGGTGATGTCATCTTAGGGGGAAGAAAGACTAAACTTACCCTGTACGACGCTTATTGTATTTATGACGTTTTAACAAACAAGAGAATTACAGGAACTACACCATTGCGCCCCAACGGCCGTTTGTCCACGCGTATTCATTCACAAATACTGACATATTTAGTACCTGTGTAACACAAAAGGCGACATACAGGAGATAACGATGTGATCCAAATATGGCCATTTGCTTTTTGGGACATAGAAATATCCACGCGCATGTGAAGACGTTACTAAACTTTAGGACCATTTTCATTTTATGAAATATTTTGACGGTTTTCTTTGAGGAATTTTTTAAATATCTAATTCCTGCCTAATGGATTGAGCTTATTCAAAAACTAAACAAGATTCAAAATCCCCCGAATCTTTGTGACCAATATATCAACTAAATAAAACCATAAATCTAAACCCGGGACTATCAGGCAATATTGGCCATTTTAATGCATGAAATGCTTTATTTAAACATGAAAACATAAAGAAAACTTTAGTGCTCATATTTATATCAGTAATCTACAGCAAAGGTTTCAACACATTATTCTCCCCCGCTCACCTGCAGCGACTCGCCTTAATTCCACCTCGTGACTCGTCCAAGAAATGTAATAGATGTCAGGTGCAGCATATTGGATAGTCAATACGAGTCGACTCAAAGTAGAGCCACATGTAAACAGCCTAGCTCTACAGGCCAGCCAATAAACAGCTAGTGAAGAAGTGGCTGAACTCTTTTTAGATAAGCGAAAACACAGATTATAGACACTCCAGCGCCAATGTGCACACGTTTCATTGATTTGATGTACGAGCTGTAAAGTAGGACTGCAACTAATGATTATTTCCATAAGTCAGCGAGTCTTTTTTTTAATAGTCGACAAATCAAACGATTATTTATACATATATATATTTTTGCTATCAATAACTTGTGCCTTATAACCAGAGTAAGTGCCTTCAGTTTTAAAGCCTTTGTCTCCATGTGCCGATTTACGTGAGCTTCTCCTCGGTAAATACAACTGAAACTAGAGCGATCTCGCGCCGGCCCGCACAGCTCCAACAACACGTGTGGAAACTCCCGTGTCCACATGTTACCTCGTATTTTTGGGGGGGGGGGGGACACGGCGGCTCCCGGGCGCTCGTGGATAACCGCGGTGCGGCCTTGATGCGTAGGTTCGGTTCGGACTCGTTCTAATCTTCCCTGTAAAGGAAGCTTTCGATCCTCTCTGCTGCCGTTTTACCATTGTTTTGATCTGCATGCCTTTCTCTGCCTCGCGCCACCCTTCTTCTAAACACTGCCCCCCCCAAGGGCCTGTTTCAGATGCAAGAAAACGCATCGCCGGGCCTTTGGATGAATTAGTGCATTCCCTTTTGACCTAGTCTACACAGCAACTGCTCTATTTAGTCAGTAGATCATCATCTTGACTAATTGCTAAAAATGTACTGTATGTTTGTTTATCTTCTGAAGTGGTTAGATTATATCTTTGGAAGCCCACGACAGACCTTCTGTTTGTCTGTGACTGTCACATGACTGCTTAGTGAACCTTGGTCAGGAAAATTCATCATTAAAAACTGGAACGATTCCCACCGTTAAACCTCCTGATGGAGAGCCCGGAGGTGTGAGTAAACGGGCAAGCTAATGGTGATGCCAATGTAAGGAGTTAGCCAGTTATAAAAACTGTGTACTAGTTTGGTATTTAGTCCATACAGGGACTCTCCGACTACAGGATCCCAGCTTACCACCGAGAAGACCCTTCCATCATGGTGTCCCTTGTTGTGCAAAGCACCTTCCAGGACATTCTTTGATGACGTGTCATATTAAGTCTTTGCCCGCCACTGACGAGAATTACCGCAGGATCTGCTGTACCTCTACACTCGCCGGTACGAGCCACGGGCAAAACAAGCCTTCAGAGATGCCTTCTGAAAATAGCAGGTGGAGCTACCAGGAAAAAAACTAAATAATACATGGCCCGAGAGCAGGAAAGCCCAAACAAAGACTCATGAGACAGGATCAGAGACCGGATCAGAGACCGGATCAGAGCCAGATCAGTTTGAGGAAGCGGACGAGAATAACGCTGGAGAAAAAAAAGCCACATAAAGCTTGTGTTATTGCTGCGGCGTCTCAGAAGAGCACTGAAGGCAGTACACCGGTTTCCCCTACCTCCAAAAACATGCAGCCCAGGTTGTCCCACAATGGCGGCACGCTCAGCTCAGACTAACCCAACACCTGAACGCAATTTGGTTTGTACAATTGTAAATGGTAAAAGGGTCTACCGTCAATAGACTCTTTACAGCGAGGAACCACTCACCCATTCATACACCACTGAACGCAGACACTGGAGGCGAGGAGGGTGAAGTGTCCCGCCCATGGACACAAAGACAGTGAGCTGGGATTGAACAAACAATCTGATCATGAAACGAAAATGAAGCAGAAATCCTGGCTGGGCGCTAGATTTTAAGAAAAGGTCCGACAGGCAAAGAGTTAAAGCAGCCTTGACATGGGCAGAGGGTTACGCTGGGACTGGAGTCTTCTTAGTGACCCACATAATGGCAGCTCTCATCACTCCAGCCTAGTGAATGGTGACATCAGCATGAATGTGTAGTGCCAGCTCAGAGAAGCGTGCGCGAATCTGTGGGACCCCTCTCCTTTGAAAAAAACCAAAAAAACACGTTTGATTTCTCGTGTCAGCACCACCGTGGAGGAACAAGAGACAAATGTAAAACCGAACCGGCTACTGTATCTGCACTGATAAATAAATATTGACTTCTGCAAACAACTGTCTCAGTAAATCTAGACGTGCATTATCATAATAAAGACTTTTAAGAACAGAAATAGACAACAGACGGGAACAAAAGTCAAAACAACCCCGCGTCACTGTGTGAGATATATTGAGATCAGTGTTGTCCTCGAGTAAGGAGACAGTGGAGACGCAAGCAGAAATATAAACATGAATGATAGGATGACAAGTCCTGAGCTCAACTCACGGCCCAAGTACACAATATTGATAAGAGATTGTAAGATTTTTTTTTTTTTAAGAAATCGTCAACCAGAACATAAACTTTTGGCATAAAATCCATTCAATTGACTAATATCACGTCAATGTTTTGATACGACTTTGGGAGTGTATGACAAAATAACTTCACCCTAGTCATTTGTGCTGACAGAGAAGACGTTGAACTTTGTTTCAAGTGGATAGGCCCAGAAATGTTTCAATTTTCACCGTGGGAAAATTTCCATGGGAATTAATTGGAATATATGAGAAAGGTGGTGCAGTTGGTAGAGCGGGTCGTCTCATGATCGGAAGGTTGGGGGTTTGAATCCCAGATCCTGAAGGTGCCAAGTGTCGTTGTGTCCTTGGGCAAGACACTTCTAGCCTGGAAAAATCCAGACTCACCGCTGTACCAGCCGGTGAGTCTGGTCACCGCTGTGTCGAATCCATTTTCCACAGCGGTAGATACGCAAGCAAACAGGAAGCGGAGTAAACCAATCAGCGAAGGGCGGGCGTCTGCTGTTGATGTGGTGTTATTAGCGGTTTTGCGTTAATATTTGCGCAGGATTATGAATAACGAAACTCACCTACTGTCCATGTGTTTTTGGTCATTTACCGCCGACTGGAGACACGCTTTCTCTCTTTCGTGCATCGTTCGTAGATTGTTATTGAGGGACTTCCGCGTCCCGTGAGTGACGTTGTTCGCTAACAACTCGTCACGGTAAATAAACGAATCTGATTACACGTGAACGGATTGATTTTGCGGAAGCCGCGAACGAGGACGGGGTGACCAGACTGATCCCCCGCTGTATACAAAAATACAGAGGGGAATCATTCTGGTCCCACCAGGCTAAGACACTTCACCCTCCTTGCCTCCAGTGTCTGCGTACACTGGTGTATGAATGAGAGAGTGAATGGGTGAGTGGTTCCGTGCTGTAAAGCGCTTTGGGCCTAATGAAGGTAGAAAAGCGCTATATGAATGTGACCATTTACCATTTTAATGAGAATAAACTGGAAGGTTGTTTCTTCACACAGGGATATAAACTGAAGCATAAACATTGGATTTGATAGTTCCATCCATCCATCCATCTTCTTGTCCGTTGCCGGGTCGTGGGGGCAGCTGTTGGAGCTGCACCAGCCCTTATGGCTCCTCCTGCAGGTGGTGGGTCCACAGGAGGACGGCCTCATGGTTCTAACCGGGCCTGTTGGTCTCTCATAATGGGCAGCAGAGATGAAAAGTCTCAAAGAAATAATTTTTGTGATGTCTGACAGCAGGGTTTGAAGTGCGGTGTTTTAGGTTGATACAAAGAAGAGCTTTTGAAAATGAAACAGACCTATTCCATGTTTGTATCCATCTGTAATACAGCTGCTGTATTACAATATTATATTGTTTTAAAAGTCTATCATTTAGGTCTGTTCTGTTTAATACAGCGCTGTGTCAGACACAGGCCCCGCCCACTCCTCCTAATGGTCAGTGTTTGTCATGAGCCAAGTTTCAGTGCCATAAAGGTAAAAAAAAAACAACTCATGGATGGTATTGTGTCTCAGGGCTCTTTGAATCGCTGACATCAATCTCAGACGTCTCGGATGATTAGTTGTCAGTAAGTCCAGTTAAGGAAAAAACTACTGAAAAAGGACGTTCCACATTATTAAGCAGACCACCAAGCAATGGGAAAGAAAAAAGGATCTCTCTGCTGATGAAAAGCGTGAAATAGTTGAATGCCTTGGACTGGGTATGAAAACCTTCAATATTTCATTAAAGATTAAGCGTAATCATCGTACACGGGTTTGTGCAGATAAAGGCACAATAAGGACGGTTTCTGTCAGAAAAACACATCAGATTAATAGAACAGCTGCTACAAAGCAGCAAACAGGTATTTGAAGCTGCTGGTGCCTCTGGAGTCTCCCGAACATCAAGGTGTAGGACCCTCCAGAGGCTGCAGTTGTGCATAAACCATCTACCCGGCCTCCCCTAAACTGTTGATTGAAGCTGACGAGCAGAAATGGCTGATTTTCCACCCCTTTGCAACCCTAATTAGAAATCATGAATGAATGTACAGACCTTTTGAGATTTTACTTTAGATACACATTAGCGTCTAAAACGGCTTTTACTAAACATCATCTTATCAGATGTTAATGAAAAAGAAACCACAGAAATGATGCAGCAAATGCCACGATAAGACAACACTGCTCTGAAGACACAAACATGTCTTAGAACCACAGAGGAAAGATTCATGAAACCTTTTTGCTGCTTCACTTCATGGACTGAAGGCTGCGGCGACGAGCCCTTACCGTGTGGTTGCAGTCGGCGTTGACGCACTGCAGCAGCTCGGCCTCGAAGCTTTCCAGGGACGGCCTCAGGGACACGATCACGGAGCTCAGAGTGAAGGCCAGAGACGGGAGCAGCCGGGGCTTCAGCAGAGCGCCCCCTGTCGACCACAGTGCACAGTGTTACAATGAGGACTCGCCTCTGATCTAGGAAAAAGACCTGACTGCACACTGATTCAAAAAACGTATGCCCTGACAAATATGTTGGTGACTCTGTCGGCCAGGAAATGACACGTGATGTGTAAGGATCCAATCACGAGGGATTTAACCACAACTTTATCTCACCACCCAAATCTCTGGTGGCATGATAAACTCTGGAAATCATTATGGGCTTTGAAAATGTGGAACACGCGCCTTATTTCCACCCTTTCAGCAACAAAATCCAGTAAATACTACTTTCTGCTGTAGAAGAATCTAGCAAATCAAACAGGATTACCCAAGCACTTCTGAAACCTTATATAATCCAAGATATCAGCCTCTTGTAAAGATCACTTGTGGGAAGTTATCTTCATTGTCAGCATCACATTGATAAAAGCATCCTATTACTTTATTTAATTTTCAAATGTCTCCGTAGAGTGGGCTGCATAAACCCTGTAGTTCAAGCCTCTAAAAACATCAAAACATCCTCTGAAATGCCTGAGACTCTTTCTTTATCTTAATATCTCGTTTTAATCTGTCAAGTGCCTCTTCTTGGCCTTCATTTCTGATCACCCAAAACTTGATTGCGAAAAAATAAATTACCATTCAATTCCCCCACCCCATACAGTTTAGCTTTGTGTAGTCCTAATCACGGCCTGGAAGAGAGTTGCTGCAGCGCTTTATGAAGATGGAGAGAGTGGAGAGAGGCTCGGCTCCGTGCTCAGCGCCCCAGAACGTGGAGAGGATTAGGGCTGCACATCCTCCCTGACTGCAGCTGTCAGCCGCTGCAGCGGAGCTCTGCACACCTCCAAGAAAGAACATTACTCAGGGCTTTGATGAAGGCACTGTCAAGACTCTCCACAGCCAAGGAACACATAGGAGGTGATCATTAGGGAGAGCGGCAACATCAAGCATCGAGCTCCATTACCGCGAACTTCGGCAATGAATGGAATGGTGAACTTCACGCATATTGGCATAATGTAGCCCATGATCCTTCACTCCATTCCTGAAAATAATACCGTATACCCTCCGCGAGCGCAGGGTTTCCCGCCTTTTAAGGAACAGGCTGCGTAGGAGAAGACAGGGCGGCCATTAGGGTTCACACACGACCCTTCAAACTGCTCCCACTGCTCCGTGACCAGACTGACTTCCCTGCGTGGCATGGACAGGGAATAGTATGGCAGAGCCAGGCAACGAAATGGTGCACATAGTCATCAACCCCCCTGCCCCCCGCTGGCCGGGAGTCGCTCCCCTCCTCCTCCTGAAGGACATTCGGACCAGTGACTGCCACGCAACAGAAACCAGACCGGTTTGACGGTTTCTTTCGGAAAAACGGATCAGAGTCGGATCTTTAGCCTTGTCGGATTAAACTCTACATGTGACCAGGGCGAATATAAAAAACCTACAGTCGGGGAAAAGTGCTGAATGAGGATGGAAGCAAAAGGATGGAAAATATAAAATAATATCAGTGTGAAAAAAAATATTGTTGATCACTTGCGATATGCGGCTGTGCAATATCACGATCACGATATTATTGCTATATTTCACTAAACCATTTCAATACAATATGTTCCATTCTAATTACACTCGGAAACATGTCATCTTATTTTAAACAAATGGCTTGAAATGTGCTCGAATCAAGACATTTGACGCTGATTTTGGGTTTGGACTCTCTTGAAATATATTTGCCAGCGGAACAAGCATTAGTCAGCTTAAAATAAGACAAAAACCTGTGAAATTTGTCAAAATTTGTCAGAAAAATAATTCTTGTTCCATTGGCAATAGAATCATCCCAATCTACTCAAAACCTGCACAAATTCTGAAAATTCAAGCACTTTTAAGTATTTTTTGTCTAAGGTAAGCATGTAGATAGCACTACATCAGGAACAAAACAAGACTAAAATTGAACTAAAGTAAATGTTGAACTAAATATGAACTTCTACACTTTCATTGTTAGTTTTTGAATTTGTAAAAAAATGTGTATATTGTGGCTTCTTGCGATATGGATATTGCGTCACAAAATATTGCGATACGATATTTTTGCAATATATTGTGCAGCCTTAATTGTTATTCATCTCAAACACGTATTGATCATTTTCTTACGCTTCGTTGGTTAGCAAACACTACGCTACATTGATCTAAAGCGGCCTAAATATTTCCATAGCCTTACTTCCTGGTTCACCAAGCGCCCTTTCCCCAAGCCCCGCCTCTACCCAATCAGCAGCAGCTTTAACCGCTAGAGTCGAGCCCTCACTTACAGGAAACAGCCTGTAGGTCGTGTATTGCTTTACCTGTGGGGGAGTCCAGCAGTCCTGGGACGCTCTCGTCTCCAGATAGCAGCACGTTCTCTGGGAACAGGTGCAGAGCCGAGGCCAGGGGCGAGTGGCTCTTCAGGGCACAGTCTAAGTGGGCCCCCTCCACTGCTCTCAGGACGCCGCGGTCTGCAAAACAAACATTTGGAATCATAAGTCACAGAATTCCCCAAGCCCAAACCTCGTTAGGACCTCTCAACTAGGACTAAACTGGCTTTGAACAAGATCTGAAACATGACTGAGCCAGCCTTGAATGGAACTAAACTAGATCTTAAAAGTGGACATTTATAACTTTAAATAATGTCTCAAAGGACCCTGTTATCGACCTAAATTAATTTGTTGAAAACTAATATTCTTCTTTTTTTAACTAAAACTGAGTCAAACTAGACTAAGGGCCTGATCTTGGGTTTCCAAACACAAACTGTAGACTAGACTTTGGCGCAGTCGGGGGGTACGCTATGCGATATCTTCAGCTCCAGACTAAACACAGTAAGGTGGGTTGAACGGGGGCTGGACATGGGCTGGACAGACACCCCCCGAGCTGCCCCTCCTTGAGCTTTTTCTTACTACAGACCAATGTTTTCCACGCCCTTCTGCCCTAATGTTGCTACTGCGCCAGGAGGAGGATCAGGCGCCAAAACCTTTTGAGCTTTTGTCGACAAAAACTTATATAGAAGTGACTAAAATGTGACTAGGACGAGAAAGCATTTTTGTCCAAAAGACTATGACCAAAAATTAGAGGGCTGCCAACAGGCTTGTAAGGCATTTATATCACAAATAGTGATGCGGTTCTTAACTGGAGGCCGAGTCTTTGGGATCCAGTCATTTCAAAGAGCTGTTCAGGAGACGGTCTCATTTTAATATTGTTTTTTTTGTGTGAAGCTAGACAGAAAACCTCTGTATATCAAACCTGATCCCAGATTTAGATTCTGTGTGTGTATAAAATGAAAATGTTGGGCCCAATAAATATGCCAAATATATTTTGTGTAGAAAGCCTTCACTTGTGTTGCCGTTATGCAATTCTTCGCATTATTGAATGGAGAAACAGATCTGTCTCTTTTCACCTCAAAGAGATTAGAATCTAGTTTAAAGTATGGATTAGCATCTGGATAGACCACGTAGACCCACAGTTACATGTTATATTACAGAAGCAGCACATTGCATCTGTCCATGTTCCAGTGAGTGATAAAAAGCAGTACACTAGCATCACCCATTTGCGTCAGTGCGGATTACTGTACCTGTGAGTCACCTGACGACGTGCCACCGCTCCATTGTGGATGTGCCACTGCCGCCGCGCCGGCATACAGTAGGCACATTGATTTACCGTGCCGCGGCCCAGGATGCGTGGGCGCTGCAGAGCCGGGACCGCGCACGGTGCACATGTTCGCCTGCGCAGTCAACCGTCACTGGCAAAATAATTGGACTTTTAGTGTATTAGTGCAGGGGTGTGCAAACTACTCACATCAAGGGCCACATGTAATAGAGAGTCCCAGACTGGCGGTCAGAGCAGTAAAATCCACAAACCTTTGGTGGTCTATTCACACGTGCTAATGCTAACATGGCTAGTGCTAACGTCCACTGCAGTTTATAGACTCTGCACCTGCTAAAAACATTATTGCAGGGAAAGAATGAGCTTTGCTGTGCTTCCATAACGCCTTCAGGGTAGTATCAGTCCAACAGCTGTAAACGGAGCTAAAGTCTCATGAGGACGTGAGACCTTTTACTGTAATTAATGTTTATGTTGATGTTTTATGGATTCATTTGATCTTTCTTGTAATTTTATGCAACTGTGAAGCACTTTGAATTGTCTTGTATATGAACTGTGCTCTACAAATAAACTTGCCTTGCCTTGATTGCAGAGGATATGGTCCTCACATTGCGTAACTATAAAAAGCTTGAATGTTAATTCAATGTGGGGTTGGAGCACATAAGCTTTTTTGCTGCTGCCTACTCCACTCGAGTTCCCATTACTGTAATGATATGAATCCGTAAAACTCCAAACCAAGTAAATAAAGCTAACCAAGTAAATAATACTCTTTGAAAAGAAGACTGCACTTTGCTCCTGGGCCAATGCTTACACGTGTCTGTGTTACAATAACTCACCAACAGGATATAATGATTTGTATTGGCAGCCTGTTAGGAGTGCCCGGGGCTCATCTCCAGATCTTGAGGTTGGGAGGATTTGCAGGTTTAGGTCAGTGTGTCCAAAACGCATTTTCAGTGAAGGCAATTAATCTGAAGTGAATAGAATCACAAGTTAAGCCTAGATCAATCTCATTAATCAGCAGGTCAGAGATCCTATGGCAGTAACAGCTCAGAGTTTGGACACTGGGGGGATTAAACGGAAACTAAGTAAAAGTCAGGGAATAAGGGGAAAAGCTCTTTATTAGTACATGGCTGTGTGTATGTATATATATATATATATATATATATATATATATATATATATATATATATATTACAGAAACGCACCAATCATTGTGGAAGGAGTTTGCAGTGAAAAGCATTCAACTTTGAAGGACAATAGATGGATGGAATTCTGCCAACTGAGGAATAATTAGCAAAGATTGTCCATAAAGAGTAGCCAAAAGCCTCCAGGTCAGTACAGGCAAATACATCTAACACAGCATTGTCCAAAAGCTTTTATGTGAACGATAGCTCCAGTATTGTACATTCCCATCCTTTGCAGTTCTGAAGATATAATCCCAAACTCAATCTCTAGCTGTGGGGAACAACCACAATACCTTAACACTTAACATCTCCAAAAGTATTAATAATGCAGAATAAAGCTGATGTGTCTCCCTTAATAGTTGTCTCACTAACCGAATGTCGTGTTTCATCTGTTAATAACGTGTCTTAACAGCGGAGATCCAGCGCACATTTTAAGCAGCCGACGGGGCCTGAGGCTAAAGTCTGCAAATATGACTTTTGGAAAAAAGCTACACTTCACCCCCTCCTGGAACCAACACCTTAACGTGGTGGAGGGGTTTGAGCGCCCGAATGATCCTGGAGCTCTGTTGTCGGGGGCTTGGTGCCCCTGGTAGGGTCTCCCAGGGCAAACAGGTCCTAGGTGACGGGTCAGACAAAGAGCGGTTCAGAAGCTCCTTATGAGAGACCAACAGGCCCGGTTAGAACCATGAGGCCGTCCTTCTGTGGACCAACCACCTGCAGGGGGCGCTATAGGGGCTGATGCAGCTCCAACAGCTGCCCCCACGACCCGGCAACGGACAAGTGGAAGAAAATGGATGGATGGCTACACTTCACTTGAGAAATGACTTTCTCTCACACTTTTATGAATGAACTTTAAGCTTAAAGAATATTATTAATAATAATAATAATAATGGATTGGTTTTATATAACGCTTTTCTTGACACTCAAACACGCTTTACATTGCATTATTCATTCACTCCATACTTGGTGATGGTAAGGCGCTATTGTGACCACAGCTGCCCTGGGGTAGACTGATGTAAGCGAGGCAACCCATCTGTGTGAGTTTTCAGAGTATGAAGTTGTGCTACCTTGTGGAGCGTGTCGATCTCTGCAAGTCTTGACTTCAAGCTGTTTCTTTTATTGAAATATTCTACTATTAACATTCTAAATAAAGACATCAATCAATTTATGACTTCATCTTCACACGGTATGGGCGGCAAGGTGGCAGTTAGCACTCGTGCTTCACAGCTAGAAGGTTCACAGCATAAAGCCACTGTCCGGCCCCAGGGACAGGGTCTGTGTGGAGTTTCAATGTCCAGGATCAATGATGTTAGTTAGTGTGTGCGTGAATGGATGGACAGTCATGCTTCTGTCAGTAGGTAAGGTACGCAAGATTAAATCTCCTCCACTACAAGGATTATACGTATGCTTAAAAGTTAACCACATGACTGGTGGAATAGTTTGTTAATAGAGAATCCAGTCAATCACATTTCCCAAAACTAGCTCCACCGAGCTCCAACGTTCCTCTTCATCAAAGACACGTGTCCCGCTGTCTGCAAAAACATGCACAACTTTAAGACAGGAGATTATTGGGTTGGTGTGAAAAGGCCTCTATGGCCGTCGTTCCACAATCTATGTGCACGTATCGACACAACCCCGCAGACACACACACACACACACACACACACACACACACGTTGTGGTCGGTGCCCATACAGAGGAGCACGCTGTACAGATCGTCATTAAAGGTACAAGGTGTATTAAAACAGAAAAGAAACCACTAAACTACAAACTATAAAGGTAAGCTACATGCAAATGTTTTGCTAACACCAGCTAAAGCTGCGCTAACAGCTGCGCTAATGGTATTATTGGCAAAATCCCCTTTTAGCACAGCGGTATGAAATATTAAATCCATGACCTGCGTGTCGATAGTGAGGGCTGTCCACTCTCTCGTTGCCGATCAGAGGCCAGAGTCTGTTCACGTCACATCAAGCTAGCGCTTTGACCACAGCCAGAGGACGGTCCCAAAACCTATACCTGGTCCCCTATATACAGTTTGGCACTGGCCTTTGTTATGGAAAAGCTCGACAAACGCGCCTGCATGTGGAAAAAAAAACTCAAGTGCCCCTCTCAAGTCCAGAGAAATGGCACTTTACGGTAGGTGAAGAGCAAAGGGTTTCACTTGAAATGAAATGTGAACATGTGCATTAGACGGCATGAGAGTCCAGGGCTTCAGCTGCATAGACTTGCTCGTGGAGTTACACTTGTGTAGCTGAGGCTGTGGGTGAACTGCGTTGGACTGGAAGAGCCATTGTTCCTTAGCGCGAGGTTACAACGCAGCGCCGTTTAATTATTCCTCTTGATTATCACGCTCTCATTATTCGGAGAGCCCAGGCCTGACTGACTCGGCAGGGAGCTGATCCTCTGAAGGCCGGCAGCGCCAAAACCAAGGGCTCAAACTTTATCTCACCGGCTCTTTGGGGGAACTCAAACTGGGGTGTGGGAGATAATGATGGGACACATGTTGAAGGTAGGCAGGGATGACTGTTTTTATATCTGAGGAGTCAAAACTCGGTCAGAATCTAAACCATTATTTCGCTTCTCACTGCCAAAATAAGGCTGGTCCCACTCAACAAAGTCCAGGGAGATTTCTCTGCCGTTTTGGGTCCATTTAGCCAGAGCTCAACTTTTTTGTCAGTAGTCTCCAGAAACGGTGATATTTTTCCGTGTTTTCATCTCCCGCTGAGTGTCCGTGAATCATTTGACCCGATATCAATCACTGTTCAGGGTTTTTCCCCAAGCTTCAGCAAAGTCAAATGTAATGCTTTTTCATGCCCAAATACTATAGTTTAAGGCCACAAATGCAACAAAAAAAACATTAGAAAATAGGTGCATATTTTATGTCTAAAAATGTGCAAACATTCCATCAAACGGAGGAATTAAGGGAAAGGCAAAAATGCAGCTGAGTGTGTTCAACCTTAACTTCTGGATCTTCAACGACCTTATACAATAATAGATAAAGATCATTTCACCACGGACAGAATGAGAACATAAAGATGGCTAGACTGTATAACAGGCAGTTTTTAGTGTGTAAGAGGGAGGCGGACGGAGTGAAACAGCATTCATACAATCTATAGAAACACAATAATAGGTTGAGTACGCCTGATGTCACAACATTGTAAAGAGCCGATAGCTTAAGCTTGAGGCGGTGCAGGGAAGAAGTCCATGGTGATAACTATGTCAAAATGTGGAATTCGTTTTTGGCCAATGTCATTGTCATTCCTGGGACAATCCACGTGCAACAAAAACGGTCTCAAAGTCCAGTGTCAGCACATACGAACTACGGTCTAATTATTTTCTCTTAAAAAGGTGTCCAAAAGTGGTGACAACATTCAAAAACGTTTGCCTTTGTTGGCCTGTAGGAAGGGCTTTCCGTTAATCCAATCCCTGCCAAACACTGATCAGCTTCAACATTTTTACATTTTATTTTTGGAGGTTTCTTTCATGAACTGCATCTCTACCAGATGGAGTTGTATAGGTTCCTGCCCTCCATGTGAGATTAGGACTTCAACGCGGCACGGTAGCACAGCGGTTAGCGCTCGTGCTAGAAGGTCCGGGTTTGATTCCCACCTGGACGGGGCCTTTCTGTGTGGAGTTTGCATGTTCTCCCCGTGTCTGCGTAGGTTTCCTCCGGGTACTCCGGTTTCCCCTACCACTAAAAACATGTACAATAGGCCCAGGGACTGCAGGTGGAAATTAGCACAAGTGCTATAACCTGGTACAATGCATCTCTCCTTTCTGAGGCTAATGTAGATTGTACACTGTCCCTGTTCAAATAAATAAATAAATATATATATATAAACACCGTCTAGAACGTGAACGCAACCTACACTGTAAATTACAATTACGGTCGTAACATGAAATAAAGTGTTATAATTACTAAGAGACCTGAAATGTCTTCATTCACCCTCAATTCCATGTAAGAAGTACATTTTCAAGAGAAAATTGTGATTAATTGCTTTTCCATTTTACAGCAACATGGTTTTGCCAGTACTGACTAACTTTACATGATGCCAGTAATGATTATTTGTAGTCCCGTTGTGCTCACGCTCATTCTAAAGTATCCATAATAAGATTCGGTCCCATTTACTAGGATTTGCCAGTTTGAATAATGTAGGCTTAACATTAGCTTTACTTGCTTTTCTCTTTATCCAGTACATGGTTTTGGTAACTCTCACTAACCTCCCCAGTGTCCTCTACTGAGCCCCTGTAACGGGAACTTGACTAAACTAAGCTATAACCTACGTTGCCCGGGATTGGTTCAGGTCATATGTCACATGTGCAGAATAAGCCAATCAGATTGCTCTGAACTGTTTTGAATTCAAAAGAGAAGTGTTCACCAGCCCCCAGTGTATCATCGAGCAGAAACAGCAGAAAACAGGACCTTTCCTGTTTTATTTCTCATTAATCGACATCAAGTAAGTGTGTCTTTGGATATATTTGTGATTACTCTGAGAGTTTGATGTATTGTTACCATTTTCAATATTTTTTTATATTTGAAAAGTACAACACTCTTGCTCTACCTTTTAACACATGTTTAATTTAATTTGGTGACTGCACAGTGGTCTGTCTAATATTAGTGATACTAATTTAAGTCGTAAAGCTCCAGACGTGTCATTTAAAGACAGAAAATAGATACTTAAGGGTCATTTACTAAGTGTTACTAAGGGCAGCAGCAGCACAGTGTATATTTTACTCATTTACATAATTAGCTTAGGCCCTATCTCTGTAATACTCATTTTTTCAAATGTTAAATCAGGTGCTGCATGTCCACAAAATAGCATATTATATTTTTCAGTTTGCACTCACCATTTAACAACTCACAGCATTAAATGAATCTAATACTAGTGGTTTTGATTAAAGTTTTTCTTTTCCAGACAGTGACAGCTGTGAAGATTTAGAGACTGACTCAGCATCAACGCTGAAGGTAAGACTTTTAAACAATATATAATCTATTCAAATAATCTTTGAAATGGTTTGTGTGTGTCCAGTGTCAGACTGAGGAGTCCAGCTGTGGCTTTCCAGATGAGACGGAGCTGAACACTCTCAGGTGAGATGGGACTCAAATGTTTGTGTCAAAAACATTTGACCTGTGGTTTGGACTTTAGTGTCAGTACAGAACTGTTTAGTCTTCCACTATTAGTCCTGATTTTTATATGATATAGTTTATTCTACTTGTCATAAAACTCTGAGGACATCCATAGTCTGTGCTTTTCACCTGAGGTCATTGGCTAATGTAATCCTGTGTGGATATGCCTGTAGTGAGCTTACTGATTGTATTTCCTTGTTTTACAGAAATCTGAGCTGCTGTAAAAACTCTGAGACCATCTCAACTTCCAGGCAGTAGGTAAGACAGCACTCATCGTATATTTGGACAAATTGGCCATGAGTTGGATGTGAAATAACATTTGTGAATGGTTTGTGTGTCCAGTGTCAGGATCTGCTGAGGCTGGAGCTGAACACACTGAGGTGAGACAGAGTCAGAGCTGAGATGTTTGGATGAGACAAAGCAACATTTTATCTGTAGGTTTTGGTCTTGTCATAGGGACTCGTAACTAAAGTATTTTTGTTCTTCATATGTCTTACAGAAATCTGACCACGCTGATGAAGACTGAAGACTCTCAAACACACTCTCATTCATCCTGGCCTATTGTACATGTTTTTGGTGGTAGGGGAAACCGGAGTACCCGGAGGAAACCTACGCAGACACGGGGAGAACATGCAAACTCCACACAGAAAGGCCCCGTCCAGGTGGGAATCGAACCCCGGACCTTCTAGCTGTGAAGCACGAGCGCTAACCGCTGTACTACCGTGCCGCCACGTGAGTCTGCGGAACCTGCTGCATGTACAGAGTCTGTGGAACCTTCTCAGACACTTCAGCTCCTCGGCTTCATCGGCTCAGTACAGACTAATCCACCTGTTTGGACTGATCTAAACTATAACTGCAGAAATGGCGATGTTCTATCATTAATTGCATCGAAAAATGTAAGTGTTTTACAATCCATCCATTTTCTTCCACTTGTCCGTTGCCGGGTCGTGGGGGCAGCTGTTGGAGCTGCACCAGCCCCTATGGCTCCTCCTGCAGGTGGTGGGTCCACAGAAGGATGGCCTCATGGTTCTAACCGGGCCTGTTGGTCTCTCATAAGGGGCTTCTGAACCGCTCTTTGTCTAACCCGTCACCCAGGACCTGTTTGCCATGGGAGACCCTACCAGGGGCACGAAGCCCCCGACAACTTAGCTCCTAGGATCATTCGGGCGCTCAAACCCCTCCACCACGTTAAGGTGGCGGTTCCAGAATGTTAAATAAATTGACTTTATAACTATACTTTGTTTTGCTTCATCACAAGATTTACAGTGCCTCTCGGATGTACTAATACACCTTGAACTTTTGCACATTTGTCATATTTACAACCATAAACATAAAGATTTTATTTTGATTTTTTTACTGAAAGTTCCCACACAAGTAACAGACAACTGTGAAGTGAAAGCAAAATGATACATGATTCTGTTATTTTTCAAAAAATAGAAAACCTAAAAGTGGGGCGTGCATAAGTATTCATACAGCATGACTTAAAGGTCCTATATCATGCAAAATCGACTTTTTGGAGCTTTTAACCATGTTGTTATGCTATTTCCTTATCAAAAACACCCCCAGAGTGGTTTCTGGATTCATTCACGCAGTTCTCAGTAATCCTCCTGAATCCTGCTCTCTGAGCAGCTGTTCCGCCCTCTCCTGGTAAACGACTGGCATGTTCAGTTGTGTCGTCACAGCGGAACGGAAGTGCTCGACGTCTGTAATCTAATGCCTTACGGCATGATTTTCATTTGTAAAATTGCTTTTTTCATTATTTCTGTCGTAAGAAAAAATCAATTAAAAAAAAAAAAAAAAAAAAAAAAAAAAAAGAGTAAGTGCCTGCTGCGCTGCCCCTGTACCGAAAACAAACGCTCCCCCTGAGCGTCCGAATGGTCTGAACAGATTGTCATGTCATGTTGCACTGAAAATTGTGAAGAGGGAGCTTTTTCTAACCTACTCTGGAGTCTGGACACCTGTTCTTTTTTCTTACCCAACGATAATGTCACGGAGAAAACCGCGTTTGGCTGCGAGGACTGGACTTTATTCAACCTTCCTAAAGAAGAGGCCATAGAAGTTGGACTTTCCCTCCGGGATTCAGCGACTATCAGCCACAATAGTGTTTGTCTGTGCCTGTCGCTGATGGATGCTTGATGAACCTTGGCCAGAATCAAAGTGGATTAACTTTTATAACCAACGCAAATCCCATAATGGAAACATCAGAGTGGTGAGTCGATCAAAATGCATGTTAGCGTGTGTGTTAGCCATTTAGCCATGAAGCTGTGTTGCACATGTTAACTCCTTATAACAGCATCATGAAGTAACTTCACTTTTTGCTGTGATATATATATTTCTACTACTGCTAAAGTTGTATGAGCGGCGAGAGGGGGCGGAGTTAACTGAATCCAAGCGTTTTGTCTTCCGGGTTGGAAAAATACCTCCAGAAAATACTTATATTTATCACAAAAATGAGTGCTCCGTAGTGGTAGAGGTACAATATATCATATAAATGCCTATACTTTACTTTGGAATGGCTAAAATAGCATGATACAGGTCCTTTAATACTTTGTGGAACCCCCTTTTGCTGCAATAACAGCAGCAAGTCTTCTGGGGTTTGACTCTACAAGGTTTGCACATGTAGAGACTGACATTTTAGCCCATTCCTCTTTACAAAACAACTCAAGCTCTGTCACATTAGAAGGAGAGCGTTTGTGAACAGCAGTTTTCAGGTCTTTCCACAGATGTTCAATAGGATTTAGGTCAGGACTTTGACTGGGCCATTCTAACACATTCATATGTTTGTTTTTAAACCATTCCATTGTAGATGTTTGTGTTTAGGGTCATTGTCCTGCTGGAAGGTGAATCTCCGCCCCAGCCTCAATTCTCTTGCTGACTCCAGCAGGTTTTCCTCTAAAATGTCTCTGTATTTGGCTCCATCCATCTTCCCAACTATTCTTACAATCTTCCCAGTCCCCGCTGAGGAAAAGCAGCCCCATAGCATGATGCTCCCCCCACCATATTTGACACTGGGGATGGTGCACTCAGGACCATGAGCAGTGTTAGGTTTGCTCCATACATAACGTTTTGCATTTGGGCCAAAAAGTTAAATTTTTGTCTCATCTGACCAAAGCACCTTCTTCCACATGGTAGCTGTGTCCTCCATATGACTTCTAGCAAACTTCAAACGGGATTTCTTATGGCCTCCTTACAATAATGGCTTTCTTCTTGCCACTCGTCCATGAAGGCCAGATTTGTGTAGAGTACGACTTATAGTTGTCCCATGTACAGATTCCCCCAGCTCAGCGGCAGGACGTCCCAGCTCCTCCAGAGTTATCTTGGGGCACTTGGTTGCATTTCTGACCAGTGCTCTCCTTGTTCGGTCTGTTAGTTTAGGTGGACGGCCGTGTCTTGGTAAGTTCACAGTGGTGCTATACTCTTTCCATTTCTGAATGATGGATTGAACAGTGCTCCGTGAGATGTTCAAATCTTGGGAAATCTTTGTATAACTTAACGCTGCTTTAAACTTCTCCACAGCTTTATCCCTGACCTCTCTGGTGAGCTCCTTGGCCTTCATGATGTTGTTTAGTGACCAATACACTCTGACCATAGCTCTGAGGCCCTCACAGAACAGCTGGAATTATACTGAGAGTAGATTACACACAGGTGGCCTCTATTTAATGGTTAGGGCAAGTGAACATTCTGCAGTCATTAGGAATGTTATAAAGGCAATTTAATGCACTCAGAAAAATACTTATGCACGCCCCACTTTTCTATTTTTTTTTAAACAACAGAATCATGTATCATTTTGCTTTCACTTCACAGTTGTCTGTTACTTGTGTTTGAACTTTCAGTAAAAAATTCAAAATAAAATCTTTATGTTTATGGTTTCAAACATGACAAACTGTGCAAACGTTCAAGGTGTATTAGTACTTTCGAGAGGCACTGTATATCCTGTACTAAATTTGTGAAACTTAATTAATGGGCAAAACAAATCATAAAGGGAACAGAAATATTTCAGTAACCATTACTAAGAATAATAGTACAGGTTAAGACAATTTTTAAGTAACAAAAGTAAACAGTACTAGGAATTCCCAGTTGCCTGTACTAACAGAACTATCAGAACTTGTATCATAAGTAATGAATACTGTGAAATCCTTCTTAATCATACTACACTGTAAATTGTCATATTGCCCTTTATTTATTTCAGTATATAATCTTGATTCAAATTGGCTGCAGTTTTCCTAAACTATTGTTATAATGTGTATTTATTAATTGAAAACCTCTCAATTACAACAAAAAAATAAGAATCTTATCTACAGTTTCAATTAAATCTGAAATGTTAATTGACTTTTTTTGTCCCAAGTGTGTAATTATGGGCGTGAACTTGTTTGAAATAGCTACGTCATTACGTTTGCGTGTCTGTTGCGAGGTGCGTTGTGGGTAAAAACATTTTCGCGCCCTTGGACAATTCAAATTGACTTCTCTACGCTGTGGACCTGCACTTTGAGGAAATTCATCTTTAATGTAACTTTTTACGATTTACTAACTTGTTTACCTTGTTAACAATGATTGGTAGTACAGTTTTGTTTGAAATAAGTTAACAGGCTTGTGTTGAAACGTGTTTGATCGGTCAACCTCATTTAAATCGTGTAACACGTATTTATTTATTTTTAGCATCAAGTTGTCTTGGTGTTTTTATCCGGAAAGCTATGCTCATACATATGATTTCAGTTATTCGCCGTCAAGGTTTGGTAAAACAACTAGAATATGTTATTTGCATTCCTCTGAAACACATTAGGTGCCGCCTTGACCGTGCTCCTCTGCCCCCGGGCCGCAGAGTGTAGTAGGAGCTGTTTCGATGTGGGGAGTGAACAGGAGTCACAGCCGCGGTGTTTACATCTGAACGCCCTGATGTGGCTTTTGCTTCGTTTATTATTTCCCACCAATACGCGCTTCCAGACTGTTCTTTGGTTGGTCATTTATCAAGCGTTTGCTCAAGTGCAAAGCGAGTAGCATGTGCATCAGCAGCATAATTTTTATTATTCTTACTTACTCTTATTAGGGGCCTTAATACTGTTATTCAGGCAACATCAAATGGTAAATTAAGTGCAACATGTCTACAAAATGGCATTTTATTTTTGAACCTGCACCTGCTATTTAACACCTGCCTTGATAAATGACTCCCTAAGAGTTTAAAAGCATGACACAGGCTAATCGGCTATGTGCTAACTCATGGACATAAAACACACTATAAAATAATATTTTTCCTTGCGTTGTTGCCGCATTGTTGTCACTTTCTTGACATGTTTTTGTCACACATTTTTTGTCACTTTTCTGTTTCTCTTTTGTACATTTTGCTCATGTTGCCCATTGTGTCCAATTTGCATTTCATTATCAAGACTTTCCCTCCAGTCTTCCGTTTTTCCTTTGCTTCTCTTGCTTCAACTTTATACCAATATCTATAAGCCTACTCTTTGTATTTGAAAAACCTATCACAAACTAGTCCACAAAAATACTGTTTTACCACGTTTTAAATGGGATAGTTCTACATTTATTGTATTTTTTTATCTAAAAAATACTTTGCCACTGATGATGCGCAGGACTTCTGCAAAGGCGTGCGAGTCGGCGGGGTGATGGTAAAAGGATTTTGTCTCCTTGAGGAAGCCGATGCACTGACTGATCTGAAGGACATTCCATCAAGTGTTGCTCTGCTTCTGGGTCTGCTCTACAGCTTGAACATTGACTATCCGAAGGACCTAAAGCATGGACGTTGGTGGTGAGCAGCGCTTTGTTGTTCAAGGTATAAGGACAAACTACTGTGCGAGGAAATGTAAAACTGTTTTTCACCATCTGTATTCCTGCAAAACCATGTCGGCATAGTAGTGGTTAATAGGGTTGGGCAATATGAACCGAAAGTCATATAACGATATATTTAGGTTGAATATGATATATATCCGAAGTCCCTTATGAGAGACCAACAGGCCCGGTTAGAACCATGAGGCCGTCCTTCTGTGGACCCACCACCTGCAGGGGGCGCCATAGGGGCTGGTGCGATGTGATTTGGGCAGCTCCAACAGCTGCCCCCACGACCTGGCAACGGACAAGTGGAAGAAGATGGATGGATGGATATATATCCCGATATTTTTTCCGCAAAGTGCACCTCTCGCAGGGACCGTTTCTTACCACAGGAAGATCGCCACATTCTTTACCAATACACTGACTATAATTTGACTCTTCTGAGGAGAAAAGTTAAGCGAGCCTCTCCTCGTCGTCGAAACCGTCTTGTATTTACAAAAGGCGGTTCAAAGGATCAGTGAACGGCAATCACATTTCGGAGCTAAACCTTTTTGTAAAGTATAAGCTCCAGTGACAATATACAGTGACTCAGGGCTTCAGTGTCACCGCAGCTGGATTTCCGGGCGGGTTTATCGTGACAGTCACAGAGAGAGTCGGAGAGGAGCAAAGCAGCGTGACTCAGCCGGCGCCTTTTTGATTCCCCTCTCTACAGACACGCTCACGTCGCCAGCACACCCCGGAATTTAGAGACGAGCCTTGAAGATGCCGACGTGCTCGGCTTTAACCTGATTCTGGGGATAATGTACTTTATATAGCAGCGAAAGGACGACGACGACAAAAAACTTCTGGAAAGTCAACAGGGAGAAGGGACGAGTGGACAGGAGAGGGACACTCGACCCCTCATTACGTTTAAAGGGAGGGTATTATGCAACAATTGACTTTTTAGAGCTGTTCCAAAGTTGTTCTCTCATCAAAAACAGACCTTTATTTGTGTTTCGAGCAGCTAATACATAGGCACGATGTGTTACGAATGACATTTTTCCGTCATATGTTCATGACATGACTTAACGCATCATAACAGTGTTGGTTCTACTGGATCTGAGCGCTGCCTTTGATACAGTCGACCATACTATTGTTTTAACTCGTTTAAAACACATCGGCCTCTCTGGTGCTGTCCACAAATGGTTTACGTCCTACCTCACAGACAGGACATTCATGGTAAGTGTGGATACCTGCTCCTCTAAGGTCCATAACATTAAATGTGGTGTGCCCCAGGGTTCGATTTTAAGCCCAGTGCTTTTTAACCTGTATATGCTCCCTCTTGGTGATGTCATCAGGAGACATGGAGTCAACTTTCATAGTTACGCTGATGATACACAGTTGTACATCTCTATGTCTCCTGATGACACCAGGCCAATGGATGCACTTTTTAACTGCATTTTAGATCAAATCCTGGATGGCATGAAAATCAGGAGTGAAACTACAGGATAGATAAGAGCAACATCCATCAGTACATTTACATACAGTCACTAACCCTTTCATGACCTGAATATTAGCAATAACCTGATTTAGCACAGCCATGAATACACTGGAGCAAACCCGAATAAGGCCCTTGGGTTATTCCTTTTCTAACCTGAATAGTTGGTTGGAATATCCTGATCGAAGGGAACCTTAATTTGTGTTCTACGCATGTTCTATCCACAAGGAATGTTGGTCTTTTGAGTACAGCAAGTACTTGTATGCGTCATCTATGTCTGGCACGCAGCCTACCGGTATCTCCTGCTATTCATGAAGACCATGATGAGGCACAATAGTGTGAACTTCTGCAGGTGGGTCAGAACCGGCACCAAAGCGCAAACAACGGTGACGGCTGTTGGCCCCGGACTGTTCTCTTTGGATACCGGAAGAAGAAGCTGAAATAACAAGCATTTGCGTCTTGACGTTTTCCACACGTCGCGGTTTGGATCGAGATATTCCAGTTGTTTATAATTCGCATGTTTGCAGGAGTAACTCTGTCTGCTCACGCATGTAAAAATGGGTTATACCAGATGTTTCAGACACTGACATTGACCGTAACCCAAATATTGACGGCATGTAAACGTAGTCTCCGTCACTGAGAAGGTTAGCGCCCCCTTTGGTAAAGACAGACACCTGTGTCCATTGAAATAAATGGGAAGTGGTCATGTCAGAACGTCTAATTTACGTCTGAAAAAAAAAACAACCTTTTATTATTTTTTATTTATTTGTCAATTAAGAAAAGCCAAAAGGAAGTGACCTGTTGCTTCAGATAATTTGGAAGATGTTAACGCTTTTAAACAGCTAGGATCATTACATCAGTAAAAGTTAGTGGTGGAACTTTTTGTGTGTTGGTTTATAATGTCATTATAGCAGCTTTTATTCTGTATGTCCCGCCATGGAGAAAAGAAGAGTCCCAGAGGGGATGAAGACTCTACAAAAGTGCCTGGATATTGCTCCCATCTACATTTTGTTGTACAGTAGCTGTTTATATGGCATTTTCTAACCATCAGAGTGTCAGATAGAGACAAAGACAAAGCATAAAACCTGTTCTTTAAACTAAAGTGCCACAATATACAGGCTGATGTTTTCTCAATTCGCCATGATCCACTGAGCCACTGTCCTTGTTGCGTGTCTGTACAGCAACAGCACATGCCTGTATGGGTTTGGACGCTGATGCAGAGGAGTAAAACGGCCCAGCGCTGGCAGGAGATGTGAGAGGCAGGAAGCACAGGAGGAAATGGCCCGTTTTCAGATGAAGGCAGAGCGGCTGGCGCTGACGGCAAGGCTGATGGAGATGAATGGGATGGTTTCACACGGAAGTCTCCGGGTCTGTTTGGAGGAGAGTTGTGTTGACTCACTAAGTCGGTTTTCTTTGGCTCTCTCCCGTGTCTGCTGCTGCTGCTCGCACTTTTCATTTTACAGATTTATCAACAGGTTGTCAAAAGTTCATTCATCATTCCCCATTATTATTGAACCAGCGTGTGTCAAAGGAGAAAAAACAATACAACTTTCTAAATCACAAAAGAGCAGAGTCCATAGTGACAGATCCCACAGTAATAGTAATTGTTCTGATTACGCCATTTTATTTTATCAGGGTTTCTACCAGTGGCAGCCATTTTAATGCCTAAATACTATGTTTTAATTTTACCCACAAAAAAAAAATGTACGTTTGTACAGAAGAGACAATTAAAGAGGTCTTCAGACGTAACGGGACTAAAGGCCTATTCATGCTCCACAAGACGCGAGAACTGTTCTCGCACCCAGAGCTGTAAGAACAAAATTATGTCATTTTGTTCTCCTGTTCGGCAGGGCTGCGAGAACTCTCGCTGTCATTGGCTGGATGTTTAGTGGGCGGGAATAATTGGCCAGAACAAGCGAGAATCCAATGTTTACTTCCTAACACCGGTGTGGAAAATGGGAGCTCACGGCAGTAAAATACTTCGCTGAAGGATTACAAGGACACACAAATGGCAAACAATTCCTGCCAAGAAACACACGGACATTTTGGGCAAGGACGAAGAAAAAAGCTGAAGAGCCTGGCGCTCCCTGCGTGAAAGAAGCGAGTGATGTAAACCCTTCATCAAACACCCTGAAACTTCAACCAGCATGTTCAATGAAGGTTCTTGGATGGCCGCCTGTACTGAGAGCCTACACCAACAACATGATTTACCAAGTGAAACGGAGGTAAGCTTTTAACGTTAACGTTTTCTAGCGTAATATATCAACGGGAGATGTGTGCTAAACATGAAGCCAGTCTTCAAAATGTCTGCAATACCGTGACTGATACATTTTATCATAGTTTGAGCTCAAATGGCTCGTTTTATTTCTGTAATTCCTTGATTGTTTTGGCCGCTGTAAAAGGGGGCGTGGCAGCAACACGTCTTGTGCAGAATGAAATGTCAGAGCCCAGACCAACTTTGTTCTCGTTCTTTTTTGCCTCAAGAACAAGAACAAAGTTGTTGCGTCTTGTGGAGGATGAATAGGCCTTAAAGCAGAAAAACTGTCAGTGACTTTTACTGTCAGTCCAAAAACACAGACTGAATGGAGCTAACTCTGCCCTGCTTTTCTCCTGGTCACCTGTGGCTCGTGGCCTGTGGTGGGGCAGAGGAGCGGAGTAAAACTCTTTATACGTTCAGTAGATTATGGATAGATATAATGCTGGCGCTGTGATGTCATCGTTTTAGCAAAAGTTGTGGAAACGCCGTAAAAACGGAGCCACGTATGCGACGTTTGGAGATCTTTCCACCCTGGGACGTGGTTTGTAAAAGGTGCGTTTACAGACCCCTGAAACGCCGCTTTCGTCTGGACGATACGCGTGCGTTTAGTCCTGAGCTTGACTTCGTATGGACAGGGCCTTATAGTCTCTCTCAGGGAGAAATAAAAGATCACAGGACAACATTCTCTGATTGGACGGAGAGGCACAATGATGTCGTTGTCTTCTTGTCAAACTGGAACTTTCTATTGCAACACAAAAACTAAATCTAATCCTAAAACCACAAAACAAATAATGAAGGTGCAGCCGTAACATTTGCATAAAGTGCCTCACTCAAACCCGGGCCATAAACATAAGCAACAATAACATTCTTGAAATGTTTCCATCAAGGAGTTACAGGAAACAAAAATGGACAAACGAGGAGGTATCCGGGCAAGACACAACTAAGCCACACATGCCTCTATCCCTACTATTGTTCTGACTAATGTTCATTCACTGGAAAATAAACTGGATTATATTCGTCTGCTACGCTCTTCCCAGAAGATGGCGAAAGACTGTTGTGGAGCGGCGGGAGTGGAGCGAGCTGCGCAGGAGGAAGAGGGAGGTGGAGGAGCTGACCAGTGGAGGACACCACGCTCTGAAGCCGGGACAAACCCAGGAGGCTCAGAGGAGATTGAAGGCAGTACTGCGGTTTCCTCTGCCTCCAAAAACATGCTGTCCAGGTTGGCCCATAATGACTCAGTCGCAGTGGCTCAGCACTAACCCAACATCTGATCTACGCAATTCCAAAGTACAATTGTATAACGACAAATAAAGCACTTACTTCATTGTGTAAGATCCATTCAATCAAACAGGGGGACGAGGGGAAACTAAATTGGTCACAGTTTACACAAGATTGTGTAAAAGTTCAGCCAGAACTGCAGCACAATTTGTTTTAGATCAAAGTTTTTGTGTTTTTGACAAATGTATGTTGAGCAAAGTCAGTCTTGTGGGTTCTGTCTCTAAGGAAAAATGTTGAAGATATTAAGGCACAATCTCAATTCTCTTTTCTACCCCTTCCCCTAGCCCTTGCCCTTTCCCTACACCCTGAAGCTAAGGGCGAGGGTTGAAAAGACCGCCCTAAGAAATGGGACAGCCCTCCATTTGACAGCATTTACTATGAACACAGATGAATCAGGTTATGTAAATAAAAAGCAAGCCTATTGTCTCTATAGCATGTTTCTGTAGCATTGATGCTGTTTTGTAACACCTAAACAACAGGACTCGTCTCAGCCCAAACCCTACAGATTGTCATCAATTTCTTCTTCATCCGGCGCTACATTCTCCTTCCCCGTCCGTGTGTCGCTGTGGCTGCAGCCAGAGCTGCCAGAGATCAGCCGATCCGCTCATCAATCTATCAAACTTCATTTATAAAGCGCTTTTCATACTGAAAGGTATCACAAAGTTCTTGTAGCCACTCAGCGGGGACGGGCAGAGGTTAGACCCGCTCGCAGTGCACACAGGGCGGGGACAGAGGCACCCGCAGCCTCTGCCCTGAGCCCCCGGGCCTGAGCGGAGGCTGGCGAGGTGCCTGAAGGGCTATGTGGCCCTCTCCCTCACCCCTACCCCTCACCGCAAAATAGAATTGGGACAGGGCTAAGCGGAGGGCTAAAGGAGAGAATTGAGATTGGGCCTTAGATTTAATGCCAGTTTTAATCTGATTAAATGGCTTCGTTTTGGCTTAATTCATTTATGGAGTTTTAATGCTTTTTAATGCCCTGCAGCATTTGTCAGTTCCCTTTATTGTCCTGTTTTGCAGACATCTGGTTAATAATGTCAAACACTATCTTACACTGTTGGCTTGAATGGAATCGTGTATCGCGGTCAGACGAGAGAAAAGGGCCGGAGTGGGAGGAGTCAGACAAGACACAGGTCTTTAAACTGGACCCAACCGGAGGGTTGCGAAAACATCACAAAAGCCGGTTTAACGGCGCGTTGGGGTTCGGTGAAAAGTCGCTAACGTTATCACCCGTTATCAGCTGGTAAATGATCGATTGCGCCTCCTCTCTCTGGCCAAAAAGCAATAATCCAGGCCGTTTTCTACATTCATTTAAAAATCCATGTGAAAAAAAACCCGGATCCGATCAAAGTGTATGTGGAAGACTTTTGAAAACAATGAATTTCAACCTCGCATTATAATTAGGTCCGAGAAATGCTTATAAAATGGACAAAACTACTGTGGAAACTCCTTTGTTGTCATCATAGAGGTTTGTTATGGGAAAGTTTCCATCAGTACGTTTCGGAAAGCGGCGGCTTGCTGTGATGTTGCCGCAGCGCAGCGGTTTGCGGCGCGTTCTTCATCTTCATTTACAGAAAATAGGTTTGGTTTCTGAGGGCGCTGCATATTTTAGCATCTTCGGGAGGGGGCTGTCCGTGAGGCTCTGGATTCAAATGACAAACAGATGGAAGTTTTTTCCCACTTCCCATTTACGATCTGCACAGTCTTTTCATCATAAAACCATCAAACGCCCTCAGCGGGGGGTCTGCACTCGCGCCCTCGATAAATTAGCATATTATTCCCTGTTGAATGCGCACACTGCATTCTGCATCTTAATATTTTGACAATTTGGTTTCATTGTAATGCGTTTGATTACTTCCCGTTTCCAGTGGAGTTCAAACGCGAAACGGTCTCACTTTGGTAACGGAGTTGTTGATTGGGACAGCCAGACGTGGGGGTGGACCACATCGAGGCGACGGGACACCTGCTCTTTCCTCTCAGCCCAACCGGCGACAGCGACAAATGACTTCAAATCCAGTTGCATGGGGACTAAGAAAATGGCTTTTGTTTTTGAAGAAAAGCTCGTTGCTTTTGCGATGCCGCCGTTTGGACGTTCCATCTCCTTTCGTTTCTTCTCGTTTGCTTGTTTCCTCTGTTTAGTTACACTTCTGCACAGAGGAGACCCCATACTGGCGTCTGATCTTCAACAGCAGGCGGCACTTCTGACTTATATGTGGAGCCACTCAAGGTTTTGGCAATGAAATGTAAGCCTAAACCCGCGAAGCTAAGCTAAGGTAGGCTAACCGCAGATCACAGTGTCAGAGATAAGAATATAGATACAGAGCCACAGCATTATCCATCCATCCATCCATTTTCTTCCACTTGTCCGTTGCCGGGTCGTGGGGGCAGCTGTTGGAGCTGCACCAGCCCCTATAGCGCCCCCTGCAGGTGGTGGGTCCACAGAAGGACGGCCTCATGGTTCTAACCGGGCCTGTTGGTCTCTCATAAGGGGCTTCTGAACCGCTCTTTGTCTGACCCGTCACCTAGGACCTGTTTGCCATGACATAGCATTAGCTTTATCCAAAATAATTTTAATCGAGAGAAGTGGGATAGTTGGTGACTGGAGAATGCAGCCAAGCACCGGCTCCAACGATCTCCTAAAGAGATTCAAAGATTACGATAATAGTTTAAAATGAGCAAAATACTAGTAAACTTACTGGACCCATTCTCTGGCTTCCACCTTTACACTGCGTGAAATATTGATCGATTCCTCCGTTTTGATCCGTTCATTGTGGTGTTGTTGATTCCAGAAAGCGATCTGTAGCACCCTTTAGATCAGGGGATGCCCAACCTGTTTTGTCCCAAGATCTACTTTTCGAGCCAAACTCCCGAGATCTGCCAGTTCTGTACTTTACAACAAGTTTTCTTATTGTCACACAACCACTAGACATCACATCCTCTCTCAAACACAGGCAGACAAACTCCTCTCACAGTGTCCCGTTTGCACAAACACACACACCAATCTGCATGATGGGCCATAACTGTCCTCAATATGAACCAAATTGTCAATAAATTAACACTTTTCTTTTCATTTTACAGCAATAGAGGATTTGGTGACTATGAAAAGAACTCAAAGAGGAGTTGTTTTAACCCTTAATAGGTGGCGTTCACGATTTAGAATGTGATGATGTCATGATGTCAGGTGGAGGGCGGGGCCAATACAACTCTATGGGAGAAATAGTTTTTGTAAGAAATCTCCAAAACAAAAATTGACAAATGTGTTTCCTCTTCAGTATTTGATAGTGATTGGATTCACAAACCTGTGATATTATTTTTATGTCTGAAAGACAAAAATACTGGACAACATCAGGCTCATGTTTTTGAACATTGTCACCAGTTTTTGACACCTCTGGGGAAAGGTAATTGGACATTTGTTCATATGTGCTGGAAGAGGAGACAGTGAACTTTGTGATAGTTTTTGTTTCACGTGGATTCTTCCAGTAATGACTGAGATATGAGCCAAAAACAAAGACATAACAGCATTTTGTCAGTTACTGCAGTTACCATAGTTACCGCCATGGAATTTTCAGTTGCCCTCCACCTCAGTTTTAAACTATGGGCTCTTTAGGATGTTGTGATGTCACGTGACCTAAGTAACCTATTACACTTAAGCACATTTTTAAAGGCGTTATCAAGGGTTAAAGTACTTGTATCATCTGTAAAACTGTGCATATCTTCTGTCTGCGCTCAGCGGGGGAATTAGTATTGTGATCGCGAAGTCCTGTCCTTGCCCTTTTCCTTCACCCCTCGTGGTCGCCTTGGGATCTGTCGCCCAGTAGACCGCGATCGCCTGGGTTGAGGCACCACTGCTGTAGATCATGAGTTTGCACCTTGTCACAGGCGTTCCGCTGGAAACGGCATTGCCTCCCGTGTGTCGGGCTCATCAGACGGACAAAACGGCATCGCGTATGCTAACGCGTTAGCTACAAAGAAACAAATAGTAAAATATTGGCGAGTGTGTGACAGAGGTTAGAAGAACAGCGGCGCTTCCAACAACAGCGGTACCTTAATAATTCAGCTGGTGTAAGAGTCGCTGTGAGGCCCCCGCTCTGAGGCCGCTGAAATATTCATGTGACATGATCGCAGGACGGAGCGCGCTCAGAGGGGCGCCGGGTCAGGCCACAGCAGTCACAACAGCACGAAGCATATCGAACACACTGTACCATCTCGATCGCTTTAACGGAGACATTTGAGCGATTAAAGACAGGAATTTCCCACAAAGGAGAGATTTAAGCTTCCAGAACACTGCGCAATAATCCATGTAATAAACGGAAACTTGTATTATTTGGTGGTTGTGTCTCTTGCTGTCGTACTGTTCGTGGACTCTGGATTGCATGTATTGCTTGTTTAAACTAATTGAAGAAAGATAAATGACTTGGACTCTTGAAACGTTTGCTGGAGCCGATCGCCAGCGAGCAAACCGAGCACTAGCTGGATTAGCCTAGCTAATGCGAGCGGTCAGCTTCTACTGTTCACACTGGAGACGTACACACATAAGCTGCTCTTTACTGTGGATTAATGCTGGGGACGAAGACGAGATACGCCGCTTCAATGGAGGGTGAATTGGAAACCATTAAAACGTCACTGAATGCATTGGTCGAGAAAGTGCAAAGAATTTCAGTACAACAAACTTTAATGGACTTGGCGCGGGAAATGAGAGATCTCAGGATACTTCATGATGAAAAGGACAAGAAAATTACAGCTTTGGAAAATCACTTGGCGGACCTGGAGCAATACACTCGCCTGAACGACCTGATCATATCAGGCCTGGCGGTAAAGCCTCGTACCGACGCCAGAGCCACTGCGGCAGGAGGAGGAGCAGGACACGGTCGAGCAACAGGTGATTACATTCATGGATAGTCATGGGATAACACTCAATAGCGAGGACATTGAAGCTTGTCACCCGTTGCCACATAAAAAAAATAAACTAATCAAACCTGTAGTAATTCTGTGATTCATAAACAGGAAAAAGAAGAATGCCTTACTCAAGCAAGGAAGACGCATAAAAGGAACAAACGTATATATTAATGAACACCTAAAGAAGAATGCCGACATCGCCAAGCAAGCACGTCTACCTGGACCTCCAACTGCCGGGTCTTCATTGAGCTAAATGGGGCTCCGGAGGAGGCGAAAGTTCTTTGGGTGAAGGAGGAAAATGAGCAGGATAAGTTCAAGTAAAAAAAAAAAAAAGGTAAACACTCCTAATCATTGGACATGACAGACACTATCTTCACTGACTCTTCCTCATCTGACAATGAGGACATAATCAAGGATGGGAGAAATATAATTTCGAATCAGTCACATGGTTTGACAAATAAAACAATCTTGAATCTTGAATAAGCTTCACTCAGGAGACTGAACTTGAAATATTTTCATTCAAAGACAATAAAACAAACCAGCTACGCGATGTGGATCCTGACATGCATTTTTTTCATAATATATGTCATAACTGCAAGCATTATCAAGACAATCAAATTTCACTATTAGGCAAACCAGAAAACGTGCCAATTGTTCATTTAAATATCAGTCTCTTGTATTTACCGTTCACCTGGTGCAGAACCATGAAACTTGATGACCTTATAAAATATAATACTTTGTTACAGATATACAAAGCTGTAAACAACCAGCTCCATACCAATATACCACACATGTTTGGTAAAAGAGAAGGAAGACACGATCTAAGGTGTACTCAGAATCTGAAAGTGAAATGTATTCATTCTACCCTAAAAAGTCATTGTATCACCCGGAGAGGTGTAAATCTGTGGAATAATCTAGAGGAACCCTTAAGTAAGTGTAAGTAAGTGCTTTATTGTCATTGTACAAGTGTACAACAAACTAGTGTCCAGGTGTTAGTCCTGAGCTGCTGCGGCTGAGCCGCGCTGCCACTGTGTCAACCAGGAGGTCGGGGAAATTGTAGCACTCTGAAGAAACCTGGCTGGCTGCCCTCTGTCTCCTCTGATCCTCTGAAATGGTGCCGCGCCTCCTGGGTGTGTCCCTGTTTCAGAGCGTGGTTTCCTGCACTGGTCAGCTCCACCTCCTCCTTCCTCTGCTCCCTCCGCTTCACAACAGTCTTTCACCATCTTTAGTTTGTCCTTTTTTTTTCCCCTGTAGCTCCTCTTGTGACTGTGGGGGCTCTTGGTGCCTCTTCAGTGTCTCAGAAGAAGAAATGTGCAGGTCTCAAATGGGTTTAGCTGATAAGCTAGCATTTTGTTTACCTTTAAAAAGCTGCTTTATTCTGGACCATTTTAGGCCTTGTCCACACGTAGCAGGGCATTTATAAATCCGCCCTCCGCCTAAAAAAAAAATCCTGTCCACACAGCCTCGGTTTTTAAAAAAACGGCATCCACACCTAACCGCATACATGCGTTGTCAAGTACATTAATTGTTCAAACCTCTCCACAAGTTTCTGCAGCACATTCATTATTTTCTATGCAGCTGTATAAACTGTGGTCCCAAATGCACCGTTATAGCTTGACCTGCCAAACAATTGCGAGGCCACATAGGCGATACCTTGACAAACAAACGCATTTCTTCGTCAGATTAACAGTACAACGAGAAAACCACTTTCTTGAACAGACTGACCAGTGATCGCATGACAACAGACTGACCAGTGCTCGCATGACAATAGAATGACCTGGCACGTAATGACTCCCACAACGGCAGCAGCGAGGACAGTAACATTCCTTTCACCGTGTCCTCCGGGAGGACGACTTCATCCTAAAGTCTCCTGCAGTAGAAACCCTCCGGTCTGGTGTAAAATAGTTGTTTCATCTGTGCGGTAAGAGCGGGTGCATTTCTCGGCAGTCATGCAGTTTTGGGCGTAACACCTGTCTGAACCAAACCCGCTGTTACCGTCTTTGAGGAACATGTCGGATGTGGGACGGTTATTTGGCGTAAAATAACTAACTGTAAAAGCTCTTTCGTCTGCGCTTCAACGTGAAGCAGAACTTGAGCTTTAGCAAAAAGCGTCTGAAGCCAACACAGTTTTGAGGCGTCCATGCCGTTTCTGATGTAAACACAGGTCGCGCGTGTGACGTCAGAGCAGCGCGCTGGTACTGACGTACGACCGAATACTCCGGTTATTTATGTCCACACTCAAACGCATAACCGGAGAATTCCCAAATCTTCACTTTGGCCGGAGTTTTCAGAAACCTTCGTTTTTATCGACAGAAAACTCCGGTTTTGTGTGGATGATAGGCCAGATCGTAGGAAAACATCTTCGGTTTGTGAGATACCCTGCTACGTGTAGACGGGGCCTTAGACTCTTTAAGTAAACAAATCCACCAAACCTCCACAAAAACACGGCAAAGACGTACAAAAGTATCCAAAAAAACATGTGGAACACAGAAACCACAAATGCAGTTTGCAGAAAAAGGCAAAAAACTCACAAGGAGAGCGAGGTCGCTTCCTTAAAACGTCTTAAAATGTGCTGATAGTCTACAGCAAATAAAAAACAGAATAAGAGAAGTGTGTTTGAGAAATATGCCAAAGACATGTGACCTTGTTCTTATTCTCTACAAGTAATGTTGTATTACTGTGAATCTGTTTAACCACATCATTGCTGAACCAATGTCACCAACCCCTAAGTTTAAGTTGTTAAGAATTAAAGGAACTTGAGAGAAATGAACAAGCAAAAGAAAACAACAGCCTGTTTCCACTGGTCACTATTAAACAAAATAGAACGAGGGCCAGCGAGAGATGGACCTGGTGGAGGGCCCCCCTTTTCAACAGGTTCATAAATCTTATCTTTTAAATGCACCACCCAGCATAGGTCTCAGGACTGCCTCACAACAACAACTAGTTGGGGCAGCAGGGTGAGGGCTTGCTGATGGGGGGCCACTGCCCTCCACCAACTGGACATATTACACCCTGGCTTCTTAAGGCACCCCACTAAACAAGGCAAACAACAAAAACAATAAACAATCACAACCAATATTTTTACAGTGGAAATGGGAATGACAATAATAATGGGTAGTGTTGATTATGTAATACTTAATAATAATACTTAATAATAATACTTAATAATAATACTTAATAATAACTAAATGACTGGTCAATTAATAGAATGGTGTCTGGTGATTATAAGTAATGATTGGATACGGTTATTACGGGAATGGGAAAGAGGAAAAAGAAAAGTACAAATTGTAAATAAAAATAAATGTTTATATATATATATATATATATATATATATATTGGTAAACTGCATACATTTCTACACGTTACGTCTTCTTAATTTGGAAGTATTGTAAACCTCATGTGATTTTCTTCTTGTAAAATATGAACGCTTATCTTTAGCAATGCTGCTGTTCGTAAGGTAAATGCGGACAATTGTAAATGTGTAATTCAGGAATTTGTAATGTAAAGTGACAACACGAGATGCTGCTTGTATCACTGTAACCGGAATGTAAATTAATTTTGAAAATGTGGGTAGGCCATGAACATGAGCTTTCTTGCTTCGGCCTACTCCTTTTGAGTTTTTTTTTATTTTATTTTATGCACTGCAACAATGCTAATGTAAACAATGAAAATAATCACTCAAATAAATCCAATCAATCACTCAATCTTGAGACATACACGTTCAGTGACATTGTAAACCCCTTTTTGTTTTCAAATGAAATGGTAAAAACATTTTTAAATTAGGAGCAAGACGAGGATAAAGGAAAGGCTTGAAAGACTGAGCAGCCGTTATGCGATACATTCTGCAGCGGTATACGCAACAAAGCAGATGTACGGAAACCAAGAGAGGCGGATTTCCTTTTTCTCCGCGTTCTAAACTTTACAAAGACGGCCCCAGTCAGCAGAATTGAGCAGCTTCTCCGTCTCCAGTGGAAGGCTCAGATCTGACGTGACGGAAGAGCCGGCTGGAGGAGGACAGCACTTCTGGATCTGGCTCATTTACAAAGTTTAAATAATAGCTGTGTTGTTGTGTTTCGGAAGCTGATCAAATTCTGGCCTCAATTTGTCTCCGCTACAAACCATTTCATTTCAAGATCGGCAGCCGTGTTTTAATACGACTTCCTCATTGCCGACGTACAGCCGGCGTGTTTTTCTACGCTCAGACTCGGGGCGGAGTAACTTTCGCCAGTTTTTCCCAACTTGACACATTATTCGAAAGCTATAATTCATGAAATACACACGTTAAGATGTCGGGAAATAGTTTAGAAAGCCTGGAAAAGCATAGTGTCAGAGAAGTGCAGTTCTATGTACGTGTCAACGAGCCTTACAGTCGGTGGTGTCCTTCAGCGCGGGGTGAAGCAGGCTCCTCGGTGATCCGTGATGCAGATTCAGTCTGAAATAAAAGGGGGAAAACAACATGGATCCTTCTGTGGGTAATTTGAGTACGCTTTTAGCGCCACTACACGATGCTGAAGCCTTTGAACGTGGCCTTGTGTGACATGTACAGAGCACTACACTCAGCCTGAGCAAAAAATTGCTCCCAACGTAGAAAGTTTGATGAATCCGACTCCCACAGGCAACAGTTGAGACAAACTAAATGACCGTTTTTCATGAGGTATTGGCATTGGAAAGAGACAAAAGCACTAGTGGAGCACCCCTTCAGCACTACTTCAAGTTGGTTGGGTCCACTTTTGAGAAGGAGTATTACTGTTGGCATGTTTTAATGCTGCACAGTTCAAATACAGTGCCTTGCGAAAGTATTCGGCCCCCTTGAACTTTTCGACTTTTTGCCACATTTCAGGCTTCAAACATAAAGATATAAAACTGTAATTTTTTGTGAAGAACCAACAACAAGTGGGACACAATCATGAAGTGAACTTCTGGAGAGAGTTTGCTGCACTGAAAGTAAAGGGGCTGAATAATTTTGCACGCCCAATTTTTCAGTTGTTTATTTGTTAAAAATGTTTGAAATATCCAATAAATTTCGTTTCACTTCATGATTGTGTCCCACTTGTTGTTTCTTCACAAAAAAATACAGTTTTATATCTTTATGTTTGAAGCCTGAAATGTGGCAAAAGGTTAAAAAGTTCAAGGGGGCCGAATACTTTCGCAAGGCACTGTATTGTTTAAAGTTTCCATTACAAGTACTCTAGTCGACACAAAGGAAGCTGCAGCTTTGGGGAACACTGTGGCGTACGACCTTTAGACTATATCCAAACGAAACCAAAACGCCTTTGATTTCGGAAACTTTCTCTGTGAACACGCGGCCCGCTCAGTAAATGTGTGCGTCGGGTCTGTGAAAACGCCACGATACATCTGAAAATAGAACAAGACTGTGGAGGCTGCATGCGCCGTAAACTTTCCAAATTATAAACAAAACTCAGCTGGTAAACGTGAAACTTCTCAGTCAATGGATTTATGATCTACAGTGGAGACAAGGGGCCGAGTTTATGCTTCAAACGCCACTCGACTAGAGCAGAAAAACACAACAGACTGAATGTCCCCTGTGGCTCGTCATGGGGCAGAGGAGCGGAGGATTGTGACTCATTATATGGTCAGTAGATCATGGTTAACACAACCCTCAAGCTGGGATGTCATCGTTTTAGGAAAGGTTGCAGAGACACCGTAAAACAAAGGAGCCACGTGAACTGCGTTTTGAGATCTTTCTGATCTGGGAAAGATCAGACCCCCAAAACGCCGGTTTCGTCTGGATGATGCACTGGATATTTTAAGCGTTGGGTCCTTGGATGGAGTTTATAAAATGATTGAGAAGGGCCAGGGCAAAGACAAGAGGAAAGAAGCTGCTGTGATTAAATTTATGAAATGAATAAACATAGATGAAAATGTCAATGGCGCAAATGAATTCTGTGTCTCTCAAGGCCTGAAGAGGACCACAGTTTGTGAATGCGGATTAAAGCAGAGGGAAGGAGAGCAGGGAAGGGAGAGAGTTCAACTTCCTGGTCGATTAAAGCTGTTCTTCAAATCAGCCGGACGTGGCCTGTACACTCCACAGTCTCTTCCCTGAAACCGTGAGGCAGTTGGGCTAAACGTCCTGAACGGAATGCGAACCGCGGCTAATGCTAGTAGTCGGCAGGCTCATTATACTATGAAACGTCACATCAATCACAGTATATGATGCCTGTTTTAGAGGGCTGTCCTCTCTCTTTTCTGGTAAATCAGAAGCCACAGTCTGCAGGCGTTAATATCAGTATTGGTCCTTACCTGTGGTTCCCCTCCGACGCAGCAGGGGACGCTGTGGGACTGAAGAGCTCCAGCAAAGTGAAGCCCCGCCCCCTGGCCTGGTGGGAGGAGTCAGCTCTCACGGTCAGCTCCACCAGCTCCACCAGCTCCACCACCAGCAGCAGCACCCCGGGGATCCGCAGCACCGTGTGGAAGTACAGCACCTTAGGGAGGCAGGGCAATGAGGCAGATGAGCGAAATCAACAAGACGGCGCGCTGGGGAGCTTTATCGAGAGAAAACTTTTGGTAAACTCAATGGCAGAGCAAGTAGAACGGAATAACGTGGCCAACTCGCCAGCCCAGGTGAGAGAACATTTGGGACGTCAGCCAAACGAAGACATCGCAGAGAGCGTAGCAACATTAATGAGCAGGAACATCCAACGCAGTGGTTTCACTAGGGATAACATCTCTCCATCATTTCCATGTTTGAGATTGCAGGATAAATGGAGCTAAACGTCACATGATTTCTGAACAGAATCATAGGACATGAATTTTGCAACAAAGATTGTGTTAAAAGTTGTGCGTAAAAGTCTCAAAGAAGGAGAATTTATTATATTGAATTCTAACCAGTTTAGATATAATACACGAGTTTATTTTCAAGGATTATGCTGTACAAAATGGCCCGGGGCAAAAAGCTGCCCGCCAAACCCTTCAATCTAGCCCAAAAAACTGATATAAAGAAAGGCACTGCTGCTATTTTCTTGGATTCAGACCTGAATTTTCACAGTCATATTAGGTCCATTACATCAGCGGCCTATTATCCCTTAAAAAACATTGCTAAAATAAAAAACATAGTGTCTAAGCAAGACTTGGAAAAACTGATTCATGCATTTGTCTCCAGCAGGTTAGACGACTGTAACGGCTGCTCACTGGCCTTTCTAAACGAGCTGTTAGACAGCTGCAGAACATCCAGAACGCTGCTGCTCGAGTCCTGACAAGAACCAGGAAATACGACCGCATTAATCCAGTGCTCCGGTCTCTGCACTGGCTTCCTGTCACTCAGAGAATAGAATTTAAAACAGCTCTGCTTGTGTATAAGTCTCTTCATTGTCAGGCACCAAATTCCATCTCTGACATGTTAGAGCCGTATGAACCACCTCGGGCCCGGAGATCCTCAGGGAGGGGTCTCCTGGTGGTTCCCAGAGTCACCACTAAACACGGTGAGGCTGCGTTTCAATTTCATGCAGCTAAAATCTGGAACAGCCTCAGTGAGGACATGAGACGGCCCTCAACCCCGAGTATTTTTAAGTCCAGGCTGAAAGGAAACCTTTTTACTGTTGCCCATGGAGATTGATTATTTATTATGTACGTATACGTGCATGTGCATGTATATGTATGTGTGTGTATATGTGTGTATGTATATATTTTATGAAACTTTATCAATTAATTTGTTGATTTTTGATTGTGTTTTTAATGCTTTTTATTGTGTTTTTAAATGTTTATTTGTGTCTGGTGTTGCTGTGAGGCACATTGAGTTGTCATGTACATGAAATGTGCCATACAAATAAACTTGCCTTGCCTTGCCTTTTTGAAGGTGTGTTTAGGTGATTGTTGACTATTTGCCCATTTTACCTGATTGAAGGCAAGGCAAGGCATGTTTATCTATACCGCATTTCATACACAAGGCAACTCAATGCGCCTAAACCACCCCACATCGCAACTGGCCCGGCCCTCCTGGAAACCAAAAAACCCAGTGTGGACCTTGCCACAAAGTTAATAATCCAAGGGTCAGGCTCCCACTGGCTCGCCAAACTTCTCTGACCTCTTGTAGAGTCAATGGGTTTTTCATGAAGCACTGCCATATCGGCCTGAATTGCCCCATGTGTGCCCTGACAGACTCGACGTTATTTACTCTGATGGTGTTTGCTTTGGACGACAGTTTGTGCGTTTCATACGGCGGATCAAATTAAACTCGTCTCGTCACTTTCTGTGTCCAGCACTGGGCCACGACAGCGCGGTTCAAGCAGCTGTTTCATACCGTGATGCTTCATGTTGTAAATTGCACACACACACACACACACACACACACACACACACACACACACACACACGAGTGACCGCTACAGTGAATTCTAGTATAATGGCCCGCTCTAAATTGACGGGACTGTCGAAGAAACGGATTCCCTATGCATGTGTGTTAAAAGCAGTTGAAACGATAGAATCCGGGTGCTCAACATTTGCAAACATTCAGTGAAGCCTTTATTTCAGGGCCAGAAGGTTTTTCCAAATGTCTTCCGTTGGACACAAGAGGAAGACATTTGATCTTACAATATTACAATAAATACAAGTGGCATCTCTTTGCACAGGATGGACAGAGCGCTGAGAGGTGAGCGAGGGCTTAACACCTGCCAACGTCTTCCAGAACATTTCCCAAAAGTCTGCTAAAGTTTAGTGTTCACTGGCTCTAATTTAAGCTACATCTCATTTGTTGCTGTGGTTAGCCTTGCCAAAGTTATTTAGCGAGTATTTGGGTGTAGACGTGCTGTTTGAGTGGATGATAGGACAAACCAAGCTTGTATCCATAGTAACGCACACGCTGCTACCACTAAAAACATGTACAATAGGTGAATCCTCCAGCCACGTGATTCTGACCATCAGCCTGGCTCCACATCATGGAGATGGGTCCCCGAGCGGTATCGAAGGATGGGTCAAATTCAGAGGACAAATTTCCTTAAGGGGACAATAAAGTATACAAACAAACACAATTCTCTTCCACAAAGAGCCGTAGCCTATTGTTGCGTAGTGTCATAACCCTGGCATAAACTGTGGGTGTTTAGTTAAAGATCTGTGGGACGTCACAGTTAACCCTAAAACAGCAGTTTGGTCTGAAAGCACCGTGGGCTAAACAAGGCTAACTGGGCTAGCTCTTGGCTAAAAACAACATGGCCGCCAAAGGTGAACCCAGACATTCGGATCGGTGTCATGTGACATGACTGGTTTGACAGGTTTCGGGAAAAACAGATATGAGTCAAATCTTAAAGGGACTGGATGCAAGCCGGTCATTTTTATGCTCACTACTGCCACCTCAGGTCTTAGGCGCAACTGCAGTCTCTATATTATGCTCGTGCATGGCGGTAATTCTGACCTGAATCTACACCTTTTTGAGTGACAGTGCAGGATTTTACAGGCAGTTGTGGTGAATGGGCTCATTCTACACATTAGGACATTACTGGAACATGTAGGGGGAAAAAAATACAAAATATTAACATTTTTAAACTCCATATAGTCCCTTTAAGCCTAGTCGGATTAGACTTCACATGTAAACGTAGTGACTGATAACAGACTCTCTTTTGGGTCCCTATCCACCAGCTGAGAACCACTGGTCTCGAGTCCTTATAAAACGGTCTCCTCAGCTACAGGGGACCCCCTCCCCTCTCTGTGCCCGGGCAACCAAGCAGGCTGTGTCGGTGCCAGCTCACGCCAACACGAGGGTGGTCCTCTGGGGGATTACTCCGGGGTGTAACCGGGATATTCTACACGAGTGGAGTGTACGAGGCGGCGATGTGCCAACCAGGTGCCATTGTTTACCCTGGCATATCCCCCCCTCGCACAGGCAGGGCAGATACAGAGGAGCCGTGAGCCCAACTGATCCGTCTGAGAATTGTTTTCTGAAAGATACTGCGGGGAGTGACAGAGCAGCACAAAGTGAAATATTGAGCCTGTTTTTATCTGAGCACGGTTTGTTTAGAAACATCAGCCTCGGTCCTTTTATCGGTTTTGCTGCACGGACTAGATTTGTTTTTCGTAAAGCTCGGAGAAGAAACTGCAGCGATACAGAGCGGGGGGAAAAACAACTATGATAAAGCACGGAGACAGAACCAGATGAGATCCACGTAAACAAATGAGTCACAAACTGACCCTGCTGCTGAAAAAGATCTGCTGAACATCACTGATACAAATATGAGGAAAACATTTATTGCAGTTTTCTTTCATCATTAGGTTTATTTTAAATGTGTAAAAGCCAGATTTAAATGAATGGTTTTATTTTGAATATGTTTTTAATAACATAGTCACCTTGATTTTGTACAATGCATCAATTCAAGCCATAACTTGGATACAAATGTGGTAAAAAGGCAGTCACAAAATGCTGCATTTATTATGGTGACAAAAGAAATCTCCACATTAATATAATAAATCGGTTACCTTAGATTTAATGTCCTCTCTCCCCATGATCTGTTTTTGAATAACAGTGCTCAGTAGTCATTAAGGGTGTGTATTGCGGTAAGATTTGTATGCCGATACATACAATATATCCCGATTATGAAGTATTAGATGATTCAGTAAACTAGTACACATTAGATTTGCATTGAATACATTTTAACTATCTAGCTATCCATTTGCTATAAATGCTTTTCACTAATGTGCACTTGTGACTGTGGTGCTGTATGGTGATTATGTAACTTTCAATGGAAAACAGATTTCTTGGAAGATTAGTAAAGGAAAGCAACTAAACTGGGGATGCACGTTTTCTAGTATTTCTATAGTTGGGAGCCCTAAGAGATCAGTAATAACAGAACTGAGTCTCATTCATTAAAACAGGGATCTTCAATCAGAAGCTCGGGAGTTACATTACCAGTAGCCCATCAGCCCTTTCCAGGTAGCTCACCAAAGATTCTCTACATTTCGACATAAGCTTGATGACTGGATGACTCACATTTTAGATGCATTTTATTTTTGTTCTGATTGCTGAACACAATTTGCAAACATCCGGGTCAATTATCGTAACGTATAAGTACTAAACTCAATAGATATTCATTGAAAATATCATCTTGGCTACTAATTCTCCTGGTTGAACTCCACCAAAGTCACATTTTACTTCAGTGTCTTTGAAGTAGTAGCTTTGGGACTGAAGACGAAAGGCCCAGGGATAAGCTATTTTAAACCAATATACAGTGCCTCTAGAAAGTACTAATACACCTTAAACTTTTGCACATTTTGTCAAGTTTACAACCATAAACAAGATTTTATTTTGATTTTTTTATACTGAAAGCTCACACACAAGTAGCAGACAACTGTGAAGTGAAAGCAAAATGATACATGATTCTGTTAAAAAAAAAAGAGGGGCGTGCACAAGTATTCAGGCATTAAATTGCCTTTATAACATTCCTAATGACTGCAGAATGTTCACACCTTGCCCTAACCATTAAATAGAGGCCACCTGTGTGTAATCTACTCTCAGTATATCTTCAATGAAGGTACTTGAGTCATCTTCTGTAATGGAAAGAGTATAGCACCACTTACCAACTTACCAAGACACGGCCGTCCACCTAAACTAACAGACCGAACAAGGAGAGCACTGGTCAGAAATGTAACCAAGTTCCCCAAGATAACTCTGGAGGAGCTGGGACGTCCTGCCGCTGAGCTGTGGGAATCTGTACATGGGACAACTATAAGTCGTACTCTACACAAATCTGGCCTTCATGGACAAGTGGCAAGAAGAAAGCCATTATTGAAAGGAGGCCATAAGAAATCCCGTTTGAAGTTTGCTAGAAGTCATATGGAGGACACAGCTACCATGTGGAAGAAGGTGCTTTGGTCAGATGAGACAAACGTTCTGTATGGAGCAAACCTAACACTGCTCATCGTCCTGAGTGCACCATCCCCAGTGTCAAATATAGTGGGGGGAGCATCATGCTATGGGGCTGCTTTTCCTCAGCGGGGACTGGGAAGATTGTAAGAATAGTTGGGAAGATGGATGGAGTCAAATACAGAGACATTTTGGAGGAAAACCTGCTGGAGTCAGCAAGAGAATTGAGGCTGGGGCGGAGATTCACCTTCCAGCAGGACAATGACCCTAAACACAAAGCTACATCTACAATGGAATGGTTTAAAAACAAACATATTAATGTGTTAGAATGGCCCAGTCAAAGTCCTGACCTAAATTCTATTGAAAATCTGTGGAAAGACCTGAAAACTGCTGTTCACAAACGCTCTCCTTCTAATGTGACAGAGCTTGAGTTGTTTTGTAAAGAGGAATGGGCTAAACTGTCAGTCTAGATGTGCAAACCTTGTAGTCATACCCCAAAAGACTGTTATTGCAGCAAAAGGGGGTTCCACAAAGTATTATTTCATGCTGAAATGAAAAAGCAAATAAGCAATGTCGTAATCTCAATTGGCGCAATGAATTATGGGATTGCTCAGAGGTCAATCGGGATAAATTTGACCCAGAAGTATGTTTGGACAGCGCAGAAGCATATATGAAGACGAGAGAGTGCAGGTAAATGTAGTTTAACTGATTTGTATGATACTCAAACCTTACTAAACTGAGTGAGAGGCTCAGGTGGAGGATACAGAGATGAGTCTCTCTGTTTTTAGACGATGGACAATTGCTAATTTGAAGTTATTTGTGTGGAAATGCGGGCTATCGCCAAGCGGCTAGAGGACTTGTTGGTGGCAGACACAAGACGGAGAAACTCTGGCAGATCCTTCAGTAAAATGGGTCGTTGAGATAGATGGAGTTTGCTGCTGATCTATGATGTGCTTGTGCCATGACATCAGTGAAAATAGCATCATGTCGGCGACAGACTTTCTCCTCAAGTCCCCGACTGGGACTTGAGGAGATGGCTTGTTGTTGTTTTTTTTAATCACATTTTATTTTTGTTTTAAAGTTTTTATAGTTTATTATTTACGTTTTATGTTTCATGTTGCACGATTGCTCTGAAGAAACTTCTTACTTTGTGAACCTGTTCAATGTCAATAAAACCAATTATGATTCTGTCGGATTATTAAAAAGGAAAGGCTTTCAGTTTCTACACATTTGGATGGTGAGGGAAATGTTTTACTTCAGTGCTAAATACGGAGTACAGTTTCTTTAAGGCCGAGTGCGTTATCAGAAAAGATCCAACAAATAACATAAAAAGCATGTGATCACTGAACAGGACACATTGTACCATGTTCTAACCAACAAGGTGTAAGACGGTGATCAAGATGTGTTTGAAATGATAACCAAAAAGCACAATACTCCTACTTTAACATATTGTTTCATGTTCAACATGTTTCACAATAAAATCCAAATACTAACCAAATAAAGCACAATAATGGACAGAAATATTCTACAATAAATCCCTAACGATGATCAACTCTGTGACAAAACATTTCTGGGTCAAAGTTATTGTTTCACTGTGATTAGCAAAGCAAGTTGAACTTCTTTCATAGTCTCTAATGATGTGCTCCGAGTTGGACACATTTACAGAGATGTGCAGTCTTCAATAACAGAGGCACGACTAATCCCATTATCCAGGCGGCTGATGACAGTGTTATCTGTTCACTTCATAGAGCCGGCTGTCACTGGCCTGTCGCTGATACAAAGAAGAATAACAGAGGTGACACACAGCCCTGAGGGGCTCTGTGGAGGAACTAGAACTGGAACACAAGACGCTGTAGTGACCCAAGTGTTAAAGGAACAGGCCACCGTTTTTCCATACTGAGATATGTTCTTACCTGAGCTTAGACGAGTTAATACGTACCTGTCTGGTCTTTGTGCGTACCTGTGGAAGAGCATCGTAGCTCACGATTACCCAAACGGGGGTGAAGTTACGCTGTAATCGGGAGGGAGCATGTTTTATCATTTTGAATCTTAAGTAGCCATGTGAGCTCCGGGTGCGGCTCTGCCTTTAATATTAATCCAATAGAACTGGAAGGCCTTTAGTAGCCAACAGGACTTAAATAGCATGTGTCTGTCACTGTGAGAGTTGTAATACTGTATTTGCTGCAGCTGCTGCAATGTTTAAAATGCTGGGAAATACTTTCATGTTTGTGTAGCTGTCTCTAACTCTTGTTTGCGCATGCGCAACTCGGCTCAACATTGACCAAGCACGTATTTCGTTAGAGAGGACTTGTGGGCACTCTTATTTGTACCACAAAAGGAAATCTTAAATCACCATGTCGTCCTGAAACACAGCACCTCGCACTTGTGCACTAAGATGAACCATTTGGAGAAGAAATGGGATTGAACACACATACCTCACTCAGCTGTATATTAGCTATAAGCTAATAACTGCCACTTTAGGGGGTGTTCCTAATAAGAGTCTCTGTGGGGGGCAGAGCAGCTGTTAGCATGGAGCCGGAACTGTATCTCACACCCACATCATATAATACAACATCACGACCGGGGGGATATCGTCTACGGATACCGACTATCTGCAGACCGTGGGGCAGTGGCACATGCTAAAACACAGTATTCAGAAAGAGCACATGTTGACTGTTTGACATTTACTTGCTTCACTGTTTGATTTTTATACTGAACGTACTGAAATGTAATTAACCTATCAAGCTCATTTGCAAGCTCATTTCTTTAATGGCTTTCATGTACTGTACCTATAACATATTCAGTTCCCTGGAAGGTTTTAAAGTTGAAATGTGTGGACAGCGACAGTCTGAATATTAGAGCTACTAAGGAAACATTGTGTTTTAGTAACTGCAATAACCTAACCACAAAAGGCTGAGGGTTTTTTTTCTCACACGAGTCTTCAGAACTGTCGAGCCTCTGGCCTGTTTGGCCATTCAAAGTGGTCCCACGCATGCATACTGTGTGTAGTCTGCTATAAACAAATACCATATAACTCGTATTGTACAAACAAAAATGTTCTGGTAACAGAGCCGCGAAGAGCCAGTTTCATTGAAGGACTGCAGTTGAATCACTTGGACATACTTTGGGTTTAAAGACGTGGAACTTAAGGACCAAATTAGACCAGTGCTCAGGTGTCTGGAGTCTGGACTGGTTTCCTGTCGTTCAGAGAATTGACTTTAAAAACAGCTTTGTGTACAAGTCTCTTCACGATCTGGCACAAAAGTAAGTCTCTGACAGCTCAGGGAGGACCTCAGGGAGTGGTCTCCTGCTGGTCCCAGAGTCAGGACAAAACATGGTGAGGCTGCGTTTCAGTTTTACGCAGCTAAAAGCAACCTTTAAGAAGTTGTGCGACAGGCCTCAACTCTGATAGTGCTCAAATCCAGGGTGAAAACCGTTCTATTTAGCTGTGACTGTGACACTCTTATTGATGTATTATGTGTTATGGATTGATTTTGTCGGCCTTTTTGTTATTTTATGTAACTGTGAAGCACTACTTTGAATTGCTTTGTGCCCGAATTGCGCTCTACAAAGTAACTTGCCCTGCTTAAAAGCTCAAAGAAATCAATTTTGCGTGATATGTCCACTTTAAGCATTTTTTCCTTCACTGGCATCTCTCCGAAATTCTCTGTAACGTTTATTAAAGAAACGAGCCTTTCTGCGCCCCTTCATCAAGGAGCCGGTACCAGGCGCGAGTCTTTGTTACCATAGCAGCCCTGTCTCCATCAATCAGCCGCGGTTCCCACTGAAAGCTTTTTACTGGATCACTACATTTACAGTAAGTGAGGGTCTTTGTAAAGGAAAATGGAGGAGTGTAGACAGAGGCGAGCGCTCTGAACAGTAGGTGTTTTACGGCCGCTCATTTATCAGGGCTCTTATCGCGGGGGAGCGAGGGAAACGCTCCTCTGGGCAACAGCCAAAGTGAGAATTCATACAAAGAGCCAATTTAATAAGTGAAAGGATGCAAGTGCAGTATTTCTTCATTGGGATTGTCAGGAAGGGGGCCGCAAAGAGGCCACTGACTGACAAGTCTGCGGAGTCTTTCAACGAGGCAAACTCAGGAACCACAGGCAGGTGGGCAATACCACACCTGAACTTTCCTCGAATCTATGGCAGTTGGGTCTGGATTAATGAAGGCTTTAAGAAAGGAACTGCAACTGAATTTGGGTTGCCTTAAAGGGGGATATTAGCGCTCTTTACCATGTTTAAATGGTAAAGAGCAGAAGTTCCGTGGTGGCTGGTTGAACATCGCTCCTCCCATTTAGCTCAAGCTCCTCAAATCTCCATATACTTTTCTGACAATCTGAATAGTGGATTGAGCCAGGTTTAAATTTATGTTTTTTTTTTTATTGTTGACATATTAATTACAAAGACTTTTCTGATGGGATTCAAACCTTAAATCAATCAGGCTTGGAATTAGATATTAAAAAATCCCTCAGAAGAAACCCTTCAAAGACTGGAAAATTTGCATCAATGAGAGAAAAAAATGCATTTTGAGAAAATGGCTCTTGAAATTACAATTTTCCAAATAAATCAGTGGAATCAGTGAAATAATTATACATGTAATTGTGAAGATTAGGGATTTTTTTGGTGGAACACTACTGCAGAGGTTCGTTTGTCTGCTGAAACCAGTGAACTTTTCCAGGCTGACTTTCCCAGTGTGACTGATGATGCCCTGGGTGTAAGCATGCACAGCGCCCCCTGCTGACCATTACGTTTCCCGAGACAACTCCTTACCTTCAGAGCGTGATTTAAGACAGGAGGATGTAGCGCGGATTTGCCAAACTCTACATTGAAAATAACTGAGCGACAAAAATGGATTTACCACGAGTTTGCTGAGCAGAAGGGACGCAAAGGTTACTTCAGACGGGTGAGTGAAAGTTTTTTTTTTGTTGTTGCTTGTGGCAATGCCATCATGTCGGTTTGCTTTTTGATGAGGCCATTGTTGTGCTGTAAGCTAACGTGGTGTGTCCAGTTCATTGGATTTGTTTGTGTTTTGTTTTTGGTCATAATCAAGATCTCTACTAACTTAAACTACTCCATAAATGTAGTCAGTGCATCCCTGGCTTTCAGCCACTTCTTATTTGAGAGAGATCCGCTTCATATTTTCGGTTTTATGGTTGGATAAAGTTACGCTGGGTGTGTGGAGTGAAGAAGTGCGAGCACGCGCGGCGATACGTCTCAATATCGGCCTTTTCCTCTCGTGTGTGAGAGTGTATGTGCATTACTAAAGTAGTCCAGGAGTCTTTTCTACAGTTATAACTTCAGTTATGTCTGGAGTCTGTGACCCTCTCAGTGTGAGGCTCCAGCAGCTCACGGAGGCGGAGCCGACACTGGCATAGAGGGACTGGCGAGAAGCTGCAGGATTTTGAGTGTAAAGTAAATAAAAGAGTCGGCTACACTATGTCCATTAAATACATCACTATGGCAACAACATACACATAACATGACATGACAGTGGGGAGCTTTACGGGGGTGTGGCTTATCTAAATGAGATGTAAATGAGCCCTATTGTTATTCTCAACAGCAGAGAGAGGTGAGAACTGCCCAAAACTTCAGAGGCCTTTTTCTGCCCTTTGGCCTTTTTGGAATTGTTCAATTCAAATCGCCGCTACGTCTCTAAATATGATCAGATGTCCATGTGTTACACGTCATTGGAATGCTTGGAGACTGAGTTTGTCCTGAGACTTTACATGAGCCCTCCAGATGGGAAGGATATTTTAGCCTTAAACCGCGTTTGCATTGTGGTTTTCTTCACCGTGTTGTTAGCGGCAGGCTAAAAGTTAGGAAAGTTAGCTATAGCTAGCAAGGCAGTGGTGCAACTTGTCGGAGTTCATCCAAGACTCAAATCCTCAGCCCTTCCCTCGCAAATATGAGCGACATACTTCATTCATGTCATTAGATTCTTAATCTCTGCAATCGCTTACCATCGCCCATGTTGTTGTTTTGACGGTGTTACGCGGGGGAGGAGGCTGGCTCACACCCTACGGTAACCCATAAGGACGAAACGCAAAAAAGTACGAAAAAAATCGTTTTTAGCTACAAAATCAATATAAAAGGATTAAAGACATTTTTTGCCCAGCCCTCGTTTAACTATCTTTAAACATTTTCTGAAATTCTTGCATTAGGGTAGACACACATGTCAGTCTTCTCTCCAATGTGCCATGATGCCATTTTCTGTTTACATTGCAAGTTTCCACACTCCTGCAGCCGGAGCAGAAGGATGCATCCACATTTAATATGCATATGGACCTTGGCCTGAGAAGGGTACGCATTCGCTGGCTTTCGGATTCTCATGATCTGTCCACTGGTCTGCGAGCATCTCCCTGCAGCACAACAAGTCTGCAGTCTCAAAGTTGGAGAACGCACAATTTGGAATTTCAGACCAGGGTCGCGGCCCAAAGACTGTTGCGATAAATGGTTTGGATCTTCTCAAAGCAATTGCGATGAGGTCATTTGAGTAAATGCAGAAAGTTGAGTTGTTTATTGCTTGGGTGTACTACTATAGAACATTCTCCAAACTCTGAGAAAGGGCAGGCCTGCTCCGACAGCTGGGCCCGTACACGCTCCAGTGCAGAGAATCATTCAGGGCTGAGTGAAACAAGCAGAACAGAACAACACAGACTCCGTGAGAGAGAGAGGGGCCGCTCAGCTGAGGCCTTCACAGCTGGCAACAGTCGTGTCACCATCACCGCGGCGTCTACGTTTGAATGTGGCTTGTAAAACTGCAAGCGAGCGCCACCGTTTTCAAAGCCCATGAACCATTGCTGGCTACCATTTTTAGGCAACGGCATTAGCGCAAAATCGGCTTAAAACGGGTAAGCGGAGAACACTTCTGGGTTCTACTTATCACGCAGTAAAGCTGAGAAAAACATGTTGGAGTACTGTATCTGCAGCAGAAGACACTGGATTATTCACATCAGTGGGAAAGAAGTCAAATTTGTCAGGTAAGGCTGGGCAATTCATCTTTGGTCACAGACTTTACAATTGTCCGGTCTATAGCCCATGTTTTAGCATTTGGAGTTTGGAGCATAGACATATCATTAATAGAACTACGTTCGAGGGGGAAATCATGACAGATTTACAGACTCCTCCTCCCCAACTCTGATGAAGCATGTTCCTAAAAAGGGCATAAGGGGCGGGATCTTCACTGTAGACTCGGCCCTTAAGTGGCGTGTAGTTCGGTCATAGCCGCGCAGCTCCAATGCTAACAGTCCAGCCCTCATTAGCATACAAGACTTCTAAAATGTTTCTCACGAAAACCAGCCTGGTCCCTTTAATTGTGCCTAACCCAGCGTTATCACAAGAGCAATATCTAGCTGTAGAAGGTTTTAAAAAATAGGGCCCAGGCTTTAAAGTTGTTTAGAACGGGTCTAAAGTCCAATGCTATGCAATGTAAAACTAGCTTGTTCTGCCGCCGCTACATGGAGGTACTACAGCAATGGCAGCCAATGTCGGCCCCTAGCGTCGTCGTCGTGAATCTCTGCTACACGCGGCCATTGGTTTGGAGACAATGGAAGATGTTTGTGGGTTCAATGATACTGGAGTGGGAAGTATTGTTTTATGGTTGAGCGAAAGTTTATATATAAAAATTAAAAAAAAGGTATATTTTGTTCATGTTTACAATTTTATTTGCCATATGGACTTGCCCCAACTCCAGCTTTTGATAGGGGTGAACCAATACTGGTATCAGATATCGGAGCCGATACTGGGAAAAATGCAAAATTGGCAGTATTGGCTAAAAAAAAATCGAATCTGAACCGATACCAGTATTAGCGCTGAAAGGGGTAAGCATTAACATATTTTATACGTCAGCTTACTCCTTTTGAGCTTTTCTGTGTGCCCTGCTTTATCATTGCATACAGCGCAAATTATGCTTGTTTTTTTTGTTTTTTACACAAATAGCTCAAATAAACGAAATGAAATGAGCTCTCACCAACTCAGTGAATACGGTGCTGTACCTCATTTTGAAGGGCAGAACCTGGAGAATCCAATTGCAATAGTTCTAACCTCTACAAATGTATTTTTGATTGCCGCGCAAAATGTCGCGGCAATCAAGGGGGGGACAATATTACATCATGGGGAAAAACATCATACCAGGGTTAAAAGCTCTAAAAAGTTGATTCTGGACCAGTCAACCTTCTGAAACGCTGGAGTGACCGCCACCAAATGGGACCGTTGTCCAGTGAACCACATGTTATAGTGTCAAAGCCTCATCAAAAACGTACTGGGTAATCCTTCATGCTCCGGCCGTCTCTCGTCTGCACTCGAAACATTTCCGTGTTGTACAGTCTAGACATTTTCGCCGAACTGGCTCTGATTCTGTCCGTGTCCAAACCGTCTTCCTCGCGCTCAGAAGCATGTTAGCTCGAGCGTAGCCGTTTGAAAACGTAGCCTTTGCTGTGGAGCTCTGGTCACTGTTGCACTAAAGGCGGAAGAGCACACTCTGCTGGCCTGAAGTATATGTCTGCGCTTTATCATACCATCCAAAACAAGTCTAATATTTAGACACACATATTATTTTAATGAGTACGACAAACTTGGGCTGAAACAACTAATCAATTATTGAAACAGTTCACAACAATTTTAGTCAATCTATTAATCATTTTCTGGTTCACACAGACTGAAAAAGAACAGAGAAAATGGAGTAATTTTGATGGAAAAATGACTTTGTTTAGTTAGGGTATGCAGAGAGTTTGGCACATCATGAATGTCAGAAAGATCTGTGCGTCTCAGGACAATGATCAAATCAGAAAGCAGCGGTTAGCGCTCATGCTTCACAGCTAGGAAGTCCCGGGTTCAATTCCCACCAGGGCCTTTCTGTGTGGAGTTTGCATGTTCTCCCCGTGTCTGTGTAGGTTTCCTCCGGGCACTCCAGTTCCCCCTACCACTCAAAACATGTACAATAGGCCATGTGTGAATGTATGATGGTGGTCAGAGGGACCGTTGGCGCAGTCGTGACAGCGCTTCTGTCAGTCTGCCCCCCAGGGGAAACTGAACACCACCAAGTATGGGGTGAATGTTCAATTGTCTAATGCAAAGCGCTTTGTGACCATGTCTGTGAAAGGTGCAATACAAATAAAGTTCTTCTTCTTCTTCAGCTCCAAGTGCCTCCAACAAACATTCGCTTTACGTTTGATCCTCAAGTGGTGTCACTTTAGCTTTACGTGGGGAAAAAGGTTGAAAACAAGATATCATTTTCATGCTCCTTTCACAGCCAAGCTATTCATCGATTCCCAAAATACCGGTTAGTCGCAGTCCTACTACAAACAATATCAGGGCTAAGGGGCAGTTATAAAAACCTTTAAAAAGTCCATGACCTTTAATCTACTCGCAAATGCTCACTGTGGTGAGACAATGTAGCGACTCTCAGTGGGACTGCAATAATACAAGAATGTTGTGTATCGCTATAAAACGCTAAATCGATTGTAGAATTTTAGCATAATCTGGAAAATCTAGAAGATTATCCACAAAAAGCGGCAGAAAACTTCCAATGGGAACTTTAGATCGAAAATTTTGGAATGTTCAAAAAATTGTCAATATGCTTAAAAAAACATGATATTTTTGCATTTATTATTAAATAAACCATCGGTGAACTATTAGCTACCCATTCATTATGTTTTTGAACTCCCCCGTTTGGACCATATCGCCAGGTCAAAACATTACTTTCCTAAATGTTTATGTTCATATCTGCCTGTAAAGAAGTAACCTTCAGTTTATTTATATTAATTCCCATATATTCCCTAGCCCAGAGCCACATGAATATGAAGCACCAGATACAGTCGGCATGGCTCTGCCTTCAGTCCGTGTTTTAGCGGTTAACGTGTTAGCGTGTTGTAGCACACAGTACACAGCTGCCGCTCACATCTGTGGGCCTCTTTTAGACAAATGCGCTCAAGTTGTAGCTTAGCTCTTACCTCAGTCAGCATTTTGTCCAACACTAGACGTTTTGAGAGTGATGCAGCGGCGCATTACAGGCGTAACTCAACAATGACTGCATTTCTACACAAGCCTGACCTTGCAGAAACAAATTTAATCAAGTCCGATGTACAGATCGTGCACCAAAAGATTATCCAATCCAATTTGCAAACATTTTGTTAAAGCAAAAATAACTTTTATTCATCGCAAATATTTTGTCCAAGATAATCATGAGAGATAATCGGGAAAATGTCCAGATCTGACTTGAGAGAGCAGATTTGAATCGCATTTAGGAGCATTAACATTTGAGATAAGACCGAAATATAAACGAAATGTTTAAAACTCTAAATTGCAGAGTTGGTAGGTTTCATAGGACACACGAAATCTTCTAGGCTGCACTGCAGAGATAGCTTTAATTCCATTTAATCTCGCAGCACTATGGCGTTCATTTGTTTTTCTGCCGCACAATGGCCACACGTGCTGATGGGACGCTCACCCCCTGGCCTTTGCAGCGGTCAGTCTGATCACACGGAGCGTTGTGTATGCAGCGGCTGCAAATGGAGCGATCGCAGCGGGACGCCAACACACACACACACACACACACACACACACACTCTTCCCCTGTCTCTGCTCAGGCTCTGGTCCGAAGAGCCACACTGCCCTCTGCTGACCGCACTAGGAACTGCACAGAGAAGTGACTGGGCCCAGACAGAGAAATTAAAGGCATTGTTTGTAGGAAATTACAAAGTGGATGGGGAAAAAAACACACTTAAAAGGTTCACTGTGGAGCATTCCAGGTCATGCTATGTTTCATGAGCAACTGAAATCAAAATATGAATATACAGTAAATTATGCCCCAATGAACCGTCCCGTTTTATTGGGGGCATAAGGCTGATTTATTAAAAACATTCCTGTCCTGGTTTTCTCTGAGTGTAAAAGTGAATGGTCCTCTTTTGTCCAGTGTGACATCAGTACAATCTTATTTTTTTCTTGCAAAAGAGATGTCACCATTTATCAATTAGATCAATCGATAAAATTATGTAAAAACATTAAACAAGGTCTGGCGTGTATGTGTGTCTGTCCGGCTCCTCTGGCGTGTATGTGTGTCTGTCCGGCTCCTCTGGGGTGTATGTGTGTCTGTCCGCGGCTCCTATGGCGTGTATGCGTGTCTGTCCGGCTCCTCTGGGGTGTATGCGTGTCTGTCCGGCTCCTCTGGGGTGTATGTGTGTCTGTCCGCGGCTCCTATGGCGTGTATGCGTGTCTGTCCGCGGCTCCTATGGCGTGTATGCGTGTCTGTCCGCGGCTCCTCTGGCGTGTATGTGTGTCTGTCCGGCTCCTATGGCGTGTATGCGTGTCTGTCCGGCTCCTCTGGGGTGTATGTGTGTCTGTCCGGCTCCTATGGCGTGTATGTGTGTCTGTCCGGCTCCTCTGGCGTGTATGCGTGTCTGTCCGCGGCTCCTCTGGCGTGTATGCGTGTCTGTCCGCGGCTCCTCTGGCGTGTGTGTGTGTCTGTCCGCGGCTCCTCTGGCGTGTATGTGTGTCTGTCCGGCTCCTCTGGCGTGTATGTGTGTCTGTCTGCGGCTCCTCTGGCGTGTGTGTGTGTCTGTCCGGCTCCTCTGGCGTGTATGCGTGTCTGTCCGGCTCCTCTGGCGTGTATGCGTGTCTGTCCGCGGCTCCTCTGGCGTGTATGCGTGTCTGTCCGCGGCTCCTCTGGCGTGTATGCGTGTCTGTCCGCGGCTCCTCTGGCGTGTGTGCGTGTCTGTCCGCGGCTCCTCTGGCGTGTATGCGTGTCTGTCGGCGGCTCCTCTGGCGTGTGTGTGTCTGTCTGCGGCTCCTCTGGCGTGTATGCGTGTCTGTCGGCGGCTCCTCTGGCGTGTATGTGTGTCTGTCCGCGGCTCCTCTGGCGTGTATGCGTGTCTGTCCGCGGCTCCTCTGGCGTGTATGCGTGTCTGTGCGCGGCTCCTCTGGCGTGTATGCGTGTCTGTCGGCGGCTCCTCTGGCGTGTGTGTGTGTCTGTCGGCGGCTCCTCTGGCGTGTGTGTGTGTCTGTCCGCGGCTCCTCTGGCGTGTATGCGTGTCTGTCCGGCTCCTCTGGCGTGTATGCGTGTCTGTCCGCGGCTCCTCTGGCGTGTATGCGTGTCTGTCCGGCTCCTCTGGCGTGTATGCGTGTCTGTCCGCGGCTCCTCTGGCGTGTATGCGTGTCTGTCCGCGGCTCCTCTGGCGTGTATGCGTGTCTGTCCGGCTCCTCTGGCATGTATGCGTGTCTGTCCGCGGCTCCTATGGCGTGTATGCGTGTCTGTCCGCGGCTCCTATGGCGTGTATGCGTGTCTGTCCGGCTCCTCTGGCGTGTATGTGTGTCTTTCCGCGGCTCCTCTGGCGTGTATGTGTGTCTGTCCGGCTCCTCTGGCGTGTATGTGTGTCTGTCCGGCTCCTCTGGCGTGTATGTGTGTCTGTCCGGCTCCTCTGGCGTGTATGTGTGTCTGTCCGGCTCCTCTGGCGTGTATGCGTGTCTGTCGGCGGCTCCTCTGGCGTGTGTGCGTGTCTGTGCGGCTCCTCTGGCGTGTTTGTGTGTCTGTCCGGCTCCTCTGGCGTGTATGTGTGTTTGTCCGGCTCCTCTGGCGTGTATGTGTGTCTGTCCGCGGCTCCTCTGGCCTGTGTGTGTGTCTGTCCGCGGCTCCTCTGGCGTGTATGTGTGTCTGTCCGCGGCTCCTCTGGCGTGTATGTGTGTCTGTCCGCGGCTCCTCTGGCGTGTGTGTGTGTCTGTCCGCGGCTCCTCTGGCGTGTGTGTGTGTCTGTCCGCGGCTCCTCTGGCGTGTATGTGTGTCTGTCCGCGGCTCCTCTGGCGTGTATGTGTGTCTGTCCGCGGCTCCTCTGGCGTGTGTGTGTGTCTGTGCGCGGCTCCTCTGGCGTGTATGTGTGTCTGTCCGCGGCTCCTCTGGCGTGTATGTGTGTCTGTCCGCGGCTCCTCTGGCGTGTATGTGTGTCTGTCCGCGGCTCCTCTGGCGTGTATGTGTGTCTGTGCGTCTGTCCGCGGCTCCTCTGGCGTGTGTGTGTGTCTGTCCACGGCTCCTCTGGCGTGTATGCGTGTCTGTCCGGCTCCTCTGGCGTGTATGCGTGTCTGTCCGGCTCCTCTGGCGTGTATGCGTGTCTGTCCGGCTCCTCTGGCGTGTATGCGCGTCTGTCCGCGGCTCCTCTGGCGTGTATGCGTGTCTGTCCGCGGCTCCTCTGGCGTGTATGCGTGTCTGTCCGCGGCTCCTCTGGCGTGTATGCGTGTCTGTCCGGCTCCTCTGGCGTGTATGCGTGTCTGTCCGGCTCCTCTGGCGTGTATGTGCGTCTGTCCGCGGCTCCTCTGGCGTGTATGCGTGTCTGTCCGCGGCTCCTCTGGCGTGTATGCGTGTCTGTCCGCGGCTCCTCTGGCGTGTATGCGTGTCTGTCCGGCTCCTCTGGCGTGTATGCGTGTCTGTCCGGCTCCTCTGGCGTGTATGTGCGTCTGTCCGCGGCTCCTCTGGCGTGTATGCGTGTCTGTCCGCGGCTCCTCTGGCGTGTATGTGTGTCTGTCCGGCTCCTCTGGCGTGTGTGTGTCTGTTACTGATGAGAAACAAGTATTAATCCCAGTCTGAGTAAATGGCTCTTCTAAAGGTAAGACTGTTTTCATATAGCCCACAGTTATGAGTAGGTTAGAGTAGCCAATGTACTCAACAACTAATTGAGTACAACTTTGCAAGTAATTAAAAAATATTTTTACTCAATAAGAAGAAAATATGTTCAATTTTATTGAAGGTTTCATTTATTTCCAGGCGTAAGCTCAGTTTGGGCGGTTACTGTTACTCATATTGGCCCTCATTTATCAAACTTGCGTACGGTGAAATCAGAGCGTATGTGGGGTTTACGAAAAATGTCCGCATGTTTTGGCATTTATCAATCTGAGCCACCGTACACCTGGCGTACGGTGCGCTCAGATCCTACACCAAGTCAGGAGGTGGTGTACACGATACACCAATTTTAACTAAACACCAAACAGCGCAGGAAAACTGTTTTTAACAGCATGAATCACATCGCCACATCGCATATGATCCTCATTAGTAATTTAAACATGAAACAAGGCGACAGCGTTAATGTTTATGGACTTGAGCTGCATCGACACGGGTCCGAGCCCAGAGGCTCAGCCCGGACCAGACTCTAGAACCTGGACCAGAGACACTAGAACCCGGACCAGAGACACTAGAACCTGGACCAGAGACTCTAGAACCTGGGCTGCAGCCACAGAGACGCTTACGATGTTTTTTGTATTTATGTTTCGTGTTTTGTTTTTAAAGGTCCTATATCATGCAAAATCGACTTTTTGGAGCTTTTAACCATGTTGTTATGCTATTTCCTTATCAAAAACACCCCCAGAGTGTTTTTTGGCTTCGTTCACGCAGTTCTCAGTAATCCTCCTGAATCCTGCTCTCTGAGCAGCTGATCCGCCCTCTCCTGGTAAACGACTGACATGTTCAGTTGTGTCGTCACAGCGGAACGGAAGTGCTCGACGTCTGTAAGCTAATGCCTTACGGCATGATTTTCATTTGTAAAACTGCTTCTTTCATTATTTCTGTCGTAAGAAAAAATCAATAAAAAAAAAAAAAAAAAAAAAAAAAAAAAAGGAAGTGCCTGACGCTGCGCTGCCCCTGTACCAAAAACAAACGCTCCCCCTGAGCGTCCGAACGGTCTGAACAGATGGTCATGTCATGTTGCACCGAAAGTTGTGAAGAGGGAGCTTTTTCTAACCTACTCTGGAGTCTGGACACCTGTTCTTTTTTCTTACCTCACGATAATATCACGGAGAAAACCGCGTTTGGCTGCGAGGACTGGACTTTATTCAACCTTCTTAAAGAAGAGGCCATAGAAGTTGGACTTTCCCTCCGGGATTCAGCGACTATCAGCCACAATAGTGTTTGTCTGAGCCTGTCGCTGATGGATGCTTGATGAACCTTGGCCAGAATCAAAGTGGATTAACTTTTATAACCAACGCAAGTCCCATACTGGAAACATCAGAGTGGTGAGTCGATCAAAATGCATGTTAGCGTGTGTGTTAGCCATTTAGCCATGAAGCTGTGTTGCACATGTTAACTCCTTATAACAGCATTATGAAGTAACTTCACTTTTTGCGGTGATATATATATTTCTACTACTGCTGAAGTTGTATGAGCGGCGAGAGGGGGCGGAGTTAACGGAATCCAAGCGTTTTGTCTTCCGGGTTGGAAAAATACCTCCAGAAAATACTTATATTTATCACAAAAATTAGTGCTCCGTAGTGGTAGAGGTACAATATATCATATAAATGCCTATACTTTACTTTGGAATGGCTTAAAATAGCATGATACAGGTCCTTTAACAAAATACCGCTGCTGCACAAACTTTGTGTGGATTCCCCGCCTCACACCCGCGACCGCTGCCGTGTCCCGGGACACCGGGCCTCACCTGGGTCTGTGCGAGGCCATGCTCCGTGTTCTGGTTGGTTTCAGCGCTGAGTCTGCGGACCGTATTCCGTGCTCGCGAGTATCCCGGGCGTCAAACAAATCCTTCGACAGCTCCACAGCTTTCGTCGGTCCGGACGGGTTCGTAAAGTCCGGGTTTGAGCGGCGCACAGGGTCTGCTGACCGCGCGCTCTCCTCTCGTCAGGGGAATGATGGAAACACGTCTCGTAGGGCTGTCTTCGGTCCGGACGGGTTGGTTAGGTTCTGGTCGGCTGTCTGCTCTCCGTGCACCTGTTTCCTCCCGGAGAAAAGCTCTGCTCAGGCCGAAAGGCGAGTAGTTCTTCCCCCGGCTGTAGCGCTGAGTCCGCGGAGCTGACCGCTGCTTTTTGCTGTTCAGATCATGGCCCAGAGTCTGCTCTGACTGCAGCGTTGTATCCACGCTTTTTTTTTTTTATGTGGTCTAATTTTATACCCTTTTTATACAGGCTATTTAGGCCTACTGCTTATTTAATAAAGGTCACTTTTTATTATTAGCCTATTTCTTTTTTCCCCTCTTTTTTTATTAGTAAATGTGATCTTGGGTTGGCTATAAGGTTAACGTTGGTTACTGACAAATTTTTTAATATCATATGAACAACTATTTATCATTTCCTGGTTGGAGAAATGTTCTTTTTTGCCGTGTGCGTGCCTGCCGTAAAACCCGTGGGTGAGGCCTGAATATTTTTGGGCGTTTCATTCAAATGACGCTAGGATTTCTCCGTGGCATTTACCATCAGCTGCTCTTGCGTACGATAAGATCTGAGCGGAAAGCACAGGTTCATAAATGTCACGCGCCTTCTGGCGTATATCGGAAATACACCTACGCATACACCATTTTTTTACGCAATGTTGATAAATGAGGGCCAGTGTATATGATCTGACGGATTCATGTTCATTCAGACAAATACGAATATAACGGATTTAAATGTGTTTGCTCAACTGACTCAAGGCTGTGGGTTTTAATTATGTTGTCAGGTGTGAATACATCGTTATATCAAGATTTCTCTTTTAAAGTGCATAGGTAACACAATTATATTTAAGATTTAGCTAAAAATGTTACCCAGTTTTCTTTAGTTTGACCATGTTTGTGATGTTTATAGTCCCACTTCCTTATTGGACACTGACGGAAAGTGACATAGATAGAGGCAAACAATTTTAAACTATTGCCGTGCCGACCATGTTATGTCAATGTGAAAGGAGTCAAACAGCAATGTCAATTCCTGTCAGTAGCTTAAAGCAGTTCTAAGTATCTTGTTTACCTTAATAAATCCTTTTCGTAGTCCCTGTGGGGGTAATATAAGTGTTAATGGGATGATCTCCCCCCTGGTGTCTGCTGCCACCGGGTCGGAGTCACCAATACACACTAATGGAATCACGAAGAAGAAGCTAACAGGCCAACAGGTAAAGCTAACAGTGCGCTAGCGCCACTTAAACAGTATTTACAGCCAAGTTTGAGTGAAAAAAATGATCTCCATTGTGTAACTGGATGTACAATATCCCTCTCTCTCTCTCTTTGTCTTTTCTGTCAGCGTAGTATTTACTCTCACGGAGAATTAATGAGTAAAAAAATGCAACATGCTACGACACCCCAAAACTCTTCTATTCAAAACTAGCAAGAGCAAACCTTTAAAATGTATTGAATTATGTGCGAATATCATTACTCCAGCAAGAATCCGCCGCCCAAATGAGGAATCACCTCCTCTCTGCGCAAACAAACCATGACAAAACAGCCCCGTGCAAAAACGCCGCGCAAACAATAGACAACAAAGGGACACCGCGCGCCGACACTTAGCTCCGAAATAAATACGGCCCGCTCCGCTTTCCCTTTAATCACCGCGAATCTTCACCGAGCTCATATTAAAACCAATCCATCATGGCCGCCGCGCCGTAGCGTGAGCCCGAATCCCCCTCTCTGACATTATTTGGATATCAAACAGCAATTTAGCACTCATAAACAGCCGGCGGAATCCAATAAGGGGGCGCGCGGCGGGTCCCAGCCTCTCTGATAGGATACAGCGCCGCTTGATAATATTAGGCCCCCGACGGATAATGGGATTGGGACGCTTATTGCGGCGACGCGAGTGGGTTTGAAGCAGGTTCTGGAAATGAGGCCATGAGTGAGCGAGTGTGGGATCAAACGCGTGGTGACAAAAAAAAAAAAAAAACTGACTGGTTCCCTCTCTCCCTCTCTTTCCCTGTACGGGACTTATGTAACACTCTCCGGAGCAGAAGACAAGACGGCGCTCGTGTTTTCGAAACGTCAATATGTAGACAACAAAACGGAACGGAGCGAAAGGGAGGAGACACGTGGACCAGAATATGTGAAATCTAGGTGGATATTCCTCAACATATGTAATACGGAGTTCCAGGTTCCTCACTTATCAACACTTCCGTTTGGAATGATCAAATAAGACAACACGCAGTAGATTTTAGTGGATTCCTTTAGATGTTCAGATATCTCCGGAACGGATAGTCCAACTTCCCAGGCCTCAGGGGAACTGAGAAACATCACAGTGAAAATCGGTCACAGGATTGTACTCTTATTTGATATATTTTATGGTGCAGACTTAGCTTTATTTTAATTTTTTTATTTTTAGCAATTTTACATTCATTATGTCTTTATCATTTTGGAATCATAAGAGACAGAGACTTACAGTTTTTGTTTTGGAATCTGCTGATGTCTTTCAAACGAGCTCCTTCTGAAGAACCCACTAAACCTAAATGTATTGAATTAATCAGCCCAATGCTCCTCATACAGCGCCCCCTGCTGTCACAGTTCAACATTGGGCAAACAAAATCCCCGGCATCGGCCTTAGAAGAACACACATCAGTTGACCTCTATTAGATATTTTATATTTTTACGATTGACTATAATTTTACTATAATAAATGTTTGACTAAAAAAACTATTTGAGAGATTAAAAACAAAGAAAATTACATCAAATTAAATTACTTACAATATCAGCCGGTTGGGCGCTCGTCCCAGGACAACACTGATGCATAAAGGCACAGCGATACAGCATGCTAACTATTATGGGTCAATCATATTAGGAACTGCAGTATGTTATTACGAAATTATAATGAAATGTATAATTATAATAATAATGGCTGACACTTGTATTGCGTTTTACAAGCCAAGTTTCTCAAAGCGCCACACTGCAGTCATTCACGCCACACTCGGTGGTGGTAAGCGACTACCGTAGCCACAGCCGCCACCTGATGGACTGTCACTCCGCGGCGACTAGCACCACTCCCTCACACAGGCAAACGTACTCATTCATCCTGGCCTGTTGTACATGTTTTTAGTGGAGGGGGAACCAGAGTACCCGGAGGAAACCACCACACACAACCCCGTCCGGATAATCAACAAAGTTCCAAAAGTGAAAAATTGAAATCAGTGTGACATTTGTAAAAGTGCAACGGCACATTCAAATGATGGATGTGGTCGTAATAAAAGCCTTCTCCCTTTTAATCAAACCAACTAAAGCTGGAACTAACAACACTGAGACCAGCACCAGCTTCGTTTGTTTGTGGAGCACGGCAGCCTCATTAGGTTTTCGGGGTGTAACGGTTCAGCTCTCACGGTGTGATTCACGATGAAGGACCCATGGCCTGGTACATCACAGTTTTGAAATTAAATAGACTTATGTTCATTATTAGGCAGTATCTAGTATTTTCTTTCTTATAAAACATTCTGCTGGTACTTTTTTGGAAACAAAGCTTTGAGGCACATTATGACAAGATCTTACTTTTCGTCTGCGCCTTTCACAATGCGCACTGGCTCTATCGCTCACCACAGAGTGGTCATCAGCAGGAGAACCATTACAAAGCCACGTAGATGTGTTTTTGGAGGATGTAACAGTAGTGCATCATGGCATCACAGCATTGTTACACCTCTACACGGTTTCCAATACGATACGACATTTTGATATATTACTAAACAATCGACTGTATTGTCCCAGCTCTAATACACATAACATCAGAGAAATGTGCATTTAAAAAACAGCGTGTCATTTAGCTAAAAACATACAAACAATTAGAAAGATTGTACAGAACCATGTAAGGGTGGGTAGTGCAACGGTTCCATAAAGAACACCAAGCTTAAATACAGTGGGGGGAAAGGTATTTAGTCAGCCAACAATTGTGCAATTGTAAAAAGATGAGAGAGGCCTGGAATTTTCATCATAGGTAAACCTCAACTATGAGAGACAAAATGAGAAAAAAAAATCCAGAAAATCACATTGTCTGATTTTTAATGAATTTATTTGCAAATTATGGTGGAAAATAAGTGTTTGCTCCTCTGGGACCAAAGTAACACACTACGCCGCCTGCAGTGCCAGACGTGTCCCCCTGCTTAAGCCAGGACATGTCCCGGCCCGTCTGAAGTTTGCTAGAGAGCATCTGGATGATCCAGAAGAGGATTGGGAGGATGTCATATGGTCAGATGAAACCAAAATGGAACTTTTTGGTAAAAACTCAACTCGTCGTGTTTGGAGGAGAAAGAAAGAACACCAGACCTACTGTGAAGCATGGGGGTGGAAACATCAGGCTTTGGGGCTGTTTTTCTGCAAAGGGACCAGGTCGACTGATCCGTGTAAAGGAAAGAATGAATGGGCCCATGTATCGTGAGATTTTGAGTGAAAACCTTCTTCCATCAGCAAGGGCATTGAAAATGAAACGTGGCTGGGTCTTTCAGCAGGACGATGATCCCAAACACACCACCCGGGCACACCCCATAGAAAATCTTTGAAAGGAGTTGAAAGTCCGCGTTGCCCAGCACCTGCCCCAAAACATCACTGCTCTAGAGGAGATCTGTCCCAAAACATCACTGATCTAGAGGAGCGCTGCCCCAAAACATCACCGCTCTAGAGGAGATCTTCCCCAAAACGTCACCGCTCTAGAGGAGATCTTCCCTAAAATGTCACCGCTCTAGGGGAGATCTTCCCCAAAACGTCACCGCTCTAGAGGAGATCCGCCCCAAAACGTCACCGCTCTAGAGGAGATCCGCCCCAAAACGTCACGGCTCTACAGGAGATCCGCCCCAAAACGTCACCGCCCTAGAGGAGATCTGCCCCAAAACGTCACTGCTCTAGAGGAGATCTGCCCCAAAACGTCACCGCTCTAGAGGAGATCTGCTCCAAAACGTCACCGCTCTAGAGCAGATCTGCTCCAAAACGTCACCGCTCTAGAGGAGATCTGCTCCAAAACGTCACCGCTCTAGAGGAGATCTGCCCCAAAACGTCACCGCTCTAGAGGTGATCTGCCCCAAAACGTCACCGCTCTAGGGGAGATCTGCTCCAAAACGTCACCGCTCTAGAGGTGATCTGCCCCAAAACGTCACCGCTCTAGAGGAGATCTGCTCCAAAACGTCACCGCTCTAGAGCAGATCTGCTCCAAAACGTCACCGCTCTAGAGCAGATCTGCCCCAAAACGTCACCGCTCTAGAGCAGATCTGCTCCAAAACGTCACCGCTCTAGAGCAGATCTGCTCCAAAACGTCACCGCTCTAGAGGAGATCTGCCTCAAAACGTCACCGCTCTAGAGGAGATCTGCCCCGAAACGTCACCGCTCTAGAGCAGATCTGCTCCGAAACGTCACCGCTCTAGAGGAGATCTGCTCCGAAACGTCACCGCTCTAGAGCAGATCTGCTCCAAAACGTCACCGCTCTAGAGCAGATCTGCCTCAAAACGTCACCGCTCTAGAGGAGATCTGCCCCAAAACGTCACCGCTCTAGAGGAGATCTGCTCCAAAACGTCACCGCTCTAGAGCAGATCTGCTCCGAAACGTCACCGCTCTAGAGGAGATCTGCCTCAAAACGTCACCGCTCTAGAGGAGATCTGCCTCAAAACGTCACCGCTCTAGAGGCGATCCGCCCCAAAACGTCACCGCTCTAGAGGAGATCTGCCTCAAAACGTCACCGCTCTAGAGGAGATCCGCCCCGAAACGTCACCGCTCTAGAGGAGATCCGCCCCGAAACGTCACCGCTCTAGAGGAGATCCGCCCCAAAACGTCACCGCTCTAGAGGAGATCCGCCCCAAAACGTCACCGCTCTAGAGGAGATCCGCCCCAAAACGTCACCGCTCTAGAGGAGATCCGCCCCAAAACGTCACCGCTCTAGAGGAGATCCGCCCCAAAACGTCACCGCTCTAGAGGAGATCCGCCCCAAAACGTCACCGCTCTAGAGGAGATCCGCCCCAAAACGTAACCGCTCTAGAGCAGATCCGCTCCAAAACGTCACCGCTCTAGAGGAGATCTGCCTCAAAACGTCACCGCTCTAGAGGAGATCTGCCCCAAAACGTCACCGCTCTAGGGGAGATCTGCTCCAAAACATCACCGCTCTAGAGCAGATCTGCTCCAAAACGTCACCGCTCTAGAGGAGATCTGCCTCAAAACGTCACCGCTCTAGAGGAGATCCGCCCCAAAACGTCACCGCTCTAGAGGAGATCCGCCTCAAAACGTCACCGCTCTAGAGGAGATCCGCCCCAAAACGTCACCGCTCTAGAGGAGATCCGCCCCAAAACGTCACCGCTCTTGGGGAGATCTGCTCCAAAACATCACCGCTCTAGAGCAGATCTGCTCCAAAACGTCACCGCTCTAGAGGAGATCTGCCTCAAAACGTCACCGCTCTAGAGGAGATCCGCCCCAAAACGTCACCGCTCTAGAGGAGATCCGCCTCAAAACGTCACCACTCTAGAGGAGATCCGCCCCAAAACGTCACCGCTCTAGAGGAGATCCGCCCCAAAACGTCCCCGCTCCAAAACGTCACCGCTCTAGAGCAGATCTGCTCCAAAACGTCACCGCTCTAGAGGAGATCTGCCTCAAAACGTCACCGCTCTAGAGGAGATCCGCCCCAAAACGTCACCGCTCTAGAGGAGATCCGCCCCAAAACGTCACCGCTCTAGAGGAGATCCGCCCCAAAACGTCACCGCTCTAGAGGAGATCCGCCCCAAAACGTCACCGCTCTAGAGGAGATCCGCCCCAAAACGTCACCGCTCTAGAGGAGATCCTCCCCAAAACGTCACCGCTCTAGAGGAGATCCGCCCCAAAACGTCACCGCTCTAGAGGAGATCCGCCCCAAAACGTCACCGCTCTAGAGGAGATCCGCCCCAAAACGTCACCGCTCTAGAGGAGATCCGCCCCAAAACGTCACCGCTCTAGAGGAGATCCGCCCCGAAACGTCACCGCTCTAGAGGAGATCCGCCCCGAAACGTCACCGCTCTAGAGGAGATCCGCCCCAAAACGTCACCGCTCTAGAGGAGATCCGCCCCAAAACGTCACCGCTCTAGAGGAGATCCGCCCCAAAACGTCACCGCTCTAGAGGAGATCCGCCCCAAAACGTCACCGCTCTAGAGGAGATCCGCCCCAAAACATTACTGCTCTAGAGGAGATCCGCCCCAAAACGTCACCGCTCTAGAGGAAATCCGCCCCAAAACGTCACCGCTCTAGAGGAGATCCGCCCCAAAACATTACTGCTCTAGAGGAGATCTGCCCCAAAACGTCACCGCTCTAGAGGAAATCCGCCCCAAAACGTCACCGCTCTAGAGGACATCTGCACAGAGGAATGGGCCAAAACACCAGCAACAGTGTGGAAACCTTGTGAAGACTTACAGAAAACGTTTGACCTCTGTCATGGCCAACAAAGGGTATATAACAAAGTATTGAGATGAACTTTTGTTATTGACGCATAACATTGAGCATTATGTTGCCTTGTGTACATAATACACTGTATAAATAAAGTTGCCTTGCCCAAATACTTATTTTCCACCATAATTTGCAAATAAATTCATTTAAAAAAAAATCAGACAATGTGATTTTTTTTTTTTTTCTCATTTTGTTTCTAGTTGAGGTATCCCTATGATGAAAATGACAGGCCTCTCTCTTCTTTTTAAGTGGGAGAACTTGCACAGTTGTTGGCTTGTTTTCCCCTCTGTACATTATAAAAGCTAAAAGGAAATGATGTTTAGCTAAATAAAGTCTACAATCCCAGATAAGTACCACCTGAAGAAGCCCAGGTTAAACACTTGAGAGCTTCTACAACGCGAGCACACTAGTATCTTTTATCCGGCTGCAGCCCGGCCCTCGGGCCGACCAAAGCGGGACATACGGCACATTACAAAGCGCTCTTAAATCTGCCTCACAAATCCAACAGAGCTCAAAATCCTTTTAACATTTTCAACATGTAATGGGAAATGTCATCATCAAACAAAGCCTTTCCAAGTCGTCCTCCTCCCACTGCCCTCGGACACTCAACTCTGGCTAATGGCGGGTCCGGTGGAGACGTCAGCCGGCGAGAAGACGGGCAGACGCTGGGAACACGGGACCATGTCCAAATCTCACGCCTGACCACAGAGGCGCTCTCCTGGTGAGTGTATCGCAATACTGTGCAGGGAAATGTCCAGATGAGCCATTTACTCTCATCATAACTGTCACCCAGAGGTCAGTCACAGAGGGAATCACCTAACGGCAGGATTCATTCAGAGATTTCAGTTCTATTTTGGGATAGTTTTAATATCAAAGTAATGTAATGTTTAGGACGTTTTGTTTGGACATGTTTGGTAACATGACGCACGGAATCCCACTGACAAGACCTCGCAATCCTAATATAGTCATTTCCTCTGTGCTGCTTTATTGTATAATATACATGTAATGGTTTATTTCACATCTGTCATATTGCATCACAGCATGGTCACCAACATCAGCTCCTGCTCTGACAGTCTGAACAGTCACTTCTCCGTATAAACAGACCATTAAGATATGGGAGCAGAAACGCTTAAGATGGCGTCACCGTGATATCAGATATCAAGTTCAGTATTTTGACATTGACTTTTAAATGTTTGAATAACTGCATTTTGTAATAACGCCACAGTATGTAATAACTGTTGAAAATGATTACAAAATGTGGCTCTACTGGCCTGATGGAGAGGCGTCAGAGCTCTATCAGACCTTCCTCCTGAGCCTCAGCTAGCGGGGCTTGTGTGCCCTCAAAGGTGAGAAACTCTTTGGGACAGTCCAGCGTCTCCTTCAGAGGGGCTACACCGTGGAACTCTCTCCCCACTGAAGCTGCGGAGGCTCAAATCAGGCTAGTGGTTCCTGTGCGTAAAATGTGCCTCGTCTTGTTGAATAATGTGTTTTATCTCTCGTAACCGATGGACAGGTGTTGGAAATGAGTACATGAGCTGTAACACTTTAAAACAATGCAGCTGGTTGATTCAATATTATTGCCAGCCGCCACGTGCAGATGTTATAAAACATTAGGGCCTGTTTTTCCACTTTAGTAGCTCTTACAGACTCCACACTTCACAGACTTAACATTTGGATTTTTTTTTATTTTTTTTTTAGGTCCAATTCCTTTGAACCAAAAAACAAGATGAAATGAGATTTGTTTTTGCTAATAACCGGAGGGCTATTTCATAAAACCTGCTCAGTAAAGCTCGCCTTAGGCTCCAAATCCTGGTTTACGTGAGGGACAACAATTCAAGCTGCGATGGTTTCACCAAAGGCACACCGAGCTCGGCTAATCTCACTAATTCAAGACAGGTTCAACTAATGAGCACTTGCTGGTACATAAGCAGACCACACTAATGATCACAGAGTTCACTGAGAAATCATGGCTGAGCGTGAACGCGCAGCAGACTTCACAGGCCGTCAGTTTAGTTCCACTACGTTAGCTCCATAGGTGGAGCGCAGGACTCCCATCCACGAGGCTGCGACATCAATCTCAGCCTTGACTTATTTATTTTTTGGACTGGGCACCCACTGGGAAGAACATACATTGGCACTTATAAATTGAAACACTTTTCTTTTTTTCCCAGAAATGTAAACACATGATAGAAAAAAAAAACACAGGTTTGAGGGTGGGTCATGTGCATTGCTTAATTTGATCCCCCGTTTGGGGGAACGCATTCCCCCATATTTCAATTTTTCAGGGTAAAGGATCCGGCAAAGATTTGATCTGTTTTGGCCTGTTCCCTGAATCCATCACATCAAACCAAAGGTGTTCCGAAACTACACATTTACAAATGAAGCACTGGTCCTGTGGGATAAGGCTCCTTTTATTGGACAAGCTTTTTGATGACACATAATGTCATTAATATGTCTCACAGATGAGAGACAAAGACAATGTTGGTGTATATTTATAATTTATTGCATAAGGTAATTGATTTTGTGATGTCATGTTTTCTTTTTCACATTTTTGAGGCCAACATACATTTTGGCCAGATGATGGCGCTAATATCCTGCTTGTGTCATTTACATTGCCCATTGGTGTTGGATTCCACAAAGATGACTGGGGAGCAGATAGGTCAACTATATGATCTATAGAGCAACAATAAGATCAACATTGGACTATGGTTGTTTTGTATTTGGTGCTGCGGCTAAAACTATTAAAAAAGCTGGACAGAGTTCAAGCAAAGGCCCTCAGAGTCTGCAGTGGAGCGTTTGGAACCACACCCATACCTGCGCTATTGGTTGAGATGGAGGAAACATCTTTAAAAATCAGAAGGCAGAAGCTGGGAGTCCAGTACTGGGCCAGACTAGCAGGACTTCAGCATGATTCTGCATCCAAGTGCCTCTTGGAGGACTGTTGGGAATTTGTAAAGAGGGAGGGAAAGCGAGTTTTCTGAGATCCATCTGTCAGTTGGTTAGTAAGGTGGGCTTGGAGAATGGGAAGGTTGCTGCATCAGTGTGGTCCCCTTTTCCAGTCTGGCTGTTGCCAGAACCAGAGGTCCAATTGGACCTGCTGGGGCTGGACAAGAGTCGTGTTAGTAGCCAAATAAATGAGTTCGTGGCTCGTAATAAGGAAACTTCGTACCACATTTTTACAGATGGGTCTAAGGGTTAGTCCAAGCTCGGGAAAAGCTGGTTTTGGAGTCTACATTATGAATACTGAAATTGGAAAAAGTATGCGAGTGTCTGATCAAGTATCTGTGTCCACTACTGAACTGTTAGCCATTTGGTGGGCGTTAGATTGGGTTGAGGGAAATCAACCTGAAACGGCGTATATTTATTCTGATTCTATGGCTGCCTTACAGGCAATTTCAGATGGTCCTTCTGGGGCTAGGGCAGATATTGTGCTAGATGGGGTCTAGTATTGTTTTTTCCTGGATCCCATCTCATTCAGGCATAGTGGGGAATGAAGCTGCTGATACGTTAGCTAAGGAGGCTCTTCTAGAGACAAAAATTGAATATGTGGTCCAGTTGGGGAAGGCCGAGTGTGTCAGTATTTTTTAAAACTGCTATGCATCAACAATGGCAGAGGGAGTGGGAGAATGGGACGAGAGGGCGACACTATTTTAGTTGTCAACCTCTGGTGCAGGGCAGTAGACTCCTGTGGTACACCGGCCGATCAAATCAAATTAAAATAACCAGATTAAGACTGGGGCGTTGTGGGCTTGCTGCATATTTGAATAAAATGGACAAGCATCCAGACGGGCTATGTCGATGTGGTCAGCCTGAGACTATTCCACATGTGTTACTGTCCTGTGCCTGCTACTCTGTTGAAAGGAGAATATTATTTAAAGACCTTGCAACCCTTGGGCTTACAGTGTTTTCAATAAAATATATGTTTTCGTCTAGGACAAACTCGCGTTTAATAGATAGGGCGGTTGTGAGCTATCTTCTCTCCACCAACCTCTACTCACTCTAAAGTGAAGTGATTTGAGTGAATAGAAGAGGGCAGCATTACGCTTTGCTAGCGTAGAGCCTGCCGCAAACCATTAGAAGAAGATTCCACAAAGAAGAAACATAGCTTGTGCTCAGAACTTAGCCTGGCTATATTTCCATAGTAACTGAGCCAGACTCAGAGTGAGCCTGGTTTATGAAACTGAAAAAACGACACAATAAGTCAGACTTGTCCAAATTTGCCTAGCTTACAGAGTAAGCCAGCTTTATGAAACAGCCCTCAGGTCTGGTCACCTGGTCAAATGTGACATTCATATTATGTCTATAGTGTAGTGTTGATGTGCTTCTGTTTCCTTACCATTGTTGGTATAAAATGAAGATGGGAAGCTCAGTGTGTATGTTAATGTGAATTGGGGGTGGGATTAAATCTGTTTTATTCTTCCCACCCCCTTCAGGCAAATCAGAGTTTGCTTTTTATATTGAAAGTAATGTTGTTTTTTCGTTTCACCTTATAATTTTTTTTCAAATTAAAAACAAAGCTTTTAGAGCTCACCCGCTGAACATTTGAAATGAGATAAGATAACCTTTATTGATCTCACAAATGGAGAAATTCACTCGTTATCAGCTCTCCGAAACACTCAGGGTGTGCAGGATAGACAGGAAATATGCAAACAATTAAATAGTAAAAATAGAGGTAGCTTATATACAATGACTACCAAATAACTTTAAAGGGGCAAAAAGTATAAACAGTAAACAAATAAAAATAAAGAAGATAAACAGACTATACTAAAAATGTAGTTTGGTCAGTATTAGCAGTGCAGGTTTACAGTCATAGTGCAAGTGGTTGATAAGTGACGCGGATAAAGTGATGTAGCTACTGTACCCCTAGTAAAAGGGGGGTTATTGCCCATGTTACTCTAGAGTCTTGTTGTACCGTCTGACAGCAGTGGGGATGAAGGACTTGTTTATTTTTTATTTGACTTTTTTTTTTACCAGGAAAGTCCCGCTGAGATTCAGAATCTCTTTATCAGAGGAGTCCTGGCTCAAGAGGAACCTATTGTACATGTTTTGAGTGGTAAGGGAAACCCAGAGGAAACTTACACAGAGCTGCCCTATGAAGTGTTTGACCTTCCAAGTACCAACAGATTATGATCATAACAGGACTAAAGTGGCTCTAAATCCTGTCTGAACTGGGTGTAAGCAATGTCTAAAAGAGAAAATCATGTATGAAATAATCCCTCATTAAAATCGATAAAGTCTAAAAAGAACCTATGCTATGATCAACTAGAAAGATTAGGCACTATTACATTAACGGTACAGCAGAGGGCACCAAAGACCATAACGTAGCCTTAGACTGTGATCCTGAGGAGAGCGCAGGAGCAGTGTTTGGGACTGGGGCACTCGGATTGGGAAATCTCCGCTCTCCGAGGCCAGAGGTCAGAACAAGTCGTCGCACATTCAAAACCGTGGAGAAAACACAGACATTATGAATCGTGTGTGATTGTTCTCAAGAAAGATGCAGTGTCGGGGACAGATCTGTTCCAAACGGCTTAAAGTACGGGGAGGCCCACACAGTGTACGGGGAGGCCCACACAGTGTACGGGGAGGCCCACACAGTGTACGGGGAGGCCACGATTTCACATTTTGACCCACGATCATTGTGAGAGAAAATATTTTGTATTATCAAACTGTTTCTAAAACTTAAAAAGGCTTCAAGACTCTTTTGCATTGAAAAGAAATACATTGAATAATACAAAACAATTAACTACTTTAATAATAATGATTAAAAAAAAGTTTAAAAAAAAAGGAAATAAAGAAAAAGGGAACTGGGAAGTTGCAAGATCATGGATAATATGTATATTAATGTGCCTTTTGAACACAGAATTAGTGCCTTATTGAAATTGTTAGCTATGTTTGGCAGTGGTAGCCATCTGTAAAGAAGAAAAAATAAATAAAAATAAATAAATAATAATAAATGTCACTTGCTTTGTATTGGAGATCGTACATGAAATGAGACTGTTGTTGTGGTTGTGTTTCCTTTCGTTTGTTTTTTTTTGTTTTGTTTTTTTTTATTCTGTTAAATTCCGTTAAATTCTGTAATTTCTAGAGGTGCTTTGTGGGTCTGGTCCGTTTTGAAATGGCCGCTCTGGTGTGTTGTAGGTTCTCTTTTGCCGGTGAGGCAAATTCAAAAATCAATGTATGATTTTGCTTAACGTAGGATTGATAATGATAATGTAATTATAACAGGTAAAGTTGGGTCACGGAGGGGTACGCTGTGTGTGTGTGTGTGTGCGCCGTGTTCCTGGGCTCTTGTGTCTTGTACTTTGTAACATGTTCCCTGTACTATATTGTGATTTGATTAATAGTTTTTATTTCAATGATGTCGGGGGTGGGCGCTTATAAGCTTTTGCTTCAGCCCACTCCTTTTGAGCAGAATTTTAACTGCTCAAATAAACTAATAAACTAAAACTAAACTTTATAATGATTACTTTATCATTCTTATTTTTTATTATTTTAGTATATATTATTATTAGGCCACAATCTAGGCTAGGCTAGGTGTGCGCACAGTTTGCATTTTTTCTTTCTGTTTATTGTGATGATGCAAAGAGAATGTGGACATTATGGGACACCCATCGGCGACGTCAACACCTGCGCATAAGCCCGTCCTTCTGCCTTGCTCAGCTACCGGTGAGTTTACGTGCTGCTTGTGCCGTGCAGAGGCCCATACTTCGTGCAAGAGATTTTAGCAGTAAACGTTGGCTTACAGTGTCCTTTTTAGAATCTCGGTAATCATAAAACTGGTTAATCTGGACACGCCTACTAAGCAGTTTGTTTTCTGAAACATTTAAAAAGGTGTTACTAACCATTTTGAATCATTTATATTCAGTAAGCACTAGGGATATTCGGTATCGATGCCCTCAAAAGACGGCCTTGAATCTGCAGCGGCTCCAGCCTGCAGGTTTACAGTGGTCCAAGAGCGCAGCCACAATGCTATGGCTAAACCGGACGACTATCACTGACCTGCCGTTTTCAGCAGCCACTAAAACATAACGCAGAGAAAAATTCCTATGAAAAAATAAAATATGGTTTATTATTACGCACAGGAAGAGCTAGTTTTAGTACATTTTCAACTATTTTCAACAATTACATAACGTGAGGCTTCGGCGAGAAACGGACAAGAGCCACACAAAGAAAGAGCAGTTACTGACTTGATATAAATTAGAATTTTACATCCAATTCGATTCTGGGCCTCAAACGCCGGACCCTCTTGCTGTGAGGCGTGGACAGTAACCACTGAGGAAGAAGGTGGGGCAGTACCTGGTTGAAGGAGATCTTGTTGCTCCTCAGCATCTGTGGGGGGCTCCTCCATGTCTGGCCTAAGAACTGCTGCTGACGCCCATCGAACAGCGAGGCTCGGAGCTGGTAGGACAGGTCCTGGCCCTCTGACGCCTCCTGCAGGCGACACATGGACATGACAACAGACACACCCCATCAATCAGCCTCATCATAATAGATAGAAGGTAGAAAACAGTGCACAGTATATATTAGGGTAAACATGACTCTATTTTACTCAAAAGGAAGTAAAGGGTGACCCAAAGAATTACTCTAGTAAAAGTTTAAACAGTCTGTTGAAAGTCAGCTCACACTACACGAGTCTTATGCCCGATTTTGCTCTAATTTTCAGTGGCGCCAAGCCTTCTGGAATCGTGTGGTGTGGGCAGCAGAAAGACGTGACTACACTTCAGTTGCAGGAAATCAAACATGTTTTTATGCTTGATTTTGGAAAGCCAACACACAAACAGCAGCGGCCAATGACAGAGTGAAAGAAAGACAGAAAAACACAGCAGCTTTTCATTTCTCTGTCAAAACAGCGGCAAATACAACTCATTTCAGCACAACTTTATATCACCAAACGTTCACGAGAACCACCTTTTCCAGCCATACCCGTGGCCATAGGGGGCCGAGCCCGTCCCCAAGGTGCTTGTGACACACATCTCAACAAACAACAAAAAGTTGTATTATTATTATTTTAATTATTAGGCCCGAGCGGACCTGGCAGGTCTCGGGCCTCTTGTAATTGTACAAGCAGTGCGCGGAGCGCACTAAAAAAAGACGTGCGCGTAGCGCACGTCCCACGGGAAAAGAGCGCGGAGCGCTCAAGACCCATGTAAGAGACAGTAATCAGGGGGCTCCCGGCACCAACACCTGTCCGATGATATAGGTATGTGCCGCGAAAGCGGCACATTTGTTGCTGCTTTAAAAAAAAAAAAGGTGAAAACCACAGTGAAGGCGCAACATGGACAAGAAAGTGGTCGATGACGAGCGAAGCTCGTCATCGACCATGGCCACTCACCAAAACACTGATACAGTGAATCAGGGCATCGAGCCCTATCCGGTGATATAAGTATTTGCCGCGAAAGCGGCAAATTTGTTCTTGTACTCACAAAAATACGGAAAAAAAAACGGGTAGAGAAACATTGAGAAAGAAGAGGTAAAAGACGAGCGCAACGCGCTCGTATTGGATAATAAACCCCATAGGTGGATTACTGGACGTGAGACCTTTCCGAATATATAAGGTTTGCCGCCGGAGGCGGCCCCATATTGTTATTGTATGGGTTTTTCTTATTCTTATTAGGCCCGAGCGGCCTGCCGTAGCAAGGGCCTATTGTAATCGCAACGCAGTGCGCGCAGCGCACTGTACTGAGGTGCGCGGAGCGCACGAAAACAGCGCGAAGCGCTGTCCCCATGTCAAACGTAAACTCACCGTGTAAAACAGTGACTGCCCACACCTCTGGTGTGGGCCCTTATACTTATAATTGCAGCAAAATGAATGGGGGTATATGGCCAACTGTCATACGGAGGTGGATGACGAGCGCGAAGCGCTCGTCATTCACCTCCGAGCCCCACCGGTGCGTCGGGGAAGTCGAAAGCTTTAAAAAAATGCATAATATGTTGTAGTCGCGAAAGCGACTATATTGTTTTTGCAAGAAATATTATTATTAGGCCCGAGCGGCCTGCCGTAGCAAGGGCCTATTGTAATCGCAACGCAGTGCGCGCAGCGCACTGTACTGAGGTGCGCGGAGCGCACGAAAACAGCGCGAAGCGCTGTCCCCATGTCAAACGTAAACTCACCGTGTAAAACAGTGACTGCCCACACCTCTGGTGTGGGCCCTTATACTTATAATTGCAGCAAAATGAATGGGGGTATATGGCCAACTGTCATACGGAGGTGGATGACGAGCGCGAAGCGCTCGTCATTCACCTCCGAGCCCCACCGGTGCGTCGGGGAAGTCGAAAGCTTTAAAAAAATGCATAATATGTTGTAGTCGCGAAAGCGACTATATTGTTTTTGCAAGAAATATTATTATTCTTCTTTATTCTTCTTCTTCTTCTTCTTTCTTCTTCTGCTCTTTGAGCAGGAATTTGACCCCCTGAACGTAGTTGAAAACTCACCAAACTTTGCCCAAAATTCAGATCCGGCGAAAAATTTATTAAAATGTGTGTTTCGTTTTGGGGAAATAAAAAATGGCGCGACAGCGCCACCTACAAAAGTGAAAATACATTGCGCCTATGGGGAGGGGGCCAACATAAACTTTGTCGCAGAGCGACGGGATTCGGTACAGACCTTCGTCCTGTGAGGACAAACAAAATATATTATTGTGGCCACGCCCCCAGACAAACCGGAAGTCCGCCATTTTGACAGGAAGTCGGGAAAATGGTGAGTCAGCGTTTTCGCTGACGTCGCATTTTAACGAACTCCTCCTAGGGCGTTTCACCAAATGAGCTCCAAATCGCTCCAGCTCATCTCGAGATATGGGGCATCAAAAGTTATCCAAATTTTTTGGCTAAGTTTTACGGTTTGTTTGCGGCGAAGCCGCAATCTTTACGAAGAATTTTGCGACTTACCGAAAACAACAAAATGCTCCCATTTGCACAAACGAACTCCGATTAAAAATCGGAAATATACATTTTATTGACCTTTCACCCCCGGACACAACAAATGTGAAAAAGTGAGATTTGGCGCGATAGCGCCCCCTCTAGGCCGAGAACAAAAAATGCATTATGGGAAAAAAATTAGTTTCTCGGAAATGAATAAAATTTGGCACAATATTAGCTGATGGCATCCCGATCCAAAAAGCCAATGAGACCCATACCGTATTTTGTACGGTGTTGCCATGGAGACGACCGAGGCTCGCCATGTTATTCCAATGGGACTGACCCGCATATCACACATTATACACATTACAGCGCGTTAGCGCCCTCTGTGAGGAGCTTGTGGACAGTGGTCATGGAAGTACGGCCCGTCCAATGCTGCTTGTGAAATAAAAAAGATTTGGGGCGCGCTAGCGCCCTCTGCAGGCTGGAGCCATCATTCACATGAAGACGCTAAAAATGTCGTTTTGATGTTTACTCAAAGATTAATGGCTCATCAGGGCAATACAATGTAGTGTGGCCACGTTGGCGCCCCCGGTAGGGTTATGGCACGGCAATGGAGTCACTAAGGGAGGCCTCCATTACATGGTTGCTAGGCGACCAACAGGTGGTCGGCCATTTTGGGAAAAATCGAGTAATCAGCGCCGAAGGCGCCATTTCTCGCCTTTGCTCTTTTATAATCTCGACCTAGGGTGGCAGCGACATTATATGAACGTAGGGCGCGGCAGCGCCTCCCGGTTATTGCGGCGGCGTGCGTCAACCGGCCACCGCGTCCCGCGAGGGCCTCTCGATGCCGCTTGCGGCTTTAATTCTTCTTTATTAGGCCCGAGCGGCCTGCCGTAGCAAGGGCCTATTGTAATCGCAACGCAGTGCGCGCAGCGCACTGTACTGAGGTGCGCGGAGCGCACGAAAACAGCGCGAAGCGCTGTCCCCATGTCAAACGTAAACTCACCGTGTAAAACAGTGACTGCCCACACCTCTGGTGTGGGCCCTTATACTTATAATTGCAGCAAAATGAATGGGGGTATATGGCCAACTGTCATACGGAGGTGGATGACGAGCGCGAAGCGCTCGTCATTCACCTCCGAGCCCCACCGGTGCGTCGGGGAAGTCGAAAGCTTTAAAAAAATGCATAATATGTTGTAGTCGCGAAAGCGACTATATTGTTTTTGCAAGAAATATTATTATTCTTCTTTATTCTTCTTCTTCTTCTTCTTTCTTCTTCTGCTCTTTGAGCAGGAATTTGACCCCCTGAACGTAGTCAAAAACTCACCAAACTTTGCCCAAAATTCAGATCCGGTGAAAAATTAATTAAAATGTGTGTTTCGTATTGGGGAAATAAAAAATGGCGCGACAGCGCCACCTACAAAAGTGAAAATACATTGCGCCTATGGGGAGGGGGCCAACATAAACTTTGTCGTAGAGCGACGGGATTCGGTACAGACATTCGTCATGTGACGACAACCAAAAAACATTATTGTGGCCACGCCCCCAGACAAACCGGAAGTCCGCCATTTTGACAGGAAGTCAGAAAAATGGTGAGTCAGCGTTTTCGCTGACGTCGCATTTTAACGAACTCCTCCTAGGGCGTTTCACCAAATGAGCCCAAAATCGCTCCAGTTCATCTCGAGATGTGGGGCATCAAAAGTTATCCAAATTTTTTGGCTAAGTTTTACGGTTTGTTTGCGGCGAAGCCGCAATCTTTACGAAGAATTTTGCGACTTACCGAAAACAACAAAATGCTCCCATTCACACAAACGAACTCCGATTAAAAATCGGAAATATACATTTTATTGATCTTTCGCCCCCGGACACAACAAATGTGTAAAAGTGAAATTTGGCGCGATAGCGCCCCCTCTAGGCCGAGAACAAAAAATGCATTATGGGAAAAAAATTTGTTTCTCGGAAATGGATAAAATTCGGCACAAAAATAGCTGATAGCATCCCGGTCAAAAAAGCCAATGAGACCCATACCGTATTTTGTACGGTGTTGCCATGGAGACGACCAAGGCTCGCCATGTTATTCCAATGGGACTGACCCGCATATCACACATCATACACAATTACAGCGCGTTAGCGCCATCTGTCAGGAGCTTGTGGACAGTAGTCATTGAAGTACGGCCCGTCAGGGCCGTCCGATGCTGCTTGTGAAATAAAAAAGATTTGGGGCGCGCTAGCGCCCTCTGCAGGTTGGAGCCATTATTCACATGGAGACGCAAAAAATCTTGTTTTGACGTTTACTCACAAAGATTAATGGCTCATCAGGGCAATAAAATGTAGTGTGGCCACGTTGGCGCCCTCGGTGGGTTATGGCGCGGCAATGGAGGCACTAAGGGAGGCCTCCATTACATGGTTGCTAGGCGACCAACAGGAGGTCGGCCATTTTGGGAAAAATAGAGTAATCCGCGCCGAAGGCGCCATTTCTTGCCTTCTCCTCTTTCATAAACTCGACCTAGGGTGGCAGCGACATTATAACCACGTAGGGCACGGCAGCGCCTCCCGGTTATTGCGGCGGCGTGCGACAACCGGCGTCAACCGGCCAACGAACCCCCGCGAGGGCCTCTCGATGCCGCTTGCGGCTTTAATTCTTCTTCTTCTTCTTCTTTCTTCTTCTGCTCTTTGAGCAGGAATTTGACCCCCTGAACGTAGTCAAAAACTCACCAAACTTTGCCCAAAATTCAGATCCGGCGAAAAATTTATTAAAATGTGTGTTTCGTTTTGGGGAAATAAAAAATGGCGCGACAGCGCCACCTACAAAAGTGAAAATACATTGCGCCTATGGGGAGGGGGCCAACATAAACTTTGTCGCAGAGCGACGGGATTCGGTACAGACCTTCGTCCTGTGAGGACAAACAAAATATATTATTGTGGCCACGCCCCCAGACAAACCGGAAGTCCGCCATTTTGACAGGAAGTCGGGAAAATGGTGAGTCAGCGTTTTCGCTGACGTCGCATTTTAACGAACTCCTCCTAGGGCGTTTCACCAAATGAGCCCAAAATCGCTCCAGCTCATCTCGAGATGTGGGGCATCAAAAGTTATCCAAATTTTTTGGCTAAGTTTTACGGTTTGTTTGCGGCGAAGCCGCAATCTTTACGAAGAATTTTGCGACTTTCCGAAAACAACAAAATGCTCCCATTTGCACAAACGAACTCCGATTAAAAATCGGAAATATACATTTTATTGGCCTTTGACCCCCGGACACAACAAATGTGAAAAAGTGAGATTTGGCGCGATAGCGCCCCCTCTAGGCTGAAAAGAAAAAATGCATTATGGAAAAAAAATTAGTTTCTCGGAAATGGATAAAATTCGGCACAGTAATAGCTGATGGCATCCCGATCCAAAAAGCCAATGAGACCCATACCGTATTTTGTACGGTGTTGCCATGGAGACGACCGAGGCTCGCCATGTTATTCCAATGGGACTGACCCGCATATCACACATTATACACAATTACAGCTCGTTAGCGCCCTCTGTGAGGAGCTTGTGGACAGTAGTGATTGAAGTACGGCCCGTCAGGGCCGTACGATGCTGCTTGTGAACTAAAAAAGATTTGGGGCGCGCTAGCGCCCTCTGCAGGTTGGAGCCATCATTTACATGGAGACACGAAAAATCTCGTTTTGATGTTTACTCACAAAGATTAATGGCTCATCAGGGCAATAAAATGTAGTGTGGCCACGTTGGCGCCCTCGGTAGGGTTATGGCTCGGCAATGGAGGCACTAAGGGAGGCATCCATTACATGGTTGCTAGGCGACCAACAGGTGGTCGGCCATTTTGGGAAAAATTGAGTAATCAGCGCCGAAGGCGCCATTTCTCGCCTTTGCTCTTTTATAATCTCGACCTAGGGTGACAGCGACATTATAACCACGTAGGGCGCGGCAGCGCCTCCCGGTTATTGCGGCGGCGTGCGGGAACCGGCGTCAACCGGCCAACGAGACCCGCGAGGGCCTCTCGATGCCGCTTGCGGCTTTAATTATTATTATTATTATTAGGCCCGAGCGGCCTGCCGTAGCAAGGGCCTATTGTAATCGCAACGCAGTGCGCGCAGCGCACTGTACTGAGGTGCGCGGAGCGCACGAAAACAGCGCGAAGCGCTGTCCCCATGTCAAACGTAAACTCACCGTGTAAAACAGTGACTGCCCACACCTCTGGTGTGGGCCCTTATACTTATAATTGCAGCAAAATGAATGGGGGTATATGGCCAACTGTCATACGGAGGTGGATGACGAGCGCGAAGCGCTCGTCATTCACCTCCGAGCCCCACCGGTGCGTCGGGGAAGTCGAAAGCTTTAAAAAAATGCATAATATGTTGTAGTCGCGAAAGCGACTATATTGTTTTTGCAAGAAATATTATTATTAGGCCCGAGCGGCCTGCCGTAGCAAGGGCCTATTGTAATCGCAACGCAGTGCGCGCAGCGCACTGTACTGAGGTGCGCGGAGCGCACGAAAACAGCGCGAAGCGCTGTCCCCATGTCAAACGTAAACTCACCGTGTAAAACAGTGACTGCCCACACCTCTGGTGTGGGCCCTTATACTTATAATTGCAGCAAAATGAATGGGGGTATATGGCCAACTGTCATACGGAGGTGGATGACGAGCGCGAAGCGCTCGTCATTCACCTCCGAGCCCCACCGGTGCGTCGGGGAAGTCGAAAGCTTTAAAAAAATGCATAATATGTTGTAGTCGCGAAAGCGACTATATTGTTTTTGCAAGAAATATTATTATTCTTCTTTATTCTTCTTCTTCTTCTTCTTTCTTCTTCTGCTCTTTGAGCAGGAATTTGACCCCCTGAACGTAGTCAAAAACTCACCAAACTTTGCCCAAAATTCAGATCCGGCGAAAAATTTATTAAAATGTGTGTTTCGTTTTGGGGAAATAAAAAATGGCGCGACAGCGCCACCTACAAAAGTGAAAATACATTGCGCCTATGGGGAGGGGGCCAACATAAACTTTGTCGCAGAGCGACGGGATTCGGTACAGACCTTCGTCCTGTGAGGACAAACAAAATATATTATTGTGGCCACGCCCCCAGACAAACCGGAAGTCCGCCATTTTGACAGGAAGTCGGGAAAATGGTGAGTCAGCGTTTTCGCTGACGTCGCATTTTAACGAACTCCTCCTAGGGCGTTTCACCAAATGAGCCCAAAATCGCTCCACTTCATCTCGAGATGTGGGGCATCAAAAGTTATCCAAATTTTTTGGCTAAGTTTTACGGTTTGTTTGCGGCGAAGCCGCAATCTTTACGAAGATTTTTGCGACTTTCCGAAAACAACAAAATGCTCCCATTTGCACAAACGAACTCCGATTAAAAATCGGAAATATACATTTTATTGACCTTTCACCCCCGGACACAACAAATGTGAAAAAGTGAGATTTGGCGCGATAGCGCCCCCTCCAGGCTGAGAAGAAAAAATGCATTATGGGAAAAAAATTAGTTTCTCGGAAATGGATAAAATTCGGCACAATAATAACTGATGGCATCCCGATCCAAAAAGCCAATGAGACCCATACCGTATTTTGTACGGTGTTGCCATGGAGACGACCGAGGCTCGCCATGTTATTCCAATGGGACTGACCCGCATATCACACATTATACACAATTACAGCTCGTTAGCGCCCTCTGTGAGGAGCTTGTGGACAGTAGTGATTGAAGTACGGCCCGTCAGGGCCGTCCGATGCTGCTTGTGAAATAAAAAAGATTTGGGGCGCGCTAGCGCCCTCTGCAGGTTGGAGCCATCATTCACATGGAGACGCTAAAAATCTCGTTTTGATGTTTACTCACAAAGATTAATGGCACATCAGGGCAATAAAATGTAGTGTGGCCACGTTGGCGCCCTCGGTAGGGTTATGGCGCGGCAATGGAGGCACTAAGGGAGGCCTCCATTACATGGTTGCCAGGCGACCGACAGGAGGTCGGCCATTTTGGGAAAAATCGAGCAATCAGCGCCGAAGGCGCCATTTCTCGCCTTTGCTCTTTTATAATCTCGACCTAGGGTGGCAGCGCCATTATAACCACGTAGGGCGCGGCAGCGCCTCCCGGTTATTGCGGCGGCGTGCGGGAACCGGCGTCAACCGGCCAACGAACCCCCGCGAGGGCCTCTCGATGCCGCTTGCGGCTTTAATTAGGCCCGAGCGGCCTGCCGTAGCAAGGGCCTATTGTAATCGCAACGCAGTGCGCGCAGCGCACTGTACTGAGGTGCGCGGAGCGCACGAAAACAGCGCGAAGCGCTGTCCCCATGTCAAACGTAAACTCACCGTGTAAAACAGTGACTGCCCACACCTCTGGTGTGGGCCCTTATACTTATAATTGCAGCAAAATGAATGGGGGTATATGGCCAACTGTCATACGGAGGTGGATGACGAGCGCGAAGCGCTCGTCATTCACCTCCGAGCCCCACCGGTGCGTCGGGGAAGTCGAAAGCTTTAAAAAAATGCATAATATGTTGTAGTCGCGAAAGCGACTATATTGTTTTTGCAAGAAATATTATTATTCTTCTTTATTCTTCTTCTTCTTCTTCTTTCTTCTTCTGCTCTTTGAGCAGGAATTTGACCCCCTGAACGTAGTCAAAAACTCACCAAACTTTGCCCAAAATTCAGATCCGGTGAAAAATTAATTAAAATGTGTGTTTCGTATTGGGGAAATAAAAAATGGCGCGACAGCGCCACCTACAAAAGTGAAAATACATTGCGCCTATGGGGAGGGGGCCAACATAAACTTTGTCGTAGAGCGACGGGATTCGGTACAGACATTCGTCATGTGACGACAACCAAAAAACATTATTGTGGCCACGCCCCCAGACAAACCGGAAGTCCGCCATTTTGACAGGAAGTCAGAAAAATGGTGAGTCAGCGTTTTCGCTGACGTCGCATTTTAACGAACTCCTCCTAGGGCGTTTCACCAAATGAGCCCAAAATCGCTCCAGTTCATCTCGAGATGTGGGGCATCAAAAGTTATCCAAATTTTTTGGCTAAGTTTTACGGTTTGTTTGCGGCGAAGCCGCAATCTTTACGAAGAATTTTGCGACTTACCGAAAACAACAAAATGCTCCCATTCACACAAACGAACTCCGATTAAAAATCGGAAATATACATTTTATTGATCTTTCGCCCCCGGACACAACAAATGTGTAAAAGTGAAATTTGGCGCGATAGCGCCCCCTCTAGGCCGAGAACAAAAAATGCATTATGGGAAAAAAATTTGTTTCTCGGAAATGGATAAAATTCGGCACAAAAATAGCTGATAGCATCCCGGTCAAAAAAGCCAATGAGACCCATACCGTATTTTGTACGGTGTTGCCATGGAGACGACCAAGGCTCGCCATGTTATTCCAATGGGACTGACCCGCATATCACACATCATACACAATTACAGCGCGTTAGCGCCATCTGTCAGGAGCTTGTGGACAGTAGTCATTGAAGTACGGCCCGTCAGGGCCGTCCGATGCTGCTTGTGAAATAAAAAAGATTTGGGGCGCGCTAGCGCCCTCTGCAGGTTGGAGCCATTATTCACATGGAGACGCAAAAAATCTTGTTTTGACGTTTACTCACAAAGATTAATGGCTCATCAGGGCAATAAAATGTAGTGTGGCCACGTTGGCGCCCTCGGTGGGTTATGGCGCGGCAATGGAGGCACTAAGGGAGGCCTCCATTACATGGTTGCTAGGCGACCAACAGGAGGTCGGCCATTTTGGGAAAAATAGAGTAATCCGCGCCGAAGGCGCCATTTCTTGCCTTCTCCTCTTTCATAAACTCGACCTAGGGTGGCAGCGACATTATAACCACGTAGGGCACGGCAGCGCCTCCCGGTTATTGCGGCGGCGTGCGACAACCGGCGTCAACCGGCCAACGAACCCCCGCGAGGGCCTCTCGATGCCGCTTGCGGCTTTAATTTTTCTTCTATCCGTGTTTTTTTGGAATAAATCGCCCAAACTTCGACGAAAACTCCCAATTTTTTCCCCAAAATTAGAAATCACGGCGATACACAGTGTCAAAAAGTTTCGTTACAAAAATCACAAAAATGGCGCGTCAGCGCCCCCTGGAAAATCAAGATTACATTGCGCCTATGGAGAGACACCGAAAAATCTGAAAATTTTAGTTCGTCATAGACGAAAAAAATTCGGCACAGTGATTGGTCACGTGAAGCCAAACAAAAAAACACATTACGCGGTTGCTAGGCAACCAACAGTATGGCAGCCATATTGGCCAGAAGAGGGACTTGGCGCCGAAGGCGCCATTTCATGCCCACGCATTTGAACGAACTCGTCCTAGGCCGTTGAACGCAGCGACTCCCCGTTCGCTCCAGATCATCTCCACATGTGGGACATCAAAAGTTATTAAAAACTTTTTAATAGCATTTTTGGTTTTGCCGTGGCAACGCCATGAATTTGGCGTCCGTTTTCGCCGCTCGCCGCCGTGTTCAAACAGTCATAACTCACACATACTTTGGCCGATTTGAACAAAATTTTAACCGTTGGTCGAGTCGTCGACCCCGGATGTTTTGATATAGGAAATTTGAAAATTGCCGCAATAGCGCCCCCTGCAGAGCACAAAATAAAAATTAATGGAGCCAAAAATTTAACTTTGTCGTAGATGCATGAAATTTGGTACAGACATCCGTCACGTGATCCCGAACAAAAAATATATTGATGCCCCGCCCCTTTCCCCACCGTGTTGCCATGGCAACGACCCAATGTCAACTTTGTCGTAGCCAAACCAAAATTGGTACACTCGTGCGTGATGACTGTCCCAACAAAAAAGTACATTACACGGTTGCTAGGCAACCAACAGGAGGTCGGCCATTTTGGGAAAAAAGGCGCCATTTCTTTTGCCAGCTCTTTTATAAACTCCACCGAGGGTGGCGGCGACATTATAAATAGGTAGGGCGCGGCAGCGCCCCCCGGCTATTGTAAATTACATGGTTGCTAGGTGACCAACAGGAGGTCGGACATTTTGGGACTATCGGCGCCGAAGGCGCCAATCCTTGCCTTTGCTCTTTTATAAACTCCACCGAGGGTGGCAGCGACATTATAAGCAGGTAGGGCGCGGCAGCGCCTCCCGGTTATTGCGGCGGCGTGCGCGAACCGGCGTCAATCGGCCACCGCGGCCCGCGAGGGCCTCCCAATGCCGCTTGCGGCTTTAATTATTATTATTTTTCTTCTCCCCCCCTAAATCCACTTTCCCACTGACGAAAAGTCCTGAATTTTTGCTCAAAATTCAAGCACGTGATTCTAAGAACTTTCACATTTAGAAAATTGAAAAATTCAAAAAAATGGCGCGTCAGCGCCCCCTGGAAAAACCACGTTAACATTGCGCCCTATGTAAAACACCCCCAAAATACCGCAAAACCTGAAAAACGTACTTTGTCGTAGACGAAAAAAATTCGGCACAGTGATTGGTCACGTGAAGCCAAACAAAAAAACACATTACGCGGTTGCTAGGCAACCAACAGTATGGCGGCCATATTGGCCCGAAGAGGGACTTGGCGCCGAAGGCGCCATTTCATGCCCACGCATTTGAACGAACTCGTCCTAGGGCTTTTAACGCAGCAACTCCCCGTTCGCTCCAGATCATCTCCACATGTGGGAGATTAAAAGTTATTAAAAACTTTTTAATAGCATTTTTGGTTTTGCCGTGGCAACGCCATGAATTTGGCGTCCGTTTTCGCCGCTCGCCGCCGTGTTCAAACAGCCGTAACTCACACATACTTTGGCCGATTTGAACAAAACTTGAATCGTTGGTCGAGTCGTCGACCCCGGATGTTTTGATATAGGAATTTTGAAAATTGCCGCAATAGCGCCCCCTGCAGAGCACAAAATAAAAATGAATGGAGCCAAAAATTAAACTTTGTCGTAGATGCATGAAATTTGGTACAGACATCCGTCACGTGATCCCGAATAAAAAATATATTGATGCCCCGCCCCTTTTCCCACCGTGTTGCCATGGCAACGACCCAATGTCAACTTTGCCGCAGCCAAACCAAAATTGGTACACGCGTGCGTCATGACTGTCCGAACAAAAAAGTACATTACATGGTTGCTAGGTGACCAACAGGAGGTCGGCCATTTTGGGAAAAATCAGCGCCGAAGGCGCCATTTCTTTTGCCAGCTCTTTTATAAACTCCACCGAGGGTGGCAGCGACATTATAAGCAGGTAGGGCGCGGCAGCGCCTCCCGGTTATTGCGGCGGCGTGCGGGAACCGGCGTCAATCGGCCACCGCGGCCCGCGAGGGCCTCCCAATGCCGCTTGCGGCTTTAATTATTATTATTTTTTTTCCTCTCCCCCAAAACGCCAGTTTCGGCACTTTCCCACCGACGAAAACTCCTGAATTTTTGCCCAAAATTCAATTAGGTGAAAAAAAAAAACTTCACATCTCCAAATTGTAAAAATTCAAAAAAATGGCGCGTCAGCGCCCCCTGGAAAAACGACGTTAACATTGCGCCCTATGGCAGGACGCCCCAAAATACCGCAAAACCCGAAAAACGTACTTCGTCGTAGACGAAAAAAATTCGGCACAGTTATTGGTCACGTGAAGCCAAACAAAAAAACACATTACGCGGTTGCTAGGCAACCAACAGTATGGCGGCCATATTGGCCCGAAGAGGGACTTGGCGCCGAAGGCGCCATTTCATGCCCACGCATTTGAACGAACTTGTCCTAGGGCTTTTAACGCAGCGACTCCCCGTTCGCTCCAGATCATCTCCACATGTGGGACATCAAAAGTTATTAAAAACTTTTTAATAGGATTTTTGGTTTTGCCGTGGCAACGCCATGAATTTGGCGTCCGTTTTCGCCGCTCGCCGCCGTGTTCAAACAGCCGTAACTCGCACATACTTTGGCCGATTTGAACAAAACTTGAATCGTTGGTCGAGTCCTTGACCCCGGATGTTTTGATATAGGAAATTTGAAAATTGCCGCTATAGCGCCCCCTGCAGAGCACAAAATAAAAATGAATGGAGCCAAAAATTCAACTTTGTCGTAGGTGCATGAAATTTGGTACAGACATCCGTCACGTGATCCCGAACAAAAAATATATTGATGCCCCGCCCCTTTTCCCACCGTGTTGCCATGGCAACGACCCAATGTCAACTTTGCCGCAGCCACACCAAAATTGGTACACGCGTGCGTCATGACTGTCCGAACAAAAAAGTACATTACACGGTTGCTAGGTGACCAACAGGAGGTCGGCCATTTTGGGAAAATCAGCGCCGAAGGCGCCATTTCTTTTGCCTGCTCTTTTATACACTTCACCGAGGGTGGCAGCGACATTATAAGCAGGTAGGGCGCGGCAGCGCCTCCCGGTTATTGCGGCGGCGTGCGGGAACCGGCGTCAATCGGCCACCGCGGCCCGCGAGGGCCTCCAAATGCCGCTTGCGGCTTTAATTATTATTATTATTATTTTTCTTCTCCCCCCCTAAATCCACTTTCCCACCGACGAAAAGTCCTGAATTTTTGCACAAAATTCAAGCACGTAAATCTAAGATCTTTCACATTTAGAAAATGTAAAAATTCAAAAAAATGGCGCGTCAGCGCCCCCTGGAAAAACCACGTTAACATTGCGCCCCATGTTAAACACCCCCAAAATGCCGCAAAACCCGAAAAACTTACTTCGTCGTAGACGAAAAAAATTCGGCACAGTGATTGGTCACGTGAAGCCGAACAAAAAAACACATTACGCGGTTGCTAGGCAACCAACAGTATGGCGGCCATATTGGCCCGAAGAGGGACTTGGCGCCGAAGGCGCCATTTCATGCCCACGCATTTGAACGAACTCGTCCTAGGCCGTTGAACGCAGCGACTCCCCGTTCGCTCCAGATCATCTCCACATGTGGGAGATTAAAAGTTGTTAAAAACTTTTTAATAGGATTTTTGGTTTTGCCGTGGCAACGCCATGAATTTGGCGTCCGTTTTCGCCGCTCGCCGCCGTGTTCAAACAGTCATAACTCACACATACTTTGGCCGATTTGAACAAAATTTTAACCGTTGGTCGAGTCGTCGACCCCGGATGTTTTGATATAGGAATTTTGAAAATTGCCGCAATAGCGCCCCCTGCAGAGCACAAAATAAAAATGAATGGAGCCAAAAATTAAACTTTGTCGTAGATGCATGAAATTTGGTACAGACATCCGTCACGTGATCCCGAACAAAAAATATATTGATGCCCCGCCCCTTTTCCCACCGTGTTGCCATGGCAACGACCCAATGTCAACTTTGCCGCAGACACACCAAAATCGGTACAGGCGTGCGTCATGACTGTCCGAACAAAAAAGTACATTACATGGTTGCTAGGTGACCAACAGGAGGTCGGCCATTTTGGGAAAATCAGCGCCGAAGGCACCATTTCTTTTGCCAGCTCTTTTATAAACTTCACCGAGGGTGGCAGCGACATTATGAGCTGGTAGGGCGCGGCAGCGCCCCCCGGTTATTGTAAATTACATGGTTGCTAGGTTACCAACAGGAGGTCGGCCATTTTGGGACAATCGGCGCCGAAGGCGCCATTTCTTGCCTGTGCTCTTTTATAAACTCCACCAAGGGTGGCAGCGACATTATAAGCAGGTAGGGCGCGGCAGCGCCTCCCGGTTATTGCGGCGGCGTGCGGGAACCGGCGTCAATCGGCCACCGCGGCCCGCGAGGGCCTCCCAATGCCGCTTGCGGCTTTAATTCTTATTATTCTTATTATTTTTCCTCTCCCCCAAAACGCCAGTTTCGGCACTTTCCCACCGACGAAAAGTCCTGAATTTTTGCCCAAAATTCAATTAGGTGAAAAAAAAAAACTTCACATCTCCAAATTGTAAAAATTCAAAAAAATGGCGCGTCAGCGCCCCCTGGAAAAACGACGTTAACATTGCGCCCTATGGCAGGACCCCCCAAAAATAGGATATTACAGAAAAACGTACTTCGTCGTAGACGAAAAAAATTCGGCACAGTGATTGGTCACGTGAAGCCAAACAAAAAAACACATTACGCGGTTGCTAGGCAACCAACAGTATGGCAGCCATATTGGCCAGAAGAGGGACTTGGCGCCGAAGGCGCCATTTCATGCCCACGCATTTGAACGAACTCGTCCTAGGCCGTTGAACGCAGCGACTCCCCGTTCGCTCCAGATCATCTCCACATGTGGGAGATTAAAAGTTGTTAAAAACTTTTTAATAGCATTTTTGGTTTTGCCGTGGCAACGCCATGAATTCCGCGTCCGTTTTCGCCGCTCGCCGCCGTGTTCAAACAGTCATAACTCACACATACTTTGGCCGATTTGAACAAAATTTTAACCGTTGGTCGAGTCGTCGACCCCGGATGTTTTGATATAGGAAATTTGAAAATTGCCGCAATAGCGCCCCCTGCAGAGCACAAAATAAAAATGAATGGAGCCAAAAATTAAACTTTGTCGTAGATGCATGAAATTTGGTACAGACATCCGTCACGTGATCCCGAACAAAAAATATATTGATGCCCCGCCCCTTTTCCCACCGTGTTGCCATGGCAACGACCCAATGTCAACTTTGTCGTAGCCAAACCAAAATTGGTACACTCGTGCGTCATGACTGTCCCAACAAAAAAGTACATTACACGGTTGCTAGGCAACCAACAGGAGGTCGGCCATTTTGGGAAAAAAGGCGCCGAAGGCGCCATTTCTTTTGCCAGCTCTTTTATAAACTCCACCGAGGGTGGCGGCGACATTATAAATAGGTAGGGCGCGGCAGCGCCCCCCGGCTATTGTACATTACATGGTTGCTAGGTGACCAACAGGAGGTCGGCCATTTTGGGACTATCGGCGCCGAAGGCGCCAATCCTTGCCTTTGCTCTTTTATAAACTCCACCGAGGGTGGCAGCAACATTATAAGCAGGTAGGGCGCGGCAGCGCCTCTCGGTTATTGCGGCGGCGTGCGGGAACCGGCGTCAATCGGCCACCGCGGCCCGCGAGGGCCTCCCAATGCCGCTTGCGGCTTTAATTAGGCCCGAGCGGACCTGGCAGGTCTCGGGCCTCTTGTAATTGTACAAGCAGTGCGCGGAGCGCACTGAAGAAAGACGTGCGCGTAGCGCACGTCCCACGGGAAAAGAGCGCGGAGCGCTCAAAACCCATGTATGAGACAGTAATCAGGGGACTCCCGGCACCAACACCTGTCCGATGATATAGGCGTGTGCCGCGAAAGCGGCACATTTGTTGCTGCTTTTAAAAAAAAAAAGGTGAAAACCACAGTGAAGGCGCAACATGGACAAGAAAGTGGTCGATGACGAGCGAAGCTCGTCATCGACCAAGGCCACTCACCAAAGCCCAAAACACTGATACAGTGACTCGGGGCATCGAGCCCTATCTGGTGATATAAGTATTTGCCGCGAAAGCGGCAAATTTGTTCTTGTACTCACAAAAATACGCAAAAAAAATCCCATAGAGAAACATTGACAAAGAAGAGGTAAAATACGAGCGCAACGCGCTCGTATTTGATAATAAACCTTACGGGTGGATTACTGGACGTGAGACCTTTCCGAATATATAAGGTTGGCCGCCGGAGGCGGCGCTATATTGTTATTGTACTGGTTTTTCTTATTATTATTATTATTATTTTTCTTCTCCCCCCCTAAATCCACTTTCCCACCGACGAAAAGTCCTGAATTTTTGCACAAAATTCAAGCACGTAAATCTAAGATCTTTCACATTTAGAAAATGTAAAAATTCAAAAAAATGGCGCGTCAGCGCCCCCTGGAAAAACCACGTTAACATTGCGCCCCATGTTAAACACCCCCAAAATGCCGCAAAACCCGAAAAACTTACTTCGTCGTAGACGAAAAAAATTCGGCACAGTGATTGGTCACGTGAAGCCGAACAAAAAAACACATTACGCGGTTGCTAGGCAACCAACAGTATGGCGGCCATATTGGCCCGAAGAGGGACTTGGCGCCGAAGGCGCCATTTCATGCCCACGCATTTGAACGAACTCGTCCTAGGCCGTTGAACGCAGCGACTCCCCGTTCGCTCCAGATCATCTCCACATGTGGGAGATTAAAAGTTGTTAAAAACTTTTTAATAGGATTTTTGGTTTTGCCGTGGCAACGCCATGAATTTGGCGTCCGTTTTCGCCGCTCGCCGCCGTGTTCAAACAGCCGTAACTCACACATACTTTGGCCGATTTGAACAAAATTTTAACCGTTGGTCGAGTCGTCGACCCCGGATGTTTTGATATAGGAATTTTGAAAATTGCCGCAATAGCGCCCCCTGCAGAGCACAAAATAAAAATGAATGGAGCCAAAAATTAAACTTTGTCGTAGATGCATGAAATTTGGTACAGACATCCGTCACGTGATCCCGAACAAAAAATATATTGATGCCCCGCCCCTTTTCCCACCGTGTTGCCATGGCAACGACCCAATGTCAACTTTGTCGCAGCCAAACCAAAATTGGTACACGCGTGCGTCATGACTGTCCGAACAAAAAAGTACATTGCACGGTTGCTAGGTGACCAACGGGAGGTCGGCCATTTTGGGAAAAATAAGCGCCGAAGGCGCCATTTCTTTTGCCAGCTCTTTTATAAACTCCACCGAGGGTGGCAGCGAAATTATAAGCAGGTAGGGCGCGGCAGCGCCTCCCGGTTATTGCGGCGGCGTGCGGGAACCGGCGTCAATCGGCCACCGCGGCCCGCGAGGGCCTCCCAATGCCGCTTGCGGCTTTAATTAGGCCCGAGCGGACCTGGCAGGTCTCGGGCCTCTTGTAATTGTACAAGCAGTGCGCGGAGCGCACTAAAGAAAGACGTGCGCGTAGCGCACGTCCCACGGGAAAAGAGCGCGGAGCGCTCAAAACCCATGTATGAGACAGTAATCAGGGGGCTCCCGGCACCAACACCTGTCCGATGATATAGGCGTGTGCCGCGAAAGCGGCACATTTGTTGCTGCTTTTAAAAAAAAAGAGGTGAAAACCACAGTCAAGGCGCAACATGGACAAGAAAGTGGTCGATGACGAGCGAAGCTCGTCATCGACCATGGCCACTCACCAAAGCCCAAAACACTGATACAGTGAATCAGGGCATCGAGCCCTATCCGGTGATATAAGTATTTGCCGCGAAAGCGGCAAATTTGTTCTTGTACTCACAAAAATACAAAAAAAAAAACGGATAGAGAAACATTGAGAAAGAGGAGGTAAAAGACGAGCGCAACGCGCTCGTATTGGATAATAAACCTTACGGTTGGATTACTGGACGTGAGACCTTTCCGAATATATAAGGTTTGCCGCCGGAGGCGGCCCCATATTGTTATTGTATGGGTTTTTCTTATTATTAGGCCCGAGCGGACCTGGCAGGTCTCGGGCCTCTTGTAATTGTACAAGCAGTGCGCGGAGCGCACTAAAGAAAGACGTGCGCGTAGCGCACGTCCCACGGGAAAAGAGCGCGGAGCGCTCAAAACCCATGTATGAGACAGTAATCAGGGGGCTCCCGGCACCAACACCTGTCCGATGATATAGGCGTGTGCCGCGAAAGCGGCACATTTGTTGCTGCTTTTAAAAAAAAAGAGGTGAAAACCACAGTCAAGGCGCAACATGGACAAGAAAGTGGTCGATGACGAGCGAAGCTCGTCATCGACCATGGCCACTCACCAAAGCCCAAAACACTGATACAGTGAATCAGGGCATCGAGCCCTATCCGGTGATATAAGTATTTGCCGCGAAAGCGGCAAATTTGTTCTTGTACTCACAAAAATACAAAAAAAAAAACGGATAGAGAAACATTGAGAAAGAGGAGGTAAAAGACGAGCGCAACGCGCTCGTATTGGATAATAAACCTTACGGTTGGATTACTGGACGTGAGACCTTTCCGAATATATAAGGTTTGCCGCCGGAGGCGGCCCCATATTGTTATTGTATGGGTTTTTCTTATTATTATTATTATTTTTCTTCTCCCCCCCTAAATCCACTTTCCCACTGACGAAAAGTCCTGAATTTTTGCTCAAAATTCAAGCACGTGATTCTAAGAACTTTCACATTTAGAAAATTGAAAAATTCAAAAAAATGGCGCGTCAGCGCCCCCTGGAAAAACCACGTTAACATTGCGCCCTATGTAAAACACCCCCAAAATACCGCAAAACCTGAAAAACGTACTTTGTCGTAGACGAAAAAAATTCGGCACAGTGATTGGTCACGTGAAGCCAAACAAAAAAACACATTACGCGGTTGCTAGGCAACCAACAGTATGGCGGCCATATTGGCCCGAAGAGGGACTTGGCGCCGAAGGCGCCATTTCATGCCCACGCATTTGAACGAACTCGTCCTAGGGCTTTTAACGCAGCGACTCCCCGTTCGCTCCAGATCATCTCCACATGTGGGAGATTAAAAGTTATTAAAAACTTTTTAATAGCATTTTTGGTTTTGCCGTGGCAACGCCATGAATTTGGCGTCCGTTTTCGCCGCTCGCCGCCGTGTTCAAACAGCCGTAACTCACACATACTTTGGCCGATTTGAACAAAACTTGAATCGTTGGTCGAGTCGTCGACCCCGGATGTTTTGATATAGGAATTTTGAAAATTGCCGCAATAGCGCCCCCTGCAGAGCACAAAATAAAAATGAATGGAGCCAAAAATTAAACTTTGTCGTAGATGCATGAAATTTGGTACAGACATCCGTCACGTGATCCCGAATAAAAAATATATTGATGCCCCGCCCCTTTTCCCACCGTGTTGCCATGGCAACGACCCAATGTCAACTTTGCCGCAGCCAAACCAAAATTGGTACACGCGTGCGTCATGACTGTCCGAACAAAAAAGTACATTACATGGTTGCTAGGTGACCAACAGGAGGTCGGCCATTTTGGGAAAAATCAGCGCCGAAGGCGCCATTTCTTTTGCCAGCTCTTTTATAAACTCCACCGAGGGTGGCAGCGACATTATAAGCAGGTAGGGCGCGGCAGCGCCTCCCGGTTATTGCGGCGGCGTGCGGGAACCGGCGTCAATCGGCCACCGCGGCCCGCGAGGGCCTCCCAATGCCGCTTGCGGCTTTAATTAGGCCCGAGCGGACCTGGCAGGTCTCGGGCCTCTTGTAATTGTACAAGCAGTGCGCGGAGCGCACTAAAGAAAGACGTGCGCGTAGCGCACGTCCCACGGGAAAAGAGCGCGGAGCGCTCAAAACCCATGTATGAGACAGTAATCAGGGGGCTCCCGGCACCAACACCTGTCCGATGATATAGGCGTGTGCCGCGAAAGCGGCACATTTGTTGCTGCTTTTAAAAAAAAAGAGGTGAAAACCACAGTCAAGGCGCAACATGGACAAGAAAGTGGTCGATGACGAGCGAAGCTCGTCATCGACCATGGCCACTCACCAAAGCCCAAAACACTGATACAGTGAATCAGGGCATCGAGCCCTATCCGGTGATATAAGTATTTGCCGCGAAAGCGGCAAATTTGTTCTTGTACTCACAAAAATACAAAAAAAAAAACGGATAGAGAAACATTGAGAAAGAGGAGGTAAAAGACGAGCGCAACGCGCTCGTATTGGATAATAAACCTTACGGTTGGATTACTGGACGTGAGACCTTTCCGAATATATAAGGTTTGCCGCCGGAGGCGGCCCCATATTGTTATTGTATGGGTTTTTCTTATTATTAGGCCCGAGCGGACCTGGCAGGTCTCGGGCCTCTTGTAATTGTACAAGCAGTGCGCGGAGCGCACTAAAGAAAGACGTGCGCGTAGCGCACGTCCCACGGGAAAAGAGCGCGGAGCGCTCAAAACCCATGTATGAGACAGTAATCAGGGGGCTCCCGGCACCAACACCTGTCCGATGATATAGGCGTGTGCCGCGAAAGCGGCACATTTGTTGCTGCTTTTAAAAAAAAAGAGGTGAAAACCACAGTCAAGGCGCAACATGGACAAGAAAGTGGTCGATGACGAGCGAAGCTCGTCATCGACCATGGCCACTCACCAAAGCCCAAAACACTGATACAGTGAATCAGGGCATCGAGCCCTATCCGGTGATATAAGTATTTGCCGCGAAAGCGGCAAATTTGTTCTTGTACTCACAAAAATACAAAAAAAAAAACGGATAGAGAAACATTGAGAAAGAGGAGGTAAAAGACGAGCGCAACGCGCTCGTATTGGATAATAAACCTTACGGTTGGATTACTGGACGTGAGACCTTTCCGAATATATAAGGTTTGCCGCCGGAGGCGGCCCCATATTGTTATTGTATGGGTTTTTCTTATTATTATTATTATTTTTCTTCTCCCCCCCTAAATCCACTTTCCCACTGACGAAAAGTCCTGAATTTTTGCTCAAAATTCAAGCACGTGATTCTAAGAACTTTCACATTTAGAAAATTGAAAAATTCAAAAAAATGGCGCGTCAGCGCCCCCTGGAAAAACCACGTTAACATTGCGCCCTATGTAAAACACCCCCAAAATACCGCAAAACCTGAAAAACGTACTTTGTCGTAGACGAAAAAAATTCGGCACAGTGATTGGTCACGTGAAGCCAAACAAAAAAACACATTACGCGGTTGCTAGGCAACCAACAGTATGGCGGCCATATTGGCCCGAAGAGGGACTTGGCGCCGAAGGCGCCATTTCATGCCCACGCATTTGAACGAACTCGTCCTAGGGCTTTTAACGCAGCGACTCCCCGTTCGCTCCAGATCATCTCCACATGTGGGAGATTAAAAGTTATTAAAAACTTTTTAATAGCATTTTTGGTTTTGCCGTGGCAACGCCATGAATTTGGCGTCCGTTTTCGCCGCTCGCCGCCGTGTTCAAACAGCCGTAACTCACACATACTTTGGCCGATTTGAACAAAACTTGAATCGTTGGTCGAGTCGTCGACCCCGGATGTTTTGATATAGGAATTTTGAAAATTGCCGCAATAGCGCCCCCTGCAGAGCACAAAATAAAAATGAATGGAGCCAAAAATTAAACTTTGTCGTAGATGCATGAAATTTGGTACAGACATCCGTCACGTGATCCCGAATAAAAAATATATTGATGCCCCGCCCCTTTTCCCACCGTGTTGCCATGGCAACGACCCAATGTCAACTTTGCCGCAGCCAAACCAAAATTGGTACACGCGTGCGTCATGACTGTCCGAACAAAAAAGTACATTACATGGTTGCTAGGTGACCAACAGGAGGTCGGCCATTTTGGGAAAAATCAGCGCCGAAGGCGCCATTTCTTTTGCCAGCTCTTTTATAAACTCCACCGAGGGTGGCAGCGACATTATAAGCAGGTAGGGCGCGGCAGCGCCTCCCGGTTATTGCGGCGGCGTGCGGGAACCGGCGTCAATCGGCCACCGCGGCCCGCGAGGGCCTCCCAATGCCGCTTGCGGCTTTAATTATTATTATTATTATTATTTTTCCTCTCCCCACCTTAACTCCTTTATCTTGTGATGAAAAGTCCTGAATTTTGGCACATAATTCTAAAATGTTAACCGCTCGAATCGTGCAATTTCGAAATTTTACATTTCAAAAAAATGGCGCGTCAGCGCCCCCTGGAAAACTAGATTACATTGCACGTATGGCGAGACCCGAAAAACGTACTTCGTCGTAGACGAAAAAAATTCGGCACAGTGATTGGTCACGTGAAGCCCAACAAAAAAACACATTACGCGGTTGCTAGGCAACCAACAGTATGGCGGCCATATTGGCCCGAAGAGGGAATTGGCGCCGAAGGCGCCATTTCATGCCCACGCATTTGAACGAACTCGTCCTAGGCCGTTGAACGCAGCGACTCCCCGTTCGCTCCAGATCATCTCCACATGTGGGAGATTAAAAGTTATTAAAAACTTTTTAATAGGTTTAACGGTGTTGCCGTGGCAACGCCATGAATTTGGCGTCCGTTTTCGCTGCTCGCCGCCGTGTTCAAACAGCCGTAACTCACACATACTTTGGCCGATTTGAAAAAAAATTGAATCGTTGGTCGAGTCGTCGACCCCGGATGTTTTGATATAGGAATTTTGAAAATTGCCGCAATAGCGCCCCCTGCAGAGCACAAAATAAAAATGAATGGAGCCAAAAATTAAACTTTGTCGTAGATGCATGAAATTTGGTACAGACATCCGTCACGTGATCCCGAACAAAAAATATATTGATGCCCCGCCCCTTTTTCCACCGTGTTGCCATGGCAACGACCCAATGTCAACTTTGTCCTAGCCAAACCAAAATTGGTACACACGTGCGTCATGACTGTCCGAACAAAAAAGTACATTACATGGTTGCTAGGCGACCAACAGGAGGTCGGCCATTTTGGGAAATATCCAGTGATCTGGTGCCGAAAGCGCCATTTCATGCCCACGCATTTGAACGAACTCGTCCTAGGCCGTTGAACGCAGCGACTCCCCGTTCGCTCCAGATCATCTCCACATGTGGGAGATTAAAAGTTATTAAAAACTTTTTAATAGGTTTAACGGTGTTGCCGTGGCAACGCCATGAATTTGGCGTCCGTTTTCGCCGCTCGCCGCCGTGTTCAAACAGCCGTAACTCACACATACTTTGGCCGATTTGAACAAAACTTGAATCGTTGGTCGAGTGGTTGACCCTGGATGTTTTGATATAGGAATTTTGAAAATTGCCGCAATAGCGCCCCCTGCAGAGCACAAAATAAAAATGAATGGAGCCAAAAATTAAACTTTGTCGTAGATGCATGAAATTTGGTACAGACATCCGTCACGTGATCCCGAACAAAAAATATATTGATGCCCCGCCCCTTTTCCCACCGTGTTGCCATGGCAACGACCCAATGTCAACTTTGCCGCAGCCAAACCAAAATTGGTACACGCGTGCGTCATGACTGTCCGAACAAAAAAGTACATTACATGGTTGCTAGGTGACCAACAGGAGGTCGGCCATTTTGGGAAAAATCAGCGCCGAAGGCGCCATTTCTTTTGCCAGCTCTTTTATAAACTCCACCGAGGGTGGCAGCGACATTATAAGCAGGTAGGGCGCGGCAGCGCCTCCCGGTTATTGCGGCGGCGTGCGGGAACCGGCGTCAATCGGCCACCGCAGCCCGCGAGGGCCTCCCAATGCCGCTTGCGGCTTTAATTATTATTATTATTATTTTTCTTCTCCGAAAAAAGTCCACTTTCCCACTGACGAAAAGTCCTGAATTTTTGCACAAAATTCAAGCACATGAAAAAAACATTTTTCACATTTAGAAAAAAAAAAAAATCTCAAAGATGGCGCGTCAGCGCCCCCTGGAAAATCAAGTTTACATTGCGCCCTATGACAAGACCCGAAAACCCCGAAAATTTTAGTTTGTCGTAGACGAAAAAAATTCGGCACAGCTATTGGTCACGTGAAGCCAAACAAAAAAACACATTACGCGGTTGCTAGGCAACCAACAGTATGGCGGCCATATTGGCCAGAAGAGGGAATTGGCGCCGAAGGCGCCATTTCATGCCCTCGCATTTGAACGAACTCGTCCTAGGCCGTTGAACGCAGCGACTCCCCGTTCGCTCCAGATCATCTCCACATGTGGGACATCAAAAGTTATTAAAAACTTTTTAATAGGCTTTTTGGTTTTGCCGTGGCAACGCCATGAATTTGGCGTCCGTTTTCGCCGCTCGCCGCCGCGTTCAAACAGTCATAACTCGCACATACTTTGGCCGATTTGAGCGAAACTTGAATCGTTGGTCGAGTCGTCAACCCCGGATGTTCTGATATAGGAATTTTGAAAATTGCCGCAATAGCGCCCCCTGCAGAGCACAAAATAAAAATGAATGGAGCCAAAAATTAAACTTTGCCGTAGATGCATGAAATTTGGTACAGACATCCGTCACGTGATCCCGAACAAAAAATATATTGATGCCCCGCCCCTTTTTCCATCGTGTTGCCATGGCAACGGCCCAATGTCAACTTTGCCGCAGCCAAACCAAAATTGGTACACGCGTGCGTCATGACTGTCCGAACAAAAAAGTACATTATGTGGTTGCTAGGCGACCAACAGGAGGTCGGCCATTTTGGGAAAATCAGCGCCGAAGGCGCCATTTCTTTTGCCAGCTCTTTTATAAACTCCACCGAGGGTGGCAGCGACATTATAAGCAGGTAGGGCGCGGCAGCGCCTCCCGGTTATTGCGGCGGCGTGCGCGAACCGGCGTCAATCGGCCACCGCGGCCCGCGAGGGCCTCCCAATGCCGCTTGCGGCTTTAATTCTTATTATTTTTCCTCTCCCCCAAAACGCCAGTTTCGGCACTTTCCCACCGACGAAAAGTCCTGAATTTTTGCCCAAAATTCAATTAGGTGAAAAAAAAAAACTTCACATCTCCAAATTGTAAAAATTCAAAAAAATGGCGCGTCAGCGCCCCCTGGAAAAACGACGTTAACATTGCGCCCTATGGCAGGACGCCCCAAAATAAGGATCTTAGCGAAAAACGTACTTCGTCGTAGACGAAAAAAATTCGGCACAGTGATTGGTCACGTGAAGCCCAACAAAAAAACACATTACGCGGTTGCTAGGCAACCAACAGTATGGCGGCCATATTGGCCCGAAGAGGGACTTGGCGCCGAAGGCGCCATTTCATGCCCACGCATTTGAACGAACTCGTCCTAGGGCTTTTAACGCAGCGACTCCCCGTTCGCTCCAGATCATCTCCACATGTGGGAGATTAAAAGTTATTAAAAACTTTTTAATAGGTTTAACGGTGTTGCCGTGGCAACGCCATGAATTTGGCGTCTGTTTTCGCCGCTCGCCGCCGCGTTCAAACAGTCATAACTCGCACATACTTTGGCCGATTTGAACAAAACTTGAATCGTTGGTCGAGTCGTCGACCCCGGATGTTTTGATATTTGAAATATTTGAATTTTGAAAATTGCCGCTATAGCGCCCCCTGCAGAGCACAAAATAAAAATGAATGGAGCCAAAATTTCAACTTTGTCGTACATGCATGAAATTTGGTACAGACATCCGTCACGTGATCCCGAACAAAAAATATATTGATGCCCCGCCCCTTTTCCCACCGTGTTGCCATGGCAACGACCCAATGTCAACTTTGTCGTAGCCAAACCAAAATTGGTACACGCGTGCGTCATGACTGTCCAAACAAAAAAGTACATTACATGGTTGCTAGGCGACCAACAGGAGGTCGGCCATTTTGGGAAATATCCAGTGATCTGGTGCCGAAAGCGCCATTTCATGCCCACGCATTTGAACGAACTCGTCCTAGGCCGTTGAACGCAGCGACTCCCCGTTCGCTCCAGATCATCTCCACATGTGGGAGATTAAAACTTGTTAAAAACTTTTTAATAGCATTTTTGGTTTTGCCGTGGCAACGCCATGAATTTGGCGTCCATTTTCGCCGCTCGCCGCCGTGTTCAAACAGCCGTAACTCACACATACTTTGGCCGATTTGAGCGAAACTTGAATCGTTGGTCGAGTCGTCGACCCCGGATGTTTTGATATAGGAATTTTGAACATTGCCGCAATAGCGCCCCCTGCAGAGCACAAAATAAAAATGAATGGAGCCAAAAATTAAACTTTGTCGTAGGTTCATGAAATTTGGTACAGACATCCGTCACGTGATCCCGAACAAAAAATACATTGATGCCCGCCCCTTTTCCCACCGTGTTGCCATGGCAACGACCCAATGTCAACTTTGCCGTAGCCAAACCAAAATCGGTACACGCGTGCGTCATGACTGTCCGAACAAAAAAGTACATAACATGGTTGCTAGGCGACCAACAGGAGGTCGGCCATTTTGGGAAAATCAGCGCCGAAGGCGCCATTTCTTTTGCCAGCTCTTTTATAAACTCCACCGAGGGCGGCAGCGACATTATAAGCAGGTAGGGCGCGGCAGCGCCCCCCGGTTATTGTTCATTACATGGTTGCTAGGTGACCAACAGGAGGTCGGCCATTTTGGGACAATTGGCGCCGAAGGCGCCATTTCTTGCCTATGCTCTTTTATAAACTCCACCGAGGGTGGCAGCGACATTATAAGCAGGTAGGGCGCGGTAGCGCCTCCCGGTTATTGCGGCGGCGTGCGGGAACCGGCGTCAATCGGCCACCGCGGCCCGCGAGGGCCTCCCAATGCCGCTTGCGGCTTTAATTGATTGACTGCGGAACTTTCCGCAGTCAATAATTGGTTTTCATGTTCTTTATTATTATTATAGTATTTTTTTCCTGATTTTCTGCAGTTTTCACAGCTTTCACAGTTTCAGCGATTTCCACAAGTTATACATCAAAACGTTCCACATGTTTGGGAGATTATTGCTATTACTTTTGGGAATTCAGCGATTTCCGGTTTTTCCGCAATCAGCCGATATTCAACCGATTTTTCCCATTGACTTATAATGGGGCTTCCGCAAATTCATGGTTTTCAGCGATTTTTTCAACTTTTTCTGCAATTTCTGCAGTTTGTACATGTTCAGCTTCCACAACTTGTGAGTTTTCAGAAAAAATTTGAGTTCTGCGGTTTTCCAGTTTTTTTCTACGGGCTTGGGAATTCTGCCATTAATTTGCATTGAGAATTCTTCCATGCATTTTAATAGGACTTCAGGTCTTTCAGACATTTCAGCAGTTTCAAGGACTTCAACAGTTTCAAGGTTTCAACAGTTTCAAGGATTCAACAGTTTCAAGGACTTCAACAGTTTCAAGGACTTCAACAGTTTCAAGGATTCAACAGTTTCAAGGACTTCAACAGTTTCAAGGACTTCAACAGTTTCAAGGTTTCAACAGTTTCAAGGATTCAACAGTTTCAAGGACTTCAACAGTTTCAAGGTTTCAACAGTTTCAAGGACTTCAACAGTTTCAAGGATTCAACAGTTTCAAGGACTTCAACAGTTTCAAGGTTTCAACAGTTTCAAGGACTTCAGCGGTTTCAAGGACTTCAGCGGTTTCAAGGACTTCAACGGTTTCAAGGATTCAACAGTTTCAAGGACTTCAACAGTTTCAAGGATTTCAACAGTTTCAAGGACTTCAACAGTTTCAAGGATTCAACAGTTTCAAGGTTTCAACAGTTTCAAGGTTTCAACAGTTTCAAGGATTCAACAGTTTCAAGGATTCAACAGTTTCAAGGACTTCAACAGTTTCAAGGACTTCAACAGTTTCAAGGATTCAACAGTTTCAAGGACTTCAACAGTTTCAAGGATTCAACAGTTTCAAGGATTCAACAGTTTCAAGGATTCAACAGTTTCAAGGATTCAACAGTTTCAAGGATTTCAACAGTTTCAAGGACTTCAACAGTTTCAAGGACTTCAACAGTTTCAAGGTTTCAACAGTTTCAAGGTTTCAACAGTTTCAAGGTTTCAACAGTTTCAAGGTTTCAACAGTTTCAAGGATTCAACAGTTTCAAGGACTTCAACAGTTTCAAGGACTTCAACAGTTTCAAGGACTTCAACAGTTTCAAGGTTTCAACAGTTTCAAGGATTCAACAGTTTCAAGGACTTCAACAGTTTCAAGGTTTCAACAGTTTCAAGGACTTCAACAGTTTCAAGGATTCAACAGTTTCAAGGTTTCAACAGTTTCAAGGACTTCAGCGGTTTCAAGGACTTCAACAGTTTCAAGGATTCAACAGTTTCAAGGACTTCAACAGTTTCAAGGATTTCAACAGTTTCAAGGACTTCAACAGTTTCAAGGATTCAACAGTTTCAAGGATTCAACAGTTTCAAGGTTTCAACAGTTTCAAGGTTTCAACAGTTTCAAGGATTCAACAGTTTCAAGGATTCAACAGTTTCAAGGACTTCAACTGTTTCAAGGACTTCAACAGTTTCAAGGACTTCAACAGTTTCAAGGATTCAACAGTTTCAAGGACTTCAACAGTTTCAAGGATTCAACAGTTTCAAAGATTCAACAGTTTCAAGGATTCAACAGTTTCAAGGATTCAACAGTTTCAAGGATTCAACAGTTTCAAGGACTTCAACAGTTTCAAGGACTTCAACAGTTTCAAGGATTCAACAGTTTCAAGGTTTTCAGGAGTTTCATGGACTTCAGTAGTTTTAAGGACAGTCAATCTCCATGGCGTGAGCCATGGAGATTGACCTTCAGCAGTTTCAAGGACTTATACAGTTTCAAGGTTTCAACAGTTTCAAGTTTTCCAGGAGTTTCAAGGTTTCCAGGAGTTTCAAGGACTTCAGTGCAATAATGCAACCTAATAGGGTTTTTTCCATGTAAACCAGTATAAACCAGTATAATGGAACCTAATAGGGTTTTTTCCATGTAAACCAGTATAAACCAGTATAATGCAACCTAATAGGGTTTTTTACATGTAAACCAGTATGATGGAACCTAATAGGGTGTTTTACATGTAAACCAGTATAAACCAGTATAATGGAACCTAATAGGGTTTTTTCCATGTAAACCAGTATAAACCAGTATAATGGAACCTAATAGGGTTTTTTCCATGTAAACCAGTATAAACCAGTATAATGGAACCTAATAGGGTTTTTTCCATGTAAACCAGTATAAACCAGTATAATGGAACCTAATAGGGTTTTTTTCCATGTAAACCAGTATAAACCAGTATAATGCAACCTAATAGGGTTTTTTCCATGTAAACCAGTATAAACCAGTATAATGGAACCTAATAGGGTTTTTTCCATGTAAACCAGTATAAACCAGTATAATGCAACCTAATAGGGGTTTTTACATGTAAACCAGTATGATGGAACCTAATAGGGTTTTTTACATGTAAACCAGTATAAACCAGTATAATGGAACCTAATATGGTTTTTTCCATGTAAACCAGTATAAACCAGTATAATGCAACCTAATAGGGTTTTTTACATGTAAACCAGTATAATGGAACCTAATAGGGTTTTTTACATGTAAACCAGTATAAACCAGTATAATGGAACCTAATAGGGTTTTTTCCATGTAAACCAGTATAAACCAGTATAATGGAACCTAATAGGGTTTTTTCCATGTAAACCAGTATAAACCAGTATAATGGAACCTAATATGGTTTTTTCCATGTAAACCAGTATAAACCAGTATAATGCAACCTAATAGGGTTTTTTACATGTAAACCAGTATAATGCAACTTAATAGGGATTTTTACATGTAAACCAGTATAAACCAGTATAATGGAACCTAATAGGTTTTTTTTACATGTAAACCAGTATAATGCAACTTAATAGGGTTTTTTACATGTAAACCAGTATAATGCAACTTAATAGGTTTTTTTTACATGTAAACCAGTATAATGCAACTTAATAGGGTTTTTTACATGTAAACCAGTATAATGCAACTTAATAGGGTTTTTTACATGTAAACCAGTATAATGCAACTTAATAGGGTTTTTTACATGTAAACCAGTATAATGCAACTTAATAGGGTTTTTTACATGTAAACCAGTATAATGCAACTTAATAGGGTTTTTTACATGTAAACCAGTATAATGCAACTTAATAGGGTTTTTTACATGTAAACCAGTATAATGCAACTTAATAGGGGTTTTTTACATGTAAACCAGTATAATGCAACTTAATAGGGGTTTTTACATGTAAACCAGTATAATGCAACTTAATAGGGTTTTTTACATGTAAACCAGTATAATGCAACTTAATAGGGTTTTTTACATGTAAACCAGTATAATGGAACTTAATAGGGGTTTTTACATGTAAACCAGTATAATGCAACTTAATAGGGGTTTTTACATGTAAACCAGTATAATGCAACTTAATAGGGTTTTTTACATGTAAACCAGTATAATGCAACTTAATAGGGTTTTTTACATGTAAACCAGTATAATGCAACTTAATAGGTTTTTTTACATGTAAACCAGTATAATGCAACTTAATAGGTTTTTTTACATGTAAACCAGTATAATGCAACTTAATAGGGTTTTTTACATGTAAACCAGTATAATGCAACTTAATAGGGTTTTTTACATGTAAACCAGTATAATGCAACTTAATAGGGGTTTTTACATGTAAACCAGTATAATGCAACTTAATAGGGTTTTTTATATGTAAACCAGTATAATGCAACTTAATAGGGTTTTTTACATGTAAACCAGTATAATGCAACTTAATAGGGGTTTTTACATGTAAACCAGTATAATGCAACTTAATAGGGATTTTTACATTTAAACCAGTATAATGCAACAGTTTCAAGGATTTAACAGTTTCAAGGACTTCAACAGTTTCAAGGATTTCAACAGTTTCAAGGACTTCAACAGTTTCAAGGTTTCAACAGTTTCAAGGACTTCAACAGTTTCAAGGATTTAACAGTTTCAAGGACTTCAACAGTTTCAAGGATTCAACAGTGTCAAGGATTCAACAGTTTCAAGGTTTTCAGGAGTTTCATGGACTTCAACAGTTTTAAGGACAGTCAATCTCCATGGCGTGAGCCATGGAGATTGACCTTCAGCAGTTTCAAGGACTTATACAGTTTCAAGGTTTCAACAGTTTCAAGTTTTCCAGGAGTTTCAAGGTTTCCAGGAGTTTCAAGGACTTCAGTGCAATAATGCAACCTAATAGGGTTTTTTTCCATGTAAACCAGTATAAACCCGTATAATGGAACCTAATAGGGTTTTTTCCATGTAAACCAGTATAAACCAGTATAATGCAACCTAATAGGGTTTTTACATGTAAACCAGTATGATGGAACCTAATAGGGTTTTTTACATGTAAACCAGTATAAACCAGTATAATGGAACCTAATAGGGTTTTTTCCATGTAAACCAGTATAAACCAGTATAATGGAACCTAATAGGGTTTTTTCCATGTAAACCAGTATAAACCAGTATAATGGAACCTAATAGGGTTTTTTCCATGTAAACCAGTATAAACCAGTATAATGGAACCTAATAGGGTTTTTTTCCATGTAAACCAGTATAAACCAGTATAATGCAACCTAATAGGGTTTTTTCCATGTAAACCAGTATAAACCAGTATAATGGAACCTAATAGGGTTTTTTCCATGTAAACCAGTATAAACCAGTATAATGCAACCTAATAGGGGTTTTTACATGTAAACCAGTATGATGGAACCTAATAGGGTTTTTTACATGTAAACCAGTATAAACCAGTATAATGGAACCTAATAGGGGTTTTTCCATGTAAACCAGTATAAACCAGTATAATGCAACCTAATAGGGTTTTTTACATGTAAACCCGTATAATGGAACCTAATAGGGTTTTTTACATGTAAACCAGTATAAACCAGTATAATGGAACCTAATAGGGTTTTTTCCATGTAAACCAGTATAAACCAGTATAATGGAACCTAATAGGTTTTTTTTCCATGTAAACCAGTATAAACCAGTATAATGGAACCTAATAGGGTTTTTTTTCCATGTAAACCAGTATAAACCAGTATAATGCAACCTAATAGGGTTTTTTACATGTAAACCAGTATAATGGAACCTAATAGGGTTTTTTTTTCATGTAAACCAGTATAAACCAGTATAATGCAACCTAATAGGGTTTTTTACATGTAAACCAGTATAATGGAACCTAATAGGGTTTTTTTCCATGTAAACCAGTATAAACCAGTATAATGGAACCTAATAGGGTTTTTTCCATGTAAACCAGTATAAACCAGTATAATGCAACCTAATAGGGTTTTTTACATGTAAACCAGTATAATGGAACCTAATAGGGTTTTTTACATGTAAACCAGTATAAACCAGTATAATGGAACCTAATAGGGTTTTTTCCATGTAAACCAGTATAAACCAGTATAATGGAACCTAATAGGGTTTTTTACATGTAAACCAGTATAAACCAGTATAATGCAACCTAATAGGGGTTTTTACATGTAAACCAGTATAATGCAACTTAATAGGGATTTTTACATGTAAACCAGTATAAACCAGTATAATGCAACTTAATAGGGATGTTTACATGTAAACCAGTATAAACCAGTATAATGCAACTTAATAGGGATTTTTACATGTAAACCAGTATAATGCAACTTCATAGGGATTTTTACATGTAAACCAGTATAAACCAGTATAATGGAACCTAATAGGGTTTTTTTACATGTAAACCAGTATAAACCAGTATAATGGAACCTAATAGGGGTTTTTACATGTAAACCAGTATAATGGAACCTAATAGGGTTTTTTCCATGTAAACCAGTATAAACCAGTATAATGGAACCTAATAGGGTTTTTTCCATGTAAACCAGTATAAACCAGTATAATGCAACCTAATAGGGTTTTTTACATGTAAACCAGTATAATGCAACTTAATAGGGTTTTTTACATGTAAACCAGTATAATGCAACTTAATAGGGGACTTCAGGTCTTTCAGACATTTCTACAGTTTCTACAATGTTAAGAGTTTCCACAATGTTCAGATTTTCCACAATGTTCAGAGTTTCCACAATGTTAAGAGTTTCCACAATGTTAAGAGTTTCCACAATGTTAAGAGTTTCCACAATGTTAAGAGTTTCTACAATGTTAAGAGTTTCTACAATGTTAAGAGTTTCAAGGTTTCAACAGTTTCAAGGATATCAGGAGCTTCAAATACTTCAGGAGTTTATAAGATGTTTCAAGTATTTTTACAGTTTCAAGGATTTCAAGGATTTTTCAGGTAACTTCTGCATTAGATCTATTCCGCAGTCAATCGCAATGGCGCAGCCATTGCAACGGTTTCTAGTTATTATTATTTTTCTTCTCCCCCCCTAAATCCACTTTCCCACTGACGAAAAGTCCTGAATTTTTGCTCAAAATTCAAGCACGTGATTCTAAGAACTTTCACATTTAGAAAATTGAAAAATTCAAAAAAATGGCGCGTCAGCGCCCCCTGGAAAAACCACGTTAACATTGCGCCCTATGTAAAACACCCCCAAAATACCGCAAAACCTGAAAAACGTACTTTGTCGTAGACGAAAAAAATTCGGCACAGTGATTGGTCACGTGAAGCCAAACAAAAAAACACATTACGCGGTTGCTAGGCGAAGCTCGTCATCGACCATGGCCACTCACCAAAACACTGATACAGTGACTCGGGGCATCGAGCCCTTTCCGGTGATATAAGTATTTGCCGCGAAAGCGGCAAATTTGTTCTTGTACTCACAAAAATACGGAAAAAAAATCCCATAGAGAAACATTGACAAAGAAGAGGTAAAAGACGAGCGCAACGCGCTCGTATTGTACTTTGAACCCCACGGGTGGATTACTGGACATGACACCTTTCCGAATATATAAGGTTTGCCGCCGGAGGCGGCCCCATATTGTTTTTGTATGAGTTTTTCTTATTATTATTATTATTTTTCCTCTCCCCACCTTAACTCCTTTATCTTGTGATGAAAAGTCCTGAATTTTGGCACATCATTCTAAAATGTTAACCGCTCGAATCGTGCAATTTCGAAATTTTACATTTCAAAAAAATGGCGCGTCAGCGCCACCTGGAAAACTAGATTACATTGCACGTATGGCGAGACCCGAAAAACGTACTTCGTCGTAGACGAAAAAAATTCGGCACAGTGATTGGTCACGTGAAGCCCAACAAAAAAACACATTACGCGGTTGCTAGGCAACCAACAGTATGGCGGCCATATTGGCCCGAAGAGGGACTTGGCGCCGAAGGCGCCATTTCATGCCCTCGCATTTGAACGAACTCGTCCTAGGCCGTTGAACGCAGCGACTCCCCGTTCGCTCCAGATCATCTCCACATGTGGGAGATTAAAAGTTATTAAAAACTTTTTAATAGGTTTAACGGTGTTGCCGTGGCAACGCCATGAATTTGGCGTCCGTTTTCGCCGCTCGCCGCCGCGTTCAAACAGTCATAACTCGCACATACTTTGGCCGATTTGAACAAAAATTTAATCGTTGGTCGAGTCGTTGACCCCGGATGTTTTGATATAGGAAATTTGAATATTGCCGCAATAGCGCCCCCTGCAGAGCACAAAATAAAAATGAATGAGGACAAAAATTAAACTTTGTCGTAGATTCATGAAATTTGGTACAGACATCTGTCACGTGATCCCAAACAAAAAATATATTGATGCCCCGCCCCTTTTCCCACCGTGTTGCCATGGCAACGACCCAATGTCAACTTTGTCGTAGCCAAACCAAAATTGGTACACTCGTGCGTCATGACTGTCCCAACAAAAAAGTACATTACATGGTTGCTAGGTGACCAACAGGAGGTCGGCCATTTTGGGACTATCGGCGCCGAAGGCGCCAATCCTTGCCTTTGCTCTTTTATAAACTCCACCGAGGGTGGCAGCGACATTATAAGCAGGTAGGGCGCGGCAGCGCCTCCCGGTTATTGCGGCGGCGTGCGCGAACCGGCGTCAATCGGCCACCGCGGCCCGCGAGGGCCTCCCAATGCCGCTTGCGGCTTTAATTATTATTATTATTATTTTTTTTCCTCTCCCCCAAAACGCCAGTTTCGGCACTTTCCCACCGACGAAAAGTCCTGAATTTTTGCCCAAAATTCAATTAGGTGAAAAAAAAAAACTTCACATCTCCAAATTGTAAAAATTCAAAAAAATGGCGCGTCAGCGCCCCCTGGAAAAATAACGTTAACATTGCGCCCTATGGCAGGACGCCCCAAAATAAGGATATTAGCGAAAAACGTACTTCGTCGTAGACGAAAAAAATTCGGCACAGTGATTGGTCACGTGAAGCCAAACAAAAAAACACATTACGCGGTTGCTAGGCAACCAACAGTATGGCGGCCATATTGGCCAGAAGAGGGAATTGGCGCCGAAGGCGCCATTTCATGCCCACGCATTTGAACGAACTCGTCCTAGGGCTTTTAACGCAGCGACTCCCCGTTCGCTCCAGATCATCTCCACATGTGGGACATCAAAAGTTATTAAAAACTTTTTAATAGGATTTTTGGTTTTGCCGTGGCAACGCCATGAATTTGGCGTCCATTTTCGCCGCTCGCCGCCGCGTTCAAACAGCCGTAACTCGCACATACTTTGGCCGATTTGAACAAAACTTGAATCGTTGGTCGAGTCGTCGGCCCCGGATGTTCTGATATAGGAATTTTGAAAATTGCCGCAATAGCGCCCCCTGCAGAGCACAAAATAAAAATGAATGAGGACAAAAATTAAACTTTGTCGTAGATGCATGAAATTTGGTACAGACACCCGTCACGTGATCCCGAACAAAAAATACATTGATGCCCCGCCCCTTTTCCCACCGTGTTGCCATGGCAACGACCCAATGTCAACTTTGCCGTAGCCAAACCAAAATTGGTACACACGTGCGTCATGACTGTCCGAACAAAAAAGTACATTACATGGTTGCTAGGCGACCAACAGGAGGTCGGCCATTTTGGGAAAATCAGCGCCGAAGGCGCCATTTCTTTTGCCTGCTCTTTTCTAAACTCCACCGAGGGCGGCAGCGCCTCCCGGTTATTGTACATTACATGGTTGCTAGGCGACCAACAGGAGGTCGGCCATTTTGGGAAAATCAGCGCCGAAGGCGCCATTTCCTGCCTTTGCTCTTTTATAAACTCCACCGAGGGTGGCAGCGACATTATACGCAGGTAGGGAGCGGCAGCGCCTCCCGGTTATTGCGGCGGCGTGCGGGAACCGGCGTCAATCGGCCACCGCGGCCCGCGAGGGCCTCCCAATGCCGCTTGCGGCTTTAATTAGGCCCGAGCGGACCTGGCAGGTCTCGGGCCTCTTGTAATTGTACAAGCAGTGCGCGGAGCGCACTGAAGAAAGACGTGCGCGTAGCGCACGTCCCACGGGAAAAGAGCGCGGAGCGCTCAAAACCCATGTATGAGACAGTAATCAGGGGGCTCCCGGCACCAACACCTGTCCGATGATATAGGCGTGTGCCGCGAAAGCGGCACATTTGTTGCTGCTCGTAAAAAAAAAGAGGTGAAAACCACAGTGAAGGCGCAACATGGACAAGAAAGTGGTCGATGACGAGCGAAGCTCGTCATCGACCATGGCCACTCACCAAAGCCCAAAACACTGATACAGTGACTCGGGGCATCGAGCTCTATCCGGTGATATAAGTATTTGCCGCGAAAGCGGCAAATTTGTTCTTGTACTCACAAAAATACGAAAAAAAAATTCCATAGAGAAACATTGAAATAGTAGAGGTAAAAGACGAGCGCAACGCGCTCGTATTGGATAATAAACCTTACGGTTGGATTACTGGACGTGAGACCTTTCCGAATATATAAGGTTTGCCGCCGGAGGCGGCCCCATATTGTTTTTGTATGAGTTTTTCTTATTATTATTATTTTTCCTCTCCCCACCTTAACTCCTTTATCTTGTGATGAAAAGTCCTGAATTTTGGCACATCATTCTAAAATGTTAACCGCTCGAATCGTGCAATTTCGAAATTTTACATTTCAAAAAAATTGCGCGTCAGCGCCCCCTGGAAAACTAGATTACATTGCACGTATGGCGAGACCCGAAAAACGTACTTCGTCGTAGACGAAAAAAATTCGGCACAGTGATTGGTCACGTGAAGCCCAACAAAAAAACACATTACGCGGTTGCTAGGCAACCAACAGTATGGCGGCCATATTGGCCCGAAGAGGGAATTGGCGCCGAAGGCGCCATTTCATGCCCACGCATTTGAACGAACTCGTCCTAGGCCGTTGAACGCAGCGACTCCCCGTTCGCTCCAGATCATCTCCACATGTGGGAGATTAAAAGTTATTAAAAACTTTTTAATAGGATTTTTGGTTTTGCCGTGGCAACGCCATGAATTTGGCGTCCGTTTTTGGCGTTCGCCGCCGCGTTCAAACAGCCGTAACTCACACATACTTTGGCCGATTTGAACAAAACTTGAATCGTTGGTCGAGTCGTCGACCCCGGATGTTCTGATATAGGAATTTTGAAAATTGCCGCAATAGCGCCCCCTGCAGAGCACAAAATAAAAATGAATGGAGCCAAAAATTAAACTTTGTCGTAGATGCATGAAATTTGGTACAGATATCCGTCACGTGATCCCGAACAAAAAATATATTGATGCCCCGCCCCTTTTCCCACCGTGTTGCCATGGCAACGACCCAATGTCAACTTTGCCGCAGCCAAACCAAAATTGGTACACGCGTGCGTCATGACTGTCCGAACAAAAAAGTACATTACATGGTTGCTAGGTGACCAACAGGAGGTCGGCCATTTTGGGAAAATCAGCGCCGAAGGCGCCATTTCTTCTGCCAGCTCTTTTATAAACTCCACCGAGGGTGGCGGCGACATTATAAATAGGTAGGGCGCGGCAGCGCCCCCCGGCTATTGTACATTACATGGTTGCTAGGTGACCAACAGGAGGTCGGCCATTTTGGGACTATCGGCGCCGAAGGCGCCAATCCTTGCCTTTGCTCTTTTATAAACTCCACCGAGGGTGGCAGTGACATTATAAGCAGGTAGGGCGCGGTAGCGCCTCCCGGTTATTGCGGCGGCGTGCGGGAACCGGCGTCAATCGGCCACCGCGGCGCGCGAGGGCCTCCCAATGCCGCTTGCGGCTTTAAATATTATTATTATTTTTTTTTTTCCTCTCCCCCAAAACGCCAGTTTCGGCACTTTCCCACCGACGAAAAGTCCTGAATTTTTGCCCAAAATTCAATTAGGTGAAAAAAAAAAACTTCACATCTCCAAATTGTAAAAATTCAAAAAAATGGCGCGTCAGCGCCCCCTGGAAAAACGACGTTAACATTGCGCCCAATGGCAGGACGCCCCAAAAATAGGATATTAGCGAAAAACGTACTTCGTCGTAGACGAAAAAAATTCGGCACAGTGATTGGTCACGTGAAGCCCAACAAAAAAACACATTACGCGGTTGCTAGGCAACCAACAGTATGGCGGCCATATTGGCCAGAAGAGGGACTTGGCGCCGAAGGCGCCATTTCATGCCCACGCATTTGAACGAACTCGTCCTAGGCCGTTGAACGCAGCAACTCCCCGTTCGCTCCAGATCATCTCCACATGTGGGACATCAAAAGTTATTAAAAACTTTTTAATAGGATTTTTGGTTTTGCCGTGGCAACGCCATGAATTTGGCGTCCGTTTTCGCCGGTCGCCGCCGTGTTCAAACAGTCATAACTCACACATACTTTGGCCGATTTGAACAAAATTTTAACCGTTGGTCGAGTCGTCGACCCCGGATGTTTTGATATAGGAAATTTGAAAATTGCCGCAATAGCGCCCCCTGCAGAGCACAAAATAAAAATTAATGGAGCCAAAAATTTAACTTTGTCGTAGATGCATGAAATTTGGTACAGACATCCGTCACGTGATCCCGAACAAAAAATATATTGATGCCCCGCCCCTTTTCCCACCGTGTTGCCATGGCAACGACCCAATGTCAACTTTGTCGTAGCCAAACCAAAATTGGTACACTCGTGCGTGATGACTGTCCCAACAAAAAAGTACATTACACGGTTGCTAGGCAACCAACAGGAGGTCGGCCATTTTGTGAAAAAAGGCGCCGAAGGCGCCATTTCTTTTGCCAGCTCTTTTATAAACTCCACCGAGGGTGGCGCCGACATTATAAATAGGTAGGGCGCGGCAGCGCCCCCCGGCTATTGTAAATTACATGGTTGCTAGGTGACCAACAGGAGGTCGGCCATTTTGGGACTATCGGCGCCGAAGGCGCCAATCCTTGCCTTTGCTCTTTTATAAACTCCACCGAGGGTGGCAGCGACATTATAAGCAGGTATGGCGTGGCAGCGCCTCCCGGTTATTGCGGCGGCGTGCGGGAACCGGCGTCAATCGGCCACCGCGGCCCGCGAGGGCCTCCCAATGCCGCTTGCGGCTTTAATTATTATTATTATTATTTTTCTTCTCCGAAAAAAGTCCACTTTCCCACTGACGAAAAGTCCTGAATTTTTGCACAAAATTCAAGCACATGATAAAAACATTTTTCACATTTAGAAAAAAAAAAAAATCTCAAAGATGGCGCGTCAGCGCCCCCTGGAAAATCAAGTTTACATTGCGCCCTATGACAAGACCCGAAAACCCCGAAAATTTTAGTTTGTCGTAGACGAAAAAAATTCGGCACAGTTATTGGTCACGTGAAGCCAAACAAAAAAACACATTACGCGGTTGCTAGGCAACCAACAGTATGGCGGCCATATTGGCCAGAAGAGGGAATTGGCGCCGAAGGCGCCATTTCATGCCCTCGCATTTGAACGAACTCGTCCTAGGCCGTTGAACGCAGCGACTCCCCGTTCGCTCCAGATCATCTCCACATGTGGGACATCAAAAGTTATTAAAAACTTTTTAATAGGATTTTTGGTTTTGCCGTGGCAACGCCATGAATTTGGCGTCCGTTTTCGCCGCTCGCCGCCGCGTTCAAACAGTCATAACTCGCACATACTTTGGCCGATTTGAGCGAAACTTGAATCGTTGGTCGAGTCGTTGACCCCGGATGTTTTGATATAGGAATTTTGAAAATTGCCGCAATAGCGCCCCCTGCAGAGCACAAAATATAAATGAATGGAGCCAAAAATTAAACTTTGCCGTAGATGCATGAAATTTGGTACAGACATCCGTCACGTGATCCCGAACAAAAAATATATTGATGCCCCGCCCCTTTTTCCATCGTGTTGCCATGGCAACGGCCCAATGTCAACTTTGCCGCAGCCAAACCAAAATTGGTACACGCGTGCGTCATGACTGTCCGAACAAAAAAGTACATTATGTGGTTGCTAGGCGACCAACAGGAGGTCGGCCATTTTGGGAAAATCAGCGCCGAAGGCGCCATTTCTTTTGCCAGCTCTTTTATAAACTCCACCGAGGGTGGCAGCGACATTATAAGCAGGTAGGGCGCGGCAGCGCCTCCCGGTTATTGCGGCGGCGTGCGCGAACCGGCGTCAATCGGCCACCGCGGCCCGCGAGGGCCTCCCAATGCCGCTTGCGGCTTTAATTATTATTATTAGGCCCGAGCGGACCTGGCAGGTCTCGGGCCTCTTGTAATTGTACAAGCAGTGCGCGGAGCGCACTAAAGAAAGACGTGCGCGTAGCGCACGTCCCACGGGAAAAGAGCGCGGAGCGCTCAAAACCCATGTATGAGACAGTAATCAGGGGGCTCCCGGCACCAACACCTGTCCGATGATATAGGCGTGTGCCGCGAAAGCGGCACATTTGTTGCTGCTTTTAAAAAAAAAGAGGTGAAAACCACAGTCAAGGCGCAACATGGACAAGAAAGTGGTCGATGACGAGCGAAGCTCGTCATCGACCATGGCCACTCACCAAAGCCCAAAACACTGATACAGTGAATCAGGGCATCGAGCCCTATCCGGTGATATAAGTATTTGCCGCGAAAGCGGCAAATTTGTTCTTGTACTCACAAAAATACAAAAAAAAAAACGGATAGAGAAACATTGAGAAAGAGGAGGTAAAAGACGAGCGCAACGCGCTCGTATTGGATAATAAACCTTACGGTTGGATTACTGGACGTGAGACCTTTCCGAATATATAAGGTTTGCCGCCGGAGGCGGCCCCATATTGTTATTGTATGGGTTTTTCTTATTATTAGGCCCGAGCGGACCTGGCAGGTCTCGGGCCTCTTGTAATTGTACAAGCAGTGCGCAGAGCGCACTGAAGAAAGACGTGCGCGTAGCGCACGTCCCACGGGAAAAGAGCGCGGAGCGCTCAAAACCCATGTATGAGACAGTAATCAGGGGACTCCCGGCACCAACACCTGTCCGATGATATAGGCGTGTGCCGCGAAAGCGGCACATTTGTTGCTGCTTTTAAAAAAAAAAAGGTGAAAACCACAGTGAAGGCGCAACATGGACAAGAAAGTGGTCGATGACGAGCGAAGCTCGTCATCGACCAAGGCCACTCACCAAAGCCCAAAACACTGATACAGTGACTCGGGGCATCGAGCCCTATCTGGTGATATAAGTATTTGCCGCGAAAGCGGCAAATTTGTTCTTGTACTCACAAAAATACGCAAAAAAAATCCCATAGAGAAACATTGACAAAGAAGAGGTAAAATACGAGCGCAACGCGCTCGTATTTGATAATAAACCTTACGGGTGGATTACTGGACGTGAGACCTTTCCGAATATATAAGGTTGGCCGCCGGAGGCGGCGCTATATTGTTATTGTACTGGTTTTTCTTATTATTATTATTATTATTTTTCTTCTCCCCCCCTAAATCCACTTTCCCACCGACGAAAAGTCCTGAATTTTTGCACAAAATTCAAGCACGTAAATCTAAGATCTTTCACATTTAGAAAATGTTAAAATTCAAAAAAATGGCGCGTCAGCGCCCCCTGGAAAAACCACGTTAACATTGCGCCCCATGTTAAACACCCCCAAAATGCCGCAAAACCCGAAAAACTTACTTCGTCGTAGACGAAAAAAATTCGGCACAGTGATTGGTCACGTGAAGCCGAACAAAAAAACACATTACGCGGTTGCTAGGCAACCAACAGTATGGCGGCCATATTGGCCCGAAGAGGGACTTGGCGCCGAAGGCGCCATTTCATGCCCACGCATTTGAACGAACTCGTCCTAGGCCGTTGAACGCAGCGACTCCCCGTTCGCTCCAGATCATCTCCACATGTGGGAGATTAAAAGTTGTTAAAAACTTTTTAATAGGATTTTTGGTTTTGCCGTGGCAACGCCATGAATTTGGCGTCCGTTTTCGCCGCTCGCCGCCGTGTTCAAACAGTCATAACTCACACATACTTTGGCCGATTTGAACAAAATTTTAACCGTTGGTCGAGTCGTCGACCCCGGATGTTTTGATATAGGAATTTTGAAAATTGCCGCAATAGCGCCCCCTGCAGAGCACAAAATAAAAATGAATGGAGCCAAAAATTAAACTTTGTCGTAGATGCATGAAATTTGGTACAGACATCCGTCACGTGATCCCGAACAAAAAATATATTGATGCCCCGCCCCTTTTCCCACCGTGTTGCCATGGCAACGACCCAATGTCAACTTTGCCGCAGACACACCAAAATCGGTACAGGCGTGCGTCATGACTGTCCGAACAAAAAAGTACATTACATGGTTGCTAGGTGACCAACAGGAGGTCGGCCATTTTGGGAAAATCAGCGCCGAAGGCACCATTTCTTTTGCCAGCTCTTTTATAAACTTCACCGAGGGTGGCAGCGACATTATGAGCTGGTAGGGCGCGGCAGCGCCCCCCGGTTATTGTAAATTACATGGTTGCTAGGTTACCAACAGGAGGTCGGCCATTTTGGGACAATCGGCGCCGAAGGCGCCATTTCTTGCCTGTGCTCTTTTATAAACTCCACCAAGGGTGGCAGCGACATTATAAGCAGGTAGGGCGCGGCAGCGCCTCCCGGTTATTGCGGCGGCGTGCGGGAACCGGCGTCAATCGGCCACCGCGGCCCGCGAGGGCCTCCCAATGCCGCTTGCGGCTTTAATTATTAGGCCCGAGCGGACCTGGCAGGTCTCGGGCCTTTTGTAATTGTACAAGCAGTGCGCGGAGCGCACTAAAGAAAGACGTGCGCGTAGCGCACGTCCCACGGGAAAATTGGGGAGGTCGGCGCTCAAGAAACAGAGCGCGGAGCGCTCCCCATGTAAGAGACAGTAATCAGGGGGCTCCCGGCACCAACACCTGTCCGATGATATAGGCGTGTGCCGCGAAAGCGGCACATTTGTTGCTGCTCGTAAAAAAAAAAGGTGAAAACCACAGTGAAGGCGCAACATGGACAAGAAAGTGGTCGATGACGAGCGAAGCTCGTCATCGACCATGGCCACTCACCAAAGCCCAAAACACTGATACAGTGACTCGGGGCATCGAGCCCTATCTGGTGATATAAGTATTTGCCGCGGAAGCGGCAAATTTGTTCTTGTACTCACAAAAATACGAAAAAAAAAACGGATAGAGAAACATTGAGAAAGAGGAGGTAAAAGACGAGCGCAACGCGCTCGTATTGGACTTTGAACCTTACGGTTGGATTACTGGACGTGAGACCTTTCCGAATATATAAGAATGCGCCGCCGAAGGCGGCGCTATATTGTTATTGTATGAGTTTTTCTTATTCTTATTATTATTTTTCCTCTCCCCCAAAATGCCAGTTTCGGCACTTTCCCACCGACGAAAAGTCCTGAATTTTTGCCCAAAATTCAATTAGGTGAAGAAAAAAACCTTCACATCTCCAAAATGTAAAAATTAAAAAAAATGGCGCGTCAGCGCCCCCTGGAAAAACGACGTTAACATTACGCCCTATGGCAGGACCCCCCAAAAAACCGCAAAACCTGAAAAACGTACTTTGTCGTAGACGAAAAAAATTCGGCACAGTGATTGGTCACGTGAAGCCAAACAAAAAAACACATTACGCGGTTGCTAGGCAACCAACAGTATGGCGGCCATATTGGCCCGAAGAGGGACTTGGCGCCGAAGGCGCCATTTCATGCCCACGCATTTGAACGAACTCGTCCTAGGCCGTTGAACGCAGCGACTCCCCGTTCGCTCCAGATCATCTCCACATGTGGGAGATTAAAAGTTATTAAAAACTTTCTAATAGGATTTTTGGTTTTGCCGTGGCAACGCCATGAATTTGGCGTCCGTTTTCGCCGCTCGCCGCCGCGTTCAAACAGCCGTAACTCGCACATACTTTGGCCGATTTGAACAAAAATTGAATCGTTGGTCGAGTCGTTGACCCCGGATGTTCTGATATAGGAATTTTGAAAATTGCCGCAATAGCGCCCCCTGCAGAGCACAAAATTAAAATGAATGGAGCCAAAAATTAAACTTTGTCGTAGATGCATGAAATTTGGTACAGACATCCGTCACGTGATCCCGAACAAAAAATATATTGATGCCCCGCCCCTTTCCCCACCGTGTTGCCATGGCAATGACCCAATATCAACTTTGCCGCAGCCTAACCAAAATCGGTACACGCGTGCGTCATGACGGTCCGAACAAAAAAGTACATTACATGGTTGCTAGGCGACCAACAGGAGGTCGGCCATTTTGGGAAAATAAGCGCCGAAGGCGCCATTTCTTTTGCCAGCTCTTTTATAAACTCCACCGAGGGTGGCAGCGAAATTATACGCAGGTAGGGCGCGGCAGCGCCCCCCGGTTATTGTACATTACATGGTTGCTAGGTGACCAACAGGAGGTCGGCCATTTTGGGACAATTGGCGCCGAAGGCGCAATTTCTTGCCTATGCTCTTTTATAAACTCCACCGAGGGTGGCAGCGACATTATAAGCAGGTAGGGCGCGGCAGCGCCTCCCGGTTATTGCGGCGGCGTGCGGGAACCGGCGTCAACCGGCCACCGCGGCCCGCGAGGGCCTCCCAATGCCGCTTGCGGCTTTAATTATTATTATTTTTCTTCTCCCCCCCTAAATCCACTTTCCCACTGACGAAAAGTCCTGAATTTTTGCTCAAAATTCAAGCACGTGATTCTAAGAACTTTCACATTTAGAAAATTGAAAAATTCAAAAAAATGGCGCGTCAGCGCCCCCTGGAAAAACCACGTTAACATTGCGCCCTATGTAAAACACCCCCAAAATACCGCAAAACCTGAAAAACGTACTTTGTCGTAGACGAAAAAAATTCGGCACAGTGATTGGTCACGTGAAGCCAAACAAAAAAACACATTACGCGGTTGCTACGCAACCAACAGTATGGCGGCCATATTGGCCCGAAGAGGGACTTGGCGCCGAAGGCGCCATTTCATGCCCACGCATTTGAACGAACTCGTCCTAGGGCTTTTAACGCAGCGACTCCCCGTTCGCTCCAGATCATCTCCACATGTGGGAGATTAAAAGTTATTAAAAACTTTTTAATAGCATTTTTGGTTTTGCCGTGGCAACGCCATGAATTTGGCGTCCGTTTTCGCCGCTCGCCGCCGTGTTCAAACAGCCGTAACTCACACATACTTTGGCCGATTTGAACAAAACTTGAATCGTTGGTCGAGTCGTCGACCCCGGATGTTTTGATATAGGAATTTTGAAAATTGCCGCAATAGCGCCCCCTGCAGAGCACAAAATAAAAATGAATGGAGCCAAAAATTAAACTTTGTCGTAGATGCATGAAATTTGGTACAGACATCCGTCACGTGATCCCGAATAAAAAATATATTGATGCCCCGCCCCTTTTCCCACCGTGTTGCCATGGCAACGACCCAATGTCAACTTTGCCGCAGCCAAACCAAAATTGGTACACGCGTGCGTCATGACTGTCCGAACAAAAAAGTACATTACATGGTTGCTAGGTGACCAACAGGAGGTCGGCCATTTTGGGAAAAATCAGCGCCGAAGGCGCCATTTCTTTTGCCAGCTCTTTTATAAACTCCACCGAGGGTGGCAGCGACATTATAAGCAGGTAGGGCGCGGCAGCGCCTCCCGGTTATTGCGGCGGCGTGCGGGAACCGGCGTCAATCGGCCACCGCGGCCCGCGAGGGCCTCCCAATGCCGCTTGCGGCTTTAATTAGGCCCGAGCGGACCTGGCAGGTCTCGGGCCTTTTGTAATTGTACAAGCAGTGCGCGGAGCGCACTAAAGAAAGACGTGCGCGTAGCGCACGTCCCACGGGAAAATTGGGGAGGTCGGCGCTCAAGAAACAGAGCGCGGAGCGCTCCCCATGTAAGAGACAGTAATCAGGGGGCTCCCGGCACCAACACCTGTCCGATGATATAGGCGTGTGCCGCGAAAGCGGCACATTTGTTGCTGCTCGTAAAAAAAAAAGGTGAAAACCACAGTGAAGGCGCAACATGGACAAGAAAGTGGTCGATGACGAGCGAAGCTCGTCATCGACCATGGCCACTCACCAAAGCCCAAAACACTGATACAGTGACTCGGGGCATCGAGCCCTATCTGGTGATATAAGTATTTGCCGCGGAAGCGGCAAATTTGTTCTTGTACTCACAAAAATACGAAAAAAAAAACGGATAGAGAAACATTGAGAAAGAGGAGGTAAAAGACGAGCGCAACGCGCTCGTATTGGACTTTGAACCTTACGGTTGGATTACTGGACGTGAGACCTTTCCGAATATATAAGAATGCGCCGCCGAAGGCGGCGCTATATTGTTATTGTATGAGTTTTTCTTATTCTTATTATTATTTTTCCTCTCCCCCAAAATGCCAGTTTCGGCACTTTCCCACCGACGAAAAGTCCTGAATTTTTGCCCAAAATTCAATTAGGTGAAGAAAAAAACCTTCACATCTCCAAAATGTAAAAATTAAAAAAAATGGCGCGTCAGCGCCCCCTGGAAAAACGACGTTAACATTACGCCCTATGGCAGGACCCCCCAAAAAACCGCAAAACCTGAAAAACGTACTTTGTCGTAGACGAAAAAAATTCGGCACAGTGATTGGTCACGTGAAGCCAAACAAAAAAACACATTACGCGGTTGCTAGGCAACCAACAGTATGGCGGCCATATTGGCCCGAAGAGGGACTTGGCGCCGAAGGCGCCATTTCATGCCCACGCATTTGAACGAACTCGTCCTAGGCCGTTGAACGCAGCGACTCCCCGTTCGCTCCAGATCATCTCCACATGTGGGAGATTAAAAGTTATTAAAAACTTTCTAATAGGATTTTTGGTTTTGCCGTGGCAACGCCATGAATTTGGCGTCCGTTTTCGCCGCTCGCCGCCGCGTTCAAACAGCCGTAACTCGCACATACTTTGGCCGATTTGAACAAAAATTGAATCGTTGGTCGAGTCGTTGACCCCGGATGTTCTGATATAGGAATTTTGAAAATTGCCGCAATAGCGCCCCCTGCAGAGCACAAAATTAAAATGAATGGAGCCAAAAATTAAACTTTGTCGTAGATGCATGAAATTTGGTACAGACATCCGTCACGTGATCCCGAACAAAAAATATATTGATGCCCCGCCCCTTTCCCCACCGTGTTGCCATGGCAATGACCCAATATCAACTTTGCCGCAGCCTAACCAAAATCGGTACACGCGTGCGTCATGACGGTCCGAACAAAAAAGTACATTACATGGTTGCTAGGCGACCAACAGGAGGTCGGCCATTTTGGGAAAATAAGCGCCGAAGGCGCCATTTCTTTTGCCAGCTCTTTTATAAACTCCACCGAGGGTGGCAGCGAAATTATACGCAGGTAGGGCGCGGCAGCGCCCCCCGGTTATTGTACATTACATGGTTGCTAGGTGACCAACAGGAGGTCGGCCATTTTGGGACAATTGGCGCCGAAGGCGCAATTTCTTGCCTATGCTCTTTTATAAACTCCACCGAGGGTGGCAGCGACATTATAAGCAGGTAGGGCGCGGCAGCGCCTCCCGGTTATTGCGGCGGCGTGCGGGAACCGGCGTCAACCGGCCACCGCGGCCCGCGAGGGCCTCCCAATGCCGCTTGCGGCTTTAATTCTTATTATTTTTCTTCTATCCGTGTTTTTTTGGAATAAATCGCCCAAACTTCGACGAAAACTCCCAATTTTTTGCCCAAAATTAGAAATCACGGCGATACACAGTGTCAAAAAGTTTCGTTAAAAAAATCACAAAAATGGCGCGTCAGCGCCCCCTGGAAAATCAAGATTACATTGCGCCTATGGAGAGACACCGAAAAAAATGAACATTTTAGTTCGTCGTAGACGAAAAAAATTCGGCACAGTGATTGGTCACGTGAAGCCAAACAAAAAAATACATTACGCGGTTGCTAGGCAACCAACAGTATGGCGGCCATATTGGCCCGAAGAGGGACTTGGCGCCGAAGGCGCCATTTCATGCCCACGCATTTGAACGAACTCGTCCTAGGGCTTTTAACGCAGCGACTCCCCGTTCGCTCCAGATCATCTCCACATGTGGGAGATCAAAAGTTATTAAAAACTTTTTAATAGGTTTAACGGTGTTGCCGTGGCAACGCCATGAATTCCGCGTCCGTTTTCGGCGCTCGCCGCCGTGTTCAAACAGCCGTAACTCACACATACTTTGGCCGATTTGAGCGAAACTTGAATCGTTGGTCGAGTCGTCGACCCCGGATGTTCTGATATAGGAATTTTGAAAATTGCCGCAATAGCGCCCCCTGCAGAGCACAAAATAAAAATGAATGGAGCCAAAAATTAAACTTTGTCGTAGATGCATGAAATTTGGTACAGACATCCGTCACGTGATCCCGAACAAAAAATATATTGATGCCCCGCCCCTTTTCCCACCGTGTTGCCATGGCAACGACCCAATGTCAACTTTGCCGCAGCCTAACCAAAATCGGTACACGCGTGCGTCACGACTGTCCGAACAAAAAAGTACATTACATGGTTGCTAGGCGACCAACAGGAGGTCGGCCATTTTGGGAAAATCAGCGCCGAAGGCGCCATTTCTTTTGCCAGCTCTTTTATAAACTCCACCGAGGGTGGCGGCGACATTATAAGCCGGTAGGGCGCGGGAGCGCCCCCCGGTTATTGCGGCGGCGTGCGGGAACCGGCGTCAATCGGCCACCGCGGCCCGCGAGGGCCTCCAAATGCCGCTTGCGGCTTTAATTATTATTTTTCTTCTCCCCCCCTAAATCCACTTTCCCACTGACGAAAAGTCCTGAATTTTTGCTCAAAATTCAAGCACGTGATTCTAAGAACTTTCACATTTAGAAAATTGAAAAATTCAAAAAAATGGCGCGTCAGCGCCCCCTGGAAAAACCACGTTAACATTGCGCCCTATGTAAAACACCCCCAAAATACCGCAAAACCTGAAAAACGTACTTTGTCGTAGACGAAAAAAATTCGGCACAGTGATTGGTCACGTGAAGCCAAACAAAAAAACACATTACGCGGTTGCTAGGCAACCAACAGTATGGCGGCCATATTGGCCCGAAGAGGGACTTGGCGCCGAAGGCGCCATTTCATGCCCACGCATTTGAACGAACTCGTCCTAGGGCTTTTAACGCAGCGACTCCCCGTTCGCTCCAGATCATCTCCACATGTGGGAGATTAAAAGTTATTAAAAACTTTTTAATAGCATTTTTGGTTTTGCCGTGGCAACGCCATGAATTTGGCGTCCGTTTTCGCCGCTCGCCGCCGTGTTCAAACAGCCGTAACTCACACATACTTTGGCCGATTTGAACAAAACTTGAATCGTTGGTCGAGTCGTCGACCCCGGATGTTTTGATATAGGAATTTTGAAAATTGCCGCAATAGCGCCCCCTGCAGAGCACAAAATAAAAATGAATGGAGCCAAAAATTAAACTTTGTCGTAGATGCATGAAATTTGGTACAGACATCCGTCACGTGATCCCGAATAAAAAATATATTGATGCCCCGCCCCTTTTCCCACCGTGTTGCCATGGCAACGACCCAATGTCAACTTTGCCGCAGCCAAACCAAAATTGGTACACGCGTGCGTCATGACTGTCCGAACAAAAAAGTACATTACATGGTTGCTAGGTGACCAACAGGAGGTCGGCCATTTTGGGAAAAATCAGCGCCGAAGGCGCCATTTCTTTTGCCAGCTCTTTTATAAACTCCACCGAGGGTGGCAGCGACATTATAAGCAGGTAGGGCGCGGCAGCGCCTCCCGGTTATTGCGGCGGCGTGCGGGAACCGGCGTCAATCGGCCACCGCGGCCCGCGAGGGCCTCCCAATGCCGCTTGCGGCTTTAATTATTATTTTTCTTCTCCGAAAAAAGTCCACTTTCCCACTGACGAAAAGTCCTGAATTTTTGCACAAAATTCAAGCACATGAAAAAAACATTTTTCACATTTAGAAAAAAAAAAAAATCTCAAAGATGGCGCGTCAGCGCCCCCTGGAAAATCAAGTTTACATTGCGCCCTATGACAAGACCCGAAAACCCCGAAAATTTTAGTTTGTCGTAGACGAAAAAAATTCGGCACAGTTATTGGTCACGTGAAGCCAAACAAAAAAACACATTACGCGGTTGCTAGGCAACCAACAGTATGGCGGCCATATTGGCCAGAAGAGGGAATTGGCGCCGAAGGCGCCATTTCATGCCCTCGCATTTGAACGAACTCGTCCTAGGCCGTTGAACGCAGCGACTCCCCGTTCGCTCCAGATCATCTCCACATGTGGGACATCAAAAGTTATTAAAAACTTTTTAATAGGATTTTTGGTTTTGCCGTGGCAACGCCATGAATTTGGCGTCCGTTTTCGCCGCTCGCCGCCGCGTTCAAACAGTCATAACTCGCACATACTTTGGCCGATTTGAGCGAAACTTGAATCGTTGGTCGAGTCGTTGACCCCGGATGTTTTGATATAGGAATTTTGAAAATTGCCGCAATAGCGCCCCCTGCAGAGCACAAAATATAAATGAATGGAGCCAAAAATTAAACTTTGCCGTAGATGCATGAAATTTGGTACAGACATCCGTCACGTGATCCCAAACAAAAAATATATTGATGCCCCGCCCCTTTTCCCACCGTGTTGCCATGGCAACGACCCAATGTCAACTTTGCTGCAGCCAAACCAAAATTGGTACACGCGTGCGTCATGACTGTCCGAACAAAAAAGTACATTACATGGTTGCTAGGTGACCACCAGGAGGTCGGCCATTTTGGGAAAATCAGCGCCGAAGGCGCCATTTCTTTTGCCAGCTCTTTTATAAACTCCACCGAGGGTGGCAGCGACATTATAAGCAGGTAGGGCGCGGCAGCGCCCCCCGGTTATTGTACATTACATGGTTGCTAGGCAACCAACAGTATGGCGGCCATATTGGCCCGAAGAGAGACTTGGCGCCAAAGGCGCCATTTTATGCCCACACATTTGAACGAACTCGTCCTAGGCCATTGAACGCAGCGACTCCCCGTTCGCTCCAGATCATCTCCACATGTGGGAGATTAAAAGTTATTAAAAACTTTTTAATAGGATTAACGGTGTTGCCGTGGCAACGCCATGAATTCCGCGTCCGTTTTTGGCGCTCGCCGCCGCGTTCAAACAGCCGTAACTCGCACATACTTTGGCCGATTTGAGCGAAACTTGAATAGTTGGTCGAGTCGTCGACCCCGGATGTTTTGATATAGGAAATTAGAAAATTGCCGCAATAGCGCCCCCTGCAGAGCACAAAATAAAAATGAATGAGGACAAAAATTAAACTTTGTCGTAGATTCATGAAATTTGGTACAGACATCCGTCACGTGATCCCGAACAAAATATATATTGATGCCCCGCCCCTTTTCCCACCGTGTTGCCATGGCAACGACCCAATGTCAACTTTGTCGTAGCCAAACCAAAATTGGTACACGCGTGCGTCATGACTGTCCGAACAAAAAAGTACATTACATGGTTGCTAGGTGACCAACAGGAGGTCGGCCATTTTGGGAAAAAAAAGCGCCGAAGGCGCCATTTCTTTTGCCAGCTCTTTTATAAACTCCACCGAAGGTGGCAGCGACATTATAAGCAGGTAGGGCGCGGCAGCGCCCCCCGGTTATTGTACATTACATGGTTGCTAGGTGACCAACAGGAGGTCGGCCATTTTGGAACAATCGGCGCCGAAGGCGCCATTTCTTGCCTATGCTCTTTTATACACTCCACCGAGGGTGGCTGCGACATTATAAGCAGGTAGGGCGCGGCAGCGCCTCCCGGTTATTGCGGCGGCGTGCGGGAACCGGCGTCAACCGGCCACCGCGGCCCGCGAGGGCCTCCCAATGCCGCTTGCGGCTTTAATTATTATTATTTTTCATCTATCCGTGTTTTTTTTGAATAAATCGCCCAATCTTCGACGAAAACTCCCCATTTTTTGCCCAAAATTTAAAAACCCGGCGACACACAGTGTCAAAAAGTTTCGTTAAAAAAATCACAAAAATGGCGCGTCAGCGCCCCCTGGAAAATCAAGATTACATTGCGCCTATGGAGAGACACCGAAAAATCTGAAATTTTTAGTTCGTCGTAGACGAAAAAAATTCGCCACAGTTATTGGTCACGTGAAGCCAAACAAAAAAACACATTACGCGGTTGCTAGGCAACGAACAGTATGGCGGCCATATTGGCCCAAAGAGTGACTTGGCGCCGAAGGCGCCATTTCATGCCCACGCATTTGAACGAACTCCTCCTAGGCCGTTGAACGCAGCGACTCCCCGTTCGCTCCAGATCATCTCCACATGTGGGACATCAAAAGTTATTAAAAACTTTTTAATAGCATTTTTGGTTTTGCCGTGGCAACGCCATGAATTTGGCGTCCGTTTTCGCCGCTCGCCGCCGTGTTCAAACAGTCATAACTCACACATACTTTGGCCGATTTGAACAAAATTTTAACCGTTGGTCGAGTCGTCGACCCCGGATGTTTTGATATAGGAAATTTGAAAATTGCCGCAATAGCGCCCCCTGCAGAGCACAAAATAAAAATGAATGGAGCCAAAAATTAAACTTTGTCGTAGATGCATGAAATTTGGTACAGACATCCGTCACGTGATCCCGAACAAAAAATATATTGATGCCCCGCCCCTTTTCCCACCGTGTTGCCATGGCAACGACCCAATATCAACTTTGTCGCAGCCAAACCAAAATTGGTACACGCGTGCGTCATGACTGTCCGAACAAAAAAGTACATTACACGGTTGCTAGGTGACCAACGGGAGGTCGGCCATTTTGGGAAAAATAAGCGCCGAAGGCGCCATTTCTTTTGCCAGCTCTTTTATAAACTCCACCGAGGGTGGCAGCGACATTATAAGCAGGTAGGGCGCGGCAGCGCCTCCCGGTTATTGCGGCGGCGTGCGGGAACCGGCGTCAATCGGCCACCGCGGCCCGCGAGGGCCTCCCAATGCCGCTTGCGGCTTTAATTGTAATTGTAATTCTAAGTTTGTGTTGGGAAATTCAAATTTTGCATTCTTTATCACCAAAACAGTAAACACATAAAAAAAACCAAAAAAAAGGCGGCACCCGACCCAGGCCGGACCTGCAGCGACCACGTAGCGGAGGAGGCTAGCACGAGCAGGTCAACTGTGACTGTGACTGGGCCACTGCCACCCCCTGTTGGATCTGTGTGTGACCTCGGCACAGATAAACCCAACCAGGTTGTGTAAAAAAAAAATACCCAGTAAGATCCTTTGGTTCGAAAAATCATTTTCCCTTAGCTGGTATTTGAACAGGGACTGGCTGGAGCACTCAGTTGAAAAAGACGCTGCATTTTGTTATGCCTGCAGAAAATTTAAATCTGTATCATCAGACGCGACCTTCTCCATTAAGGGATTTAATGACATTGAAACAGGCAAAGGCTCAAATAAGCATGCAGTTTCAAAGGAACATCTAGTCTGAAGCAATGTGGCGGGATTCAAAAAAACTCAGTGAGACAGGAAAAGAGATTTCCACTCTCCTAAATTCAGAGCAACTGGCTTGCAACAGATACTACATGTCGGCCATAATTGACATCCTGGAATTTTTAGTGGTGAACCAACTGCCGTTACGTGGAGACAATGCTGGTTTTGCCAGTGTGCTAGATCCTAATAAAAGTTCCGTGGGGCTGTTCTTGTCTCTTTTTGAATACTCCATGCGCAAAGATCAGAACTGACACGGATTACAAAAACAATCCCGCAGTATGCGTGCTATACCAGCCCACAGATACAAAACGGGATGATCGAAATGATGAGCAAACTTGTGACAGAGGAGATAGTGAGATAAATCGGGGATAACTGGTATTCAATTAAAGTGGATGGAACACGGGATCCTTTGGGCCAAGAAAATATATCCATAGTTTTGCGCTTTGTGGACGAAAACTACAGTGTGTGTGAGCGCCTCTTGGTATCGGCCACATCGGAGAAAGGTGATGTGGAGGCTCTGACAGGTCAGCTTTATGACGGCGCATCGCTGATGTCTGGAAGGCACGGTGGTGTGCAGAAATGGCTCCATAATAAGCTTGATCGTAATATACCATATATTCACTGCTTTAATCACCAACTACATCTGGTTGTGATCCATGCCATGTCTGGTGAAGCAGCTGTTAATTTTTTTGGAGTGTGCAACATGCTCTACAACTTCATCAGGAAGCCGACTGTCGCCATGCCGTCTCTTGGACCAGAGATGGACAGGCCACTTGGCAATGGTCAAAGTTGTGGTGAAGAGTTTTCACGACATATTCACATTACTGACCGAGGTGGAGAACACGGGAGGCTTTGGAGTGGATGTGCGCGTCGAGGCCATTACGCAGCCCTGTTTCAATGTCATTGCACGCCTTGTTATGAAACTGCTGTTACTTTTCCAGCCGCCTAACAGGCTACTACAAGCTGAAGATACGGACTTGTTCACTGCGGTTACACGTAACAGCGCTTCCAACTGCGTAAGGACACTGCGCACAGAGAATGAGTTTTTGGCAAGCTGTGGGATCTCTGCGTTCCTCCTGCCACGGCCACCGAGGCTGTGTCGGGCCCCGGTGCAAGCAAGAGAAGACACCCAATTAACTCCGTGGATTTACAGTTGAGGAAACGGTCGGGCAGCCCCAATGTGACATAGACGAAACGGCCGAGTTCAAGAGGTTATTTTACAGTGTAATTGATGCTGTCTAAGGAGAGATGGATGTGCGTTTTGGAGAGTGCAGCAGTAATTGTGCCCCCTTGTGGATTTCATATGCCCCCGTTAAGACTGACGTCTGGCGCCGGGACTGTTTCCAGCTACATTTCATCCAAAAACAGAGTTTAAACGCGGCACTTACTGAGTTTGGAGTCGGACTTTCCAGCTCTCCGCTTCTTCTTTCCATTTTGACAGAACTATAGCCAAGTTGAAAGTTTGTAGTAGCAGTAACCTGCTGTAGTTTTGAACTATGTTAGAGGCCGACCAATATGAGTTTTTCTAATGCCGATGCCGATATTTTGGGATGTTAATTGGCTGATGCCGATATGCTCGGCTGATATATTTGACCAATATTTTTGGCCAATTTTTCCAAATGTCTGGTCTATAATCCTGTAAAAACAAATACTTGGCCGCTCCAGCACAGGCCGATTTTATTGTATTACTTTCTGTCCCAGCTTTGATTAGTTGTATAAAAATATCTGCTTTTTTTGGCGCTAGATTGGCCGATAGCCGATATTGTAAAATCCCCAAATATCGGCCGGCCGATATATACAGTGTCTTGCAAAATTATTCGGCCCCCTTGAACTTTTTAACCTTTTGCCACATTTCAGGCTTCAAACATAAGCTGAAGAACCAACAACAAGTGGGACACAATCATGAAGTGAAACGAAATGTATTGGATATTTCAAACATTTTCAACAAATAAAACAACTGAAAAATTGGGCGTTCAAAATTATTCAGCCCCTTTACTTTCAGTGCAGCAAACTCTCTCCAGAAGTTCAGTGAGGATCTCTGAACAGTGTTGCCACAGATTACTTGAAAAAGTAATATATTACTGATTACTGATTACTCCTTTGAAAAATAACTAAGTTACTTTACTGATTACTTAATTTTACAAGTAACTAAGTTACATTACAAGTTACTTTATTAGTTACATTCAGCTTAGGCCGACAACATCTCCACAGCCTCAACACACTAATGACAAACCCTTTTACCAACACTCACTTTCTTGGAAGAACATTTTAACAGTAACATCAACAAAGCTGACGCATTTCCATCTCTCTCCCCGACCAGTGTGAGTGTTTTAGGCTGAAAACTTGACATTATCTTACGTCACTCGTCGAGATGCAAAAATAAATGTATTTTTCCAAAGAAAAATGACAAAATAGTAACTCACAGTGATTTGGAAAAGTAACTTAATTCTGATTACTTGATTGGAAATAGTAACGCGTTAGATTACTAGTTACTGAAAAAAGTAATCCGATTACAGTAATCCGTTACTAAGTAATTAGTTACTGGCATCACTGTCTCTGAATGATCCAATGTTGACCTAAATGACTAATGATGATAAATAGAATCCACCTGTGTGTAAACAAGTCTCCGTATAAATGCACCTGCTCTGTGATAGTCTCAGAGGTCAGTTTAAAGCGCAGAGAGCATCATGAAGAACAAGGAACACACCAGGCAGGTCCGAGATACTGTTGTGGAGAAGTTTAAACCTGGATTTGGATACAAAAAGATTTCCCAAGCTTTAAACATCCCAAGGAGCACTGTGCAAGCGATAATATTGAAATGGAAGGAGTATCAGACCACTGCAAATCTACAAAGACCGTCCCTCTAAACTTTCAGCTCATACAAGGAGAAAACTGATCAGAGATGCTGCCAAGAGACCCATGATCACTCTGGATGAACTGCAGAAATGTACAGAGTATTGGTCGTTGCATAGGGGGAATCCCTCTAGTTTGGGGGGCCCCTCTCACGGAGCTGTACTGGAAAGTGATAGCGCTGTCTCATTGTGGTGGTTTGTTTACGGTGGTTGATACTGTTTGACGAGCACAGATACACAACCTAAACTTCCGTGTGGCCATCGGGGGCCCCCTTCAGCTGGGGGCCCTAGTCAGCTGCCTACCTTGCCTACCCCATTGTGACGGCTCTGCTTAAACAGTATTTACAGCCTAGTTTGAGTGAAAACAATTATTTCCATTGTATAATTGGATGTACAATATCCCTCTCTCCCTTTGGCTTGTCTGTCAGCGTAGTTTTTACTGTCACGGAAAAATTAGTGAGTTAAAAACCGCAACATGCTACGACACCTGCAGTGGCGCGTATGGCCTCTAGGGGCATGAGTTACTTAGTACTGCTTTGAGAAGAAGGGAAAACATTGACGCAGCACAGCGCAACACTTTTGGAGCGAGGAGGAGGAAACCGATTACTTTATTTGTGTAGTGAAAGACATGAATATTAACGGTAGTAAGCATCAACAGCATCTTTGCGTCGCAGTTTGGATCGGGATATCCCAATTGATTACAATGACCATGTGTAAACGGGTTTTTCCACATGTTTCAGAAACCAGAATATTGACCTTAACCCGAATATATGTAAACGTAGTCAGTGACAATTAACAAGGTCCATTATCAGGCTGAATTAATCAAATTACGGAGCGAAAATCTGTCAGAAAATGTATCTAACCTCATGTCAGAAAAGAATCATTGCCCTTGGTCTGAAAACACTGTCATTTATTATGTGTGGTACCGGAGGGATCAGCGGGGGAGTGTGTCGGTTTACCTGCGGGAGATGGGGCGCTGTGACCCGGCTAAGGCTGAGCTCGAAGCCACGGGACTCGCTCAGATGGTTCTCCCCGGCCAGGCGGCTCGTGTGGCGGGACGGAGGGATCACACGGCCCTGGTCGAATACCTCCTTCCACTGCTCCTCAGCTTTGACCATGTTCAACGCGTAGAAAGACACCAACGTACATCCACAAAGTTGGGAATCCTTCGCTACACAGATTCAGAAACATGCCGCCGCCATGCCATGTTGGAAGTGGACTGTACCAACTGTGACAATAGGGGTGGTGAGCTTATGGGTGCATGGTTAAGAACCTCATTATTGTAAAGCTAAATAGTAATCGTAATAGCCATTATTTATTTGTTGTGTTATCTTCTAAATAGTAATAGAAAAGTTCACAACTAATACGGAACATCAAGTTTAAAAAATGTATCTGTTTGTTCTCCACCCTGAGGACTTGGTATCTTCCAAAGAACGGCATCAGTTGCTATGGTAATGGCTCGAGCTGAAAACCTTGTGGGCAAGGATTTTCTTTTCCAAAATGTGCTATGGGCTATATGCACGCAAGCGTCACGTGACTTCCGAGTGGATTCTAAGTAGTCGTTTGCGTATCCTGTCTCCGTTATTTCCCTATGAGGTCTTGTCTAAATAAATAAATAGCTGAAGATCACATGGTAGACAGTGAGTTACTGGTGGACAGCTAGCATCATGTTAAAAACATCGCGTCAGGGGCAAAAAATTCACTAGAGGAAACTTCCATGCTCATCACAGTAAGTGTTTTTGTCTTGAAGCTAACGGCTAACACGAATTAAAAATGAAAATAGCTACACGATTTTAAAATATAATCTGCCTGTCTTTAGTATATGTTGTGTTGTTCCAATAATCAGTCCTTAAGTTCAACTTTGTAAACTCGTTTTTATTAACACGTCAGGTTTCTTTCTGGTCTATCATTCTGTTCTCTCGTACCCTGTTCTCGCGATAGCTTAGTAACATCAGCTATACTACATTTTCCTCCCTTGTTTAGAATAAATCTATTATGCAAATAAAATGTTGAATATCTTTTTTTTTTTTTTCAAAGAGCTAAATTACATTAAATTGACTCTGAACTGTTCAATTCAAAAACATTCTCTTTTCAATTTGAATTCTGCAAACCACATATACACGTATATATTTTAAACAACCCAATACAGTCTCTTGTTTCAAGTCTCTCTATATCGGATGGGCTTCCTGATCACTCGGCCCTTCCTGGTAGTAACGACGTCAGACACAGGTGGGTCAGGTTCAGGTGGTATCTGAACTGTTGTGGGAACATCAGCAATCGGCACATCCACTGAGTCATTGTTGGTTTGAGCATTGCTGATCGCTGAAGTTTCAGGAACCTCAAAGTCCATTATTACTGGTGTGTGTCGAAGATGTTTGACATTTCTGATAACTTTTGATCCATCCTCTGTGTTGACCAGTTCAAAGGAGTTGTTGGCGGTGTTTCTCAATAGAACATAGCGGATATTTTTGAATGTAGAATCCAGCTTTCCATTCTCCATACTGGCAATGTAAACAACGTCACCAACTTTAAAGTTGTGCTCCTTTGCTCTGTTGTTCTGGTCAGCGTATTGTTTCATTTTAGTTTTGTATTCCTCGTGATGCCTTCTGACATCAACTGTTTTCTCCTTTTCTTTTGTAATACTACTTGCCTTCTCCAGAGTTGGACACTTAGTGCGGATGTCTCGTCCGAACATCAGCATGGCTGGCGTCTCCCCTGATGCTCTGTGTGGTGTTGAGCGGTATGCCATTAAAATCTGTGGAAGTTCCATTTTCCATATCTTTCCTTCACATTTTGCTGCTCTGAAGGCTTTCTTTAAGTATCTATGAAACCTCTCAATTTTCCCATTGCTTTTTGGATAATAAGGCGATGCCCTTATGTGCTTGATTCCACATGACTTGAGATATTCCTCAAAAAACTGTCCTACAAACTGCCTGCCATTATCAGTAACAGCCTCTAGGGGGTATCCAAATCTAGCGAATAACTTCTTCAGTTCTGTAACCACTGTGGTTGAAGAAATGTCCGAAATTACTACAGCCTCTGGAAATGAAGTATAGTAGTCAATCACAGTTAGTATGTACTGGTTTTGGATGGGACCTACCAGATCAATACCAATCTTGGTCCAAGGTCTTGGTGGTAACTCTAGTGGTTGAAGAGGTTGATCTTCATGTAGTGGCTGGTTAAGAACACAGGCGGAGCAGTTTCTAATCAATCGCTCAACATCAATGTCCATGTTGGGCCAGTAGAATTTGCTCCTTAGATATTGTTTCGTACGAACCACCCCTTGGTGAGTCTCGTGTCCTATTCTCAGTGCTTGTTTCACCATTGCTCTTGGTAACACTATCCTGTGTCCTCTTAGCACAAGTCCATCATATGTGCACAATTCTCCTGCACATCTGTTGTAGGGTTGCAATTCCTCTGGAATTGGTTTTGGCCATTTTCCTTTCTCCACAATTGACTTAAGTTTGACCAGTGTATCATCTTCTGTCAGTTTCTGTTTTATGTCTTCAAGACCCATGGCTTGTACTTCATGCAATGTCACTGACAACACTCTTTCCACATACTTTTCCACATACTCACTGAACTCTGTCTCTGGTAAAGGAAGTCGTGAAAGTGAATCTGCAACATTGGTCTTCCCAACTATGTGTTCTATCTTGTAGTCATAGGGTAGTAGTCTTAAGCCAAGCCTTTGTATTCGCGGTGGTGACAATGTTGCTTTCTCTGGATTGAACATGTAAATGAGGGGTTTATGGTCTGTTTGCAGAGTAAACTTGGCCTCCCATATGTAAGTTCTAAAATGTTCCACAGCCCATACACATCCTAAAGCCTCCCGTTCTATTTGAGAGTAACGACGTTCTGTCGGAGTCAATGAACGGCTTGCATAAGCTACTGGCTTGTTCTGTCCATCTGATTGTGTCTGTATTAAAACAGCACCTAGTCCTACTGGACTTGCATCACTGATAACAACTGTTGGTGCATCTAGTTTAAAGTAGGCCAAGCATGGCTCACTCACCAAAGCTTCCTTCATTGCAAGGAATGATCTCTCTGTTTCACCTGTCCACTCCCACGCCTGTCCTTTCCTAGTCAACTTCCGCAGTGGTTCTGATAAATTTGCATAATTTGGTACGAATTTCATAAAAAATCCACAAGTGCCTAGGAACGAGCGGAGTAGCTGAACATTCTCAGGTCTGGGTGCTTTGCAGATGGCTTCAACCTTTCTCGGATCTGGTTTGATTCCTTCGGCGGTGATCACGTGTCCCAGTATCTCAATCTGTTGTAGTCCGAAGATGCACTTGCTTCTGTTGAGAGTTAAACCTCTGTTTTCGAATCGCTGAAAGACTTGTCTCAGTCTTTGTTCAAGTTGCTCATCATTCTCTCCAAAGACCACTACATCATCCATGTAGCAGACTGTGCCAGGCATTCCACATAACATAGAATCCATAGCCTTCTGATAAGCTTCTGGTGCACTTGATAATCCAAAAGGGACTTTCTTGAAGCGGTAACACCCTCGGTGTGTGATGAATGTAGTCAGGGGTCGGGATTCTGGGGCTAAATCACACTGCCAAAACCCTTTCCTAGCGTCTAGCTTAGCAAACACTTTTGCCCCCTGCACTGCCTGTAAGATGCTATCTACTGTTGGCACTGGGTGTCTTTCTCTGATCACTGCTTTGTTCACTTCCCTGAGGTCTTCGCATAGCCTCACCTCTGGCGTGTCTTTCTTGGGTATTATTAATATATTAGAAACCCATTCTGATCCTTCATTCACTTCTTCTATTATGTCTTGTTCAAGCATCTTGTCTAGCTCCTGGTTTACAGCTTCTATCATATGATAAGGGAGTCTCCTTAAACCCTGTGCTACAGGCGGGACTTTTTCATCGACTGTAACCTTGTGGCTGTAACCCTTAATTTTACCAAGTCCTTTAAAAACTAGTGGGAACTCTTTGACAAGATTTTCAAACCTCTCTTTCTGAGATACACTGTTCACCGTTTCTCCTTTGTTAATGATCTTTAATTCAAAGCTTGTTTTTCTGCCTAGCAGTGCTTCGACATTTCCTTCTATCACATAAATGTTATCTTTAACTTCGTTGTCTTTCCAGCTCATCGCAGCTTCAAAGTAACCTACACATTTAAGTGGAGTAGTTTGAGCATAAGCGAAAAATCTCTTCTTAGTTGGTTTCAGGTTTGTTCTTGCGGACAATGTTCTCTTATACAGGTCTTCTCCAATAAAGTTTCTTCCACTTCCTGTATCTATGACCATTTTTAGCCATTGTCCATTTATCTTGACTGTCTCAGTACCTTCAGGATCTACAGCATGGATAAACTCATCTGAATCTGAATCAGACGTTTCCTGTACTACTGCTCTCACTGGTTTACCTGACTTTGATTTTTCTTTTCCTTTAAATCTGTCTTTACTTTTGTCACTGTTCTTTTCTGCTTGCCCTTTCTTTTTCTTCTTGAAACACATGCGAGCATAATGACCCGTTTTCTGACAGAAAAGACACGTTGCTGTCTTGGCTCCACATTCTTCTGCTGTGTGAGAGTCCATTCCACATCTGTAACACTGGGTGGTGCTGTTGCCTTGCTCTCGGTTTCCTCTACCTCCTCGCGTTGAATACTGTCTGCGGTCCACACGTGCGCCCCTCCCAGTGAAGCGAACATGGTCGTCTCCAGCTTTGTGATAAGGGCTCTCCGTGAAAAGTTTGGATTCTGCTTGTGCTGCTTCAAAAGCTCTTGCTGTTGATAGCGTTCTGTCCAAACTCAGTCCATCTTCCTGCAACAATTTGTCACACAGCTTTTTCATAGCACATTTTTCCACTATCTGATCTCTTATCATATCATTCTCCAATGCGCCAAAGTCACATGACTTCGCAAGTTCTCTCAATGCGTTCACAAAAGCGTCGACTGACTCATCAGAGCACTGACCTCTCTGCCTAAACGTGTGTCTCTCGAGGACTACATTTCTTCGTGGAGTGAAATATGCGTCGAGAGCGGCCACAGTCTGTGCGTGTGTACCCTTGTTTCCCGGTAGATTCGCAAAAATCCTCTGCGTAGGTGCTCCAATGCAATGTAGCAGTGTAGCCCTCCTTACCAAATCTGGTGCATTTATAGTTCCACTGGCAACTTCGAAAAAACTATAAGAGTCCTTCCACAGGTTATACTCTGTGAATAAATCAGATGCCGCGAGGTTCAGCGGTACAGGCGGGTTCAACTGGGCGTATCTGGGTGCAGGTGCAGCAGCTAACGCTAGCGCGGCTCCGGCTCCCTCCTCATCCGACATTACTGCCTCGTGAAAGTTTTCGTATTCTTTCTCAGCATGGACGTAAAATCCTAGTCGTCCTTCTTGCTTCTGGGTTCTTTATGAACTGTCTCCTCGTCGCCAAAATGTTGTGTTGTTCCAATAATCAGTCCTTAAGTTCAACTTTGTAAACTCGTTTTTATTAACACGTCAGGTTTCTTTCTGGTCTATCATTCTGTTCTCTCGTACCCTGTTCTCGCGATAGCTTAGTAACATCAGCTATACTACAGTATAAATACTTTTTAGACGTTTCATTTTTGTGGTGGTGTTTTTTTATACTAGCCGTTAGCGCTGAGATAAAAAGTCCTACCTCAAAAAACCAGTGGGGGGTCCGCCCCCTTTGCTCTGAAATGAGTTGTGCTAGTGGCAGGCCGTGATATTGCACCCTACGGCTCAACAGCTTTTTTTGCCATTGACAATAATGTAAAAGTAGCAGCCTGTAAAATGGTCCACGGGGCATCAGGAGTTTCAGACTAAGGCTAATATATTTATTTAAAAATACTATTTTTAGGTCATGGACTTTTTTTCTTCGTAAAAAAATTGTAAAGCATCAAAAATAATTTTTAAAAGGTTTTCCCATGACGTGACGTCACCAGTCGAGCGTGTGCGTGAAGACTCATGAACGAGCAGAGGTCTTCCCCGGTCTGAGAGCCAAACAGACAATAATACGGTAATGAACAGGACTGGACTAGGATAAACGCTAACAGACACCTAAAGTACGTTTTTTCTTTACTCAGTACTAAAATGTATTGCGAACCTACACATGGCAAGCGTGTCTAAATGTTAAAAAGTAGGCCCTTTTAGCTAACATGATCAACAACAACAATTAAACTAATGAAGACGTGATGTTTTTTCTGATTCGGCTGCACGGCTTTGAAAATAGCTTTTGGGTTCGATAATGTGACGCTGTCCAGTAGTGGAAAGCAAAAATAAAAAGTACAAAATAAATAGTTTTTTTATATATATATATATATATATATATATATATATATATATATATATATATATAAATGTATAGAACACTTTTGTAGCGCTCCTTATTTGCATTTCAGCCAAACAATTCTAGTGGTGATGTTATACTAGCAAATACAGTGAAGTAAAAACTAGATTTTTATCATTTCTATCGTAATAACCAGACTGCCAGCACTTACGGAACTTCTCAGAAAAGTGGCCGAGCGAGAGTACATTAGCGCGGCGACGTTACGTACGAAGGGCAGCTGCTCCGGTTGTTGTAAAGAGCGGGGCTATCGAGCTTATTAAGCCCCGCACTGACAAACTGACCCCCCAGGTCATCTTAACATTGTAGCTTCATCGCCTGAAATGGCCTTAAACATTCATTTTGTATTTAAAGAACGATGATATTAAGAGATTTGACTTACGGCGTAATGGCGTCCGCTCCGCTGTGAGGCTTCGTCGGCAGCCGTGCGCGTTCCCGCTGCCTTCACCCTCTTGGGCCGTAGGAGCCTAGATACAGGTGACGCCTCATACGGGACCATGGGCCGTTATGGCGGACAAAACTGGTTTCATGGGCCACTGAGCACAACCATTGAAAGAGATAGGAGCTGGGACAGCATGCCTCTTCCATATATTTACTTCAATGCAAAAAACACAGACGTTTCCTGCAGTCAAGAATTTACATCCAGCGTAATGTTTTTAACACGTAGCGAGTCACGGATCAGTATCTCACTGTCAGGGATGTTTCCTTGAACTATACATTGTTTTAGACAAGACCTCATAGGGAAATAACGGAGCCAGGATACGGAAGCACCGACGTAGGATCCACTTGGAAGGCACGTGTCATTTGCGTGCATCGAGCCTATTATCTAAAGCTGCAGACCCGGAGGCAGCATATTTGAATATGAAATGCAGAGCAAAATGTGTACGTAAAAAAAAAAAGAAAAGAACTTGATATTGGCTATTGTTTTGTATAATAATAGGCCTTCTATTTTATTTATTTATTTAATAAAAAGTGTGTCCATTTGTTCTGGCTAATTGTAACATTGAAATCTACTCAATTAATGTTTCTTCTTTCTTGTGCCAGTGTTGTGAATCTGAAAATGGAAAAACAAAAATGTGAGAACATTCTTGTATCAATCAAAAAACAGCCAACATAGTGTATGCCATTCATTCCCACAAAATGTATTGACTGCCTGCATCCACTGAGCCCTCCCCACCTGCAATCCCTCCCAATTGTAATTCATATTATAACGGACTTGGATCTCACCTCTCTGTACATAATTCACCCATTCCTGTCGTTATCAGCAGAGAGCGGACTAAATATGTACAATCCTTAAAACATAACCCAAATAATCTTAAACAATTACCGAAAGTCCCATTACCACAAAACCATTCAGTTACTCATCCTTCAGTCACCTTGAATATGGCACTTTTTAATGTCCGCTCTCTGCTGAACAAGACTTTTATTATGAACGACCTGATTTTAGACCATAAACTTGATTGTCTATTTTTAACAGAAACTTGGCTGGGTGCAGATGCTGCAGTTGTTCTCAAAGAGGTCTCACCACCTAATTTTACCTTCACTTATTCTACGAGGAGTGGCAAAAAGGGAGGCGGCACTGCTCTGGTAAATTCAACAACCCTTACCAAGCCGATTTTATTTGATGATTTTACCAGCTTTGAATACAGTGCAATTGTTTTTAGCAGCCCTGAAATTTTATGTGCCACAATTTATAGACCTCCAAAAAAGTGCTCGCTTTTTATTCATGAGTTTTCAGAGTTTTTAACGATTATACACAACTCCTATGAGCGAATAATTTTAGCCGGTGATTTTAATTTGCATGTAGATAATATTTTAGATCCTCTTTCAAATGAATTTTTAAACATTCTTAACTATATGGCTTTTACTCAGCATGTCACACACCCTGGACCTGGTCATCACGTATGGCCTGTCCACTGGCGTGTCCTCTGTCGTTGACTTGGCCGTCTCTGACCACTACTGCGTGTTTTTTTAAATCACCGCTTCCATCCAGCGTGAGACCTCCTTGAGAACTGTAGGGAAGCGCCATCTAACCCCTGAAGTGATGTTTTAGACAAACACCCTCCCTTGGTTTTACCTGCACCCTGTGATTTTATTGTTGATGATTTTAACAGTAGGCTTCAATCCGCCCTTGACCTGGTTGTGCCTCTAATACTAAAACATATACCAGATAAACCCACCCCTCCATGGAGAAACGAGGAACTCAAAAAACAAAAAAGAAATTGCAGGGTGCTGGAAAGAAAATGGAGGAAAAATAAAATGACAATAAATTACCAAATCTACGCCGAACAGTTGAAAACATACAATAAAGCCGTTAGAAACTCAAGAAATTCATACTTCACCAAAATCATATCGGACAATAAAAATAATACAAAAGTTATTTTTTCAACCGTTGACAACCTTCTTCATCATAATCCCAAAACTTTCCGTGAAACTCCCTCCGACTCCCTTTGCGAGGCGTTTGCAGACCAGGGGAAAGATAGACACTATCAGATGTAATATTTTATCTACACACGGTTCTAAATGCATCTGGTTGTCTACTTGTTCCAGAGGAAACACTGCACAGTTTTGTCCAGGTTAATGCTGAGATGCTTGTTAAAGTTTTCTCCTCAGTGAGGCCCACCATATGTCCTTTAGACCCGGTCCACCACATGTCTTTTAGACCCGGTCCCAACCCCGTTTTTTAAAACATTCTATGGATCTTTTAGAGACGAACTTTTACACATGATGAATTTGTTCTCTTCAGACGGGGGTCTTCCCTGCTGCCTTTAAGGGGGCGGTGGTGAGGCCCCTGCTGAAGAAGACCAATTTAGATTTGAATGATTTTAACAACTTTAGACCGGTATCCAACTTACCATTTTTAAGCAAAATTTTAGAAAAACTTGTCTTTATCCAACTTAATGATTTTATAAATGCACATAACGTCCTTGAGAAATTCCAGTCTGGCTTTAGGGTAAACCACAGCACAGAGACGGCCCTTTTAAAGATTTTAAACGATTTTAGATTAAATTATGATTCCAAAAGGTTGACAGTGTTGGTTCTACTGGATCTGAGCGCTGCCTTTGATACAGTCGACCAGACTATTCTTTTAACTTGTTTAAAACACATCGGCCTCTCTGGTGCTGTCCACAAATGGTTTACATCCTACCTCACAGACAGGACATTCATGGTAAGTGTGGATACCTGCTCCTCCAAGGTCCATAACATTACATGTGGTGTGCCCCAGGGTTCGATTTTAGGCCCAGTGCTTTTTAACCTGTATATGCTCCCTCTTGGTGTTGTCATCAGGAGACATGGAGTCAACTTTCATAGTTACGCTGACGATACACAGTTGTACATCTCCATGTCTCCTGATGACACCAGGCCAATGGATGCACTTTTTAACTGCATTTTAGATATTAAATCCTGGATGGCAGAAAACTTTCTCCAGCTTAACCAGGACAAAACTGAAGTTTTAGTCATCGGTCCTCAGGCCCAGAGAGAGAAACTTTTACCCAAACTACAGTCATTGTCTTTTAATCCTTCCTCACAGGTGAAGAACCTGGGTGTGATTTTTGACTCTGAGCTGACTTTAATTCCACACATTAAGGGTGCTTTCACACCTGTTGGTCCGGTAAAGTGGTTCGGTTGGGCCCCAAAATTGTTACAATGTTGCAATTCTCAACTGGCTCGGTTCTCATTCACACCAGAGTTTTTGCAAACGAACCAACCACTGTGGATGTTATATATCCCCCCACTCATGTGGCGGCGCTGTTTACAAAATACCGTGTTCTGGGTGACGTAGGTGAAAGCTGATTGGCGCAGCATATGAAGAGGGAAAAATCCCGGAAGAAAAGACTTTGTTTATTTCTTAACGATGAACTGTGCTCTCCTGTTTGTGTTTGTTGCGATTTATTTTCATCAGCGCTTTGTGGGTGCTTGACAGTTGAGCAATAATGTGCTCATCTGCCCATATGTCAATGAGGCACTGTACCTCTTCTTTCGACCACGTTTGTCCCCGATTTATCTCCAGCGTCGGCTCCAAAATAAACTAGTGCAGATTAAAATTTGCGCTTCCCTAAACAAACCGCGCGGCTTGCTACGGAAGCTTCGTTGGACCAAAAAGGCTGCTACGTAACAAAGCAGGTCGGATTTGAGGCCGGTCGGCGTTCACACCAGCAGCGAACCAGACTGGAGTCCACATGGAACTGCACCGAGACCACCTCCAGAAGGTGGTCTCGGTCCGGTACTTTAGTCCGGACCAAATTCAACTGGTCCGCTTTCACACCAGCCCAAACAAACCGTACTTGCAGGTGTTCCGGACTCCAGTCCGTTTTAAGTGGACCAAATGATGTAGGTGTGAAAGCACCCTAAGAATATCACAAAGATAGGTTTTTACCATCTAAAGAACATAGCCCCGCCCCATTCTCTCTCGGGCCAACACGGAGACGCTCATGCATGCTTTTATCACCAGTCGTATTGACTACTGTAATGCCCTTTCTGGTCTTCCCAAAAAGAGTATCTCAGGTTTACAACTTTTACAAAATTCAGCAGCTCGTGTCCTGACGAAGACCAGGAGGCGGGACCACATTACAGCGGTTTTAGAGTCGCTGCATTGGCTCCCCGTGTGTTTCAGGATCCATTTTAAAGTTCTTTTAATGGTTTTTAAATGTCTTAATGGTCTTGGTCCTTCTTATGTCTCAGAACTGCTTTTATTATTATTTTTATTTTATTTATTTTATATCTTATTTTTTAAATATATTCTCAGTCTTATTTTAGTGGTCCTAATATTCTTACTTTTACTTTTTACTTATTTTAACCAGTTTCCTCTGGAGGAGCCCTCTGCCTCGGGAGCAGTCATTGGCTGTGGCTGCTGGGCTGCTGTCCTGTGGGTGTCTGGATGGAGGTGTGGTGTTTCTCCCGCGCCTCCCCCGGGCGCCCTGTGTTGGTGTCCTGTGGCTACGGCCGAGGTGCTGCTTCCGATGCAGACGGCTCCTTGGATGGTGTTTCCTTACCTGGTTTATCTGTACCCAGCCATATCTCAGCCTCATCTCAGCCTTATGTCCATTGCGTCCATTGTTTTACCTTGAGTGTGTGTGGTTGTCTCTGGGAGGGTGGAGGAGAATGTTTTAAATCTGTAAAGTACTTTGTGTTACATGAAATGTATGAAAAGTGCTATATAAATAAAGATTGATTGATTGATTGAATCATTGCCTTTATACTTTCATTTTATGTAATTAGGTAATGAATTCCTTGTTTAGAATTTCCTATTCCAAAACAATTGGCTTTTGCTGTATGCGTATTGGGACCCGGTCCATGTACTTTCACATTCATTGTATTTTCGATTTTAAAAGCAATATGCAAAATCAAAAATTCCGTTTTTACATACTTTGCAATATAAAAAAACATACTGATTATTATTATTTTTTTATTACACTCAACAAAAATATAAACGCAACACCTTTGTTTCTGCTCCATTTTTCATGAGATGGACTTACAGATCTAAAATTCATTCCAGATACACAATATTACCATTTCTCTCAAACATTGTTCACAAATCAGTCCAAATGTGTGATAGTGAGCACTTCTGCTTTGCTGAGATAATCCATCCCACCTCACAGGTGTGCCACATCAAGATGCTGATCTGACATCATGATTAGTGCACAGGTGTACCTTATACTGCCCACAATAAAAGGCCACCCTGAAATGTGCAGGTTTTTGCTTTATTGGGGGTCTGGGGACTCAGAACCAGTCAGTATCTGGTGTGACCACCATTTGCATCGGGGTCTTGACCTGACTCCAGCTCGTCGTCCTCATCGGGGTCTTGACCTGACTCCAGCTCGTCGTCCTCATCGGGGTCTTGACCTGACTCCAGCTCGTCGTCCTCATCGGGGTCTTGACCTGACTCCAGCTCGTCGTCCTCATCGGGGTCTTGACCTGACTCCAGCTCGTCGTCCTCATCGGGTTCTTGACCTGACTCCAGCTCGTCGTCCTCATCGGGGTCTTGACCTGACTCCAGCTCGTCGTCCTCATCGGGGTCTTGACCTGATTCCAGCTCGTCGCCGTAACAGACTTGAGTGGGCAAATGCTCACATTCGATGGCGTCTGGCACGTTGGAGAGGTGTTCTCTTCACGGATGAATCTCGGTTAGGGTTAGGGTTAGGGTTAGGTGAACATCACCTCATGTTTCAGCAAGATAATGCACGGCCCCATGTTGCAAGGATCTGTACACAATTCTTGGAAGCTGAAAATGTCCCAGTTTTTGCATGGCCAGCCTACTCACCGGACATGAAACCCATTGAGCATGTTTGGGATGTGCTTGACCGGCGAATACGACAGCGTGTACCAGTTCCCACTAATATCCAGCAACTTCGCACAGCCATTGAAGAGGAGTGGACCAACATTCCACAGGCCACAATTGACAATCTGATCAACTCTATGGAAGAAGATGTGTTGCACTGCATGAGGCAAATGGTGGTCACACCAGATACTGACTGGTTCTGAGTCCCCAGACCCCCAATAAAGCAAACAACTGCACATTTCAGGGTGGCCTTTTATTGTGGGCAGTATAAGGTACACCTGTGCACTAATCATGATGTCAGATCAGCATCTTGATGTGGCACACCTGTGAGGTGGGATGGAATATTTTAGCAAAGCAGAAGTGCTCACTATCACACATTTGGACTGATTTGTGAACAATGTTTGAGAGAAATGGTAATATTGTGTATCTGGAATGAATTTTAAATCTTTAAGTCCATCTTATGAAAAATGGAAGCGTTTATATTTTTGTTGAGTATATTTGTCAATATACGGCATTTACTTGATAATAGACACTGCCAACAAAGAAAATAGCAATTAATCTTTATTGATTACGTTGAATCGTTTTCTGTGTCAACTTGAATACCCGGAAGTGAAACTGTCTTGATTAGGATAGCGCTAATTAAACTTTAGTAGAACTGAGTCTATTGGCTAAAAGATCAATTCCAAACACTATTAACCAGCGATCAGCATCTGTCTACTGTTCACAGGCGCTCTGGCCATGGCCCATGTGACGTGCCTTTACACACAGCCACGGTTATTCCAAAAGATCATCTGCCAAATGTGCTCAGTGTGTTCTGTGGACACTCAGACTCCGCGGTGCGAGGACGATACCAGACTGGCGTGACAAGACGAGTGGTGGTATTTTCTAAATTAAGCCATTACAAAGCCATCCAGTAAAACTGGAAAAATGTGCTTTAAGGCACACAGGTTTGACCCATAAGGACAGAGGCAGCATGTTCCTTTAACACAGTTACATTTATTTCTAGGTTGTACTTATATCTTTTTGTATTGTATTTCATTTCATACTTTAGACATTTCAGTTCACTGCGTTTGAAAACAGTATGTTCACATTTTGAGTTAGAAGTCCCAATGTTATAGGAGGAACAAATGAAAAGAGAAAGCAAGACAACAGCCACCTTAAAGTACATTAAAACAGGTTAGTTGTTGGAGGAGTTCTTAAAAATGGCTAACCACGAGGCAAGGCCAATCTTACCGTTGCACGCCCACATCTAGCTCTACTCGGCCGGCACGGTGCTTTGATAGCCCCCGGTTAAGTGAGGGCCCCAGCAGACGCCGGACCAAACACACCGAGAGAGCCATGGACGTGGTGCGCGTTAGGCTCTCAACCACCCGCGACGCTAAAATGAAACCTGCGTTAGCTATTGCTAACCAAAGCAATGGCTGGGTGCAGTGTTAGTTCTGTATAGGTTACCTGTTGTTCATTTAAGCCTACCTACGCTGTCCAGCCTGCTGATGCATATCTGCCTCATGACCCAGCGACATATATGCTGTTGGCCAGTTTGCTGAACTTACAGTAAGTTGTGCCCATAGTGAGGATGATGTCACAGACTGGACCGCCAAAATGATGCCCTCTCCCCCTCTCCAGCAAAGAGAGAATCTACAAATTGTAAAACATAGACATTCAGCAGCAGTAGCCACAGCCAGCATTTATTTTATTTTTTTTAGCTCAAGGTAACATTGGAAGCCTTCTGTTATGCACAAACATGCTTTGACACACTTTACGCATGTGTGTCTGCCTGTTAGGAGTTTTCTCACTACCAAAAGACTTAGGCTGTGTCCGAAACCATCAAATTATAGAATCAGAATCAGAATTCGTTTTATTGCCAAGGTTTGTGAACAAGGTTTACAAACTAGGAATTTTACTAGTGTTAGCATCTAAGTACTAACACTAGCAACTAATCCTTAACCTTTCATGGGGTCAGCTGTTAGATCCCTATGCAGTTAGTGAACTAGAGCTTCAGAGCTATTTGCCCAGTTTGACCGTCCTTACCCAGGGGAAGTGACATCACCAACAGCTGTTCTTCTTCTTCTTCAAGGTTATTGGGGGACTGCAGGCCACACAAAAGCGCATGCTGCCACCTAGTGTATTGCGTATGCAACAACCATATGCGGGTATTTGAGCTGACGCAGAAAAGAAACGCCCTATTTGAGATTTACTTCATATTTGACAAAAAGTGTATTCAACATATGACCTACATTTAAATAAGCATACATTTATTATTCTAATCCTAAACTGTAAGAGGAGAGTCTATAATTGTGCTCTAGTGATGGGGCGTCTGTCTGGTGTGTGGGAGAAGCAGAAATGTGTTCACAAACTTTTACAATAGTTTGACAAACTCTTTTTAACAAACGCTAGGCTAGATGCTGTGTGATCCGAGGCTCCTCTGTTCTCAGGCTGAGATGTTTCTGCTTTGATTAGAGGCGCCTTTCTCCGCCCTCGGCCGCCACCGCCCGGTCTCGTCGAGAATCGAGGCGAGGCACTCTTCATCTTAAACACACCTATTGTATTTTCCTTTTTTTGCAAACTTGATTATGAAATACTTGTCTGATACAGGGAAATAAAAATAGTCAAAAAAAATAGTTTTTTTTTCTATTTTGCAACAATGCAGAATATGTAAAAAAAAAAAAGAAGCAATTATTGATGTTGCATTTTTCTTTTAAAATTGACAATATAATGAATGCAAAAGTACACAGACCAGGTCCCCACATTATAACTGTCCAGCAGGGGTCACCAAAGGATATAATATCAGAATCAGAATAGGTTTTATTGCCATTGTTTAAGAACAGATTCACAAACTTGGAATTTTTCTTGATGCAGATGTGCAACATAAAACATATAACACAGAATTGAGATGAAAATAAGCTATACAACTTTAGGCGCTTTCATAAAGAATATTAAAATAAATAAGATTGAAAAAAATAAAAAGTAAAATATGGTAAGACAACAACAATTGACTTAGAACAACAGTGGGATTATACAGTATAACTATCCACAGATTTAAACTGCCATAAACATATTTATAGCAGTATTTACAGATGTGTATGAGTATAAAGTAAAGTGATAAAGTGATATAAAGTGATAAGTGATAGCAGCAGATCTGAGTATGGACACACCACACAGTGCAAGAGCAGATACATCCACGAGTCTGGAACTACGTTATTGGGTCTTGTTATTGTTCATGGGAAAAAACTGTTCAAGCGGCGGGAGGTATGGGTCTGGATAGACCGTAGCCTCCTGCCAGAGGGGAGAGGTGAATAGTCTATGTCCGGGGTGAGAGGGGTCAGCTGTGATCCGACCCACTCGCCTCCGGGTCCTGGAGGTGAAAAGGTCCTGGAGATGGAGCTCACAGTACCACACGGTGATGGAGGAGGTGAGGATGGACTCGATGATGGCCGTGTAGAACTGCACCAGCATCCTGGCAGCTTGAGTTTCTTCAGCTGCCCCATGAAGAACATCCTCTGCTGGGCCTTCTTGATGAGGGAGCAGATGGTCAGCTCCCATTTGGGTCCTGGGTGATGGTGGTGCCCAGGAAACAGAAGGGGTCCACAATGGAAATGGGGGTGGGAGAGTCTGTCAGGGCGATGGGGGATGGTGGGGCTGTGTCTTTGGGCTTGTAGTTAGTGATAGCCCTAAGCCCCCGCCACACTGCTCCAGGGTCATTGGAGGAGAATTGATGTTGGAGACGGGCTGAGTATGCAGCTTTAGCTTTCTCCACCTCCCTGCTAAAGCTGTACCTTGCCTCCCTGTAATGGATTCTGTCTCCATTTTTGTGGGCCGCCTCTTTCTCCTTACGTAGCTGTCGGAGTTTGGGTGTGAACCAGGGCTCATCATTGTTGAAACAAACCCTAGTGCACGTTGGTATGATGCGCTCCTCATTGAACTGGATGTATGAGGTCACAGTGTCCGTATATTCATCCAGGTTGTTACCAGCCTTTAACGCTTCCCAGTCTGTTGTCTCCAAACATGAGCGCAGCTCCTCCACAGCCTCAGTGGTGAACTTCTTTATTGTTCTCACTACAGGTTTAGTGAGTTTCACGTGATCTGAAAGTCCGAGTGCAGCGCGGGGGACAGCGTGGTATGCGTTGCGTATTGTAGTGTAACAGTGATCCAGCGTGTTCTCCTCTCTGGTTGGGCATTTAATAAACTGCCTGTACTTGGGTAATTCCTGGCTCAGGTTCCCCTTGTTAAAGTCACCAAGCATGTGTAACCTACTCGTTATCTTGGGAATAGCACTCCGTAACTACTAATGGAGTCATTGCAACTGGACTAGTGTCAGAAAATCTAAGTTCGACTCAAGGGGCGGAGAATAGGACAAGGAGACTGAACAACTTGTTTAAGGTGTAGTTAACCGGTACCTTATATTATTATTGTGCCACAGACAAAACCCACCAACATATACTTATACGTAAGCGAATGGCCATTCCATAGAAAATATTTACAACAAGTATATACATATATACATATTCCAACCCCCCACGTAACGCAAAGTGTCATGGGTTTCCTTGTCCGAGATGTACCGTTCGGAAAGGCCCCACAAGCCCAGTACGGTCCAGAGGCTATTGTCCAAAGTACATGAAAGGGAACGGACTGAGTATGGGCTGTGGAACCCAGAAGAAAGGAAGAGGGGCGGCTGCCTACAGGAGCCTCCTACCGGTCTTACACCAGAGAAGGTTCTGTAGCTCAATCCGGGTCCAGGTGAAGAACTCTTCAGGTTGACTTAACCGTGACAGTTCGTGGGCTTTAGCTCGCCATCAAAACCTGGCCTGCATGAAACAGGACTAATTACTCATTTTCTAGTGCACACAATAAATCGAACATCCATGCTAAATACCATCAGTATAAAAAGCAGTATCAAAGTCCATATTGTACAATATAAACAGATCAATATAAGAATTCTAATTAAATAAATATAATAATTGGCATATTAAAATATTTAACCATCAATCACTAGGACAAATGTACACATCCACAATACAGTGCATCACAGCCACAGTGACTAACGGGGCTGAATAAAGTACCTCGAATGCTTAGCCCTAGAACACTATCGCTCAAAATCCAAACACCATCACTAACGCCGAGTGATTTTTACCCGAGATAATACACCCAATAAAAAGTACTTGTCATCAAAATATATCAATACATGACAAATTTGAGTAGTGTTTTATTTTAAACTGTCATATGTCCAAAAACAAAATCAAAGAAAAGCATCATGAGGGGTCCACATAAATGCTCAAAAACGAGTGGAAAATCAGGAATTTGGGAACAAAAAATCCCTAAAAAAAAACAAAAGAACATGGAAACTTGGTTTTTGTTATATTTGAGACTTCCCTGGTGAAGGCTCAGTGTCCTTGACACACAAATAGCTGCAGGAGAGAGAAATCACATAATATTTTTTGCTCGGGTGAAAATCACCTGGCAATAGTGTTCTATGGTTAGAACTGGTACATCAACCCGCTCACAGATTACATTTAAACATACCAAACAATGATTTCAACCATGACTAAGTGGTCACAACAATTAAGTTTCTTGTTATGGTTGATATTGCGAGAAACCGGCAGTAAAAACCCATGCTAACCGTCCATATCTAAACCAATGGAGCAGCTAGACTATTAGAATGAATGAATGCTACATGCGAGCGCGACTTACCAATTCTCACGATCAACGCACCCAGCACTCCCTTCGACCGCTCAATAATCCCCGGTAGTCGGCTCCTATAGTTCGAGATTGATTGCATTTAGTTTTAGGCTTCTTAATGTTGAAATAAGCGCAAAGTAGTACGTTTACCTGCAGCAACCACTCATCCCATACGTGCCCCTCTCGCTGTTACCGGTAAGCAAACACTTCCTGTATTATGCTACACGTACGACGCCCGCACCCGGTCACATGACCGCGTGACGTAATACGTATCAGGTGAGCACGCCGGTGAGAAAAATATTAGGATCTTGACAGAATTCGACACCCGGGTTACATCCTCCCCCCCTTAGAACATGCAACTCCCGATGCATGCTAAACGTCTTGAATATGAGACGTCAACATATTGTTTGCTGCATAGGTAGTGAACGCTTCGCTGTATGCAACCCGTGAAATAGCGTCTGAACAACAGAAATGAGAGGATTACCTAATTCCGCATATTGAAGGCGATTAGGAGGTTGACGCTGTCGGCTTGGCCGGCTTGACCGCTTCAGGAAGTGATTCTACGGGACTGAGCAACGGCTCGTTTTGGCTGGGGGATGTCTCCGCTTGGTCCAAGAGCTCGACCTCTTCCTCAGGTGGGTCTTCCTCCGACAAGTAGATGGTGTTTCAACAGATTCAGGTAGGATTTCACCAGGCTCAGGTTCCTCTTCCTCCATGGATAAATCTTCGGATTCGGCCGAGGACTCCCCATCGGACGGTAAGTGCACCGTTTCTGAGACAGGGTCAACAATAATGACTGCCGGCACAGGTGAGGGATAAGCAGCCCTGGGCAAAGGCTGAGTGCGAAGTTCAGCAGCCGGTGCTACACTGGGTGAACTCTGGAACTGAAAAGTAATTGGCGGAATCACAACTTGAGGCAGATTCCATTCCTCTTGCTCCTCATCCAGGTCTTCCGAGTGAGCAACGGTTGCTGGCTTCTGACTCCGAGTTACAGGGCGACGTGGTGGTGTAACTGGTGACGGATCTGGACCACCACTAGCTGGCAGGAATGAACATGGGAGAAGTAGATCTCTGTGGAGCGTACGAGTTGGTCTATCCGCTCTGTTCTCAAGCCGCACTGTGTACACCGGCAGGTCCCCGGCACGTTTCACCACGACATAGACATCTTGCTCCCATTTGTCTTCAAGTTTGTGTTTTCCACGAAGCCTGACATTCCGCACCAGAACTCGATCTCCTTCCTCCAGACTTGACGGAATGACTCGCTGATCGAAGCGAGTCTTATTCCTTTCGCCAGATGTGCAAAACTCTCTTCAAGTCGGGACCGCAGATTCTCAACATATTGGACATGGGAGGTGGACTCTTTTCCCCGCACAGGCAAGCCAAAGGCCAAATCCACCGGGAGACGTGGTGAACGGCCAAACATTAGTTCGTACGGCGTAAACCCCGTGACATCGTTCTTTGTGCAGTTGTAAGCGTGCACTAACGGTTTTACGTAGTCCATCCATTTTGCCTTCTTCTTGTGCTCCAGGGTCCCAAGCATGCTGAGCAGGGTCCGGTTGAACCTCTCAACTGGGTTTCCCCGAGGATGGTAAGGAGTTGTTCTGGTCTTTACGATCCCAGCGAGTTGGCACAGTTCTTTTATCAACTTTGACTCGAAGTCGGGTCCTTGATCCGTGTGGAGACGTTCAGGTATTCCGTAGCACACAATGAAGTTCTCCCATAGACATTTTGCCACCGTCTTCACTTTTTGGTTCGCAGTGGGTACGGCTATTGCAAACTTTGTGAAGTGGTCGGTGAAAACCAGAATGTCTTTTATATTGCTTTGATCTGGTTCAAGTGATAAATAGTCCATGCAGAGCAACTCCAAGGGACGAGTAGTCTTGATGTTAACGAGTGGTGCAGATCTTTCAGGCGGTGCCTTGCGTCTCACACAACAATTGCAGGTCTTGATCTTATTCTCCACGTCAGCTGCCATACGAGGCCAGAAAAAGCGGGTGCGCACAAGGTCCAAAGTCCGCTCAATGCCCAGATGACCCAGGTCGTCATGTAAACTCGTTAGAACAACATACTTCAGCTCCTGCGGTAACACCAGCTGGAAAGAGACTTGTTCTCCCTCATGCCTCTTCCGGTACAAGATGTCGTCATGTAACTCGAGGCGATTCAGCTCCCAAGGTCGCATGGTCTGGGAGTTCGTTCCTTGCCATTGGGGGAACCCTCTCCCCAGTATCCATCTGATGAATGACCTCTCTGATAACTGGATCAGCCCGCTGCTTTTCCCTGAGATCCCGATGTGATAGGGAGGGAACAACCGGTAGGCCATGTTGGTCTTCTCGGGCGTAGCAGTCCGGAACAGCTCTGGATGAAAGACTCAGAGACTCGACCAGGGTAATCGGACTTCCTGCAGAACTGCTTGGCTGACTGGTGACAAGACAGCTGTGGCAGATGGCAGCTACGATGTCCGGCCCGAGTTCCTCCACTTCCCCATGTTCAACAACATGTTCTTCAGTGAACCTGTTTATCAGATCCCAGTCCTTCTGCACCAACAGGTCAACGGGATGGCTATGAGGGCGGCGTGATAGAGCGTCGGCGTCGAGGTTCTGCTTTCCAGCTCGATATTGCAGCTTAAAAGTGTAGGTGGACAGGGCAGCCAACCATCGGTGACTGGTGGCATCCAACTTTGCTGATGTTAAGGTAAGTGAGCGGGTTGTTGTCAGTCACTACCACAAAGTGGGCCCCGTACAGGTAGTCGTGAAACTTCTCACACACACTCCACTTCAGCGCAAGGAACTCTAATTTGTGTGCTGGATACCTCGATTCGCTCGCCGACAGGCCCCGGCTGGCGTAAGCAATTACTCTCAGCCGGCCTTCTTGTTCTTGGTAAAGGGCCGCTCCAAGCCCTGTAGTGCAGGCGTCAGTATACTAGCCAGCCTAGTACTGGGCTAGTGGGGTGTTGCCGGTAGGTGGGTATGACGCGCAGGTGGCTGGTTACCTGATGTTTTCGTGTTGATCAAAACATAGTCCATACAGGTCCAATAAGGTGCAAAAAATAATTTACGTTTATTCCATAGGTTCAAAGATAAAATCATCAATAAAAACACGACATAATTGACACAACCCTCCGCCAAAGCGGTCAAAAACCTGTTTGCCCTTCCGGTTCAAACACCTGGTTTCCCATAGATTGCCCCGGCCTATATACAAATGGCGACAGCGCCACACAGTGTACACACACGCAGGTGGACAAACAGAGGAATTACCTTAATGCCATATTTGGCTCCTACACACCGACCCCTAATTGGCATGGTAAACAAACATGGCAATTCTCAAAAAACTTTTAGAAGGTGACAAATATGGTCTAGTAGTCTTTTATTATTTTAGACCCCATGTACCAGACAGAGCTTGGAAATTGGTATTACGATTGTATTGGACTTAGTTTTCAATTTCACAGATCTCACTAAACCATGAGCATCAGAATGAACCTCCAAAACTCTCCCCAGGGGCCAGGATCCTCGTGAAGCCGATGCATCCATAATGGCCACAATATCTCCAACAGCAAGGTTCTTTTTCTTTTCATTCCATTTTTGTCTTTGTTGGAGCAACGGTAAGTATTCACGGACCCATCTCTTTCAGAATAAGTCAGCAAGGTCTTGCACCTGCTTCCACCTCCTCCTTCCGTACTGATCCTGTGGTGTAAAGACTCCAGGAGGAATTGATGGTTTTCCTCTTAGCAGGAGAAGATGGTTGGGCGTAAGCGGCTCCAAATCATTGGGGTCATCTGACAGTTTGGTGATTGGCCTGTCATTCAAAGTAGCTTCCAGCTCACTATTCCCATCCAATGGGCCATTAACCACCCAGCCATATGGGCCATTTCCTTGCCTGTTGATGACCTCCCACGGCTCCAGCAGCTGAGGTGCATTGGTCCCAATCAGCAGGTCGACCTTGGCATGGATAGTTGGCATGTGAATCTTTGACAAATAGGGCCACTTCAGCAGGTCTTGAGCGCTTACCATGTCATCTGTAGTGACTGGCATTTGTTTTTGTGTAATGACTTCTGGGAGTAAAAAGAACTGCGAGCTTTCCACCTCAAGGTTGAACAAGGAATAGCTGAATTTATCTTTGTTTGACCCATTGTTCGCAAGAGCACTTGAGTTCTTCTTCCAGGGAGGCTCAGACGATGCATCAGCTGTTCAGAGCAAAAAGTTCCTGTGCTGCCTGGATCCAGGAATGCATATGTTTGGATCACAGTGTCACCCTTAGCAGCTTTGATTTTAGCAGGAAGCACTGACAGCATAGTGCGACCTTTGCCAGCCCCAGTATGTCCACAAGTTGTGTGAGTGATGGAAATGGGTTCTGTGGCTTCTAATTCATGTTCTGAAGAAGTTGTCTGTCGATTTTTATGCAACACCGTTGGATGGCTTTGTTTACAAATTTCACATTTTAATCTAGCTTCACAGTCACGGCTGATATGGCCTCGTCGAAGGCAGCCAAAACACACTCCCTTTTTCTTCAATAAAAACACTTTGTCCATGTGTTTCTTCTTCTTGAATTGTGTACAATTTTCCACTGCGTGTTCCATTGAGCAGCAAAAACAGTTACCATTTCTATTCTCTTGGGTTGAGAATGGCTGCTTAACTTCATTGTGTGCACCCATAGTAGTTACTGTGCTAGCCACCACATTCCCTCTTGGTTTGTTACTGGACTGCGACTTGGGGTGACTTAATGAGGTTGTAGTACAGACATAGTCTTGCAGATCTCCAAAGAAGGGGTCTGAGAGAATCTTCACGTGGCGTTCTATAAATTCCACCATGTCACCGAATCCAGCTCTGTATCCAGTGGACTCCATTATGTCATGAGCTTTGCTCCGCCATCGCTCTTTCAGCTTATATGGCAGTTTTGCCAAGATTGCCCTCATGTTGACAGGCATGTCCAGCTCCTGCACATACTCTAACTCCTCCATGATGTTACAGCAACCGCGCAGGAATAAGGCGTAGCTCTGGAGTGCCTTAGTATCATCCGCTCTTATTACTTGCCAAGACAATGCCTTGCTGATATAGGCAGTCGCAGTTCTGTAAGGATTTCCAAAATTATCCTGCAGTAGAGCCTTGGCAACAGCATAGCCACGATCTGGAGCCATATGCTGGCAACTCTGCACCAGTTCATGAGGTTGGCCTTGGGTGAATTGCTCCAAGTAATACAAACTGTCCCCTGCAGTTGCCTTACTTTCCACTCCTTGCTCAAAGGCCTTTATAAAAGTCCTGTAGTGCAGAGGATCACCATCAAAGATGGGAATGTCTCTTGGTGGAAGTGTCATTGATCGCTGCTGGTTCATGAGAGCGGCTGTGATATCAGTTTGTCTGTTCATAATGGTCAAGAGGTCAGGGGACATATGCAAGTTGGTCAGTGATTGCGACAGCATTTCATTTTGGTTAGATGGATCATTTATTTCCATCCTTTTTTCATTGTGCTCCAAGTGGTGCTGTTTTGTTGTATTCCATTAGCATTCATTCTTCTCCACTAAGTGGTGTGGCTTTCTTTTACTTGCTGCGTTCCACTGCTTTGGTCTCACATCCACAGGTTTATTTTTCAATAGTGGTGTCTTTATTTTCTCTTTTTGTTGTGCTGTTTTCTGTTTGTCAATGTCATGATGAGGTATGAACTCTTGGGCAGTGGGGTTTAAAGTGTGTCCATTTTTGTTGCATGTACTTTTTGTATTCGAGATTACTTGGGACTGGCGCTCTTCCGTTGCATCATAAATTTCAATTTTTGCTTCCGATGCCGCCAGCTCTGCTTCCAAATCAAGCATCTCTTTTCTTCTTCTTAGTTTTGCTTCCTCCTCTTCAATAGCATGCCGTTCCTTTAATACTTTGACACGAGCCAAAATTGCAGCTCTTTCTGCAGTTGCCTTTAGTTTAGCAGATGAAGCACTGGACTTGTAGCTTTTTGAACTGCTTTTACTGCTTACATTTGAAATGCTATCTTCAGGAGAAACTTCATTGTTATCATTATTATGTTGTGTATTTGAATTCGTTTTTGTTCCTTTTTCAATTTGAGAAAGCCATTCATTGACATATATCAAAAACACTCATTGTTTGGGAGCATTTTGGCTTTAAACCATATTTCATGCTTTTCACCCTCATCCACAGGCATCAGACCCATCAATGAATCATGTACCTCTTTAGACTCATCACACATCATTTTCAATTCATCAACAGCATTTACCACTTTTGTTTTATCCCCATCAGACATGAGTTCATTCAATTCCTTTCTAATGTTAGAGGCTTTATTTAGTTTAGACTTTCTAGTACATTGTAACTTATCAAGCTTTTCAGCCAAAGCCCTTTCTGTTAATTTAACAGTGCGTTTTTGAGTTACCACAGCATTACCAATTTGTTCATTTTCAATATTCATGTCCATGTCCAACGCGCACGCTCCTTCCATTGTACGAACGTCGCGAGTCGAGTTCGAAACGCAAGGTTCAGCTCAGGTGAGCGCAACGAAAGTAGGTCAAAGAGTCACGTGATCCAACTCGAAAACAACACTGAACGCTACCAATTTATTTCAACGCGCACGGGGGGTGATCACCAATGCATTGGATTTATGTGTGCACACAATTAGGCCATCGATGGTGTAGCGCTACACATACCTCTCGTTGGGCGCCTATAGTTGTAAATCCAATCGATCGTCTGCGGTGTTCCTCCAGCTCCGCGGTCCACAGCGCTCCTCAGTTTAGCCCCGTTAGCAGCAGCCGCCACCACGGTTGGTTACAGTGCGGGCTGTCCTCCCAGGCCCCTCGTCCACACTGCCACTCCCGCGATCGTCCACGTCCAACGTTGGCTCCCCAAGATAGGCCTGATGTTGTTCCAAAATTAGTTCAATTGGGGCAGGTTTTTGACAATATACTAGCCAGCCTAGTACTGGGCTAGTGGGGTGTTGCCGGTAGGTGGGTATGACGCGCAGGCGGCTGGTTACCTGATGTTTTCGTGTTGATCAAAACATAGTCCATACAGGTCCAATAAGGTGCAAAAAATAATCAACGTTTATTCCATAGGTTCAAAGATAAAATCATCAATAAAAACACGACATAATTGACACAACCCTCCGCCAAAGCGGTCAAAAACCTGTTTGCCCTTCCGGTTCAAACACCTGGTTTCCCATAGATTGCCCCGGCCTATATACAAATGGCGACAGCGCCACACAGTGTACACACACGCAGGTGAACAAACAGAGGAATTACCTTAATGCCATATTTGGCTCCTACAGTCAGTATGTGTAGAGGCCTGGAAATAGTCTACATAAAAATAGACACCCCTATAATTTTTATTTTTCTCATTTATTTATTTTCATTTAAAACCTCATTTGGTTTGCATACATCTCTTTTGAGTTAGATGTAGTCCCTACCCTTGACCACTAGATGGCGCATAACGCGCATTGATAGAGAATAGCTGAGGCATCGCAGAGGAAGAACAATCCTCTCGTTCTGAAGTAAATCAGCTAAACGCATGTGCTCTCTATTTCTTTATCACAGGTTGGTAACACTAAAAGTTTGCAAAGTTAAAGTATATTATCGGAGTCATAAGGTGCTTATTGTAGAACTGTGAAGTGTGAGTGTAGCAGTAACTAAGTTTTGTACGTTTTTTTAGTAGATTTGTAATCGTGTTTAAGCTACTTGCTAAGCTAATGGTCAAGGGTAGGGGACTTACTACGCGGAAAAAACAGTTTACTCACGAAACCATTTGAGTATTATTAGGACATTGATGAAACGTTTTTCATTACAATAGGACACTTACTAGGTTTATTTTTTATCACCAAGGTGTATATTGAGGGTTATAACCCAAAACAAGTAATTCCATTGTACTACTGTATTAGATACAGAGCAGCCATTTTGTAGTTTAGAAGAAGAAGAAGAAGATCTTTATTTATATAGCGCCTTTCACAGACATGGTCACAAAGCGCTTTATATGAGAGCAATTGCATTCACTCCACACTCGGTGATGGTAAACTACGTTAGTAGCTTCAGTTTCCCCTGGGGGAGACTGACAGAAGCGCGTCGCGACTACACACGTCTGCGCCAACGGTCCCTCTGACCACCACCATACATTCACACACACCATTCATCCTGGCCTATTGTACATGTTTTTGGTGGTAGGGGAAACCGGAGTACCCGGAGGAAACCTACGCAGACACGGGGAGAACATGCAAACTCCACACAGAAAGGCCTCGTCCAGGTGGGAATCGAACCTGGGACCTTCTAGCTGTGAAGCGAGAGCACTAACCGCTGCGCTACCGTGCAGCGGTTAGTGCATTGGTTCAGTTAATTATATATAATAAGCATAGTAATTTAATTAAAAGCATGTTTGTAGTTAAAAAGATAAATATTTGAACAGTTAAAAAGAGTTAAAAAAGGGTCAAAGAGTATACATTAAAATTAAGGGTTAATACAATCCATTTTGTATTTTATTTTTGTAATATTGTAATTAAAATGTAAGTGAATCATATGTGACTAGCATAGCTTATTTAACTATGGCCACATGGACTTTTGGACTCTTTTAAGGCCATTTAGATAGTAATTATATTTGGATTACTGCTGTTGTTGATTGCAGAGGAAGAACAATCCTCTCGTTCTGAAGTAAATCAGCTAAACGCATGTGCTCTCTATTTCTTTATCACAGACTGATTACTTCACACAAAACACACGTATGCCCTCTGAATCCCAGAGGAGCAACATATGCAAAATGTATGGTTGCTTTGGGTCGGCAAAACCAAGGACTGCGGAACTGGTCAACTTCTCAATTAGCGTTTCAAAAGCTTGTTGGCAGGTAGGCATCCATCGCTCTCCGAAGGGCTGTTTTGTGTCTCGGAACTTTGCTGGACTAGACCTATTCCGGGACTTGGAGGTAGGCGTGTAGCCCTGCGTCAAATCGTTGAGGGGTTTGGCGATGACGGAGTACCCCTTTATGAACCTCCGGTAATATCCAGCAAATCCTAGGAACGATTTGAGCTCCTTCAAAGTTTTGGGAATTGGCCAGGATTTTAAAGCGAGGATTTTGTCTGGATCGGTCTGGACTCCCTTCTCCGAAACAATGTGTCCCAAATACTTCACAGATTTCTGGAAAAATTTACATTTCTCTGGAGAGAGCTTCAGACCATATTCCTTCAGGCGATGTAGTACCTGCAGCAGCCTCCGCTCATGTTCTTCCAGCGAATCCGAAAATACGATGAGATCATCGATGAAAACCAAGACTTCTTTTAAATGGAGATCCCCCATACTCCTTTGCATCAACCGCTGGAATGTAGACGGAGCGTTTGTTACCCCTTGGGGCATTCGGTTGAACTCCCAAAACCCAATAGGCGTCACAAAAGCTGTCTTAGCTTTGTCGGCTTCGTTCAAATCGATCTGGTAATATCCAGATTTCAAATCGAGAACGCTGAACCATTTCGAACCGGTCAAAGCGGAAAGAGACTCCTCCAGATTTGGCAAGGGGTAGGCGTCCTTAATCGTTTGCAGGTTCAACTTCCTGTAATCAATACACAAGCGTATGCCACCATTCTTCTTGCGGACCACGACAATTGGTGAAGAAAACGGCGACTCTGATTCACGAATGACACCAGCCTCCAGGAGGTCCCTTAGATGTTGTCGTACTGCATCGATGTCATGAGGGTGGATAGGTCTGGCTCTGTGTTTGAACGGAGTTTTGTCATCCAGCGTTATGTGATGTTTCACCTTGTCCGTGCGTCCAAAGTCCAATTCACTGAGTGCGAAGACATCTGGGATCTGATTGAGTTTCTCAGTGATTCTTGCCTTCCACTCTGGCGGAATAGGTGACTCTCCAAAATTCAGCTTCAGAGAAGTACAGGGACTTCCAGGTGGTGAACCGCTTATGGACACGCCGTGCGACAGGATCTGCGGTGACACAGCAAGTTCTGCGATGGTGGAGAGAGGTGGGATGGCCACATCCTGGTCAGACTCGTTACTGAGGATGACCGGGATCTTCTTGTGGGATTGGCTTGGGAGCCTAATCAAAGAATTTTTGACATACAGCCCACCTGACAGTGGTGAGGCTGGATGATCCACCAGCGCCCACTGACCGGAAGACCGTATGCTGATGGGGATGGAGCCTTCGACGACGATGGTATGCCCAGCAAGGATGAGGACAGGCGACTTGCTGGTTAATCTTACAACTCCATCGCTGCCTTGTTGTTGTTGCTGGTGGCGTAGTTGCAGTAGTTCAAGCACTGCTCTGTAACCATTTGCAGGCGGCTGGAAGTTTGAGAACTCACTCCCCACATGCTGGTTGTATAACGGCTCCAGCGTATTCATGCCGATTAACACTGGAGACTGATGAGCTCCGACATCCGGAACAACCAGTGCCAGCGTTGCGACGTCCTTCTCAGCTCCCAGGAACTCCCTTGGAAAGGTGACCACCATCTCAACATACCCGACATATGGAACAGCCTGTCCAGCCGCTCCCTCAACTTGCAGCAGATCACGCAGGGGTTTCACTGGCTGATCTGCAAAATACTGGTTGTAGAACGAGACTGGGATCGTAGTGACTTGCGATCCGGTATCTAACAGGCAGTTGAATTCTTCACCCACGATTTTGATGTTGGCTGTGCAACGGGATCCCACCAAGCCTTTGGGTAACCGGGATGGAACAGCTGTAGTGCTTTGGGTCATTTCTTGACATTTGACATGCTTCTTCAGGTGGGGACATTGTGGGTCCACAACAGTTCCGGTTCGCCCCACAACTGGAACTGACTCTAGTTTAAAGATGGACTGGATGCGGAATAAGATCTTTGCCATCGTTGTTGCTTTTCTGCGAACTGCTTCTTCTTGGCCGCCACTAGTGCAGAGTTCGGGGGGTTATCACAGTGTGTCTTTATGTGACCATCTTCACCACACCGATAGCAGTAACCAGGCTTGGGAACAGAAGACGGGTTCTTTGATTGCTTGCCTTCCCTCGGCCCTTCACTCGACCAGGCGTGGCCTTGAAAGCAGCAGACTGACTGGAGCTTGACAGGGCTGCAGTGAGAATTGCGAGCTGCTTTAGGATGTCGGCCAACTGTTTAGCGAGTTGCTGCGTGACGCTGGTGAGAGCAGCAATCTCTCCCCCCTCTGCACCGTCTGTGTAGACGTACTGCGCATGATTTGCAGCTCTGGAGCGCGATAAGCCGAGATGTTGCTGCATGCGAATGGATTTGGCCGCTTCACGATCCTCTTCAGTCCGCAGTAAGAGCAGAAATTCAGCGAACGATGGGGGATTATGTTTTCATTATTTCAGTTGAAGTTCTGTTATCAAGGAATTGTCCCAACAACCACGGCAAAATTGAGTCAGAAGATGTCTGTCAACGTCCTTATTCGAGACTCCGCCTCGTTTTGCCGCCTGGTTCAGAGCCATTAGTAGACGTTGCAGATAGTTGGACGGTTTCTCTCCAGCATCTTGGAACGTGTCCATAAACTTGGAGTATAGCTCATCGCCATCCTGGACCGTGCCGTACGCGGAGTCAAGTGTCTGTAGATACACTGCTGGAGGAGTATCCGGTTTCAGGTGCTTTACCATATCCGCAGCAGGCGGTAATAAGCTATCGAAGATCCTACGTGAGCGCTGTAAATTGGACACTGCTGGATCCCTCAGTAGCAGCTCTACTCCGGAACGCCACGTGTCATAATCAGACTCTGTGTGAGGTCTGGACGATCTTCCTGAGAACGCTCTAAGACGCTGTGCTGACATGTTCATAGCGTTATCATAATTTTTCACAATACGTTCAACTACATAACGTTGAACTTCAGGTGGGTTGAGATTACTGTACACCATGGCTGGCGGCGACGGTCTCGTAGGATCTGGCTGGACCCGTAGCGGCGATCTTATGTACTGGTCCGACGCAGCAAAGTCAGCCGATTGTTTTTTATCGTCTTCCGAAAGAGAATTTTCTTTAACAGCGGTGGTGTGGAGCTTGGTGACAGTCTGTAGCCTGGAAAAATCCAGACTCACCGCTGTACCAGCCGGTGAGTCTGGTCACCCCTGCGTCGAATCCATTTCCCACAGCGGTAGATACGCAAGCAAACAGGAAGTGGAGTAAACCAATCAGTGAAGGGCGGGCGTCTGCTGTTGATGTGGTGTTATTAGCGGTTTTGCGTTAATATTTGCGCAGGATTATGAATAACGAAACTCACCTACTGTCGATGTGTTTTTGGTCATTTACCGCCGACTGGAGACACGCTTTCTCTCTTTCGTGCATCGATCGTAGATTGTTATTGAGGGACTTCCGCGTCCCGTGAGTGACGTTGCTCGCTAACAACACGTCACGGCAAATAAACGAATCTGATTACACGTGAACGGATTGATTTTGCGGAAGCCGCGAACGAGGACTGGGTGACCAGACTGATCCCCCGCTGGATAAAAAATACAGAGGGGAATAATTCTGGTCCCACCAGGCTAGACAGTCTGACCAAGCAGAGACATCACCCCATTGAGGACGACCGAAAAATCTTGACCAGTCAATTTCGCAACTTTTTCTAACTCAGAGAGGTAATTTGTGGTCTGTTGCTTCCCTACCTCATTCGCACAGACTGTAGCGAGGTCTGAAATTTCATATGTAACTTTGTCTGCTTCGCACACGTATGTATAAGGCAGAAGTGGACGTAACGCAACTAATGCGGAACCAGAACTGTACTCTATCACAATCGAACTTTGGAAAACAGATTTGAGGTCACCTATAATTTTGTGTTTCGAAACAGTGCCGTACTGTTTTTCACACAACAAAATAGACCAATACCACAGAAAAATGCTCAGCTCCTTTCTTCGCTCCTGGCTGGCTTGCCACTTTATGTAACCTCGTTATCTTGGGAATAGCACTCCGTAACTACTAATGGAGTCATTGCAACTGGACTAGTGTCAGAAAATCTAAGTTCGACTCAAGGGGCGGAGAATAGGACAAGGAGACTGAACAACTTGTTTAAGGTGTAGTTAACCGGTACCTTATATTATTATTGTGCCACAGACAAAACCCACCAACATATACTTATACGTAAGCGAATGGCCATTCCATAGAAAATATTTACAACAAGTATATACATATATACATATTCCAACCCCCCACGTAACGCAAAGTGTCATGGGTTTCCTTGTCCGAGATGTACCGTTCGGAAAGGCCCCACAAGCCCAGTACGGTCCAGAGGCTATTGTCCAAAGTACATGAAAGGGAACGGACTGAGTATGGGCTGTGGAACTAAAGAAAAACAGCCGTTTTCCTGTGTTGTCGCTGTACACAATAAAATAGTACCGCTACGACGGCGGTTACTTTTTCCCTATTTAACATTACCTTTAATTGACAACACCGCGTATTCAAACTGGAGGAGGAGTTGAGAGTCGTCAAAAACTACTCTACATAAACTAATAATTAAATACCAGGAATTGATGACACATCAAGGAGTTAAACAAGTTAAACGTTTATTTCTCTAACATGTCATCTCAATACAGAATTCTGTTTTTCCTATCCATCGTGAGTCTGCCTTCAGCCGTTCCCATGGTCAGACTGACTCTTCCTGGGGAAGCACAGCACTCCACATTCCATTGTCCACAAGATTTCCCATTGGCTCCCCAAAGCTGTCCATTCAGTTCCGTCGTAATTTGACCCCTTCTGTCCAAATGGCCAGTGGACCGGGTGGGGGTTGCTGTGTCTTGAAACAAAAGATTCTGAGGAACCCACACCTTTCTGCACTGAATGACAACTTTTGGTTAGTTTGCTAAATAGCCAAAGGAACAAAACATCGTATAAAAATATTATATCTCTTCAGACCCCCTTTTTGACCTCCCAAAGGAGGACAACAAAACCATAATATTTTCAAGTTCACAAAAGTACAGCCTGTTATCAAAAATCACAGTACAATTTCACATATTATAACACCAAAAAAACATGTTCACTGTATGTAGGGCATACTCAACCAGCCGCTGAGTGGTTTCAAAATCATCTCTCTCTTCCCATGTGTAACTTCCGCTTACTAATCTTTCCAGGCGGAACTCAGCTGGTTTTTATTCCGTGTCAATGGTACATGTCAACTTTTATGTCCCCCTGGGACCGTCTCTGATTGACACAAAAATAAACATTCCTGCACACAAAACACAGCAAGCGCAACAACACCGAACAGTGTTGTTTAGATATTATCTCCACCACAATATTCTCCATCACAGCCTTGTCGGGGGTCGTTCCATTCATATCTCAAAGCCTGCCGTACTCTTTCCAAGTACAGGCTGGGACCACCCCCTTCTGGCGTTTCCCTTGTCCCGAGCTCCGTGTCCCCCTGGGACGCATCACCCATCGTATAGATGCCCCCAGTGGAACCCAGAGCCCTGGAGACCATGCTGCGAATGAGAGGCACAACACAACAAAACAAAATACAACAAAACAAGAGTATTACACCTATAAGAATACCCACCTTTTGAAGGATATGGATCCAGGAACCGGAATTCAACCAATTTAGCCAGGTCCACTGAGGACCCTGGTCTTCTTGAGACGCGAGGAAGTCTTTGAGTTCCTTTACTTTATTTTTAATGGCTGTCCAATTGCCAGTTTCGTCGGGGAATATATGTACAGCAGTGGTCAAGGCCAACTGCTGCGCACATACCACCCTGTTCAGCGTACATGGCGTCTAACGCCACTTTACTTTGCATAACCACAACAGCCACTGCCTTAAGTTCTGGACTCCGTTCCATTTGGTCCAAGATGTCGCCTATTACCTCAGTTAGGTCCTCCAGGATCCACCATACCTCATTTAGACGCTGCATGGAGGACGCCACACCGATCATAGGGATCAGCGTGGCGATAAATCCTTTCCCATCTCCGAACAGGGGCTTACGGCCGCCGTCATCAGAGAAAGGTACGTATGATTGACCGAGGGTACGGTTTCCCACCTGCAGGGTTGAGTTGGTAATCATGGCCGTGTGCTTAGCTAATTTTACCCATTTATTCTCTCCTGGTGTATGACCCCCCATATTGAAAGACCGTCGCTTCCTAGATCCATCTCCCTCTGTGGAAACAGACATGTTAGATACATCATAAATCACAGGTTTCAAAACAGCATATTTTGTTCCTTCTTTGTTTTCCCATGTTTTTATCATTTTTTCTGTACAATGGGTAATCCAGTCTAGGGTGTGTTGGTCCGACACTGCTTCTCTCATTTTCACCAACATTGTACCTGCATTGTTGCAGTAGATGACCAGATTTTCTCCAGGTGTTTTACCTACTTCTTTGCATACCTTGTAAAGGGCCAATTTCAATTCTTTGATAGGGTGTCCTCTGACCCGTCCCTCACAACTATGTGGATCGTCTATTTTTATTACTGTTGGTATGATGAGCAAGCAAAGAGCAAGTGTCAGGCCCCACACCCCGTATGGACACCTTAAAAAGGTCCTGGTTTTAAAACCCAGGCCTTAAGTCCATATTTGTTAGTCTTTTTTATGTCTTTGTGACCGTGTGGGTCGGGGTTGGTGTCCCCCACCCCCTTCAGTGGGGCTGTTAGACCCACTACCATATTCGTCAGGATGTGTCAACCGTCCGGGATGCGTATGAGTCCAGTGTAAGCCGGTTTTCTCAGAACAGGGCTTCAAGTGTGACCAGTGGTACCAGTTGTCACGCCCCTCTACCTTAACTGCGGTGGCAGTCCTTTGAGTCACTTCAAAAGGTCCTAAGTATCTGGGAGCGTCCAACAGGTCCTGGTGTTTTTAATGTAGACCCTCGATGGTAAGTCCGCTCAGGCAAGGTCGCTGAGTTAGACTTAGGCGGGCACCCGGGCATGGCCATTTTTATGCTCTTCCGCTGATAACAAGTTCGCAGCCGCCACGTCCACCAGTCCATGAAGGGTTATTAACTGGGTGTAAAAAGTGGAGCCGGACGCCCCGCTCTGTACATATGGAGGAGGGGCCGATGGGGCCAAAGCGGGAGCTCCTCCGCTCGGGAGGGGCTCTCGAATTCCTCCCCGTATTGATTCTGTCAGGTCGTTGTCTCGGTTCATGCTCCCTCCGCGTCCGCTATATTTTCTACATCACTATGCTTTGGTCAACTTTGATTATTGTAAGGCGCTTTAGAAATAAAACTTGATTGATTAATTTGGGTCAAAAACTCACAATTACGACCACTCACAAGCACCCACCGAGACAAGGAACCAACAGAGATCTGTAACAGAAACACAAAAGAACAGACGAAAATTACAAAAACAAAAATTCTCATCAGGGCCGCTCACCGTTAGAACGACCATGCCAGCTAATCTTGCAAATTATGGCTGGACTCAAAAACCTATTTAACTTAATCTATCTGTTGGAATGCTAGGGTCAATTTTATCTGGAAAATTCAGAAATTCAGGTTTCATTAATCTACAGAGAAAAACTCTTTTAGCTTCTGTTTCCCACATTTACCACAGATTCTGTGTGCACTTCAGAATCACAGCAAACGTAAAAAACAGAGTATTATAAATTGATTTACCTATCTGAAACTGAAATCTTAGTTGGCCATAACATTTGTCAATTCGTCACTTTATGTTTTCGTTTGTCTTGTCATTTAGATATATGTGTATCAGTTCCTTCTCATGCCAAAATAAACCAAATTATAATAATTTCCCCACATAAGTAACACCCCCTCTTGGACTGAGGACACTCAGTCCAAAAAAGAGTCACGTAACATGCATAAACAAGTGAGACCTCAATCCTTGTACAGGAAACACAACAAACCAACTCAAATTGCACTGGAGGTAAATACCTCCGGCACCTACATAACACAAAGAAAACAATAGCAAAATAACAAATGTCAGGTGCAGGCCAGGGAGGTTGAAAGTGGGAAGAATTGGGTCGACAGGGCGAGTGAGAGGTGGACACCACTCGTCAGGTTCGCGACCCGGACAGCATGTGAGGTCCAGGGAGTGTCCCCAAAAGAGATCACACCAGCACTGGTGCAGTCCAATCGCGGCAGAGGACCGTCAGACAGGCTTGGGAAGGAGCTCTCAGCGGCTCCCAAAGTGAGAATAACAGTCACCTCCAACCTGAGTACACAAACTAATGAGTGTAGATGGTGTCAATAGGGATCATAACATACAATCTTAAGATCAGTGTCCACTGGATTCCCGTGGAATCAAAGAGGAGGCTGAACTCAGGCAACAGAATGGCCTATCAAGTTCATAAAAGTTTCCTCTCGATCTGCTCACGGATTGACGCCAGGAGCAGAGCAAGAGAAAGGGCCGAAACCCAATTCACTTCAGCTTTTTTTTCTCTTTTTTTTTCTCACAGTTCTATCACATGTCAATGCCCTCTAAGGCTTCAAATTCAAATTTTGTATTAAAACATTCAGACAAATGCATTTAGTTGTAACTTAAAGATTATCGATTCAATTTAGTAAATAAACCAGCATCAGTAGGTCCTAAAGACCATCTTTATCTGGTGCATTAAGATATTTTCAGTCAGTTCATAAACACATAATTCTCTATCATGGTGTCGTGGAATGATGTCCCAAAACGGACATAAGTCTAGCATTAATGTCTATAGAGTAGGCATACATGGATGGAGAGTACAGGACATTTTAGAAACTTCAATTTCTTACCAATCTTTTGTTTCACTCACGCTTTGGTCATGGAACAAATTCTGTAGCCTATTGTCCAGGAGAGAGAGCAAATAAGTTATAAACACATTATATTATTGTTCTATAGGGTGTAAACAATTCACAGTCACACCTCGTTTGCCTAATTAATTTTGTTTTTTTAAAAAGGACCATTCATGTCCACTAAGGTTAGCCTTAAAAGCTTTTCTATATCATATTAAAGTACAGTGATCAATGGGTGGGTGGCTTTGGCAAAGTGAATGTTGGATCCAAGGTCAAACGTCAGTTGTACAGTCCTTCAGCTCTTCCCAGTAGATATATCTGCATGCAGCAACCACTGTCAGACAGCAAGGTGTTTGTCCAATCAGGGAAAAGTCACTGTTAGTCCATTCAGAGAGCACAAAACTGTTGCTCTCACTGTCATCAGCATATCACATCCGAGGAGAGAAACAGGAGTCTGAGTTGGCGTGTCAGATTCAGTCCTGTGAGCTGACTAGGCAGTGGCTAGGTGAAAGGTTTTGGGTGGTCTTCCTGTATCCACCCAGTAGATGGTGTCCGTTAATGATCACAGTCTCATAGTTCACAGATGAGTGTCGTTCACCTTTATCCACCAGCACGTCAAGAGTCTGTCCGTTCACCTTCACAGGTAACAGAGTTCTGCCGTCCCATGCCACTGAACCCAGCAGCTGCCAATGATCAGAGTAGCATGGTTCCCATCAGCGTTGTTGTAAACGCCTCGATCTCCTCGAACGTTGTTGGTCATCTCGTCTGAAACAATCCTTGGCCACAATTACCAACACCACACCCACAGGTCACTGCACATTCAAGTAAACTCATTATTACTCTTTTTTCATTATTACTTTCATTACTCGCTCCTTTAAGCTGCACCTTTAAAAGTTGCACTCATTTCTTTCAGTTCAATTTTGCTCTCGCTTCTGGTCAAGGGCATTCTCAAAATGTATTCATTAATTTATTTGGTTGTCTTTAACAATAATTTGAATTTTGCATAATTGCTCCTTCATAACTTTTGGTAATGCGTCCAAAATGGCGCATAAAGATCAACTTAAACTCTAAATCAATAGTGGTTTGTACTTTCAATCAATGTATTCAAACTCACGACAGGTCTTCCCTGCATCAGTTTTCATTCCACGGCGCCACCGTGTGGAGAGAGGTACTAATGTTTTAGCAACATCTCTCAGAGCCCTAAATGCTCCGTTAATCACAGGCTTAAAAAAATAGCATTTTTACTCACACTAATTTTGGATACTGGTTCTTCAAATGTATGCTGTGGAGACATAACTCTACCACCAGCAGAAATGTTCCTCTTTAAAAACAAAACAAAATAATAACTTTTAAAACAATAACCTTTAAAACAAGAAATTTGGTCAAAAAATGTTCTTTTTTCTACTTTTTGTTTTGCAATGAGGGGCGGAGCAATCTCTCCACTTACCCTCCTACACGGATGTCTGGGCACAAAGGAAAATGGCCACTTTCCCAATGCGCCCATCACTTCCCGTTTAATCAGTCCTTTGCTGCGTCTACACAAATGCAGACACAGCAAATGCACTTTTAGTTTCACTCCGGACACACTCAGTCACTCTACAATAAAGAGAACATTACACAAAGAGACAACAAGACACAATAATTTCCACAAACAAAACAACAGTTAACAAAAAACCAAACAGACTAACAAGAACAACAAAAACAATTTAGTATTCTCCCCCTCCGATCAACAAAATCAGATAAGTGTATAAAAATAAAAACACGCGTTAAATAGTATAATGTGCCTAAAGTCCGATGCCTTTCAATGAAAACCTAGAGGCCATACGGTTGCACTACAGCGATGGCGGCCAGAAACTCCGGTATTACAAAACAACAGCCAAATAACAGTACCACATGGAAAAAACTAAATGCTAAAGCTAATCCTTTGTTCTCAGAGCTAACTTAGCAACCTCGCACACCAACAGCAAACAGATCATATTGAAAACAAACAATGCACCACACTTCAATAAAATCCTACACTACTACACAGAACAGCCTTCAGTGTCCACACACCGAGCTGGGTTTAACACATGTGTGGGTTTAGTACACGTTTATCAACAATATGCTGTATGCTAACGCACTAAGCTAACCATGCTGTATGCTAGCGCACTAAGCTAACGAAGCTAACGAAAGCTAACAAAGGCTAATATATAGAATTCAAGAAACCCCGTTTCTCAGGCCTTCAACCTATTTATAGAATCACCGTTCTAAGGGCCTTCAACCCGTCTTTTAGACAGACCCCAAATCTGTCTACGATTATTTCAACGTTTTATTTCAGACCGTGCGTCCACGGCCTTGGGCGATTCTGCCTACGTGCATTTCAGCTTTTACAGGGGTAAAACCCAACGCGCAGCCCGTTAATTACTCGTAATTTCAGTTTATCCCACTTATTTTGTCTTCTGTGGTATCTAAGATATCAAATTATAACGTTTCTTTCCTTAATTCCACCATCAATTCACAGATTACACCACACAACAGACAACTCCGTTAAAAAGTAATCTAAAATTTGGAAAAATATGCCAACTAGACGTACTTTGAGACTCACACAATAGTAGAGGTCAAAAGCAGTCTTACCTTAAGCTAGAATGACGTCCATGAAATTGTTGTTGTATGATGTGGAAGAAAGAACCTGGTATTTCTAACGCAAAATGGGTTTTTTTTCTCGAAGACCGAACCTCGTCGCGTCTCCGTTTGACGGCTCTTCAGCACCCCCTGCAGTTCTCCCGGGGTCACCACATAAAGAAAAACAGCCGTTTTCCTGTGTTGTCGCTGTACACAATAAAATAGTACCGCTACGACGGCGGTTACTTTTTCCCTATTTAACATTACCTTTAATTGACAACACCGCGTATTCAAACTGGAGGAGGAGTTGAGAGTCGTCAAAAACTACTCTACATAAACTAATAATTAAATACCAGGAATTGATGACACATCAAGGAGTTAAACAAGTTAAACGTTTATTTCTCTAACATGTCATCTCAATACAGAATTCTGTTTTTCCTATCCATCGTGAGTCTGCCTTCAGCCGTTCCCATGGTCAGACTGACTCTTCCTGGGGAAGCACAGCACTCCACATTCCATTGTCCACAAGATTTCCCATTGGCTCCCCAAAGCTGTCCATTCAGTTCCGTCGTAATTTGACCCCTTCTGTCCAAATGGCCAGTGGACCGGGTGGGGGTTGCTGTGTCTTGAAACAAAAGATTCTGAGGAACCCACACCTTTCTGCACTGAATGACAACTTTTGGTTAGTTTGCTAAATAGCCAAAGGAACAAAACATCGTATAAAAATATTATATCTCTTCAGAACCCAGAAGAAAGGAAGAGGGGCGGCTGCCTACAGGAGCCTCCTACCGGTCTTACACCAGAGAAGGTTCTGTAGCTCAATCCGGGTCCAGGTGAAGAACTCTTCAGGTTGACTTAACCGTGACAGTTCGTGGGCTTTAGCTCGCCATCAAAACCTGGCCTGCATGAAACAGGACTAATTACTCATTTTCTAGTGCACACAATAAATCGAACATCCATGCTAAATACCATCAGTATAAAAAGCAGTATCAAAGTACATATTGTACAATATAAACAGATCAATATAAGAATTCTAAGTGAATAAATATAATAATTGGCATATTAAAATATTTAACCATCAATCACTAGGACAAATGTACACATCCACAACACAGTGCATCACAGCCACAGTGACTAACGGGGCTGAATAAAGTACCTCGAATGCTTAGAACTGGTACATCAACCCGCTCACAGATTACATTTAAACATACCAAACAATAATTTCAACTATGACTAAGTGGTCACAACAATTACGTTTCTTGTTATGGTTGATATTGCGAGAAACCGACAGTAAAAACGGTTACACCCCGCCATTCCGACACACCGCTAATCCGACATTGAGTTCTAATTGTCGGAATTGCGGTGTTTCCATTTATTATCAAACGTCCCGCCACTCCGACAATTTTTTTCACCCTTTGTCGGAGTGGTGACACCTTTATCTTTTATGCAACGTGCCGCTATTCCGACACACAAGATAATTATCAACAATTATTATTGTTTTACGTTTTGCCTGATGAATGAAGAGACAATGCCTGTGCGTCTCCCCTGATCGTTGGTACGTGTTTCTTGTCTTTCGCATCGTTCTCATAACTGCAATGATGAAACAGTGGCACAAACACGGTTTACTTATTTAAAAAAGCTCTTCTTAATTCCATTCAGTCACGGTTATATAATTATTTGTCCCGAATTTCCGCGCGTTTGTGGACAAAAAAAGGGAGAGTGAATGCATCTCCCACGCCGCCTTGGCTATAACATGGAGAAGTGTTTTTTGACATGTAAAACAAGCGCTGATGAGCGCAGCAGGTGGAGACAGACCTGTTGTTGTGGATTACGAAAAATAAGTTTTGCCAAATGGAGCTAATGATGGACCAGACGAGTGAGAGTCATGGATAAAGAGGTGAAGAGTTTTACGACTGATGATCGAGTGCACAGTGAGTGTTTTTATGCTTATTCTGTCACATGACAGACTCATGTGACATAAAGCGCGTGTGTTTATTGCTATTGTTTGTCTTGATAGAGTCAGTGTTTGCCCGTGTCACACAGTGACAGGAGCATATGACTTAGTTTAGGGTTGAACTGGTGCGCCTGCACCCCCCCCCAATAATACGCACACCCATGCGCGCTGCTTTGTGGAGAAGGACTTGCTTTCGGACAGTGTTTTGAACGAAGGGGAGCGCGTGGCTCGGTCAGCGCTGTGAGCGGCGCGTGCGCTTGTCTTAAAGCCTTGAGCGACAGCTCCAGTGTCTGAGTGTAAAACGTCCAATAGTGCGCGGCGTATTAACCGCGGACTTCAGCGCTTTGTTGTAAAATACAGACTAGCTGCACCTGTCACTGCCTTTGCCCAAAACCATCTCACGAGCCTCTGCACCCCTGGGCCGACAGCGGGGATGAACAGGGAAGGTGGCGTTGACAGAAGACAAACAGATACGCTCAAAATGATTGTCGGAATAGCGGTACCAAAAAGTGTCTGATTGGCGGGGTGTCGTAATGACGGTGTGTCGGGATGGCGGGGTGTCGGAATGGCGGGGTGTCGGAATGGCGGGGTGTCGGAATGACGGTCCGTCCCGAGTAAAAACCCATGCTAATCCCCGGTAGTCGGCTCCTATAGTTCGAGATTGATTGCATTTAGTTTTAGGCTTCTTAATGTTGAAATAAGCGCAAAGTAGTACGTTTACCTGCAGCAACCACTCATCCCATACGTGCCCCTCTCGCTGTTACCGGTAAGCAAACACTTCCTGTATTATGCTACACGTACGACGCCCGCACCCGGTCACATGACCGCGTGACGTAATACGTATCAGGTGAGCACGCCGGTGAGAAAAATACTAGGATCTTGACAGAATTTGACACCCGGGTTACATCTAATAACGGGAAGGTCCGCTTCGTATGTAGAATCTGCTCCGCGAAAAGTGGACCAAATCCGCGGCTGTTGCCAAAAAAACAGTAGGTCCATAGGGGTGATTGACCTGATCTTCAGAAGCTCTTCACGGGTGTAAGAGCACGCGGACACACATGTAAACGCACAAGAATAGACACAACAGCGCAAAAATAGACACAACAGCGCACACGAAAGCACCGTGGCTGCCTTCCTTGGCGCCATCTTGGCGAGCATTGGATCCATTCAGTCACAGTATCAATGATACAGAATCAGAATAGTTTTTAGTGCCATTGTTTGAGAACAGGTTCACAAACTAGGAATTTTTCTTGATGCAGATGTGCAACATAAAACATATAACACCGAATTGAGATAAAAATAAGCTATACAACTTTAAACTGTAAGGCTATAGGGGCATGTATAAAGAATATTAAAATAAATATAATTGAAAAAAATAAAAAGTAAAATATGGTAAGACAACAACAATTGACATAGAACAACAGCGGGATTATATTTACAGATGTACAGGTGTATAAAGTGATATAAAGAGATAAAGTGATAGCAGCAGATCTAAGTGTGGACACACCACACAGTGCAACAGAGCAGGAACATCCATGAGTGTGCCTAAGGTATGGGCCTTGTTTTTTCTATACAAGTCTGATGGCGGAGGGGAAAAAACTGTTCGAGTGGGTTAGGGTTAGGATATGGGTCTGGATAGACCGTGGCCTCCTGCCTCAGGGGAGAGGGGTCAGCTGTGATCCGACCTACACGCCTCCGGGTACTGGACTGCAGCACGCACAATGTGCTGCAGTCGGTGCTGGTCCCGTTCTGTAGCGCCGAGGAACCACAGAAGGTGAGGGTGGACTCTATGATGGTCGTGTAGAACTGCCAGAGCTGCGAGGCGGGACGGTGGGGCTGTGTCTTTCCTGAAGTCCACGATCATCTCCACTGTCTTCTGGGCGTTCAGCTCCAGGTTGTTGTGGCTGCACCAGGACGCCAGCCGTTCCACCTCTCTCCTGTAGGCGGACTCATCACCGTCCGAGATGAGCCCGATGAGGGTGGTGTCGTCCGCAAACTTGATCAGTTTAACAGACTGGTGACTGGAGGTGCAGCAGTTTGTATACAGGGAGAAGAGCCAGGGGGAAAGTACACAGCCCTGAGGAGTTCCCGTGTTTGTAGTCCGAGTGTCCGAGACGATCTTCCCCAGCCGCACGTGCTGTCTCCGGTCCGTCAGGAAGTCAGTGATCCACCTGCAGAGGAAGTCGGGCACGCTGAGCTGGTAGAGCTTGTCTCGTAGCAGTCCAGGGAGGATGGTGTTGAAGGCAGAGCTGAAGTCCACAAACAGGATCCTGGCGTAGGTTCCTGGGGAGTCCAGATGCTCCAGGGTGAAGTGGAGGGCCAGGACGATTGCTGATTAGATGTGTCTAATCAGCATCTTGATAAGCCACAGTGAGGTGGGATGGAACAGTGCTCACTAACACAGATTTAGACAGATTTGTGAACAATGTTTGAGAAAAAAGGTCTATTGTGTTTATAGAAAATGTTTTATATCTTTGAGTTCAGCTCCCATGAAAAGCAAAAACTTTTATATTTTTGTTCAATGTGTATAAAGAAGTGTATATAGAATCATTTATGTATAACACAATAAAAAGGTAATTTGAATCTACAGTAGGCTATGTTATTGATATTTTGTAATGAGAATGGAATAAAATAAGAATTACTCTTTGATTGTTTCAAGCAGGGAATATATTTGTAAAAAAAACTAAAAAAAGGTTATCATACAATATTGTAGGCCTGTGATGAAGATGAGGTTTCTCTAACTTTTCAGGCATACATCAAAGTGGGTGGTCTTGAGTGTGTTTTTTAAACATTTTTTTTAGATCTTCAATGAAGGTACTTGATTCATCTTCTGTACTCGGTAGTTGAAGTCTTCGAACGTTTCGCCTCTCATCCAAAAGGCTTCGTCAGCGACAAAGGTCACAATCTGCACGCAGCTGAATATATAGACCAACGGGGAGGAGTTAGGGTAGTCCAGTCTCCTCCCCTCTAATAACAGCTACTCTCACCTGTGGGTAAACACCTTTGAAGTAGAGCGTCTCTAACGATCTGCTCACCTCAGTATCGGTCAGTCCTGTCCTATTCATAGATGATCACTGCCCAGTATCTGTCCCATTCATGGCTAATCACTGCTAATTATCTGCCTATTGTTCTTTTGTTTGCTGAGGTGCCATCTCCCTGGGCTGGCCAAGCCTTTTTGGTTTCTCCCGAAGGAGATTGGAGTACAGGGAAGGAAGATTAAATCTGAGACCACCATTTCGATTCAGATACTGGGTAGTGATTAGCGATGAATAGGACATGACTCACCGATACTGAGGTGAGCAGATCGTTAGAGACGCTCTATTTCAAAGGTGTTTACCCACAGGTGAGAGTAGCTGTGATTAGAGAGGAAGAGACTGGCCTACCCTAACTCCTCCCCGTTGGTCTATATATTCAGCTGCGTGCAGATTGTGACCTCTGTCGCTGACGAAGCCTTTTGGATGAGAGGCGAAACGTTCGAAGACTTCAACTACCGAGTACAGAAGATGAATCAAGTACCTTCATTGAAGATGGACAACCCCTGTACGACTGAGAACTTACACAGACATTTTTTTTAGATGTATTTATTAGGGCTTGGGACGATCCACTTTTGTCACAATCCGATAAATATCGCGATACAGTAAGTAATATTTTACCTTAAAATGTGTAAAAAGAAAACAGTCATGTGTCAAAAGTTTATAAACCAAAGTTCATTTGACATTTATTGAAGTGTTAAGATCGAAAAGTGCATTAACACAAAATGTAACAAAGTGCTGTGTAACTGGTACTGGAAACAAAGGAGTGCAGGATCAAAACAAATCCTAAGTAAGGTATAGCACACACACACACCCACACACACACACGCACACGCACACGCACACACACGCACACACACACGCACACACACGCCGTAAGTCTTTTATACTCTTACTTGAATGAAACTTTTGAATGAAACTTTTGATTACACTCTTTTTATACTTCTATATTTTTTTAAATATGTCAATTTAAGGCATGCATAGATCTTTGTCAGATTTTCCAAAAATATTTCCCTGATCCTTTATCCACAAAAATGAGAGGTAAGGGACTGCTTTTCCCACAGGATTTGTTACTGTTACTCAAGTAAATATCACCTATGGCCAGTCCATTACCAGTCAGTTCAGACGCTAGAGGGCGGCACTTCACCCCGCGTATTGTGAGAGCCCTCACCGAAGAAGAAAGGGGCAGTTCTTAACTTAACCATAAGTTTCCAGCACTGGACTCGCTTGGGCATGTTCGGTCTGTTCGGGAAAACCAAGGCGGTGAAGGTCCGCGGGGTGAGCGACAGTCGGAGGTTCGGAGTGGCTGCGCGTAGCCTGAAGGAGCTGATCCGCAAAGCCTGCGACTTTCTCAAGGTTTGGGACACCGATCGCAGCCGCTCTCCCCGCGGTTTCCTCTTTTTTTTTTTTTTTTTTTTTTTTTTTGTATTGCCATGGTTTCTTCTTTCTTTCTCCGAGCTCGGTCGCAGGTGCTCCGCGCGCAAAGACGCACAGACGGCACTGGAGCAGAGCGCACCGGGAATTACGCACAGGGACAGAGACCACGCGGTGTAGTGGATATGTTCGGACGAACCGGAGCTTATATTGGGTAACGAGCGACAGAAACATTTGCTGTTGTTTCCCCCAAACCGTTGATCTATTCGGTCCACATACACAACTGCGTTAGAGCGTATGGACATTTAAGGTAGCTCATCGGTGATAGGGTAACGTATTACAAAAGTATGGCAGTACGTTTAACTTCCACTTGAGCAATATTAAAATGAAGTATCTGTTTCTTACTTACTAAAAGAACATTGTAACTCATGACACTGAGAGTAAATCCCTAAGTGACAAATGTGTTTTGTTACTTGATTCTTCTTTTATGATGAGTTTTACAGAATGTTTATACAAATAAGATAAGTACAAGGGAACAATGAATACTGATACAATCTCCTTAAAGCACACACAACTAACCAACTAAAAGCATGTCCAGAACATACACACACAAAATAAAAAGGATATAAAGAAAGATATACGGTGCCCCCACTTCGACGAACAAAACGGGTAATGTAGAAAACAAAACTTAGAAAAAGTTCATCCGGTACAGAAGGGAAGTTCATTTGTTTAAGTAAACGAAACAAGGGATTCCAGGTCTGGATGAATCTGTCAGAAGAGCCATGGAGCGTCACACGTATTTCGTCCAGTTTGAGAAAATGTAAACGGAGATTTCAAAAATCGGAACATTTTCACATTATTTCATGTTTTGTTTCTCATCATTGATGTCACGACTGAAACACGAATCAAACAGTTTCTCACAGTACTCCAGTAACATTTTCGCCAAGTACTCTCTTACTTGAGTCTAATTATTTGGGCTACTACTTTTTACTGACCCTCGGGTAAAATGATTTCAAAGTAACTCTTACTTGAGTAAAGATTGTGTCTACTCTACCCACCTCTGCGTGCAGCTAACGTCGGGGGAAGTGAAGGAAAAGGAAGTCTGACTGCACTTCTGCTCAGTGGTATTTTTATTTATTTATTTATTTGAACAGGGACAGTGTACAATCTACATTAGCCTCAGAAAGGAGAGATGCATTGTACCAATTTCCCCCTGCAGTCCCTGGGCCTATTGTACATGTTTTTAGTGGTAGGGGAAACCGGAGTACCCGGAGGAAACCTACGCAGACACGGGGAGAACATGCAAACTCCACACAGAAAGGCCCCGTCCAGGTGGGAATTGAACCCGGACCTTCTAGCTGTGAAGCACGAGCGCTAACCGCTGTGCTACCACGCCGCCCATTACTATTACTATTATTACTATTTTCTCAAAAGTAACTCAACTACATTTTTAAGACAGTAAAATGTAATACAAACATTCCATTTTTAAAGCTGATATACTGATATAGAATATACTGTATTACAATGTTAAAGTCACTTGCCTAACACTGTGGATAATGTAGCGTGCACTCAGTGCACAAAAACACAATGTTCCCATCCTGTGACGGGTGGAGCTGGACCCTGGCCATTTCCTTTACGGTTTTAAACTAAAGAACAGTCCCATTGTTTGTGCAGGTGCCGGTGGGAGGGGCCCACGTGTGCCTGTCCTCAGATGGGACGCTGGTGACAGAGGGGCTGTTCGGGACGCTGCCGGAGCACTGTGAGCTGGTGCTGCTGTCCCGTGGGCAGAGCTGGAGGGGCGGTGAGTTCACAGCTTTGTTCAGTAATCACTCGTTTGTAGCTCGGGTATATTTGTAAATCTGTGTTGGGTGCGTGTGTGCCAGTGGTGAGCGACCTGGAGCGGCTGCTGACGTCGGAGCACAGGGAGCAGCTGGTGGAGGCGGTCAGCAGCCTGCTGTCGGACCCTCTGTCCCCGCAGAGACACAAGCTGCTCAGGGACATGCAGCGCACTCTGGAGGACACGTCTGAGAGGGAGACCAGAGACCAGGACCAGGACTGGTTCACAGGTGAGGGCGATTCCCTGTCCAGTCACGATTCGACATCTTCAATCATCACTCTCTCACTGCAGGACTGGACACTCGCTTTAAGACCAAATCGTCCTACATGAGGTTCAACTGTGAGAGCAGGATCCGCAGCTACATGAAGGAGGTGCGTCTTTTATTCTTTTATTCCTCTTCATCCAGGACCTTGGTTAGAATATTGTGCATGTTTGGAGTTGATGGGGAAACCGGCGTTTCATGTGGTGGAAGTGTCTGTGGGCCAGCCAGAATACATTTTACAAAGTCCTGCTTTTGAAGGGATTAAAAAGCAGACGTGGCTGGCTGACCAGGCGAGGGAAACGTAAGGAGCAACATCTACAGACAATAGTGCCAAAATGAGCTCTGACTGAATTAAATAAAAAGGTCAGGCAGTGACGTCCTGCCTTTGGCAACAGAGCCGCAGGAGCTCCGTGAAGCACAGACCCACGTTACAAAGATTTTTTTTTTTTTTTTTTTTTATCGGCCTATGATTGATTTGATCATTCAAATGTCAATCTCAGGCTGCAAATAATAAACTGCCACACGTCTGTATGAAACCTTTCATGCACACATGATTGTGTTGGTGCTTCAGTCTTGTTTATGAGAAGTGGATGCTAAAGTTTGTCCACAAGAGGCCAGTGTTCAAACAGAATGAAACAGCTCAGAGACTTTGAAGCTTACGACACTTTTTTGCTAGGAAAGCCTCAAAGTGTTACAAGGCTTCACTCGTCCATCACTACATATATAACATATATAACATAACATATATAACTCAATCTTCGCACTAGTTTGAAAGTTTATTTCATGTTAGCCTCACCGTTATGAACACAGAGGTTTCCTCCAGTGAAGTCGTTGCGTCTCATTAATGTCTTTAACCTGCTCCAGTCACATCCTGACTTCTACTCGCTGCCCGTTACCAAATCCTGAGCTATTGCTTCATTTGTGTTGGACCCTGCTAATGGTTAATGTAACAGACAGGGCGGAGGAAGGACCGCGCCAATGTTACTGTCCAGGAGGAACTCACATGTGGACACAATGCATATAGCCCTTTAGGTAACATGATGTCCTCCACAGAGAATGAAATGTCCATGTGCCTTGACTGGGTCTGATCATGTATAGGAGCTGAGCTGCTAACCCTTAAGTATGGAGCCGGTGGTGGTCAGTGCTGTTGGAGAATAAACAACGGTGTCCGAGAGGATAGATGAAAAATGTGCAGGAGAAGTTTAACATTGTGCGGGACCCAGAGACATGAACTCGAGACATTGCACGGGTCTTACTACTTCAAGTCTGTCCATGCTTCCACAGAAGAGGGATAAATACCCTGTCGAGCGTCATACTGATATGCAAGCAAAACATTCAGAGAGAGTAGGTGCCTGATCACCACAGTCCAGGCTATGACGGAGATGGTACGACTACACAGCATGACCCAGTATGATAAATAGCTATTTAATTTAATTCTCTAACAAGTACCGGATACCTGATTTCACTCCTTGAGTAAAAGTACAGATACTACTCCAATCAATGTAAAAGCTGCTCTGTTTCTTTCCATATTTACGTATGAGAAAGCACTGAAGTATTTGCTGTAGATATTACTTAAGTAGAAAGTAAATCTAGTAATTTGTAAAAAGTCCTTTGTTTAAGTGTTAAAAATAGGTTTGCTGCTTTAAAAACACAAAAATTGCTCCGAATGTACGGCAACCCGACGGGGACAAACAGTCTTCCTTGTTGTGAGATAGAGCTTTATTAGGCTTAGACAAATGTACTTTTTACTTTAGAGCCTTTATAGAACTGTAGTGGAGTAACACAAATACTACTCGAGTAAAGCACAGATCCTCTGACACAAGGACAAAAATGGCACATACTGTATGTTGCCTGGGAGAAGTTTTCCGTTCACTTTTTTGTGCTTGTATCTGTTAATTGTGAATAAATCAACACGCTGTTATCCGTGAAACCAAGAAACAAGGGTATTCATAATGTACTTTATACATTCCCATGATATTAAAACATATATATATATATATATATAATATTTAACCTGATCACAATCACAACACCAACATCCTGGAGCCCACACAGAGCATCCACCTGGTCCAGGAAATGAACCCCGGACCATGTGAGCTCAGATGCTGGTGTGACCGAGTGCTCTCCCTCAGGTGACCGACGCCTCCAGGACCATAGAGAAGGCTCAGGGCAGGGCGGAGTTTGAGAAGACGCTGCAGTCCCTGGGACACATGCTGAAGACGGCCCGGTACCAGGGCGCCTACTTCGACCGCAGCCAGGAGGAGGAGGAGGGCGAGGGGAGCCGGCTGTGCACCGCCGAGGGGTGGTTCACCTGCCAGGTACCACAGCTGTCTGCGGGTCTTCTTTGACCCATTCATTTGAAATGCATGATCGCCTATAATGTGTAAAACTGGGTGTCCGGTACTACGATAATACTACACAGGTAAACTAGCCAGTGCCTCCCAGTACAGCAGACTAGGGACGCACCATTTTGACTAAATCACATTTTTTTCTGACAGATATTGCGATATAGTTTATTATTATTATTGTATATTATAGTATATTATTATATCTATGTTTATTTTTCATTGAATTGAGCCTTGAGTTACAGATAAACTTCTAAAACTGCTGCTAAACATCACGGTACTCAGTTACTACATTTCAGCTTAATCAGCAACAAGATTTGCAAGTGGCAAAGAGGCTTTTCAGTTTTGTTAGAAAAACTTGCTTAATTTTAATCATGATCAAACAAACGTGTCGCTCTCTCACGCTTCCTCCCTATTCAGCGACATGAATGACTTATCCAAATCAATAAAGGTTAATCGTGCAGCAACACTTGACTATATATAGCAGCAATATAGCCTCACCCAAGCGCCGCTGTAATACCATCGCTGACCCCTGCAGACCTCATTCATCTGTGGTCCCCATCTGTGCTGTTAGAATCTCCTTAGTCTGTGTTCCAGCGCTGTGTCCTCAAACTGAAGTCCTTCAGTTTTCAAAGTTGCATATTCCAGAGACCGGCCGGTGTTTGAGGAGGAGAGACCCAGTTGATGCTGAAAGTCCAGTTTAAAATGGATGGGGACTTTATTCGGCTCCGGGTCACACAGGCAGCAGAGATACCCAGACTTCCCACAGAGACATAGTCCCTCCAGCGTGTCCTGGGCTTTCCATGAGGCATAGCCACTAAAACATGTACAATAGGTTCCCCCTCTGGGGCCAAGACTCCCCTGAAAAATACATTTTTAATCTCTGTGAGACTTTCCTGAGTAAATAAAGGTCAAATAAATAAATAAAAAACAATAAAACACACTTCCTAGAATACACCAAAGTTCAGCCATTTGTTGGAACAGAAGAAGGAGGCTCGATCGATTAAAATCAATCATAGTTTGATTCCCTCATAATACAATTCTAAAACACAAGTTATCTGAGCGCTACATCTCCCTAACAGCATGTTGGTGGTCCAGCGGGAGAGAGAGCGCTTCCTGTAGCAATATATATATATATATATATATATATATATATAGGAACAGGAAGTAGTAGGCGTGTCCTTCTCAAACCCTCCCTTCTAACACACTGCCCCCCAGTGAGTCCAACAGTAAAGACAATAAGAACAATGGGGCAATAAAATAGAGAATGTCCGCCCAGTTGTAAAGACAGGCTTCAAACCCCAGTTTCAAATTAACTTTAAAGCACAGGTTACATCAACACAGTTTTATATATAATCACTAAAGCCTAGTATGATAAAAAATATGTATAGAAATACTTCCACATTGTATAATAATATTTCCACACATTGTTTTGCCGCGTCCCTTCAAACACAGCTCGCTGGCTCTCTTTGTCCAATGAGATGCCTTAGTGTCATCTTGGCCCAGCTAGCGGGGCCTGGGTGAATAATTAGGTGTGTTTAAGGTGAGCGAGGCGCTGCAGGCGAGCGGTGCATGCCGGTCAGATTCGTGTCCAAGATGGCACTGCCTTGCTCTGATGCCACCTGTGCGACGGTGCCGGTATTCTCGTGAGGGCGAGGCGGCTGGAGCGCCTCAGGCAGGGGGAAGTTGCTTTTCTCCGCCTCGCTCGGCCGCCTGCCGCCTCTTTTCTCATCACAGATCTGCAGAGATGCTTCACAGGCGCCATATTTGACAGAAAGTGCCAGTGTGTTCAACATATGACCCACATTGAAATAAGCATACATTTATTATTCTAATCCTAAACTGTAAACTTTTATTCACAAACTCTTTTTAACAAACGCTAGACGCTGTGTGATCCGAGGCTCCTCTGTTCTCAGGCTGAGATGTGTCTGCTTTGATTAGAGGCGCCTTTCTCCGCCCTCGGCCGCCACCGCCCGGTCTCGTTTGGATCTGAGGCGAGACGCACTTCATCTTAAACACGCCTATCTTTTGTAAGGCGCATTGAGTTGCCTTGTGTACGAAATGCGCGGTATAAATAAAGTTGCCTTGCCACATTGAGGAGTGTTTTGTAACACTTCCTTCCCGTTCTGGTGTGAGGCTGATTCCGAAACCCTTAAATGCTAGCCTTCAAGTACCAACACTAGCAACTGATCCTTAACCTTTCATGGGCTCCACTGTTAGATCTCTATGCAGTTAGTGAACTAGAGCTTCAGCAGCATTTGCACAATCCGACCGTCCTTAAACCAGGGGAAGGGGAAGTGACATCACCAACAGCTGTTCTTCTTCTTCTTTAAAGTTATTGGCAGGCAAACAAAAGCGCATGCTGCCACCTACTGTATTGCATATGCAACTACATAGTGTCCAAATTAAGACATTTAAGAAAAAAAAAAAAGGAAAATCTAAATGAGCCATCACATTTCCCTTTAGTGTTATTTTATCTCAACAGCTGTTTCATAAAGCTACAGTATGCACATTAGCCATGCGGTTTAAGTTTGTACTAAATGAAAACAAAAGCACAAACTGCCTTCATTTGTGCTGTGGTGACCACAACATGTGTTTGTATTGTATAAGAAACCTCCCTCTCTCCTGCTACAACTTAATTTTTCACCTTTTTCTGCTAACTGTATTTGTGGTTTCTGTTCCACATGTTTTTCTGGATACTTTTGTACGTCTTTGTCGTGTTTTTGTGGAGGTTTGGTGGATTTGTTTACTTTGAGAGTCTAAAATGGTCCTGAAGAAAGCAGCTTTTTAAAGGTAAACACATGCTAGCTTATCAGCTAAACCCATTTGAGACCTACACGTTTCATCTTCTGAGACACTGAAGAGGCACCAAGAGCCCCCACAGCTGCAGCACAGAGGAGGCATCACAAGAGGAGCTACAGGAAACAAAAAAGGACAAATGAGAGATGGTGAAAGACTGTTGTGAAGCGGAGGGAGCTGCAGGAGGACACCACACTCTGAAACAGGGATCAGAGGATCAGAGGAGACAGAGGGCAGCCAGCCAGGTTTCTTCCGAGTGCTACAGTTCTCCCGACCTCCAAGGTCATGCGGGTCAGGTTGACACAGTGGCAGCGCGGCTCAGGACTAACATCTGAACACTATTTCGTTGTACGCTTGTACAATGACAATAAAGCACTTACTATTTTGTCACTTTTATAACGTTTGGCTTTTGCAGAATCTTTTACATATATATATTGTTTTAATTAATTGTGCGCCTGTCAATCAACAGTGACATGAAGAATCACTCGAGGGTGGGGGCGAGGGGGTGGGCATGCGGCGCGGTGGCTTATGGGATGGCACATGGCTCCTAATCGCCAGTGAGGTAGCATCAGAGATCTATATGCTAAAGTGGCTATGCTAGTTAGCATTGAGGCTCCTTTCCCTAACTCCTTCCTAACTGACAGCCCAGTTCGGACGCTTCTTATCATGGCGGACGCTGACGCACATCCGGTTTGGCGTTAGACCTCTTACCAATTTAACGGTTTCAGTCGCAGCCTGAGACCGCGGGCTAAACACTTGGGCGCTCCCAGGTCACACAGGGGAAGCTTTATTTCTTTTCTAACCAAAGCCGTGTTGTGCGCAGGGCTCGTTTGATGAAGCACTGTGCCCGTCCCTCCACTCCATCAACCCCTACAGCAGCCGAGAGAACCGGGTCATCTTCAGCACCTGGAACCTGGACCACAGGCAAGGCCCACTGCCACAGCACACTCCTGTTCATATTGACCATTTTTTGGATGTCTTATTTTATCTTTGAATACAATTTTTTTGTAGTAAATCCTGAAAATAAATGTCCCGGATTTTAAACTCAATAACTCGAGCAAGACTAAAAGAAAAAATCTTTTTTAACCCAATTGTTAAGTAGAAGACTAGAAAGTTTAGTGTCATTGGTCCTCATTTATCAAACTTGCCTACGGCCAAATCAGGGAGTAAATAAGAGAAATGTTCTTGGTTTGCCGTGTTTCGTGCGTGGTGCTGTAAAACCCGTGGGTGAGGCCTCCTCATACATGAATATTTGTGTTTCATTCAAATGACGCTAGGATTTCTCTGTGGCATTTACCATCAGATGCTCGTGCATACAAGCAAGATCTAAATGGAAAGCACAGGTTCATAAATATCACGCGCCCTCTGGCGTATATCGCAAATACACCTACGCATACACAATTTTCGTAAGCAATGTTGATAAATGAGGGCCATTGTCACCACAAAGCAAGAAATGTAAGGCAATTATTCTTTTCCTTGTGAAGTCAATATACTACCAAAACAATCTGGTCCGAAACCTGAAAGGTTGCTTCTTGTTGCTGCTTGTTTCCCCTTAAGAAAAGAACCTGAAATCTCTCGTTGAAACAGGATAGAGAAGAAGCGCAGTGTCATCCCGGCGCTGCTGGAGTGCCACCAGAACCGGACGAGTGCGAACATCAACCTGACCTACTTCTACAGGCTGCTCTTCACCACCGACAACCTCAAGCTGGTGCACATCGCCTGCCACAAGAAAGGAGCCCACAACCTGCAGTGCGACGCCAAAAAGGTCTACAAGCGAACCATTCAGACAGGCAAACAGCAGCGGGGCAAGAAGAGGTGCCTGCGGTGAGCCAGGGCTGTGGAAGCTTCTGCCGGTGTGGCCTTTATCCAAACAGTAGTAATTATTCAGGTGAACATATACTTCTAACCACCATGTTTACAACCCTAAGGCAAGATATTGCCTCATAAGGTTGATGAAAAATTTGATATTTTGTGGAATGATAATGTATTTTCTTAACGCACTGGTAATTTATAGACTAGGTTTGATTATGTACTTTGTTTTTAGAAAAGGCAATGCATTATTAAGAATATTTTTAAAGCTGCCCTAAGCTAATCCATTTGCCGGCATGGAATTGTTGCATTCTCACATTGCATCGCGAGATCCACCACAATTAAAACAGCGTGTTAACTTCCACAGAAACAGACGAGCTTCTCCCCCGACTCACAGTACACCCCCAACACACCCCTCACCTACCCCTGCATAAGAGCAAATGTTTCCAGCAGCAACAGTTAGCGGGGAAACGCAGTTGGGGTTTAGCCGTATGAAAGAAGTTTACGAAAAATGACAAATTGATAAACATCAACCTGCTCTGCTCTGATGCAGCTGGTATCCTCAATATCTACAGATCACCAGGAAGTGTATATGAGGTGTTCAAGGGTTGTGGAATATATAACCTTAGTCTGCACTGTAATGTAGTTCTAACTGGAACAGCCAAAAAACAGACTTGCATTAAAGTTGTAGCTACATCCCTACACTTAAAGCTGCCCTCAGCGATTCCATTTTTCCACAGGAATGGTTGCACTCCCAAATTGCATCGCTAGAGGTGCCACCTTCAACTTTCCCTGCAGAAGCAGACGAGCGCTGCACCTGCGGCGGTGGCGCACTGGTAGAGCGGGTCGTGTCATGATCGGAAGGTCGCGGGTTCGAATCCCAGCTCCCGCAAATGCACACTGCCGTTGTGTCCTTAGGCAAGACACTTCACTCTCCTTGCCTCCAGTGTCTGCGTACATTGGTGTATGAATGAGAGAGTGAATGGGTGACTGGTTCCTTACTGTAAAGCGCTTTGGGCCTGATGAAGGTAGAAAAGCGCTATATAAGTTGAGACATTTACCATTTACCTCCTACACCCATGGATGTTCCTCGCAGCGCACCCCCCGCCTCACCCCTCACCTGCTTCCACACCATGTGAACACAAACGGGTGCAGGGATCGCAAATGTTTGAAGCAGCAGAAGCCCAACAGTTAGCAGCTAACACAGAGTTTAGCATTAAGATAAACATCGGACACCTACTGACACAGCTGAGGGCAGCATTACAGATGAGGTAAACATGTTCGACAAACAGTTTGTGATAGTAATTGAAATGTTGACATTTCTACAATTATGCATTTTACATTATTTTTATTGACATGTTATGTTTTGATTCTCAAGGCGACTGTACAATCAAACTCCCTGAGCCCTACACACTCCAACACAAGTTCTGAAACAGGTTTTATGTCAAGTGTGTTTTGAATTGTATTTTAGAGTTTTGTGCTGTATCACCATCGCTACCTCAGACCTAACAGGGACAGATGTTGCTACTTTGCTTTTAAATATTAGGTTATCTTCCAAATGCTCTATTTTGAGATGTCATTACAAAAACATTAATGGTGCTTAGCTGAACATTGGAGTCATGGCTTGTCTCGTTTGTAATGCAACTACAGTCTTGTCTTGTGACAGGACTGTAGTTGCTGTAGAACATGGAATGTTCCGCAGTGTGTAGGGTTGCCACCTATGTCCGACAAAAAACCTGGACATTTCGGCAACCCAATCAACCCTTTTGCTTTTAACCAGTGGCGCCCTTCACACATCTAACTCAAGACATAACACTGGCAACACTAGCAAATGTGGCTTTAACCCTCGTGGCATCCTTCAATTTTGCACCCTTTAAAGACCCTAATGTCAAAAAATGTACACTTCAAAAAAGAGCCTGAAAATGACCACACATTCATATTTTTTCTGCTTCTTTTCACAAAAATCCTTCAGTGGCTTTTGGGCCATTTGGATGGGCTGCTGCTCCAGTGGCTTTCGGGTCAAAATGACCCAAGGACCACACGAGGGTTCTATTCTCAAATGAGTAAATGATCTGATTGTATTCACATTTTGTAAATCCCATTATTAAAGTAGGGCTTCTAAAGATCCCCTTTCTTCAGAAATAATACCAAACACTGTGTAAATGCATTTATTTGTTCTTGTATGGCAGAATGATGTATAAAATGAGCATTATCAAACTACAATGAGTAAAACAGCTGCAGCGCTGCATGCAGTGATGATCAAATAAGGCATGAGATCGAAGGCAAGATGGATAAAAACAAAAGAGAACATAGTACATGGTGGTCAGTGCAAATGAGAAACCTTGAAAGACCCTGTTCATCTTTTCATAAGACACAGTATTCAATGTTCTGCTGCTGGTTTGTTAATCTGTCAAACAAAACAAAACCTCAAACATTGTCATTCTAGTTGCATCACAACTATTTAGGTAATTATGTCCTCTGGGAAACCACAAACTCTGTCTCCATGAGGTCTTATTATGTTTGAAACCTGCGATCCCTGTAGCTTGTAATATAGTTCATCCTTAATGCTGTTCAGAAGCTCTACTTAAAGGCAATCGCTGGATGACCCCCCCCCCCCCCCCAGACTAATGACAATTGTTAATTAAGTTCCCACTGTCTGACCTGTCTCCATAGGCCACTTGTGGAACATATTGCTTACATTATGAACAGAAGACAAAAGCAATATTGATGTGGTTTCTCAACTCTTTGTGCTTCTGACCTATTTGAACCATTTCTTTTCATAAGTATAAGCTGCCAACTTTATTTTAAGAGACTGACCATGTCTCCATGTTTCTCTGCCTCCTTCATCCTGATGCTAGAAGGTTAGCGAGGTAACTTCGGATTTAGTGGTACTATGAAGCTAGATCACTGTATACGAGTTCATCTGTATCACATGCCCTGAGCTCCAAAGCAGGACAAGTATATCGTTTCACTCTGTGTGTAGGTAAAGCAAGTTTTAGATTACAACAGCAAATAGGCTTAATTATCCGTCACACCATATTACGAGCGTTACATCATGAAACTTGTAATAAAGTTGGTAAACACACTCTTGTCATTGGATCTATGTGCTGCTTGGTTCATGGCGCTCTTGGCGACTCTAGAGTCTAATCTAATGGCTGACTCAGAGAAACCCAGGGTTAACTCGGCCATAGCTGCATCCTAGTACCGCTTATCCAGAGAAATCATGTGTGGGTTACTCCATCTGCGCAAGAGATCCAGCACAGGTCATTGTGATCCATGGTATACCAAAGTTATGGAAAAGTTGAAGACGGATGTCTGTAAAGCCTATATACAGCTATTATAACAGGTCGAGGGTTGCTGGTTCAAATCTTGTCTAAAGCTCTTGTCGTTTTGTCCCTTTGCAAGACACTCCACTCATGTATTGTACTGATTTCACCAAGACCCCGAGGGCAGCGGTTGAATTGGATGCATTTTTGATTAAAAACAGCATATTTGTGAAATTAATCCAAATATCAAACTAGTTTCCTAACTAACATCATTAAACCAGATTTTAAATGTCTTATAAATGGTAAAATATTTTACATAAAAGGATTTAGTAGTGTGGGTCGTGGTTTGGAAACCCCAGCCCTAGGGTAACGTTCAAGGTTTTGTTTTTGTTCTCAAAGCAAGAGCCCAACCGAAAACGGTTGCTAATAAGCTAGCTTCGTTATGCTGAACATTTTAGCTCAAATTAACGGACTATTCTTACGAGAAACAACTGCTGATCGCCAAAACAGGTAAGCACTTGATTAAATATGACAAATGTATGATTATTTCTGCATTGAGGCAGTTTATACTGCACTCATTGTACTTCCAGACCGGACGGCATGAACCTGAAGGACGGCTTCTCTGACACTAGTGCATACACCTCTGATTCCTCCTGTGGACTGGATTAGGTTTACTGCCCAATTATCTATAAGAATGTGCCTTTTTCAATACTCATGACTTAAGATTAAAGTGCTTTTCATCATGTTGTAGAATAAATATTACAAAATAATCTCTCGTACAGCCCTCAGTCCCACGCCACACGCTTAGTTCAGACGTGATTGGTCATTTCTCCGCTTTGGCACAGCTCTTTGAATGGACGGCAGAGTGTCCGGACTTCAGTGTCTCTGCGCGGGACACTCCTGTGTGTGCTGGGACGTCCTGCCGTCTCCCTGCTCCTGGTCCTCATTGTCCTCTGGGGCGAAGTAGCGTCTCCTCCTCTCGGCTCGCTGCTGGACAGAAGTGGACGGAGCGGACGTCCTCTGGGGAAAGTCCTGCAAAAGAGGTCTCGGGTCAAAATAACTGAAGGAAAACAAATCACTTTTCATTTTGACACTGGAACTGGTGTATAAATGTATGTTTGCAAGATGAATGGCAATCTAAACTGAAACGTTACTGTCGCGAGTAGCAATTCTTAAAAGGTTGACATTATTTTTGGTAAATACAAGTTCTTCTGCAAACTACCAAAGCTTCTATCCGCGGTGTGTTGCATATAAAAAGGGGGGCAGCCGCTCCCACTCTGTTCTAAAGCACAGACTCGAGTCATTTCTCAAATAAGGCTTTTATTGATCAGATGCAAATGAACTCATGCCCAAGACTGTCAAAACTGGAATCATACATCATCTCTTTATAAACTGAAGCTGTTGGCACAAAAACACTGCGGTAAACCTTATACATGTAATGACTTCTAATTGGACTGTGTGACAGCCGCCTGCCGTTTGTGTCCATTTAATCCTATGAAGGATTAGAAGAGTCTCGCACAAATGAAGTTTACGCCATTACTGGCACTTGGTTAGTGGAGATAAATACTCACTTTAGTTATCTCTTTTTTTTATTGGGACAGTTATTTACAGTGGTCCCTCGTTTATCGCGGGGGTTACGTTCTAAAATTAACCCGCAATTGACGAAATCGGCAATGTAGTCAGCTTTATTTCCGTGAGCTGCTCTCCTCTCTGCTGTGCGATTGTTCAAACTAAGAGACAATGGTAGCTACGACCAAAGTTATATTGTAGCAGTTTCAGGCTTCAGAAAGCGAGTGTTTAAGCTGAGACGAGCCGCAACCCAAGACGCAGAACCCAACGTGCATATGGCGTTCATACGCTGTAAAAAGGTATGCAAAATTGTACTAAAAATAAATCCACAAAACAGCGAGGCTGGAAAAGGTAGTAATACAGCATCTGTCAGAAAAGGTTCAGTGAGACGTGTGTCCAACCGTCCAGCCGGGGCTCACCTGCACGGTGTCGATGTTGCCAAAGAACTGCTCCACGGGCAGGACCTGGTTGCTGTCGTCGTCGGGGAACAGGGTTTTGCTGTAGTCCTGAGAGTCCATGCTCTCCGCACAGCACAGCGCCTCCTGCTGGTTCTCCTTGTCGAGACGAGGCGGTGGCTGGGGGGAGGCGGAGCACCGTTTGTGAGCAGACCACTGCTCACACTCACAGCTGATCTCAGAGCTGCTCACACACGTCTGACTGTCCACAGACACAGACGTGCTCTGGCTGAGACAGGCCTGGGGGACACACGTCAACCATCAGCCCAACATTAAAATACAACTCGATATTCAAGTATGTCGGGACACAAACCTTCCTGGAGCCTCTCGACTGTGCGCTGCTTTTCCTCTTTCTGCATCGGAGCCGCCCCGGCATCTGTGGAGCACACAGCCGTCAGGCACATCACCACAACCATACAAGATCACACTGAAGTAGGGTTGCAAAAATGTGTTATTGTAAATTCACAGTTTATGGGGATTTACGGGAATATAGGGAAAATAACACAACTGAAGGTCGTTTCTTTACGGAAATATCACAGCAGAGAAGTCTCAAATCATTTTTGTGACGTCTGAGCACCAGGGTCTGAAGAGGACAGTGTTTTAGGTTGTAGCTTTTGGAAATGGATTTATCCATGTTTGTGTCCATCTCACATCTATCATTAATTGTGTTATATTATAAATGCATATAACAACAGAACATCGGAGACGGATGGTCACATGACAAGAGGAGCATAGACTTCATTCCAAAACAACCTTTCAGTTCAGGAGAGGGAGCTCCAGCCCATCACTGTGCTGTGAGATATGTTTTTCCTGTTATTGTTCAAACGTAAAGCAAACAAAGCAGATTCCGTGACTTTGTCAGTAAAAGCCAATAACCGCAGGATGATTGACGTCAGAGCATCAAGTGAACGTAAACAAAAGGATATGACGTGCTCAGAGAGAACAAAAAGAAAGTTTATGAGGGGGGTCGCCCTGGCACTGGTGGGCAACGCAAATGTATTAATAGATATTAATAGTTCTATGGTGGGTCAAAACATCGTTCACAAACAGAGCATTGCATCTGTGAAAAGATCAGTGCTATAAAGGATCTGGGATTTAAATTAACAGCTCTTCAAGCTCGGAAAAATCAGCTGTTTGCCCACCAGTCACCAAAACATCCGGTGAAAATCGCGGAAATAAACAATAACAGCGATCCTCCCTATAGAGTTCAGGATTTCAATGTAGTCACATTAAAACTGTGACTGGTGACCGACCAAGAGCAACCCGTTTTAAAAGCAACATTAGCCTATTAGCCTTTTGTGTGTGGAAAAACTTTATATCTGTGCGTTATTTAACTTTTTGTGATCCAATGGCTGCGTAGGTGGTTTCCATCACTGTGGTCTCTACAACGCTCCCATCATTCTGTCAGCGATGAAAACCTACCAGAAACTCTCACAACAATTGACCCTGGAGCCACTGAGACAAGGCGCCCTGCTGACCACTCACACAGCCGCCGGGTCAGACATGCACTAATAGAAAGTTTATTTTACCCACTTAAAAAAGTTCCATAATGCACCTTTAAGTACTTTTAAAATGAACACTAAGGGTTCAGATCTAGGTAGGATCAGAAAGAAGCTAACAATCCCCTTTTGACAACTCCAACCAAACTAGCCACAGCTCGAAATGCCGAGAATGTAGCGAGTCCAATGTAAACAAGACAAGAGGACTCGACCCCGAGTACAGCCGTGTATCTACAACCACACACACAGAGCATTATGGAATAACTCCTACAGATACAACCATGGACCTATTATAATAATAGATACAACACTCTGGGACTGGTTAGCCGTTAGCCGTTAGCAGCGTTAGCAGCGTTAGCTCACCTCCGCGGTGAAACGGGGTTATACGGTGAGACGGTGAGCACTCCTCCGGCTCTAGCTGCTGTCCTGCCCCCGCTGTGACCGCTCCAGCTCCCGGACCGAACTGGACCCTGGTGAGGACTTGAACCACATGGGGCTGGGGGGCTTGGGGGCTGGAGTCTGGAAACAACAGTCTGGTCTGGACCGTGCCTCTTATTCTTCTCTACATTAGCGCGTGGCAAGTATCAAGACGATGCAACACCGCCACCAACTGGTGACAGGTGAGAGAATCACACTATGATGAACACATCAGGGTCATTATCAAAATATGTGCATTTTCTGGCCCGAAAAATTAATAATAAAAAAAATGTTTACATGAAAATGACCAGAACCTGTTCAATACCCTCTTTGCATTACTACCTGTCATAAGGGACAGCTTGGATATATATGTATATATATATATATATATATATATATATATATATATATATATATATATTACACATTTTAGTATTTTGTTAATAGCAAAACATGTTGTTAAATGTTTACTATTTTACATTTAGGAAATGTAATAATAGCCATTTTGTCCAAGAACAGTATTTGATTAAAATAAGGTAGAGGAAACCGCTCACCTGGGGGAAGCCTGGCTGCCTTCAGTGTCCTCTGATCCTCTGAAATAGTGCAGCGCCTCCTGGGTTTGTCCCTGTTTCAGAGCGTGGCGTCCTGCACTGGTCAGCTCCTCCTCCTTCCTCTGGCTTCTGCGCAGCTCCCTCCACTCCACTTTCACCATCTTCTGTGAAGAGCTTAGCACTTAATCTGTTTTATTCTCCAGTGTGGCTTAGCTGTGTAGCCTGTCATAAAGCCAGACTGACTTTATTAATGTATTTATAAAGATAAAAACCGTCTGGAATTATGGTAATAAGACGCAATTTCTAAATCAAGACTCGAGGCGGGGCTAACGATCGCAGTTTGAACCAATCAATCACAAAGAAACTTACGCTTTGCGCTTACATCCTCCGCCATGTTTTTTTGTAGTCCACACGTGCAGCAGCAGTGGAGTAAGTGTTGTGGTGAAAGCCCTCAGAGCAGCTTCTTGTTGTGGCTTTAAGGACAAGTCCAGCTCATTTAAGATCGAAGAAAGGGCACTGGGAAAAGATCGTTGTGTAGGTCTCACATGGGTTTAGCTCTCTGCAGTAAGAAAAAATCAGATCCCCACAAAAACACGGCAAAGACGTAAAAAGTATCCAGCCATGTGGAACACAGAAACCACAAATGCCGTTTGCAGAAGGCAAAACATGCTGCTGTACCGAGTGAGCAGGAGGTTGCTGGATACAATTGTTCCATTTTCTTCAATAGTTTTGCTCGTCATTTCTAAAGGAAGGTGGTGTATCACAGGAAAGTTGTGTAGTTTTACCTGTGAACCTGTTTTCCCCCCAGAGAAATTCTACAAACTGATGCAAACAGCCGTAACACCAATGGCATGTCCAAGTGACCCACAGTATGAAGTTACATTTTAAAGTCCTTTATATCTGAGCGATGAAAAGACTCATCTATATTTCCCAGAAAGAGGCTTTTAACTTAGTCTCATCAGAACAGGAAAATATTTCTTCACATCTATTTAAACCTGACAAATCCTGGAAAGCATGCTCATACCAGTGACACAAACCTAATTAATAGTTGTAATTTTTTTAATCAAAGTCCATTCTTTGTTTGTCTGAAATTAGCGAGAAAAATACAGTATTTACAGATATATTGGAAATATTCCTTTTAACTGCACAAACGGCGTCAAAATGTTTTCAAGATACAAGTGGGAAGATGGCCTGTATGTTTTCATAGGGCGCTCAGTGGAATATTTTTCTGCATTGATGATTTTCAGGGTGACAGGTTATTGCCCATAATTTGATAATCAACATGGACCTGAGTCCTATACATACAGAGGCGGGTAGTAAGCAATTGTATTAAGAGCACGGTAGTTTTATCACATAGGCAACTTTTTCAGGAATATTATAATGAAGAAAGCTATCTGTACTCTTACTTGAGTAAAAAAAAAGAAATGTGTTACTCATTCCATCCATCCGTCCATCCATCCATTTTCTTCCTCTTTATCCGGGGCCGGGTCGCGGGGGCAGCAGTCTCAGCAGAGATGCCCAGACTTCCCGGTCCACGCACACCTCCTCCAGCTGTTCTGGGGGGACCCCGAGGTGACACCAGGCCAGCTCAGAGACATAGTCCCACCAGCGTGTCCTGGGCCTTCCACGAGGCCTCCTCCCAGTGGGACATGCCTGGAGCACCTTCCGAGGGAGGCGACCAGGAGGCATCCGGAACAGATGCCCTAGCCACCTCAGCTGGCTCCTTTCGACGTGGAGGAGCAGCGACTCTACTCCGAGCTCCTCCCGGGTAACTGAGCTCCTCACCCGATCTCGGAGGGTGCGCCCAGCCACCCTGTGAAGGAAACTCATTTCGGCCGCTTGTATTCGCGATCTTGTCCTTTCGGTCATTACCCAGATCTCATGACCATAGGTGAGGGTGGGAACGTAGATCGATCGGTAAATCGAGAGCTTTGCCTCAGACTCAGCTCCCTCTTCACCACAACGGTCCGATACAGCGACCGCATCACTGCTGACGCCGCACCGATCCGTCTACCGATCTCACGCTCCATCCGTCCCTCACTCGTGAACACGACCCCGAGATACTTGAACTCCTCCACTTGAGGCAAGGACACCCCACCGACCTGAAGGGGGGAAACCACCTTTTTCCGGTGGAGAACCATGGCCTCAGATTTGGAGGTGCTGATCCTCATCCCGGCCGCTTCACACTCGGCTACAAACCGCCCCAGTGCAGCTGAAGGTCCTGATTTGATGAAGCCAACAGAACAACATCATCTGCAAACAGCAGAGATAAGATTCTGAGGTTCCCAAACCGGACACCCTCCGGCCCCTGGCTGCGCCTAGAAATTCTGTCCATAAAAGTAATGAACAGAACTGGTGACAAAGGGCAGCCCTGGCGGAGACCAACACGCACCGGGAACAGGTCTGACTTACTGCCGGCAATGCGAACCAAGCTCCTGCTGCGGTCATACAGGGAACGGACAGCCCTTAGTAGAGGGCCCCGGACCCCATACTCCCGGAGCACCCCCCACAGGGCACCACGATCCACAAAACACATGTGGACTGGTTGGGCGAACTCCCACAAACCCTCGAGCACCCGATGAAGGGTATAGAGCTGGTCCAGTGTTTCACGACCGGGACGAAAACCGCATTGTTCCTCCTGAATCTGAGGTTCGACTATTGGCCGGATCCTCCTCTCCAGCACCCTGGAATAGACCTTACCAGGGAGGCTGAGAAGTGTGATCCCTCTGTAATTGGAGCACACTCGCCGATCCCCCTTCTTGAAGAGAGGGACCACCACCCCGGTCTGCCAATCCAGAGGCACTGTCCCCAACCGCCACGCGATGTTGCAGAGACGTGTCAGCCAAGACAGCCCTACAACATGCAGAGACTTAAGGTACTCGGGACGAATCTCATCCACCCCTGGGGCCTTGCCACCGAGGAGCTTTCTAACCACCTCGGTGACTTCAGCCTGGGTGATGGACGAGCCCCCCTCCGAGTCCCCAGCCTCTGCTTCCTCATCGGAAGACGTGACAGTGGGATTGAGGAGATCCTCGAAGTACTCCTTCCACCGCCCGACCACATCCCCAGTCGAGGTCAACAGCCCCCCACCCGCACTGTAAACAGTGTTGGTGAAGCACTGCTTCCCCCTCCTGAGGCGCCGGATGGTTTGCCAGAATCTCTTCGAGGCCGACCGATAGTCCTCCTCCATGGCTTCTCCGAACTCCTCCCAGCAGACCCGAGTTTTTGCCTCTGCGACTGCACGAGCTGCAGCACGCTTGGCCTGCCGGTACCTCTCAGCTGCCTCCGGAGTCCCACAAGCCAACAAGGCCAGATAGGACTCCTTCTTCAGCTTGACGGCATCCCTTACCTCCGGGCGCCACCACCGGGTTCGGGGGTTGCCGCCGCGACAGGCACCAGAGACCTTACGGCCACAACTACGAGCAGCCGCATTGACAATGGAGGAGGAGAACATGGTCCACTCGGACTCCATGTCCCCAACCTCCCTCGGAATCTGGGTGAAGCTCTTCCGGAGGTGGGAGTTAAAGACCCTACTGACAGAGGGATCCACCAGACGTTCCCAACAGACCCTCACAACAGCTCAGCCCCTCTCTTCACCCGAGTGTCTGAGACACGCGGTTACTCATTCCACTGTGAGGAAATATCTTTGTAAAAGCACACACATTTATTCCCCGACCTTCTCATCACGAGGCAACCTGCTCGACCACCTGTGCCACTGTCGCCCCATAAAGAGCTCCCTACTTCTACTGACTCGTACGGCAGGCATTTATGCTCATAAAAAACTCACGGTTCCCCAGGTACTTTTTAAATATTACTCGAGTAATTATTTTGGTCATGACTTTTTAGTAAAAAAAAAATCTAAGTAACGTTACTCTTAGATTAGTACACATTTTAGCCACTCTACCCTATGCAAACAACTCTTTTTACTTTATTATTAGTTTTTATGATGTTAACTTTAGTGTACAATAGTCAGTGACTATGTTTGAGAATAGGGGGCAGATCTTCCTGTAAATGAAAGTAGAAAATGGTGTTCTATTCCCAGAGCCGTGGGCTTGTTTTGGGTTTACCCCAAAACCACTTTTTCTGTGCATATTTCCTATTTAAAAATATGGCCTGCAATTTGCAAACTATCCACCAGGGGGTGCTGCAGCGCCCTCAGCACCCTGGGTTCCCTGCGTTGTATATTCCTGATGACACAGCCGCCCCCCCTCGGAAATGAGGCGTTACAAGGGGCGTTCCGTTAAATAAATGGATCAGATCAAACCTGTATGTGTCAGGGCAGTTTGACCCACATGTAGCACGGCTAGAAGTGAGGGCGTACTTCCTGTTGGAGCTATTTGTCCGTTTTTTTTTATTAGTCACACATTTTGAGTTGTGTAATTTCTACATTATTTTTTTGTTTCCTACGCACGTTTTTTCTTTTTATAATATATTCTCCAAATGCCAAGTTAATTCTAATATGTTTATTTTTGCTTTATTTGGTTATTCGTTTTTTCTAGGGGATATAGGGGACACGGTCCAGCACGCACCGGGGTGGGCTAATGGTTCTTACCAGTAGGAGTGGCAGCAGGTAGGCCTCGCATATGTGATACTTCACTTTTGGTTTTAAGAGGAAGCACAACATTGGCCGCAGAAAACCATTCCCACACATGTCTGAGTTGACTGGACTGTACTTTGTTTTACTACAAGACAATAGTCCCTTTTGAGCAGATGCGCAGGTAGGTTCTCAGTCGTCCAGGTGGTAAACTTTTGCCATACAACACAGAAGCATCATTTTCCAGATACTGAATCACAAACATTATCCACAATTCAGCGATAAAAATGAACTTTTCGGCCCGCGAATGTACTTCGAACTCATCTTTTCCCCAAACAGATCTCCAATGTCATTCATGGCACCTTATCTAGGCCTTTGTTCTCCCTGTGCAGAGACCAACCTGAAGCATCATGATACAGGCTAATATTGCAGCACAAGTTGATTGAGTCCAGTCTAAATGGCAGTGACATCAGGAACCGCTAGGTGTCAGCAGAGACCTGAGAGCTGGGTGTTCTGATCAGACAGTTTAGATTTCAGTGATTCAGGACTAAACTCAAATCTAGCCCACACTGTGCTCGTATGACTGATGTCCCTCTGAAACAGTTTTTGTGATTCATGGTGAGGTCCTCTATTTACTATGCCGTGTGGTATCGCAGATGTTCCCGCCTCGCGCCCTGACTGCTGACGCTGAGTGAATGTGTTATTGTTCATAAAGTCCCACATCTTATCTTATGCTCATGGTCCTGTCACGGAACTCACGCTCCGTCCTAAAAACCCCTCGGTGTCCCGTGTCACGTGACAGTAGGCGCTCCTCGGGGTAGAGGAGGGACGGTCCGCCCGCTCCTCTCTCACTCAGCCGTGCGCACCGGTCACACCTGGAGCTCCGGGCTCCGGGAGGAGACATGAATCACTGGCCCCGTCGGAAGCGGCTGGTGCTGTCCCTGCTGAAGCCGCTGCTCAGCCTGTCGCTGGTCTGCGCGTCCTTCCACATGCTGCACCGGCTCACGGAGAAGGACACGGGCTTCAGACTGAGCACCGGGGCTCCGGAGGACGCACCGGAGGGCGCGCCGCGCTCACCCAACGCCACCGCCGCGTCGTGGGACGCGCAGGTCCTGAACTGCAGCGAGGACGCGTCAGTGCGCGCGCAGGACTGGTTCCGCCGCCTGGACTCGCGCTTCCATCAGTTCGTGCTGCGCAGACACTGCCGTTACTTTCCGCTGCGCATCAACCACCCGGAGAAGTGCGCGCGCGGCCCCGTGCACCTGCTCATCGTGGTCAAGTCCGTGATCGAGCAGCACGACCGGCGCGAGGCGGTGCGTCAGACCTGGGGCCGCGAGCACGAGAGCGAGGACGGGAGCGTGCGCACCGTGTTCCTGCTCGGGAGCGCGGCCGCGGGCAAGGACGCGCGGAACCTGCAGCGGCTGCTGGAGTACGAGGACCGGCTGTACGGGGACATCCTGCAGTGGGACTTCATGGACACTTTCTTTAACCTCACCCTTAAAGAGGTCAACTTCCTCAAGTGGTTCAACACCTACTGCCCGCGCACGCGCTTCATCTTCAAAGGGGACGATGACGTGTTCGTCAACACGCACAACCTGTTGCAGCTGATCCGCTTCAGGTCCGAGGAGCAGCAGGACGCGCGGCTGTTCGTGGGTGACATCATCTCTAAGGCCGGGCCGATCCGGAACCGTCAGAGCAAATACTACATCCCCAAAGAGCTGTACGACACGCCCTACCCTCCGTACGCGGGCGGAGGGGGCTTCCTCATGTCCGGGGCCCTGGCCCGCAGCCTGGCCGGGGCCTCGGAGGCCGTACAGTTATACCCCATTGATGACGTGTTTCTGGGCATGTGCCTGCAGCGGCTGGGCGTCAAACCGGAGGCGCACGCGGGGTTCAGGACTTTCGGGGTGACGCGGCGGAGGCTCAGCCCGATGAACCGGGAGCCGTGCTTCTACAAACAGCTCATAGTCGTGCACAAGCTCAGCGCGCACGAACTCATGCGCATGTGGAACGTGACGCACGAGGACGCCCTGGTATGTGCGCGCGCCACCGCTGTCTGACCGCTGACCCTCACTGTGCTCCTGCTCCGGGGTCACGGGGACACCGGGGTCACAGGTCACGCCTCCTGGATGGAGCTGCTCCGGTGTCTCCTCTGCCCGCGTGTGGAGCCGATCTGTTTCCAAGGCTCGGGTGAGTTTGGAGCCGCAGCAGGAGGACGTCATAACACGTCACTGCTCTGCGCTGACGTGGACCTTTGATCTGACCCTCAGTCTCTGACCCGGTCTCAGACTCTCATGAAGTGACCAAACACTGGGCCCGTTAATGGAGCAGATAGAGGAGTTCACTTTGAGATACAAAGTGCCAAACTGGTCAGGAATGATCACTGGTTCCTCTCCCAGAGGAAGCAACAGAGAAAGTCAATATGTCAAGTTATCAGTGGTCACCTGTATCTATACCTCAATCTTTAAGGTCAAAACATCCGCTGTGTTCATTGTATGTGTTTGTGTGTGTGTGTGTGTGTGTGTGTGTGTGTGTGTGTGTGTCATCGTCTTACAAAAGAGTCTAGGAGTTATTCAGGACCCTGGACCAAATGGGACCACGTCGGAGAACAAGATCCTTTGACATGGCTGGATGAGGTGAACTCTGGAAAAAAAACATTGTTTCATTGGAATCATAGGAGACATTCTTTGCAAACAGATCAGGTTATTGTTAGCTGAAGCCAAATGTGACACTTGTATGACAAAGTGAACCAATCGAACGAAGAGTTTCAATTTGAATGAATAATAAAGTGTTTGTGGGAGATTCACTTCTGCAGATTTACTTTTGTAAACACGCCCGCCACCAACGTCTCACATAAAGGTTTGAAAGAAAGATGTTGTCCATCTCTGTCTTCTGTACACGCCATCCATAAGAGATAAAAAGAACTGATGATGAGATGTAAAACACAGGATTGCACCCAACATGCAAACACACAAAGGCAGCAGGTGAATAGTGCAAAAAAAATAATGGAGATCTATAGCTCTATAGCAATATAGATTTGTTGTAGATTACTGGTGTAAATATGAGTTATAGTTTTCATTTAAAAATAAGACATTTTAGGCATAGAAATGGCCAAATATTTTCAGCGATCAAATCTAAATAATGGCCAGAGCCAGGTTTAAATGTATGGCTTTTATTATGTTGATATTTTAGGCTACGAAGATTTTTTCAGACAGGATTTTGGATCTTGTTTAGTTTTTAAAATAAGCTACACAGGTGAAACTCGGAAAATTAGAATATCATGAAAAAGTGCATTCACTTCTGTTATTCAACTTAAACTGTGAAACCAATATAATAGACTCATTACATGCAACGTGAGATATGTATAGCCTTTGTTATCATTTTGATTATTATGGCTCAGCTTGTAAATAATCAACATTGTAACAAAGGCTTGACATATGACACTTTGCATGTAATGAGTCTATATCATATATTAGTTTCACATTTTAAGTTGAATTCCAGAAATAAATAAATGAACTTTTTTATGATATTCTAATTTTCCGTGTTTCAGCTGTAGGTGAAAACCTGATTGAAAACGTCTCCTTGTTCTTGGGGTTCAAAGCTCAATAAATCAGTAATTAGATATTGACCAATCCCACTGAAAACAATCCTTTAAATATGATGTGAGTCTGTAAAGTGTGCAGTCTTATGGAGCGACTAAAGTTTAGTCCTTTTGTCTGCACATGCGCCCTGGGTATATTTCTCCCGTCTCCCACAAAGGAAATGACCATATTTGGATTACGTCGTCATCTCGGTGACACCCTTTTGGGCTACACGTGGATCCCAAACTTGTCAGTATTTGGGAATGAATAAGTGTGGGAAAATGTTACTCCGGCTCACTAACGATAAAAAGTCATAAAATAAGCATCGCGAAGGGTCAGTTTTGTCTTTTTAGAACTCTGAGCAATGCAAAGCCACAGCGCCCCCTAGTGATGCTGTAAAACGTAAAGTAAATAGAAGTGCAAGTAAACAGAACACACGTGGGCCAGTTTACAAAGGTGCGTCATGTGCATGTTTTATTGTTGTTCCCTCATACTTTCTTTTTCAAATGACAAATAAAAAAATACAAGCACAGCATCAAAATCACATTACAGATTGTGAGAACATCCATGTGTGTTAAGACTCAGAAAGAGTTCAGACTTTAATTAGGCCCAGGGGCGGAGCTAGACACTCCAATCATCAGGGGCTTAGCCCATAAAGCATTTTGGGTTGTGGGCTGAAATTTACCTGCGATAGCAAGTTGCATATATTTTGTATACAGGAAAATACTATAATATTAATAATGATAATGAACACTTTTATAATTAGTCCTACAGGACTGTAGCCTCATAAATAATAATAAGGACTAATAATTGTAGTTCTTTTTAAAAGTCTGTGCAAGCAGGGCCGCAGCCAGGGGTTTAGAAGTAATAAGGTGAAATTATATTTATGCAGGGGGCCCCAGGAAATCTTTAATTTAGTTTCATTCTCTGTTCATCAAAACATCGGACAAATAATTAAGCAACAGCATAACTTTAAGAACATAAAACCTAGCCTAGACTGTGGCCTAATAATATATAGTAAAATAATTATGATAATTATGGTCATTATAAAGTAGTAAAGTTGACATGGTTTTGTATTATTCAATGTAGGCCTATTTATTTTAATGCAAAACAATATTAAGGCAATTTTTAGACACGATGAATGTTTACAAGTATTAAAAAGCTTTTTAAAAACAAAAACAAAAAATATAAGTTATTTTCTGTCATTCGGTCGATAATCGTGAACGATCGTAAAATCGCAATATTTTCTCTCACAATAATCGTGATTAAAAAAATTGAAATCGTGACACCCCTACCCACAACTGTGTATGTGATACAAAATACTTCTCCAACATTCTAGCACGATTAACGCTCAAAAGAGTCAAGAGAGAATGATTTTTCTGAAACATTCAGCGTGTCCACGGCGTACAGATTGCACATCCTCAGCGTTCGCTCCGCGCTCTGCAGTAAATATGTTTCTATTGTAGTCACTGGGAACGGTTCGCTCCCAAAAATACGGATCAAGTCTGTTTTCTGCTGCGGCAGAGTCCGGCCGGGACAAGCACAGATCGTACCGAACAGGAAAGAGATCTATTTTAATTTGATCATAATATTACACAATATAACCTCCATACTGTATTTCCACATTGATTGCCCATGTTCAGGGGTGTAACGGTACACACACAGCTAAAGTTTACCTGTAACCTGGAATAGACGAGTGCTTTTCCACAGACGGGTAAAGAGCGGCGCGACATACGACATACGTCTTTGTTCTCATGGCAGCCCCCGTAAGTCCAAACCTCCACCCACACCCGCACCTCGCATTCTGAAGCGTTTCAATACTCTGGATCGTTCCAAATCAAATTAGCATAATCGCTTTCACTCAAAAGGTTACACTGATAAATAATAGACAAAAATACGGGACAGATATTGTCCATAGATACAGACAGCGTCGTACAAGGGGGCGTGGCCTAGCTGAGGGGGTAGAAAACCTTTCTTGGGAGTCACAATTTTTACTATAAACATGTTTATCCCATTAATAAAGTCACAGCTAATTGTTCAGTAGAAGCGAAAAACTGCACTTGTTGCCAACGTTCACATGTATAGCGTGAAGCTAATGTTAGCGCTCTGGTTAGCATTGTCTGGTTAGTATTTATGGGCTGTTGAACTACTTTGCTCCTCTCCATGTCATAATCATAATTCAGCGTTTGTTAAAGTAATGATGAAGAATTTTTTTCTCGTCTTTGTCTTCCCCCTCAGGCTGCTTCAAACATGACCATAATATGAGCGATTCCAAAGATGCCATCTGTATCTAAGTGAAACATTTGTTCTGCTGCACTTACACTTGCGCGACAGAAAAGCTTCAATACTACCTGTCTGCTCCGACATATAAATATAGTTAGTGATAGAAATAGTTCTTAGTCCAGAGCTGAAGGTGGGCGTAGTCGGCGTTGACTTTCTGCAGCGGGGCAGAGCCACCTGCGTGTTGTGGAATCCGTGGTCAGGCGTGTGGGTTTGGTGTCCCCCTGGCTCTGAGAAGAACCTCTTCAGCGTTTGTTGGCTGTGCTCCTGTGAGGCGGTGCCAGAGCCGGGATCCTGCTGCCTCTGCCCAGGGGCTGGCCCCGGGGCCCCACTGTCCAGCTCTGCTTGGGTCTGCTGCCGCCCGCCGCTCGGCCTGTACATAGGAGACATCATCACAACCGGTCCCTGTGCTGTGGGGGGGACAGGGGCTCCAAAAATGGTTACGGGGCCGGAGTCAGTAACGAAGAAAACGTGAAGAGCCTGGCAGGGTTTTATGCTTTTGGAATTACAGTATAACTTAGTTCGATGGTTCAGCAGTTTAAAGGTGCATTATTCAACTTTTTTAGCTGACAAAAGTTGATATTAATGCGTATTTGACCTTTCAGTGACCCAGCAGCTGTATGGGTGGTTACTGTATAGCACGCCTTTACTTTCCAATTGATTTTAGGGTTTATAGTAGGTTTTCACTGCTGATGGAACTGTCGCCATGGTTACGTATACATTAAATCCAGAAAATCTACCAGAAACCTGAAATAAAATGGATCCTGGAGTGTTACAGAGGCCACCGGGATGGAAAGTAAAATAGTAAAATACACACCAAGATTCTTTTTTTTTTACATAAAAAGTTGCATAGCGCACCTTTAATGAAGAAAAGTTATTATAATTTTTTTATTTAAATTTGAAGTTAATAATGATGGAGGGAAACTAGAATTCTAACTCACTATACACTTAATTATCACACTAATAAAGCCAAGCCTAGTCCATATGGATGTTTTTTCACATCAGCAGATTGTTCTGTAGAAGTGAAAAACGGCACTCATGGCTAATGTTAGCATAGGTAGCATGAAGCTAACGCTAAGATTGCTGCTTAGCAGTTTTTTAAGAATTTATGGGCTGTTGAACGACTTTGCTCTTCTCCATGTCTCTGTATTTCTATTTCGTAGAAACATTTATAATTCAGCATTTGTTAAAGTAATGTTGGAGAAAGTTCAGCTTTCCCCCTCTTTGTCTGTGCAAGTTCTCAGCCGTACAGCCTTTTGGATGAGAGGCGAAACGTTTGAGACTTCAACTACTGAGTACAGAAGATGACTCAAGTACCTTTGTTGAAGTTTCCCCCTCTTTGTTTTCCCTCTGGCTGCTTCGAACAAGGCCAGAAATGGGCGATGAGCAGTGCAACCTGACTGATACACTGCCTTTAGACACATCCACCTTCATTACTTCTGCGATTGCTCGAAAAGTTGAGAAACTCCTCACATGACAGTCCATGTCCATGTACCCAGGCCCAGTGGGAGTAGTGGGGGCGGTGCGGACAGTGTGAAAGGCGTACCTTGTAGCGGCTGCGTCCTGGGCAGCAGCGTGGGGCGGCGCGGGTTGTGTTTACAGCCCTCGCGGCTCATGAGGTGCGTCTTCCAGGCCTGCAAGGGGACAAAGAGCTCAGTCTCCTGCGCTCACACACTGCAGCCTTATGCCCAGAGTGAGCAGCACCTTCTCTGCACCAGCCTATACCACCACCACCACCACCTCGCTCTTCATGTGTACAAACTTAGCTTCAGGTTTCATTTAAGTGCTGTGTTTTTCACTGTAGATCAGTATTTTGGCTTAGTATGTTCAATTTTGTTTGGACACTGAAACATTCCTGAACATGTTACTCAAAAACGAAATCGAATTTGTAAACACACCACAACAGTATACCACCGCACCGGCACCAGCTCTGAACCAAAAGCCCCATCTTTCTCTCCTCATTTTGCAATCATACAGACTTCTACTTTAATCCCGTAATACAGTCATGTCTGCGACACGGAGGCCGGGGCTGACCCTCTGCAGGCAGCAGTGGGAATTACATGGGACCAGTGATGGATTATGGGCTTTAAACATGTGGAAGACCATTTTAGTTTCTTCTATGACGCCGTATGACCTAGGAACTACAGACCGGCGGGCCTTATCAGTAGAAGAAGAAACAACCCAAGCGACCACTCAAACCGGCCCCTTTTCAGTCCGGCTTGTAGACTCTCCCTCGGCTGAAGGAGTTAGGTCCCACGTGTAACATCTGCTGCTCAGACGACCTGCGCCCCCAGAAAGACGAGCTCATCACTTATTAACCTCCACGACAGCCACAGGTAACACTATCCCGCAGGGAGAACCGCTCTTACACCCACCGGGCCAAGTGTAAGGAAAAATACTCAAAGACCTTATTAAGGGCTGGAGCCGCACAGGCCCAACCCAAAGCAACTGGCAAATGGCAATGATGGCTTCACTTGACTTGGCCACAAGAACCTTTCAAATAAGAAGAGTTCACACAGGTTTGAGGAGGCGGCTTTGGTTGTTCCTTTCGTCTACTACAGAAGTGCTCCAATCAGTCCATAAACTGCTGGGCCTGTTCAGAATGGTTCTGTGCTCAAAGTGCTGAAAATGGATCTGAAATGGCTAATTCAAAATTTGCCTTGGCCTTTCTTCTAACTTCAACAAGCCCCCTGTCCACTTTCAAATACTAATATAAATCCTTCAAATGAGTCTGCTTTCTACACATTACATTGAAATAAGTCTTTCTGTCAGCTGACATTCTGCCTGTCATTCCGCTCTGGTTGTGGGGCCCTCCACATTAGCATAGTCTCGTGCAGATGAGGCCGCTCCTTCTGAAGTCTCCACAGCTCCAAGAACAGAGCTGTCTTGGATAATAGTAGTAACGCATTAGTCTAAGTGTCAAAACATGTGTATGTCAATGAAAAATCAACCCTCATTCAATTTGGATTATATTGTTGTTTCCTTAATGTCTACAATGAGGTGTTTACAGAAATCTAAATTTCATGAAGTATGGAGACTTTATAAACATATGAAGTCCACATTCTGAGCTGAACAGAGCATTAATGACTTTACACGACTTCTAGACAAAGAAAGGTGTTTTTTTTTTTGTTAATGGCTCCAGTGTGAAACAGTAGACAAAAACACAACCTGCAGTATGTGTGTTATGCCAGTGCTGTGGCTCATAAACATGACCGTTACAGACACTACGTGAAAACATGGACAATTCAATTCAAGTTTTAATGATTCTCCATTGGGAAATACTACCAATTGTAATATTTTTTAACACAGGGATGTTTTGGTATCACCACTGTTCACATATTGCACTGAACTGCCAAAGTCGGGCCCTTTCTAACAGCACAGACACCGTTTCAGAAACAGGAAACCATAAAACTGCATTTTTTGGGGGGGAAAATTGTCCTCACTCCTGTAATAATCACCAGATGTGCTTCACTCGACCTGCAGCTGAAGCTGAAGCCTGTGACATGATAAACAAAAGCTCATACATGAAGATTAAATGGTTTACCATCTATTCTCCCCTAATATACGGATTTGGTGAAATGCAAATGTCTTACATAAAAAATGAGCAACATTTGACGACGTTGCAACAGGTTAAGAAAATTTGGCTCAAGTGACACCAATAAAAGTGACTTGCGGTATTAACATAGGTATCTGTCACATAATAATCATCTATTGACGCTGCTGCTTGAGTCCTGACAAGAACCAGGAAATACCACCATATTAGTCCAGTGCTCCGGTCTCTGCACTGGCTTCCTGTCACTCAGAGAATAGAATTTAAAACAGCTCTGCTTGTGTATAAGTCGTTTCATGGTTTAGCACCAAAGTCCATCTCTGACATGTTAGAGCCGTATGAACCATCTCGGGCCCTGAGAACTTCAGGGAGGGGTCTCCTGGTGGTTCCCAGAGTCAATAATAAACACGGTGAGGCTGCGTTTCAGTTTCATGCAGCTAAAGTCTGGAACAGTCTTCATGAGGATGTGAGACAGGCCTCAACTCTGACAATGTTCAAATCCAGGCTGAAAACAGCTCTTTTTACCCGAGCAGATGAAAACTGAAAGTATTTTATCTGCACTCTTGCCTTTTACTGTAATTGATTAATTTGTATGTTGATGTTTTAATGATTGATTTGATCTGTTTTCTTGTAATTTTATGCAACTGTGAAGCACTTTGAATTGCCTTGTGTATGAATTGTGCTCTACAAATAAACTTGCCTTGCCTTGCCTATTGAATATATATTGAGTAAAATCTTGAATCTACAGGAGCGTTACAACATGAGCCCAGTCATGACGCCTTGTGGCTGACCCGATGGGTGCTTTTGCGCCTGAAGACGCCTAACATTGAGCATTCATCATTCACTGCTAAGACGACCCCGTTTTAAGCCAAAAAAACTATTTCAAGGTTTTTACTCACCTTGAGCTTTGTGTATACATAACGTTTCCTTAAAGCCATTTTCCCCCCTTTCAGATTAGCAGATAACTAGTTTTCCACCTGACCTAAGGTACCAGATCTAGTTATGAGAGGTCCCATCCGTTTGGCATGTGTGTATTGAGTGTGTGTTGCCAGAGTCTGACCTCGTCTCCAGGCTGGAAGTTGGAGTGGCACAGGGGGCAGTGGTTGCAGGCGTTCCCCGGGCTGAGAGCTGAAATGGAGGAGACCAACAAAAACACCTCAACGTCTGCTCCATGAGGAATACGTGCCGCTTCTCACATAAGCCCTCTTTGCATTCATGAGCTTTGCTTTAGCGACAACAGACATTCCTTATGACGTACGACATCAGCGTCACGTCTCTGGGATCGTTCTCTAATTATAAAACAGCACTTTCCTTTTCTTCTTTAATCCAATCGCGTTCGGGTCGAAGTAATGTTTTGATGCATGATATTATTACTAAAACCTATTTTCACCCTTTACCTGAGGTCCCTGGGTAATTGTAATCCCGTGCGAACAGGGCTTTAGACACACGCACACACAGCAGCAGCTCGCTGATGCCACCGCTGTGCTCAATAATTCATACAACATATGGCCGAGCCCACCCCATTAATAGGTTTCTCAGGTGTGTCACAACTTCCATCATTTGGGTTATGGCCATGTTTTCCCTACCTGCAGTGCCTTGCCTTAAAATAACTTTTCAGGAGTGGTAAAAGCAGCTGGTTCCTATGGACTGAGGTGGTAGTATGAGGTGTACTCACGGTGGCAGGTGGTACCCTCCATGTGTGTGGCCATCTCCTCAGAGGGCACGGCCTCGGTGCACTGGGGGCACTGGCTGAACGTGGCCCTGCTCTCACACTCCCCCAGCAGGTGCTCCGTGAGGCTGGAGATCTCCACCACCTGAAACCAACCAGCAGTGGAAAGGTTATGAGCCTGTCACAAAGTCTGTACGTTCACATGGACAGTGCTACTGTACTCCTTCACTGGAGAATCAAAAGATCAAACTAGCTCCTTTGGTCACTATTTGAAAACGGAAATAACTGGGTCTCTCTCTCTCTCTCTCTCGCAGTGCCATGTGATGTAGGCGACCATGGAATTCCAATTGTCTCTCTTCTTTGCCAGTCTCATCATCTTAATGCTGTCCATTTCAGTCCTGGCAGCGATATTTAGGAGGAACGTTGTTCACTGTCTCGCTTTCCATTGATTTTACCTGTGAGGAAAACCAATTCCTACCCTTCCTTCCTTATACAGTGTGCCAGAAAGTCTAGTTGTTTCCGAATCTGCTTCAGGAGTTTTCTCTGTTGGCCGACTGGGTACAGTGCCTTTAACTAGAGAGCCAAAGCATGTATCATTTCGGTATCGGATATATGGAATCGATAGTGTTTTTGATAGATTTGCTCTGACATCCAATACCAGTATCAGTGCATCAATTATCCAAGAATTGTCCAAGAATTCATAACCCCATCTTTACACTCCGCTCCAGTAGTTACATAAACCTATCTGCTAAAGTCAGCACAATGTTATTTTTCTGCAATAATTGAAGATCAGTGAACATGTTTTTTGCAAGGCAAGGCAAGGCAAGTTTATTTGTAGAGCACAATTCATACACAAGGCAATTCAAAGTGCTTCACAGTTGCATAAAATTACAAGAAAACAGATCAAATCAATCAATAAAACATCAACATAAAAATGTATCAATGACAGTAAAAGGCAAGAGTGCAGATAAAATACTTTCAGTTTTCATCTGCTCGGGTAAAAAGAGCCGTTTTCAGCCTGGATTTGAACATTGTCAGAGTTGAGGCCTGTCTCACACCCTAATGAAGACTGTTCCAGATTTTAGCTGCATGAAACTGAAACGCAGCCTCACCGTGTTTATTATTGACTCTGGGAACCACCAGGAGACCCCTTCCTGAAGTTCTCAGGGCCCGAGATGGTTCATACGGCTCTAACAAGTCAGAGATGGACTTTGGTGCTAAACCATGAAAAGACTTATACACAAGCAGAGCTGTTTTAAATTCTATTCTCTGAGTGACAGGAAGCCAGTGCAGAGACCGGAGCACTGGACTAATATGGTGGTATTTCCTGGTTCTTGTCAGGACTCGAGCAGCAGCGTTCTGGATGTACTGCAGCTGTCTAACAGCTCGTTTAGAAAGGCCAGTGAGCAGCCATTACAGTCGTCTAACCTGCTGGAGACAAATGCATGGATGAGTGTCTCCAAGTCTGGTTTTGACACTATTCCTCTGATCTTAATGTTTTTCAGATGGTAAAAAGCTGATGATGTTATTGCTTTAATGTAAAGGAAAGGAATCTTATTTGTATAGCGCTTTTCATATGACACAAGTCACACCCAAAGCGCTTCACACATGAAAGGGAGGGGGGTTCATTCACTCCAATGTGGCTGTTTAGGTTCAGGTCTGAGTCCATGATTACTCCTTGATTTCTAACCTGATTTTTTGGTTTTAGAGAGAGAGACTCAAGGTGACTGATAACACTTTGTCTTTGTGTCTGTGGGCCAAAAACAATGATCTCAGTTTTGTCTGAGTTTAGTTGGAGAAAGTTGTTTTGCATCCACAAACTGATCTGTTCGATGCAGTGACAGAGAGTATCTACAGGCCCATGTTCACCTGTATCAGTGACAGAGAGTATCTACAGGCCCATGTTCACCTGCCGTCAGTGACACGTAGAGCTGAGTGTGTACGACACATTGTTGCTGTTTATTAGCTGACCCAATGGAAGCATGTACAAGTTGAATAAGAGGGGTCCCAAGATTGACCCCTGGGGGATCCCGTGGTCCACTGTGTCAAAGGCAACGCTCAGGTCCAGCAGAACTAAAACTGAGACCTTACCTGCGTTAGTGTTCATACGGATATCATTTGTCACCTTGATCAGAGCTGTCTCAGTGCTGTGGCAGGCCCTAAATCCTGACTGGAAAGTATCAAACACATTGTTAGATAGGAGAAAGTAAGTGAGCTGTTGATATATGACTTTCTCCAGGACGTTTCCTAAGAATGGCAGGTTTGATATGGGCCGGTAGTTGTTCAGTATCTTGGGATCAAGGCTGCTCTTCTTTAGAAGAGGCTTAATGACCGCGGTTTTCAAAGCCTTTGGAAATGCTCCCGTCTCAAATGAGATGTTCAACTGAACAAGTTGTGGTAACAAGCTGGTCAGCACAGACACAGAAATCTAGTGGGCAATTCATCAAGGCAGCATGTGCATGAACTCAGACCGGAGATAACCTCTTCCATTGTTTTGTCAGTAACAGGTGTGAAATGTGTCGGCTCAAGGTGTTTATCTGGTGGCAGGGTTGCTATTTGTGTTGTGGAAATTATGGCATTTTTAATGCCTTGGACTTCGTCATTAAACAATATTGCAAACTCATTGCACTTAGATGTAGAGATTAGTTCTAAGGACAGTGAAACTGGAGGGTTAGTTAATCTGTTTACTGTGGAAAACAGAACACCAGAATTGTTTCTGCAGTTTGCGATGATTTTAGAGAAGTACTTCTCCCTTTCTCCACGCAAAATCTCTCTTTTCTGTGCCCTGACCGAATCTTCACTTCTCCAAGGTGCCTTTTGTCTATTGTTAACCATTTTAACCTTGACAGGATCAATAGTATCCAAAACATTTAAGACGCTTGATGTGTAAGAGTCCAACAGATTATCAACATTAGAACATGGAGGATTTTCAAATCTGATCATTTCCATAAACTGTGTCCTCGTTGTATCATTTATGTGTCTTCTTTGAATAACTCCAGGCCCAGCCTCTGGTTTGGGTGTAACAGACAGGTCAAAGAAAACACAAAAATGATCAGACAAAGCAACATCAACAACATCCACATTTGATATATTAACACCTTTTGTAATGACTAGATCCAGAGTGTGACCTTTGTTGTGAGTCGCTTCACTCACGTGCTGAGTTAAACCAAACATTTCAAGAACAGCACCAAGTTCTTTTGCATGCCTATGGAAGATTGTTTTATCTCCATTTTGAAAGATACATACTCAAATGATTGAAAAACCCCAAATGACAATTTGTGGGTGACTATATTGTCCCTGAATATGGCACAGACACCCCCGCCCCTTTGGTTTTGGCGTGTTTCAGACACAACATTGAAATTTGATGGACTACACTCAATCAAAACTGCGTTTCCAGTGTTTTTGTCAAGCCATGTTTCAGTTAAAAACATAAAATCTAGATTGTAAGAGGAAATAAAACTATTTATTAAAAAGGACTTGTTTTTTAATGATCTGACATTGAGTACAGCATGTTTGAGATTTATCTGTGTTTGAGTGGATGGAATCTTTTTGCAAGGGATATGGATTAGAGTTCTTTGATCGGACGGTCTGACTGTCCCTCTCTTATCTAATCTATGTTGTTTGACAGTACTAATTGTTTCAGAAGAACACACTCCCTCTATGGACCTCTGGTTGGTTTTGAGTTTGCTATGCATGGTAGCAACGGAGAGGCCCCTAATGTCCTAGACAGCAGCAGTGAAACTGCTGGAGATAACAGCTGTGGGCACCGGTATTGTTATTATTCATTCTAATGTGTGCAAGTGCTCTTTTGTAAGATTTGTTTTTATTCTATTTATTCTACCGATCGATCTACGTTCCCACCCTCACCTATGGTCATGAGATTTGGGTAATGACCGAAAGGACAAGATCGCGAATACAAGCGTCCGAAATGAGTTTCCTTCGCAGGGTGGCTGGGCGCACCCTCCGAGATCGGGTGAGGTGCTCAGTTACCCGGGAGGAGCTCGGACTCGAGTCGCTGCTCCTCCACGTCGAAAGGAGCCAGCTGAGGTTGCTAGGGCATCTGTTCCGGATGCCTCCTGGTCGCCTCCCTCGAGAGGTGCTCCAGGCAGGCATGTCCTATTGGGAGGAGGCCTCGTGGAAGGCCCAGGACACGCTGGTGGGACTATGTCTCCAAGCTGGCCTGGTGTCGCCTCAGGGTCCCCCCAGAACAGCTGGAGGAGGTGTGCGTGGACCGGGAAGTCTGGGCATCTCTGCTGAGACTGCTGCCCCCACGACCCGGCCCCTGATAAAGCGGAGGAAAATGGATGGATGGATCTATTTATTCTCAGGTCGGGTCAGCAATGTTAAGGACAATTTGTTCCTACTAAACTTAGCTGGTAAAATAAAGAATATTTATTTGGCCGGGACAGTTCATGTTAACAGTCTTAATTGTAGCCATGAGATAATTTCTATTCGAAGGTCCAAAACTGATGGGACTTTCCGCGGAAAGTAATAGTTAGTTAGTAATAGTTATGTTGATGTGCTTTCACCCAAACATTCCCCGTCAGCCCGAGGAGAGAGGCCTGTTGTCACCTGTCTGCAGTGGTCACAGCGGCGCAGCATGGGGCAGTGTTTCCAGTAGTGCAGGTCCAAACCGTCCTCTGTGAAGGCCTCGTCCCGCCGCCCACAGAAGATGCACAGACTGCACAACAACACGGAGAGATGGACGCTTAAAACGGCACACAGCAGGCCTCGAGGATCCTTTCGAAAAGTTTAAAGAAATCGTACATAGGAGACGTACTTGTCTAAATAGTTGCCGACGGTCTCTTGAACATCAGGAGCTTGTGCGCGTTTACTCTGTGGCGCCATTTGGACAGCTGGAAAAATACAAAGGCATGCCTAGAGTTATTCATAAAATAGTTTAGAAATGACAAGAAAATGTGATAAAAAACACTCTGGGAACTCGGCAACATGCAGACACCTCCTAAAAGAGTGGTCTCCTTCTTTATTCTGGCTGTTAAAACACTTTTACACGCATTAGTATTAGGGATGTCACGTAAACGGTGTAGCGGTAAACCCCGGTAAAAATGTTGACGGTAAAAATTACCGTCTTGTTTTTGAAAAACTATATTATCTCGGTGGATTACCGCGCCTGTGGTTTCGGCAAAGTGAGCCTCACCGGCCGCCGTCTCATCTGCTGAAGTTGCCGTACAGACGCACTCCGTAGCACAACCAAAACAAAACTTTCTCAAAGCTGGAATCATGTTCGAGACGACGGTGCTCAGGACGTCCATCAGCTTCAAACAGGACCAAGTCTGAAGTCTGGGCATATTTTAGGTATTTTAAGAAAGCTGAAGGACAGTTGATAGAAGACAATTTCCAGTTTGCGGAACGTGCAGGAAAAAAGTGTCTCTAAAGGCAGCGATACTTCAAACCTCATGACCCACCTGCGTGACCGTCACCACAACTATAGCCAATGCAAGTAAGCTAACGTTAGCGTTTTAGCTGAAATGCTGATGTGGGGACTTTGGGTTGAGGGAGAAGGTAACGAGTCGTCCCATAGCACAGCCGCAGCGTCACCGCCATCATATAAGCCGTGTCCGGATACCTCTGGCACAAATGCGTTACCGGGCGGCTGGAGGGCAGATTAAAGTTGGCCGCCAATGCAATAGATTCACTCTCACCGCATTATTATGAATTTAACAACGATTACTGTCTGATGGCATTTTCCCAAATCTGCAGAGCGAAAGCAAACTGGAACGACACAAACAGAACAATATTCCTGATATAGAGGGTTTATCTAAAATATTCTGACACGGTTCTGGCGCTATAAATAGTGCATGTAATACCCTCCAACGATCACCAAGTCATAGTTATAGTTCCTTTACTTTGATGTGAAAAGTTGATATGGCTTTGTTTGTATTTTTAAATATAACAAACACTGTTACACTTTTTTGAAACTATTTCAGTTTGTGTGGGACTATCAAAGCTTTCTGAACTTATTAACACACATTAAAAAAAAATACCGCGATAATACCGAAAACCGTGATAATTTTGGTCACAATAACCGTGAGGTAAAATTTTCATACCGTGACATCCCTAATTAGTATATCATATTTAAGAACTTTAAAACATGTTCTTCTGAAGTGCTTTACATTTGAAAGCTGTACAAAAGACAAAGTTTTGTCAAATTTACAGACCATGGCTATTTCTGCACAGTTCCTGGACTATCGTTGATGTGCTGGCGTTGTGTTGCACCCCCATTGGGTTTGCCGTAGCTTGTGTTTTCTTTTATTTATTTATGTTTTGTCTGGACTTTTTTTTTTTTTTCTACGCCTGCAACCCACTGAAGACAGCTGTGCGACCCTAGTGTCAGTTGCCTATTGTGTGTAGCCAGCTGAAACAGTATCCCAACATGACTAAAAGCAGATTTAGCAGAATTGGTCACCTCTGACTGGTTTTAGGTGTTGAGATAATGATTGGATGATTTCATATGGTTTCCGGGCAGGTGCTTCGTGAGCATAGAAAAAAAACATAAACACATCACGTCCAGTAGAAAGTGTGAGTGTGGCGTACGTACTGGCCCGCGCCGTCCTCTGGGCCCCCTTCTCCTCTTTGGCGGGTTCTTTCTTAGAACTTTGTGCTTTGGTGCTTTTGTCTCTGTCCTTAAAAACACAGGAGACATATAGTATTTCAGACATGCCAGACAAAGAGAGAAGCAGCCTCAGTCTCAGCATTAGCCTGATGAGGTCACCGGCGAAGGCCCAGTCATACACTGATGTCAACACTTGGACACTTGCAGTGACTCACAGTCAGTTCCTTGAGTGCGGCCAGTTGCTCCTGTAGGGATTGGATCTGTTCCTGCTGCCCTCCTGGGTCCTGCACAGAGCCACACACCAGGAAAAACAGCCGTGGGAGTGGGTGATGCACCAGTTTGGTTCAGTTAAAGATGTTGTAATTCATTTACTTTCTTATAGTAGAGTTAGGAATGGGCCGAGATCTCGCGAGACAAAATTGCCAGGAGATTTCTCGTCCCAGTGTAAAGTAATCTCGTGATATTTTTTTCTTCTTTTCTTTTTTCTTTTATAGGCTGCAATTTAGATATATACCTTAATGTAGACTGCATATCGGGCCTCTGGGAACGTTTAGGCAATAGTTATCTAACAGTGTGTATATTATATTGAATTGGCACTTTAAAAAGAAAGAAAACTTTGAGGTTGAAGTTTTCAGGTTCAGTCACTTGGGACCGCCGCCTAAACCTGCAGACTGGAGGCACTGCAGATTCACGCACGCACCACTTTATTTTTACTTTCATTACGAACTAGTCCGCTGTAAATATGATTTACTGTGGCAAGCAGCGGCGAGCCCGGGTGGATATGTGTTCTATTTTGCAATTGTACATGCGCTGTGACGCGTAGATCTACAAAGTGAACTCAGCATTTGTGAAAGTGTCCAAATATAGTAAATTTTACCGACTGCAAACGTGGAAGTAAGAGTCAACATTAGTGCAGTGCTTCCTTTGGTGATCTGTCAAGATCCCTTCACAACACTGTCTCAGTCTATGCATCCATCCAAACCCACTCATCCATCCATATCTGAAAACTCACCCACCCACCCATCCATCCACTTACCCATTCCTCCATCGACCCACCTACCCATACACCCGCTGTTGTTCTATGTCAATTGTTGTTGTCTTCACCATAGTTTATTGTAATCTTCTAACGCATGCCCTTATAGTCTTATAGTTTTTAAGTATTTTATAGTTTATTATTTATAAGTTATGTGTTGTACGAAAAAAATCCGAGTGGTGAAGCTGTTCATAACCATAGCAATAAATACTATTCTGATTCTGATACATCTGTCCATCCCTCCATCCATCCATCCACTTTCCCACCCACCCATTGACCCATCCGTCCATCTATCCATCCATCCATACATCTATACGTCCGCCCGTCCATCCATCCTCTTACCCACCCTACCACACATACATCCATTCAGCCATCAATCCACCCACCCATCTATCCATCCGTCCGTCCATCCATCCATCCTCTTACCCACCCAACCACACATCCATCCATCCATCCATTCGACCCAACCCCTACAGTGGTGGATTGTGTCTAAAAGACCTTTCCAGGGAGGTGACCAGGAGGCATCCGGAAGAGTTGCCTGAGCCACCTCAGTTGGTTCCTCTTGAAATGAAGGCGCAGCGGTTTTAATTCCAAGCTCCTTACCCTATCTCTAAGGATGCGCCCAGCAACCTTGTGGAGGAAACTCATTTCAACCACTTGTATCTGCGATTTTATCCTTTCAGTCATGACTCAAATCTCTTGACCATAAGTAAGGGTCAAGAGCTTGGCCTTTCAGCTACGCTCCCTTCTCCACAACAACAGTCCAATAAAACGACTCACACAAACAAACACACACACACATACGTACAAAGCTTCCCTAAAAACATCAATAAGGTGTTGAAAAGAGTTTCCTCTGCACGGTGGCTGAGATATGGTGAGAAGCTCTGTCAACGAGTAGGAAGTTGGAGTATGTTGAGAGGAGGCAGCTGAGGTGGGGACAAATCTACTAGATCTAGGACATGCAGAGGGGACCTTGTCTGTGGCCCTGAAATGTGCTGGGATCCTTCCGAAAGAGCTGGAGGAAGTACGCATGTACAAGGACTCCCTCCGCGATCGAGGATGGACACAAATAACCAAATGCAATAGAAACAACGAATAATGTACCTGAGAGTGTGCCTGCGTTCCATCGATCTTGCTGAAGCCATCAAAGATCGTTTTGTAGATGAAGTTCTTGCGCGCAGCGTGGTCGTTGGGCGGGAGGTATCGGAGCACCACGGCCCTGTGCTGCTGGTAAAGGGAGAGGATGATGCGCACCGCCAGGTCCCTCACCGTAGACGCACTGTGCCCCAGTGCCCCTGTGCAGAACTAACATCCACAGGACAAGTCAACTTCTCTTCCACGCACAAACAACAGTGAAGCATGTTTCATTATGGGCTGTACCACTTGGAGAAGGACGGATTGCTGAAGCTAAGCTAGTTTGGCCTGGTTAGTGGGACACTTGTATGGCAGACCATGAGGGAATAGCAGGCGCATGGGTGTCCAATGTGGGAGCCAGTGGTCTTTAATTTAATTAGGTATTCCATTCATGAAAATGAACAGTTGTACAAGCCACAAACTGTACACATTCTCGTCTGGTTGGTGTTGGTCAGAAGGGAAATGACACAGATTGGCCTCGCTTCTGTGCTTACTACCATATAAAGATGGTAGTAATTCTCAACTGATATTATCTACCAGTGGATAAGATGAGGTACAGATTTTAGAAGGTAAACCAATAGTCAATAATTAAAAATGTAGTCTATAGTCCAAAAATAGTCCTTAATGCAATTACTAAATGTTAAAATGTTACTCGTACTTTTCATACCAAGTACCACCTAAAATAAAATATTTAACATTCCAAGTCCACCAGGTCTGGATCAAGATAAAGTCAGGACTAAAGGAAGTGCAATAAAGGGTCTGAAATAGATCGAAATACTTCTAAACCGGGGTGGCCCATTAATTTTCATAAGGGGCCACATAAGAAGCCTGATTTGAGTCAGAGGGCTGCACCAACAATAACTCAAACATATTCCGCTCAACTTTACCCTATTGTACATTGCACTAAATTGTGTATTTTTAATAGTTGATACTGGTATTTAGTAGGACTATCATTCTCTATAAATATTTCGCCATATCAAGCTAAGGACTAAACCACATGTAAACCAGGAGTCAGGACTAAGACCAACTCAGACCTAAACCACATGTAAACCAGGCCAAAAACAGGTCTACGACGAAACTAAACAAGACAAAGGCCACAGGGGAGGAAAGTCTTCACCAAGACCCCAGTGATCCTCAGATAAAACGCCTCTCGCTCAGATGTGCGGACAGAGACTGACCTGTGGAAATGACAGGGACTAACTTCACACAGGTCACAGGTGAATTACTGTGCTCCAAGTCCAGACTTTATGAAAAAAACTCTCAGTGGTAAATGACAGAGACACTCCGCCTGGAAGCGTACACATGTGTGCATCGTTATTTAGGCTATTCAACTACTTATCCGTGGCTTTCTGTGCAATGTTAGAAGTTAACGCAGAGTTTGTGGGAAAGGAAGCGTTGCACTTAATAAAAGACACCATTTTATCCGCTTAGTAAACACATTCACAACGACTGTCCCACCGTGCTTGGAGCTGCTGCTTAGCCCCATTTAAACTTTGAAGACAGATGCACTGTCCACCATGGGCCGTGAGGAGTCTCCTCCGAGAGCAGACTTTAAAAACATGATCCTTATGCTTCTGTTTGTGACATCCGTCATTCTGTCCAACGAAACACCTCCCGTGTCCTTAGTTTAGCCTCAAACTTGGTTTGTCAGAGGCAGAGCCATGTTGAGCCCGGTCTGGCAGGTGATGTGGCCACGGCGGCAACACACCAGGGCGCGATTGCTCCGCGAATGCATCGCGAATACGCCGCAAACGCGTTACGAACAACAAAATACACTTTTATGTAAAATTAAATTATGGAATACAAATGTTGTTATTGGTAAAACTAATGTTGTGATATGAAAGGAGGCTTGACTGTAAAAAACAAAAAGAGAAATTAGAAGATACCTGCAAAGAGAGACATATGGTTAAAAGGGCAAACAAAATAACCCTAATTAATTAGAACTAAGTTTAAAGTACACATGTGGCACATGTGCTGCTTTGCTTGCAGAGACGTATTTTGCCCAGGTCTGTTCTAAACTGTAGTGTTGTTTTCGTCAACAAAGGCTATACCAATATCATTAAGTTGACGCACCTTTTTTTAATTACAATAACGTAACAATGACGAGCTAAAAATAGCTCTTTGGCAACTAAAACGTTTATAAGTTTAGGCTCGTTAACATCAGCTCACTCCTCTCTCCCCCACAGTCTGCGCCGACAGAGCGACTGACTGATCAAACAGGGGCTTTATCTTTTCTCAGGACAGTTTTAAATACTGTAGCGTATGAATGAAGAATGCATGTTGATGAACAAATGTGCAAATGCTGTGAGAAAACAAAAACATCTGGAAGCGGTAATCAGAGGAGAGGGAAAAGTTACATTTACAGACACTTCTGCCTTTTGTGGTGTAATCTGACTGTCAAAAGCTAATAATACTTATTTTCAATACTTAATTGAAATTCATTTGTTGAACTACTAATACTTAATTACGTTTAATGAAACTTACTAAATATAGTCTAAAACCTCTGAAGTTTTTGTCTGACTAAATCGTGACTAAAACTGAAAGAGTGCTGCTAAAAATAGCACCTCTAAACTGGGTGTAAACCATGTCTAAGCCAGACAAACACTTAATTTGAGCGCATAAATAATGCATAAATGAAAAGGTCTCTAATGAACCACTGTTTTTATAGACTTTTCCAGACGTTTTTGGATATTTTGTTTCTATAGGAAACAGCATCTACGTCTCTCCTCACAGGCCATCCTTTATCAGGGCAGAATGGCTGAACAGGCTCTCCTCCACTGTCCTCTTCATCCCAGAAGTCAATAAACAGTTTAGTACAGAACATAGTACATGATGACGCTGGTCCTCATAATTCTCAGCACAGAGAGAGGACAATGATCCTGGCAGCCCGGAGAGGGTTAGCACGTCCATGCAAACAGAGCAATAAAGCCTTCTTCGCTTACAGGAAGCCGCTTGGTGGCCTCTGTGGGGGTCGTCCCGGAGACACCGCAGCGAGAGAGACAATGTTTGAACAGTCGAATCCACATCCACCATTTCACAGGGGGAAGGTGCTCGCTGCTGCACCTTACAGCGCCACCGGGGATAAGGCCATCACAAGTGTTACACAACAACACTGTGGCGACCCAACCTGCAGTCCACATTAGAGCGGTGCCCAGACAATCTATGGCCAATGCACATTTTTTTTCTCGTAACAGTAAGAAACCCTTTGTTTGAGGATAAATATATGAAATGTGGCATCAGAAAGTTGTTTTTAAGCCCCTCAAAGGTTTTGGTAACCATCAACCACAATCTTCAACCAAGATGTATGTGCGTGTAAAGATGAATACATCTAAATCCACCTCATGACACTGTAACCATGTTACCCTGTATTTTGATTCTAAAAATGTATCTGAAACTTTACAAACGGAAAGGCCCTAAAATGTATTTCGCAGTAAAAGTGTCCTATTCTTGTGTGTGCTTTAATATTATGTGGCCTGTAGCTGCAAATCCCCATCACGCCTTGAAGCTCTTAATATTGTCGAATTTTGTTTAGTCAAAGTAATATTTCTGCTGTTTTAGACTAAAACTAAATAAAAGTAGTAGATGTACAATAGGCCTGGGTCCACTGCAGGTGGAAATTAGCACAAGTGCTATAACCTGGTACAATGCATCTCTCCTTTCTGAGGCTAATGTATATTGTACACTGTCCCTGTTCAAATAAATAAATAAATAAATGAGACTAAAACCTCTCCAGATACAGTATTTGGGTTGACTTATAATAACTAAATAAACAGTAAAGAAGGGACTAAAAACACGTGAACTACAGTCAGTGCAGTTACATGACAAAGGGGAAGTCAAATCTCTCGCCTATTCGGACGGTAACAGGATTGTTCAAACCCATGTAAACCCGGGAGAAATTTGATTGGGGGGCGCGATCCGACTTGTTCCCTGAGCCAGAACCGCAGTTCAATCTGAAAGCACCATGAGCGAATTGGGGGTCACTGTTTGCTAACAACAACATAGCAGTCTTAGGTCAACTGCAAGTAGTGCGCATAGCTATTGCCCCCTGTCCCCCTGCTGCTCCTCTGCTGCTCCCAAAGGACATTTGGATCGATGGCTGTCATGTAGACTGGGAGAAGACTGGTTTGACAGGTGTTACTAGAGAAACGGATCAGAGTCGAATCTGTAGCTTAATCAGATTAGATTTGACATGTAAACGTACTGACTGACACAGTTTCAAAGAGCCTCATATCATTTAAATTCACTGCTCTGTGCTTTGTCCATGTGAGAGAACAAACATAGAGCAGTGGACCTTGTGTAAAATAAATAGCTGAATGGTAAAGTTGGATATATTCATTTCAGATTCAGCCCCTCTGGAACAGTCTAACAGTTACCCACATCCACTTGACGTCTGTTTCCCGTCAGCGACACACAACCGCCAGGACTGCTCGGTCCACATGGAGGTGTTTCCCACGCAAACAGAGCAACATGCAGCTACATGCCAACGACCACCCACCGGCCCTTGGAGCTATAGCCCTGGACCCTGGGGCCCACTCTGACAATTACTCCCCACTGTGACGCAAGTACAGGGTGAGGGGGGAGGGGAGGTACAAAAACCCTTAAACAGTGTCTTGTGCTGTGAGTATTTGACACAGCACAAGACAACACTGTCTTCAAACTCATCTGATCACTTTCTTATGTTTTGCCGGTCAGAGAATGCTTTTGATCTAAAGCAAATTTCTAAATGTTTCAATGATTCCAAGTGATGATTTGGTCATTTGGAGGGTAAAAATTCGACCGATTCTTTCACCGAAACTCTGATGTCCTCGGGTAATTTTGTTCCCGTGGTAATGGACATGACAGTCAGTAATGAAGCTTGAATAAGGGAAACACCGATTCAAAGAGTCTTTTTAACGGTCTGTGTGTTTGCATGAGCGATATTAATATTTAAACTTTAGGATTCAGAAACATAGCACAACTTTGAAAAGTTTTAGTCCAACAGTTAATGGTGAACAATTGTGGAATAAACTGGAGATGGAATTGAAACGATGTCCAAACATCAACCTGTTCAAATATAAATACAAACTAAAGACTTTTGAAATATATAGACAAGAAGAAACATGTTGCCACTAGGGGGAGCAGTGGGATCGATTATGTGCATTTTTTCCTCTATAATCAAGGAAGAGTGTTGCAGCTTGGAACGGTTGTCATTCTATCACTCAAATTATAAATGGAGAATTAGGGTTGGTAGGTTGTGGATCTGTTGAGAGGGACCCTCCCAACGGGCTCAAAACCTTGTCTGTTAATGTACTCAGCATAGGAACATCATCTATAAAATCAGCTGTTAGGGCAGCTGGATGGGGGTTTGTTGGTGGGGAGCTTATTGCCCTCTTCAACTGGCCCGCTCTACACTCTGGCTTTTTAATGCACCACACTGTGCAAGGGGTGGCATCATACTTCACACATAACTCAATTAAATAAATAAATAAATAATAATAATAATTAAAGCCGCAAGCGGCGATGTAGGCCCTCGCCCCTGGCGCAGCCCCCCCTTGCGACCGCCTCCTTTGCAACCGCCCCCGCTCTCGCCCAAACCTGCTCTCCCCTCGGCCTCACACAAAACCTGTGTGCTCTCTCTCTACTAACTCTTGCTCTTTGCAGCAGGGGGCGCTATAGCATGGATCATTTTTGTGTTCATGTAAAAAGATTCAGGGCCATCCGGTGTAGTGATTGTAAGTGATTACATTTAAAACTCAAAGGGACAAAGAATGCATAACAATTATGCTCTCAGGAACACGTTTACCCTGGCCACGCCCACATCTTACACAATATGATGTATATGTAATATCTATTTTTGTTTAGTTTATTGTGTAGAATATACCGGCAAAGTGGGAGATAAATAATCCAAACTGCAATATTAAAGGTATAGATAGGGGGCGCTATAGTGTTGAGCACTGTGCAGGTATTGAGCTCTGTCTGTTCAGACCGTGAGTTGCCTTATGTCAGCCAAATATGATCCAGATTGGATAGAGTGCATGCCTGCGAGGGGTTGTGAAATGTGCTGCAAAAAGGGCTTTTTTTGTGGGGGTGCCATTTTAATCTCTTAACCCCCACTTTAACCGAGCACATTTTCTCCAGTTCGTCTTGACCCATATCTTAAAGCTGAAAACACAGCACACAAAGAAATGCACTTGGTTCAGGTGGGAGTTAAGAGGTTAAGAAAATGGCCGACTTCCTGTGCGTCATTGCCACGCCCACACCTTCAAAAATATCAAACACATGTAATAGATTTTTGTGTTTGTTTCAATGTGTAGAATGTACCTGCAACGTTTAATATAAATCGTACAAACTAAAATTTTCAAGGTATAGATAGGTGGCGCTATAGTGGTGAGCACCGTGAAGTTATTGAGCTCTATGAATTCAGACCGTGAGTTTCCTTATGTCAGCCAAATAGGATCCAGATTGGATAGAGCGCATGCCTGCGAGGGGTTGTCCAAGGTACGGGAAAAAGGCATTTTTTTTGTGGGGGTGCCATTTTAATCACTTAACCCCCACTTTAACCGAGCACATTTTCTCCAGTTCGTCTTGACCCATGTCTTAAAGCTTCTTGAAAAAAAGCGTCAAAAACACAGTTACAGAAATGAGATGTAAGTGCAGGTGAAAACACAGCACACAAAGAAATGTACTTGGTTCAGGTGGGAGTTAAAGGACAACTAAGCACCAAATCAACTTTTTTGAGCTTATAAACTGCATTAATATGTTTCTTATAGTGCTCTCTACATGTCCTGGTCAATTGTTTGACATTTTAGTGCAAATTAGATAAAATCTCACTTTTGAGCCTAAAATCGTCTGTGTAGCGCCCTCTCTACATTTTCGGCTGCACTACATTTGAATCTCGTGCCTGTCCTCCCCATTGGCTCTGCAAGCGGTGTGACGTCACGTTGTGTGTGTGACGTCCGTCGCTCTGCTGCTCGGGTATAAAAGCCAAGTCTCGCACACGCCCCCGTAGCGAGTTGGAGTTGGATTAGCGAGCGAGCGTTTTACATCGATTTTCAAGTTAGCAATTTATTAGCATAGTATTTAGTTAGTTCTTTAGCGCAGCGCTTCTAGTGCAGTAACTTTAGTCAGGTAGTTTAGTAGCTGTTTTGTGACGTGAGCCCAACATGCCGGTCACAGAGCGGCCAGGGACCGGCCGCACAGAGCGGCCAGGGAGCGGGAGGATGAGGAGAAAAGACCCGAGACGGGGATTTGATCTACGGGCTCCGCTCCACGGACTCCGCTCCGTGTGTGAACCACAGCACTCACATCCCCGACCTCTCCTACTAAATAAAGACAAATGTAACCCCAAAATACCCAGATTCACTTATTTAGTGACATGGCTGGATGTTTTCACGTTGAAACTACAGACACGATAACGCTGTATCGGGCAGACAGCGCTCATCAGGGCTGTCCGTGCTTATGAGACGGGGTTGAGGGCTTTTTACTGTAGTCTCCCCCAGGGAGAGCTCACAGACACCGGGGGCAGCGGTTAGCCATCCCCTGCCTTGGAGGCTCAGAGCGGGGCAGTGTGTGACTGAGTGTCCGCTAAAGCCAGGAGGAGGAACGGGGAGATACGAGCGCCAAATGTCCGCCGCGTGTGCTCGGCATGTAGCCGGTACGAGAGGCTCGAGAGTCTGGGACAGTGGCGCCACATGTCCGGAGAAGCTAGCCGGTACGAGAGGCTGAAGTGTCCGGGAAAGTGTGCGGCATAACGGGAGTCACTCTGGCCCTTGGTCTGAGACTGTCAACAGAGCAGAGACCGCTCACACACTCCCCCTCCCCGCGTCCCCCCAAAGCCTCCCGCCACGCCTCTTTCTCTGAGTTTTTTGAATTTTGGGAGTGGGTGGAGTAAGATCTGGAAGGGGTGTTTAGTAGCTCTTTAAGAGGTTAAAAGTGAAAATGGCCGACTTCCTGTGCGTCATTGCCACGCCCACACCTTCGAAAATATCAAACACATGTAATATATTTTTGTGTTCGATTTAATGTGTAGAATATACCTGCAACGTTTCATATAAATCGTACAAACTAAAATGTTCACGGTATAGATAGGTGGCGCTATAGTGGTGAGCACCGTGAAGTTATTGAGCTCTATGAATTCAGACCGTGAGTTTCCTTATGTCAGCCAAATATGATTTAGATTGGATAGAGTGCATGCCTGCGAGGGGTTGTCCAAGGTACGGGAAAAAGGCATTTTTTTTGTGGGGGTGCCATTTTAATCACTTAACCCCCACTTTAACCGAGCACATTTTCTCCAGTTCGTCTTGACCCATGTCTTAAAGCTTCTTGAAAAAAAGCGTCAAAAACACAGTTACAGAAATGAGATGTAAGTGCAGGTGAAAACACAGCACACAAAGAAATGTACTTGGTTCAGGTGGGAGTTAAGAGGTTAAAAGTGAAAATGGCCGACTTCCTGTGCGTCATTGCCACGCCCACACCTTCGAAAATATCAAACACATGTAATATATTTTTGTGTTCGATTTAATGTGTAGAATATACCTGCAACGTTTCATATAAATCGTACAAACTAAAATGTTCACGGTATAGATAGGTGGCACTATAGTGGTGAGCACCGTGAAGTTATTGAGCTCTATGGATTCATACCATAAGAGGCCTTATGTCAGCCAAATATGATCCAGATTGGATAGAGTGCATGCCTGCGAGGGGTTGTCCAAGGTACGGGAAAAAAGCATGTTTTTTGTGGGGGCGCTATGTGAAAAGTGTAAACGTTATCAAAAAAAGCTGGCTTGAAGTTGTAGCTCCATTTCTCTAGATTCTATTGAGCCATGTTCAAGCTTATTCTGCAGAGAAACCAAGGAGTAGTACATTTAAACATCTGGTGAGAGATTTCTTCTCCAGGATTTCAATCCAAGATGGCCGACTTCCTGTTAGTCAGAGGGCGGAGCTATAATTATGTTTTGTGACTCTCTCCATGTGCTCTATCACTGTGCCAAAGGGGATTGGCCTACGCCAAAAATGCATGTCCCCAAAAGAATGGGGGTCAACTTTGAGGGGGCGCTGTGGGGCCATTTTGTTTAGGGCGTGTGCATGTCGCCCACTGACACGCAATTTTTGCCGACTCTGATCACTGTGCCAATTTCTGCGTGTACTTTTGCGCGGGAAGGCACTGGAAAACAGGATCTTAGAGGCGGAATAATAAGAAAAAGAATAACAAGAAACCGGGGGAGAACAAGAGTCCCTTACCAGGACAAAGTCCTGGCTCGGGCCTAATTAATTAAACTCAAAATCATATTGAGGATGGTAATGACAGCTGGGAAGTAGTAAGATCTCGGAGTATAATAAGTATTAATGCTTTTTAATGCATTACACTATGTAGGGCTTTCATAATACATTATACATGAAAAAAATTATAATAATACAAAAAAAAAAAGAGGAAATTGTACACAAATTGATATTATACTGGGGATGGTAATGACAACTGGGAAGTAGCAAGATCAAGAAGTATAATATATACTGCTGCATAGTAACGTGCCTTTATAACATTAAAATAGTGACTTCCGGTAATGTTACACTAGTGATTTTAGTAATGAACTAATGTTTGGCATTGGTAACAACAGAAATATATTAATGATCATCCTTTGTTACTTGCTCTGTACTAGACATTGTACAAGAAATGAAACGGCTGTTGTTGTGTTTTGTATGCCTTTTGCTTCGGCCCACTCCTTTTGAGCAGACTAACTGCTCAAATAAACATATAAACTAAATATCCTACTATTGAAGCATTACACCAATCCAAAGATTTTTTTTATCCATTTAAAAAGTTAAAAGAGAAAACAAACTACAAACCAAACAACATGGAGGCCACTACTGTTTTTTTGAGAAAAGTATAACCGAGGTTAATACGAATGAATAAAAGGAATGCCCTGATTCAATGCTTTTTTTAGCTCAGTATTCAACACTATAATCCCACAGCAGCTAATACACAAACTGCTCCACCTGGGGATCAACACCTCACTGTGCAACTGGCTGCTGGACTTTCTGACGGGGAGACCACAGGCTGTACGTGTCGGCGGAAAGTCCTCCAGAACCATCACACTGAACACGGGAGCTCCCCAAGGCTGTGTGCTGAGCCCCCTCCTGTTCACTCTGCTGACCCATGACTGCGCTCCAAAGTACGACTCAAACCTCTTCATCAAGTTTGCAGACGACACAACAGTGGTGGGTCTCATCAACAACAGAGACGAGTCAAACTACAGGAGTGAGGTGAGCAGTCTGGCCATGTGGTGCACACAGAACAACCTCTCTCTAAATGTGGAGAAGACAAAAGAGATTGTTGTGGACTTTCGAAGAGCGCGGGTCCAGCATGCTCCTCTAACAATCAACGGCGCTGCAGTGGAGAGGGTGACCAGCAAGTTCCTGGGTGTGCACATCACAGAGAACCTCTCCTGGACCATGCACACTACATCTCTGGTCAAGAAAAGTAATCTACTTTCTCTGCAAGTTAAGAAGAGCTAGAGTCCCAGCCTCTGTTATGTGCAACTTCTACAGAGGGACTATAGAGAGCATCCTGACCAGCTCCATCCCTGTGTGGTTCTTCTACAGAGGGACTATAGAGAGCATCCTGACCAGCTCCATCACTGTGTGGTTCTTCTACAGAGGGACTATAGAGAGCATCCTGACCAGCACCATCACTGTGTGTTTCTTCTACAGAGGGACTATAGAGAGCATCCTGACCAGCTCCATCACTGTGTGTTTCTTCTACAGAGGGACTATAGAGAGCATCCTGACAGCTCCATCACTGTGTGGCACGGCGCCAGCCGTCATAATCACCAGAGACCCTACGCACCCATCACACAGTCTCTTTAAGGTAATGCCACGGGCCAGCTCTAGTCAACTGAAGAGCAGTTCCATACACCAGGCCATCAGGAAGCTGAACTCCCTCTTTGAATCTTTTATTATTATCTGCCCATTATTTTTAGACAAAACGTGAGATGTTTTACCAAGGTCACTAGGTAATTATTATCCAGTGCTAATAGAGTTTTCGTTTGCAGTTGGCCCCTTTAAGACCCCCACCCCCCTTGCTTCCATGCTCTGTTGATGTAGTTTACTATTCAACATTGACTGAAGCTGCTCCCATTCGAAAAATCGTCAATAACTCAAAACACAACTATGTTCGTGACAACACTGTAACTTGGTACAAGGTAGAGACCTGCACGGGAATGGATTTCAATCCCGTTCCCGCCCACTCCCGACGCCCCCCTGCCCGCTCCCGAGTCTCCCGCTGAAGTGTCCTCCCGTGTCCACCCGGGGGAATCTCCCGGGTCCCGGCAAGTCCCGAGTTTTTTTAAAGGCCAGCGGCGAGTGCGCACCATGTGCCAAATGCCAACACACTGGAGCGCGCTGCGTAAAAGCAGTTCAAAGGCTTTTCTCAAACCGTGCAGCGTTTTAAACACATTATCAAACACATTATCAAACATTAAATGCAAAGCGTAGGTCAGTGCTGTAACAGAGAGAGCAAACATGGCTCTTTTTTGCAGGTTAACAGTGAGTTGGCGACGGAACACTTACCTTCCCAGAGTGGAGTTCTTTTTCCGCTGCTGCTCTCGTAACTCCGAACAAAGTTTAGAACAGTCTGTTTGTCACAGGCCATAGAGTCGTCTGTGTTGCTGCAGGAGGTAAACACCTGTGTTTTCCTCGACGGAGCATCACCTCTCTATAGAATGTGATGAAACTGTGTTTCAAAGCGTCTCGATGTGCGTCGGCTTTAATGGCTTATCCAAAGTGCACGGACAGAGGGAGGTTTGGACAAGTATTGAATTGACCTGCACCAGGAGATAACAGCGGGTTTGAGTGTAGTTCAGCTGGAAGTCCGGTTGGTCAGTGTGGAGCAAAAGCAGCCAGTGAAGGTGCTGTAGCGTGAGGATGGAGTCTGCATCATCCCGGTGTTCACTGGCGGTGATGCGTAAAAGGCTGCGCTCGTGTCCACGTGTCTCTAACACGCTGTTGTTTTCTTATACGGGACATGTCGGGACCCGACGTGATTTGTGTCGGGTCCTGCAAGTCCCGTGGGATTTCCCGTCCCGTGCAGGTCTCTAGTACAAGGCTCTAAAATACCAACCTACATTTAAAGTAAATATGTAGCCTGTCTAGCCAGAATTCACGCTTTTCCAATTCTTTCCAAAGACGTGTATCTGGTTCTTTGAGTTCCCGAGGGGCGTAACTGACAAGCGTGTTAACCAATCAGAGAAAAGCCAGATATGATGCAAGCAGCATGCGGCGTATTTTGTAAACCAGGAAGTTAGTTTACGATGGTATCAGCCAGGAGAGCGAAGACAATGTGAACCATCTACAGTATGTCTTCATTTCTACAAAAACCTTAAGGATAAAAAGATCAAGTAAATAGGCCCAACTTGGGACGAAATGTGGGCCCTCCTCCAAAGGAATTGACAGTATGATGTTGCCTACGTAGCTCAATGCCCTTACCGTCATGACATTGTCCAAGGTGAAGCCGGAGCTCTCGGTGCCCAGGGCCGGCAGCAGCCTCAGCAGCAGCTCGGCGCGGCTCTGAGCCAGACGGCGGGGGAACGTGGATGTGAACGGCTTCACCAGCTCACAGGGGATCCACTGCACCGCCCGCACATCCTTCAGGAGAGCCACGTCCTGCAGGATAAAACACCCATAGGTTCGTAATGGTGGGGTATGAGCTCTTACGTAAATCCCGCATTGAGGACACAAGCATAATTGACTCTGTGAGTAATGTTAGAATCAAGCTGACGGTGGGATGTTTATGAACAGTTTTGACCCTTTGTCCCATGGATCGATGACTGCATAAAACCTTCCTAAGGAACACTGTTTTTGAACAGATCAGATCAAATGCTATAGTGCTATCTTTAACTGCTAGCGTTAATGCATAAAGCTGTGTTAACCTACTGTACTTGTTTATTTGCGAATGCCTCTACAATTCATTATTAAATGCTTCTCGAGCAATTCATCTTTGAAACTCCTCGGTTTATCTGCTCACGATGCAATAAGTGGAAACCACAAACACAAATGAACCTTTGGCTCTGAAAAGACTTGTCCTAATCGTAAAAATGCCGCCAGTGCATATTTTGTCACAAGGGCTGAAACAACAAATTGATTAATTGACAACTAATCAATCATTGAAATAGTTGACAACGATTAATCCGATTACCAAACGCTCTTAAAAAGTAGATTTTGCATAAGTACATGACCGTTTTCTTTGTCATTAAAGCAATGATCAATTGAAAACAAAATACATTTGAATAGTTAAAACTCCTCCAAATTGCACTGATAACAGGAGAAAGTTGGGACTCAAACCCATCTGCAGCGCCTAAGTAAGTAAGAGTCAGACCTTTACGCCAGTGAAATTGCAATTTATGGATAAAGTTGAAAAAAATATTCATATTTGCGTAGGAAGAGACCCACAGATGGGTCATGGCCCTTTTGTACAGTATGGTTACAGAGAACATCTGTTGAAAGTAATACTCATAGTTTTATTTTAGGGAAGCAGAAATGTAAGAGATAGAGATACAGATAGAGGGATAGATCCATAGAATTCTAACTCACTAATTTCTTATTGATACAGTGCCTTACGAAAGTACTAATACACCTTGAACTTTTGCACATTTTGTCATGTTTACAACCCTAAATGTAAAGATTTAATTTTGAATTTTTTACTGAAAGTTCACACACAAGTAACAGACAACTGTGAAGTGAAAGCAAAATGATACACGATTCTGTTATTTTACAAAAAATAGAAAACCGATGTGCACGAGTATTCATACAGCATGACTTGTGGAACAGCAGCAAGTCTTCTGGGGTTTGACTCTACAAGGTTTGCACATCTAGACTGACATTTTAGCCCATTCCTCTTTACAAAACAACTCAAGCTCTGTCACATTAGAAGGAGAGCGTTTGTGAACAGCAGTTTTCAGGTCTTTCCACAGATTTTCAATAGGATTTAGGTCAGGACTTTGACTGGGCCATTCTAACACATTAATATGTTTGTTTTTAAACCATTCCATTGTAGATGTTTGTGTTTAGGGTCATTGTCCTGCTGGAAGGTGAATCTCCGCCCCAGCCTCAATTCTCTTGCTGACTCCAGCAGGTTTTCCTCTAAAATGTCTCTGTATTTGGCTCCATCCATCTTCCCAACTATTCTTACAATCTTCCCAGTCCCCGCTGAGGAAAAGCAGCCCCATAGCATGATGCTCCCCCCACCATATTTGACACTGGGGATGGTGCACTCAGGACGATGAGCAGTGTTAGGTTTGCTCCATACATAACGTTTTGCATTTGGGCCAAAAAGTTCAATGTTTGTCTCATCTGACCAAAGCACCTTCTTCCACATGGTAGCTGTGTCCTCCATATGACTTCTAGCAAACTTCAAACGGGATTTCTTATGGCCTCCTTTCAATAATGGCTTTCTTCTTGCCACTCGTCCATGAAGGCCAGATTTGTGTAGAGTACGACTTATAGTTGTCCCATGTACAGATTCCCCCAGCTCAGCGGCAGGACGTCGCAGCTCCTCCAGAGTTATCTTGGGGCACTTGGTTGCATTTCTGACCAGTGCTCTCCTTGTTCGGTCTGTTAGTTTAGGTGGACGGCCGTGTCTTGGTAAGTTCTCAGTGGTGCTATACTCTTTCCATTTCTGAATGATGGATTGAACAGTGCGCCGTGAGATGTTCAAATCTTGGGAAATCTTTGTATAACTTAACGCTGCTTTAAACTTCTCCACAGCTTTATCCCTGACCTCTCTGGTGAGCTCCTTGGCCTTCATGATGTTGTTTAGTGACCAATACACTCTGACCATAGCTCTGAGGCCCTCACAGAACAGCTGGAATTATACTGAGAGTAGATTACACACAGGTGGGCTCTATTTAATGGTTAGGGCAAGGTGTGAACATTCTGCAGTCATTAGGAATGTTATAAAGGCAATTTAATGCACTCAGAAAATGCTGTATGAATACTTGTGCACGCCCCACTTTTCACTTTTCTATTTAAAAAAAAACAAAACAGAATCATGTATCATTTTGCTTTCACTTCACAGTTGTCTGTTACTTATGTGTGAACTTTCAGTAAACAATTCGAAATAAAATCTTTACGTTTAGGGTTGTAAACATGACAAAATGTGCAAACGTTCAAGGTGTATTAGTACTTTCGCAAGGCACTGTATAACATGGTAGGCACAGCAACAGTTTAAAAATATTTGACCACTTCCTATGTCACTTCCTGTCAGTGTCCAATAAGGAAGTGAACTATAACCATGACAAAAAATGTCAAACTGATGAAAACTGGGTAAAAAATTTAGCAAAACAACTATGTTAACTATGTTCAAGCAAAAATGTGTCTAATGTGTCATATGCACTTTCCACACCTTAGGCCCATGTCCAATAAGAAAAGAAAATACAACATGACAAAACAGGTATAAGATTTTGCAGAATCCAAAACATAACTGCTTTTAACCAAGTTCTGGCCTCAACAAGCGCAAACAAAAGCGCTTTTACCCAAAGAGCTTTAACTGAGCTTTAAAGTGCATTTTTGCTATAACTTAGTCAACACAATTATATTTTAGATTTAGCTAAAGATTGTACCCAGCTTTCGTTAGTTTGGCATTTTTGTGATGTTTATAGTTTCACTTCCTGAATGGACACCGACGGGAAGTGACATAGGAGAAGGTAAACACTTTTAAACTGTTGCCGTGCAACCATGGTAAGTCAATGGGAAATTAATGAGTCAAACTGCTGTGGAACGTTACCTTCTTCTATGTCACTTCCTGTCAACAGCTTAAAAATTTAAATAAAAATAACGTTTCTGACCAACATTTCTTCTTCAAAATGTATAAATGATAATTATGCAATAAACTTGCAACTTCTAAATAAGTCATATTTTCAAAAGCATTAAAACCTGTCTTATGCACTAGCACTAGCTTGGTGTTCACCTGTATGAAGGAGACGGCAGCGAGGCGCAGGCGGCTGCAGGAGTCCCCAGTGCGGGGCAGGAGGTGGGGCCAGGTCTGCTCCAGACAGTGAGTGACCTCGGCTCGACCCAGACCTGCCCTGGGAATCAGCTCACTCAGCAGGAGGCGCAGCAGCTTCAGCGAGCACTGGAACACCTGGAGGCGAGGGTCAGGGGGAGTCACATGTCACTCAATAAATAGACTCAAAATACAACAGAAAAGATATGCAATAGGGCCAGGATCAATAAGAGCGCGTTTGTGGCATGGCGTGTTGTGTGGTCATTAACATGCACTGTCCCAACAAATGAGCGGTTTGTTCCACCCTGAAATCAAAGCCCTATTGCTGGGTTGCAGGTGACATCACAGCATTCCAAAGGCCAATACTATTATATGGAGGAAAAAATATTTTGTTTTTGAGGACATTTTGGGTCTTGTATAGAAAGATCATGGACCCAGTGACTGATATTAATGATCATTTTTGTAATTCATACTCTTTCTTTTGAACTAGGACTTGTGAAAGTGTAATGCTGTTACTAGGAAAATCAATATAATAGTATTGGCCTTTGGAATGCTGTGATGTGACCTGCAACCCAGCATAGACCCTTTAACTGCTGACATCATCAGTGACATCAGATGGAGGCCCGAAGTGATCAAGAGAAATAAGATTAAACAAAAACTAGCGATCATAAGTGTACAACTACAACAGAAACATGTGGTCCTGTTGTGGCTTAAGGTGAAAGAACAAAAGGAATGACATTTCCAAAAACAGTTAGACATTTGTTTATCGTTACTATGACAACAGCTACAATGGAGATAGATAGAAATCGAGCTTCCCGCCTCCAGCTAAACCCGGAATGTTTACAAACAATGAATCTACATCAGAGGTTCCCAAAGAGGGGATCGCAAGGCACTGACCTTGGGGGGGGGGGGGGGGGGGGGACGAGGTTATTTCATTCAAAAGTGACATTAAAACAAAATACAACAAAACTGCTACGTCAATGCAGTTTGAATGATCATCAGCCCAATGTAATTTTTAGTTTGTTAACAATTACTTTCAAGTGAGTTCTAGATATGATTTAGTACAACCGCTGGGTCAATACAAGGCTCAAATATCAACTTTTCTTTCCAGCATAAAAAGTTGCATAATGCACCTTTAAAATTCAGGCAAGTGTTTCTCAAGTGACAACTTCAGCATTTAAAGTTCAAAAGTTCTAGAATGAACATTTATTGATTTCTAAACTTTACAATCTGCCCATCCATGTCCAGAATCACACAAAAGCTGAGCCTGTCCAAGCCCCATGTTGATTTCGAGCAGTTCGTAGATCAATGTGGCAAATAAATCACTGTGCATTTCCTGCACTTATAGTCGCACTTGTCATTTCAGAAAGAGAGTGAAGCTAAGGCTTATCCATGTGCATGTTTACTCTGTGCTCTGTGGCAGCGGCCCAGCTCGGCACAACACTCCGGACTCTGTGCGGTTTTCACAAACTTTATGTTAAACCAGGAGGGGACAGAACCAAAAATACACATCGAAAGTATGTGCAAGATTTTGGTATTACACTTTTGCAGCTAAAATATTTACGGGTTTATCAAAGATACACTGTCAGTTTAACATGCATTAGGCAACAGCTGTGCTACCATTGATTCTTATTGAGAAAAATGCATGCATAGTATCCTGTGAAATCTGTGGTATCGTAACAACCATACAGGAAACCAACACGTGTGTATGCTGTACAGCCTGCACAACATTTCAATGCTTAAAATGGCGAGAGGATGGAGAGGTCATCAGAGACGGCAGTTCCATCACAGGAACATACTGTATTATAGGTTTGAGTGGGAGCAGCTTGTTGTGGGTGTTGTCACTACCCCCAGGGCAGTTGACAGACTTGGCAGGGCCCGCGACGGGAACGTTTCACATGCCACACCCCCAGCCCTTCCGGTGGCAACTGTTTGCCACAGGATAATAACAGATAGATAGATATCTTTAGCACAGACTCATGGTCCAGACCAAAAGACAAACAATTAAAAAAACAAAACGATCACCGTTTCTGAATCATTCAGGCGACATATAAACTTAAACATTAGGTTTCTCAAGACAGCAAGCAAAGAATAATCATTGTATAGACTACATGTTTGGGCCCTGTCCCACAATTTGACACCCTCATCACTCTCTTCACTTGGTCTTGCCTCAAGAACACTAAACTGTAGCTACTGAGCCTCAAGCCTATATTATGTTTAACTTCTGGTCCCTGACCCACAGTTTGAGAACCACTGATTTAAAAATACTTTGAAACTGCACCTGCCTGGTATTTATTATGAAAGTTTCTTCTCTTTAGTCAGAATATGAAGGCCGAGAAGCAGACTGAGAGTGAAGGGAAGAGAGAGAGGAATAGAAGGAAGAAGAGAGAAACACAGAGGAAGAGTGCGAAGATGAAAAAGAGGACGAGGAAGAGAAAGAAGAAGAGGAAGAGAGAGAAGCGAGAGGATGAGAAAAATGAAGAGAGGATGAGAGAGACGAAGAGGAAGCGAGCGAGGAAGAGAGAGAAGATGAGGAAGAGAGAAGAGGAAGAGAGGAAGAGGAAAAGAGAGAAGATGAGAGAGGAAGAGGAAAAGAAAGAAGAAAAGAGAGAAGATGAGACAGAGGAAGAGAAAGTTGAAGAGAGTTGCTCGGACGGTGTTTGTCGCCTTGTGCTTTTATTGACAGACAGGAACTGAACTGCGATGCGGGGCTGTACCATTTGTGTGAAGAGGGGGGTGTGCAGTAAAGGAAAACAGATGATCTTACGATGAAAATACATGTCAAAGTATGTTATGTCATTAAAATAAAGTGGGCTCCTTGATGGGCAAACATTGAACCTACTGTCCAATGTTCAATAAATAACACGACATCTTGGGTGGCAGGACTTACAGAGGACACTTTGTCCCTCAGAGTCTTCTTGACCAGGAGGACAGCAGCTCGAATCATCACTCTGAGCTCCTCTTTGGAGCCTGTGGGAGAAGCTTCCAACAGCCTCTGGTGCACGGCCGCGACAGCGTCCTCTCTGTACGACCAGTTCTTAGAATAAGCTGCACACACCTAAATAAAACAAGACATTAACTCCATCCAGAAGTGAAGATACAATTCAAACACGGACATACTGTGTACTCCTAATACAGAGTAACTTAACATACAATGGTGTCTCCAAAGACTTCGAGCGCGTGTCCAGCCTCCCTCTGGGCCTTCTCGGATAGCGGCTCTGGCTCTCCGCTGATGCAGGCGGTCAGTGGAGAGCTGGCCTGGGGGCAGTGCTCCTCTGGTAGCCTCAGCGTACTATCATTAGAAGGTCTGTCCCGTCTCTCCAGCGCTGGCAAAGGCCTCTCGTCATAAGGAACACTTGGAACCTCAAAGGGTGAACACATCATTTCACCATGACAATCTTATTATGCTTTAATCAGACATTTACAACTAGTTCATACCTGCAGCTTGATACGTTTTGTAGTATCATTTTTACGACTGTGTCTGGAAAATATCGTTGTGTTTGATAATATAAAATGTAGTTTTACTAAAGGCCAGCAGAGGGTGCACTAGTGTGGCAGGTTTCAAAAGTAAAGCTGTTGGGTATCAGACTGGATCAGTCATTGTCTCGGTCAGATCAGATTAATCATATGGTCAGTATAGTAACAAAACTGTTCTGCACAGAGGGGCAAATGCCTGGAACTCGCTTCCTTTTAATATTAGAAACAAACATTTTAAGCTGAAAGTAAACGGTCAATTAGCTCAGTACATGTGAGTAATAGTAACCATGTCCTATGCTTCCACTGGTTGTATGATTTATGAAATATGTAACATTTATAATGTTTGTTGTACAGCACTTTGGGCTGATTGAAATGTACTATATAAATAAAGTTGACATTGACATTATGTATTCCATTTTGACTGTTTTGTAATTTTATATTATGTCAGGACCCTGTGGCACTCTGTTGGACATGTCTCAGTGGACCCTGTCCCTCTAGCACCCTGTTGGACATGTTTCCGTGGACCCTGTGGCACTCTGTTGGACATGTCTCAGTGGACCCTGTCCCTGTGGTCCTCTGTTGGGCACACTCATGAAGCCGTGGTCCAGCTGGCAGCCGCTGGAATCAGCCGACTGTGGCCCAGTTAATTAAAGAGTGAAACGTGAGGCGCTGGAGAGTGTGCTCATAATCTCCAGGCTTAGGCCGGAAACATGTTCCCAAGGTGCCACAGTGTAGGAGCTCCACAAGGCCCTATTCTTTATTCTTTCTTGGAATGCCCCTTGAGATGCAGCATCTCATTTTCAGGGGGGTCCATCAAATGTAATTGACAAAACAAAACAGGCACAGGCAGCCAGGTAAACATTATTAAATCATAAATAAACTTAACATATAAATGACACAACATTAGTCAAACATAACAACATAGTACAAACAAAGCAGGCAATACAAACTTGCTCCATCCCCCACTACACCAGATCCAGTTAATTATAGCAATGTTTCCCCTACCATTATATTGGTAGGGGAACCCCCCCCCCCCCCGCCCCGGCAGGACGATAGCCTTTTATTATGAAGCGCTAATCTCCGTCTTTACCAAATCCGATCCGGAAATCTATTCCGGTTTTTGTTTTATGAGAAAGTACGCATGTTCAATCCAGTCCGATTCTGTGTGTTTTTTTATGGATCCAGTCCGCGTTTTGCGCTCAGTGACCCAGGCCATGCGGTCGTGTTTATTTAAGGAGGATGCGCCAAAAAAGATCGGAGAAACAGGGGCAGAGACCGGAGCTGCCACAGGGCGAGGAAGTTTAACTAGAGCGATTAGATGACAATAATCCCTTTAGCACTTTGTAAATAAGAAAATCCAACCCAAGCTAAATGCAACAGTTGAGTTTAGCCTAAACTGTTTAGCTGAAGCTGTTAGATCTGTTTCACATGAAGTCACTGAAGTTAGCTCTGTTGGATTTTGTAGAAGGTCCTGGACTTGGCCTTAAATTATGATTTTGGCTCCTCTTGTTTTAAGCAGAACACAGACCTGTTACATGTGTCCTATTAGATCATAAACTGTGGAACTCACGTTTAAACATGAATATGAGGAAAATCCAAAACACCCAACTGGAAAATAATGGTAGCCTACATTATTAGGCTAAAAATAGTATATTACATTCTCAAACTTTCTAAAACTTAGTATTGTTTCATACATCATCAAAATGCTTTATAGGTACTTAAATTGAATTAAATCTGAATCATGTAGAAATTCAAACAATAAATTGTTACAAATAATTACAATTGCTTAAAACACTTTATTTTACCCGCCAGCGTGTGCGGACCTCGCGCCTGCACGTGTAACCATACCCCCCTGCCAAACCTGGGGGAAACACTGTATAGCTAAACAAAAACAAATGTAGGGTTGCAAAGCAAGAGAGAAATAACTACTAAAAACATATAGAAGGAGTCTTAAGAGATACTGTAGAAATAATGATGTTTTAAACCTATGAATCTGATAGAAAAAGGTAACCTATTCCACTCTGATGGAGCCTTGTATTGGAAAGCTCTACGTCCAACCTCTTTGTAGACAGGAGGCACAGTGAAAGAAAGACAGTGTGTGCTTCTCAGGGAATATGCAGATTATGCTGGGATTAACATTTGCTTCAAGGAAAATTTTAATGAATATATTTAAAAAGTCGTATTGACGTCTATTGCCGTGGTGTAACCGCTTTAGTTTTTCAAATAATGTACAATGGTGTGAGGAGGGTGGTCGGGAGTGCTGCACTGGGTCCAAGCAATATTCTTAAAATGTTAGTTAAAAATCAGGTGCTCTTTCAGGATGAAAATTGAATGAGTAAAACACTTCGCCTTAAATGATGAGGTACATGTGGCAAAAATCCGAGGCACTGATGGAGTGAGATAAAAGTCCTTTATTAGGAAGGACACGCCAAAGCGTTTCGACCACAAACTGGTCTTCTTCAGAGCACAGATACTAGAACACACAGGTGTTATACATGATTGGAGCATCACATGGTCAGTCACGTGTGCTAGCCACAATAGAAAAAAAGAAAAAAGGAACAAACAACGTCGTATCCTGGGGATGTGGACAAAAACACCATGTAAGTGACAGAGTGTTCCCGTATGGCATATTCTATTATAGCCATTCTATTATATCACAATACATAACTGATTGTCACAGTATGTAGACATGAAACATACACCAGGAACAACAGGTCCAGAGACAATGTATGCAAACAATTCAGTAAAAAAGAACATTTCAGTTACAAATACAGTTAAAAAGACAAGGGCCCCCATCTTACAGAAAGACAGAAAAATCAAGTTCATCGTTTAACTCTGGATAAATGGTGGCCTTGAGGGTCTCAATCCAATAAGTTTCCCTTTGGGCAAGGGTTTTAAGTTTATCTCCCCCTCTCATGCCCAGGGAAACAACCTCTATAACCATCACTTTTAGTTGTGTAATGCTGGTGTGACCAGGTGTTTTGAAATGCATTGCCATAGGGTAGTTGGGGTTTTTAGTTCAACTAATGTACGTTTCATGTCTACATACTGTGACAATCAGTTATGTATTGTGATATAATAGAATGGCTATAATAGAATATGCCATACGGGAACACTCTGTCACTTACATGGTGTTTTTGTCCACATCCCCAGGATACGACGTTGTTTGTTCCTTTTTTCTTTTTTTCTATTGTGGCTAGCACACGTGACTGACCATGTGATGCTCCAATCATGTATAACACCTGTGTGTTCTAGTATCTGTGCTCTGAAGAAGACCAGTTTGTGGTCCTTCCTAATAAAGGACTTTTATCTCACTCCATCAGAGTGCGTCGGATTTTTGTCACATGTTCCTCATCATTTAAGGCGAAATGTTTTACTCAATGTACCATGGTGTGTTTGATATCTTGTGAATTTAATTGTTAAGTTTCTAATGTGCAAATGTACAGCTATGGTAGGGATGCACCGATAACACTTTTTCTAAAACCAATATGAGTATGAGTACTATGATTTGAGTACTTGCCGATACCGAATACCGATATGATCGCTGGGTTAGTTTTTCGAATGAATGAATGGGCATAAAGCAGGTTAAGAATCGTCAGCGCGCTTAGCCGTTAGTTAGCCGCTAGATAGCAACATTAGCGGCCGGTGTTCTAAACACTGCAGGCCCAGCTCTGAGGCACAATGAAGAGAACATTTAGCTCCAGCACTGATTTAGAGAGTGTAGTCTGTAATACAGTCAGCTCTATGTGGAATATTGTATTTTTTACTGAAGAATTCTCCAGTTTGTTGCTCTTTTCTCTCCTCAGCGGAGAGGTGCGTCTTTTAGGAGCGAAGGCCGTACGTCAAGTGGTATCGGTTTCTGGTATCGGGACCACATCAATGAGTATCGATATCGGTATCGGTGCATCCCTTAGTTAAGGTAAAGGGAGAAGGGCATTTTTCTTGCACTCATTATCAAATTGGAACAATCACTGACTGGTAAAGGAGTGGCAGCAGCTCAGGGTTAGAGCCTTCGCCCAAAGATTGGCCATTGAATGGAATTCTTTATTTTATTTCAGAATTGAATGTCCAAACCCATTTTTTCTAGTCATGTAATAAAATGAGTTTTGTCCTTCAGTATATTGTAAGAGCAGATATTAGAGTGTATCTGAAAGCTTTTTTATTAAACTCAGAGCATGTCGTTGTTTATGTTACCATGACAGCGTTGGTTGACACTTACATTGGCGGTGCTGGGTCCGCTGGAGGGGCTGCTCAGCGTGGGGGCGTCTGGGCTCAGGTCTTGGGGCAGTGAGTCAGATCTCCGGGCCTTGGGCGGCGAGTCGGTGGGCACTGAGGGTTGTGGGTCGGATCTCCAGGCCTTGGGCATTGAGGGCGCGGTGAGGACTGGGGAGCTGTCCGGAGAGGGCAGATTACAGGAGGAGCAATCTGACACTGCTGCTGTGATCTGGGACAGGGCACAGGGAAATAAGAAACGGTTACTCTGGGCAGGCTAAAGTATCGCCAGAAATTGTTCAAATAAGAGCTAACGTTCAGAGGATTCATGAGAAAAGTTAACATTATTTAGGTTTTGTTTATTTATGTGTATTTGAGTGATTTTTCAATAATTAACTAAGATGGCCGTTCCAAAAAATGTGTTGAATTGTAAAGATTCCTCCTCCCACTAACAAGTTTATTGAGAAACTAAATAAGATGTCAAAAATCTCCTCTAAAAATCCATTTGGACCATTTTTATGCAAAGAAAACCTTATTTTCATGTGAAAATAATTTATAAAAGGTAAGAAAACTTAACACCGTATAAACTTTATATTTGTGCCAGTGATCAACAGGGAAAGTTTTAAATTGATATATTTTGCGGATAAACACCTGGGTAAGAGGAGAAGGGCATTTTTATGGCACTAATCACAAAACTGGAACATGTATTGATTAGCGAAGGACAATATAGATGTAGGAGCGGCGGTGGCTCAGGTTCAGAGCATTCTAACCACCGGCCGGCTCTTGAATCAGAGCTGCGGCCAGCTGTGCCCATGGTGCCCAGAGAGCCCTCACCAGAGCGGGGTCCAGCAGCTCGTGCAGCTCCAGTTGCTGGTACACAGTCCTGCGGTACTGCTCCATCTGCTGCCTCTTCTGCTCAGCCTGCTCATAATCCTCCTTCTCCAGAGCACAGCGCTTCTCAACATCCAGCCGCGCCAGACGCTCGCCCACCTGAGAGGGCCCAGAGCAGGCACCGTCAGTTACCAACACACAGAGAACATGTTTCCATCACTCACTACTTTAGTTTGTATTATCACTGAGTACTTTCTTACTCTCACTTGAGTAACTTTGCACTTAAGTACATGTATTTTATTACCTTTATGGATAGGACCGTCACAGTTAACACTCAAAAAATAATGAATGCATTGGTCATGGATTAATGGCATATCACTCACACTCTAAGTTTTGACCTAAGCATGAGTCTCCAGTCAGATGAGCTCAGTCGGTCTCCGGAGCTGGGCCAATGTCATGGCATCCACATTAAATCCTTGATTAATCTATTGATGAAAAAAAAAGCCGTGGTACCAATTTATGTTTTTCCCAGTGGGTGCCCACTGCCTACTCAAAGGAACTAAAAAGTTGTTTACTCACACCATATTAAAGCGTCAGAAGCGGTCTACTGCGGTTAGACTGATATTCAGATATTCAACATTAGCTTGACTGAACAAGAGAGAGAAGCTCTACTCGCGGCTTTAGTTGGTCAAAAAGAGTACGTACTGGTACTTCTCACTCTGGTTATCAACTAATGAACTATACTGAACAAAAACGTGTTATTTTTCTTCAGTAGCTTTATGGGCATTTGACCCAGTTCTGAGCACAACCCGTCTGAAAAGCATCTCTCCCCGCCGACTCACTCAGGAACTTCCTAGTGCTGATTTTTGTTCACAGGGTCGTATTTGACAAACTAAAGCCATGAGTAGTAGGGGTGGGCCATATCATGCTGCATATCGTTACATCAGTATAATTGTTTCATATATATCCCAAGTTACTGTCTTGAGCCCTCGACTTAGTAAGTCAAGATCCCGACATAAGGACTAGGGATGGGACGGTATGAGATTTCCACGGTATGATAACCTTGACAAATATACCGCGATATCACGGTGTACCGTGAAATTGCGTGTTTTATATTTAAAAAGTAAAAACAGGGTTTGCATTCAACAAACAGGGTTTGTTTATGGTACATTTGTAATTGGTTATGTCTTTACATGCTGCTAAAGATTAATGAAGTGTACTATTATGACTTATTATCCAAAATAACACTTTGAACAAATGGACATTTTCACCCTAAAGGGACTATACATAAGTTTAACCAAAAATAAATGTATACACATTTAAAATGTCTTCCTCATACATGCTCCAGCAATGACCTGGTGAGTAAAATGAGCCCTGGCCTTTTCACCGTGATCGCCTCTACATGTCTGTAAAGTCACTTGAATTGTCTCTGTTCGGGTCGAACAAGCAAACAGCGTAATGCGTAATAACGTCATGCGCATTCACGCTCAGCTGTAGCGTTAGCTGTGGCGTTAGCTGTATCTCCTCTATACTGACGCCGCCGAGCCAGTGGTAACTTCGGAAGGATGGATTTAGCGGAGAATAAAAGGAGACCGGCTTCAGGCACCATCGAAACTCCAGCCCCCAACTAACGAAAAGAAACAAAGAGTTTATTCGAGTGTGACAAAAAAGGCAAAAGTCGAGTCTGAACAGAGTAAACATCGGAAAATGTTGAGAGAATCTCTCAAAACACCCGCAGCTTATCTTTGCTTGAAAGGTAAGAATTTATTACTAAATACGTGGGGAAAGTGTTGTTGATGCTTCAAAACAACGATGTCCGACTGTCCGTGCATGTTGTACAAACTTCATTGAAACGAGCCATAAAATAATCATATTTGGAAGTTACCAAAATAGTTGATGTAATAGTTTTATACCTACAGAGAAGTTGTGTAGTATTAGTAGCAGACTAGTAGTGTCAGTAATAACAGTAATTGTGCTGTACCTACAAAACATTTGAGTAATAACGGTGGTAATGGTGCGGTATTTACAATGGCAAAAATAATGCTGCTAATGTTAGCTTTTCTTGGCCGCAGAATAAGCATGACTGTTCACGGATTTATAAGTAGTGAAACAACTACAAAAAGTGGACATGTGCCGTTTACAATATAGTTTACGAGTTAGCTACGCTAACTTTGGGCCCAGGGAACTGAAGAGACGATTTAGGCTTTTCCTAGTAGCATTTCTACCAGTGGAATGATTTTATTATTTCAATTATCCCTGCGTTTATGCATACAAAATATATGAGTTTTTTTCCTTCCTCTCTTTCAAACGTCAATTATTCATTTATCTGTATTACTTGGCTTCTTCAGTCGATTCACTTTGCTGCATTTGCTCAACTTCAATGAAGGTGCTTGATTCATCTTCTGTACTCAGTGGTTGAAGTCTTCGAACGTTTCGCCTCTCATCCAAAAGGCTTCGTCAGCGACAAGGGTCACAATCTGCACGCAGCTGAATATATAGACCAACGGGGAGGAGTTAGGGTAGTCCAGTCTCCTCCCCTCTAATAACAGCTACTCTCACCTGTGGGTAAACACCTTTGAAGTAGAGCGTCTCTAACGACCTGCTCACCTCAGTATCGGTGAGTCATGTCCTATTCATCGCTAATCACTACCCAGTATCTGTCCCATTCATGGCTAATCACTGCTAATTACCTGCCTATTGTTCTTTTGTTTGCTGAGGTGCCATCTCCCTTGGCTGGCCAAGCCTTTTTGGTTTCTCCCGAAGGAGATTGGAGTACAGGGAAGGAAGATTAAATCTGAGACCGCCATTTCGATTCATGGCAGTGTTTTCTTTCCTGACAAAAATAGCTTCTTTAACTCCTCTTTCAAACCAACGTTCTTCTTTAGCTAAAATGTTGACCTCCCCGTCCTCAAAGGAGTGGTTGGAGGCTTTGAGATGGAGGTGCACCACCGACTGGGGGCCACTTGTGCTTTCTCTTCGGTGTTGATAAAGCCTCTTCTGTAAAATCTGTTCCGTTTCTCCAATATAATGTTGTTTGCATTCTTCTTCTTTGCATCGAATAGAATAAACCACATTGCTTTGTTTGTGTCTCGGAGTTTTGTCTTTGGGATGAACTAATGTTTGTCTCAGTGTGTTCACCGGTTTGTGGTTCACTGGAATCCTGTGCTGCCTAAAGATTCTCTGAAGTTTCTCTGAGACCCCGGCTACATACGGCACTAACTCCCTTTCTTCTGGGCTCTGTAGTCTGTCTGTCTTGTTCTTTGGGTCTTCTTGCCCTTTGTGCTTTAGTGAAAGACCAGTTAGGATAGCCACAGTCTGAGAGGGCTCTCTGGACATGTTGCTCCTCTCTGGGCTTTCCTTCAGCACTGGTCGGCAAATCTTTAGCTCTATGTCTGAGCGTCATGATGACCCTGCATTTGCTCAAGTATCACATCTTGGGAAATATACACTCAAACTGATTTGGTCTAAATATCTTACAAAACAGTAACGTTTCTTACCTCAGCTGAAGTCCTGCCTGCAAATCTGTAAATTGACCAGGACGGGACTGTTATTTCTGGTGCTCGTAAAGCCTGAGCGCCTCATGCACGAGCTTATCATCGAGGCTGCAGTTACGTGTTTGGCCTGAGGGGGCAATTGCGAGCACATAACTGTCAAACTCCACAGAGCCCCTTTAATCAATTTACTCACAGATGGAGCATGTTCGCTGATGCTAATCCCAATTTGTTCGATGTCTGACCAAAAACGTCCAAAGGCAGCCATGCCATTATAATTTGCTTCTTGATTTCTTACTTACTTAAGTAGTCTGTGCATTCAACTTCATATAGAAAAAAAGATCTTAATAGTATACAAAAAGTGTTGCATCAAGCGGTCAACAAACTTGAGTGCTTGTCTACTAAATGACCGACTAGCAAACTTATCCTGCAGTGACTCCGAGAGGGTAAAGAATATGTGATGCATCGGATTATTGTTTGAGGAGACTTTAGTGGAGTAGTGCGTAGGTTTGTCCCCATCACGTAGTAGCTAGCAGTAGTAGCCGTGTCGACGTGTGATATCGAGCGTACTTTGTAGCTAAATGAAAATCAGTGCGTCTTTGATGAGCATTTGGCAAAGCAAGGCTGAGCGTCTTCTGAAAAATAACACGTAAAACAGTGTGGTCTAGAACGTGTCTGATGAACGATGGACTGCAAGCCCGTGCAGAGGGGGGGCGGAGGGGGTATGAGCACCTGCCCCTTTTGCCCCATGCCCCTGAAGTGCCCTTTTCCCTCCATACCTTTTATTTATGTGTATTAGATTTTGTTTATCCAAAGCTTTGCCCCAATAAGCCTTATTAGCTTATATTAATAAATCAAATCAGAAATGAACCTGCCGCTCATTAGTTCATCGTGTGTAGTGCCCTTTTTCTTTTTGAGCCCCTGATGGACTGGATGATGAACAATCCAAACCACAAAGCTAGCAGGTTAGCGTAACGCGAGCTAAAGCGCTAAACAGCTGCTTCTCAGCCGCACTTGGCATCTTTTTTAACGCGACAGATCCAAACAAAGCTTCATCAGCCTTCATGTTCACGGAGGACAGTGACTTTTTACTCTGCTGCTACGGGCCGTGTTCAACAGTCTGGGCAGACAGACTACAGAGCCCAAAAGAAAGGGAGTCTCCTTGTCGTATGTGGCTGGAGTCTCAGAGAAACTTCAGTTTGTTTTTTTAGGCAACACAGAAGTGCAGTGTACCGCAAACCAGTGAACACACAGAGACAAAAAATTGTTAATCCCAAAGACAAAATGCCGAGCCACAAACGAAGCAATGTGGTTTATTGTATTCGTTACATTGGAGAAACCAAACAAGTGTTACAGAAGAGGCTTTATCAACACCGTAGGGAAAGCACAAGCGGCCCCCAGTCTGCTGTTCACCTCCACATCAAAACAACCAACCACTCCTGTGAGGACGGAGAGGCAAAGTTTTAACGAGGAGTCAAAGAAGCAATTTTTGTAAAGAAGGAGGACCCCTCCATGAACAGGAATGGAGGACTTCGATTTCATCTTTCTCCAGTGTACATTAACCTCTTAAAACCCATATCTCGAGGGCTCAAGTTAATGAGGCTGAAACTAAGCAGGGATCAACTGAGATATTATTAATAATATAATAATTACAATATAATTCACAGTGATTAATCATGATCTAATCATAAATTATCACTGTGAATTTTATTGAAACTATAATAAATAAAATAATTAATTAATTCATCTAGTTTTGTCTACTTTTTAACTGTACTTTGGAGTACAATTAAAAAGTATGTGTGTAGTTTTATCTCACAATACTTGTTACTTCCAAGACACTTAAATTTAAATTTAAGACACTTAAAGTTAAATTAATTATTTTTAATTTGAGTATCTTAAGAATATTGTAATTGTTGGAAAATATTCGAATTTCCATGATATTTTATATTTTGTCCAACACTACATAACATAACATAAATTGGACTTTTGCACTAAAACAGTAACTCAGTCAGAACTATCCTTTTTTTTTACTTTTAAAGTTCTTTGGGTCACTACTTTGTACTTGTATTTGTATCATGGCTGCTGTAAGGCTCTCTGTGCCTTAACAGTAAATTGGGTTAGACTCAGTTACATCAGTTACATGAGTTACACAGTTCAAAACGTGGACATGACGGATAGTGACGCATTAACTATTGACGGTGTGCATGGAAACAGTGTCCACAGGAGGAGGTCACCACACCGGCTGACCAATGACTAACACTCACTGCTGACAGATGGGACATGAGGCGACTTGACATTCACACTAGCCAACAAGCACTAGCACTAACACTAGCCACTAGGGCTGCACCCCCACCGCGGCTTTGTATGCAGTGCGCTGTAAACAGACTCCACGTGTATCTTGCGCTGTGCAAACTATTCTCGCCGCTATGGTAACAAGTGTCTCTCGCTGTGCAAACTGCATCCAGTTTTATTGGCGACAGCGTAAAATGTCTGAGGGAACTCTCCGGTAACACATGAGGAAGGCAGATTGGTAACTTGGACAATGGACAGGTTGGGAAACAGCTATTTTGAAAAATCCACTGTAGTTCAACTTCTTTTGTTTAAAGTGATGGTCTGTAATAATAATATCCCGATATTGAAGCATTAGACGATTATTGCGATTATTTTTTACTACCTTGGAAACAACTATTCAGTAAACTAGTACGCCTTCCTTAGATTTGTGTAAAATATATTTTATCTATCCATCCACCATATCTGTGCTCGTCATATAATTAGAATATCATGAAAAAGTTCATTTAATTCTGTAATTCAACTTAAAATGTGAAACTAATATATGATAGACACATTACATGCAAAGTGACATTATGTGACCCATCACGGAAACCATGAAAATTTTGATGATTATGGCTTACAGTCCATTTTCAAAATATTCTAATTTTATGAGATTTTTAATTTGGGGCTTTTACAAGATGAGCCATAATCCTCAAAATTATAACAAATAAAAGCTATACATATCTCACTTTGAATGTAATGAGTTTATCATATATCGCAGCCTAAATTGAATAACAGAACTGAATGCACTTTTTCATGTTAATCTAATTATATGACGAGCACCTGTATATAGCTCTATCCTATGATATAAATGCTTTTCACTAATGTGCACTTTTGACTGTGGTGTTGTATGGTGATTATGTAACTTTGAAAGGAAAACATATTTCTTGGAAACCTAGTAATGAAACCAACTAAACTGGGGATGCACGTTTTCTAGTATTTCTATAGTTGGGAGTTCTTAGCGATCAGTAATAACTAATAACTCAGACGGGGCATTTAAAACCTTAGCTACTCCACAACGGGTGTCACTCATAGATCAGGGACATAATGACAACATGGGCATCACCGTGACTATAGGGTGTTTTCACGGACGTCACAAAGCTGGTTCAGACCCGGATGTGCCGCCATGATGGAGATATAGCTCATGCCAATTAACGTGACGGATTATCAATTTTGGACAAAAACTCAAGGTTTCGCGATAAACCCGAGATCGGACCCCAAAACTTCTCACACAGTTGACCAGTTGTACAACGAAAGACTGAGTGCAAAACAAAAAAACGTTTTAGTTACAAACTTAAGTTAATTGGATGAAGTTCCATATAAAATGAAATGCCAGTTTAGTGGCGATCTCGCAATCTTGCGAATCTTGAATACATTTTCTCATCAATATTTGATATCATGCTCTTTATACGAAGCTGACTTTTTACACTCTTAGAAATGTGTGTAATATTTTATTTTGGTATATTTCCCACCTCTAACTAGAGGTCATGTTGGAATTAACCTTGCTAATTGAAAATGTTAAATAATTTACACACAGGCTTAACCCTGTTCATTAAATGTAAAATCCACATACCGGCTACAAAATGAGCTACGCAAATTCGGATGATATCCAGATTTTTCCCGTCCTAATTCTGATTGAGGCGTGCAATCTATCGTCTCCTTTATTTAGATAATTGTTCTGTCTGCTCTCCCTTATTCTGCCCAACTCTGGGTAAACGGTAGTACTGCAAAGTAGTTTCTCTGTCTGATGTATTGTGACAGCCAAGAACACGACAATAATTAACAATTTTGCTGTTTCAAACTTCGCGGTACTGTTTGTTTTGATAGGCGAGTACATTGGTGAGTATCGCCATCATGTCTGACTTTGGAAAAGGGACGTCACGGGCAAACACACTATAGCGCTCATCTCTTCGAAATATTTTTAGCAGTAGCACACAAACGAAGCCGAGGGGAAACTACTACAGTACTGTACTACGTACGAAGTACTGCAGGGGAGAGACACAAGTTTAACATGAGCCTGCTGTATTTAGTTTTCCCTCGGCCTTGTTTTATTCCGTAAAAAAATGCTACGAAGATAAATCCTCTCCACTCGCAGCGGCGACATCTGCACACAGCTGGTGGCTCTCGTAATGATCCAGGTCTCTGTCTTTGCTGTAAATGCCAAAGTGAGGCCAAATTTAGCGTTTTAAAAGAGCCCCGGAGCATTAATGCTCTTTCTTTTTCATCCTGTGTTTCTCCAACTCTCACTAGATTCTAGTGTTACTCAAGCAGGCTGCGCTGCCATCAAGCGGGCGGGAGTAAAAGTGCAGGACCAAAGAGAGATGCTGCAATTAATATTTCCACAAAAATTGATGTTTAAATATCGATACGGCGCTTTTTGGATCGATACGAGAATCGTGTGACGCAATATCGCGATATATCGGCTGATCGATATTTTTCAACACCGCTAGTCTGTAAGTTTGCAAAATGAGAAAAGGTGGGGTGAAATTTGAAAGTAAACTAATTCCTCCCCTCTTGGACCAGAAAGCCACTCCCAGGCTGTGTCCGAAATGTATGGGTGTATGGGTGTTGTCGCGGTCGGGAGGCCATCCATCCATCCATCTATTTTCTTCCGCTTTATCCGGGGCCGGGTCGCGGGGGCAGCAGTCTCAGCAGAGATGCCCAGACTTCCCGATCCACGCACACCTCCTCCAGCTGTTCTGGGGGGACCCCGAGGCGACACCAGGCCAGCTCGGAGACATAGTCCCACCAGCGTGTCCTGGGCCTTCCACGAGGCCTCCTCCCAGTGGGACATGCCTGGAGCACCTCCCGAGGGAGGCGACCAGGAGGCATCCGGAACAGATGCCCTAGCCACCTCAGCTGGCTCCTTTCGACGTGGAGGAGTAGCGGCTCGAGTCCGAGCTCCTCCCGGGTAACTGAGCTCCTCACCCGATCTCGGAGGGTGCGCCCAGCCACCCTGCGAAGGAAACTCATTTCGGCCGCTTGTATTCGCGATCTTGTCCTTTCGGTCATTACCCAAATCTCATGACCATAGGTGAGGGTGGGAACGTAGATCGATCGGTAAATCGAGAGCTCTGCCTCAGACTCAGCTCCCTCTTCACCACAACAGTCCGATACAGCGACCGCATCACTGCTGACGCCGCACCGATCCGTCTACCGATCTCACGCTCCATCCGTCCCTCACTCGTGAACACGACCCCGAGATACTTGAACTCCTCCACTTGGGGCAAGGACTCCCCACCGACCTGAAGCGGGGAAACCACCTTTTTCCGGTGGAGAACCATGGCCTCAGATTTGGAGGTGCTGATCCTCATCCCGGCCGCTTCACACTCAGCTGCAAACCGCCCCAGTGCAGCTGAAGGTCCTGATTTGATGAAGCCAACAGAACAACATCATCTGCAAATAGCAGAGATGAGATTCTGAGGTTCCCAAACCGGACACCCTCCAGCCCCTGGCTGCGCCTAGAAATTCTGTCCATATAGGTAATGAACAGAACTGGTGACATAGGGCAGCCCTGGCGGAGACCAACACGCACCGGGAACAGGTCTGACTTACTGCCGGCGATGCGAACCAAGCTCCTGCTGCGGTCATACAGGGAACGGACAGCCCTTAGTAGAGGGCCCCGGACCCCATACTCCCGGAGCACCACGAGGGACACGGTCGAACGCTTTCTCCAGATCCACAAAACACATGTGGACTGGTTGGGCGAACTCCCACAAACCCTCGAGCACCCGATGAAGGGTATAGAGCTGGTCCAGTGTTCCACGACCGGGACGAAAACCGCATTGTTCCTCCTGGATCCGAGGTTCGACTATTGGCCGGATCCTCCTCTCCAGCACCCTGGAATAGACCTTACCAGGGAGGCTGAGGAGTGTGATCCCCCTGTAATTGGAACACACCCTCCGATCCCCCTTCTTGAAGAGAGGGACCACCACCCCGGTCTGCCAATCCAGAGGCACTGTCCCCGACCGCCACGCGATGTTGCAGAGACGTGTCAGCCAGGTCGGGAGGCCTTCAGTTAATTTCACCAGCCGTCATCTCTGCACGTCGCTGATGGAGACACGCGGTGTGCACGAAGGGGAGGGGCTGTGTGTGTGGGCTATTTAGGAGAGACGTGTGAGTGAGAGTTATGGAGGAATTGCTGGGTCGCAGGTTCTAGAATGTGATGATGTCACCGGACCCAGCGGGGGGCAGGACCCAGTTTTTCCTATTACACTTCCACAAGTTGTAGCTCAAAAGAAAGAGCATAAATTACAAAAATGATCATTAATATCAGTCACTGGGTCCATGATCTCTCCGTACAAGACCAAAAATGTCCTCAAAAACAAAATAATTTTTCCTCCATCTAATAGTATTGGCCTTTGGAATGCTGTGATGTCACCTGCAAACTCCACACAGAAAGGCCCCGTCCAGGTGGGAATCAAACCCTGGACCTTCTAGCTGTGAAGCGAGAGCGCTACCGTGCTGCCCAGCATCTTTAGCATCTTTTCATTGGTCAAAGTGGTAGCCCAGGGGATTCTGATTAGTGCCCGAGATCAAGGGAGGGACTTTAGAAAAATATGATTATTTATGTTACCTCAAATATCAGACCCAGGCAGTCAATTTTGCAAAACAATTACATTTGTAAAACATTTAAACTTACAGACTATCACTTTAAAACATAATACATATAATACCGTCAGTTAGAATCTACAATGTACAGTCTTGAAATAAAATAAAAACACTACATTAAAAAAGTGTTTCCAAACCTTTGACCAGTACTGTATAGATTCGAGAAAAGTGGCATAGAACTAGGGCTGAACGATTAATTGCAGTTGCAGTTTTATCGCGATATTACACAATGCGATTTCGTAATCGCAGGGCACGCGATTTTGGAAGTGAATGGAGCAGTGAGATATGACAACAAAGTCCGCTCCGTCGCGTGCTTTTGTTTACGTCTCAGTCTAGTTAAGGTGCGCGGTAGATTGTGGATGTACAGTGAAAATATCAGCGTTTATCCTGCAGCCACCGCGAAGGACTATTGCTTTCTTCTCTGTTAGCATTGTGTTAGCCACAGCGCTAATCACGCCATTCTCTCGCTGCTACTACACGCTCTGATGATCACAGACACTCCATCACTTCCGGATTCACACGTCTCTGCCTCCACAGAGATATAGGTGAGCCTGTGCTGCTTGTAAAGAGTAACGAGTCGTTTGTGGCTCAGTTTAGGAGCTTATGTTTGGGAATGTGGTGGATAAAGAACTTATCTCAAAAGCATAAGGATGGTTCATGACCATAAAGTATCCGGAGAGGCGATGTGCCTTTATTTACCTTTGCATCTACCGCATATGCGCTCCGTAGGTAATACAGACGCTAGATATAAACACTAAACTGCTGTATGAAAAGGGTTGGAAACCGAGGCAGGACTCCATGTCATGTCTTATTTTGCTGAGGTGCTGTTTAAGCTGAAATGTCGCTAAATGGCTGCGAGTCAAAGAGAAAGTAAAACGTGTCTGTGTTTTGCACCTCATGTCCCGTCTCCTTGCGCCAATGTTCTTCTCTTTCTTCATATTGTCCAAAGTTACATCCCAAAACCAAAATGCTGCTCCTAATTCCACTGTGTTTTGGCGTGTGCTCCATCTGGCCTCTCCGTGTCCATCAATAACACGCATCTGAAGCCACGAGTCGCAGCTCAGACTGGGATTTGATTGGCCTAAATAATAAATAGTTTATTTTGTATTAATTGGGATTTTGATTTCCTAAAACTTTTCCGACTAGTTAAAGCAGACGTTTGTTCTTACATTTCCTGCACTTTAGTATGGGTGATGTTATTGACTGGATCAGTGAGGTGTAGGGCTGGGCGATATATCGATATTTAAGATATATCGATATATTTTAAAAAGAGATATGGAATCAGACCATATCGTATATATCGATATAGTCCAAATTTGCGCTGTAATACTTGCTTCAGGCAACCCGCTGAGCGGAGCTCTGCACTGCTCCCAGCGCCCCGGCCCCGCCCCTCGTCTTTGCATGCATAGAGGGAGAGGGGGGAGAGGGAGAGGGGAGATGGGGCAGGAACAGGAACAGACACTCCGCCGGCACTCTTCAACAAACATGAATAAAGCAACAATGTCTGTGAAGCGTGCGGAGGAGAGCCCCTTGGTTGGTAAAACAAAAACCAGTGGCTCAATCATTTGGAGATGGTTTGGATAGAAGTGAATGCAGCGGCGAGATATGGCGGCGACGTGCGCTGCGCCATGTGCTTTTGTTTACTTCTCAGTCTAATTATGGTTTGCGGTAGATCGTGGATGTACTGTGAAAATATCAGGGTTTGTAATGCTGCCACCGCCAAGGACTATCGCTTTTTCCCCGTTAGCATTGCGTTAGCCGCAACGCTAATCACTCCAGTCCCTCGCTGATACCCACTCTGATGATGAGCAGAGATGGTGAGCCTGTGCTGCTTGTGAAGAGTAAAGAGTCGTTTGTGGCTCAGTTTAGGAGCTTATGTTTGGGAATGCTTTGGATAAAGATAAGAACTTATCTCAAAACCACTGACTAAAACACAGTTAAATCAAGAGCAAATATCAATACATTATTTGGGCTATTTATTTATTATATTTCATGATTATTAAGGACTAAAAAGTAAGTAATACTTTAATAAGTCATATTTCATTGTCTCAGTTTAGGCTTTAGTTTAGTTATATGCAACATAAAGTTATTAACAGCAAATAGGGTAGAAGAAAAATAAATACAATAAAAATCACAATATTAAATATTAAAACACTCCTATTTGGCAGTGACTTTGACTTAACATTTAATTTCACAGCTCTCACTTTGTGGAAAAAATATCGGGATATATATCGTATATCGATATTCAACCTAAATATATCGGGATATGACTTTTGGTCCATATCGCCCAGCCCTAGTGAGGTGTATAATTTTTTTTATATCTATATAATTTATCTTTTTCATTTATTTACAGACTGTACTGTTAAGTTCAGACAGTTTTTAAGAAGTGCAGTCCACATGTTCACAAATTTTGAAATAGGTCAGGCAACAATTTTGTTTGCTTTATTCTTGCAATTTTCCCGTCAAATTAATCTAATATTGTTTATCATGAAACAGACTAATTTATTGCTTGTGTTAGGTGAAAAATACATGATAAGAGGACTTGCAACAATAATCACATATTTAATCGCAATCGCAATATTGAAGAAAAAAATCGCTGCTCAATCTGGCTCTCTCAAGGAAAGGTTTGTGAAACTTAGCCTAGATCCAAAACCAAATGGGTCCATCAAATAGTTTTTAAGTTTGTGCGTTTAACTTCCAGATATGTTCAACCAGTTTGTCATTATATGTAAAATCCCTTTCAGGTGTCTGATGACACATGACACTTCAATGACCAGATAGCGCCAGAAATCACAGAACAATCCGATGTACCCATAGTCACAGTCTCTGGGAGCACAAAGGAAAACCGCTCTGGTCTGTCAGCCCGTGTCACATCACTGAGCAACACATACCTTCTGCAGGTCAGCAATGGCCTGCTTCAGATGCCTGGCCTGATCAAACTTCTCTTGATGGACCTTCTCCTGCTTCCTCTGGTCCAGCAGGCAGATGATGTGCGCCACCTCCGGGTCCTGGTACATGTCGAAGGCCAGGTCGTCCAGAGGGGAGATGCTCTCCCATTTGCTGCAATGGGCAGACGGGGGAACACAGGGGTTTGAGAAGAAACTAATCATTCTGGATGTTATTAGGTTTTATGCAGCAGGGATCTTATCAGGCCACGGTCCTAAACTTTTTTTTTTAAAGTTTATTTACGGATCCAACATGACAGCGACGCCATCTTTCGATCAAGCTTTAGACCGTGTTCTAAATAGTTTAGCTCGAAAGTTTACAGCAGGTACGCCATACGTCATCTGATACAATTGATACGATTGGCTATAACTACGTGCAGACGCTGATAGACATTCGTAGCGCCCAATAAACGGCTATGGACAATCGTAAACCACACCTCTCCTACGAGAAAAATGAATTGGTAGTCCCCAGACTAAATATCACTTGTGATATTTGACAGCCAGTCTACTTTCATGCAAAATCCACTTCAAACCATGTTATAACCAGGGTTAGGAGTTATGCTGTTTACAAATAAATAGAACTGTTAAAATGATCGTGAAACGTATCAAGAACAAATGACGCGGCTTAAAGGTATAGGCCACCGTTTTTCCATACCGAGATACGTTCTTACCTGAGCTTACGCACCTGTCTGATCTTTGTGCGTGCCCGTGGAAGAGCATGGTCGCTTCTAATTTCACCCCCGTTTGGAACTATAGGAATATGCTGGAAGAGGCCAAATGCTAACAACATCTTTGTTTGTTTTGCGTGACTGAGCGCATGCACAAAGACCAGACAGGTACGCATCAACTCGTCTAAGCTCAGGTAAGAACATATCTCAGTGTGGAAAAACGGTGGCCTGCTCCTTTAAGGCGATTATTATTATTTTTTGTTTATTTGGTCAAGACAGTGCATGTTAATGAACATACATGGGACTCATGCATGTAAACACGCTAGGGCTGAAAGATACATCGTTATCGTATTGATATCAAGATATAAACATTCAAAACATTAAAATTGAAAAAAAAAAAATAGGATATAAACGATATATATTTTCATCAATAAAACTGCACTCTTTGTTATTATGTTTTTATTTTTCTGAAAAATGCTTGGTTTTCACGTAACCCGTATCGTATTGATATCGAGATATCGTTCAGCCCTAAAACACGCCACAGAACACAAGCGCTGTGATTGGTTTATCCATACACAAGACGAAGAAACATACAACAAACTCCTTCAGTCTTTTCTTCAATAACCCTTCCAAGTTATTTGCCATTAATATATTGTTCCTATGATTTAGTACTTTTGTGGTTTAGCTTTTTATGTTATTAAAAAAATATAAAAAATAAATACATCACAACATGAACGCAGTGGAGCAACAGAGAAGTTCGATTGATTCTGGGTTGCGTCGAGCAGACGGGGTTCGCCGTGGGCGGGACCGGCCGCTCCACTATAAAAGAGGCTTTAGGAGGCACACTAGTGGAACACCGGCAACAACGGTGCATAAAACGCTTGAGATAAAGCTGCAGCCTCTGGGCTGTATGTTGTTAGCTGCAGCTGCAGAACCAGCAGCTAATGGGCCTAGCCCCAAACACACACATTAGCTTATTATAAAACACAATTCCTAGAAAATGGGTGCGTTTATGTTGGACCTATTGTTGATAGTAAATATATTGTGAATCGTGATTAATGAAATATAAAAGTTTGATTAATCTGATAATTTATATGAAAAAATATGAATTGACAGCAATATATGTTATATAATAAAATACCTACAATAGTCGCATATCATTTCAAAATGTATTTCATTTTGTCTTGCCCAAAGCTCCATTAAGCCGTTTCCCATAACAGGCGATGGGACAGCAGTATTGGGGGTAAAAAACACATTTCGAAACGTGCCAGCTGCGCTGTGGCTTGCGTGCGTGACCTCAGATGCTCTTCTGATTTTCATCCAGACCAAACGGCTTTGCTGGACAGTTTCGCGGTCACAAGACACTGAGGGGGGTTCGTCGGCCCAGACTCACCCCGCGTAGGTCGTGTCCAGGGCGGTGTCCCGCTGGGAGCCACTGAGGTACTGCTCGATCAGCTGCTCGCGGCTGGGCTGGGGGCACACAGATGGGACAGCACACGTGAATCACAACTCCATCATCACGGACACGGAGAAGAAGCACACGCTGTAAAACGCAAGAGTTTAAAGCTGGGAATCCGATTTTGACCATTTTCAAAGTGTGAGAGGAGGAGGCAGAGGTTACACCGTCAGGTGTGTCCCCAAATTGTTTCTAGCTTAAACAATACCTTCCGCATGTGCAGCTGTCTACTGGATGTAACTCATGGATGTAATCTGCTCTGTTGCACTGTGTGTCCACACTTAGACCTGCTGCTATCACTTATCACTTAATCCCTTTATATCACTTTATATCACTTTATATCTTAAGCTTAAATGAGTTGATGCGTACCCGTCTGATCTTTGTGCGTGCACTCAGTCATGCAAAAAGACAAAAGATTCCGTTAGCATTTTGCCTCTCCCAGCATATTCCTACGGACCCAAACTGCAAACATTTTGCGGCTCTTCACCTGTATATTGCAATTTTTTTATGTAGCATCTTGAATTCAATAGTTGAGACGCAGGTAGATACACTGTTGCACTAGCCAGCGGTGTTCAAAATGGCGGATAGAACTACAGAAGTCACGTGACTGAAACGCATGTATAGTCACACAAAATTAAACATGTCAATTTTCCAAGTGGATAAAATACTATAATAACACCTTAGGAGCACCTCGCCATCCACACAGTAATATCTCCTCCTAAGAATTCTGAAGGCATTACTGCATGGATGTCAAAGTGCTCCTAAGGTGTTATTACGCCTTACAATATAGTACCCCTTTTTATCCGCTTAGAAAATCGAAATTAATTTTGTGTAACTAGACTTGGATCGTGTAACTACTCGCGTAACCGTATTTAAATAGGGAAACCGTGGAAGAGCTTGGACGCTTCTAACTTCAACCCAGTTTGGCCCCATAGAGGAGAGGAGGAGAGGCTAAATGCTAACAACATCTTTGGCCATTTGGCGTGACTGAGGGCACGCACAAAGACCAGACAGCTACGCATCAACACGTCTAAGCTCAGGTAAGAACATAACTCAGTATGGAAAAATGGTGGCCTGTTCCTTTAACATTTTTTGGTTTGGTTCTCAAGATGATTATGGAATCAGAATGTAGAAATGCCCCACACTCCTATGGCTCAAATCAGTCTGGAAAAGAGCATAAAAAGACTGCTAATTCAGACTTCAGTTGTTAAAGTGATTGAGCTTTGGAGGTTCTTAGCTTTCATATGAGGAACGGCATGTTCACAAAGAGTAAAACTCATGTCACTGTTTGAATTATCCATCCATCCATCCATCCATTTTCTCCCACTTGTCCGTTGCCGGGTCGTGGGGGCAGCTGTTGGAGCTACCCAAATCACATTGCACCAGCTCTGTTTGAATTAAACCGTTACATATACTTTAATACTGCATAATGTGGAGCAAATTGTGGCTGTACAAAACAGTGAACAAGAGTGTAAGAACAAGGTGTTTATCAGAACAATATAACAAAGATATAGTAAGACACAAAACAAAACAAAGCCATATCAAGAACAGGATGTGGGAACACTATGTTTAGCACCCGTTTAACGGAAAGTTTAGTGGAGTGGTTGACACGTCATAGTCGGCTGATGTGAAGAGGAAGTCAATTCCGCCTAGCTGGCCCACCGAGGGCAAGTGCTCAGACTCAACTCTTTGAACTCTCTTGCTAAGATAAGAGCTAGGGATCTTGGCTTGAATGATTGTGTGTGCGCTTCTAAGGACCAAGGATACTGATTCCAATAACATGTTGTTTCCAGGCTTGGAATATAAAGACAACCTGAGGGAGATTGGTTCCTCCTGAGGGGGTCTTACCATCTGACTATCAGAACCATCATTTATTTTCAAAACTCACAAAGAACCCATGGGGAAACTCCACACTGGTTAAAGGTGCTTAGTATGTGTCTGTCACTGCCTCTCATCAGGTGTATATCTAATGAACCCAGATTGAAGGGTTCCTAGTAGGTTTTCTGAATTGAATCATGTTGTAACCATGTAGACAGATCCATCAACAGTGAAAATTACCAGACAGACACCTAGTTGGTTCCAAGCTTAAATAAAGGTGCATGGTTCAAACCTCTCCTAAATGTTGAATGTTTGACTGGATTGACCAGTCTGTGGCCCCCTATGATGTATACAACTCAAAATGTGGCCCACAGTGAGAAAGGCAACAGAGGAAGCCCCAACTGAGGCTTGCAGGTTTATGTCGGTAGGTGAATCATAAAGCCTACTACACAGCCTTCCACAGAGTATAATACAAGCTTTCATTTCATCATGGCTGTTTTGATTGAAATCCCTCTAAAGCCAGATGTATTTACCGAGAGCAGCTCGCCTCTCCTCAGACCTGACTTTGCTGGGAGCGGGACATTACCAGCTCGTCTCCATGGAGATGTTGCTGCTTTGCTTTGAGTAAAGGCAGCCACACATGAAGTTCGAATACATCATTTTGGCAGCCCACAGTAAAACTGATCATAAGGAGCACGTTTGTTATCGGCTAAATATTTGTTTTTGTTTGGACTCCGACTCTGGGAAATAACATGAGCGATGTTGCATTACGCACAAGCATGATCTTTCCCAGGACATGTAAATCTATGATCAGAATTTATCAGTAAACACAAGATACTGAGAGCTGAGTCACCCAAACATAATGTTAGATTATGCACAAATGAATCTTAAAGCATTATTCTTATCTCACCCAAAACATTCAAATCCAGGAAGAACAGATCAGAAGCGCTTCTGTGACTAAAGTGAATGAAACAAAAGACTATTCCCGGAGTAATTGAGAGCGAACAATGCAATACAAGTCTCCACATCAATGTAAAACTATAAGTGTCTTGGAATGATGTGAACGTAACCGTGACCTCTCTCTCGAATAGGGAACGTCGTACTGCCTTACATAAGCCCGGCCTCGTCATTACCTTTGGATGAACCGCACTCTTGTGTACGTGCACTTTACTCTATAGAATCAACTTCCTCCTGCAGGGCGGATCGGCCGGGGCTCTGGAGGTTACAGCCTGCACGGAGGAGCCCATGGCGGGATTAGCGGCGTAACAATGTGCCGCCTGTTCCCCGGAGGAGCGTGCCAAGGCGCTGATCTGTGCGCGCCTTCCTCCCGGAGCTGTCTGTCTGTGGGGCTATCCCGTTACGGCACGGACTGAAGGGCCCCTGTCTCGCCTCCCGCCACGCATTCCTCGCGTATACTTTAAGCGCTTTTCGGCCACGGAGATACTTTACCTGAGCGCTATGGTAACATATGGGCTGTGACAGGGTGAGGTAAGGTTAGGGTGCAGCTAGCTGACCTCATACAAACTGTCAGAAGGCGTAGTACTCGTGATTTTACAGGGCTAGGCTCATGGTCAGGAGTACTCCGTTAAACCGAGGGCACACTATGACTTTTAGCCTGATTTTATTTTATTTCAAGGGCAATGTGCAGTTGCATTAAAAAGATGACTGCACCAGATTTAGCACTATGCCAATTTCCATTTCGACTTGCCCGACTTGCCTCTTCTTACTAAGGCTGGGGCGGCGTGGCCCGATAAGCCCTTCTCGTAAAACATTCTTTGTTGCGGTGCTCTGCTCATGTGTGCAGTGCGGTTGTATAGCAACAATTTACCAGATCTCAGGCTCCAAAACTGGCCGACATATGGGCATTTTTGCTGGCATTTGTTTGTGTTGTATTTTGTTTCCCGCATCTTATTTTTTTCATATATTCTTTATATTTAAATAGTAAATTTTATATATATGTATTTTTGTGCTTTATAAATAAACTTGACCTTGATTTTACATCAATTGGCTATCGGCCCAATAAAAGGCCAATATCTACAGAACCGAACATGATCGAGAAATGGGAAAGAAATGTTGCCTAATCCACAATGTCCAAGGCCTCAGGACAGCTGAGAAACATCACGGTGAAAATCGGTCACAAGTTTGTGCACCTCAGATCGTATTTTAGATATTTTATGTAGCAGACTGTTGCTTATGATTTCAGAACCGCATGAGATAGACTTGCCGTTTTTTGTTTTGGAATCTGCAGATTTTTGTTATTCACACGAGCTCCCCCTGAAGTACTGAATGAATGAATGTCCTGAATAAATCAGCCCTCTGCCCCTAATAAAGCGCCCCCTGCTGTCACAGTTCAACAATGACACATTTTACAGTTTAGAAGCCTCATACACAGGCTTATAGATGAGACCATTTTGAAAAATCTTCCCCTTTGTTTCTAGAAGCAGAAGAAGAGGTTTATCAATATATCACACACAGACATGGACACAAAGCGCTTTACACAATCCCTCCCCTTAATGTGATGACCAGTTTCCCTCAGCTTACTGTAAATATGTACTTATTTATTTATTTTATTTGGTCGGGACAGTGCATGTTAATGAACATACATGGGTCTCATGCATGTAAACAAGCCACACCAGATTGTAGCCTAGGGCTAATTTGCATCCGTTGCTTCCCATGCGCACTCTCATTCATCCTGGCCTATTGTACATGTTTTTAGTGGTAGGGGAAACCGGAGTACCCGGAGGAAACCTACGCAGACACGGGGAGAACATGCAAACTCCAGACAAAAAGGCCCCGTCCAGGTGGGAATCGAACCCGGACCTTCTAGCTGTGAAGCGAGAGCGCTAACCGCTGTGCTACCTGGTGTTTAAATAATAATCAGCATCAGCCTCAGAAAAACCCATATCAATTGACCTTTAATTGACTGTGTGCATAACAACGCCGCATTCCAAAAATACTAAAACTAAGACCCTAGGGAAAAAAGTTGAAAACAAACAAACATAAAGGCAGTAGCAATACCGTAATTTTAGATTGAGGGAGACAAAAGGGTGCAAAGCGCCCCCCTTGCTTTGGGCAGGGCGGTCGGCGAGGGCCGATAATCGCCGCTTTGCATCTATATTTAATAATATTCTTGTAATGTTGCAAGTACCTGCTGAACTAATCAATGTGACAAACTGTGTGCTTTTATGTGGGGGTGCTGGATCGAAACAGGAAGCAGCTTCTTGTGCGATGTTGAAGTTATGCACAGAGTACACGGTTGTAGCTTGTGATTTGAGTGATGCTACTGTCACTGCGGCAACTAACTCACTGCCACCTCCTTCACTCTTCCCGATGTCCCTAGACTTCGCCTCTCACACACTACTCTGTTACCTCTGAACTAGAAATACTGTATATTGAATTACAGTTTGAAAAAAATCCCTTTTTTCAGCTGGCATCACTACAGCGCACAATTCGATTCTCTGCTTTGTGGTTCTAGAGAAAGGCCTCCTTCATAAATGGTTTCTCCACTTCATTTGACATAAAAAGGAGGTAAGTATGAAAGAAAGGCAACATACACTGAAATAGTAAAAGTAACAAAGTAAGGCCTGATGTTTCCCTTGTAGTGGAGTGAAATGTTTTGTCCTTAAGTGTATTGTAAAAGCAGACATTTGTGAAAGAAAAAAACATTTTCAAAACACACTTTCCTGAAAGTTGTAAAACGTGCTTATAAACTCATCCCTGTGAAAAATAGAGATGTTAAAAAAGGTTTAACAAGTGAAAGTGAATGCGCTCCCTCTTTCACAGTTTGTAATAAAAAAAATATCAATGTATAAGGCCTTTAATGATAAAACAGGAATAATATGTCAACATTCAACATTATGTGGACTTTCATTGTGTAGATTTGTATCAAGCCCATTTCTTCTGCCTTTGTTTGATATATTTACTACAAATAAAATCAACAAATAATAGATGGGTCTTTTTGGGACCCTGGTTCCAGAATAAGAAGAGGGAGAGACAAGTTCCAGTTCTCCACTTTAAACTGAGCACTAGAAATACTGTATTATGCACATATCCAGCTCTGAACTCTCATGCTTAATACGTGAACCCCCTCTACTGGTGAGCGACGGCACGACAAGCTCAGAAACCCACTGATACTGTTCTTACCATGGTGCTGAAGGCATTCCCATCCAGCGAGTCGCCCAGGACGTTGATGGCCACCAAAGCCACCTGGAACACAACAGGCGGGATTTACCTTTCATTTATTCAGCTGTTCTATCTGAGATGTGTCCTACAGAAGGCATCCATGACTAGAAACCCATCACCCCACTCCGTGGATCTCAAACCTTTCCCGGAAAAGTTCCCCATCAGAAAATGTTTGATCTGCCAAACCACTTAACATGCAATGTACCTGGTTGAAGCGGTTGTAGCGGTTCCCATGGTTCTGGTGCAGCGTAATCCGGAGGTACGTTCCAATGGCGTCCACGTGCACCGACTTGAGCTCCCGCGCTTTGAAGGACGTCTGCTCGTTGTCAGACAGCGACACATACCTGTAGCAAACGGGAGATTTTTTTATTTTGGTAAAAAACGGCATTGTTACACTTACTATACATACTATAAAACAAACATAAATACTAGAAAACTCGCCTGCAAGTTCATGAAATTGATACATGTTTCATAATTAGAGGCACAATGTTTTCCCCACAAATGTCTGAGTTTACAATATACTTAAGTAGGATAAAACATATTCCGTTCCACTACTAGACAAAAATCAGGTATAGTACCTTTAAGTCAGATTTGATTTGTTATTATTTGTTAGAAACTGGGTTAAAGAATCCGCATTATTGTAATATTTTACACTTTTTAGACTTAGAAGGCCAACATTTTTGAAAATCATCCGGTTTTCTTCATCACGGCTACAAAAATGTTGAGTCCCATCTGATGGTAAAGTGGGCAAAAACTTCAAAAATATTGTTAAGTCCAAGCCTGGAGGCTTACCCGAGCCTGCGCATGGGGCTGTTGTCTGAGGGCCCCTCTCCGATGTGGAGCTCCACTCTGGAAGGGATCATGAACTGATGCGCCAGCAGCTGGAGCTTCCTCACCCGGCTCCTCTCCTCCAGCTGCAGGGTGATGTGCTGAGGGTACGAGCACAGCCTGTGGAACATCCAGCACAGGAACAAATGAGAAAGGAACTAACTAGTTTAATAAACACCCCCAATTCATAAATTGAACTCCCTGTCCTCCCTCCCACCCCTCTTCCCCCACCCCCCGCTCCACAATCAAGGATGAGAGAAATATAATTTCAAATCAGTCACATGGTTTGACAAATAAAACAATCTTGAATCTTGAATAATAGACATATTCTGCATAATAGAAACTTAATAATATAATTTTGGGCACCCCGGCATTGATATTGCACTTTTCAAATAGAAATAATGTCTTGGGGGGGGGGGGGGGGGGGGGAATCACCAATCCAACTTTATTTCTATAGCATATTATATAAACAAGAGTTTCCAAAGTGCGGCACAAGAAAGTTAAATATTACTAAACCAGAAGCAATAAATAATTAAAAAACAGTAAAACATTAAGAGCCAATCAACACAGTAGAATAAAAAAAAGATACTTTAAAATACTTTAAGAAACTAAAAAAACATAAAACAATATAAATAAATAAAATTACTCAAAACAAAATAAAAGACACAGAGGACACAACTCACGCACAGTTAAAAGCCTAAGAATAAAAGTGGACCTAAAACACTCCATTGTGGGAGTCATTTAGACGTGGAGGGGCAGAGAAGGGGAGAATGCTCTGTCCCCCTTGCTTTTACGGTTCGTCTTAGGCACCACGAGCTAGAGCTGACCCTCTGACCTCAGTGCGCTCGCCACGGTATGATTTTGAATAACGTCCGCGATGTACTGAGGGGCCAGTCCATTTAAAGCTTCAAAAACAGACAATAAAATCTTAAAATCAATTCTAAAATGGACAGGAAGCCAGTGCAACGACGCAGAAACGGGGGGATGTGCTCATACTTTTTGCTTCCTGTTAAGAGCCGTGCCGCAGAATTATGGACTAACTGCAAGCAATAAAGTGCATTCTGATTTGTGCCGGTATAAAGTGCGTGGCAGTCGTCCAGGTGTGTTGGGATAAAAGCGTGCACGACTTGCTCAAAATTCTGAAAAGATCAAATGTGTTTTGATAAATGAACAGCGTACATTTGCTTGTTTTTAAACCCAGAGTCAACAGGACGAAGATAGTCTTTAAGATGGCCCATGTCATTCGAAGGGTTCATGGAGGCCAAACACCACAATTTCCATTCTGCCTTGATTAAGACTTTAAAAGCTTTGAGCCTTGAGTAGTTTGTTCACCTGCTGGACCTCCATCCGCTGACGGTGGGCGCGTGCACCAGCAGCTCCTGTGCGCTGAACTTCTCCTCATGACTGGACGAGCTGACCACGGTGAAGCCTATCTTCCTGGGCATTCCTGAGGCACATCCTGACAAGTAAAGGCAACAGACGCAAAAACGTTAGGGAGACTTATTTGGGAATATAGAAAAAGCAGAGCAAAAAAAGACTGTAGTGTACTTAGCATTATTATCAATGATGAACTCAAGCTAATTGTTTTTACATCATTGCGACAGTATTGCTTCCTGAAAGTTGTGAAACATGCTTAAAAACCGAATCCCAGTTGTGAAGAATTTGAATGTTGGAAAATGTGTTAGGAAAGTTAGGATCGAGTTTGGACACAACGAACTATTTAATCCACTTTCATTTGTTTGCAAAAGAAAACCTACTCCTCCCAAAAAGCAGGAAGAGTTAGGACCTTCATTGTTGGCGTTTTTGAAGTGTTGAACGTGGTTAATAAGAATAAAGATCATGATAGAGTTCAGTTTACTTCAGTCGTTTAGCTTAGCTTCTCCTTACAGGGAAACTATGCAGCAGTGTTGAACACAAACCTTCTGTTATATCCTCGATACGCAAACACAGGGGAGTCTGTGCCAGGCTAACATGATCATGCGGGTGGGGGCTTATAGTAGGCTTAGCTAACTAGTCTGCATGTGTACAAGGTTTCTCACTCTGCTGCACGGCACTAAAAGCAATGACAATGTTCGTACACCATAGTCCATGCTGTATCGCTTCATTGTTATTTATCTGAACGGGTAAGATCGGCTTTGCGAGGACGTCTCTTACCACAAACATTAGCGCAGAGTTGACAGCTCCCAGCTCCATGTCGTCTCCATAACCACCGCCGACAACAACTACCCGCACATGCGCAGGACTAGCCTGGCCGGTCATACACACTTTTTTCTCTTTTTTAATTTAAATTTTGTATGAAAAAAAAGAAAGTGAATCTCCAGTTTAGAATAAACAGAGGAAAATAGGCTAGCATGTCTGGCTAGCGCAGAAGCGGTTAGCATCAAAGTTAGCTTTCTGTTCTATAAAACGGCAGGCAAATCACCCAGAGGGGAAAATGTACTCAAACTAACTGAGCCAAAGTCAGTCCCAAAACTTTAAAAGACAGTCAGCGTACTTTTGTCACCTCCTCGCTGCACAGTTTGAGGTGGAAGCGCGACTTCTGTCAAAACCTCAAATGCGCATGTGCGGGGTTAAAAGTCGTTCGTGAAATCAGTTTTAAAAACCTTCATACTACATCATAGGTTTATTTGGTCGGGACAGTGCATGGGTCTCATGCATGTAAACAAGCCACACCAGATTGTAGCCATGGGCTAATTTCCATCCATCGTCCCCCATGCGCACCCTCCAACACATCCTGGCCTATTGTACATGTTTTTAGTGGTAGGGGAAACCGGAGTACCCAGAGGAAACCTACGCAGACACGGGGAAAACATGCAAACTCCACACAGAAAGGCCCCATCCCTGGTGGGAATCGAACCCAGACCTTTTAGCTGTGGAGCACGAGTGCTAACCGCTGTACTACTGTGCCACCCAATACAATCATTCAATCATATATTTATTTGGTCGGGACAGTGCATGTTAATAAACATACATGGGTCTCATGCATGTAAACAAGCCACACCGGATTGCAGCCATGAGTGAATTTCCATCCATCGTCCCCCATGCGCACTCTCAAACACATCCTGGTCTATTGTACATGTTTTTAGTGGTAACTTACGCAAACACAGGGAGAACATGCAAACTCCACACAGAAAGGCCCAGTCCCTGGTGGGAATTGAACCCTGACCTTCTAGCTGTGAAGCACGAGTGCTAACCACTGTACTACCGTGCCGCCCGACACAATCATACATCATACAATCATACATTATACAATTATACATCATACAACATACATCATACAACATCAGACGTCATCAAGTGTTGAGTGTGATTTATTGTGTCCGGTAAATACTTTTACTCAGCTGCGGATGGGGAAAGGAGCAACAGCTCAAAGTAGACTAACATGGATTACAGCATTACATTTTAAAATTACTATTGTATTAATAAAATACAATATTTAATGACATTATCACATCAATTTAAAAGTGTTCCTGAAACTATTAATTGACATTTGGTGCAGCAGATTCGCTGCACCAAATCGCGCTTCCGTCTTAAATTGTGCAAAACACCACGTACGGCCCTTTCGCTGGTCCGTTAGCAAAACGAGGCGATTAATATGCTTTTTGTTTAGTGTTTGTTAAGTTGGCGGCAACGCTGTAAGGCGTTTTATTTGCATGTTAAAAAAGAAGGGGGAAAAAATAATTCGTTTATTTTTCAGGTTTGGTTAACGCGGAAATGACGTATGGTGCCAGCCAGAACAGAGCAGCAGTAGCAGTAGCATCAGAGCAGCATGGACAGTATGTATGAGGGAGAGACATGGCCCGAAATTGTGAAAGCCGCTACAGAAAAAAGGCGTGAGCTGGTCCTCCAGGGTCCTGCCGTGGACACACGGATGTCGTCCGCGGGGGGACTGTCCTCCGCGGTCTACTCCCTCACTCTGCTCAATTATCTGGAAGTGTCCCAGTGCCCCAGCCTCACCCGGGTCCATGAAGACATCAGGAACTTGACAAACCTCCAGAGCCTCATCCTGTGCAGGAACAAGCTCCTCTCTGTCCCCGGGATAGACGCTCTGCAGGTAGGGTCACCACCTGGTCCAAATCCTACAGAAGTATTCTTGGTCTGTTTGTTTCCTGGTCTCCTAGTTCAATACTTATTTTAAATGACTCAGAATCGGTAGAATACAACCCCCTAACTAACTATTTAGATGTTCGTAACACTAAACCGTGTGAGAAAGTACTTATGATTTTATTTTATTTTTCAAATAAAACCCAGGATTAAAACAGCTGCAACAGAAATATATATTTCAATTATGTCAGTCTATGGAACGGTCTTAGTTGTAAAACAAAAGCTTCAAAGTCCATTTATAAGTAAGTGCATTATTTGTCGTTGTATAATTGTAAATTACGTAGATCAGATGTTGGGTTAGTCCTGAGCCGCTGCGACTGAGCCTTTGTGGGCCAACCTGACCAGCATGTTTTTGGAGGTAGGGAAACTGCAGTACTGAGGTTTGTCCCCGTTTCAGAGCGTGGTGTCACGCACTGGTCAGCTCCTCCTCCTCTTCCTCTGCGCAGCTCCCTCCACTCCTGCTGTCGCCTCTCGCTCCTTCTCATTTTCATCTTCGTCCTCCTTCCCTGGCTCTGAGGCCATTCTTCACCTGAGGGTCACCTGTGAAACAGTTGAGCCAGGACTCAGTGAATATAAAAACATAACAGTCTTTAACCGTCTTCTGAAGAGCATAGCAGACCAATATTGTTGTTATTATGGTTTTAGAACAATGCTAAACTTACTAACTGTGTTAGCTTAAATGAACTGGAACTTTTCCTGGTTTTGTGTTGAAAGGGAAAGTAATATGATTATTGCTTCTTGATGCACCTTTTCACTCCTCTCGACAGGCTCTGAAAGTGCTGGACCTCTCTGTGAACCAGCTGGAGAGCTTACCCGAGGGGCTGAGCGGGCTGAAGGAGCTGACCACTCTGAACCTAAGCTGTAACCGGCTGGAGACTCTGCCCGAGGGACTGAGCCAGTGTCCCCGACTGTCCATCCTCAACGTGTCCAAGAACCGCCTGGTCGGCCTGCCCGTGGACCTGTGCTCCGAGCGGCTGGAGCTGCTCAGCACTCTGCTGGCGTCGGACAACTGCATCCAGGAGCTGAGCGGAGAGGTGCACCGGCTGCACGCGCTGAAGGTGAGGAGGCCCTGTGCCGACTGCAGGGCTGCACAATACATCATTGGTTTGGCTAAATTGGGTGATGCCACAATGTATAGTAACAATTTGGGGAAAAAAATAATCAGTTTGATATTAGCCTTGTTTTGGCCTAGCCTGGCTAACGCCAGACTGCTGTGTGCGCTCGAATCATTTCGAACTTCACAACAGCCTGGGGACCATGGCTGACATTTTCGCATGGATTCAGGGACCAATCACAGAACGAGGAGCGACGGCAAGACGATGACGCACTATTCGACATACGGAAGCTTGTAGTTTGTTCACGGATGAAAAAAAAAAAATATATATATATATATTTGCGGATCGAACATGACAGCAGCAGACGCAACGCCATCTTTCGATCAAGCTTTAGACCATGTTCTAAATAGTTTAGCTTGAAAGTTTAAAGCGGGTACGTCACATGTCATCTGATACGATTGGCTATGGCCACGTGCAGATGCATGAGAGACATTCAGCACAATAAACGGCTCTGGACAATCGTAAACCACACCTCTCCTACGAGAAAATGAATTGGTGGTCCCCTGACTAAATATCACTTGTGATTTTAGTCTGGCGTTAGCCAGGCTAGTTTTGGCCTTGTTCTGATTCGTATTTAGTTTATTCAAGCTTTGTTTTGACAGTTTGCTCAAACAACTTAAAATGGCTTCCAGGGTTTTGTTTGAGCATAATGGAACACACTGTGTTGAAGTGGAAAAGTTCAGAGTTCTACTGTATGTGTATAATAATTTGCTGACGATAAGACAGTTATTGATCATTTCCCGGTTTGCATTGTGAAGCTCTATTAGCTCAAAAGTTCAAAATTCCAATACTGACTTTGACCATGGATTTATTTTAGTGATTATTTACATTATTTACATAAACATTGTTGCAGTGCAGAAAATAAAGTAACAAAAACTCAAAAGGAGTAGGCCTACCCCCATATTCAAAATTAATTTACATTCCGGATGCAGTGATACAAGCAGCATCTCGCTTTTTCATACAATACAACACTTTACATTACAAATTCTTGAATTACACAATTACAATTGTCCGCATTAACCTTACGTATACCAGCATTGCTAAAGAAAAGCATTCATGTTTTACAAGAAGAAAATCACATGAGGTTTACAAGACTTCCATTAGAGTGTCAGCCAGGTTAATTGTAATCAGAATCATTATTTGAATAGACGCATTTCACAAATGAAATGGCAAAGGTCTCCTTGGGTCTGCTAACCTGTAGGCCACGTGTTTCTCAAACTTTTTTTCTGCTCAATTATTGCCATCACAATTATTAAAACGATTATTCGTCAGCTTTATAAAAGATTTACAATCAAAGTGCCAAATATAATCTCGACACTTGTCTCGACTAATGCAGTGGCCTGTTATTGAACTGCTCTCGTCACTTATGAACCACCTCAGAATCTGAGAGGGGCGGAGCAAAGTGACCTATTTTTATTATCCTGGAGCATCTGGACTCACCAGGAACCTACGCCAGGATCCTGTTTGTGGACTTCAGCTCTGCCTTCAACACCATCCTCCCTGGACTGCTACGAGACAAGCTCTACCAGCTCAGCGTGCCCGACTCCCTCTGCAGGTGGATCACTGACTTCCTGACGGACCGGAGACAGCACGTGCGGCTGGGCAAGATCGTCTCGGACACTCGGACTACAAACACGGGAATCCCTCAGGGCTGTGTACTTTCCCCCTGGCTCTTCTCCCTGTACACAAACTGCTGCACCTCCAGCACCAGTCCGTTAAACTGATCAAGTTTGCGGACGACACCACCCTCATCTGGCTCATCTTGGACGGTGATGAGTCCGCCTACAGGAGAGAGGTGGAACGGCTGGCGTCCTGGTGCAGCCACAACAACCTGGAGCTGAACGCCCAGAAGACAGTGGAGATGATCGTGGACTTTAGGAAAGACACAGCCCCACCGTCCCCCCTCGCCCTGACAGACTCTCCCACCCCCATTTCCATCGTGGACTCCTTCCGTTTCCTGGGCACCACCATCACCCAGGACCTCAGATGGGAGCCAACCATCAGCTCCCTCATCAAGAAGGCCCAGCAGAGGATGTTCTTCCTGCGGCAGCTGAGGAAACTCAAGCTGCCAACCAAGATGCTGGTGCAGTTCTACACGGCCATCATCGAGTCCATCCTCACCTCCTCCATCACCGTGTGGTCCATCCTCACCTCCTCCATCACCGTGTGGTTCCCCGGCGCTACAGAACGGGACAAGCACCGACTGCAGCGCATTGTGCGTGCTGCAGAGAAGGTGATTGGCTGTGAGCTCCCATCTCTCCAGGACCTGTTCACCTCCAGGACCCGGAGGCGTGTGGGTCGGATCACAGCTGACCCTTCTCACCCTGGACACGGACTATTCACCCCTCTCCCCTCAGGCAGGAGGCTACGGTCTATCCAGACCCATACCTCCCGCCATCAGACTCATGAACAATAACAAGTCTCTGTAGCTCAGTCACAGACTCATGGATGTTTCTGCACTTGCACTGTGCGGTGTGTCCACACTTAGATCTTCTGCTATCACTTTATAACACTTAATATCACTTTATATGCCTACACATCTGTACAATCCCGCTGTTGTTCATTGTCAAATTGTTGTTGTCTTACCATATGTCACTTTATTTTATCTTATTTATTTAATATTTTTTACGCACGCATAGCCTTATAGTTTAACGTTCTTAGCTTATTTTTTATCTTAATTCTGTGTTATATGTTCTATGTCGCACGTTTGCACCAAGTAAAATTCCTAGTTTGTAAACCTTGTTCACAAACCTTGGCAATAAACGAATTCTGATTCTGATTCTTTTTGTGATTGAACAGTGAAATAAACACAACTGTAAATTAATTAGGATTCATTGCCGAGCCCCTCCCCAGCCTCGAGCCTGCTGATCAGGGGCGAGTTTAGAGTTTCAACTTTAGGGGTGCTTAGCACCTGAGGGTGCATCAAATTACATATGTAATTTGATGCATTTTAGAGGAACTAATTACATTGCAATATAATTGTAAAAATACATATATTCAAAATGAGACATTATTTTATAACAATTTATAAGACGCTAATCAGATTGTGGCATAATTGTATTTCAAGAGCATGACAGTTATAACAATTTATTTTGCTTCTATTGTGCAGAAGTTTCATGAGTGAGTTTCATGAGTGAGTTGGAGCTGTATGAATGTCTCCCTCTTATTGTGTCACCGATGAAACAAATGAAATCAACTTTATTTTCATACAAATATAATATGATCAATCATCAGGAATAATATAAATAAAAAAAACTGTAATATGCACTTTAGGCTGTGTCAGACACATACCCAGTGTTAGTGGTTCTCAGTGGAGACCCAGCCCCGTCCTCTGAAGCCCCTTTGTCCTCTCACTGACTCAGGGCTGTGACACAGGCTGCAGACTAAACTAGGTCAAGCACCCCTAAAATAGGCCTAGCCTCACCCATGCTGCTGCTGATTATTGGGAAAACAACAATTAGGTCTGAAAATGAATAAATGGCAGTTTTAGAGTGTTCAATGTATTTAATACTCTTTGCTTAGTGCTCACATTTCCATTTCTACATGATTACATCTGAGTAGTTTTTTTTTTTTCATTAAACAAGGGTAAATCTGGTTAATACCTGTTCATGTCGAAGACAAAAAGATACTAAATCATGTCCTTGTTCCCTCAGACCTTGGACCTGTCCAACAACCAGCTGAGTGAGATCCCTCCGAGTCTGAGCGACTGCTCCAAACTCAAGGAGATCAACTTCAAAGGTGACGCACAGCAATGTCCTCAGCAGACACGCGTTAGCTACTCCCTCCTGTGTCTGAACAACTCCTTTCACACCTTTCACAGGGAACAAGCTCCGGGACCGACGCCTGGAGAAGATGGTGAACGGCTGTCAGACCAAGTCTGTGCTGGAGTACCTGAGAGGCAGGGCCCGCATGGGCCCCGAGGGGAGCGCTGATGGGCCCCGCAACACCGACAAGAACAAGAAGAAAGGGCAGAAGAAGAGCAGAGCGCCTGAGGTATGGAAGCAGGGCGTCTACGGGGCATTCACGGGTCTCTTACAACCCGCCTTCAACGAGCGCATTTTCTATAGTTCAGCTTTACCCAAATCTAGAGGTGCACCAATCAGGATTTTTCAAACCGATCACTAACATTTGGATCGGCCGATCCGATCACATGGTTGTAATTAATTATTATGATTCATTATTTAACAGTGACAAAATCTGGGCTTTTCTAAATGCGTGTGTTTTATTGGGTGAATTTATTTTCAATATTTATATTTGAATATTGTATAGCCTACTAGCTAGAAATCTACATTGTCCGGTTTAACCTCCAACGTTATTATTATTATTATTACTATTATTTATTTATTACTTCTGATATTATATGCTGTAGGCTATTGAGTTATTGCCTGTTATTTTATAACTTTTACATAATTTCCCTCATGGTCATCTTTTTTTATAGTTTACAGTAAACTATTTTTTTATAGTGCGTGTTATTTCGGCCAATCAAATCCCTCTTACTTTGCCACTCGTAGTTGCTTCAGATCAGATGTGCGTTATGGATGGTAGTGGTGGAGCACTAAACAGGCCTAAACATGGGGAATTAGCATCATTTTGGTTTTGGATTATAACTTTAGACAATATTTGAAGAAAACTTCCATAAGGAGACGGTGACATGAGGTGCCAAACACATACACGTTTTACTTTCTCTTTTGACAAGCAGCCATATAGTGACACTACAGCACTAAAGAGCACATTTTTCTCAGTGAAATAGGACAAGACAATACCCCTGACTCTGATTGTAGTTACACATGCATTTCAGTTCATATGTTTGTATCACCTACAAACTTATGAACTGACCGGAACATTAGCACGCATGCGTACTGATGATGCTGATTTGGCTTATAGCACATCGTCTCCTTTGCCTCCTGTTGGAAGCCCCATACGCTGATGTTTTATGGTCCATCCATCCATCCATCCATTTTCTTCCGCTTTATCCGGGGCCGGGTCGCGGGGGCAGCAGTCTCAGCAGAGATGCCCAGACTTCCCGATCCACGCACACCTCCTCCAGCTGTTCTGGGGGGACCCCGAGGCGACACCAGGCCAGCTCGGAGACATAGTCCCACCAGCGTGTCCTGGGCCTTCCACGAGGCCTCCTCCCAATAGGACATGCCTGGAACACCTCACGAGGGAGGCGACCAGGAGGCATCCGGAACAGATGCCCTAGCCACCTCAACTGGCTCCTTTCGACGTGGAGGAGTAGCGGCTCGAGTCCGAGCTCCTCCCGGGTAACTGAGCTCCTCACCCGATCTCGGAGGGTGCGCCCAGCCACCCTGCGAAGGAAACTCATTTTGGCCGCTTGTATTCGCGATCTTGTCCTTTCGGTCATTACCCAGATCTCATGACCATAGGTGAGGGTGGGAACGTAGATCGATCGGTAAATCGAGAGCTTTGCCGCTTGGCTCAGCTCCCTCTTCACCACAACAGTCCGATACAGCGACCGCATCACTGCTGACGCCGCACCGATCCGTCTACCGATCTCACGCTCCATCCGTCCCTCACTCGTGAACAGGACCCCGAGATACTTGAACTCCTCCACTTGAGGCAAGGACACCCCACCGACCTGAAGCGGGGAAGCCACCTTTTTCCGGTCGAGAACCATGGCCTCAGATTTGGAGGTGCTGATCCTCATCCCGGCCGCTTCACACTCGGCTGCAAACCGCCCCAGTGCGTGCTGAAGGTCCTGATTTGATGAAGCCAACAGAACAACATCATCTGCAAAAAGCAGAGATGAGATTCTGAGGTTCCCAAACCGGACACCCTCCGGCCCCTGGCTGCGCCTAGAAATTCTGTCCATAAAAGTAATGAACAGAACCGGTGACAAAGGGCACCGGTTGGGCTGTTGGGCTCCCTGGCGGAGCCCAACACGCACCGGGAACAGGTCTGACTTACTGCCGGCAATGCGAACCAAGCTCCTGCTACGGTCATACAGGGAACGGACAGCCCTTAGTAGAGGGCCCCGGACCCCATACTCCCGGAGCACCCCCCACAGGGCACCACGAGGGACACGGTCGAACGCTTTCTCCAGGTCCACAAAGCACATGTGGACTGGTTGGGCGAACTCCCACAAACCCTCGAGCACCCGATGAAGGGTATAGAGCTGGTCCAGTGTTCCACGACCAGGACGAAAACCGCATTGTTCCTCCTGAATCCGAGGTTCGACTATTGGCCGGATCCTCCTCTCCAGCACCCTGGAATAGACCTTACCAGGGAGGCTGAGAAGTGTGATCCCTCTGTAATTGGAGCACACTCTCCGATCCCCCTTCTTGAAGAGGGGGACCACCACCCCGGTCTGCCAATCCAGAGGCACTGTCCCCAACCGCCACGCGATGTTGCAGAGACGTGTCAGCCAAGACAGCCCTACAACATCCAGAGACTTAAGGTACTCGGGACGAATCTCATCCACCCCCGGGGCCCTGCCACCGAGGAGCTTTCTAACCACCTCGGTGACTTCAGCCTGGGTGATGGATGAGCCCCCCGCCGAGTCCCCAGCCTCTGCCTCCTCATCGGAAGACGTGACAGTGGGATTGAGGAGATCCTCGAAGTACTCCTTCCACCGCCCGACCACATCCCCAGTCGAGGTCAGCAGCTCCCCACCCGCACTGTAAACAGTGTTGGTGAAGCACTGCTTCCCCCTCCTGAGGCGCCGGATGGTTTGCCAGAATCTCTTCGAGGCCGACCGATAGTCCTCCTCCATGGCTTCTCCGAACTCCTCCCAGACCTGAGTTTTTGCCTCTTTGACCACACGAGCTGCAGCACGCTTGGCCTGCCGGTACCTCTCAGCTGCCTCCGGAGTCCCACAAGCCAACAAGGCCAGATAGGACTCCTTCTTCAGCTTGACGGCATCCCTTACTTCCGGGCGCCACCACCGGGTTCGGGGGTTGCCGCCGCGACAGGCACCAGAGACCTTACGGCCACAACTACGAGCAGCCGCATCGACAATGGAGGAGGAGAACATGGTCCACTCGGACTCCATGTCTCCTACCTCCCTCGGAATCTGGATGAAGCTCTTCCGGAGGTGGGAGTTAAAGACCCTACTGACAGAGGGATCCACCAGACGTTCCCAACAGACCCTCACAACACGTTTGGGCCTGCCAGGTCTGACCGGCTTCTTCCCCTGCCAGCGGATCCAGCTCACCACCAGGTGGTGATCGGTTGACAGTTCAGCCCCTCTCTTCACCCGAGTGTCCGAGACACGCGGCCGGAGATCAGATGACACAACTACAAAGTCGATCATCGACCTCCTGCCTAGGGTGTCCTGGTGCCACGTGCACTTATGGACATCCTTGTGCTCGAACATGGTGTTCGTTATGGACAAACCGTAACTAGCACAGAAGTCCAATAACAGAACACCACTCGGGTTCTGATCGGGGAGACCGTTCTTCCCCATCACCCCCACCCAGGTCTCACTGTCGTTACCCACGTGGGCGTTGAAGTCCCCCAGTAGAACAATGGAGTCCCCGGCCGGAGCACCATCTAGTACCCCTCCCAGGGACTCCAAGAAGGCCGGGTACTCTGCACCGATGTTGGGCCCGTAGACCGAGACAACGGTGAGAGACCTGTCCCCGACCCGAAGGCGTAGGGACGCGACCCTCTCGTTCACCGGGGTGAACTCCAACACGTGACGGCTGAGCTGGGGTGCTATGAGCAAACCCACCCCAGCTCGCCGCCGCTCCCCGCGGGCAACTCCAGAAAAATGGAGCGTCCAGCCCCTCTCCAGGAGTTGGGATCCAGAACCCAGGCTGTGCGTGGAGGTGAGCCCGACTATATCTAGCCGGTATCTCTCTACCTCCCGCACGAGCTCAGGCTCCTTCCCCCCCAGCGAGGTGACGTTCCATGTCCCGAACGCCAGAAGCTGCGCACGCGGACCAGGTCGTCGAGGCACCTGCCTTCGACTGCCACCCAGTCCTCTCTGCACCCGACCCCTACGGATCCCTCTGCGGGTGGTGAGTCCACAGGAGGGCGGGCCCACGTCGTCCGTTCGGGCTGTGCCCGGCCGAGCCCCGTGGGCAGAGGCCCGACCACCAGACGCTCGCATTCGAGCCCCAACCCCAGGCCTGGCTCCAGGGTGGGGCCCCGGCTGCGCCATACCGGGCGACGTCACGGTCCTTGTTGTAATATTGTCCATAGAAGTCTTTGAACTGCTCTTCGTCTGACCCGTCACCTAAGACCTGTTTGCCATGGGAGACCCTACCAGGGGCATGAAGCCCCAGACAACATAGCTCCTCGGATCATTCGGGCACTCAAACAACCCCACCACGTTAAGGTAGCAGTTCACGGGGTTGTTTTATGGTCACGAATCTTTATTACGCTTTTGTCTTAAAGCGTAGCTGTAGCGGGTTAGCTCCAGCTCCAGCTCCGTGGTTGTTTAGTTTAGTTACACTGCAGTCTGGAAACGAGTAGAGCCAGGTGCAGAGGGATACAGCCGAGCAGGACACCCAGAGCTGTTGTGTAGCCACGAATTACATTTAAAACTCGGTTTAGAGTGGCGAGTTTTCACCAGATTATCTACTGTAAGAAAGTCTGTGAAATCTACATTTGATCGGCCCGTCTGATCGGCGCATTTCACCGATTAAAAAAATTAGGCCGATCGTGACCGATCAGATCGGTGCACCTCTACCCAAATCTAGGAGCTTACAGCCTATCGGCCAGTATAACACCTCAGACCTACGAAACTGATCTAAACAGATATTTTTCTGTGTGGTGTTCTTTTTCAACACATTTTTGTTACTTTTTTTGTTGCACTTTCATCCTCGTTTCCTCCTTGTTTTTGTCGCTATTTTGACACTTTTTTCGGGAAGTTTGTAGATTTAGGGTTAAGAGGTTAAATGTGTCAAATTGTGCCAAAATGGAGGCCTCAGACAGCAGCAAATTGAGTGGCCAGACTTATATGATGTTCTCTAATTTGCCAGTCAATTTGCAAACTTCCTCTATTTCAATTTAAAATGTGTCTACCCTCTATTGCTGTCCACTGCTATTGGATTTTGAAATGCTGTGCAGATATATTGATTGACGTTGTGGCATTATTTAAAAACGAATAAACCCTGGGATGAGTTCTCGCATATAGATCAACTGAATTGAGGTGTAGTAATGGAATCCAGGTTTGTCTGAATAAATGAACTTAATGAACTGTCCCCACAATCCTTAGCCCGAGGAGCCAGACGAGGCCCAGGACGTGGCCCGGATGCTGGTCAGGGTGCTGCACGTGTCTTCGGCTCCGCCCGCCCTCACGGTGACCGTCAGCCCCGAGGTCAAGGAGGTGCGGCCATACCTGGTCTGCTGCCTGGTCCGCGGGCTCAACCTCAAACCTGGCAACGCGCTCAAGAGGTTCCTCATGGCCCAGGTCGGTCATTATTAAAGCTGTTCTCTTACAGTAGAGTGCCAACCTTTGCCTTGATTACGTGGGAGGTCTAGAGGCGAATAGTTTGCTGCCAGATCGCACAACAAGAAATCCGAAAACCTCACTTTATATGATTTATTTCCTCGAAAAAATGTCAAAGTTTTCAAACATTTCAATTCTACTTTGTCCACACTTCCTCTGTCTCTACAGTGGGTAACAGTTTTCTTGAAAAAAAAAGTACATTTGTCCCTGATTTGTAACTAATTTCAAGAAACCTGTCCAAGAAACCTTTTTTCAAAGTAAATTAATAACTACTATATTGAATAAAAAACAATATTATATATATACGTGTAAAAACGTTCTCGAAATTAGTTGGAGAGACAAACAACATTATAACAGGTGGGTCATGTGGCCAAAGTATTTACTCACATAAGGGGTGCATTACTTAATGAATTTTACTCCATTAGACTCAAAGAATTTTGAGCCAAATAATGACTCGAGTAAAGGTGCCTGAGAAGGGACTTTGAGTGTAAAAGTTTGTGTTGTTTGCATTGGACAGACTAAACATAAAATAACACTGTACATAAAGAATACTTTACATGTACATAAGTAATTTTTATACTGAGTACTACCCGCCTTTGAAAGTACATAGAGCTCAAAATGGGAGTTTAAGAAGCATTTGAATCCTGAATCTTTCTCCTCAGACGAAGCTCCATGAAGACATTTGTGGGAAGAGGACCACGGCCACCATTGCCACTCACGACGTGCGCCTGCTCAATGGCCCGCTGACCTATGGAGTCAAACCCCCAACCCAACTCAAGGTAACGGTGAAACGTCAGCTCAGCAGAGGGAGGGAAGGAGAGAGTTCAGCTTCCTACCTGCTCTACTGTCTGCGATGATTTGATTACTTTGACAGCTGTTGAGATTGAGACAGATTTGCACTGGTCTGTATTCGGAAGAGGAAACACCATTACAACATGGTGTCCTTATTAAAGAAAAACAATAATTTCATCATGTGGCGCTTGTGTTTCAGATCGCGGCTCTGGGGCGCAAGGAGATGACGGCCGTGGAGCTGGTAAGACACTTGCACCTGGAGAAGGAGGAGCTGAGGAAGCAGAAGAAGAGGCAGAACGTCACCGGCCTTCACAAGTAAGTTCACGTCTCGTCACTATCTATCAATCAATCAATCAATCAATCAATGGTTTTGTATAGCCCAATATCACAACAGAAGTTGCCTCATAGGGCTGCACCAAACATTAAGGCAATAAAACAGAGCAGTAAATAAGACAATGTGAAGTTCAGGCGAATCAAGTATCCAAGCAAACCTAATGTCCACTAGAGGGCAGTGTTGGTCCTAGATTTTAGGTACTGCAGGTGATGAAAGAATGTGATTGGTAAATCCGCTGTTCCTGTGTCAGGTACCTGCAGCTGCTGGATGGGAAGGCCCTGTACCCCTGTCTGACGGACGCAGAGGGACGGGTGGTCTCCTTCCCCCCCATCACCAACAGTGAGCACACCAAGGTGAGGCTGTGGGATTCTAGACACCTTTGCTTCTGGGCCGCACAGAAATAGTAAATCATTTATAAACAACCACATTTTCTCCGGTTTATCTTTGGCCTGTCCTTCTTGACACGCCAATAAGCTCATCCATTGTGTGTGTGTGTGTGTGTTTATATAATAAAACTCTTTTTATATAATATACAGACAGAATCAGCGCAGTCTCCCTTCTGTCAGCCTTCTCCTTCATCTCGCATTCATTTCTCCAAAACTGCATTGCGCTGCAGCCGCACAATCTATCCTTTCCCGCTCTCACGGGACAAAGAGCTGTATTTATCCCACTGTGCAGCGAGTTGGGGGAGGTGTAGAAGTCCTCTCGGTGCTCCCAATGGCCAGTCCAACTCTGGCCATGGTCCCGCTGTAGCACTCCATGCTTTAAAAATGTGACCCATAGTCTAATTATGCATGTGTTCCTAAACGCGCACCCAATGATGTGGCCGGGTTGGGCCAAGCACTCATCTGAAAAAAGACACAAAAAATTATATGTAAATGTAACTAATTAATAAAATAGACTCTAATATAGCCTGCCTTTATTGTTTCTTCCAAGCCTATACCAGCACTGGTCTTTATTTGATTTCTTTACATAAAATGAAACATGTCGATTTTCTAAGCGGATAAAAAGGGGTACTATAATGTAAGGCGCAATAACACCTGAAGAGCACTTCGGCGTCCGAGCAGTAAAGGGAAGATATTACTGCGTGGACGGCGAAGCGATCCTACTCCTAGGATAACAGTTATTGAGAAAAAAGAAGAAAAAAAACAATACAGTGCCCAAAAGGATAAGGCTTATTATGTATTATTTAATGTTTTCACATCATAATTAGGCATTTAAGCTGTGTAAAGAGGGCCAATATTGTGAAGAGATACAGATTTTATTTTATTTTTTTAAGAAAACATTGAAAATCATATACATTACATGAAAAACACACAGGGACAAAACAACAAAGACACACTTAGTTAACAACACTTTAAGAGACAGATAACTTTGAATATGCAAACTGACTGCTGACTCTGACCAATCAGAGTGATGACATTCCCCCTCCCCTTTCGCCCCAAACCGGTCCAGACCCCAGGGCTGAAGTGAGGGGCATTTCCATAGGAGTGGACCGGAACGGACCGGAGTGTGTAGCGGGTGTCCACAGCCAAAAGTGAAGCGCTCCACCCTAATTCTTTATTAATCGTCAATACAAAAAACTCTGCAAAAATTCAAATTTTGACTTTTTTTTTAAGTTTAAGCGCAATAAATGAAGGAGGGCGGCGGCAGGAAAAGGGAACGCGACTGATCCTTTTGTGATGTTTCAGATTGGCAAGACGACCGCTGAGGTGTTTGTGGAGGTGACCAGCGCGAGCAGCCTGCAGACCTGTAAGGACGTCATGGACGCTCTCATTGTGGTAAGGCCGTCTGTGTTCCGCATGTTCTTGGACACGTTTCAAACAGCATTCAATCAAAATCTCTTGGATAATAATGACATTACCTCTAAATGAAAGACATACTGGTCCATCCTGTACGCACCCAATGTTTTGCCCCTAACTTTCCCATTGTGTCCTATTTGCTTTTGATTATTGCAGTGTCTTGTAGAAATGGAATATTCACCAGTATTTTTGTATTGTAGGATTAAAAGTATTACATGTGACTTAAGACCTGTATACACCATTCAAAAGTCCAACATTTCTATGTCTTGGAGCTGGCGTCATGACACACAGACACATTGCAAAAGGCGGACATTTTCCCGAAACTTTCAATGGGAACATGAACACTTAGAAATTGTGGGAATGTCTAAAAACTGCATTTCTTTGTTGAATAAACAATTGATTAACTGAACTATTGGCAACCCATTAGGAGTTGTCCATCTTCAATGAAGGTACTTGAGTCATCTTCTGTACTCGGTAGTTGAAGTCTTCGTTCTGCTTTATAGTTAATCCGATTTCTATGATATACAGTATACCTAAACCTACATTCTGCTTAATGTTCTTTCTGAGTGGTGGTATTTAGTTCTATCTCTAACTCAGACTCTGACCAATACTTTACAAGGAGTGGGCGGGGCCTGTGTCTAACACAGAGCTGCATTAAACAGAACAGACCTACATTATACATGCATTTCAGTCATGTGACTTTTGTTGTTATATTGAATACCGAAGTAGAATTATGCTGTATAACAGTTTAAAAGTAAAGTTAAACAATGGCTCAAACTGAATCAAACTTGTGGACACAACAGAAGTGTATAATATTGTATTGCCTTTTGTGTTTTGTATTGATTTGTGTAGGTGTGTTTTTGTGTCTTAGGGACCAGGTCTGCGAATTAGCTGTTAGCTGTAAGGCCTATGAACATGGCATCGGTTATTTTGTAGCAATGCTTCTTGTTCTGTCCCTATGAAATAAACATATAAAGTACAGCAGTTAGCACTCGTGCTTCACAGCTAGAAGGTCCGGGTTCGATATCCCCCTGGCCTTTCTGTGTGGAGTTTGCATGTTCTTCCCGTGTCAGCGTAGGTTTCCCCTACCACTAAAAACATGTACAATAAGCCAGGATGAATGTGAGTGTGTTTGAGAGTGCGCATGGGGGACGACGGACGGAAATTAGCCCATGGGTACAATCCGGTGTGGCGTGTTTACATGCATGAGACCCATGTATGTTCGTTAACATGCACTGTCCCGACCAAATAAACCAATAAATAAATAACTCGGGATGAAAATGAAAGACAACTGATCGACGGTGGCATTTTTATGTAGCCTGGTATCCAGAATGATCCCCCTCTGTATATTTTATACACGGGGGATATCCGTCTGGGCAGGGAGCTCGCTGTTGCCGCTCCTGCCGAACTCAAACGGATCGTGCAAAAGAATCGTTTATTTGCGGTCACGTGTTCCTCGCGAGCAGCGTCAAGTTTGGGATGCAGAAGTCCTCTCAATAACAATCTACAGACGGCGCACGGGACAGCCACGTTTTTTATTCTGATCAGTGTTAATGACCAAAAACACATGGGCAGTAGGTGAGTTTTGTGATTCATAATTCTGTTTGAATATTAACGCAAAACTGCTAATAACACCACTGACTTCCCTTCGCTGATTGGCTTAGTCCGCTTCCTGTTTGCTTGGGTATGTTACGCCGTAGAAATCAAGTTGATGCGGAGTCTTTTTTAAGGCAAATTTGTTGTACTCTTAATCATTGCTCAAGAAGATAACAGTACAAACACGGTCCCAGAGAGCGAACGATTATGTGAAGAAACCAGTGAATCAGTGTTTTGGATGTTTGCATGCTACCGGTTAGCATTTAGCTTCAACAGCTCAGCTCTGACCTCTCCGAGAGAATGCCCTGAACCACACTCCAAACATCGAGCCTTGGATACAACATGTGACAGAGGTCAGAGCTGACCTGTTACTGGAGTATTTCCTCAGTGTTCATAGATGTGAGCCACACATGTTTATCGTGTTGAAGCCATTGACAGTTGCTAACCGGTAGCATGCTAACATCTAGAGCAGCTTAAACACTGACTCTGTTGACATGACAAACTGTAAAATCACAGAGAAAGGTTTTCTGTTCCCTCTTTGATGTGTTAATGTAGTCTGTTGAGTGAAGCAGACCTTTAGTAAATCCTGCTGTAGCCCGACAGACAGAGCTGCTACGTGTGTGCCACATTAGCCGGTTATATCACATAAACGTGCGTCTCTGGGGCCGTGTTTTAACTGTTCTCTTCTTGAGCAATGATTACGAGTACATACAAATACCACTGTCGATCAGTTGTCTTTCATTTTTATCCTGAGTACAGATATTGTTACGTGTTGTAGAACTGCTTAACTGTACTTCAGTGTTCAAAATGGCAGCCGGAACTATGCGTGACGTCATTGGAAACCCATGTATTGACTCTTAAAACAATATAATGTAAAACAGCACAAACTTGATGGAAAAAAACAAAAACTAGGAAAGAGTCTGTTCCAAAAGCTCTTCTTTGTATTGGCCACAACCTAAAACACTGTCCTCTTCAAGCCCTGGTGACGTTTATTAAAGCGTTTTCTTTTTTTAATTCCTAACATTTCCTCGCTGAAGTTCCTTTCCAAAAGTTTCTGGAAATGTATGGGGATTTTTCCGCCCCTTTGCAACAGTCCGTTCAGGAGCCGAGTCATGTTGGTCTACCCAGCCTTGATTTGGTGAAAGTCTGCCTCACACTCACAGAAAGGTCCTCCGTATACCCAGTCCCAAACCAAACCTGTCCATGTGAGGGCGCTGCGTCATGTTTCCTCCTCTGTCTCCCCCCACAGAAAATGTGCGAGCTGAACAAGTTTACGGCCGAGCATGCCGAGGAGACGGGCTCAGACGGGGAAGGCCCCGCTCCCTCTGACAGCCCCTCCAGCGAGCTGTCTGTGCAACAGGTGCGCACCGTGGACCCGGACGGTGGCCTGAAAGTGGTATACCCTTCAAAGACTGATCTGTGTGACTGTCCCGGGGTAACTGTCCTCTGGTAGTGCCCCACCATAAAACCACACTGTCCCGGGGTAACCGTCCTCAGGTAGTGCCCCACCACTAAACCACACTGTCCCGGGGTAACTGTCCACTGGTAGTGCCCCACCATAAAACCACACTGTCCCGGGGTAACTGTCCACTGGTAGAGCCCCACCACAAAACCACACAGCGCCTGAGTCATTCACATCTGTTTATTTCAAAGTGCGTCCAGGAAGAATACAAATACAAATGCAGTAACATGAACCTTAACGTTGTCCCTAAAGGCCTCTTCACACCAACCCCATTATCTCCTGTCTGGTTTTCTTTGGTTGGAACTTCCTCATCGCGCATCAGCAGAGTTTGATCATGTATTTGTTCATACATTTCACATCTTGATCCCTGTCTTACACTTTGTTGCTTAATAAATGCTGCATTGATCTAAAACGACTTATTGAGATTTTCCCTCAGCATTCTGATAGGGAAGCTTCAACTGATGATTTCTTCTTATTCCTGATGGTTCTTTGCAATAGAGGGACAGATTGGGAGGTAAAAGACCCCCTTAAGTGTCACCTTTAAGTTGATTGAATAAAGATACTTCTGATTTCTGTGCACGTTGGCCTCTCATACCTCCATAAGACCTCCCCACACATGCACAGACAGCCTTAGAACATGGCCCTGCGCCTCACACAAGACACAGGAGTTTGGTGGGTGTTGGTGTGAAGTCTCCTTTAGCTAGCTCCCAACATGCACTAATAAATATAAATATATACAGTATGTACTATAATGCAGTCACCTGTATTTTCTTAATAAATGTTCATTCTCCCCCTTCATGTGTGAAATGTTTCATATTTCTCATCAAATACACTACACAGACAGAGTAAGCTATTGTCAGTAGTGGTTCACATTATGGTAAAAAATACCAGGGTCTTGACTTCAGCACATCTGCAGAAACCCTGAAGAAAGAGTTCTGTAAACACGTTTATGCCCCTCCTATGTCACGCCATAACTTTCTAGTCACTGCCCAAAAGCTTTCTACACAGGCTTGAACATGTTGAACACAGTCTAACATTTACTACAAGACAGGAGCATCCAAACTCCACTGACTGGGAGCTGGATGCAGCCAAACCTTTCATCAGATACACTTAGCAAAGGTTTAGAACCTTTGAACCATTTAAACCAGAGCAATCCCAGATTGCCAGGTTAGATGTCGGTCGATTCAGCAAGAAACCTGAGGGCCAACAAGCATGGCTTTGACAGTGAGGGAGTTATACCTTTTCTTAAAGGCACACTTCCTGACTCCTGGTACAGCTTAATGTGTTAACGTTTTCTGCGAACTGCATTTGTGGTTTCTGTTCCACATGTTTTTCTGGATACTTTTGTACGTCTTTGTCGTGTTTTTGTGGAGGTTTGGTGGATTTGTTTACTTTGAGAGTCTAAAATGGTCCTGAAGAAAGCAGCTTGTTAAAGGTAAACAAAATGCTAGCTTTTCAGCTAAACTCATTTGAGACCTACACATTTCTTCTTCTGAGACACTGAAGAGGCACCAAGAGCCCCCACAGCTGCAGCACAGAGGAGGCGTCAGAAGAGGTGCTACAGGAAACGATAAAGGACAAACGAGAGATGGTGAAAGACTGTTGTGAAGTGGAGGGAGGAAGAGGAAGGAGGAGGTGGGGAAGCTGACTAGTGCAGGACACCATGCTCTGAAACACGGACAAACCCAGAAGGCGGTGCACCATTTCAGATCAGAGGAGACAGAGGGCAGTCAGCCAGGTTTCTTCCGAGTGCTACAGTTTCCCCGACCTCCAAGGTCATGCGGGTCAGGTTGACACAGTGGCAGCGCGGCTCAGCCGCAGCGGCTCAGGACTAACACCTGAACACTATTTCGTTGTACAATGACAATAAAGCACTTACTTACTTACTTACTTTTTTGGATTATGTTGCCAATACAAAACATGCTCCTAATGAGCAGCTCGACACAGAAAATACTTTTTTCTGCAGTGGGTTGTTAAGAATGATTTGGATGAGAACCTAAACTATTTAAATATCATATTTGGCTGCTTTTAGTCACATCTCCATGGAGACGAGCTTGAGACGCCGTTCCCAGTAATGTGAGTCCGGTCTGAGGAGAGCGAACAAAGATGAAAGTTTTGAGCTATTTATTTTTTTTGTGTCATATCTTTATTTTTATTTATCCTGCAGCTCTAGTCAACACTGTTGGTTTTTACAGATTCTATAGAAAACACGGACCAATTTTCATGTGCCTGCATTATTATTATTTAAGTTTTTAGATATAGAAAAGATCTGTATTCAAACCAATACCTGTATTTTATTCTTTTTTTTGGGGTTAAATGTTACGTGGTGTGGCTTTAAGTAAAAGCAGATACAGGAGTAACTTAAAAGTATAAAAATATAGTTTTGTTATACCTATTGAAAGAGTGAAATGTGCAGCATTTTGATGACAAATTGTGTTTATCAAACAAAGTCATGTTTCAGCTCTGGATTCACGACTGTTTTCTTTCTTATGTGTGAGGTTGATTGATAACTAACATAATTATTTGGATTGTGATATTTAAACAACACATTTACATTAATTGCAAAGGCAACCATGTAATACAAGCTTTTCACATCTATGAATGATAATAAAACATTATTACTGATGCTAAAGGAAATATATTTTTATATATATTAAAAATAAATCATAGTAAATGAATTATAATAGAGTTACGGAGAACAATTGTAATGTAATAAGTGTGTGGCGCTCCGCCCTCTCCCCCTCCCTGTGGTTTGTTTTGTTATTTGTATGTATGGTTTATTTTTTAATAATTATAATTTATAAAGCAAAAAAATATATAAGATTCATGGCTGTTCCTCATAAAGAGGTCACTGGGAAAATAGATGCATTAAAATTAAAAATACTTTAACAAAACAGAGTAGAAAATACTGATACCTGCTCTAAAACGTGAAGTAAAAGCATTCATCATTAGGTTTACTGAAGTGAAAGTACCTAAAATGTGTACTTTGTTACTTCCCAGCACTGTGGGGACCAGTGGACACCCCTTCTTCAGGTGGATATAGAAACGTAGGGAATATCCTCCAACAGCTTCGTCCATCAGGCTGTTAGGAGGCTGGACTGAACTGAACATCAGTAGCTCCCTGCCGGGTTTTGATTGATTAAAGTCGCTCTCGGAGGGAAAGGCACTCGGGTCGGGGGGTGTTCAGAAGGACATGATGGTCCTCTGGATGATGTCCACGCACTCCTGCATCTGGTGCTCCTTGATGACGAGGGGCGGGGCCAGGCGGATGACCGAGCCGTGGCTGGTGTTCTTGGCCAAGAGTCCGTTGTCGCGTAGACGCAGACACACCTTCCACGCGTCCCAGTCTGAGAAAAGAGCCCAGACACGGGGGTCAGCTGGAAATAACTCGAGGTAGACATCGGTAGGACTGGATACGGTTAAACCATACCAGTACAGTATTGGAAAATGATTTATTATTTACTTGCTTTTGCCCCAATTTCCCCACACATTATTATTCTGTGTTCTGGCTCTAGACGGCAAATATTTTAGTGTAGGCATCGGAAAAAGTGTCGCTCAGGTATCCGCATCGAAAACCAACTATTGTTAAAGTACTAGTATTGCCTAGTACTAGTATTGCAGCAATACATGTACACGACAACTCACATCGAATTGTCATGTACACGACAACTCGATGTGCCTCACAGCAACACCAAAACACACAAATACTATAAAAATACAATACAATGCATTTCAAAAATCAATCAATACAATTGTATATAAAAGAGAGAGAAAATATATATATATATATATATATACTGTAGTGTATATACATATATGTATATATAATAAAAATTAGTTCAAATAGGTTCAATTGCCATAGGCAGCAGTAAATAAATGCATTTTCAAAATGGACTTAAAAATACCTCTTCAGGTCCGTTTTAGACACTATGTTTTTTATTTTAGCAATGTTTTTCAGATGGTAATAGGCCGCTGATTTCATGGACATGTCTGTTAAAATTCAAGTTGAGTCCATGATTACCCCTAGATTTCAAGATGATCAATGACAAACTCTCTTTGTCTTTGTGGGCCAAATGACAATGATCTCAGTTGTATCTGTATTTATTTTGCATCCACAAACTAATCTGTTTGATACAATACCAGAGTGTATCTACAGGCCCATGTTCGCCCGCTGTCAGTGAAACATAGATCCGAGTATTGTCTGCGTAATTGTGATAGAACAAGTTGTTACTGGATATTAATTGAACCAATGGAAACATGTATAGATTGAACAAGAGGGGCCCCAGAATGGACCCCTGCGGAACCCCACAGGTCAATGCTATTTGGTCTGAGGCACAGTTTCCCATCGCAACATAGTAAGTAAAGGCAAATGCGTTTGGAGAAAATGGCCTAACCCTATGACCAAATACATTTTCTAAACTCTGCAGTCAGTTGTTTGATTAGACACTAATCAAACTAATTCAACTTTTCTCCATAAACTCATTTGGGAAATTGTATTCATTCTGTGGAGAAACGTATTAGTGCAGAATTTAAACAACTGACTGTGATGATTAGATAATGCATTTGTTTCCAAGTGAAAATTTCTATGTTTTGAGCAAACCTGAAAATTTGCCTGCAGTAGCTCTCATTTCCCCGTAACTGTTTAGACACCGTGGGCCACTGGAGGCTAAATGAGCTACTTATGTTAAAGGCTCTGTATCATGCTATCTTAGCCATTCCAAAGTAAACTAGATTCAAAATTTAAGATTTTGTATTTGTCAAACCATGTGAATGATTTGAAATGATATTTCTCTCATCCTTGATTGTGGAGCGGGGGGAAGTGATGGAGCTGGTCAGGACGCTCTCTATAGTCTCTCTGTAGAAGAACAACACAGTGATGGAGCTGGTCAGGATGCTCTCTATAGTCTCTCTGTAGAAGAACAACACAGTGACGGAGCTGGTCAGGACGCTCTCTATAGTCTCTCTGTAGAAGAACAACACAGTGATGGAGCTGGTCAGGATGCTCTCTATAGTCCCTCTGTAGAAGAACCACACAGTGATGGAGCTGGTCAGGATGCTCTCTATAGTCCCTCTGTAGAAGAACCACAGGGATGGAGCTGGTCAGGACGCTCTCTATAGTCCCTCTGTAGAAGAACCACACAGTGATGGAGCTGGTCAGGATGCTCTCTATAGTCCCTCTGTAGAAGAACCACACAGTGATGGAGCTGGTCAGGATGCTCTCTATAGTCCCTCTGTAGAAGAACCACAGTGACGGAGCTGGTCAGGACGCTCTCTATAGTCCCTCTGTAGAAGAACCACACAGTGATGGAGCTGGTCAGGATGCTCTCTATAGTCCCTCTGTAGAAGAACCACACAGTGATGGAGCTGGTCAGGACGCTCTCTATAGTCCCTCTGTAGAAGAGCCACACAGTGATGGAGCTGGTCAGGACGCTCTCTATAGTCCCTCTGTAGAAGAACCACACAGTGATGGAGCTGGTCAGGATGCTCTCTATAGTCCCTCTGTAGAAGAACCACACAGTGATGGAGCTGGTCAGGACGCTCTCTATAGTCCCTCTGTAGAAGAACCACACAGTGATGGAGCTGGTCAGGATGCTCTCTATAGTCCCTCTGTAGAAGTACCACACAGTGATGGAGCTGGTCAGGACGCTCTCTATAGTCCCTCTGTAGAAGTACCACACAGTGATGGAGCTGGTCAGGACGCTCTCTATAGTCCCTCTGTAGAAGTACCACACAGTGATGGAGCTGGTCAGGACGCTCTCTATAGTACCTCTGTAGAAGAACCACACAGTGATGGAGCTGGTCAGGATGCTCTCTATAGTACCTCTGTAGAAGAACCACACAGTGATGGAGCTGGTCAGGACGCTCTCTATAGTCCCTCTGTAGAAGTACCACACAGTGATGGAGCTGGTCAGGACGCTCTCTATAGTACCTCTGTAGAAGAACCACACAGTGATGGAGCTGGTCAGGATGCTCTCTATAGTCCCTCTGTAGAAGTTGCACAAAACAGAGGCTCTGGCTCTTCTTAGCTTGCGGAGAAAGTAGAGACTATAGGCATTTATGATATATTGTACCTCTACCATTATGGCGTACTCATTTTTGTAAGAAATATAAGTATTTTCTGGAGGTATTTTTCAGTTAACTCCGCCCCTCTCTTCGAGTAGATGCAGCCCATGCAACTTTAGCAGTAAAATAAATGTATATAACACAGTAAAAAGGGAAGTTACTTCATGATGCATTGACATGTACAACACAGCTTCATAAATGGCTAATACACATGCTAAAGTGTTTTGATCGACTCACCACTTTGATGTTTCCATTATGGGACTCGTGTTGGTCATAAAAGTTGATCCACTTTGGTTCTGGCCAAGGTTCACCAAACATCCATCAGTGAGAGTCACAGACAAACACTATTTTGGCTGATAGTCGCTGAATCCCAGAGAGAAATTCCAACTTCTGGCGAGTGGTCTCTTCTTTAGGAAGGTTGAATAAAGTCCAGTCCTCTCGTAGCGCATTTTCTCCATGACATTATTGTTGGGTAAGGAGAAAAAAACAGGCGGTGTCCAGAGTAGGTTAGAAAGAGCTCCTTCTTCACAACTTTCGGTGCAAACATGACTGTTCAGATGCTCAGAGGGTGCGTTTGTTTACCCACAGGGGCAGCGCGGACGCGTCAGGCACTTTTATCTGTTCTGTTTCTTTCTTACAACAGAAATAATGAAAAAGCTGTTTTATAAATAATGAAAAAGCTGTTTTATAAATAAAAATCAGGCCGTAAGGTATTCCTTTTTTTTTTTTTTTTTTTTATTCAACATTTACAAACTGTAAGGCACTTAACAGTTCACACAGTTCAGAGCCTTCACATTCGGTTGAGTAGAAAAAAAATTGCATAGAACAGTGCAATATTAGGCAAAGTGTAAAAAAATAATAAATAAATCATATTAATTGGCAACATCAACTCAAAGAAATAATAATAAAATAAATAAATGTATTTATCTTCAGGATTAAGGGTCAGTTAATTTATAATGCTGTATTTGACTTAGAAGCTCTATTGCTTTTATTTATTTCATAACTTTTAAAGATTTGCAGTACAGATTAAATTCATTAATGAAACCTCTAAATGCAGGAGGGGATTTGAAAAATGTTGATCTATGTATATAGTATTTTGCCAATATGAGGATTACGTTTACCAGCAAGTTATCCAATTTGCTTTCCAAAACCATTCCATATAGAATATCTGCATCGGGCACTTCCTGTTTGACACTGACGTAAAATACGTTCAATTTTGCATGACAAAGGACCTTTAAATAAAGCAAACAATTTAGTTACTACTTAGTAAAGCAAATGTTGGTTTTGGAGGTGTTTTCCTTCTTTATGTAAATGTACAATGTTTGTTCTTCATACACTGAACTAGTCGAAAAACAACTCACACAGAGTGGGTATTTATAAAAATTTGATCAAATAAAGGTTATGTTCAGAATTCACATTCTGTCGATAAAGTGGAGCCAATCAAAAATCAATCAAATTAAATGTCAGAAATGTATTGCAAAGGAAGACTCCGCACACTTGGGAGGCAACCTGCTGCTGTACTGCGCTTTTGTGTTTGCTTATTCGTTATTTAAATTTACGCATAGTTTCCCATAGTCAGAAATGTAAAAAAACCACCGTCTCAAAATCATCCTGCAACCCCCACTTTGGGAACCACTGGGCTGAAACATATTCAGTTGAAATTTGCGCTGAAATTGATCAAATGTTTGGCTCAAAATGATAAATGTTGCAAATCTTAAGAAATGGAGTAGGTGCTGATTATTTTTTTCTGGATTTGTGGTATTACAATATAGTGTTTGGGCATTAAAAAACCTTCAATTTGACTTATTGATTTATCACTTCTGGTTTACATCTAAAGTAAGGACCAGAAAACATGCACAGTGCAGAGCTTCGAAGCAATCTGGTATTATTGGCCCATCTGATGTTACACCTGCTGTTGCTTGAAGGGTCAGTTATTTCATGAGGTGGTATTTAGCCTGCAAAGAACCACTGATCTAGTCCATTTCTGAACCAGGACTAAACTAGGTCTAAAAACAGTCTGATGCATGTATTTGCATTAGAGTTCCAGTTTCTGTGTCATCAAACGGTTTGCAATATTTATCGTCTTCCTTCCTCTATACATGGAACTTCAAGACTTTTCTTTTCAGAAATTTTCAACAGAAAATGCAAATCAAGTTAGCGCGCGTACCTTTGGTCTCTCGGATGACTAGCCCCTGCAGCAGGCCTCTCCCCCGGACCTCCTGGACCACGTCTTTGGGCAGTTTGCTCAGACCGTTGTGCAGCAGTTGACCCATGACCGCGGCGTTCTCCGCCAGCTTCTCCTCCTCCATCACCTGCAGGGCGGCCATGGCCACGCGGCACGCCAACGGGCTCCCCCCGAACGTGGAGCCGTACTGACCCACTCTGACGCAGGAAGCGATGTGGTCGTCAAACAGCACCGCAGAGACCTGGATTCCCATGGGATAAAAGGTACAGTTAGCAAAGTACATGTATTGATACTTCCGTTTATTTGCTGAACTATAATTGGCATGCAAGTGTGCGAGTGTTTTTTACATTCAGATCATAACATAAGTTCCATAATTTAGAACAACAGTTATAGTACTTGGGTTATACTCCACACTCCTTGAAAGCCCATAAGCTTCTTGGCCATGGTCCGTTATAGCTCCTGTACAGAGACAAAAGTGACCTGACAGTTCCCTACACATCATGGACTGTTAACCAAAGTAACATCAACATTTTATGAGCATTTCAAACTGAACTGGTGTCAGCGGGTCAGACTGGCAGTCTCGGGTTGATTGTGCGCATACAAAGGTGAGGGGTGTACTGGGGCAGGTGAGGGGTGTGTTAGGGCAGGTGAGGGGGGTGTTAGAGGAGGTGAGGGGTGTACTGGGGCAGGTGATGGGTGTGCTGGGGCAGGTGTGGGGTGTGTTAGGGCAGGTGACAGGTGTGTCGGGTCAGGTGACGGGTGTGTCGGGGCAGGTGAGGGGTGTGTCGGGGCAGGTGAGGGGTGTGTCGGGGCAGGTGAGGGGTGTGTCGGGTCAGGTGACGGGTGTGTCGGGTCAGGTGATGGGTGTGTCGGGGCAGCTGAGGGGTGTGTCGGGGCAGGTGAGGGGTGTGTCGGGTCAGGTGACGGGTGTGTTGGGGCAGGTGAGGGGTGTGTCGGGTCAGGTGAGGGGTGTGTTATAGCAAGAGAGGGGTGTGTTATAGCAAGAAAGGGGTGTGTTATAGCAAGAGAGGGGTGTGCCGGGTCAGGTGAGGGGTGTGTCGGGTCAGGTGAGGGGTGTGTCGGGGCAGGTGAGGGGTGTGTCGGGTCAGGTGACGGGTGTGTCGGGTCAGGTGAGGGGTGTGTCGGGTCAGGTGACGGGTGTGTCGGGGCAGGTGAGGGGTGTGTCGGGTCAGGTGACGGGTGTGTCGGGTCAGGTGACGGGTGTGTCGGGGCAGGTGAGGGGTGTGTCGGGTCAGGTGACGGGGTGTGTCGGGGCAGGTGAGGGGTGTGTCGGGGCAGGTGAGGGGTGTGTCGGGTCAGTGGAGGGGTGTGTCGGGTCAGGTGAGGGGTGTGTCGGGGCAGGTGAGGGGTGTGTCGGGGCAGGTGAGGGGTGTGTCGGGTCAGGTAACGGGTGTTTCGGGTCAGGTGAGGGGTGTGCCGGGTCAGGTGAGGGGTGTGCCGGGTCAGGTGAGGGGTGTGTCGGGTCAGGTGACGGGTGTGTCGGGGCAGGTGAGGGGTGTGTCGGGTCAGGTGACGGGTGTGTCGGGGCAGGTGAGGGGTGTGTCGGGGCAGGTGAGGGGTTTGTTATAGCAAGAAAGGGGTGTGTTATAGCAAGAAAGGGGTGTGTTATAGCAAGAAAGGGGTGTGCCGGGTCAGGTGAGGGGTGTGTCGGGTCAGGTGAGGGGTGTGTCGGGTCAGGTGAGGGGTGTGTCGGGTCAGGTGAGGGGTGTGTCGGGTCAGGTGAGGGCTGTGTCGCCACGGAGCTAAACCTGGGAAGGACTGAGCTCTCTGGGTCATATTTTGCATAACACTGATGTTTCTTCAGCCCCACCCCCTGGTCAATGGCCAGTCATCGTGTATTTCCCATGTCTTGATGTCGGGACAGTGCATGTTAATGAACATACATGGGTCTCATGCGCGTAAACAGGGCACACTGGATTGTAGCCGTGGGCTAATTTGCGTTCGTTGTCCCCGTGCGCACTCCCAAACACACTCTCATTCATCCTATGAGGCGGGGGAGGTGCCAAGCTCATGTCAAAGGGCGGACATATAAAGATGTAATGTGGGAATTTAACATGGACGGGATGTGCGATCTTTTTGCTCATTGGGGCTTTAAGGCAACCCAAGTTCAGTTGTAGAACCTTTTTTACACCACTAAGAGCATCATACAAGTATTAAGCAGTATTGATGAGAATATTTACAGGGTAGACTCCTCCAGATAGAGACTTGCCCAGGATGAGGATGTCTGGGTGCACATTTTCATGGTCTACAGCCAGTCTCCGCCCGGTCCGGCCCATTCCTGTCTGCACCTCGTCGGTGATCCACAACACCTGTGGCACAAAGCGGTCAGTGTGCAGTCTGCCACTACAACAGCATAGCAATTCTGTTGTGTGACTTACATTGTATTTGTTGCAGAGATGTCGGATTTTAACCAGGTATCCGGGATCAGGCACCACGACCCCCCCGTCGCCCTGGATGGGTTCCACCATGAAGGCGGCGGTGTGCGGGTCCTGCAGCGCTTTCTGGGGAACAGGAAGATCAGTCACAGAACTGAACCAAACACTCTGGTCATATGCACAATACAAAGGCAGCGCGCTACGATGTGAGCCCGGGGCAAGCTCGATGTGAGCCCGGGGCAAGCTCGATGTGAGTGGAGAGGAGCTGCGGTGGCGGTGAGTGTCCTGATGGAATCTCAAATTATAAGTGTCAAACATGAACGTAACATCGCATGTGACAAAGTCTTATCGGGCCGTGCCTCCCCAACCTTGGAGAGAGGTAAATCAGTGTAAGATAAAGTAGTAAATGTTGAGTAATATTAAACAAAGTAATGAAAAGTACTTTGACCAGCGAGGTGTTGGCGTAAGTCCCTACAGTGTCCTCAAAGCCCCTGCCTTTGACCTCAGTGCTCGGCCTCTTACTGCTCCCCCTGCAGGTGGATGCACATGTGTAAACGTGTCCGACCCGCTCTTAGTGTGGCCCGTCAACTGAAACCTGAACCCGGTTTGTCGTGAAAGACCCTGAATATACTGTAGCTCCGAGGGCTTTGAGGGCCCCACCACCACCTGGGAGTTGTTCAAACCTCAGACACAGTTACCTCCAGCGCTGGGATGTCGTTGTATGGGATAAGCTCAAAGCCCGGCATGTACGGCCCAAAGTCCTCTGTGCTGCTCACATCGGAGGAACTGGAGAAGGCAGCCATAGTGCGGCCCCAGAAGTTCCCGTCTGCAATAAAACAATCTCCTGTCACTTTTAGGATTCACATTTTAAAAGCACTACATGCAAATGAGTCATTTCTAATCCAGATTCTATAATAACTTGATCTCTAAACATACACGAATACATTACACTGAAGTAAATATCTAATCCCTGACCATTTAAAAGTAGGGCTTGGTACCGTAATTTTTTTTTGATACTATTTTCTATGAAGCTACAGCAACCTAGTTTTTACACAATTCAGCTAACTAAAGCAGTATTGAGTAGTCTAAGGTCTGCGTACAGCTATGTTCACAGACCGGTGCACAAGAGCCAGGGGTCTTACCAGAACACATCACTCAGCCGAATGTGTACCGCTGGCAGGAGAAAATCTACTTCAAAAACATGACAGTCAGACAATCACATGCACAGAGAGGGGACAGTGAGGACAGAGGGGAGACGGGGACAGACCAGATCTTTGTGTCGGGGGAGCTCTGGTTACTGGCTCTACTGGTTAGACTTGTATCCTGTTTGTTCTGTTGACTGTCGGTCATTTCAAAAGTGTACTATCATTGTCAGTCCTAGAAGTCAGTTTCCAAACTTGGTTGATTTGTCTTATTCTGTTTTAATTCTCAGATGTAACCGTCTTTTATTGTTTTAGTATTCTCTCGAACAGGGTTGTAAAGGGCCAGGAAATTCACGATCAATGTTTTGGCATGTTTCATTGAACAGAAAACAATCAGTGATTATTTGTTGCCCATTAATTACGTCTTTGAAGCGCCCCAAACCCGCACTAGAAGTGTGATCGTCAAAACACAACTTTCCTGAACCTACATTCTGCTTAATGCTCTTTATAATGAGTATAGGATCAATATAGAACAATCTCACAGACTCTGAAAACGATATAATCACGTAATACTGCTGCACTTGTACAGCAGATTGAAACAAACATGGAATCAGTCCGTTTCCACTTCTTTGTATCGTTAAAACACCTCAAACACTGTGCTCTTCAAACGCTGATGTCAGACACAGTGAGCATGATTTCTTTAAGACTTTTCCCCTCTCTGTGATAGATGTCAGACAATTAATCATGACAATTAATCCGCCCGAGACTCTTATAATTTCACACGGCCCTAGAATATAAATTCCCCTCGTTGGTCGCTTCGCTTTGAACCGCATGATCCAGAATTATTTTACTTTTTATTCCTTTTCACACCTACACATATAATGTGAATCTTATGAACTAACTAAACCCCTCCCGGTGGTCTTTATGTTGTCCCTGATCTGGGCTGAAACTTTAGCGTCGCTGATGAAGCCTTTTGGATGAGGAGGCGAAACACCCTACACTTCCCCTACAGAGAAGACTCAAGAACCTTCATTTAAACAGAATCCTTAAAACAAAACAGAATTGAACTCTTGTTTAGCATTTTGCCAGATAATTTTCTGTGTCATTTCAGCCTGACAATCCGGAACCTCTGCTGATAAAAGACGGGGACTCTACAGGGAAAAGATGACAGTTCAGGCAGAATACGACACATTGTGTGACTGGAGGAGAAAACACTGAGGACAAACGAGAGACTGTAAAACGCAAACTTACGTGCAAAAACGATTTTGGCCCGATATTTGGGGACACCCTTCACTTTGTAGGCCCAGCTGCGCGCCAGCTTACAGGCCGTCTCTCCTCCTTCGGTGCCTGGGGAGTAGAAGTACAAAAGACTTAATCCACGACTGGATTAAGTCTAGGATGAACTCATTTAATGTTTTTACATGGTTTTATCTTTCTGTGAGTGTGTTTACATGCAATAGAGTTTCCCTGTTACTATCGGGAGTTTTTGATATTCCGTTTCTTTCTTTTTTGCTAAACACACTTTTCCGATTGTAGAGAAAACAGCAGTTTCCCGGTGATGAGAAAGAGACTGGGATTCTCAAACAGTAACCGGGATACAACAGCATATATAGACACAGACGGCCTAGCCGAGGGGGAAGAAAACCTCTCATGAGAATCACAATATTTCTCTCTTTTTAGCCCTTTTCTGTTGGACTATAACATATTTATCACACACCAATGAAATCGAGCCAAAATCGGGTCCGTATGGATGATTTATCACAGCAAATTGTTCAGTAGAAGCATAAAACAGCATTCGTTGCTAATGTTAGCGTATGTAGCATGAAGCTAAAGTTAGCTTCCTTATTAGCATTGTCTGCTTTTTCAATATTTATGGGCTATTGAACCACTTTGCTCCTCGCTGTGTCTCTGTATCTTTATTTAGTTGAAAAGTATATTGATAATTAAGCCTTTGTTGATGTAAATGCGGAGAAAAATGGGAGAAAGTTAAGTTTCTCTTCTTTGTTTTCCCATGCCGTTTGTATCTATATGGTATTTCCCGGTAATGTATGCACGTTAATCTTAAATAAACATGGCAGCAGCGAGTCCAAAGAGCCCCTATTTCTGGAGTCAAGAGAAGACCGAGGTTTTTATTTTAACCATGGATGAACTAAAAGTAGTGATTATTTTGGATGGAAAGAAGCGTCGTAATGTGGATTTATGTCAAACTGTCGCCGATCATTTAAAAGCAGCTGGCTTTCTTCCGCACTCTCGAACAGGTCAAATCAAATCAAACTTTATTTATAAAGCGCTTTTCATACAAAATGTAACACAAAGTGCTTTACATTGGTTAAAAATCATTAAAATCATCCCCACCAGTAAATATACATAAATAACTACAACCCCACCACCCACCACCCGCACACACAGACACACAGACACATATACGTACAGACAGCCAGCAGTTAAAAGTCTTAAATAAAAATGGACATAGAGTTGAGTATAAGGCTGAGTACAGATAGACCGAAAGAGAAAACAGGTGCGTTAGATTAGATTGAAAAAAGAAAACCAGGAGGCTCCCGGCTTTAACCCTCCAGGATCCTTTATTTGATCATGTAAATGGGGGATTTAAGTTCCCCCATTTCTCAGTGACATAAACGCCATATCTCCTAAACTGCCATTACCGGAACATGGCTAATAGCCGGAATACTCGAGCCCATGTAAAGGCACTCTGTGGAGCACTCATCCTGCTGTCCTGCTTGTATCGTGCTACGCAGCGTTGTCTTGCTAAAACAGGTAAGTTACTTGGTAGAAAAGCCATGGGTAGACCGTGGACATGCACAGACTGGGACAGATCAGATCTTTGTGTCGGTGGCGCTCTGGTTACTGGCTCTACTGGTAAGACTTGTATCCTGTTTCAGACAGATCGCACACATATTTTTAGAAACTAGAAGGTCTTGGCTTTTAAATAAGGTATCACACTGGCATATAGGCTGTAAGCTCTCCAGTCAATACACCTTAAGATTTGGATATAAATTAACCCTGGCCCTAATCCTAACCCCAAGTGGCAGTTAAATCGTTAACCGTCATTTCAAAAGTTTACTATCATTGTCTAAAGACCTGTTGTATGTCCTAGAATTTGTATCTGTAACGTGACTTCACCTCATTCCCCAAAACGGGTCCAACAGGCAAAGCACGCCAGACCCCAGGGCAACTTGTATTGCACTTTACAAGCCTGTATTACCGAGTTTCTCAAAGTGCTACACTGACACTGTCATTCATTCTCTCTATACTCAGTGGTGGTAAGCCACTCTTGTAGCCACAGCTGCCCTGGGGTAGACTGACGGAAGCGAGGCATCCAGTGTGCACCATCAACCACTCACTCACTACATTCAGACTTCCTGGTGTTCCCAAACAGTCTCCCATCCAAGTACCGACAAGGCCCTTCCTGCTTAGCCCCCGAGGTCTGACGGGATCAGACAGAGCAAAGGCGGTGTGGCCACTATATCTGCCATCAGCCGATATTATGCCGATATCCCCGGAACAGAACGTGAAAGAGACGGGAAAGAGCTCAGTCACAGCCTTAATATGAGCCTATAGCCTATGAGCAACTTCCAAAACCTTCCAAGATCAGTCACAAGTTTGTATACTTCGGATCCTATTTTATATATTTAATGTAATTTCAGAACCATAAGAGACAGGGACTTAGTTTTTTTGTTTTAGTGTACGCAGACTTTTGTCTTTCAAACGAGCTCTGAAGTACCGACTAAAACATGAATGTCCTAGTCAGCATCTGCCTCTAATAAAACACACTTTACAGTTTAAGGAGCGTCATACATCGGATTATCTTTTAGATGAGACATTTTTAAAAATTGCCCATAAATATCGGCGGTACCTATCGGCATCCACCAATCAAAAAAAGCTCAGCCTTAGAAACACCCACATGGGTCAATCTCTCTCTTACAGACACAACACCCCCGCGCGCTGCTGCTCACCACCGAGGACTTTAATCACGCCTCCTTCTCCGTGACCCTCCCAACCTTTACACAGTACGTGAAGTGCCACACAAGGGACAATAGGACGCTGGACTTACTGTATGCTAATGTTTACACCTCCGCCCCCCTCCCCCCGCTCAAACCACAATCTCGTCTACCTGCGCCCGCAATACACACCTAAGGTGCGAAGGGAACCAGCACGGAAGAGGTCTGTGAAAGTGTGGAGTGAACAGGCTGAAGAGAGACTGAGAGATTGTTTCCAAACCACAGACTGGAGCCTGATCTGCAGCTCTCATTAAGACATCGACGCCCCGACACACTGCATCTCAGACTACATCAACTTCTGTGTGGACAACACTGTACCGACCCGGAAGGTATGGTGGTTCTCCAACAACCACCCCTGGGTGACCCCAGAAGAAAAGGGCTTTCAACTCAGGGGACAGAGAGGAGCAGAGGAGAGTCCAGCACAAGCTCCAGTGGAGGATCAGGAAGGCCAAGAAGGACTATGGGGAGAAGCTGGAGCAGAAACTGGCACAGGTCAACACGCGGGACGTGTGGAGAGGACTGAAGAACATCTCTGGATTTGGACAGAGTGCGAGAGGGACAGCTGATGGAGACCAGCGCGGGGCAGATGAATTCAATGAACATTTCAACCGTTTTGATTCTCCCCCCACTCCCTCTGCCCACCTCCCTGCTCCCACCTCTTCACACATTTCTAGCCCAGTGGACACTGCCCCCCTCTCCATCACACCGGACCAGGTGAGGAGAGAGCTGAGGCGACTGAAGCAGAGGAAAGCTGCAGGACCAGACAGCATCAGCCCCAGGCTGCTGAGGACCTGTGCAGACCAGTTCTCCGAGGTCCTCAGTCACATCTACAACCTGAGCCTCAGCCTAGAGAAGGTCCCCGTCCTGTGGAAGACCTCCTGTGTGATCCCGGTTCCTAAAACAGCGCACGCCAGGGAACTGGCCCATTACAGACCAGTTGATGAACATCTCACTGCATGGACTATCGACTACCTCACGGACCGACCACAGTACGTACGGCTGCGCAGCTGTGAGTCTGAGGTGGTCGCAGCACTGGGGCCCCTCAGGGCACCGTCCTCTCACCGTTTCTCTTCACCACCTACACGTCGGACTTCACATACAACACGGACAGCGGTCATCTGTTGTGGGCTGTGTGTCTGAGGGGAACGAACTGGAGTACCAGTCGGTTATCATGGACTTTGTGGACTGGTCTGAGTGCAACCACCTGTGCTTGAACACCAGTAAGACGGAGATGCTGATCGACTTTAGAAGGAAGCCACTACTGCACACACTGCTAAACATCCAGGAGGAGGACATCGAGGTGGTGGACAGTTTCAAGTACCTGGGTGTTCACCTCAACAATAAACTGGACTGGTCCCACAACACCAACGCCCTGTACAAGAAGGGCCAAAGTGGCCTCCACCTTCTGAGTAGACTGACGTCCTTCGGAGTGAGCAGGCCTCTGGTCAGGACTTTTTATGACTCTGTGGTAGCCTCTGCTCTCCACTACGCAGCCGTGTGCTGGGCCCTGGGCAGCGGGACAAGAACAGACTGAACAAGCTGCCACCTCTCACCCACTGCACGGAACTGTAGAGGAGCTGAGCAGCTCTTTCGGTGGCAGACGGAGACACCCTCAGTGCAAGAAGGAGCGCTACCACAAGGCCTTCGTCCCCACTGCTGTCAGACTGTACAACAACACTGTAAAGTAACATGTGCAATAACCCCTTTGCAGAACACATGCAATAATCCCTACATCACTTATCACTTTATCAACCGCTTGCACGATGATGTAAACCTGCACTGCTAATACTGACAATAATATATATTTGTTATAGTCTGTTTACTTT